>JAECXS010000173.1:0-1424319 GCA_018153105.1 Drosophila rufa | reverse complement strand
GCTTGATCGGCCTTCCAGGCGAGGGGGCGGTGTCCTTATTGCGGTGGGCTCCAACCTCACGTCTAAATTATTAACTTTCGAGGAATGCAACGATGTTGAATTCCTTTGTATGAAGCTATCATCTAATGGTTATAGTACATTTTCCTACATTCCCTCCTTGTCGGAACTTCTTATTTATTGGAACCACCTTTCCGCCATTCAGGCGGTCTCCAAAAGACTTTCGGATATAGACCATATAGTAGTTCTTAGTGATTTTAACATTCCTGGGTCTATTTGGTCCACAAATTAATCTTCAAATACTCTTTTAACTACAGCACGGCATGACTTTATTGATGGCTTGTTTGTCATTTCGCTGCCTCAAGTCAACCATGTACGAAATTCCATAGATCGCTTGCTCGATCTCTGCTTTGTCTCTGATCCGGCAAGAGTCAGTTTGGTTAGGGTCTCGCCCTTGACGCAACCCGAAGATCCATACCATCCTACCTTCGATGTGACTATCGATATTGGGACTGTTATGGAGAATAAGTCAGATCGACCAGCTAAGAAAGTCCACTGCTTTCGCAAGGCGGATTTTCGACGGGTGAATAATTTCATATCTGATTTTGATTGGTCCGATCTCTACATGGTGGGTGCCATAGATATTTTTTACAATGCTATGAACTCCTTTTTTACTGAATGTGTTCCCCTATACTATCCATCAATCTCAAATAAGCCTCCCTGGTTTAATAAAGAGTTAATTCGCCTCAAAAACATTAAGTCCAATCTCTATTCTAAATTTAAACGTAACGTAACGGTCAGTGTTATCGAAACTATCTGACTCGCTCTAGGGTTCAGTTCGCACAAGACCCAAAACAGTTTTATAATTTTGTCAATACTAAATGTAAGCGAATTACACAACCTTCCTCGGTTTCATTTGAAAATACGACAGCAAACAATGATCAGACAATCGCCGATCTTTTTGCTCAGTTTTTTAAACTACTAATCTCAGTCATCCGATTCAAACCAGACCTATTCTTATAACATGCCCAAATCAAACCTAATCTTCAGTCCTAACTTAAACGAAAGCTCCCTTCTTTTGGATCTTCAACGTGTCAAGCTGGTTTATTCGCCAGGTCCCGACGGAATACCAGGCTGTGTGCTTAGGTATTGTGCCGACGCCCTGTGCAGTCCCCTTCTAAAATTGTTTACCTTATCCTTAAAAACATCCCAATTTCCCCCTATTTTGAAGGAATCATTCGTCATTCCTCTCCACAAAAAAGGTAGCAAAGTGGATGCTAACAACTATAGAGGAATCTCTACCCATCCCAGCCATCCCAAAACTTTTCGAAAACGTAATTACTCACCATCTGCAGCACCTGTGTAGATCAGTAATTTCTCCATGCCAACATGGATTAGTTAAACGAAGATCAACGACAACTAACCTTCTGGAGCTCACTTCTTTTATTATAAGGGGCTTTCCTCAAAATTTACAGACAGATGTCATCTATACTGATTTCAGTAAATCATTTGACTCGGTTTATCATTCCCTTCTTGTTCGGAAACTCGACTTAATGGATTTTCTTGTTGATCTTCTTAGATGGATCTCAAGTTATCTGAATGACGGGACGCAAAAGGTCCTCTTTAAAAACAACTTGTCGAATGTTCTCCGGGCGACCTCTGGTGTCCCGCAAGGGAGCCACCTGGGTCCCTTACTTTTTACATTATTTATTAACGACTTGCCCAAAGTTTTGACTAACTCCAGAGTACTCATGTACGCTGACGGCGTTAAGCTTTGCGTGCAATATAAGGACTGCGCTAGCCAGTCAGATTTACAAACAGATCTTAATAACTTTCAAAAATGGTGCACTGCAAACAAATTAAACCTAAATGGCTCCAAATGCAAGCTCATGTCATGTCAAGCTTGCAGCTTATACGCTGAACTGCTGCTCTCTTGAAAGGATCACTCTAGTTGACGATTTGGATATCCGCCTATATTCTAAACTGGAATTTATTGATCATATTTCGTCCATTGTAAATAAAGCCAGGGGTGTGCTTGGATTTATTAAACGGTGGTCGAAAGAATTCGATGACCCCTACGTCACGAAGAGTTTATACATTTCGTTAGTTCGTCCTATTTTAGAATATGGATCTTGCGTTTGTAGTCCCCAGTGGGACGTCCACAGCAAACGCATTGAGTCAGTTCAAAAGAACTTTTTACTTTTCGCTCTTCGTGGCTTAAACTGGGATGCAATCTTAGGTTGCCCTTTTATTCTAATAGACTTCTCCTAATTTATCTACCCTCCTTAGCCAACCGTAGAACGATGCTAGGCATTGTCTTTATGTATAACCTGATCCGTGGAGACGTGGAAATTTGATTGGGTTAGTTTAATTTCCAACAACTAGATCCTACCTGCTTTTAGTTTTGCACCATAGTTTTGCATTATAATGAATTATAATTATAAATTATACATAGCCTTCCTCAACTAAAAACATTAATTTTAACCCACTAGGCATTGTCTTTATGTATAACCTGATCCGTGGAGACGTGGAAATTTGATTGGGTTAGTTGAATTTCCACGTACCATGTAGAACAACTAGATCCTACTTGCTTTTAGTTTTGCACCATAGTTTTGGACTATAATGAATTATAATAATAAATTATACATAGCCTTCCTCAACTAAAAACATTAATTTTAACCCACTTAGAACACATGCAAGATAGCAAGCGAGCTGCCCGATAGTAGTCTATATTTCTCGCATTCTTTTACCTATACTTTTATTTCGCGCCTATTTACATCTAAACTTAACAAGCGCCTGCTTGGTTTCGAAGGGCCACTTGAGTGTACTGATCGTAATGCATCAACGTCCAAAAAAAAAAAAAAAAAAAAAAAAAAAAACGAGGCGGACCAAAGGACAAAGTCCGAGGAGTAGATGCGTGGCAGGATGCAGAGCGTCGATAACTGGCAGGCAGCCGTAGAACGATGCTAGGCATTGTCTTTATGTATAACCTGAGCCGTGGAGACGTGGAAATTTGATTGGGTTAGTTTAATTTCCAACAACTAGATCCTACCTGCTTTTAGTTTTGCACGCCATAGTTTTGCATTATAATGAATTATAATAATAAATTATACATAGCCTTCCTCAACTAAAAACATTAATTTTAACCCACTAGGCATTGTCTTTATGTATAACCTGATCCGTGGAGACGTGGAAATTTGATTGGGTTAGTTGAATTTCCACGTACCATGTAGAACAACTAGATCCTACTTGCTTTTAGTTTTGCACCATAGTTTTGGACTATAATGAATTATAATAATAAATTATACATAGCCTTCCTCAACTAAAAACATTAATTTTAACCCACTTAGAACACATGCAAGATAGCAAGCGAGCTGCCCGATAGTAGTCTATATTTCTCGCATTCTTTTACCTATACTTTTATTTCGCGCCTATTTATATAAACTTAACAAGCGCCTGCTTGGTTTCGAAGGGCCACTTGAGTGTACTGACCGTAATGCATCAACGTCCAAAAAAAAAAAAAAAAAAAAAAAAAAAACGAGGCGGGCCAAAGGACAAAGTCCGAGGAGTAGATGCGTGGCAGGATGCAGAGCGTCGATAACTGGCAGGCAGCCTGGGACAGCTCCAGCAAGGGGCGCTAGACGCACCATCCCCAGCATAGAGCCATGGGTACACAGGAAGCACGGGCAGGTGGACTTCTACCCTACGCAGGCGCTCAGTGGACATGGTTGCTTCCGAAGTTACCTTAAGCGCTTCGGTCACGACACGGAAGACAGATGCCTGGAGTGCGGCAGCGGTTATTTATTGAATCCTTTCCTTTTCGAGACTAACAATAAAATCTTATATTAATAACCAAACTAACAGTCATATGACTGCCACAAAGTTAGTCTAGTCTCTCAGTTTTTGAGCTATCGAGCTGAAATTTTCAGCATAGTCTTATTTCTTTAGCACGCAGTATATATAGTATGTCGGAACGGTCGAAATCGGACTACTATATCCTATAGCTGCCATCGGAATGATGGCGAAATTAATGTAAAAAAAATTGTAACTTCTCTGTTTTTAAATGTATTTCTATAAATTTTTAGATATAGCAGTTTTTTATGGTTCTAGAATTACGGTTTTAATTTTTTTAGGATCGGACAACTATATCATATAGCTGCCATAGAAGCGATGTAAAATTTACAAAATTCGATATTTTTTCAACATTACTAAAATGGTTCGTTTTTCAATGATCCAATTGCAGACTGCGAGGGTATACCAAGTTCGGTTTACCGAAGTTAGCTTTCTTTCTCGTTTTTTGTTTATTTTAATACGCCAGTCAGATAGCCACTTCTCAACTATCATGAGGTGACTTGCTAGTTGGGTTGTTGCTTGGGTTGGGCACCTCGAGCGACTTAGGATCGCAGTGTCGTCAGCGAACGTGGATGTTGTTAGCCGCTCGTTCGTAGGAATATCAGCTGTATAAAAGGCGACCTGGCTTAATTCGACAGTGTCGGACAATGAAATTCTCTGTAACAACTATATCTTGTATCGATGTGATCGTCCCACTCGCACTGGGGGCGGAGTTCTCCTAGCCCTAAAAAACGACTCAAAAGAATCACCTCCAATTATTTTGGGGATGCTTTCCGACTTTCTGAACTCAGTATTTTATGCGCATGTTTCTTCGTTTTCTGTTCGCGCAGGTTATCTTATCTCAAGAACACCAAATCTAGGTTGTTAAAAAAATATCAAAGATCCGGACTTCAACTGGACCATTCCGGGTATCTTATTGGTGTTATATTTGTTCCATTCCGGGTATCTTATTGGTGTTATATTTGTTTGAGTAGAAACACGTCCGGTAGGTTGAGTATACAAGAAAAGGAATGAAGTTTTATTCGATACTTCTAGAGACGGCAAAACTAAACTCTCGATATATATTACAAAGTAGAGATTACATTGTTCCAGTAGTTATGTAAGCTTATATATTCTAATTTTAATACAAACTTAACTTTTTAGTAAGCTCACAATGCTTTTGTTTCTGAAGGTTCTTCGTTAATATATCTGCAATCATTTGATTTGTTGAAAGATACTTTAACATAATTTGCCCTTCCTTAATTACATCTCTTACAAAGTGGTATCTGATATCGATGTGTTTCGACCTCGAGTGATGTACAGGATTCTTAGCCAATTACTACTGTACTACTGAGAGCTACGCTGCGTTGCTTTTCAGATTTCCAAGATATCGGTCCTCCAGCTAGATAGAAAAGGTATCCTGTGTATGACTTTCTATCTGTTTTGTCGCCTCCCCAGTCAGCATCCACATATCCACTTAAAGGCTCATTGCAAATCTTGTAATGCACTTTTAGGTCTTTTGTCGATGCTAAATATCTGAGTATGTGTTTTACTCCTGTCCAATGCTCATTGTGGGGATTCTTGTTGCGCTGCGCCAGTTTAGACACGGCCTTGATGATTGCGCCAACCACATCAGTTCACCTATGACCGCTTGATATGCCTTCTCGTTGACATTTTCGCATCCCTCTTTGTCGCATGTGATTTGGAATCCTGCATCCAGTGGAGTTGCAGCTGCTCTACACTCCTTAATGCCGTGCCGCTGAAGCAGATTCTCAATATATTGGCTTTGACTCAGCATTATCTCGCCTAGTTCACCTTCTCGTTGAACTTCCATACCAAGAAACATGTGCAACTGCCCGTGATCAACACATTTGAAAGATTGAGCTATTTTGCTTTTGATGCTCATGAGATCACTTTTATCTTGGCAAGCTATGATCAGGTCGTCGACGTATACAAGAATAAGTGCGAGATGCGGTCCACTTCTGTTCATGTATAGACAAGGCTCGTTTTTACATGGATTAAAGCCAATGCTACGCAGAACTCCATCTAATTTACAGTTCCATTCTCTGCCAGACTGTTTAAGGCCATAAATTGCCTTCTTTAACAAGAGCACGCCGTCCGCATGATCTTTGGCTAGAAATCCGCTTGGCTGTTTCATGTAAACAATGTCTGTTAAATCGCTATTCAGATAAGCTGTACAGACATCCATCTGGTGCAAATATAATTTAAACTGTGCAGCCAGGGCAAGTATGAAACGAATGCTTGCCATTCGACAGACAGGTGAAAAAGTGTCAAAGTAATTAATTCCATACTGCTGCGAGCAAACCCTTGGCTACTAGTCGTGCCTTATATCGCTGTACTTGTCCGTTGGCATCCCTCTTCACAGTGAAAACCCATTTGCAGCAAATAACGCGTTCTGTGTTAGGAAGATCTACTATCTGCCATGTATGGTTGTTCATAAGAGCCTCGTACTCTCGATTCATTGCTTCCAACCATAATTCTGAATCTGGACATCTAATTGCTTCCTCGTAGCTCACCGGAATATACACGTCGCTGTTGATTGCTGCTCCTAGGACATTGTATTGCTTCCGTGGGCGTCCAGGTTTGCCCGTGCGTATTAGTTTAGGTCTGCCAGGACCCACTTTGGTTCCATCCTGCGCGTTGTCCTCATCCTCTCCGGTGTCCACTTCATCTGCACTGATGAATTCGTCGCTGCTGTGACCATTTTTTATGCCGACCTTGTCTTGGTCGTATGAGCTTTCATCGTTGCTGCAGTTGTCCCTCTCATCGTCCAATTGGCCGTCTGAAACACCACCGCCTTGTGGTAGGTCAAACATCACGTATCCAGCATCCTTCGACACGTAATCAGCTCTCTCATCGAAAAGCACATCCCTCTTTTCGATAACTTGTCCAGTGCTAGGGTCGTAGAGCCTGTAGCCTTTGGCTGTTCGAGAATATCCGACCATTCGATATTCTTTTCCTTTTTGTTGGAATTTGCTCCTTGTGTGACCCTTATCCAGTGCAACTGCGAATGAACCAAAAACTTTAAAATGAGATATTGATGGTTTTTTACCGTTCCACGCTTCCATCGGCGTCATATCTCTCAGCGCGTTCGTAGGCGCTCTGTTCCGCAAATACACGGCTGTGTATAAAGCTTCTCCCCATAAGGACTCCACTAGGCCAGATTGCGTCAGCAAGCATCGGGCCATCTCGACCAACGTACGGTTAGCTCGCTCAGCTACTCCGTTTTGTTGTGGGGTGTACGGGATTGTCAACTGCCGCCTGATCCCATTTGCCTTCAGGAAATTGTCAAAGGTTGCGTTTACAAATTCCTTTCCGTTGTCACTGCGTATGCATTTGAGAAGCTTTCCAGTTTGCCTCTCAACGAGTTCCTTAAATTCCACAAACTTTGAGAATACCTCTTCTTTGCCTTTCAGAAAGTAAACAAAGATGCGTCGTGACTTGTCATCGATGAACGTAAGAAAAAATCGATTGCCACCAATTGATCTTGAACTAAAAGGTCCGCATACATCGGTATGAACTATTTCCAAAATCTCACTAGCTCTGCTTTCAGTTTTGTGTGGAAATGGCTGAACATGTATTTTGCTCAACATACAGGTTTTACAGGATGTATTCTTTGGTAAATTACAACTCTCTATTCCACGAACCATTTTCTTTTTAACGATATCAGCCAGGCTTCGATAATTAATGTGACCGTATCGCATATGCCACAAAATCCCATCGGCACTGGAAACAGCAAAACACTGATTCGACTTTCCTTCGAATGTATATAGATTTCCAGTTTTGTTTACTTGAAATATGCACTCTCCGTTCTGGATAATCTTTGCATGGCTTTCGTTAAAGTGCACCAAATTGCTTTTCGAAACGGTTTGACTTACGGACATGAAGTTCCCTTCATCGTGGGAACAAATAGTACGTCGCTCAGCACAAGGGTGTATCGATCTGTGATTAGCTTGACCACTCCTTTTCCCTCCGCCTGCAGAAATCCGTCTCCTGCCAATCCAATTGACTCGGTGTGCTTCTCCAGTGTTGAGAACATATTTTCATCACAGCACATGTGGCTCGTAGCTCCGCTATCCAAGCACCATTTTGTGCGACCAAAACCGTCTGCGTCTAGGTCTTCCAATAAGCTGCACTGCTTTTGAACAATTGGAGTCTGCTTATTCCTCTGAGATCCATCTGACCGACATTCGGCCTTAACATGTCCACGCTTGCCACAGTTATAACATATGACATTCTTCCAAGCCTTTTTGGGAATTGGCTTTGTATTGCTTGCCACAAAAACCTGTGCGCGCATGTCGCTCGATCCAGATTGAGACCTTCTCTCTCCCTCTTCTTTGATTTTGATTCGCAGTACCTCGAACTCCGGCAGCGTGTCGCGCGTCTCGATGGCAACCACGAAATTCTCGTACTCCTTGGGTAGACTCGATAGTAGGATTATAGCTTGAAGCTCCTCACTTATGTCAATTCCCACCGACGATAGCTGATCCAACACTTCGCTGAACGCATTTAGGTGACTGGAAACATTTTGGCCGTCCTCCATCTTTAAACTTAGCAACGTCTTGTAGAGCGATACTTTCCTGACTGGCCCACTCGGTCGATGTGTCTCCTTCAATTTTGTTCAAGCCTCAAACGTTGTATCACACGTTTTTATGTAAACTGCGAAGTTTTAACGCTGAGGGTAATCATGGCAAGAACCTTACTGTCTCGGCTTGCCCAATTCGAATTTTCGGCAGCATCTTCCTCCTTTAACTCGCCTGACGCCACGTCCCATAGGTCCGCGTGTACCAGTACGCTCCGCATCTGTATATGCCAAGAATCATAATTCTTTTCTTCCAGTTTGTCAATTTGGTAAGCGCACTCATGCTGAAGCTTTCTATGTAGCGATCCGATTCCAATTCCACTGCTTGCATTCGTAATGCAAGAGCCTTTTTCACAACTTCTCGAAATTTCTTTACTCAAAAACCGCGTGGCCCATACATGTGTGCCCTGGGCCCATAACCTATTGGTGTTATATTTTGTTGAGTAGAAACACGTCCGGTAGGTTGAGTATACAAGAAAAGGAATGAATTTTTATTCGATACTTCTAGAGACTGCAAAACCAAACTATCGATACATATTACAAAGTAGAGATTACATTGTTCCAATAGTTTTAATATATCTGATTGCTCATTCCGAATTTTTGACTCATAACAGTGCATGTTACAATAACTACATGAACCGTTGCAAAAGAGAGGTTTTCGAAAACCCCAAACAATTCTTCGCTTTTGTAAATTTAAAACGAAGATCTTCTCTGTTTCTCTTTATTATAATAATACAAAAGGCTTTAATGATCTAGACAATTCTTATTTATTTGCTAATTTCTTTCAATCAACTTTCAATCGTCTTCGAGAGTTGACACTCTCGTTAGAATATTGCTATAAAAAAAGCTGATAAAAAGCTGATTTAAAATTAATAAGAGCTAGAATTCCCACTTCCCGCTGTTTGTAAAAAATACCCGCAAGTCAAGAATAAAAAAACGCTGAAAATGACGGGAAAAAAGATGATTTGGCAACACTGGTTCGCTCCCACACTTAAATTCTATTGCCATGCATATAACGAATTTGACATTTATCAGTGTCTAATGAATATGAAATCATCGCTGGTCCCGATCTTATTCCTAGTTGTTTTCTCAAAAAATGCGCCAGTGCCCTGTTATGTCCATTGGCCAAACTCTTTCAAATGGCTCTCGACAAATGCTTCTTTCCTGATTTGTTGATAGAATCGTTTATCATTCATCTCCATAAGAAGGGCAGTAGGTCGGATATTTCAAACTACCGATGGATTTCGAAGCTCAATGCCATACCCAAATTATTTGAACAACTAATAACCTCTTAGCTGCAGCCTCAATGTTCTTCAATAATAAGCCCTTCTCAGCATGGATTCATGAGGCGTCGGTCGACGACAACCAACCTCCTGGAACTTATTATACGAGATGGTTTTAAAAACAAAATGCAGTCGGATGCAATCTTCACCGATTTTAGTAAGGCCTTTGATAAGGCCTTTTTGGTAAGGCCTCTGCCAATCATTCCCTACTGCTTAGGAAACTTGAATTGTTAGGATTTCCATATAATTTATTGGTTTGGCTTTCCAAGTACCTAGCTCAACGAACACAGAGAGTTTTATTCTCATGTGTTCTAATGTGTTGTTACATTATCGAATGTTGTCTTTGTTACATCAAGTTTTCCCCAAGGCAGTCACCTTGGTCCTGTCCTGTTTGGTCTGTTTATAACCGACCTGCTAAATATTATTCACAATTCACAGGTACTTATGTAAGCGGATGATGTGAAGCTGTGTTTAAATCTTACGAGGCCCTTGTCGCACTATCGGCAATAGCTTAATTACGCGTTTTTTATGACTTTCGGGAGCGGAAGTGGGCATGGCCAAATTAAAAACAAACGTTATCTAAGTACAATGAATTAGAATGCTGTCGCTATTTGGTGGCTCTAGCTTTTATAGTCTCTAAGATCTGTTCACCAAAACGGACAGACGGACAGCCAGCCATACGGACAGGCGAACAAACGGACAGACGGACATGGCTAAACGAACTCGGCTGGTGACGCTGATCATGAAAATTTATTCTTTATAGGGTTGGAAATTTCTCCTTCTGCCTGTAACATACATTCGAGGTTGGCACTAACTTAAAATACCCTTCTACCTTCTGGGTACCGGGTATAAAAACACCTACTTGAATTAAATAAAAAGAGTTTTAAACTCCACGGCGGACAGCTCGGGCGTCGTGCGCGTTAATAAGCCAATTGTTTGACTTAATCAAAAACGTCGCAAAAAACTAAATAATTCTTCACTGAGTTGCAGCTTAAGACAAAAAAATAACAAATCCTGTAAGGGAATTCAAATTACATTCTTTATTATTGGTCACGTTTGAAGGAGTAGTTTTTAATTTACATTTTAACTTCTATGCCATTTTTCCATTTCTCTCGTTTTAGGAAATGCGAAGACGATAAGAAACGATAACAGTTCAAGGTTTGGTAAATTTATGCAAGTATGTTTTGATGATAACAACTGTATAAAAGGATGCATTATTCAAGATTACCTGCTTGAACAATCTCGAATAACATTTCAAAGTGAAGGGGAACGTAACTATCACGTAATGTATCAATTGGTGGCTCAGGGGCAGAAAAATCTTGATATGGCAAAAGCCCTATATTTAAGACCACCTGAATTTTATAAATATCTTAATACATCGAAGACTGAACAAATAGACGTTAATTTAGAGTCAACGAAATTTAATGCCCTTACAATGGCCTTTACTGTTTTGCAAATTCCTCAGTTTGTAATAGATGGCGTTTTTAAAGTCTTAAGCTCTATACTTTGGTTAGGTAATATTGAATTTATGGATGTTGACGGAGAACGATGCGACTTTTCAAAACCAGACCTGGAAGCTATTTCCAATGTTTCACAGCTTCTTGGACTGAAATATGGTGATCTTCAAAAGGTCTTATTAATTCGTCAAATAAATGTTAGAGGGAATATTACTGAAATACCATTAAAAATTCGAGAGGTAAGTATACATTTTTATTTATTTTAAAATAATTTTAACAATGTGTGCTAATCGACAGTTAATATTGTAAGAACCCTGTAGCTCTCAATGATCAGTGCTCGAGACGGAGATGTATAATTTAAGTTACCGCTGTTTCTATTGTTGTTGCTCGGCTGCGATGCTGCTCGTCGGATCTAGTGGTCCAAACTTTGCAAAGTTTCCTTGTTGGGCATCGTTAGATTGCATGCAGGTGTTCCTCTAAGTCTTTGGGTCGGAAGCAAGATATGTGATTTATGGGGGAACTAACTGCCTCTGATAAGGATTTAAAAACCGCAGCCATCCAAAGTTACCAAACATTTGATGATAGGAAAGATAAAACAAATATCGAGAAAAGAAGCTTACTTCTGGAAGCCGATTGCAATTAGCCTCAACCGTTACTGTGTATTTAAAGATATATCTATTGCACATGTATTTATGTGAGTACACCAATCTTTCTTCCATTTTCTCCCCGTTGCTGTTAAATTGAAGAAAAACCAAAACAGCAACACTATTATATTTTACCTAAGCTTTCAAAAACTTTCGCATTATGTATTTCTGAATATATATATATAACTAGCAAACCCGGCGAACTCCGTTTCGCCACCAGATGACTGCGGTTTATGTATCATTTGCGATTAAAAGATAAAGATTTATTTTCTTTTTTTTAATATATTTGAAAGAAAAAATTGTATTTCATTTCACAATAGTAATGAATTCATTTCGATTACAAAAATGAAGTGTTATGTAGTTTAACTTCTCTAAGTAAATGAAAGAGAATCCGAAGTAAATACTGAATTAAAGCGTAATACGTGTCCGCAAATTATCCGTTTTATTAAAGTGCTCCTTCGTAAACCACATTTTTTGTTTTTTGGTCTGACGTTAACACAAACACGCAACGTATAACTGCCTATGTGAAAAATTTTCTAAATTTATTCCGCAAACACTAAGCGATTTGCCTTGCGACTTGTTAATTGTCATTGCGAACGCAAGGCGAACTGGAAATTGCAATCGTTTGAAGTCAAACGGAAGATCAATCGGAATCATTGGTATTCGAGGAATACATACATTTTAACCTGCGTACTTTCCGTTAATAATGGTTGCCTCAATCAAATTCGGCATAAGTCTTTTTACCGAAAGTCGAGTACCGTTGCAAAGTCGCGGTGGATTAAAATTATCTTAATAATACTTAATAATAATACAATATCTTAATAACTTTACCAACTTTGAGTTGCAAGTTATGTGGTGGAAATCCTAGTAACACCAGAGAGTTCAAAAACTCCGTTGGATAATTTACTTCATCATCGGGATTTGTTATGAAATCAACGGATTTTTATGTCACCAAATCACCAGCAATTTTTGATTGAATGGTGAAATTCAATCCGTGTACATCATTATTCTTTGCGGCAAGAATTGCTCATTGACTTAACCAAGCACAATTCTGATAATTCTCACTAAAGTTTGGGAAAATATTTTCAATAAGAGCTAATTGAGAGTCTACAAATTGGCAAAAGTCTTTGGTAAGAGTAATTAATCCAGATGTCGCACCAACTGGGACTTTTCCATTTCCAACAGCTAACAATTGTTTGGAAAATTGTGCAGCACTTTGATAATTTTGAAGTTGAACTCTCATATTAGTGGTTAGCGATAATGTTTTAACGTTATTCCATAAAGGTGATGCCTTCAGGCAAGCATCATCTGCAGGCGTTCCACGGGGAATTACAAGAAACGTCTGCCCAAAATCGCCTGTCAATAATATCATCAAGCCGCCAAAGATGTTGTTATTTCGCCGAAGGTCCTTCAGTGTGAAGTTAAGTGCTTCAAGTGATTTCTTATGTGCCATTGTGCACTCATCCCAAACAATGAGCTTGCATTGCATCCACAATTTTCCCATTGCACTGGATCGGGAAATATTGCATGTTGGAGTATCAATTGTGTTTAAATTGAGTGGCAACTGAAGCGCAGAATGTGCAGTACGAGCGCCATCTAGAAGAGTCGCCGCAATTCCAGATGATGCTAACGCCAAAGCTATGTCACATCTTGATCGAATAGTGGCCAACATCAATGAAATGACAAATGTTTTCCCTGTTCCTCCAGGTGCGTCCAGGAAGAATAGACCACCAGTATTATTGTCCACCGCTTGCATTAATGTTTCGTATACTTGCCTTTGCTGTTCATTCAGCAACGGATAATGTGCCGAACGGATAATGTTCGAACAAATTCCTGCAATGTATCAACATTGCATCGTGCATCGATCGATTTGGCACTATCATTCCTACTTCAATCAGTAGCTTGTTTGCAATAGTCAAGCATTGATCCTCAATCAGAATCAATCCCTCATTGTAGATTTCATCGGTTATTTGGATGTCAGGATTATTTGTTTGAATGCACAAGCGATGCAAGATATTGTCACATACGTCGTCTTTGTATTTGTTCTATAACTGAATTGGTTGTGAAGGAAAACATGTAGTGATGATAATTGCGAACAGCGTTCATATTTGGTACGCATTTGATGAAACAACTGAATCCGCAAGTGTTAAATCTCAATGAGAATCGTTCTCCAGCAAACCCAATAGATGACATGCTTCTCTATATGTTTGGCATTGGTGGCAATTCCCAGTTTTCAAATGCACAAATGATTTTGGTCCACGTACATTTACCAACAGCAGTCGCAAATAAATACATTCCTGATATCTAGGATGAACAGTATACATGCGACCTAGCGCATCATTGGAAAACACCTGTGGCCAATCTGGAATTGGGGTTCCTTGTTTGCGACGTGGGAATTTCTTTGTTGATTGATTCTAAGTGTAATACTTGGGCATTTCAACGTACATCAGCGTCGCTGCGAATAGATCTGCTTCGCACATTGCAAAGAAGCTAGTCAATGACGTATCTGCCCATTTGGAAGTTGCTGATTTCGTCATTCGCAGGTTCTGACGCAATACCGAACACAGCCATGTCGCTACCTTTTGTGACGTACTTGTACAAATATTTGATTGATTTGGCCGAATGACAACTCTCAACGTTTGCATGTATTTCGAAAATTCTTTACAGCAGCGGGCAAATGGTACAATGAATTCATTTCCTATCTCAATCTCTTGATTTTTAACTTTCACTTTAATAGTTCGACCATTATCTTCTTTTGAACGTCGACGATAAAATGGATATCCAACGTTCCCTGTGACTATTTCAGCAACTAACGGTCGCGGATATCGTTTTGTGCACTTTCCATCAGCCATGCAAGGCGATAATGGATTTAATGCACCGCACGGTCCATGCACCATCTGTGTCGTCATAATGTCGTGTGGATGGGGACTGGATCAGGTATTTCAGCTAATATGATGTCATCCACTTCATTTGAATGTAAAATGTTCAGCAACCAAATTAGGGTATGAGCATGCGGTAGTCCACGCTTCTGCCATTCCACCGAGTACATATAACAACGTGTGTCACCAAAAACTCGATACTTTATAAGCACATCCATCATAACCTTGAGCTTTTGCTGAAATAATCTGGCGATTATGTCATAGCGATCTTGGGGCTTTTTGGCCCGGTTCCAACTAACGTTAAATTTCCGTCCACTTCGGATTGCATGTGAACGTAATAAATAAATCCTGAGTTCCATAATTTCGCACGTTCGTCATAGCGTCTTGAGCGTATTCGTGCATGTGGCGTGGGCTTCCGATATAAGATGATGGGAGAATCGTCAGACGTCCAATATTCTGAACACATCATATATAGTCCTCAGATCGTAGCTTTGCCTGATTGAATCGGATGAACGCTAAACGTTCGGTCTCGACTTTGACATACATGTGTGCAAGGCCTTTAGTGTGGTTTTTATTAGGTTAAGTTGGTTATAATTAGTTTTAAAGTTTAAGATGATAACATCTTCGTCTTGTCATTTTCGCTGTGACTTCTCTAGTGATCGTAACTTCCCCCTGTGATGGTAACTTCTCCTCGCAGTATCAATATCGACGAACCATCGAATACCTAACAGTGTAGTGCTTATAGCAGCCCGCTAACAGTTGCTGTTGATTAACCGTCCGTTACACATGTCGACAGCGAATTGCTGGAAAAGCCGACTGCACTTCAGAATGACATTCTCCTCACGTGTACGAATCATCATTCGATACGCATAGTAATTCATTGCGCTTAGATTTTTATTCGTTGATACACCTGAAAATACAAAATTAAATGAATTGTTAATGAAAACCCATAATAGCAATAATTACTGTGTGAATATTGTACATGTAATTGGATCGACCATCTTCAACGTGATGACGTTTCCGTCTTGCCCTTGCCAATAAATGATTGTATATTCTAACGCATCGTACAAACGATGTGTCTCGTTTACACGATGCATGATATTGCTTCTTCGCTGAACAGCAAAGTCTAGCGATTTAGTTGGATCGCCAACAATAATTGCAGCAACATGATTAACGTTGGGTGCATTGAATCATCTCACATGTTCACCTGTTGGGGTACAATCCGCTCTTATGACAAATTTGTGCGTATCCGATGGCATTCGTTCCAATGCTGTTTTGAACATATTAACCACAGCAATATTAGCGTGAAAAAATGCTTGCAACTGTTCAATAATTCGTCTTTTTAACTGTTGTGTTCCGCTATATTGCACCGCACAATCAGCTGATCCACCATCGACGAAATGAAATATATTTGCAGAAATTGATGCGGTTCATCTGGTGTTGGCACCATTGAACCATGCAAATGATATATTTGTCCTTGTATCTGTAATTGCAAACAATCATTTGTTGAAGAATACGGTGTAACTTCTGATGGTGTCATGGTGTAGTGTGTGGTGTATATGTAGTTGTTATCTGTTGCAATTCATTGTGTTGGTGTGAATGATTGGTTATGTGTGTTGTATCTTTTACCTTGCTAATGGATCCAGTTTGACTTTTCCACTTGCACAGCACAATCCAGCCGTTTCCCTTTTGAATTTTAATGCAATTCAATTGGATGATATTGGAATGCCAAGCGATTGCATGATGCCAATGATCTTCGTGTCCTTCTTCTTCGTCTTTCTTCGCTTAAGTTCTGTGAATACACTTGTTGCTGGCTTACATGTCTTGTGCGGCGGCCGATGTTTGCACGTCGTCCTCTAGGCATTTTGGACTATGGACAAAGTGGTGAATTTAACCTCAAATGCACGATCCACATAATTTACACAGTTCAACTTACCACCTTAAAGGCAAATGCCTGCTGTTGAAATTGAATTAAAATTCGCACAATACACGTGATTTCACAGTGAACACAATACCGGTTTGTCACATGAAATAAACTGAGCAGAGAACAATGAGTAGCTGTCAAACAATGTATCACGCATACTATGTATCAGAGATGGCGTTGTACGTGTATGTAAAAAAAGATTTTTCTGCTTTTCTGTTGAAATTTTCCTGAATTTTCTTTGCTATAAATCTCACGCAGCCGAGACCTTTCCAACGAATGCAAAACCGTGGAATTCGATTCGTGCGTTCTGGAGTTATAGGGTCAGGAAGAAAACCCGACTCATTTTTATATAGTAGAAGATATACAAGCAGACCCGACAGACGTTGTCCTTCATGATATACTAAGCGACCTTGCACGGTTGCAATAGAATCTAGTCAAAATATCACTTGACAAATCGCTATTATGATGAATCTGACTGCAATTATACTGTGTTTTCCCAGTGGGAGTCGTCTTCCAAAAGCCTTGTAACTTTGCATGCTGTTTGATAAGTATTGTAAATAACACCTTGTATAGTTCTTAGGTGTGGAAAGGATGTCGGCCCTTTTACAAAATACAGTAAGATTCTAAGATAAAAGTATTCGCTGTTGTTGGGATAAATCATGTAGACCGTGCCAAAAGCATCCGTTTTTAAAGTCCATAAAACCCGTTATTTTTGCCTTTGAAAGGCTTTAGAACTCTGGTTCCACATATAGTAAGCTGCAACTCTGTCACACTTTCCGGCTGTCCACTTCGAATGATAAAATCCTGCATACTGCTTCATAGCCGCAGATATAACGTCCAGACTGATATTTTTCACTTCATGCTATGTATTCTGATCGCTAACGCTACTAATGTGGGCGGACTATTGCGAATAACCCATAGAATATAAAAATCATTGTTCTGATCGAGCATGATTACATTTTTCCCATTATGATCAGAAAAATGGAGCGTACAAATAGTACGCTACCTTTATACGATACTGATGGATTGCTGCTTAATAATATTGTAAAGAAGAAGAAAATAAACAAAGGGAATATATATTCATAATAATGAATTCAGTTGTTCTGTTCGAATTTTTTGATTTTGATGTATCCACGAATTTTTTGATTTTTATGTATCCAGCGTGCAGTGCTGCAATTGCGGCAGTGGACGAGATGGATTTGGCAACCCGCCTTTTCAAGAAAAGGCGGCGTCACATCGAATCACAATTTTTTTATGAAGTGACGGTCAATAGCTGCCGTTTGAAGAAGGTGAAGAAGTTACATATTCTAATAATTCAGCAGACCTTTATAGGGTTTTACATGAGGCATCGCAAAAAAGGGATGCAATTAAAGATATGTTGAATTAAGAAATAAATTCTTTAATAAAACACACATTTTAAAATTATTACAGTCTTTACTTATTTATGTTTAATTAATATATTGCTATTATAAATATTATTTTAGTAATTTGTATCTAGTTGTTGTTCATTTTATTTAAGAGATCTTTTAAAAGTTCGTTTCTTTCAGCCTGTATTCTGTTGCTTTCTTCCATTATTGTGCTAAACTTCTTAAGTTCTTCAACTTTCTCCTTATCTATTTGAAGGGCCATCCTTTTTTGATAATATTGGTCCTTCTGGACCCTGGCCTTTCGCTTTCGACCTTCAACTACTTGGGAGCCTTCGGAGAATTCGGATGCATCGGTGTTTGACTGAGAACTGGACGGCCAGTCATTGGATTCGTGGTAGTACTCTTCCAAGAACTTAGTGTACTCCAGCAGCTGACCGTCGTTTTGCTTCTCTGTAAGATTGGTCGCAAGGGTACGCGTACCATTGACAGCGAGGTCATCCTCAAATATGGGCTCCATCTGCTCGAAAAACTCCCATCTGGTGGATCTCTGCCCCGTGCTTCGATTCCTCACCTTGATGCTGTCGAAAGTCTTCTTCAGATTGCGGAACTTCCTGTCAAGCTTGTCCGGGTCCGGGTCGGCCTTTTTATCAAAGTACAGTGCCATGAGCAGTTTTGTGGCCGCAGTGGTCAAGATTTTGCATTCCGCTGTAAAAGTAAAAAAAGCGAATTCTTCTGTTTTTGCCTATTTAGCATAATATGTAAATTATTAAGTTTTGTGGATCGGCTGCTGGTCCCCTGCTGCTGTCCCGTAGTAATTGCGAATTACGCACGTCGGCTGCTGGTCCCACGCTGCTGTCCTGTATTATAGGGGCGGTGGACAACTTCTGGTCCTCCGTGTGAATAGCCGGTTGGCCGGTGTTTAGCTCCTCGCTAACTGATGAGTTACGAAGATTATGTTGGGAAGATGACTGTCTTCCTTTCACTACTGGCCTAGAGACTCAGTTAGTGTTCCAAGAGATAAGTAAGTTAACGACGGTGGCCGGAGTTATATTCAAGCATGTCTGTTCTTTATTGAGATCAGAATGAAACTGAACTTAAAGCTAGCAAAAATTGGAATCATAGCGGCCACGCAAATATGCTGTGTTTGCCGGCTATGCATGGGCATCCGGCCAGACGCTGTGTCAGCAGTTTTGGCCGGAGCGAGCTGTCGAACGAACGGTCATTGCCGCCGCTCGGTTAACTTAGTTAACTACTCCCCCCTCAGGAATGAGGCCGCCCTCGGCCGACCCTAGTCTGGCAATCATCTCTTTTAGCTGGGCCGTAGTTCTTCTGGCCTGGGTGAATCGCCGATAGGTTATTCCGATGCAGATCAACGCGCCACATATTGCTCCTGCAATTAGCATTATCTGATATAAGCGATAGTCGTTGACCTCTTCTCCGAATCGTTTGATATGTTCCAAATTGCGTTCACTTAATCGGTGAAGGTATGGAAGACTAAGGATGTTTCGTTCCATAGTGACGTTCAGAGAAGGCGAGCTGGCTACTCCCGGAGCCCTTTTCTGGGCTGTGTCATGGTTGACAAATCGGGTTTCGTTGACTATGGTACTCTCAATGAAGGTGATGAGGTAGGTACCCTGTACGTGGACGTAAGTGCCATTGTCCACACTCACACGAGCCGGGCGATCATTTACAATGACAATTCCATCGTCAACGTAAATGACGGGATGCAAGTCACTTTGCTGAATTTCGCAGTGCGCAGTGCCTCCAGCGTGGAGCTCCTGGGCGCACGAACTTCTCAGCGCCAGTTGGCAAAATGTGGCCCCTGGTGTTACGGAGCAGTTTTTTACCGTGCGGATCTCCCCATTGCATTCCGCTATTATATTATCTTCCAGCCTGAGAATGGTGCCATGATGTGACACAGGAAAAACGGTAATTTTGTTGCAGGCTGACTTAATTTTAGGAAATTTAATAACAAAATGTAAGATGTTAATGGATTGTAAAACTTTCACGGACGCTACGGACAAAACATCTTTGATGGCGGTCTCCGTGGGCTCTTCCATCCACACACTTTCTAGGTCTGCATGATCTAGTATGCTAGGGCTAACGACATTAATCTTCGCAAGGGCGACTGCAAGCATCAAATTCTGCAGCTCCATTACCATCATCTTATTACGAGTTAGTAACATCTCGTATAGGTGTCCCGTATCAATTTGGGATTCCTTAGCCGACCTCAGAAGTTGATTGACAGTAGTGGATATTTTATTGATTTGGTCTTGGACTTTGGAATTAATATTTAATTGCCTATTGTTTGCATCAATGAGTAGAAATTCGTTGAATTTAATTTTTTCAAAATCCTCGGCGTCCGGCGTTCCCGCCACTACCTTTAAGGCTTTACCTAGGAAGTCTAAACTCCTGGCTATTCTATGGTGAATGCTTAATGACTCGAGCAGGTCACGCAAGTGAGCGGTATCAACGCTCAAAAGTTTTTGCATATGCGATTGTGGGACCCTGTTGGTCATTCCGTCTGTCTCTTCCACCACGCGCCTATACTCCGAGAGATTCGCTGAGTGTCTTACAAATGCGAACTCTTCCCATACCAAAATTCGACCATCAACGATGGGAATGTATTTGGCTTTTGAGTAGTCTGTTATGTGCGCCGAAGCTACGGTCAAGAAGAATAGCAGGGGTATGATTGTAAACCTGTAATTCGGATATACTGTATTGTTTGTTAGAGACGGGTTAACCCACCACCAAAGCAAAGAAAAAGCAGTATGATTAAAAATAATAGTAATGAAAAGCTTACGCCAAGTAACTAGGGATAAAAGTAATGAAAAATGAAAATTTATCAGGCGAGCGATAACATGGTTATGCTTGGCCTACCTAAGGTTGTCTTTGTGGACCATCCTCCCCTTAATGAGGACTGTGGTCCCCATGTCCGCTTCCACCGTTTTTTCTTCGCATAACGGCGAAAGCTTGTTTCCTAGTCTCCTGTTGGATTTTACTAAGACTTTGTCGCTGGCATTGAATCTTCTGTTCTGCCGGGAGGCATTTTCCCTGCTTCTTAGCTTATCCTGGGCATGCCTTATTTGACCCTCTATATCGCACTGTGGGTCATTCGATTGAGTGACTACCACGTCGGCGGGCCCCTTATCGATGACCGAATGGATAGATTTGTTGTATTTTGTCGTGGCCAGTAAAATCAACTCTACAGTGTCGCTGATGCCTTTGTCGATTTTGAGGCATCTGGCAAGTTCCACCAGAGTGCTGTGGAAGCGTTCCACTTGTCCGTTCGAGACGCTGTGGAGGGGCGCCGCATTCGAGACGCTAACGCCGAAGTGGTTTTCCAGCATGGTCAAAATAGTGTGCGAATTCAATGAAAAACGTTCAAGAGTTGTAATAGGGCCGGTTTGAGATCCTCTATTGTTCTAGAGAGAATCGGTTGGACCATTGCAAATTTTGAAAACTTGTCAATGCATGTGAGGAAGTATTTCCTGTCTGTAGAGAAAATGTCTATGTGCAGCATTTCCCCCACCTGCGATGGGACTGGCGTTTCGCCCAGTTCCTTTTTTTTTGGATGTCTGTCATATTTGGCTCTCGCGCATGTCTTACAGTTTGAGACGATTTCGCTGGCCAATTTTGCCATCTTCGGGAAGTAGTACTCGGAGAGCACTTGCTTCACATTTTCCTGGGCCGATCTATGGGCCCTATTATGCTCAGCTGTGGTAATTTCCCGCCTCTCAGCAACTGCGAAAATGTCTGTTACTTGATTTTTGCAGTACCAAAATTTTGTTGCTGGAAATTGTCGCACCAGCTGGTCCTGTACCATGGCCAACGTGTGTAGGTCACAATGGATGGCGTTTACGCCATTAGGAACGATAATATCTGCGATTTCTCTGAGCAATGATTCTTTGCACGAGAAGCTAACTAAGTGACGCCTTTTGTTCCCAAACAGTATGAAGCTGCGTTTCGATGGCGAGCGCGCCTCTTCGAGAACCAATTGGTTCTGGAAGCAATTCAGCGGTTTGTCCGTAGAATCAATGGTGTGGGTCAGGGAGAGTTCGCTGTGTATCGTGGCTATGCATGATTCAGCTTCCTGCTCTTCCATGGCATTGAGTTGTTGTCTGGACAGCGCGTCCGCGACCAAGTTCTCTTTGCCAGGCTTATAAAAAATACGCGCACCTGACTCATCAATGCGCGCCTTCCACCTCTTGATTTTAGCGTTCGGATTCGACTCCGAGACCGCAAAGGTTAAGGGCTGATGATCAGTAAAGATATTTATGTCTTTTACTGCGTACAGATAGTGCCGTAATTTGGCTAATGCCCAAATAATAGCTAACAATTCCCTTTCATTTGTAGCATAATTTATTTCCCTGTCCTTCAATGTCCTTGAGATCATTGTGATTGGGACAATACCGCGCCAATGCCATAGGCTGATGCATCTGTCGTTAGATCAAATGCTTTTTTATAATCGGGGTATCTTAGCATGACGTCCTCAGATGCCAAGATATTTCGCAGCTTCTGAAACGCTTGTTGCTGCGCCTCAGAGAACTGGACCGAAATGTTCCGTGACCTATGTCTACTAACCGTTCCGTTTCCCCCTTTCAGGATGTCCGAAATGGGTCTTGCTATTGCCGCAAAATCCTTTATGAAACGTCTGTAGTAGCTTGCCAGGCCAAGGAATGATCTGACTTCAAACACGGATTTTGGTTCCGGGAAGTTTTTAATGGCTTTGACCTTCTCTGGGTCAGTTGTTGCACCATTGCTGGTGACTATGAATCCCAAAAAGCCTACGCTCTTTTTAAAGAAGCGTGATTTTTCTACAGACACCCTCATGTTAGCTTCGTAGAGGTTCTTTAAAGCCCAATCTACGTGTGTGACATGTGATTCTTCATTTTCAGAAAAAATAATCACATCATCCACGTATACGTAGCAAAATTTGCCGATTTTCTCTCGCAAGATGTCGTCGATTGTCCTTTGAAAAATGCTGGCAGCATTTTTCAGACCAAAAGGGAGTCTGCGAAATTCATATTTCCCTCCGTTTACCAAAAAGGAAGTTTTTTCGCGATCACGCTCTGCGAGCATGATCTGGTGGTATTCTGACTTAAGGTCCAATGTTGTAAAATATTTGGCCTTGCCTAGGTTCCCCAATATCATAGAGATATTTGGCATGGGGTACTTGTCGGATACCGTTCTTTCATTTAGCTTGCGAAAGTCAATTACTAGTCGCATGTTTTTGTTGCCCATTTCATCAGTGCCCTTTTTGTCCACTACCCATATTGGGTTGTTGTACGGAGACACGGATTTTTGGATTATGCCGTTGCTCAATAGATTTTGGATTTCCTTGTTAACAAAATCGGCCGCCCCCATGGGGTACGGATACAGTTTTGCATAAATAGGTTCTTCATCTATTGTTCTTATTGTGGCTACTACCGAAGTGTTATACGGTAGTGCCTCGTTGGGGTCCGCAAATTCACTTTTTCTGCTTTTAAGCATTTTTATAAAGGCATCTTTGATTACAGGGGGTGCATCAGAGCAATCTACGTTAGTAAACTTGACATCAGCGCAGGTATGAAAGGAAATTTCTTCGACTTCCATACCCCATTTAAGACTCCCAGATTTTAAGCAAAGCGATGCCCCAGCCTGTGTTAACAGGTCGAGGCCGATTATCCCATCGAACGTTGATAGGTCCGATAGAATAAAGAATGTTGCTTTTATATTGAAAATTGAGACAAGTTATTTCTGTGTTATTTGTGTTGTGCCATGGATTGAATGAATATTGAAAGGGGCTTCTACTGGACGGACCTTTTAGCCCCTTGTAAGGTCTAATAAAGTTTTTAGAAGCGCCCGTGTCTGTAAGGAATTTCATGGAAGCCCCGCTACTCTTCGTCTGAGGACGGGTAGCAGGGATTTTCCCCTAAAAAATTAATGGCATCCGAATCATATTCTGTGATGGCGTCATCATCAATTTTGGCCGCTGCACTGGAGGCTGCGGCTGCGTATGTTTTTCCGGCCTGATCTGTGCTCTGAGCGACATGATTAACTCTTTGTTTTTTAATGGTGCCTGAACGGCCGGACGTAGCCGTCTTCCCGTTTTGGTAAGTCTGTGCTTGGGTCGGTTGTATGAACCTAGAAAGAGATGGGTCAACCTCCATTGGTTCCTGAGTATTATTTTGCGGTGCAGAATGTACTTGGGCCCTATGCGGTTTGCTAAAGTGCGGGTTTTTACCGACACCAAACTGCTGGTTTGCCTGCGGGAAGGTCTTGTCTTGTTGACGATCTTGTGGCTTTGGATTTTGCCAACGATCTTTTTCCTCCTGACTTTTTGCAAACGAGGCCGCGAAGGAATACCTCTCGTGGTTTGATTCTACCTCCTGAGCCAAAGCAAGTGCTGTTGGCATGTCCTTCGGCTTCGCCGAGAAGAGGACATCTGTAAGGCTGCGTTTTAATCCCGAGATGAATACTCGAAGGGCATCATCCCGGAATTTTTCGCACAGGACTTTGGCCGCCGAAGCGTCGTGCGACATGGTGGCCTTGTTTGTGAGGAGGGTCAGTTTTTATTCCACCTCGTCATAATACTGCAGCAGTGAGAGATTTCCCTGCCTGAGGGTGCCCATCTCCTGCTCTATGACATGCATTGGGTGTTTATCGCTATATGTAAAATCGAGGCGACTTATGATCGCATCGAAGTTGAGTACTGTTCCGAATGACGACAGTACCGCGTCAGCGGGTCCCCTAACCTTGCTTCTGATGATTATCACTGCTTGGTAGTGGCGAGAGCTGCCATCGTATCGTCTAAAAATGTGATAGGCCGCTACGGCCGCCTGCCGCCAGGAGACGTATGTCTCCTGTGCTCCCGCGAATTCGGGCAAGCACTTTACGACGTCCAAGGGTTCGTTACATTGAACGGTGTCGTCTATCTATGGCTTTATATGTTTTTATTTGAGGGGTCTGGGCTGGAGCTGACGTGGTGCTGACTGCCGCTACTCGCCCGGCCAATTCCTCAATTTGCTGCCTAAGCGCTTGCTCCCTCAGCTGGCTTTGGGCGATCTGTTCTGCAAGGGCATTACCAACGACGGCCTGTATAATAGCTCGGAGCTGCTCGGGATCCATTTCTGTAGGGGAGGCTGGGGGCCTAACTATTGGGGTTGAGGTGTGGAGCTGTCCCTCACTCTCGGACTCTGAGTCGCTAGAGTATTGCTTATTGTTTCTATATTCGAGAAACGGAGTATTCATGGGCAGCTGGATTGTCGAGGGGGACGCGGGGGCTGAGTCACCGCTTTGCCCACGATGGATGGGGGCTGTTCAGACTGAGTTGTTGCCTTGCCAGGCAGTGACAAGGTGAGGGGTGCGCGGGTACTGAGCATTCCGCTATGGCAAACCGAGAAAATGAAAAACAACAATTGCCGCACAAATGCATGCGCGACCGTATTGGTTTCGCGGATGTGGGGTGGGGAGACAATAAAACCAACAAGACTGCGAAGCTAACGCTGAGAATACGAGATATTCGGTCGGGATATTTTAAGTTTGTAATTTTTTCTTTATGACTGCACTAAAATATTGGTTTATCTATTTGCAAAGAAAAAAAGGAAAAAAGTATGCAAACAATACACAATAATATTTGGTAATATTGTCACTATGTCACCATTAATAATATATTTAGTTAAAATATATTTATTATATAAGATTTAAAAAATTTTATTTTAAATTTATTATAAATTATAATTGTAAATGTCAATCAATTAATGAGAGTAAATTTACGAAATTAATGTGAAATGTCAATAATGGAACTGCAGAAATTTTTCTGGCAGTGTATTTGATTTTTTTTTTTACAAAATGCTCACTTACATGATTCCCTAAATTTATTGCAATCCGTATTTTACGTTGAGCGCCAATTATTAAGTTGTGTGGATCGGCTGCTGGTCCCCTGCTGCTGTCCCGTAGTAATTGCGAATTACGCACGTCGGCTGCTGGTCCCACGCTGCTGTCCTGTATTATAGGGGCGGTGGACAACTTCTGGTCCTCCGTGTGAATAGCCGGTTGGCCGGTGTTTAGCTCCTCGCTAGCTGATGAGTTACGAAGATTATGTTGGGAAGATGACTGTCTTCCTTTCACTACTGGCCTAGAGACTCAGTTAGTGTTCCAAGAGATAAGTAAGTTAACGACGGTGGCCGGAGTTATATTCAAGCATGTCTGTTCTTTATTGAGATCAGAATGAAACTGAACTTAAAGCTAACAAAAATTGGAATCATAGCGGCCACGCAAATATGCTGTGTTTGCCGGCTATGCATGGGCATCCGGCCAGACGCTGTGTCAGCAGTTTTGGCCGGAGCGAGCTGTCGAACGAACGGTCATTGCCGCCGCTCGGTTAACTTAGTTAACTTGTATATGTACGTACACTTGTCCATTTCAGTTTTCTTCGAAACAAAATCCAATTTTTTTTTGACGTTAGGCTCAACGACAGGTTCAAAGCCGATAGATTCCAAGCCGATTACTTTTAGGATGGCGTGTGTATCATGAGCGTTCACTAGAACAACTTGATCACTGATTACTGATCCATCACTAATCAGTAATCATGTTGTTCTGGTGAACGCACCCAATGTAATATAAACAATTGCCCACTCTTACATAATGAACTTTTACACAAAGACAAAAAATATAATGTCGCCAAACAAGACTATAACTGCAACATCAACTTAAACAATAGTAAAGTCCTTTTAAAAGTATTGCCCATTACTATCATTGGTCCAAATAAGTCAATAGATACATTTGCCTTATTAGACGAAGCGTCCACAGTTTCACTATTAGATCAAAATCTGGCAGATGAACTAGGTTTAGACGGGCCTACCCAACCATTGAGAATGCAGTGGACAAATAACGAGATCTACGAGCAAAATAATTCGAAAGTAATTAGTATCTGCGTTCAAGAAAAAGGTGACCCTTCAAAATCATTTACTCTAAGAAAAGTCAAGACCGTTTCAGATCTAAGCTTACCAATACAATCTATAAACGTTAACGATCTAGTCAAAACAAGGACATTTTTACAACCATTCACCGACTGTACGAACAACGCACATCCGAAACGTCTAATTATTACACGTAAACTGAAATACGATTAATTTGACGGCCCAGTAGCCAGTATGGAGTTCTCAACCAAAAACAACTCTAATGACAAAGACGACTTATGTGTGTTACAGGATCTCGTGAAATCTTATTGGAATTTAGAAAACGCTCTTACCAATTCAAAGGACATTCCGATTTCCACTGACGACAGAAAATGCAACAAAATAATAGAGACCACTTTGAAAAAAAGGGGTGACCAGTTCGTGTGTGGATTATTTTGGAAAGAAGAAAAAATAAATCTCCCAGAAAGTTATAATAACGCATTCAATAGATTAATGCATTTAAAAAGAAAACAAGTAAGAAAGCTACAGTCGACTGTGCTCGACTGTGAGATACCCGGTACCTGAACGTTTGCGCTTCACACTAAAAGGCAATTTAAAAATGTACATACACTACATTGTACATACATATGTACATTGGCGCCATTATATCGCACGGCCAAGGCTCGAATGCGCCACCTGTCGGCTACAGCTTGCAACAGCAGTGCCTTAGGGCGGTGTGTTAAAATTCTAACCTTATTGCTAATATCTCCCATGTTTATAATCCGATTTTACTGAAATTTTCAGGAAACGTCCGCTCTATTTTATTCATTTTTTGTATTTATTAACTTTTACCCGAAAAAAAAACGAGTATAGCTTATTTAACGTTTTTTATGATTTTTGAGGGCGGAAGTGGGCGTGGCCAAATTTTAAAACAAACTTGATCTGCGTGCAACAGATTCCAATGTTGTCACCAAATTTGGTAACTCTAGCTCTTATAGTCTCTGAGATCTATTGTTTCACACGGACGGACAGACGGACAGACGGACAGACGGACATGGCTAAATCGACTCGGCTGGTGATACTGATCAAGAATATATATACTTTATGGGGTCGGAGATGCCTCCTTCTGCCTGTTACATACATTCTCGGTTGGCACGAACTTATAATACCCTTGTACCCTATGGGTACCGGGTATAAATAGACAAGGACACCACATATGGACAAAAATACCAAGCTATGATAGACTCGTAGCTATCCAAAGGATACTTACGAAAATTAAGTCCCAGCGAGATAGCTATAGAAACTCCTTTGACCTAATATCTTCCCCATTTCGGAGTAATTAATCACAACAAACCAGACAAGTTAAGGATAGTGTTTGACGCATCATCGAAGTCTCATGGATACTGCCTGAACGTATTTTATTAACAGGTCCCGATCTATATAATCAGCTCGTATCTGTTTTAATGCATTTCGAGCAGACCGTCGTATTTGTTGGAGATATTAGAAAAATGTTTTTGCAGATAAAAATACGAGAAGTGGACCGACATGCGCAGAGAATTCTTTGGCGAGGAGTTCAGCAAAATAGTAAACCTCAGCTCAGCAGACCAGAAATAGAAATTTACTCGACTTTAAGGAGAAATTTCCTAAAGCCTATAATGACATTCTAAATAATCATTACATGGACGACTACCTGGGAGTAACCAGTGCAATCAAATTGATCGAAGATGTAAGGTATATACACAAACAAGCAGGATTTGACATGTGTAATTGGGTCTCCAGTTCCACAGATGTTTTGAACCTTTTGAATACAAACGAAACCCAGATTGACATTAAAGACATAAAGGGTGTTACAGAGGTACGTGTTCTTGGATTTCAAGCAGGATACTTTCCAATTCAACTTGAAGTTTAAAAAAGTCCATTCAGACATTTTGAATCTAATGAAACGTCCAATTAAACGTGAAGTTCTAAAGATCACAATGTCAATATTTGACCCTTTAGGTTTTCTATCAAACTTGCTAATAGGCAATAAAATTTTACTACAAGCAGTTTGGGAAAGTGGAGTTGGTTGGGACGATCAGATTACAGACGATAATTTTGAAATGTAGAAAAGCAAATATAACAAAAATCAACGAGCTCAAAATACAACGAAAGATGACAAAACTTCCAATTGACCTATGTGACGTTCAATGTTCAATTTTCTTAGACGGCAGGGCCTGAATATTCTATCTACTTGTAACAAATTATTTATAATAAGAGATGCATTTTATGTATTTGTTTGACAGTCGTAGAAAAATTCACTTTAAAGTTTAAACATAGAAATACTCGTATAATATGCTTCCTTCAGTGCATTGCAAACATCTGGTAAAAATTTAAATACCTTGCCAGGGTATAAAAAATCAAGAAAGGAACAAAGTTCGGCAAGCCGAAGTTTATAGACCCTTGCAGATGTGTATAACGTAAAGGATATATGATATTACGTTAAAATCCTATATCTTTAAAAACAACGAATACCGGTATATTTGGACGGATCCTTCATTTTACAGCCGATTTGAATAAACTTTAAATTAAAGGATCACTTATAAGGTTCCAAGCCAATATCTTTAAAGGCAACTATTGTAGATTTAAGTTCAGTTAAATTTAAATTCGAAAAAGATCTGTGTTGGAAAGTTTAAAAATAATTCAGTAGTAGTAGAGGAACATTTGGAAAAAAAGATTGGTGACATTAGAAAAAAAAGCATCGCCAAAAAAATTTGAACAATTTGGCTACTCTGTTTTTCTGCTCAATTTAATCTGGTGTTTCGAGCCGAATTATAGAAATATAACCACAGGTAAACCTGCAACATGGTCCTTCGAAGTCAAGTGAACAGCAAATGGATTGCAAAATATGTTAGTTCTCGCGAATTGCCCAGATAACATTCCATACATATATATAAACTCACATAGATAACAAGTTGAGTTGTGTGCATATTGACGAATTCTATGTAATATTGCGAAATGGAGAGTCCACGACGAAATTAGTGATTACACAACGTGCTCTGTGACGGTGTAACAAGACGCAGACAGCAATCATGGCACCAACTGAATCCAAAAATAAATCTTAAAGAAAAGACCAACAAACCCTACAAACACGCATAAAGGTGAACATGACGATACTCTCGACCGTGTTCCTTGAACCTAGAGGTGATTATCGTAGAAGCTCGAAATAAAGCACTGGTTACATCTACACACGCGATCTCAGGCGCACCGAATGAATCCGTACACTTTTATGAAGACCGTGCAAGGTCGCACATCTCTGAAGGAAGCCCTTTCTTTCGCAGCTCAGTCAAGGTGCAGCGACTTCAGGTACACCTTGAGTCCTCGAAAAAACAGCAGAACCTCCGAGATCAACTGGCAAGAGACGAACACGAGCACGTCTTAAGGCCCAATTGGAATCGGATGCAGATAGCCAAGTAGGAGACACCGAAAACATGCCTGATGACGGTGACAATCAAGATGTTCGTACGCGTGAGTGGGTAGTAAATATGAGAACCTAAGTAGAAAGCATTAGTAGGTCGTGCCAAAGAATTTGTTTAGGCCCTTTTAATTTTACCAAAAAATGTCGAGGCAATTATGAAAATCCTCCTAGAGCAGTTTGGCGATCCATGGTATCAAGATTGCTTTATGATAAAATTAAACAGTTCTCAGTTATAAAAACACGACAAACACGATAAACTTTTTGCATTTTATGACATAATCACCAATCTTGTTCACACTTTACTCAAAATAGGAGACCCAGATCAAATAAAAAACCATTTACTTTTTGATGAGATTTTAGACAAATTCCTTGTTCCTCAACGTATTGCCTTCGTTAAATATTATCAAAAGTTTCAACAAAAAACTGATTCAAAAATAATTATATTTCATTCGTGGTTAGGCGAAACCATTAGAGCTGCCACATCGTTGGGATTTGGCCAAATTATCAACAAGTCAATAGACAGCACACTGACGGTTTCTGGTATCCGAGATGTCACAGGCAAAAGGCAAGCGGAAGTTTTTTGTAATTTTTGCAAACATAATGATCACTTTGTTCCTAATTGTGCTAAATTTAAAGAATTGGATGTTGATAAGCACTGGGAGCGTGTTACTAAAAATAATCTATGTATCTCATGCCTTGGTAGAAACCATTTTCTTAAAGACTGTAAACGAAAAAAGCAATGTAACAGAATTAATTGTAGTTACAGTCATAATATCCTTTTGCATTAAAACCAAAAATAAAAAAGTTTTGATTCAAAATATACAAAATTAGAAAATAGTGATCAGTCAATTACCAATTACACTGAAAAAATCTGCAACGTGAACTGGAATGGAAAAAAAGTTTGTAAATGTTACATGTTATGGGACCAACAAATACAATGCACATATGCACACATTGATACATATTGGCACATATAACAACGCCATTAAAGTTGCAATGGGCTAACAATAAAATATACGAACAAGATAATTCTAAAGCAGTCAGAGCATACGCATTAAAGGTATTGGCGTGAATACTAAGATACACTTGATGACAAAACTCTACTTTAAGTCTTTAAAAAATTATACCCATTGCTCTTACGATCAGGCACATCCTAAAATTATGATTGGACAAGATAACTGGTCTCTTATTGTGTCACGCAAGTTAAAGTAAGAAACCTCTGATGGCCCTGTTTCTAGCAACACATTGTTAGGCTGTGTCGTGCATAAAAGATATGAAAGTAGAAAGGCCAAACCTTCTTTTAAGCCTCATATTAGCTGTGGGGTACGTCTGGTTTGGGGCTTATTAAGCCTTGAAAAGGGCTAAAGCAAGCAGTGCTCGATACTTTGGCTTCGATTTTCTCAAAACTGCTACGTGATGGAAACTTTTCAGTTTCTGATTAGTAATGTACAGGTAAATTTCTTTCAGAATCAATAGCGTTTTGTCGCTGGGTTTTTTTTCGACCTGTGTTATCATCAGTTCCCATGAATTTCAGAGAAAATAAAATCGCTTTCGTAGGAAATATTAAAGAAATGTTTCTACAAATCGAGTAACTGAGACAGATACATTCGCCCAACGAATTCTATGGAGAGGGGATAGAAGACAGGGGCCTCCGGACGTTTACGAAATCCAAGTAATATTTTTTGGAGCCAAATGCAGTCCGAGTATTGCCCAACAAATTAGGAATCACAACGCGTATGAATTCCACGACAAGTATCCAAAGACATGTCAAGATATTACAAAAAAGTCTTATGTGGACGACTATTTAGGCGGAGCAGATGACATGAACGGTGCCGTTCAACTAATTAAAGACATATCATTTGTACATCAAAAAGGTGAATTCCATTTGTGTAACTGGGTATTAAATTCAGCAGATGTTCTGAGTAAATATAGGTCAAAGTTCTCCGAAAATAATTGGAATTACAAAACTGTTACATGCACCTATAATCTACAATTTACTAAGTCACATAATAAGATATTTAATCTTTCCCGATAACCAACAAAACGCGAGGTCCCAAAGATTACAATGTTGATTTTCGATCCATTGGATTTTCTCTCTAATATTCTCATAACTAATAAGATACTTTTGTTAGCCATATGTAATAGTGCAATTGGATGGGGCGACCAAATAAAAGAAAAGTAAAGCGCTCTGCGACTATTTTCTTTAAATCCAAGGCTTTACAATTCCCAGACTTATCACAAGATTACCAATCAAAGAATGCGATATTCAGTTACAAATATTTATATATTATTCGTTTTTAAAAATATAGCACCGTAGATTGCCTATTGATAAGAGCAAAGTCACGCGTCGCTTCTCTCAAGAATATGTCGATCCCAAGATTGGAATTACAGGGTGCCTTGGTAGGAGCCAGAATCACCTAATCACTCTAAAAAACAATAAAATACGTATATGTCGAGGATTCACTGGAATTGTCCTCTGCTTCAGGCTGCTCTTCGTGCTGGTCCAAACTGAACCGTTTTCTGGCGCGTGGCATGATCTTCTCGTCTTGGCTCTTCAAATACGAAAGGTCTCTCTTACTGCTTGCGTCCCTTTTGCCAGCGTTGCTCTCTACTTTATTCTACTCTCGCTCTCACATTCCAATACACACACTATTGAAAACTTTCCGTTATTCCTTTTTGATGCGGACATCTGCATCCTTCTATCTCGCTCGCACCAGTGCACAGACTAACGTTGACGAAAGAAACTGTTGCCTCCATTTGGAGAGCTGAAGAAACAGCACAGAAGCACACGAAAACGAATGAGAAGCGAAAGACAAATCAAAGCTAACAGTAGTTACAATTTGAATTGGCCAACTAATCCACGACATGCTATATATATGTGAACAGACTCTCAAATTATTTTGTACTGGCTAAAGTCCAGCATTTAATACCTTTGTATCTCAGCGAATAGGAGAAATTGAAGAAACAACCAATGTGAGCAATTGGAGATATGTTCCGTCAAAAATAAATCCTGCTGATAAGGCTCGTGGCAAATCTAGACTTTGATAAAAACAATGCCTGGATAAAAGGCCCAGAATTTTTATATGCGGATATTACAAAGTGGCCAACGAGCAAAATAAATATTGAAGATAAAGACACAAACGAATATCTAAATGTAATATCAGAAACAAAAAATATACTTTTTTACCTGATATTGACAGATTTTCCAGTTGGACAAGGTTTTTACGAACAAAAGGTTGCGTGCTACGATTTGTGAATAATCTCAAAAGCTGCAATGAAGTTTGCGTTTATGGCGAACTTGCAGCTATTGACGCCAAAAATTTAATATACAAAAAAATACACTCGGATACCCTTCAAAGTCTAAAAAACGGAGTATCGATTGGAAACTCCAGCCTAAAATCTTTACCATTGGACTTTCCAGAAGACAGATTGCTTAGACTGAAAGGTAGATTTGACAATTTGAATGACGAGGACTATGACATGAAGGCTAAAAACCAAAATCTACTAAGTAACGACAATCCCATCACTGTACTACACATACATTTTTATCATTAACAAAATTGTCACATTTGTACTGAAACAGTAATTTCCAATTTTAGAAAGAAATATTGGATAATTAGTTGAAGAAGCACTGTCAAGAAAATAATTCTTAACTGTCAAATTTTGTAAGAATAGACGTGCTAAGCCACAGACAACTGTGATGGGATTGCTTTCCAAATGCAGAATTAAACCCACAGTAAGAGCTTTTCTAAAACTTGGAATAGATTACATCGGTCCCATCGAGGTATTGATAAACAGATATGTACTAATTTTTACTTGTATGGTCACTCGTGCCGTTCATTTAGAAATAGGAGAGGATTTGTCTTGCAATGCATTTATGCATGTGTATCGTCAGTTTGGTTTGCTTTTTCATAGAACTTTACTAAGATAACGGGACTAACTTTAAACGAGCAAACAAGGATATTAAGCTGATCATGGAAAATTGGTCAAAGGACGAAATGACACAGTTCTTGACACAACAAATTGCGTATGGTCCTTTAATCGGCCCTTTTCGCCTCATATGGGAGAAGCCTGGGAGCGGTAAATACAGTCTATAAAAAAGTATTTATTTTTTCTACTTAAAGAGCGTTTCCCAAAAGAGTATACCCTTAAAACTTTGTTTTGCGAAGTTGAATTCATGATAAACATTTGTCCACTTTTGTTTGTGCCATATAATCTAAAAAGTTTGATAATTTAAAGGAAGGAATGATATCGTTTTGGTAATGGATGCAGATCTGCCAAGAAATGTTTGATCAAAAGGGATAATTGTTAAAACATACCCTGCCAAAGATAACACTGTTTGAATTGTAGACGTTAAGGTAAGAGGTAACGTTTATAAAAGACCCATTATTAAATTAATCAAATTAACTGCCCTGCTAACAAGGAAAACCCCCACAACAAGAAACTACAGGGCAGCCCCTGGTCTACAAGAAGCTGAATAATCGCATGCGACGAGTGACAGCAACGCGCCATTAGAATACATTAGAAACCCACAAAGCAGTGTGCAGGGGATGTAAACTGCCAAGAGCAGCAGCCGCGGAGTCAACAAACAGCAGCAGAAGCAAAGCATGTAAATACACTAACAAGCGGGGCAAGGGGACCGCGAAGGCAGCCCCGGGAAAGCTGCTTAGCAACAGGCAGTGAGGCAGGTGGCCGCCAAAAAGGAGACGCCACTAATGTAGCGGGACTGAGGCGAACCTTGTACTCGGTGGCGTGATCGGCGGCGTTGGACTTTGGCCGTTAAGGAGGAGACGCCGAGAGGAATAACGGTACAAGGCGGACTTGGAACCCGATCACGCGACATTCACCGGACTTTGAACCCAGTGGCGTGACCGACGCCGGCAGGATTAACGCGACTGGCGGATCCTATAAAAGGAGGAGCAAATGAGCGCACGGGGACTAGGAGGAGTGCGAAAATCAAAGCGAGTGCGTAAACGGAGCCAGTCGGGAAGTTAAACCGAATCCGCGGATAAGATCAAGATAGCAAAGTCGAGACGTTTGGAGCTTGAAGTGCCAAACTTAGCGAGGCAGCAAAGCGGGCAATAGGGATGGTAGTGGCGATAAGGAGGGACGAGAGTCCAACCTGCCAGGCGATACACCCTTCGAGCTTTGTTAGCAGGACGGCTGAACGATTAACAGAAAGGAGAGCAGCCGCAACCGCGGGTGCGATCGGAACGAAGCAGCATAAATCAGAAACCCATTAAACAACCCTGTGTAATAGTTCAACCCAAAGTGCAACTGGAAAAGGTGCATACAAGCAGAAGTTTGAAACTAAAACACCTGATGGTTTGTTACTTCTGTTATACCCATACAAATGATTGACTCATTTCACCACAGTCCATTTAATTTTGCAGGCCGCTAAAAATTCAATTTGTAAAAGAAACATCTGCAAACGTTTTTGTCACCCCAACAAAAGTTCTGGAAACCAAAGATTTTAGTTCAAAAACATTTGCCTCCAAGCTTGAAGCTTTAAAATTTGGGGTAAGTCCCTACATGCTTGGATGAGATTTCTGGAATTTGTCCCGAGCATATCATACAGAATAGAAATACAAAAATGGAATATAAAAGGTGATGACAAGATTAAAATGAGTGAAAGCAAAAAATATATTCAGGAAAAAATTTGAATGACATGGGTCTTCGAATAAGCATGCCGAAGCAAAAAGGCAGCGGCAACAGCAATGACGGCAATACTGCAAGAAGAGCTTGTGCAAAATGTAATCAACTATTATCCATAACTTGCTATGACGAAGCCATTTCCTGTAAACACTATATAAACACTTCAAATTTTCGGACTTTTTGTGAAAAAAAAATTTACTTATATATGCACAAATACCCGTGGTACACAAAGTCACCAACAATTTACAAAGTATTAGTCCACGGTTTTCAAATAAATGATTCGACGTTAGTTCCACTAGAATTATTAAGGAAAAATGCTTCAGAAGCACGAAATAAGATCTACAAAAAAGACTCTCACAGGCAAGGAAAAATAGTCGAATCAATACTATGACTGACCTTTTCCACTGGGCGATAGTGGCTGTTAAAGGGAAAGAAAAAAAAAAAAAAAAAAAAGAAAGAAAGCTAACTTCGGTAAACCGAAGTTGGTATACCCTTCCAGTCTGCAATTGGATAATTGAAAATCGAACCATTTTAGTAATGTTGAAAAAATACCGAATTTTGTAAATTTTACATTTTAAATGTAGACTTTTATGATATAGTTGACTATATGATATAGTTGTCCGATCTTAATGAAATTAAAACCGTAATTCCAGAAACATAAAAAACTGATATATCTCAAAATTAATCAAAATCAAAAAAACAGAGAGGTTAAAATTTTTTTTGCATTAATTTCCCCATCATTCCAGCAGCTATAGGATATAGTAGTCCGATTTCAGCCGTTCCGACATATATACTGCGTGCTAAAGAAATAAGCTCGATAGCTCAAAAACTGAGATACTAGTTCGCGTAGAAACCGACAGACGGACAGACAGACGGACTGACAGACGGACAGTCACACAGACAGACGGACATGGCTAGATCGACTCGGCTGGTGATGCTGATCAAATATTTATATACTTTATGAGGTCGAAGATCGTTTGGTTATAGTTCTGATACTATTGCGTCAAGTGCGCTCCAAGGCCAAACATAAAAGGAAAAGAGACAGAAAATAAAAAACCGAAATATGTATGCCGCGGCCGCTGAAACGATAAACGATGGTTTAAATTCAGTATAACCGTTTAAAAATATATTATTATTTTATTATTCTTCTTCATAAGTTAAAAAAAGTTTCTATTAAGATTAAAATATAATAATTATAATAATATTTACCCCAACTGGATAGGAGAACTTTTTAACGATATGCTCCGTCTCATATCGGGTGGGTTGGGGTTAAGATTTACAAACAAAATGATAAGTACGAAGATTTTGATTTAAAGATTTCGAAGAACATTGTCCTCACTAATCAGGGGCATAAATATGCAATAAGAGTGTGGAAGTTGTGAAGTAGTTCTTAGGCTGGGGTGAAGCTCAGTCACGCCAGGATCTCTTTACAGAAAAATTTATAAAGATAGGACAAGGGTCTTCGATGAACAGTTGGCTGACGTGAGATGGAGGGTGTCAGCCACTGGGCTGTCTGATAGAAAGGTTTTGATTTTTAGTATTAGCAAAGAGGGAAGGGGTCAGCGGTAGCGCGTATTGGCCTGGCTCCCGGCACTCGCCAAGGGGGGACCGAGATGGGCTAAGAGGCAGTCTACACCAAGGGCACGTTTCTTGTGGAGTTCTATGTATTCATCTTGCGGGATTACCTCAGGCACTCGCCGAAGGTGTTATCGCCATCTGTCGTGTTTCACATCGACAGCACTCGCTGTCGAATACCCGGATATATATGTATCGGGGGAAGAGGAACAAAAGCTTGATCACGTATTCTTTTGGGGATTTTTCAGGTGGACATGGTTTTTATTCTGATTTCACTTCAAACTTCATTTCTCCTTATGTTGCTAAATTTTGTGTTAGTTATCGCGTTACATTAGGTTTCGGAGACGATCTAGCCTACTCTAAGGTGCTACCGCATCGAGGCCAGCCGGACTCGCTGGCCACTCAGTACGGTCTCACTTTGGGAAACTCACCCGCCTCGCACGCACACACGCACACGCTGGGGAAGGTTGGTGCTCCGCCGCTGGTCCTGGGCCGGCACAACCGCTCCCGATCCACTGCTGCTTCCTTGTTCTGCTGGTCTCCTTGCTAAACTCCGTAGACAGGTGTCACTCGACCACCTGGGCTCGCTGAGCACTTTTTACGCCAGTCTTTCTCGATCGTTCGGGGTTTTCCGTGGGCAGGTGTTACTCGACAACCTGGGCTCGCTGAGCGCTTTTCTCCTTGCACGTGCACACTTTCCGCGTTGTATTTTTCCGTTGAGTTCTTACTTGGAGTGGCACTCGCCGTCTCCCGTCGCTACATTTTACTTCAGCGTCACTCGACCTCTGCACAAGAACTGATCTGAACCACGCTTCGCAAAACTTCTCGCGGTCCAGTTTCAGAAACTTCCAGAAGTTTGTAGCCTCGTCTCCTCTCGCTCTTTCGCTTAGGCGCGTGCCAATCCTCGGTGGTTGATTTGGTGGCGTGATCGTGCTCTGTCTCGCTCTCTCTCAGACCTCGTTTGGTCATGTGACCGCTGCTTGTGGTGAATTCCGATGTTACGCCTGTGGGTGTGTGTGTCCGTGTGTGAGCGCTTTCCAGGCTAGTGATGGGACTTCGAGTTAACTATCGTTTGTGGCTTTGGTAGCCTTAAATCTATTTATATAAATCTATTCCTTAATAACTTAATATGACTTACTAGCTAACAAAGGGGGGACGAAGAATTTTACAGGGGACTATATACAGAGTATGTACATTTATTTGTGGGGAGGCGGCTGGCTCCTCACATCCCCCTCTTTCTTCGGGGGGCGCAGAGAGACCGTTATCACGTTCCGCTTTGTGATGTGAACGCGGAACTCCAGGTTTCCTGCGTGGAAAAGGAACTTGCGGTCTGCTCTCCGCTGGGTGGCTTCCTCGCTGTGGAGATGGTCCGCCAGTGAGCGTGGAAGGCGGTCTCCAACCTCACGGAGGTGCCAGTGTCGGGGCGCTTGGACCCAGTCTTCCTCCGGGGAAAGACGTTGTGGAGGGTTCGTCTCCTCGGGGGTCTCCTTGAGAGACTCGGGCATCTGGGCTGGCGACGGCGTCGATAGGGTCGTCGCTTCTGGAGCGGGCTTGCAGGCTACTGGGGCCTCTAGGATTGGCGCCGGAGTGGGAACTACCGCGGGCCTTGATGCTGTCTCGTAGGCTGCTGGGGCCTCTAGGATTGACTGCTGAGCTTCGTTTTCCCGTCGTTGATCCTCCCAATCCATCTCCTCCGCCCAGCTCGCAAACATTGGTGGCGACTCCTCGACTTCGTGACTGCTCGCGGTGACGAGGGATGGCGCGACTGTGGGAGTCCGTATGGGCATAATGTTGCCTTCGTCCGGTTTTGGGTCGCGGGGGACCAGGGCTGGCATTGGGTCATCTTCGTCTGTGAGGACGAACGTCTCTGGCGGGGTGGGCGTAACCTTATCGCCATCGTCCTTGTCCCCGGGGTAATCTAGTAGGACGCCGTTAGGGTCGAGCCCTTCTAGTAAGGCGATGGGACCGCCCGTCTCTATTCGCCATAAACGTGGCGTGTCTTCGCTCGTTGCTAGTGCCTCGTCCGGCACTATGAGGTGATCCAACCTGGACCCGTCTCCACCAGGTTGGGTGGCTCCTTCCTCGCTCGCCAGAGTGCCTGGACAAGGTCCGATGGCCTCCTCGACGCACCGCACCAGGTGCATCCAATCGGGTAAGTCGACCGACGCCATAGCTGTGGGAAACGAACGTTTATTAGTTTTAGTTTACTAAATGGGGCTACCTAGCATTTTAGTTTTGGGTTAGGCGTTAGTTTCGAGGTGTTAGTTCTTGTTGGTACTGGGAGCATTGAGTTTCCCCACAGGGGAGTGGGGACGTTGGGAAGGCGCACCGTCCAGCAAGTGGCCCCCACTGACTCAGCTTTGGCTCCTGTCACAGTACTAAGATCGTTACTGGCTCTTTCCTTGGCCAGCGTTTTAGCGTCGCTCGGCCGCTGAAACTCCTTGTGGCTTAGTGTATCTGCCTGCACGCGTTGCTGTCGCGTCCGTGCGGGATTCTCGATGTGTTGGTGTCTCGTGTCTCATGCTCCGTCGTCTTGGCTTCGTCTGTGTCATCCAATTTTTCGGGTACCCGATGCTGTGTTTCGGGATCGTTGACTGCTTCCTTCAAGTCTCCGAGTGATGCTGTCCTGCGTTGCTTGCTCTGTGTGTGCTGTAGTCTCACAATCGTGGGCGAGATGAATTTGATGACCTTGTATGGTCCCTCATACTTAGGTGCCAACTTTGCGGCAAAGTTGTCCGCCGCCTTGGACAGGTGATGCTGTTTTACGAAGACCAGCGATCCTATCGTGGGTCTCCATGCGCGCCGTCTGAGGTCGTAGTGTTTCCTCTGCTCCAGCGAAGCTCGCTGAGTGTTTTCCTGGACCAACTTAAATCATCTCGTAGTAATTTCGCCTTCGCCACGGGGGAAGGCGGAACATGGCTTGGCCCCGGTGTGACCTCATCATACAAGGCTCCTGGGAGTCTTGGTTCTCGGCCTTGAATGATGAAAGCGGGACTGAATCCGGTGGAATCCGAGACGCTACTATTTAATGCCAAGTTTAACTCGGGTAGGAGTTCATCCCACGTCGTCTGCTTGTCCTCGATGTACTGGGCGACCATAGTTTTAATGGTGCGATTGGCCCTCTCTGTCGGGTTCTGCTGCGGAGTATAGGGTGCCGTATACTGGATCTCCATTCCCGCTTGTTTGCAGAAAGTTTTAAAAGAACGACTCGTAAATTGGGTCCCGTTGTCACAAACAAAGGTGCGGGGAATCCCAAAGTGATTTAAAATCCTCTCCCGAAAGGATTTCTTCAGGTGCGCTGAAGTGGCTTTTCTTAAGGGGACCAACTCAACCCATTTCGAAAAGGCGTCGAAAAATACGAGAAGCATACTGTTCCCACTCTTAGACCGCGGAAGGGGCCCAATGAAATCGGCGCAGATAGTGTCAAAGGGCTCACTGATCTGCCGCGTAAACATCTTACCCGCTGGCTTGCTTTGGCTTACCTGGCTACGTCTCGAAAGAGTCCCGGCCAGTAATACCTCTGGGCTATCCGGGTGGTTGTTTTCCTGATGCCGAGATGTCCTGCCGCGGGCTGGTCATGACACTCCGACAGCACTCGCTGCCGGTGTTCTTTCGCCACACACAGTTTCCATGGCACGGAGTCTTCATCGTCTGGTCGGGATCCAATATGCCGATATAACTGTTGGTTCTCGTATACGTACTCAGGGAAATCTTCAGGCTTGCTCTGAACGAGTTTCAACATTCGCTGATACCATGTGCAACTGGGTTGGTCCTCCTGAATCATCTGTAGTACCTCCAAGGGCTGTCGTGACAGCGCATCGGCAACAACATTCTGGCTTCCACGGCGATATGTGACGTCGAACTGGTACTGTTGTAGTTCTAATGCCCAGCGCGCGATTCGTCCGGTGGGATTATCGATTGAGTTGAGCCACTTCAGGGCGAGATGGTCCGTTATCACCTCAAACCGGTATCCTTCGAGGTAACACCTAAGCTTCCTTATGGCCCAGATAATGGCCAGACATTCCTTCTCGGTGGCTGAATAATTCTCTTCAGCGGCGATGAGACGTCGGCTAGCGAATGCGATGACGCGTTCCTCCCCCTGGATTTTCTGAGTTAACACGGCTCTGAGACCTATGTCGCTGGCGTCGGTTTGTAGAATAAACTTCTCGTTGAAATCCGGGCAGGCGAGCACCGGTGCCTCCGTGAGCTTCCTCTTCAATTCCTCGAACGCGTCTTGTTGCTCTTGCTGCCATTGCTATTTCTTTCCTTTCTTCAGCAGCAGAGACATGGGTTGCACTATACTGGCGAAGTTGGGTACAAACCTCCTGTACCATGACGCGATACCAAGACATCTTCTTAATTCTCTGCGCGTTGTGGGTGGACTCAATTGCCGTACTGCCGAAATTTTGTCGGGATCAGTGTGGATTCCTGCCTCGCTGATGACATGTCCTAAGTATACCAGGCTCCGCTTAAAGAAACTGCATTTCTTTGCATTGAGGCGAAGGTTCGCTTTCCGTAGCCGTCGGAATACTTCTCGGAGATGCTTTACATGCTCCTCTACCGTGCGTCCGATGATAATAATGTCATCTAAGTATGCAAACGCGTTGGGTTCCATGTCGGGGCCTATGACGCTGTCGAGCGCCCGCTGGAACGTGGCTGGTGCTGAATGGAGGCCAAACGGCATGACTTTCCAGTGGTATAGTCCTCTCCCTGGGACTGTAAAGGCAGTGCACTCGCGACTGGTCTGGGCCATGGGAATCTGCCAATATCCGCTCTTCAGGTCCAGAGTCGAGATGTACTTTGCGTGGCGCAGGCGTTCCAAAATGTGGGTTATCCTTGGCAGTGGATATGCATCTGGAACGGAATGGGCATTCAGTTGCCGAAAATCGACACACAACCTCATCTCTCCCGATTTCTTGCCCACGAGAACAATGGGTGCGCTGTGGGGGCTCCGCGACGGCTCTATGCAGTCGTTGCGCAGCAGCTCGTCGATCTGCTCATCGATAATCTTCTGCATCGCTGGATTTTTGGGAAAGTATCTTTGTTTAATGGGATTGTCATCCCGCATTGTAATTGCGTGCTCGGCGATATGTGACACTCCGGTCAGTTCCTCAAATTTGACCAATTCCATCTTGCGCTCTGGTTCACTGATCGGTAGTTCTGGTACGGTGGCTTCGACGCTGTCAATCGGCTTCGGGGAGAATTCATTCATCAAAAGAGGGGACAGAACAGACTCGTTCTTGGTACTGGCTACGAGAAGAGGGTTAAGTTGAAGAGAAACGCGACCACATTGTAGAGTTGCGGACACTCCGCAAAGAAAGTCCATGCCTAAAAGCACGTCTTCCATGATTGAGGGTAAAACTAAGAGTGGAAATGTGACCCAACGTTGGTCCAACTGTACTTTTGCTACCAGTGACTTGGTTATTTCCTTGCGTGAGCCTTCGGCCAGGCTGACTTGTGTTCGTACCGACCGTACGTTATGTGGTGTGCCCACGCGTTGAACGACTCTTTCGCTCACAAAACTTCTGCTGGCTTCCGTATCTATGGTTGCGTTGAATACTCGACCCTCAATCTGCACCTTCGCGATGATTCTGCTAGCTTGGACCTGTAATATATCTACTAATTCCGGGGATTCCTCCTTGCAGTCTCCGGCTGCTCCCCGAGTGGGCGAAGACTCCTCTCGTTTCCCGGACGACTACGATAGCAGCATTCGTTAGTCCGTATTCCTCGACGACCACACTCCCAGCAGAAGAGAACTCTGGGATTGCGACACTCGTGTTGAAAATGCCCCTCCTGTGCACAATTCCTGCAAGCTAGTCTAAAGTTTGGCACCATTGCCCCGTTTTCTACCCTAGGAACAAATTCTGGGGCCGCGGCGGCGAGTACTGGTGCTCGTCCAAGTGATCTTTCAACCCTGTGGCGATTCATCGGTGGTGCTCCTACATGTGACGGTCTTTCGTGGCCCGTTCTTCTCGGCGGTGGTTGCAGTTCGGCCAACATCCTTGCATGACTTCCTGTGTTTCGATCCCGTGTGACTTCATAGTTTACCGCTAAGGTGGTAAGTTGCTCCAGCGTCGTGAACTCGTGTCTCCTGGTAAACAGCTGATAGTCCGGTTGTAGATTTTCATAAATCCGTTCCAACTCCTGTTCCGGATTGTATCCCGCTCTGTGCATCATTAATCGAATATTTACGAGATATTGCTTGAATGTTTCTCCTTGGCGTTGGTATCTGGTGCGGATCTCATCTTCGAGTCTCTGAAGGTACCTCGGTGGCAGGAAAAAGTCCAGAAACGCCTTCTTGAAATTTATCCAGGATTCTCCCAGTAGCTGGCTTGTCCTAAACCAGTGCTCGGCCGTGTCCGTCAAGAGACCAGGTATGGCCTGTGGCATCTTTTCCACGTTGACTTCGTAAGCGGTGGCTCGTTCCTCGAGGTGTTGGATAAAAGTGATCGGGTCCGTTGTACCATCAAAAGTTATTCCCCAATTTCGCAATTTTTCCGCCAGAGTTGCTGCTGTCATCTCCGGTTTCCTGGGAAAAATGTCCCGCCTGGCCGTGTGGGTTTCCATATCGCCTACTATATCCGCGGTGCTGCTGCCTCCAGGGGTTGGAACCTGAAGTCGTGTGGGACCCGGTGGGTGTGGACTCGGCGTCCGTTGCTTCCTCTCGCTGAGCGCGGTCAAAATCTCGCCCTCACATTCCTGCAGTCGCTCGGTAATATCCAATACGTGGTCTTCGCGATTATTGAATGCGGCCAATCGGCTTCTCATTCCAGAGAGAATTCCTTAAGAATCGCCTCCAGTTCCCGTTTGCGGAGATACGAAATCCAACGCGCGCCCATGGTTGCGAAAAAATTAATCCGCCTCGGAGGACAAGAAAAGATTTTCGAATCAGCGGGAAAATTTATAGCGGGGGGTCAAACGAAGCTCAACAATTGTAAATTCGACAGCAACAAATGTAAATGTTTATTTGCCAACAGGTTCGTAAATATCAAAGTAAATCGATGCAGACGACGATTTAAATTTGCTCGATGGTGTTTGTAAAAAATCGGTGGGAAAAAAAATATGCGAGGGCGCGTGGACTCGGCGATGATTGTGTTTGAACCCTTTGCTATGATTCTGTTGACTGTACTCGTGGTCGACTTCCAAGGGCGCGAGAGAGACGACGATGAGAGTGGAACAAGATGGCTGCGCTGTGGGGAGTATAAGTTAGCGTTTCCCTGCCTCGTGCTTTAAAATCTCGCGACCTGACCGGCTTACCTATAGAGGGCTCGCTCTCGTTCTTTGCTATTCTTATGTAGTGGGTTTTCTCTCTTGGCTCTACTTGCTTTGCTTATGTATAGTTGGTTCACGTGGTATTCTGGACACGTGATCTCTTGACTTCGCTAACCTCTCGTTTTAGGTTATGTTTTAACTTGCTTAATACCTATTTCTCTGAGTGTACCTGATACAAAGTTCTCCGCCTCGTTTTGGGTATACTTTGCACAGGTTCTTCGCTTGAGTCTTGTTTTTGGGTATACTTTGGAAAGTTCTCCCGCCTTGCTTCGCTTAAATGTCTAAGTTTCTGGGTTTTCTAGGTTATACACGTGCCATTGGTCGCGCACATGTATATTTTCTTGATTCTTTATGTTCTTCCCTGCGTCCCTCGATGTATATGTATATGCCTCTCCTTGCGTACCAACTTGCAAAATTTCGCTCTCACGTGGCTGTACTAAAAATTATTCCTATCCCAGGGCAACCAGATGGGTCTTTAGGCCATATATTTTCCATCTAAAATTCGTAAGCCCCAAGTCCCTGCTCGGGCGCCATCTGTGAAGTAGTTCTTAGGCTGGGGTGAAGCTCAGTCACGCCAGGATCTCTTTACAGAAAAATTTATAAAGATAGGACACGGGTCTTCGATGAACAGTTGGCTGACGTGAGATGGAGGGTGTCAGCCACTGGGCTGTCTGATAGAAAGGTTTTGATTTTTAGTATTAGCAAAGAGGGAAGGGGTCAGCGGTAGCGCGTATTGGCCTGGCTCCCGGCACTCGCCAATGGGGGAACGAGATGGGCTAAGAGGCAGTCTACACCAAGGGCACGTTTCTTGTGGAGTTCTATGTATTCATCTTGCGGGATTACCTCAGGCACTCGCCGAAGGTGTTATAGCCATCTGTCGTGTTTCACATCGACAGCACTCGCTGTCGAATGCCCGGATATATATGTATCGGGGGAAGAGGAACAAAAGCTTGATCACGTATTCTTTTGGGGATTTTTCAGGTGGACATGGTTTTTATTCTGATTTCACTTCAAACTTCATTTCTCCTTATGTTGCTAAATTTTGTGTTAGTTATCGCGTTACATTAGGTTTCGGAGACGATCTAGCCTACTCTAAGGTGCTACCGCATCGAGGCCAGCCGGACTCGCTGGCCACTCAGTACGGTCTCACTTTGGGAAACTCACCCGCCTCGCACGCACACACGCACACGCTGGGGAAGGTTGGTGCTCCGCCGCTGGTCCTGGGCCGGCACAACCGCTCCCGATCCACTGCTGCTTCCTTGTTCTGCTGGTCTCCTTGCTAAACTCCGTAGACAGGTGTCACTCGACCACCTGGGCTCGCTGAGCACTTTTTACGCCAGTCTTTCTCGATCGTTCGGGGTTTTCCGTGGGCAGGTGTTACTCGACAACCTGGGCTCGCTGAGCGCTTTTCTCCTTGCACGTGCACACTTTCCGCGTTGTATTTTTCCGTTGAGTTCTTACTTGGAGTGGCACTCGCCGTCTCCCGTCGCTACATTTTACTTCAGCGTCACTCGACCTCTGCACAAGAACTGATCTGAACCACGCTTCGCAAAACTTCTCGCGGTCCAGTTTCAGAAACTTCCAGAAGTTTGTAGCCTCGTCTCCTCTCGCTCTTTCGCTTAGGCGCGTGCCAATCCTCGGTGGTTGATTTGGTGGCGTGATCGTGCTCTGTCTCGCTCTCTCTCAGACTCCGTTTGGTCATGTGACCGCTGCTTGTGGTGAATTCCGATGTTACGCCTGTGGGTGGGTGTGTCCGTGTGTGAGCGCTTTCCAGGCTAGTGATGGGACTTCGAGTTAACTATCGTTTGTGGCTTTGGTAGCCTTAAATCTATTTATATAAATCTATTCCTTAATAACTTAATATGACTTACTAGCTAACAAAGGGGGGAGGAAGAATTTTACAGGGGACTATATACAGAGTATGTACATTTATTTGTGGGGAGGCGGCTGGCTCCTCACAAAGTGAGTAAGGATAGGATGAGGTAGTGTCGAAAGTAACAGAAGAATTTGTGGATTAAAAGAAAATTTTCAAATAAATTTGCGATATCGGAAAATGAAGAATAGTGGAAAAGAGTCGCTGTGTTTTATGGAGCCCTAAGTGAAGGAGTCTGAGGCCCGCGAACCTGAGGATTTATCTGGTTTACGTATTAGTGAACAATTGCATGATCCGGCCATACTGAAATATCAAGGGCCTTGTCAAGGAGAACATCAGAAAGGCCAATCTTAAAACGAAGATATATCACGCCTTCGCTTAAAATTGAACTTGGAGACAGAAAATTCGGTGCCAGAAACATTCAGTTTGCTACTCAAATGGGCCTAACGTCGTTTTCAGAAGCGTCTGGGTTGAGTCTGGAGACAAAAAAGAACTTTTTGCGGGCAACACCAGCTAAAGGTGCCGGTCAACGGTCCAGATGATGGTACCGAAATCGTGACTGTCGGAGGTAACACAGGGTTGACGTAAACAGAATTAGGTATGTCTGTAAAATCCGAAGTTGCAGCCGATCGGGCGGATGCAAGCGAAGCCTCTTTAGATGCAGACGTTGATGGTTGGTTATCGTTTACTGGTTTCAGCCTAGGAGAAATGCTGGAGTCAGTTAGTCTCGAGCTTGGGCCAGCATTTTGTACGGGTCCAGATTCATCGTCTTCATTGTCACAGCCGTAAGCTACGGCCAAAACGTTGTTGATGGATCCACTTCCCGGGCTGATCAGTAAAAGGGGGGTTGCAGGGTCTGTAACTTGTAAGTCGTTGTTAGTTTTATGTAGTAGTAGTAGTTTTATACACCTGTTTATGTTTGGTGAGTCACTTAGCAGTTTCAACGTTTTAAAGTGAGATTCTGTCGTCTAAAAACGGCTTAGTAAATCCTTGAAACCGGCCGCAAGAGATTGAAACTCCAGATGAGTCTGCCGCATAAAAGCTCTCATTTCCGTTTTGATATGGATGTAGCTTGGGCACGTCCAATCCAATCCAAACCGACATGAGAACGAACACGATCCCCAAATTGCGCACCAGTATGCCCCATCTCGGCGCATACAGGGTGTGCAACATTGTCGCAGAGCCAACTACAAACAGTAGTGTGCCGCAAGGGGATTTTGCGACCATACGTGCAAGCAGCGAAGCAGCAGGTACTCATTCTAATGTTGCGCAGTAAAATGCAGATCAAATAAATGCAACGGCAGCACAAACGCAAGATATTGATAAATTATTATAAATATTTCGCGGTAAAGATCCGAACAAAACAGAAAGCAAAGAGCGCGACTAAAAGCTTTTGTCTAAGCTCCAAGAGCATGTAGTTGCTCAGCAGCAACAACACACACGGTGCGATGGTAAGCGGTAAATGCAATGCTCAGCAGCAACAACCACACGTTGCAATGGTAAGCGGTAAACGCAATGCAAAATGAGACAGCAAAGCGGAATACGAAATTTTTTAAAACAGAGTGATTGTTTTGGAAGATTAAAGTCACTGGCTATGATTAAAACGAACCAATGGTTTCCGATTTGTTTCTAAATAACAAATTGTTCTGTAATAAACGGTTTAGAATCTAACCTAATCTAATCTTACATTTCTTTAGATTTTCAAAAAAAAATTAATTACCCTTTAAAGAAATCGAAATTAACAATAAAAATTAGTTAATTCACTAAAAAAAATCATATTTATTGGGTAACCGGATTAAGTTTTAGTTAATTAAAATTTTGCAATTAACAATAACTAATCCTTTATTCAACAGCAAAATCATCATTGTTTATGATTGTGAGGAGTCGTAAAACTCCCCACAAATCTCGAGGCAGGAGAGCCCTTAGCAACAGCGGAGGCAGCGAGGATGCGGCAGAATTCAAGGGCATCCAGGTCCACCGGTAAATACTGGACCTTGGACCCGGCCAAAGCGGAGAGACCGTGAAATAACGGTGCCGCGCTGGACCTTGGACCCACGCCGCCAAAGGGCAATGAGGTCGAACGGGACATCTTGGACATTGGACCCTAGCGAGCCGTGTGCAAAGAGGGAAATAACAGGACATCTTGGACATTGGACCCTAGCGAGCCGTGTGCAAAAAGGGAAATAACGGGACCACGCCGCAGCATATAAAAGGACGACGCAGGCGCAGCTCGAGACAGACAACCAAGATACGCGAGCGAAAGTACTGAGAGACAACCAAGTGAGACCAGAGAGGCAGACATCGAGATTCAAGTGCGAGAATTAAATCGAGTGCGCGGCCGTGAGAGTACCGAGTAACCGAGTGCTCAACGCCCAGATCAAGATACCAGAGTCAAGACGCTAGACCAAGGCTGAGACTGCAACGGTGAGATCTGCAGGACACGGAGATTGGAGTGGAGACGAGTGCTGGACAGGAGCAGAATCGAGAGAAGGACGAGCTACGGCAAGGTGAGCGCGGATCAAGAGTTTGTGCCAGGCGTCGGGGTTACGGTGGACTGACGATAAGGCTGGATCCTCGGATTTGACCTGTCGGGACATCTGTGCTGACGATAAGGCTGAATCCTCGGATTTGACCTGTCGGGACATCTGTGCTGACGATAAGGCGGAATCCTCGGATTTGACCTGTCGGGACGTCTGTTTCCCAGGCTAGAGCCAGACCGACCTCAGGGAACACGACGAAACAGGTGATCCCAGGATCGTTCTGGTCGGACCCGAAGGGAAGGTTGTGCAGACTTTTGAGTCCTACAAGCCGGGTGGAACTGGAGAGACGCCGGTGGAGAACGACGCCGTAGGAGTCCGCAAGTAGCACGAGGAAGTACGAGAGCCAGCGACGCCGTCAAGGAGCGCCGCCGAGAAAGCACGAAGGGAATCTTGAGCCGAGGAAGGCACGTCGCCGACCAGGCAAGCCGCAGCAGCCAGCTGACGCAGAACAATTCCAGCGAAAAGAAAAACTAAATAAAGTTTTCCGATTTGTCCCAATCGGATATCACTGCATTTTCTTGGGTCACGGGCAGTCACGCAATACAAATTTGGTGGGACGAACACACAATATCTCTGAGCTAGTCGCGGCGTTTACGTAGCGATCAAACAGTTAAAAACAGTTCGTTACATCTGGCGCCCAAGCGTGATTGTCCCGATCAAGAAAGCAGATAGAAGATGGGCAAGTCGTGGCTGTATGCCCTCAAAAGGGATGACTTTCCCGCTATCGCAGCCGCCCTTGGAATCAGGCTAGAGGGTCTCGTGGATGACATGAGAAAAGCACTGTCGGAGTTCATAGACCGCACAACCAAAGAACCGGAGACAGTTGCCATCCTCGAAGCGTTGGAAAGGAAATACGGAAAGAAGACTCCCGAGATGAAAATCACAAGCGCAGAGGGCTTGGTGAGCAGTTTGGACGTCCAAAGCCTCAGGGACGCCGGCAACCAGGAGCGACGAAACTCCACCCAAAGGGAGAACAGTCGGGAAAGGCAGATGGACTCCAATCAAAGGAAGGACAGGGCCAAGACAGAAGGGCCGGACTATGCCAAGGTGGCGAAGCAGGTGCGAGAGTGGACCTTCAGGTACGACGGCCACGATAAACCCCTGGAGTTCTTAGAACAGGTAGAGTGGTCAGCGGTGACGTACGGGCTCGACGCCGATCTAATCCCCAGAGCGATGCCGGAGCTCCTGCAGGGAAGAGCCCTCAAATGGTTTATCGCCAACAACAGATTCTGGGAGACCTGGGCAGACTTTTCCCGGAGTTTCAAGGAATTCTTCCTGCCCAGGGGCTTCATGGTGAAGCTACCCGATCAGGTCAGGCAGAGGAAACAAGTCTTCAATGAGTCCTTCAAAGACTACATGGTAGACATGCAGACCTTGATGCGGCCCCTGGATATGTCCCGAAAAGAGGTCCTGCAGAGGATAATAGAGAATAGCACACCGGCGTTGCGGATATTCATTCGCCCGTACGAAGTCAAGGACCTGGACGCTCTGATGGCATTGGCGGACGACTTCGAGGAGTTGGACCAGCAAAGGAGGGAGTTCGAGGAGACCAACACCCCACAGACCAGGATGCACCCCGTACCCGCAACAAGAGAATTCCAACACCCGGGAACAACACGAAGAGAGTTCGCGCACCCAGCAGCCACTCGAAGGGAGCAAGGAGCAGTATGCAGAAGGTGCCAAGACGTCACAGATGCTCCCTGGAGGCCAAAAGGACAGGACCAAAGGACAGAAACAAGGAGAGGATACATAACAAACCCGGCAACAGCATGCCGAAGATGCGGAAGCCAAGAGCACTGGGCAACAGAGTGCCGAAACCGCCCGGTGCTGTTCTGCTGGAACTGCGGAAAAATGGGCATAATGACAACTAATTGCTGCCCGAGATCGGGAAATGCCCAGCGATCCCAGCCGCCGAGGGGCAACTAGGGTTCGCGAAGCACTGCCCCTCAGATTTAATGGGCGACCTGAAGGCGGAAGAAATGCAACTGTCCGCCACAGTGCTCATAGCCGGGAAGAGGCTGAAGGCCACGGTGGACACCGGCGCCACGGCTAGTTTTATAAGCGAGGAGCTGGCGGACAGGCTGCAGGCGGCAGGACAGGTCAGGCCCACGAGGAGGCTAGTACGGATGGCAGACGGACGGTGCGGGAGCATCACCTCGCAGCTGGAAATAGGAATAGGACTCGGCACGAGAACTGTGGTAATACAGTTGCTGATCCTTCCTGGAATCATAGACGCCCTGGTGCTAGGATGGAATTTCCTCACCACAATAGGAGCAAAAATGGAATGCGCTGGACTTCGAGTGGCAATACCACCAAGAAACAGAGAACAAAACTGCACAGAGGAAAGACTGTCCGTCGCGGTCACGGAAACGCCAAAAGAATTCACGGAAGAGGACATAGCTGAAATCCTAAAAACAGAATTGGCAGATTTGGAGAATATACAAGGAACGTCGACGGTAGCTGTGCACAAAATCACCATGAAAGATGATCAGCCGGTCAAACAAAGGTATTATCCCAAGAACCCGAAGATGCAAGGGGAAATTAACTCCAAGGTAGACGAGCTACTCGAAAAAGGCTGCATAGAACCATCGAAAAGCCCATACAGCTCACCAAACGTCATGGTCAGGAAGAAAACAGGGAAATGGAGGTTGTGCGTAGATTTCCGGCAAATAAACGCAAAGTCCGTTAAGGACGCATATCCGATGCCAATGATAAACTACATCCTGGACCAGCTGAGAGAAGCCAAGTACATCAGCAGCCTGGATCTAAAGGACGGGTACTGGCAGATACCCTTGGAGGCGGACAGCAGGCAATACACAGCCTTCACAGTCCCGGGAAAAGGTCTATTCCAATGGAGAGTCATGCCATTCGGACTACACTCGGCATCGGCGACATTCCAAAGAGCGTTGGACCAGGTCATAGGGCCCGAGATGATGCCGCACGCTTTTGCGTATCAAGACGACATTATCGTCATCGGACGGACCATAAAGGAACACATGCAGAACCTAAAAGAGGTGTTTAGAAGACTGCGGGCAGCAAACCTGAAAGTAAATGCTGATAAGTGTAAATTCTTCAGGAAGGAGTTGCAATACTTAGGGCATCGAATCACAGACCAAGGCATTGGGACGGACCCGGAGAAAGTCTCGGCTATAGCCCAGCTGAAGCCACCGGCAAACGTCAAGGAGCTGCGCCAATACCTGGGGGTGGCATCATGGTATAGACGATTCGTACCAGATTTTGCCACCATAGTACAGCCCTTGAACGCACTCCTCCGGAAGAAAGCAAAATGGGAATGGACGAACGATCACCAGCAAGCGTTCGAAGCCGTCAAGGCCAGGCTAGTTGCTGACCCAATCCTGGCATGCCCCGATTTCAGCAAAACGTTTGTACTTCAAACAGACGCCAGCGATTACGGCCTCGGTGCTATTCTCACACAACATTCGGACCAGGGTGAGCGGGTGATTTCCTACTCCAGCCGATCCTTGAACGGGGCGGAAAGGAATTACTCTGCAACAGAAAAAGAATGTTTAGCGATCGTGTGGGCCATCAGGAAATTAAAACCTTACCTGGAGGGCTACCACTTCAAAGTGATAACCGATCACATGGCCCTGAAGTGGTTGAATAGCATCGAGAGTCCGTCCGGCAGAATCGCGAGATGGGCGCTGGAGCTACAACAGTACGATTTTGAAATCGCATACAGGAAGGGCCAGCTTAACATAGTAGCGGACGCCCTGTCTCGGCAGCCGCTACCAGAAACGTGCAGAAGACTGAAAAATAAGGAAACCGATATGCAAGAACGAGCACAATGCCCCTGGATAAAGGAAATGCAAGGAAAGGTTACGCAGAATCCACAAAAATACCCCGATTATCTGATAGAAGCCGACCGGCTGTACCGACATATTCCACACAGGGCTGGCAACGAGGATGTAGTAGCCTGGAAGCTGTGCGTACCCACCGAGTCGAGAAAAAGGGTCATCTCGGAAAATCACGACATGCCAACGGCCGGACACCTGGTCAGTCGGAAAACGATTGCAAGAGTGGCAGCAAGATACCACTGGCCGGGCATGCATCGAGACGTACGGAAATATGTGCGGAACTGTGAAAGCTGCATGAAATACAAGCCTAACCAACTCCAGGCAGCCGGGAAAATGCTGACACAAATTCCGGAGGAGCCATGGGCTACGGTATGCGCCGATTTCGTCGGCCCCCTGCCACGGTCAAAACACGGGAATTCGATGCTACTAGTCTTGGTGGATCAATTCTCAAAGTGGACCGAAATCGTGCCAATGCGAAGGGCAACCACGGAAACCCTTCAAAAGGCCATCAGAGAACGGATAATTTCACGATTTGGAGTACCTAAAATGATGATAACCGACAACGGCGTGCAGTTCACAAGCAGAGCGTTCAAGAAGTTCATGGAGGAACTGGGTGTCCGACACCAGTTTACAGCACCGTACACGCCACAAGAAAACCCGACGGAGAGAACCAACCGGACCGTGAAAACAATGATCGCGCAATTCACCGGAGCCGATCAGAGGACGTGGGATGAAAAATGGCCAGAATTGCAGTTGGCCGTGAATACAAGTGTGGCGGAAACAACGGGATATTCACCAGCATTTATCACGCAGGGTAGAGAGCCGAGACTCCCAAACGCGCTGTATGACGAGCAGACAACCGGAACAGGAAAGGAAACACAAACACCCACGGAAAACGCACAAAAATTAAAGGAAATCTTCGAGTTGGTCCGGAGAAACATGGAAAGGGCGGCGCAGGATCAGGCGCGTCACTACAATCTCCAAAGGCGACCATGGAAGCCGAAGGTTGGAGACAAGGTCTGGGTCAAGGAGCACCACCTGTCCAAGGCAGTAGAGGGCTTCGCGGCGAAACTGGCCCCAAAATTCGATGGGCCGTTTAAAATCACAAAGTTCACCTCGCCGGTGATCTGCAAGTTACGGCACGAGGAAAGCGGCAAGGAAAAAACAGCACACATAGCGACATAAAGCCAGGGAGTGAACAAAGTAGAACGACCACGACATCGAGGGAGCACTGTGCTTTCCGTTAGCGGGAAAAGAGAGAGGACGATACGGTGTATCGAAACGGGCACAACACATGGAACACACACGGCTACACGAGCACACACACAAACAGGAGCGCGAGAGCGGGTCAGAGGAGGGACAAAACCGCGACTACCGTTACCGGCTGACGCACACCGATGCGAATTCCGTAGGAGGCGTACGCGGAGGTCAAGTCCCGTTACCGGTACAAGCCCTGCGAAATAACGGAACAGGAGCGCTGCGGAAGAACAGAGGTTACACGGAGAGTAGAGCAGAGCGGATCTGCCTATTCAAAATCGTAAGCAGCATCAGCAACATGTCCACCAAGGCGCAACGCAGCGAACCCGAGGCACGCGGGGCCGGCGTCGGGGAACAGCCCGCAGCGATATGGAGGCAGGATCCCGAATCCTACCTCCAGCTGTGCGCGTCACCCTTGGCGTCGCGCTCTCCGTCGCCGTCGGAAGAGGAGGACCGCGGCGAGATCCCGGACGTCGAGCTGGAGGACGACGCGGAAGAGGAGGCACGGATGCCGGACGACGCGGAAGAGGAGGCACGGATGCCGGACGACGCTGGATCCGTGGTGTCGCTCTCGTCGGATGACGATGACGAGACCGGGGGGGCGTTGGACTCGGTCACCCCGGAGGTGTCCTCGGACGAAGAGGATCACCTGCGACGAGAGGAGCGGGTGAGGCTCAAGTCCTACCGCCTCCAGTTGGCGAGTCAAGGGAAGGGCCTTATCCCGCTCGGGGTGGCGCCGCCCACAGACCGCACGAGGGACTGGCGGCAAATGTTCCTGGCGCGCCGAATCACCCACGGCCAGCTGACAAGCCAGAGGAGGCGTCAGAAGGAAGCCGAGGCAGCAGTGCAAAGGCTGCTCAAGACGGCCGAGGAGGAGGAGGCCCGCCTGTGGGAGCCTCAACCACCACCGCCGCCAGCGCCAGAGGAGCCGGCACCACCAACAACACCACCGCCGCCAGCGCCAGAGGAGCCGGCACCACCAACAACACCACCGCCACCACCGCCGCCACCACCAACAACACCACCGCCACCACCGCCGCCACCAGGAGAGGAAGAGAAGGGCGAAAAGCGCCGAGGTGCCGGAGAAGGAGGCATGGGGGTGGCCACCGGTGGGCCCAAAACTCGCGCGGCAATCCTCATGCCCCGAGGCTCGTGCCCCACTGGAGAGGTCAGAGCTGCAGCGGCAGCAGTCCGCGAGAGGCGAACCGTGGACGCCGATCGCGGAGGAGGAGTGGCCACCGGAGATCGCGGCGGAGGCGAGACGGCAGCGAGGGAGAGCGCGGCCGAAGCGATGGGCCAAGTTGGTCGTCGCGGAGGGCACGCGATACCGCTTAAAGGTATCCGTGGTCGGCGAGGTCGCAGTTTACCGCGCCCAATAAAAAGGAGCCCAGAGTGAGGGCTAGAACAGAAAAGAAGAGTATGTTCTGGGACAGGGGAGGGTACGCGCGGCAACATATGCGCAGGCGCAGCCAGCGCCAACAACAAACACGGCAACAACAACACCAGCAGTAACACCGACTGCAGCACTACAACAAAAAAAAGGTTAACGACCTCTACGGCAGCCATGCCAGGAGCGGATCAAGGGCGCGAAAGCCAGGCGCGCGGGCCGGCAAATACGTCGCGAGGCTGCCGCAGGCGCGGGACACGGGGGCACTGGCAGCCGCAAGTCGTCTTCCGGGGCGCGCGGTGGCCAGGATCCGCACCCCGAAGCATCCAGGGGCATGCATGCAGTCATCGCCATGGAGCTGCAGGAGGAGAAAATGGTCAGATGGCTGAAAACGGAGGAAAACAACACCAAAACACTTACCATTTCAAAGCAGCCACGCGGTAATGAAAAATCGGGATGGGGGCGCTGCGATAGCGGCGGTCGATCGATAGTTGCGATCGATAGGGCACACGACATGAAAAAAAATACTAGATTTTTCACAATGGCCACACTATTGGTCACACTGCAACGATGAACATCGATAACTGGAATTGGAGACATGGAAGTGGCAACGCCGCTCACCACGATCGATAAAACGCAATTGTGAGTTGGAGCGGAGTTGCCAGACTGCGGAGAGAGAAGCGGTGAATTTCGACGTGGGAGTGGCGCGGAAATTCAAAAATTCCGTCCGGAGGCAAGGATCAGCGACCAGGGAGGAGGAATCGGCACGAACAAGGAGCAGGATCAAGGACGGCGCCGGGAGGGTCTATACGCGGGGGTCGAGATGCCTATACAACACGGCTGAGACTGGCATCGCGGCGATTCGACCGGTGGCCAACGGCAGGAGAACGGCATCAGCGAGGGTTAGACGCGGTCGTCGAGATGCCTGCAGGAAAAGGCTGAGATAGCACCGCTGCGTCCGGACTGAGGGCCAACGCAAGGAGAGAACGAGGACTACAACGAGGAAGCTGAGAGGCGTCGACGGAATGAGCCGGGAGGAGAAAGCACCTTCTTCAACAATTTTCCGGAGAAAGGGGGAGATCCCCACAAATCTCGAGGCAGGAGAGCCCTTAGCAACAGCGGAGGCAGCGAGGATGCGGCAGAATTCAAGGGCATCCAGGTCCACCGGTAAATACTGGACCTTGGACCCGGCCAAAGCGGAGAGACCGTGAAATAACGGTGCCGCGCTGGACCTTGGACCCACGCCGCCAAAGGGCAATGAGGTCGAACGGGACATCTTGGACATTGGACCCTAGCGAGCCGTGTGCAAAGAGGGAAATAACAGGACATCTTGGACATTGGACCCTAGCGAGCCGTGTGCAAAAAGGGAAATAACGGGACCACGCCGCAGCATATAAAAGGACGACGCAGGCGCAGCTCGAGACAGACAACCAAGATACGCGAACGAAAGTACTGAGAGACAACCAAGTGAGACCAGAGAGCCAGACATCGAGATTCAAGGGCGAGAATTAAATCGAGTGCGCGGCCGTGAGAGTACCGAGTAACCGAGTGCTCAACGCCCAGATCAAGATACCAGAGTCAAGACGCTAGACCAAGGCTGAGACTGCAACGGTGAGATCTGCAGGACACGGAGATTGGAGTGGAGACGAGTGCTGGACAGGAGCAGAATCGAGAGAAGGACGAGCTACGGCAAGGTGAGCGCGGATCAAGAGTTTGTGCCAGGCGTCGGGGTTACGGTGGACTGACGATAAGGCTGGATCCTCGGATTTGACCTGTCGGGACATCTGTGCTGACGATAAGGCTGAATCCTCGGATTTGACCTGTCGGGACATCTTTGCTGACGATAAGGCGGAATCCTCGGATTTGACCTGTCGGGACGTCTGTTTCCCAGGCTAGAGCCAGACCGACCTCAGGGAACACGACGAAACAGGTGATCCCAGGATCGTTCTGGTCGGACCCGAAGGGAAGGTTGTGCAGACTTTTGAGTCCTACAAGCCGGGTGGAACTGGAGAGACGCCGGTGGAGAACGACGCCGTAGGAGTCCGCAAGTAGCACGAGGAAGTACGAGAGCCAGCGACGCCGTCAAGGAGCGCCGCCGAGAAAGCACGAAGGGAATCTTGAGCCGAGGAAGGCACGTCGCCGACCAGGCAAGCCGCAGCAGCCAGCTGACGCAGAACAATTCCAGCGAAAAGAAAAACTAAATAAAGTTTTCCGATTTGTCCCAATCGGATATCACTGCATTTTCTTGGGTCACGGGCAGTCACGCAATACAAATTTGGTGGGACGAACACACAATATCTCTGAGCTAGTCGCGGCGTTTACGTAGCGATCAAACAGTTAAAAACAGTTCGTTACATGATATTTAATTAATTTACAATATATATTGTATATACAAAATATATTAAAACAAAATCATAATTTTATATCAGTTTGTTATATAAAATAATGTATTTATACCCGCTACCCATAGGGTTGAAGGGTATTATAAGTTAGTGCCAACCGAGAATGTTACATACATACAGGCAGAATGAGAAATCTCCGACCCCATAAAGTATATATATTCTTGATCAGCATCACCAGCCGAGTCAATTTAGCCATGTCCGTCTGTCCGTCCGTCTGTCCGTCCGTCTGTCCGTGTGAAACAACAGATCTCAGAGACTATAAGAGCTAGAGCTACCCAATTTGGTGACAACATTGGAATCTGTTGTACGCAGATCAAGTTTGTTTTAAAAGTAGGCCACGCTTACTTTCGCCCCCGAAAATCATAAAAAACGGTATATAAGCTATAGTCGTAATTTTCGGCTTAAAGTAAATAGATAAAATAAAGAAGTAAGCCTTTGCATACGTATTCTTAAAATTTGAGTTAAATCGGATGATTAACATGGAAGTTATTAAACAATAAAGTTTCTGTGTATGAAGAAGCATACAGAGAGAGCGCACGTGCGTTTCGCCTAGCAACATTTTTCCTAGCAACATTTGTCTTTGTTGGGTGTTGCGCAAAATTTTTTCTTTTTTTTTACATCTTCATTTTGTTTAGCTTTCCCGCTTGTTATACCCGGTACCCATAGGGTACAAGGGTATTATAAGTTAGTACCAACCGAGAATGTATGTAACAGGCAGATGGAGGCATCTCCGATCCCATAAAGTATATATATTCTTGATCAGCATCACCAGCCGAGTCGATTTAGCCATGCCCGTCTGTCCGTCCGTGTGAAACAACAGATCTCAGAGACTATAAGAGCTAGAGTTACCAAATTTGGTGACAACATTGGAATCTGTTGCACGCAGATCAAGTTTGTTTTAAAATTTGGCCACGCCCACTTCCGCCCTCAAAAATCATAAAAAACGTTAAATAAGCTATAGTCGTTATTTTCAGGTTAAAGTTAATAGATACAATACATGAATGAAATAAAATGGACGTCTCCTGAAAATATCAGTAAAATGGGATGATAAACATGGGAGATATTAGCAATAAGGTTAGAATTTTAACACACCGCCCTAAGGCACTGCTGTTGCAAGCTGTAGCTGACAGGTGGCGCATTCGAGCCTTGGCCGTGCGATATAATGGCGCCAACTGCAGAAGAAATGAAAAAAAAATATAGCAAGAAATGACAAGAAATAACATAATTAATTTTTTGACGCCGATCGAGCGGGTTTTTTTGTGTTCCTATAAAATGTATCATTCATATTTAAGTATGAAATTAAATTGTTTAGGTCGGGAGCTAATTCGAGAGGCGATTTATTTTAAGAAGTATCAAAGTAGACTATTATAATGTATGTACAATTTTAAATTGCCTTTTAGTGTGAAGCGCAAACGTTTAGGTACCGAGTATCTCACAGTCGAGCACAGTCGACTGTAGCCTAAAATATACACCTGGGAAATATATTAAGTAATTGGCTATAGTTAATTAATGTCACCTTCTGATATATTTTTAATTTTGTTAGTTTTTTTTTAACTTTTCCATTAGAATAAGCTATTTTCCGCTAAAATTCTGGCAGTTAATATCCACCGTTGCGTGATACAAAATTGTCCATGCGTAAGAGCAAGATAGCAAGCTGTTACAGTTATTTGCAAGCAAAACGGTAAGCGGTGGTGTTACAGCTTGCTATATTGCTCGATCTCGCCGATTTTCGTTCGGTTCCTGACTCGAAAATCCATGACGCGCCAAAAGAAGTTTCACTTCAAAACAAAAAAAGATCTTCCCAAATAAGTATTAAGTTTTTTGGAGTTGGCGTCTGCCGAAAACAAAAACCCAAATGAAAAAGAATTGCACGTGCCATCTGATTCTGATTCTGATGAGGACCTAAACGAAAGATGTTCTATAGTACTAGAAGAAGAAGATGATGATGTTTAAAACAAAAACCAATTTATTAATGAGTATATATTCCATATATGTAATATATTTTACTTTAACTTGTCTGAAATCAGAGTTATTCTCAATTTGTAATAATACTAGGAATTTGTTTGAATGGGAGGCAAAAGAGAACGTGGTCTCACAGACATGAAATTTTGTTTGCATACTCTTAATAACAAAAAAAAAAAATATATATGGACAAAGTTTGGGGTCTGTAAGTTAATTTTAAGAGTTAATAAAAAAAAAAAAATCGACTTTTGGACCATAGTACAATGGCAGCTATAAGATAAAGTGGTCCGATTCCGGCCATTCCGACTTATACGAGTATACCAACTGCAATAGAAGGAAGACTATCTGCAAAGTTTCATTCATATTTTTGACGTCGGCCCATCTGACTTGTCTTTGGGTCAGATTAACCTTGTTAAGAACCATATATACATGCTCCTTGATTTGATCTTTGGTAATAACGGGACCCTTGCAAGTGTGCTCAGATGCCCACCCTTTTCAATACCAGAAGATCTCTACCAACTTGCAGTGACGGTTTATGTGTCCTTGCATTCGTCGATCAAGACTTTCGTCCCAGATGTGTCTCTCATTGACTCTTCCAAGCCTCCATAGTTTAATAAGGTCTTACCTCAAAATTAAAAAATTGAGGATATATCAAAATTTTATTTAAAATCCAACTCTGCAGAAGAGTTACCGAAGTACACCTCGATTCGTTCGGAGTTCACAAATGCCACTAATCAGAGATATGCTCACTACATTGGTCAATGTAGAGAGAACATACGTACTGATCCAAAACATTTTTACGTCTTTGCTAATTCTAAAAAAAAAAACAAATTCGTATCCCTCATCTTTTCATTATCAAAGTTTTACTAAGTCCTCATCACTGAACATATCTGATATTTTTGCCAAATTTTTTCAGTAAACCCACTCTCTACAGTCCTATAGCTCATCTACTCTTTATTCTTACCCTCTACCCCACATTAATAATATCTATATTCCACATTTTGAAGTTAACGACGTTATGGAAGCCCTTGAAAGGTCCTTTTCACACATTCCATTTGATTTCCATTCCAAATATTCCAGTCTTCCATTCGGCACATTCCAGTGTACGATATCTCACATTCCAGTGATTCCATTCCGCACATTCCAGTGTTTCATTTCGGTTTTCCCTCTTTCATACACAATAAAAATCAAAATGACAGGCACCGAGAATCTGCGAAAACTGCGTCCTGCGTAAATTTATTGCCGTTAGTGACCGTGTAAGCCGATTCGAGGCGATGGTCAACACTCCTGGCCAGTCCACGCTCCTGGTCCATCCGAGCCTTATGAGACAAAGTTGAACAAGCATATTAAGCTTGTTGTGGGGGGGTCGATCGACACCTTGCCAAGCCTCCAGGCAAAATATGACTACTGCTACGAGTCATGTGCAACTGAATGAGCGAGTGACGTCTCAATCAGCATAATCTAAGCCCTGCAATTCTCAAAATTATATCCCAGCAGGTTGCCATTTACCTCCGTGCGATACAGAAAATTTCTGGGGATATTATCCTCGCTGGTCCACGTTCCGTGTCCTTTTCCCAGCTGTCTATATAGACAAGGCTTACAGCTGTCGAAAAGTTATTCCACTTAAATGCCAAGTGAAGCCAATACTCGCGCCAAAAGGTGGTAGCGGCCTCGAAATGTTCCGTTTCGCGAAGCACAGCGCTCTCGCAATCTCTCTCTCTCTCCGGACTTCCAGTCCGCGAAAGTTTCCATTCCGCTCTCCACGACTTCTTTTTAAATGACATGTATTAGTTCTAATCTATCAGCAGGCGACAAAGGCAAATAAAGTCCAACTAATTTACAAGTTTATTCGGACGACCTTCTTAGTCATTTTCTACTTGGGACTTTGGACCTTCATTCTAAACATATAGTCCAATCAATTTGGATTGGACATGACAAAAACTCTCATTTAATAATATATATTACATTAATTTACTTTATGGTTCTTTCTATTTCAGGCTACTGAAAATCGACATGCAATGGCAAAGGCATTGTACTCCAAAACCTTTGCATGGCTTGTGACAAAAATTAATAATTGCACAAATCCTGGACAAGACGGCGCCAGATTCTTTGGAGTGCTAGATATATTTGGATTTGAAAATTTTACCCGTAACTCATTTGAGCAACTATGCATTAATTATACCAACGAAAAGCTGCACAAGTTTTTCAATCATTACGTGTTTGACTTAGAGCAATCAATTGTAAGTATTAATTTATAATTCACAAATTTGAGGACCTACCAAAATGATATATCCTTAATATACGTATGTATGTATAATATTAAGTCGGGTTTTCTTCCTGACGCTATAACTCCAGAACGCACGAACCGATTTCCACGGTTTTGCATTCGTTGGAAAGGTCTCGGGCTCCGTAAGGTTTATAGCAAAGAAAATTCAGGAAAAATTTCAACAGAAAAACGGGAAAACCTTTTTTTACATACAGCGCCATATCTCATACATAGCATGCGTGATACAATGTTTGACAGCTACTCATTGTTCTCTGTTCAGTTAATCATGTGACAAACCGGTATTGTGTTCACTGCGAAATGGTAAAAAAAAACAGTTATTCGTTTCCTAACATTTCAATTGGAGACCATCAAATCAGTCACGTGTATTGTGCAACTTTTTATTCACTTTCAAGAGCAGGCATTTGTCTTTAAGGTGTTAAGTTGAACTGTGTAAATTAAGTGGATCGTGCATTTGAGTTTAAATTCACCACTCTGTCCATAGTCTAAAATCACAGAACTTAAGCGAAGAAAGACGAAGAAGAAGGACACGAAGATAATTGGCATCATACAATCGCTTGGCATTCCAATATGATCCCACTGCGAATTACAGTGATTACAGTGAATGACGACTATATGCCGATAAACTGGATCCATTACTTACACCCCCACAGCCACTGAAACCATTGTTCGATGAAAGTGATCCCGATTCCAGCCATTTTCTTCAACACATTCATGAATACAATAACTGCTTTCGCACGACTTCCTTTGGAGCTAATATCATTCGAGAGGGCGGCTTCATGCCGACTTGCAAGGTAAAAGATACAACACACATAACCAATCATTCACACCAACACAATGAATTGCAACACGTAACAACTACATATACACCACACACTACACCATGACATCAGAGAACGCATAAAGCACCACTTTCACCAAAGGTATTCAACTAATTACTTGCAGGCTACGTCTATTATAGTGCAGTCAGGTAACGGCAACCTTCCCATAGCCGCTGTCTACTGCCCGCCTCGCTTTACAATCTCGGAAGGACAATTCATGGATTTTTACAACTCACTTGGAGATCGCTTCATAGCTGCAGGAGACTATAATGCCAAGCATACGCACTGGGGATCGCGTCTCGTCACTCCCAAAGGAAGGCAGTTATATAATGCAATCATAAACTTGAGCAACAAATTGGACTATGTTTCTCCTGGTAGCCCTACATATTGGCCAGCAGACCCCAGAAAGATACCAGACTTAATAGACTTTGCGGTGACAAAAAATATTTTACGCAACATTATATGTGCCAAAGCGCTTTCGGATCTTTCATCAGACCATTCGCCAGTACTAATAACTCTTCTTCAAAGCCCAGAAACTACAGATCAACACCAAAGGCTGACGTCGCACAGAACTAACTGGCTTAAATATAAGAAATATGTAAGTTCCCACATTGAACTAACCCCGCAGCTCAACATCGAAGCGGATATCGACTGCTCTACTGATGCTCTTGAGGACGTACTCACTGCAGCAGCCACTATTTCAACACCACAAGGAAAGGACGTACAACCCAACAAATTCAAAACTAATCAACAAATTGAACAGCTTGTCCTGGAAAAGAGGCGTTTGCGACGCGCTTGGCAAACCAACAGATCGCCATCCTCAAAACAACGTCTTAAGCAAGTCACTCGCTTACTAAACCGAGCTCTGAAACAAGACGCTGAAAAGGCACAACTACGGTACATCGAAAAACTTACGCCAACCAGTACAAAGCATCTTTTGTGGAGGGCCCATCCAAATCTAAGCTCTCCAATCGAAACCGTCACTCCGATTAGAAACTCTTCAGGTTGCTGGGCCCGCAGCGACGAAGATAGAGCCGAAACATTTGCTTCACATCTCCGAAGCGTCTTCCAGCCCAACCAGGCCACTAGTCCATTTGTCCTACCACAAACCGAAACTAATACTATATCTCTACCAACATTGTTTCAGCCAAATGAGATCGCAAAATCTATCATCATAATGATACCGAAACCCGGAAAAGACCACACAATCCCGTCATCCTACAGACCAATAAGTTTATTATCGTGTCTGTCCAAACTGTTCGAGAAATGCCTTCTAACACACATAATACCATACCTGGAAGCACACAATGTTATCCCGGCTCATCAATTTGGCTTCCGTCGAAACCATGGCACAATCGAACAAGTCAACAGAATAACATCAGAGATACGCACAGCCTTCGAGCATCGAGAATACTGCAGCGCAGTATTTCTCGATGTATCTCAAGCTTTCGATAGTCTGGTTAAATGGCCTCATGCATAAAATCAAAACACACTTGCCTACATACACTCATAAGCTACTTGAGTCGTATCTTTACAACAGAGTCTTTGCAGTAAGGTGCAACGCAACAACATCTGACGAGTACACTATCGAAGTCGGTGTTCCACAAGGCAGCGCACTGGGGCCCACCCTGTTCGTTCTTTATACAGCGGATATACCTACGAACGAGCGGCTAACAACATCCACGTTCGCTGACGATACTGCGATCCTAAGTCGCTCGAAGTGCCCAAACCGAGCAACAACCCAACTAGCAAGTCACCTCATGGTAGTTGAGAAGTGGCTATCTGACTGGCGTATTAAAATAAACGAACAAAAATGTAAACACATAACTTTTACTCTTAACAGGCTAACATGCTCCCCAGTATCCTTGAATAGTACGCAGATTCCCCAATTCAACGAAGTAACGTATCTCGGCGTCCACCTCGACAGACGACTAACCTGGCGAAGACAAATCGAATGCAAGAAACTACATCTAAAACTAAAAGCTAGCAGCCTTCACTGGATTTTAAACGCCCGATCGCCACTGCGTCTGGACTACAAGGTCCTGCTTTACAACTCCACGCTAAAGCCTATCTGGACATATGGCTCCCAGCTGTGGGGAAACAGGAGCAGCAGCAATATAGACATCATACAGCGCGCGCAATCAAAAATCCTGAACTATCACTGGGGCACCATGGTATATTCGCAACCAAAACATCCATAGGGATCTCGGCATTCTTGCAGTAAAAGATGAAATAGACAAGCAAAAGACGACCTATAAAAAAAAACTTACAGTGCACCCTAATCATCTGGCAAGAGGCTTGACTCGGGTTTCCAGCAGAACCCGCCTACAACGAAACGACCTTCCAACCCAGCAATAATTGTCAGGGCCATACAACTCTGTGCCAGTCATATGACTGTTAGTTAGGTTATTAATATAAGATTTGACACACTTATTGTTAGTTTTTAAAAGGAGAAGATTCAATAAATAACAGCAAAGTAAAATAAAAAAAATAAATAAAAAATATTGCTATTATTGGTTTCCGTTAACAACTCATTTAATTTTGCATTTTCAGGCGTATCAACGAATAAAAATCTAAGCGCAATGAATTACTATGCGTATCGTTCGAATGTACATATGAGGAGAATGAAGTGCCGTCGGCTATTCCAGCAATTCGCTGTCGACATGTATGTCAAAGTGGAGACCAACCGTTTAGCGTTCATCGCATTCAATCAGGAAAAGCTACGATCTGAGGACTATATACACTTGCGTGATGCTATTCATTCAGATGGTGATGTTCAGAATATTGGACGTCTGACGATTCTCTCATCATCTTATATCGGAAGCCCACGCCACATGCACGAATACGCTCAATTATTACTTTCGCTTTATTACGTTCACATGCAATCCGAAGTGGACGGAAATTGAACGTGAGTTGGAACCGGGCCAAAAACCGCAAGATCGCCATGACATAATCGCCAGAGTATTTCAGCAAAAACGCAAGGTTATGATGGATATGCTTACTAAGTATCGAGTTTTTGGTGACACACGAAGTTACATGTACTCGATGAAATGGCTGAAGCGTGGACTACCGCATGCTCATATCCTAATTTGGTTGCTGAACAAATTACATTCAAATAAAATGGATGACATCATATCAGCTGAAATTCCTGATCCAGTCACTGATCCCCATCTACATTGTGACGACACAGATGGTGCATGGACTGTGCGGTGCATTAAACCCATTATCGCCAAGCATGGCTAATGGAAAGTGCACAAAACGTTCGTTGCTGAAACAGTCACAGGGAACGATGGATATCAAGTTTATCGTCGGCGTTCAAAAGAAGATGATGGTCGAACTATCAAAGTTAAAGTTAAAAATCAAGAGATTGAGATCGGAAATTAGTTCATTGTACCATATTACCCGCTGCTATCACGAATATTCGAAACACATGCAAACGTTGAGAGTTGTCATTCGGCCAAGTCAATCAAATATTTGTGCAAGTACGTCACAAAAGGCAGCGACATGGCTATGTTTGGTATTTCGTCGGAAAATGCGAATGACGAAATCAGCAACTTCCAAATGGGCAGATACGTCAGTACTAATGAAGCACTGTGGCGTTTATTGTCATTTCAAATTCATGAAAGATATCCCACAGTTGTACATTTAGCAGTGCATTTGGAGAATGGCCAAAGAGTTAACTTCACTGAGGCTAATGCGGCACAACGAGCTGAGAGACCACCATCGACAACATTGACGAGCTTCATTGCAATGTATGAAGCAGATCCATTCGCAGCGACTTACGTTGAAAAGCCCAAGTATTACACTTGGAATCAATCAACAAAGAAATTCTAGCGTCGCAAACAAGGAACGCCAGTTCCAGATTGGCCACAGGTTTTTTCCACTGATGCGCTAGGTCGCATGTATACTGTTCATCCTAGAAATGATGAATGTTTTTATTTGCGACTGCTGTTGGTAAATGTACGTGGACCAAAATTTATATTCTCCTTTTTATACCCTTGCAGAGGGTATTATAATTTTGACCAGATGTTTGCAACGCAGTGAAGGAGGCATCTCCGACCCCATAAAGTATATATATTCTTGATCAGCATCACCAGCCGAGTCGATCTAGCCATGTCCGTCTGTCTGTCTGTCCGTCTGTCTGTTTCTACGCGAACTAGTCCCTCAGTTTTTGAGCTATCGAGCTGAAATTTTCAGCATAGTCTTATTTCTTTAGCTCGCAGTATATATGTCGGAACGACCGAAATCGGACTACCTATAGCTGCCATAGGAATGATGGCGAAATTAATGTAAAAAAAATTTTAACTTCTCTGTTTTTCAACGTATTTCTATAAATTTTGAGATATAGCAGTTTTTTACGGTTCTAGAATTACGGTTTTAATTTAATTAAGATCGGACCACTATATCATATAGCTGCCATAGAAGGGATCGGTCAATGTATATGAAAATGTAAAATTCTACATGTAAAATGTAAAATTTACAATTTTCGATGTTTTTTCAACATTACTAAAATGGTTCGATTTTCAATGATTCAATTGCAGACTGCAAGGGTATACCAACTTCGGTTTACCGAAGTTAGCTTTCTTTCTCGTTTTAACGTATTTCTAAAAACAGCTATATCTCGAAATTTATAGAAATACGTTGAGAAACAGAGAAGTTATAATTTGTTTCCATTAATTTTCTGACCATTCCTAAGGCAGCTATAATATATAACGGTCCGATTTGCATGAAATTTAAAATGTATAGCTATATTTAAATTAGAGGGTCATGTATTGTGTTCCTATGGCATCTGTAAGATATAGTGGTCCGATTCCGTCATATATACTACTTGAAATAAAAAGATGACTATCTGCAAAGTTTCATTCAGATAACTCAAAAACTAAGAGACTAGCTCGACTTAGTTGGTGATGCTGATCAAGATTATATACTTGTATATTTATGGGGTCGGAGATGCTTCCTTCATTGCGTTGCAAACTTCTGATCAAAATTATAATTATTTATTATAATTACAACGGTATAATGAGATAATAAAATAAATTTCAGCTTTGAATGAGTTAATTGACACTCATAATAATACTCATAATAACTTTTCTCTTCACAAAAATTTGTTTCTAATCGTATGATTTATTTTGCGTGAATGAGATACACGTAGTCCGCCATTTTAAGGGTCTCGTCATTTTGTAAAATGATTACAAACATTTTAATTAGGTACAAAAGGGTTGTGTAATCCGTATGCTAAGTTTCATAAAGTATCACAATGACTTGATCATCAATCATCATGAAAGACATTTTTATATGTACCTCTGTCTTAATTTAGCGGGTGGTAAACATGCTAAACAGCTCCATACTAATTATAATGCCGAAAAAGCTGTGATAACTATTTGTCAGGTAATATTTTCAACACTCTGGAAAATATAATAAGTTATATTGCCCTGCAAGGGTTCTGGGAATAGAATGCTATATGCCTCCGAAAGTGTTTAACGATTTTACCGATTTGATCTCATTCACCTTTATACCCTTGTTCCCCACTATATTAACACACCCCCTGCGCTAAAAAATGTTGTTGGAAAAACTATGTTGCATGTATTTGTGGATAAAAAATTGAATTTAGCAGGGCAGTGTTATTGCATTGGGAGATACAATAAAACTGACTTGGATATATTCGTATTTTGCCTTGATTTTTCATTCATAAAGCAGAAGACTGTAAATGCAGTTGCTCAGAGTCTTCAGGTTAATGTTCAGGCTGTTCAGCGGTTCATTATTAGTATGTCCGCTGGGATAGGCTCGGCGATTTAAGGAATGTTCCGAAAAGAAACTGCACACTTTCTTTCTACTATAACTTTCATGTTTTTTATTCGATTTCAATTTTTATTTTTGTTTTTTTAAAGCAAAACTTAAACATTAAATTTTTATAAACAGAATAAAAAAAAAATTAATATCTTATTTTTGAGCGAATTTTTTGTTTAACTCCTCGCATCAGGTTCTGCACACCCTCCGTGGTGACCTTGCCGGCTGCACGCATCGAATTTTTTTTCATGTCTATGTTGTTTTGTGAGAGACTACCATTTTTGTATTAAATTTCGCTTAACGATGATCCAATATCTTTCAATGGGACGCAGCTCTGGGCAATTTGGTGGGTTCTCCTCTTTTGAAACAAACTTGATGTTTTCCGCTCAAGGAGCGCCAATGTTGACCGGGCATAGTGCGCTGACGCTAAATCTGGCCAAAATATTGTCGACACGTTGTGCTCTCGATTGAGTGGTATTAAACGTTTTTTAATGCACTCTCTTTGATAAACGTCAGCGTTAATTGTGCCTTTTGTAAAAAATGGGCTGTTTTTTAAGCCACATGTGCAAATTGCCCTCCATATCAGGACTTTCTCCCCAAATTTGTCCAAATGGACTGTTAGCAGTGTATATCGCTTGTCAAGGAGCAGCTCGTACCGCTCACTTCAACTGGCAACTTTTACCGCTAACTTCCTGAATCCCTGACTAAACACATCAGTATTTTGTTAGGAACTGATTCTTTATTTGGCGCTCAGTCCTTTTTATAGCGTTTTTCACTTATGTACTAGTTACAGATTCCTTATGTATAAGTCCACCTAGGGGTTATCTTTGCTAGATAGTTCTTGGACATTCTTAGACTTTCCAGGGGGGTCACAAGAGCATCTTTTGTATTCTTAGATTGGTATATATGTGCGTGTTATTACACTTTATTACATGTACATACTAGTAGGTATGTATGTTGATAGAGGCGTAAATGCTACTTAGAATATTTGACGCGTTGGTCGGCTGTGATTGCAAGTGCATCTTAAAGTCTGGGCACTTGTGCATGTTCATATATTTGAAGATGGACCTTTTTTTCTACCAGTCTTTGGCAAATCTTTTAGAGAGCATGTCTCCCCAAACTTGTTTATAATATTTTTAACACTATTAACACTAACTTTGTAGCGTTTTGCCAAATTTCGGTACGAAACACCGTTTTCTGTACAGTAATTGTGCACAATTTTTTGGTGAACATGCTCTTCAATTCGAGGCATTGCGAAATGTGCAAAACGAATAGTAAGAAGTAAGAAAGCTACAGTCGACTGTGCTCGACTGTGAGATACCCGGTACCTAAACGTTTGCGCTTCACACTAAAAGGCAATTTAAAAATGTACATACACTACATTGTACATACATATGTACATTGGCGCCATTATATCGCACGGCCAAGGCTCGAATGCGCCACCTGTCGGCTACAGCTTGCAACAGCAGTGCCTTAGGGCGGTGTGTTAAAATTCTAACCTTATTGCTAATATCTCCCATGTTTATCATCCGATTTTACTGAAATTTTCAGGAAACGTCCGCTCTATTTTATTCATTTTTTGTATTTATTAGCTTTTACCCGAAAAAAAAAAGAGTATAGCTTATTTAACGTTTTTTATGATTTTTGAGGGCGGAAGTGGGCGTGGCCAAATTTTAAAACAAACTTTATCTGCGTGCAACAGATTCCAGTGTTGTCACCAAATTTGGTAACTCTAGCTCTTATAGTCTCTGAGATCTGTTGTTTCACACGGACGGACAGACGGACAGACGGACATGGCTAAATCGACTCGGCTGGTGATACTGATCAAGAATATATATACTTTATGGGGTCGGAGATGCCTCCTTCTGCCTGTTACATACATTCTCGGTTGGCACAAACTTATAATACCCTTGTACCCTATGGGTACCGGGTATAAAAATTAATTTTTTCCGTTGAGACAAAGTCCAAGCGCCTTTTTCCACTCGCTTCAAGAATACAATTCGTATCCAAGTTTTGTTTTCCGACCAGTGTGACCGTACTAAGACCACTTTTTTCTGGGGTGTAGACCTTCTATTTGGTTTTTAGTAGGGTACCACGTAATGCCCATAGAGGGAGATAAGAAATCGCTATCGGTCCCAGTCAAAAAAGCTACAGCTAGCTCTCCACGACTCAGTTATACGCCAAAATAAAAGGAGCTTCCAACGACAAGTTCTGCAACAACTCCGAAAATGGACATCTCCAAACCATTAGCGAAAGCTTCCAGCGAGTCTTAAAGCAGAGAAATCCAGCTTAAGGGTGACACCCGCTTCCTCAAAGAAAATGGCATCCACTGAACAGCCAAGTGCGCCAACTTCAGCGTTGCACAAATTTATCGCAGTCAGCGATCGCCAAGATCAACACTCCTGGTCAAGCGGCTCCCTCGCTATACACGTTTCAAGCCCGTCTGGACCAAGCGCGTGCTCTCTGGAATAAGGTGGAAAAGGAATACGAAGCATGTTCCGAGTTAATAACTGTAGAAGGGTCTCTCGACACCATACCGTTGCCCCAATCCAAATTTGATTATGCTACTCCGTGTACGAGACATGTGCAGCGCAAATTAACGAAAAGATTGACAGAGCGACGTCTCAGTCATCCCAAGCTATCTCCAGCCACCCTCCAACAGTCATGTCGTTCGGTTGCTGCTTACCTCCCTGCGATACAGAAGTGTTCGGAGTGGATTATCTTTGATGGCCAACTTTCAGGGACCTTTTTACGACAGTATATGTCAATAACCCTAGGCTGACACCGGTCGAGAAGTTGTTTCACCTCATCACCAAAACAAGTGGTGAGGCCAAGGCAATTCCCCTCTCACCAATCACTGGTTCGCTACAGCTTGGGAAGTGACTTTTAGTCAACAGCCAACTCAAGCTCTTGTTCAACTTGAGTTCCATATCCCACGAATCTGGTCTTGCGTTAAGAGAACTTCAGACCACGATTCAAGGGTGTTTGACAGCACTAGCACATTCCCAGATATCCACTGAAAACTGGGATTATTTGCTGGTTTTCCTGTGCGCCAGTAAACTGCCTAAGGTGACCCTTCCTTATGGGAACAATCCTTATCTTCTAAGTCAGAAATTCCTGCATGGGAAGAAATGAACACATTAGTAAATGAAAGATATCAGACATTGGAGGCCATCGAGGACATGAAGCCTAGTCCATCAGTCCCGAAGAAACTTCAGTCCTTCGAGACAAAGGTTAGCTCTAAGCCAAGAAGCTGTGAATTTTGCTCACCGGAAAATCATCCTGTACGGTTATGCCCAATTTCTCCACTTGTCAGTGAATACGCGTTCCGCATACATCAAGAAGAAGCAGCTATGCTTAAATTGTTTCGCAAGAGGTCATCAGCTCCGCGATTGTTCCAGCACTCACTGCTGTTTCACCTGGGCTGACAGACGCTAGGACTGATTTCATGTCGAACTTTATAGGAAACTCAGCACGTTTCTTCCCATATTCGGCCAACGGCTTAGTTTCGTACGAGAATTGTCTGCAACGAAATACTTAGAGTGGAATGGATTGTAGTTTTTATCAAATGTGACTTTGTCGCAGTATATCTTTAAGTGCAAATTCTTTGGGATCTCGGACGCATTCTTTGTGGCGTGCGGTGCAGCGAAACAAAAACTAGGTTAAGTCTTGGTCAATGTCTATGCTGGATTCAATTTTCTTAAAGTAGCTATTTGTGAACTGCAGAATAAGTTCCGTTTGGCCACTACTGGCCAAAACTTAAATACTGATGACTTAATTGCAGTAAATTTGTTAACGACCATGTAGTCTAACTACAGCAACCGCCAGCCGTTTGGATAATGTGTCAACCTGTTATCTGTTTCGGCTTTTATTGACAAAAATCGTACCTCTTCACGATGGATTTTATTTCAACAGTCATCTTTGAAAACCAAACGTAACGATCTCTCCACACCAGAACATAACAAAAAACACTCGAAAAGCCTTTCCTTCACAGTATGAAGAACGATAGGAAGTCCATATTCTACATGAATGTCACGACAAGGCTAGACACATGAGCACAGAGAAAACAATTACTCGAATAGCCTTGTTCCACTGCTACATACTTTTGAAAATGGACCGTCGGTGGTTTCACTGCTCCATCTACATTCTTGAACAGCGGATCCGGCTTTGCTTACATTTGAATTGGGAAGGCATCCATCATAGCGCGGCGAAAAGCTGTAATTTCAGACTTTCTTTTGCGACGCTTGGACGACGTGGACACCGTGTCCTCTTCAAATTTAAACAACCCATTCACGGACTTATTAATATCCATGCTTGGATATATAAAAAAAAACACCCAATGTGATTTCTGCCGCGACCGCAAAGCAGAAATATTTCCCTGCCACAGCTTACAGCATGGCGACAACGAAATGCTACGCTGGTAATAAGCTTAGCTGGTGCTAAGCTTACGAAATATCGCTTAATAAACGATATTTTTATATTTTTTTTTAGTATGTATCAAATAAAAACACCTCTTAACGAGGTGAGATTAAAGTGACGATGACACATTCAACTCAAAAAATGTCTGATACTAAATTTTGTGACAATAGTTATTTAAACAAAACTATTTAAAAAGTGTTTAATTAATTTCAAAATCGGCACGCTGCCTGTTTTGCCTTTTCAAATTTTTCAGCTAAGTGTTATTATTGAATCTTCTCCATTTAGAGACTAACAATAAGTGTGTCAAATCTTATATTAATAACCTAACTAACAGTCATATGACTGGCACAGAGTTGTATGGCCCTGACAATTATTGCTGGGTTGGAAGGTCGTTTCGTTGTAGGCGGTGTAACGAGCTGATTTCCTGGGTTTGGCTCGCAACGATTACGTGCGGCTAGCTCAGTCGAGATCGTGGGCTCGTCCCACCAAATTTATATTAAACGTGATGCCCGCCCAGAGAGAACGCTTCGGGTTAAGTTAATCTTCAGGTGTTTATTGCACTTTAATCGGATATTTCTGATATAATTTTTGCTGCGTCTGCTCCTTCCGGGTGCGGCTGCACTCCTTTCTGGCCCGTCTCTCGGTTATCTCGCTGCCGAAGCTAGCAGGGTGTATCGCCCAGCCGGAGCCTAGCCACCCCGAACGCCCACTTCGCGACCTCACTGCAAAGCTAGCAGAGTGTATCGCCTAGCCGAAGCCTAGCCACTCCGAACGCCCGCTTTGCAGCTTCCAGCACAGAGCTAGCAGGATGTATCGCCCGGCAAAGCCTAGCCACCCTTATCGCCCACTCTGCGCTTCAGGCACCGAGCTAGCAGGATGTATCGCCCGGCAAAGCCTAGCCACCCTTATCGCCCGCTCTGCCGCCCTGGTCTGGGATCTCGTCGACACGGTGTATCGCCCGGCAAAGCCTAGCCACGCGCGCAACTCCCACAACTTGATTTCGCTCGACCGTTAATTCCTCCCATTGGTCCTTGCCCCTGGACCTCGCTGTTCCTTGATTGTTGTCGTCCTTCCACGCGTTGGATCTCAGCGTTGAAGTCTCTGTTCGGAAGGCTTGCTACTCCAAGCTCCGAACTTCTTGACTTTGCTTCTTGATCTCTCGCGGCCTCTGGTTTAACTTTGACTGGCTCCGTTGACGCACTCGCTCGGATTCTCGCACTCGTACTAGTTGACGTGCGCCTGCGTCCTCGGCCTTTTATAGGCTCTGCCAGTCCCGTTACTCCTGCACGCATCGGTCACGCGACCCGGTCCAAAGTCCGGCGCAAATCGCATTACCGGGTCCAAAGTCCGGCCCATGTCCCGTTATTTATCGGCGTCTCCTCCTTGGCGGCCAAAGTCCACGGCCGTCGATCACGCCACCGGGTCCAACGTCCACCAGAGTCCCGCTATATTAGCGGCGTCTCCTTTGTGGTGGACACCTGCATCGGCACTGCCTGTTGCTAGGCAGTGCTCATCCTCCCCCCCCGTACCCTTGCCCCGCTTGGTTGCCAAGCGGCTGCTGCCCTCGGCAGTGTGCATCCACTGCACACTGCATTGTGGGGAGTTTAAATACAACTCCTCACACTTTCCCCTTCCTTCGAAAACGCAAAACGACTGCCGCTTTCATTCGGGAATCGGCCTTTGGGTACGTCCACTTCACTTTCAAAATTCCCGCCTTCCTCCGCGGTATTGTCGTCTCTGCGCTGGTATTTAAATACCGCACTCCTCCTGGTCACACCTTTCCCGATCTGGTATTTTCCGTCTTGATCGGCCTGGAAAAAATACCAACCGGGCGTGTGACCAGATCCGGCGATCTCTATCGATATTTCTGCTATCGATAATACTGCCGCCGATCCTCGTCCCTGCCCATCACCAATTTTTTCGCTGGTCGCCATGTTCTATTACTTTGGTGAGTAATTTTTTTATCCCCTTTTCATGCCTTTCGCTATCATCTAGCGTCTTTCCAGGTCGCTCTCCTCTAGGTCAATGACCCTTCTTCTCTCGCCGCCTGTTACTGCAGCCTCCTCTCGCCCGTCTCTGGCCCGCGAGCCCTCCGCGATCGCCGACTGCCCGAAAACCAATGTTTGCTTGTTGTTGTGTTTTTTTTTATTGTGTTCTCAGCCTATTGTCTCATGACTCGCGCCTGCCCACCGGTCACCTTTATACGATACCGGTGGCCTCCTACCACGACGAGCTTGGCCCATCGCTCCTTGCGGTCCCGCCGCTGCTGCCGGAGCGCCTCCGCAGTTACACTCGCCGGCCACTCGGACTCCGGGACCACGGTCCACTGCTCCCGTTCGGGCTGAGAGACCTGGCGCCTCATGACCGGCCTCTCCTTCGTCGAATCAACCTCCGGGCATGAGGTCTGCCGCTGCAGTGCCCTCCGCCCGGGTTCTCCGGTCGGCGCGGGCCAGATCCATGGCCCCTTCTCCAGTTCGGCCGTCCCAGGCCCCTCCGGCCTCGGCGTCGCCGCCTGCCGCATGGCCAGCTGCTCCCACTCCGGAGGCAGCTCTATCCATCCGCCCTTCGGAGCCACCTCGTCCGGATGCGACACTGGCCACATCCAGACGACCGCCTGCTGGTGGTACCGCTGTCCGCTCTACCCCACCACTGTGCGCCGCCTGTGCGCAGTGCGGCAGGACCTTTCCGCCTGTCGGCGGTGGTGGCATTGCCCTTACCCTAGGCGGCGGCGGCGGGGCCAATCTCAGCGGCGGAGGCGGTGGCGGCGGAGTCGATGTCGGCGGTGACGGCGGCGGAGGCGGCGGCGGCGGAGTCGATGTCGGTGGTGCCGGCGGCGGAGGCGGTGGCGGCGTTGCCCATAACCGGGCTTCCTCCTCCTCGGCCTCCTCGAGCCGCCGCTCCCATCCTTCCAGCGCCGCCTGGCGCATGAGGTACGCCCTCGTGCGCCTCCGACTGTCCTCGTCCGGGCCTATGTCCTCGTCTCCGGACACTTCCGGAGACACGTCGGAGCCCTCCTCGGCCGGCGTCGGTGACGGCTCGTCTGGCCCATCTGCCGCGTCCTCCTCGTCGGACGACTCCAACGTAATTATCTCGCCGTCGCAGATCCCGGCCGTCCACTCCTCGTCCGGGAGCTCTACGTCGGTGATCTCGCCGCGGTCGCTGCTGCTGTCACTGCTGCTGCTGCTACTGCTGCTGCTGCTGCTGCTGCTGCTGCTGCCGCTGCTGCTGCTGCTGCTGCTGCTGCCGCTGCTGCTGCTGCTGCTGCCGCTGCTGCTGCTGCTGCTGCCGCTGCTGCTGCTGCTCCTCTGGGTCGCGGGTGAGGACGAAGGCGACACCAGCGGGGACGCCAGCAGCTGGAGAGCGGGATCGGAATCCCGACGTCCCCATTTCGCCGCTGGCTGTGACCGATGCCGCCCTGCCCTCTTTGTCGCCGCGACCGATCCGCTCATGACTGTTGTCCCGACCATGCTCCGTGTTTGAAAGGCCGTCTTCGCTGCTTTTCGCTTCGAGGAAACCTCGGTTCTCGCTGATCCGAGCGCCCTAACGGAACCCCTCCGGTAACGGGATCCTTCCACGCTCTCTCTCTCTCGGCTAGTCCTAACGGGATCCTTCCACGCTCTCTCTTTCTCGGCTAGCGGTATCGTGTGCTTGTGTGTGGGCGTACAGAGGCTTTCGGTGGCCATTTTCTTGTCTTCTCGGCATTCCTTTTCGCGCTTACGGGATCTTGCTCGCCGCTTCTGCCGTTGTGTTTGTGTTCGTGCGTGTCGGGCTGCATGGCCGTCCTGTTTCGTGCTGGCAGCCTCCACGAGGTGTTGTTGTTGCTGCTCGACGGAGTCCGGCCTGGTCAGCGTGCCGGCGGCTGCGTCCGTTGCCTCCACCACAGCAGCTGCGTCCCGGGTGCCATAACAGCCTTCGCGTCCGTGGCTACCCTAATAGCAGCTGCGTCTGTGGCTGCCACAACAGCGGCTGTGTCGGTCGCCTTGCTGCGCCGTCCCGTCTGACGCCTAGCTCCTCCCGTCGCCGGTGCCCCGGCTCTGGAGTGACAACACCAGCTGGACGCCAGTAGCTGGAGGACAGGCCTTGCAGCGCTGCACCCCCTCTCGCCCCTGGCTGTTGCTGATGCTGCCCTTCCTGTGCGTTGCCGTGCTACGATACTCCGTATCGTCTCCTCCCTTTCTTCGGATGCGAATGGTGCTCTCGGTGGCCTTTCGTCCAGGTGCTGTATCGTTCCTTTATTTCTCCTGTTGTTATTAATGAGTCCTCTTTCCCTTAGAGTTTGCCAATCGCCGCATGGGAGACCTCCTTCGATTGGATCCGCTTCCGTATTCTTCTGGATCTTCGCAGTGGTGTGTGATTGGCACTGACGATGGAGTCCTTCGTCCTGGCGGTACCATCCTGATCTTCGTCGCTTCCGCCGTTGGAGTCCTCTGCCTCTGCGGTAACATCCTCATCACTGTCCTCGTCCGCCCTGCCGACTTCTCTCTGTGGCGCGTTGTTGACACTAGTGTCGGCGCCTTCTGCCCTGGCCTTAACATCCTCGACTCCGTCGTCTACACTTTGTGGCTTTAACTGGCTTATGTGTACCAGCTTTTCCTTCTTGGTGCCGTTGTGCTGTACGACGCAAATGACCGGGGACTGGAAATCCGTCACCTTGAATGGGCCATCGTACCTGGGTGCCAATTTCGCTGCGAATCCTTCCACGGCCTTCGACAAATGGTGCTCTTTGACCCACACCGTGTCTCCAACTCTCGGATTCCAAGGCCTCCTCCTCAGGTTGTAGTACCTGGCCTGGTCCTGCGCCGCCTTTTCCAAGTTCCTTCGGACAATTTCGAAGATTTCCTTCAGCTTTCGAGAATTTTCATCGGGCGTCTCTGTTTGTCGTCCCGTGCCCAGTGTCTCCTTGTCGTACAAGGCGCTCGGTAGTCTGGGTTTGCGTCCTTGCGTTAGGAACGCCGGTGAGTACCCGGTGGAGTCCGATACGGTCGTATTAACGGCTAGCATAATCTCTGGCCACTTTTCGTCCCAGCACCTCTGGTCATCTCCGGCGAATTGGGCAATCATTGTTTTAACCGTCCGGTTCGCTCTCACAGTAGGATTTTCCTGTGGCGTGTATGGGGCCGTATATTGATGGCGGATTCCCATTTCCTTGAGAAATTTATTGAAAGCCCTGCTCGCAAATTGTACCCCGTGGTCCGTTATCACTACCTTTGGTGCTCCGAATCTTGATATAATTCGTTCTCTGAATGCCTTTCGCAGCGATTCTGCCGTGGCTGCCCTCATGGGAACGAGCTCTGTCCATTTGGAGAACCTGTCGATCAGCACTAGCAGCATCTGGTTCCCGTGCTTTGATCTCGGCAGGGGTCCCACAAAATCGGCGCACACTGTAGCCCAGGGTTCTTCCGGCACTTACGTGAGCATTTGTCCTGCTGCCTGTAGCTGGTTCGGCTTGTACTTCAGGCAACTTTCGCATTTCCTGACATACGATCTCGTGTCCCGCTGCATCCCTGGCCAGTAATATCTTGCCGCTATTCTGGCTATCGTTTTCCTCTTCCCACATGTCCAGCCGCTGGCGAGTCGTGGTTTTCTCGTAGTACGCTCTCCCTTAGTCCTTGGGGCACGCACAATTTCCACGCGACGACGTCTTCACTGCCAGCTCGATGTGGAATGTGCCTGTACAAGGTTGATCCCTCCAGCATATAGTCGGGAAACTTCTGTGGGTTCCTCTGGATTTTCTCTACCATTTCCGTGATCCATGGGCACGACTCACTCGATGATATGGTCGTCTCCTTCACTTGGCGGATACTCTCAGGTAGTGGTTGCCGGGATAGAGCGTCTGCCACCACGTTTAGCTGGCCTTTTCTGTATGCAATCTCAAAATCATACTGCTGCAGTTCTAAGGCCCATCTCGCTATTCGGCCTGAAGGGCTTTCTATGCTGTTTTGACCATTTTAAAGCCATGTGGTCTGTGATTACTTTAAAATGGTACCCCTCCAGGTATGGTCGCAGCTTGCGTACGGCCCACACTATCGCCAAACACTCCTTTTCCGTGGTCGAGTAGTTCTTCTCGGCCCCATTCAGTGTTCTACTGGAGTAGGATATCACCTTTTCTCCTTCCTTTGTGTTCTGCGTGAGGATTGCTCCTATCCCGTAGTCGCTAGCATCCGTCTGTAGCACGAACATTTCTCCGAAATCTGGACATGCCAGGATTGGGTCTGCTACCAGCTTCGCTTTCACCTGTTCGAACGCGTCTTGGTGTTTTTGGGACCATTCCCATTTCGTGCCCTTGCGCAGCAGTTCGTTTAAGGGCATCACGATTTTTGCGAAATCTGGAACGAACCTCCTATACCACGACGCCACCCCCAGGTATTGCCTGAGTTCTCTCACAGTTGATGGCGGTTTTAGCTCTGCGATTGCTGCTACCTTGTCCGGGTCCGTGCCGATTCCTTGTTTTGTTATACGGTGTCCCAGATAGAGCAGTTCCTTTTGGAAAAACTGGCACTTTTCCGCGTTAATCCGCAAGTTTGCCTCCTTCAGTCGGCGAAAAACTTCCTTCAGGTTCCTTATGTGTTCCTCCTTCGTTTTTCCTAATGTAGTCCAAAAAGCATCACTTTCCATTGAAACAGACCTTTGCCCGGCACTGTGAAAGCTGTAAACTGCCTGCTCCGTTCCTCTAGGGGAATTTGCCAGTATCCATCCTTGAGATCCAGGCTGCTGATGTATCGTGCTTCCCTTAGTTGGTCCAAGATGAAATTTATCCGTGGCATGGGATATGCGTCCTTTATTGACTTTGCATTGATCTGCCTAAAATCAACGCATAATCTCCCCTTGCCAGTCTTCTTTCTCACCATTACTATGGGGGAGCTATACGGACTTTTCGAATGCTCGATGCATCCCATTTGCAGCAACTCATCCACCTTGGCATTGATTTCTCCTTGTACTTTCGGATTCTTCGGATAGTACCTCTGCTTGATCGGTTTGTCGTCCTTCATTGTGATGCTGTGTACGGCTACGTTTGACGGTCCTTCATCTGCCTGAATTCGGCCAACTCTGCCTCCAGGAATTCCTCCTCTCTTTCGCTGGCTTGCTGAGGCCTTTCGACGACGGCGACGGACAATCTCTCTTCTAGCCATCCATTGTTCCGTCTCCTCGCTGGAATCGCCACCTTGTGTCCTGCGCACTTCACTTCTGCGCCGATGTTGGTGAGAAAGTTCCAACCCAAATCCAGCGCGTCGATTATTCCTGGGAGTATTAGCAGTTGTATTGTCACCGTTTCTGTTCCGAGTCCGATCTGCACTGCCATCTGCTCGTTGATCTGGACTCGGCTTCCGTCTGCCATATGCACTTGTCGCTTAATGGGCTTCCTTGTTCCAGCTCGTTGTAGAGTGACCGCCAACGTCTCGCTTATGAAGCTGGCTGTGGCTCCTGTGTCCACCGTTGCTCTGACTTGGATTCCGCCTATCAGCACCGTTGCGGTCAGTTGTGTCTCCTCGGCTGTTAGGTTCCCCATTAGTTTTGCGAGGCGGAGCCTTGCGATCCCTGCTGGCCTCTCACAGGCTGGGATCGCTGAGCGTTTCCCGACGGTTGGCAGCATTCTACCGTCCTTCTTCCGACCCTCCCGCATATCCAGCAGAACACGATCCGCTGATTCCGGCATTCTCTCGCCCAGTGTTCTTGCCCTCCGCACCTCCGGCATGCTTGTGCTGGGTTTTGCACGAATTCCCTTTGGGGCACCGCTGGTCTCCGATTGTGCTGCGCGTTTCCACTTGGGTGATCCTCCTCGTCCTGGCATCTTCTGCATACCGCACTCTGCTCTGTCCTTTGTTGTGGATGGGACCTGGCATTGTGGGCAGCGTTTTCCCTCTCGAATTCTTCCCGCTGCTGGTCGAGCTCTTCGAATTCGTCGGCCAGTGCCATTGCGGCATCGAGGTTTTTGCACTCGTACGGGCGCATAAATATGCGGAGTGCTGGCGTGCTTTTTTCTAGGATTCGTGCCAGTGACTCCCTTCTGGACATTCGCAGTGGCCGCATTAGGGTTTGAATTTCCACCATGTAGTCTTTAAATCTCTCGCCGTATTCCTGTTTGCGCTGCTTTACCTGGTAAGCCAGCTTCTCCATGTAACCTCTCGGCAAGAAGAAGTTTTGGAAGTCGTAGATGAACTCCCCCCAGCTTTGCCATAACTTGTTGTTGGCTATGAACCACTTCAACGCCTTGCCTTGTAGGAGTTCTGGCATCGCTCTGGGGATCAGGTTAAGGTCGAGGCCGTATGTTGCGACATACCATTCCACTTGCTCCAGGAACTCCAGAGGCTTGTCGTTTCCGTTATACTTGAAGCTCCACTCGCGCACTTGTTTTGCGACCTTCGCGTAGTCTGGCTTTTTCGTTTTCTCCTCCGGGCGTCTATCACTGCTCGACTCCCTGCTTCTGCTTGTGTCCTGCATGCTTGTGACATCTAGGCTTGCTATTAGGGCTTCTGGGTCTGCTAGCTGTATTTTTATGCTTGGGATCTTGCTGAATCTTTCCTCCAGCTTAGCCAACGTTACAGCCACCTCTGGGTCTGTTCCGTGTTCATCTACGAATTCTGATAAGGTTTTCCTCATGGCGTCGACCGAGCCGATGAGCTGGATGCCCAGCGTCTTTGCCACGCCATCGTACTCTTCCTTTTTTATGTTCTTTATCCAACTTTTCCCCATCTTGCGTTCTTGTTGTTTTTCTCTTTGTTCGGACAATCACGTTTTTGGGCGCCAGATGTAACGAGCTGATTTCCTGGGTTTGGCTCGCAACGATTACGTGCGGCTAGCTCAGTCGAGATCGTGGGCTCGTCCCACCAAATTTATATTAAACGTGATGCCCGCCCAGAGAGAACGCTTCGGGTTAAGTTAATCTTCAGGTGTTTATTGCACTTTAATCGGATATTTCTGATATAATTTTTGCTGCGTCTGCTCCTTCCGGGTGCGGCTGCACTCCTTTCTGGCCCGTCTCTCGGTTATCTCGCTGCCGAAGCTAGCAGGGTGTATCGCCCAGCCGGAGCCTAGCCACCCCGAACGCCCACTTCGCGACCTCACTGCAAAGCTAGCAGAGTGTATCGCCCAGCCGAAGCCTAGCCACTCCGAACGCCCGCTTTGCAGCTTCCAGCACAGAGCTAGCAGGATGTATCGCCCGGCAAAGCCTAGCCACCCTTATCGCCCACTCTGCGCCTCAGGCACCGAGCTAGCAGGATGTATCGCCCGGCAAAGCCTAGCCACCCTTATCGCCCGCTCTGCGCCCTGGTCTGGGATCTCGTCGACACGGTGTATCGCCCGGCAAAGCCTAGCCACGCGCGCAACTCCCACAACTTGATTTCGCTCGACCGTTAATTCCTCCCATTGGTCCTTGCCCCTGGACCTCGCTGTTCCTTGATTGTTGTCGTCCTTCCACGCGTTGGATCTCAGCGTTGAAGTCTCTGTTCGGAAGGCTTGCCACTCCAAGCTCCGAACTTCTTGACTTTGCTTCTTGATCTCTCGCGGCCTCTGGTTTAACTTTGACTGGCTCCGTTGACGCACTCGCTCGGATTCTCGCACTCGTACTAGTTGACGTGCGCCTGCGTCCTCGGCCTTTTATAGGCTCTGCCAGTCCCGTTACTCCTGCACGCATCGGTCACGCGACCCGGTCCAAAGTCCGGCGCAAATCGCATTACCGGGTCCAAAGTCCGGCCCATGTCCCGTTATTTATCGGCGTCTCCTCCTTGGCGGCCAAAGTCCACGGCCGCCGATCACGCCACCGGGTCCAACGTCCACCAGAGTCCCGCTATATTAGCGGCGTCTCCTTTGTGGTGGACACCTGCATCGGCACTGCCTGTTGCTAGGCAGTCCTCATCCTCCCCCCCCGTACCCTTGCCCCGCTTGGTTGCCAAGCGGCTGCTGCCCTCGGCAGTGTGCATCCACTGCACACTGCATTGTGGGGAGTTTAAATACAACTCCTCACAGCGGGTTCTGCTGGAAACCCGAGTCAAGCCTCTTGCTAGGTGATTAGGGTGCACAGTAAGTTTCTTATTGGAGGTCGTCTTTTGCTTTTCTATTTCATCTTTTACTGCAAGAATGCCGAGATCCCTATGGATGTTTTGGTTGCGAATATACCATGGTGCCCCAGTGATAGTTCTCAGGATTTTTGATTGCGCGCGCTGTATGATGTCTCTATTGCTGCTGCTCGCGTTTCTCCACAGCTGGGAGTCATATGTCCAGATAGGCTTTAGCGTGGAGTTGTAGAGCAGGACCTTGTAGACCAGACGCAGTGGCGATCGGGCGTTTAAAATCCAGTGAAGGCTGCTAGCTTTTAGTTTTAGATGTAGTTTCTTGCATTCGATGTGTCTTCGCCAGGTTAGTCGTCTGTCTAGGTGGACGCCGAGATACGTTACTTCATTGAATTGGGGAATCTGCGTACTATTCAAGGATATTGGGGAGCATGTTTGCCTGTTAAGAGTAAAAGTTATGTGTTTACATTTATGTTCGTTTATTTTAATACGCGTGTCAGATAGCCACTGCTCAACCACCATGAGGTGACTTGTTAGTTGGGTTGTTGCTCGGGTTGGGCCCCTCGACCGAATACGATAGCAGTGGCGTCAGCGAACGTGGATATTGTTAGCTGCTCCTTCGTAGGAATACCCGCTGTAAAAAGGACGAGGAGACCCAAGTGCGCTCTCTTGTGGAACTCCAGCTTCGATAGTGTAGTCGTCAGATGTTGTTCCGTTTCACCTTACTGAGAAGTCTCTTAAGTAGCTTATGATTGTATGTAGGCAAGTGTGTTTTGATTTTATGCATGAGGCCATTAAGCCAGACCCGATCGAAGGCTTGATACATTGAAAAATAAATTCTGTTGACTCATTCAATTGTTCCATGGTTTTGACGGAAGCTAAATTAATGAGCCGGGATAACATTGTGTGCTCCCAGATATGGTATTATGCGTGTTAAAGGGCATTTTTTGAACAGTTTGGACAGACACGATAATACCCTTATTGGTCTGTAGGATGACGAAATTGTGTGATCTTTTCCGGGCTTCGGTATCATTATGATAATAAACTTTTTCCATTTTCTTGGGTCGTAGCTGAGACATGTAATTGTTCACACAGGAACACGTTTATATGTATATGCATACATAAATACATATGTACATATGAAAATCTGTAACAAATCGATGCAGCTGTGATCTACTTGAGCTGTAGTGTAAATTTGTTACCATCGAAGTTGGTGGTTACGGACGTCAAAGTGATGGTGGAACTTTTGCTTCCTAAGCGATTTACACAATGAAAAATTCTGGAGACTTCTGGAGACACTCACATGCAAGAGGGAGAACAATTTATAAACAACAATCAAAAAAATATATTGGTAAGTTCGAAAAAAAGAGGCCGAATAATCAGAGACACGTTTCTAAATTATTTTTGCAGCCATAGAAATGCTGATAGTATTTAAGAATTTCATTTTATAATTATCTTTCTTTGTATCAATATTATATGGACGTTGATGCACTACGGTCAGTACACTCAAGTGGCCCTTCGAAACCAAGCACGTGCTTGTTAGGGTTAGGTGTTAATTAGCGCGAAAGAAAAGTATAGGAAAAAGAATGCGAGGAAACTACCCTCCACAATATAGACTAATGGCGCGCAGCTTGATTGCTATCTTGCATGTGTACTAAGTGGGTTAAGATTAATGTTTTTAGTTTAGGAAGGCTATCTACAGATGAGGTTATTTTGTACAAATCATTATAATTTGCACATAGTACTCTAAAGGGTTCATGCATTTCATACGAGGTTCTACAATGGTGTAAAACTAAAGGCAAGTAGGATCTGGTGGTTCTACATGGTACGTGGAAATTCAACTACCGGAAAAGATCGGTGCTTTCCACGTCACCACGGATCAGGTTATACATAAAAATAATGCCTAGCATCGTCCTACGGTTTGCTAAGGAAGGTAGGTTAATTAGGAGAAGTCTACTAGAATAAGATGGCAACCTAAGGTTTGCATCCCAGTTTAAGCCACGAAGTGCAAAAAGTAAAAAATTCTTTTGAACTGACTCAATGCGTTTGCTGTGGACGTCCCACTGGGGACTCCAAACGCAAGATCCATATTCTAAAATAGGACGAACTAACGAAATATATAAATTCTTCGTGACGTAGGGGTCATCGAATTCTTTCGACCACCGTTTAATAAATCCAAGCACACCCCTGGTTTTATTTACAATGGACGAAATATGATCTATAAACTCCAGTTTAGAATCTAGGCGGATACCCAAATCGTCAACTAGAGTGATCCTTTCCAGAGAGCAGCAGTTCAGCGAATAAGTTGCAAGCATGGGAGAGGCGGGTGAGAATGACATGAGCTTGCATTTGGAGCCATTTAGGTTTAATTTGTTTACAGTGCACCATTTTTGAAAGTTATTAAGATCTGTTTGTAAATCTGACTGGCTAGCGCCGTCCTTATATTGCACGCAAAGCTTAACGTCGTCAGCGTACATGAGTACTCTGGAGTTAGTCAAAACTTTGGGCAAGTCGTTAATAAATAATGTAAAAAGTAAGGGACCCAGGTGGCTCCCTTGCGGGACGCCAGAGGTCACCCGGAGAACATTCGACAAGTTGTTTTTAAAGAGGACCTTTTGCGTCCTGCCATTCAGATAACTTGAGATCCACCTAAGAAGATCTACTGGAAAACCGATTAAGTCGAGTTTCCTAACAAGAAGGGAATGATTAACAGAGTCAAATGCCTTACTGAAATCAGTATAGATGACATCTGTCTGTAAATGTTGAGGAAAGCCCCTTATAATAAAAGAAGTGAGCTCCAGAAGGTTAGTTGTCGTTGATCTTCGTTTAACAAATCCATGTTGGCATGGAGAAATTACTGATCTACACAGGTGCTGCAAATGGGGAGTAATTACGTTTTCGAAAAGTTTTGGGATGGCTGACAACTTAGAGATTCCTCTATAGTTGTTAGCATCCACTTTGCTACCTTTTTTGTGGAGAGGAATGACGAATGATTCCTTCCAAATAAGGGGAAATTGGCATGTATCTAAGGATAAGGTAAACAATTTTAGAAGGGGACTGCACAGGGCCTCGGCACAATACCTAAGCACACAGCCTGGTATTCCATCGGGACCTGGCGAGTAAACTGGCTTGACACGTTGGAGATCCAAAAGAAGGGAGCTTTCGGTTAAGCTAGGACTGAAGATTAGGTTTGATTTGGGCATGTTATAAGAATAGGTCTGGTTTGAATCGGATGACGGAGAATAAGTAGTTTGAAAAAACTGAGCAAAAAAGATCGGCGATTTCCTGATCATTGTTTGCTGAAGTATTTTCAAATGAAAGCGAGGAAGGATGTGTAATAGGCTTACGTTTAGTGTTGACAAAATTATAAAACTGTTTTGGGTCCACCGCGAACTGAACCCTACAACGAGTCAGATAGTTTTTATAACACTGCGCGTTAAGCACGGTGAACTTAGACCGAGCCGCTAAATAACGAGAATGGACAGCTTGAGAACCGTTACGTTTAAATTTAGAATAGAGATTGGACTTAATGTTTTTGAGGCGAGTCAACTCTTTACTAAACCAGGGAGGCTTATTTGAGATTGACGGATAGTAAAGCGGAACACATTCTGTAAAAAAGGAATTCATAGCATTGTAAAAAATATCCATGGTAACCACCATGTCAGTGCACATGTAGAGATCGGACCAATCAAAGTCAGATATGAAATTATTCAGCCGTCGAAAATCCGCCTTACGAAAGCAGTGGACTTTCTTAGCTGGCCGATCAGACTTATTCTCCATAACAGTCCCAATATCGATAGTAACATCAAAAGTAGGATGGTATGGATCTTCGGGTTGTGTCAAGGGCGGGACCCTAACCAAACTGACTCTTGCCGGATCAGAGACAAAGCAAAGATCGAGCAAGCGATTGTTGACTTGAGACAGTGAAATGTCAAACAAGCCATCAATAAAGTCATGCCGTGCTGTAGTCAAAAGAGTATTTGAAGAGTCATTTGTAGACCAAGTAGCCCCAGGAATGTTAAAATCACCTAGAACTACTAAATGGTCCCTATCCGAAAGTCTATTGGAGACCGCCTGAATAGCGGAAAGGTGGTTCCAATAAATAGGAAGTTCCGACATGGGGGGAATATAGAAACATGTAATATAAGTAAAACTACCATTATATGATAGCTTCACACAAAGGAATTCAACTTCGTTGCATTCCTCAAAAGTTAACATTTCAGACGTGAGGTTGGAGTCAACCGCAATGAGGACCCCGCCCCCTCGCCTGGAAGACCGATCAAGCCTGTACGTTGTGTACACAGCTGGAAAAACTTCGGAGCTTAGAATCTCCGGCTTTAACCAGGTTTCTGTGAACACAATCACCTGGGATGCAAACGATAAACTATCACAATACAATTTAGGAAGGTTACTACGTAAGCCTCTTGCATTCTGATAGGAAAGAAGAAGAGAATTTGTTAGTTTTTTGAAGCGGACGAGGTAGATGGTACAATGGATTTTTCCGGCCTGGGTAAACTAACTCCAACAGGCCGTCTTTTCTTTTTCTTAGCTTCGTACTCCTTAACAACAATGTGCTTTGGCCAGAAGTTCTCAGAGCACATTGTCTTAAAAAGTTCGTCAGGAACATTTATTTTGAAAGATGAAATGTCCCTAGCATAAGAAAATTTGAATTTTTCCACCTTAATCTTAGATTTATCGGCTTTAATTCGAGCTAGAATGTAGGTAATTACATCATCAGATGTTTGATCAGGGGAAAGCCGCGAAACAAATATCTGTTTACATTTTAGTGCCAAATTCGGCCGGTATTCCGGGCCTGTTACCCTGGGGAGTTTTCTGGATGGGGTTCTGAGGGGTCATTAATTGTGGCCCCTCAGCGGACTCAACGGATATAAATGGAGGAGCTGTCCCTCCCGCGGCACATTCGGAGGCCGAATCTTGTCTCGCCCCCGATCTTAATATCATTGGAGTTAGATATATTGGAGTCGGGGCTGTGCCGAGGGAGTGAGCTGTTGAGAGCCCGCCGCGAGTTGTTGGGATCCGCCCAAATGCGGTGTGCCAACCGTGGTTTTTTTGCGCTTAGGGGACTCATTTAATAGCTTAAGGCCATTAAACTGGGAGTCAAGCGAAAGGAGCACCTCGTTAGTTTTACGAAAACTAACCAGTAGCTCACCGTGGTTTTTTTGCGCTTAGGGGACTCATTTAATAGCTTAAGGCCATTAAACTGGGAGTCAAGCGGAAGGAGCACCTCGTTAGTTTTACGAAAACTAACCAGTAGCTCACTAAAACCATTTTTGGTTTGCCGCATAAAAGACCTCATCTCCTTTTCAACCTCGCGACAAGTTTCACAGCAGTAGCGCATTCCACTGTTTTTAATAATTTCAGCCGCCCGGCCTGTGCGATCAAGGCACTTGGCGTGCACAACATTATCACACAGCCAGCAGCCGGGTCATTAGGGTCATCATTTGAAATTACCTTTTTGCAGGTTTTTATAGCGCAGACAATATTAAAAGACATTATAGTTACTTACCACTGTACCGATGGAAGTTAAGAGAAAATAAGAGAAGTTAAGTGCACTAAGAGAGAGAGAGAGAGCGAGCAATAGAGCGAGAGTTAGGGAGCTTAAGCCGTCAAATTGTAATATCGGCGTAACGGATAAAGCACAAAGAGGAATGCAAAAATGAAGATAAGCTATTGCTGCACCAAACTAATTTGCAATTAATATAGTTATTAATACACAAAAACAGCTGCATGCACACGCGAAGTGAAACGGTGAATTATTATTGAACACAAGATAGAAGTTTTAAATAAAACCCCGGTGGTTTATAGCAAGGAATTAACACAAATTCGAGGAGCAAAACAAAAACACGACCGTTCACTTTGAACTGCAAGTGCAAGCCGTAGAGAGCGGACGTGTTTCGCGCGAGCTCCGGGAAAAATTATAGAAAGTGGATGACTTTAAGACAAAAAAAAAAAAAAAAAAAATAATAATAATAATAAATATAATACTGGAGTACTCCAAGATAAGCGAAAAGACGCTAAATCAGAAAAATATATAGTTTTCGACTCAAAACTAGTGATATGATTGAAACAAGTGCATAATTATTTTATAAAAAAATAAGTGCCACGCGAAATAGCTCAATGAGCGACGAACAAAAGAAAGAGCGTAGAAGCTCCGTGAGCCCAAGTAACGGTTATTTCTCGTATTTCTCAACGCGCGACAGCAACGAAACGGCGACAAAGAGCAACCGTCTGGCGGTCGATAGCCAAAGAGCACGGTCTTGCTCTCCCGCTCTACCCACTCCGACCCCTACATCATGGAGTTCTCAGTGTAAAACCCCAACAACAAGCAGTGACAAAATTTCTGCAACTGCAGCAAAAGCAACAGCAACAACTACAGTAACGGCGGGAAAAGCAACAGCAACAACTACAGCAACGACCTATATCGCGGAAACGACTGCGATGTCATCGACTGCAGCGCCAAATACAATAACAACAACAACTGCAAGCTCCAAAGCCAAAATCGGCAATATTCAACAGGCGGCCCCGGCCATACAGACCGGCATGGATCGCTACATCCAAATCAAGCGTAAGCTTAGCCCGCAGAACAGCGCGGTCGGAAACAAGCCAAAGATAAACCGTGTCCAAGGAGACAATGATCAACCCAGGAGATCAAACAGCAACAGATTTGCCCTTTTAGCGGATGATCTACCGGAAATGGGTCAAGAGACCCAAAAGAAACCAAAGCCCCCACCAATCTACATAAGGGAGAAAAACTCGAACGCCCTGGTCAACAAAATTGTTGCGCTGGTCGGGGACGGAAATTTTCATGTAGTTCCGCTTACTAAAGGGAACATTCACGAAACCAAAGTGCAAACGAAATCTGAAGAGCACTTCCGAGCTTTGTCCAAATACCTGGGCGAATCAAACAAAAATTATTACACGTACCAACTGAAAAGCAGCAAGGGCCTGCAAGTGGTACTTAAAGGAATCGAGCCCGATGTAACCAAAAACGAAATTATAGATGCCCTTAAAGAAAAAGGTTTCTCTGCAAAGAACGTCAGCAACATCCTAAACAAAAACAGACAACCGCAACCACTATTTAAGGTCGAGCTGGAGCCTGACAGCAGAGCCTTGAAGAAAAACGAAGTGCACCCGATTTACAACCTGCAATTCCTCTTGCACCGAAGAATTACAGTGGAAGAGCCACATAAAAGAAACGGCCCAGTGCAATGCACAAACTGCCAGGAGTATGGTCACACCAGGACATACTGCACACTTCGATCAGTCTGTGTAGTTTGCGGAGACTTCCACAATTCCGCAAACTGCCCTGCCAACACGGAAGACCCCCACAAGATGAAATGTGGGAACTGCGGAGGAAACCATACCGCAAACTACAGGGGCTGTGTGGTCTACAAGGAGTTGAAGAGCCGCATGAAAAGAGTGACAGCAACGCGCCATCAGAATACACGAAACGTGTACACTGGCTCACAAACGACGCCGGAAGTATTCTTTGCCAAGGCCGCAAGATCCTCGTTTGGTCCGCTAAATACCCAGAAGGGTTTCTCCTACGCCGATGCCCTCCGAGCAGGTATGGAAAACCCATCCCAGCCTAATCTAGAAAACGCTCAGAAAGCCCCTGGACAGCCACAAAGCACAATGGAAGCTATGATGTTTACCATGCAACAAAGTCTAACAGAATTAATGTCCTTCATGAAAACGACCATGCAAACACTTGTTCAAAACCAGAACATGGTGATACAGTTGCTTGTAGCTCAGCAGTCCAAATAACTGATGTCTAGTCTACGAATAATTATGTGGAACGCCAATGGCGTTTCACGGCATAAACTTGAAATAACACAGTTCCTGAATGAAAATCATATCGACGTTATGCTGCTTGGAGAGACGCACCTCACAAGCAAATACAACTTCCAAATAAGAGGTTACGCCTTCTACCGCACAGATCATCCAGATGGTAAAGCCCACGGCGGAACCGGCGTCCTAGTCAGAGAACGCATAAAGCACCACTTTCACCAAAGGTATTCAACTAATTACTTGCAGGCTACGTCTATTAAAGTGCAGTCAGGTAAAGGCAACCTTTCCATAGCCGCTGTCTACTGTCCGCCTCGCTTTACAATCTCGGAAGGACAATTCATGGATTTTTACAACTCACTTGGAGATCGCTTCATAGCTGCAGGAGACTATAATGCCAAGCATACGCACTGGGGATCGCGTCTCGTGACTCCCAAAGGAAGGCAATTATATAATGCAATCATAAACTTGAGCAACAAATTGGACTATGTTTCCCCTGGTAGCCCCACATATTGGCCAGCAGACCCCAGAAAGATACCAGACTTAATAGACTTTGCGGTGACAAAAAATATCTCCCGCAACATTATATGCGCCAAAGCGCTTTCGGATCTTTCATCAGACCATTCGCCAGTTCTAATAACTCTTCTTCAAAGCCCAGAAACTACAGATCAACCCCAAAGGCTGACGTCGCACAGAACTAACTGGCTTAAATATAAGAAATATGTAAGTTCCCACATTGAACTAACCCCGCAGCTCAACATCGAAGCGGATATCGATTGCTCTACTGATGCTCTCGAGGACGTACTTACTGCAGCAGCCACTATTTCAACACCACAAGGGAAGGACGTACAACCCAACAAATTCAAAACTAATCAACAAATTGAACAGCTTGTCCAGGAAAAGAGGCGTCTGCGACGAGCTTGGCAAACCAACAGATCGCCATCTTCAAAACAACGTCTTAAGCAAGTCACTCGCTTACTAAACCGAGCTCTGAAACAAGACGCTGAAAAGGCACAACTACAGTACATCGAAAAACTTACGCCAACCAGTACAAAGCATCCTTTGTGGAAGGCTCATCCAAATCTAAGCTCTCCAATCGAAACCGTCACCCCGATAAGAAACTCTGCAGGCTGCTGGGCCCGCAGTGACGAAGATAGAGCCGAAACATTTGCTTCACATCTCCGAAGCGTCTTCCAGCCCAACCAGGCCTCTAGTCCATTTGTCCTACCACAAACCGAAACTAATACTATGTCTGTACCAACATTGTTTCAGCCGAATGAGATCGCAAAAGTCATTGGGGAACTGAAACCAAAAAAGGCTCCAGGCGGTGACTTAATAACTCCAAAGATGATAATTGAGCTTCCAAACTCTGCTATTGAGGTCATTTGTAAAATCTTCAATGGGATTATATGCCTCGGCTACTACCCAAGGAAATGGAAAAAATCTATCATCATAATGATACCGAAACCCGGAAAAGACCACACAATCCCGTCATCCTACAGACCAATAAGTTTATTATCGTGTCTGTCCAAACTGTTCGAGAAATGCCTTTTAACACACATAATACCATACCTGGAAGTACACAATGTTATTCCGGCTCATCAATTTGGCTTTCGTCGAAACCATGGCACAATCGAACAAGTCAACAGAATAACATCAGAGATACGCACAGCCTTCGAGCATCGGGAATACTGCAGCGCAGTATTTCTTGATGTATCTCAAGCTTTCGATAGAGTCTGGTTAAATGGCCTCATGCATAAAATCAAAACACACTTGCCTACATACACTCATAAGCTACTTGAGTCGTATCTTTACAACAGAGTCTTTGCAGTAAGGTGCAACACAACAACATCTGACGAGTACACTATCGAAGCCGGAGTTCCACAAGGCAGCGCACTGGGGCCCACCTTGTTCGTCCTTTATACAGCGGATATACCTACGAACGAGCGGCTAACAACATCCACGTTCGCTGATGACACTGCGATCCTAAGTCGCTCGAAGTGCCCAAACCGAGCAACAACCCAACTAGCAAGTCACCTCATGGTAGTTGAGAAGTGGCTATCCGACTGGCGTATTAAAATAAACGAACAAAAATGTAAACATATAACTTTTACTCTTAACAGGCAAACATGCTCCCCAGTATCCTTGAATAGCACGCAGATTCCCCAATTCAACGAAGTAACGTATCTCGGCGTCCACCTCGACAGACGACTAACCTGGCGAAGACACATCGAATGCAAGAAACTACATCTAAAACTAAAAGCTAGCAGCCTTCACTGGATTTTAAACGCCCGATCGCCACTGCGTCTGGACTACAAGGTCCTGCTCTACAACTCCACGCTAAAGCCAATCTGGACATACGGCTCCCAGCTGTGGGGGAACGCGAGCAGCAGCAATATAGACATCATACAGCGCGCGCAATCAAAAATCCTGCGAACTATCACTGGGGCACCATGGTATATTCGCAACCAAAACATCCATAGGGATCTCGGCATTCTTGCAGTAAAAGATGAAATAGACAAGCAAAAGACGACCTATAATAAAAAACTTATTGTGCACCCTAATCATCTGGCAAGAGGCTTGACTCGGGTTTCCAGCAGAACCCGCCTACAACGAAACGACCTTCCAACCCAGCAATAATTTTCAGGGCCATATAACTCTGTGCCAGTCATATGACTGTTAGTTAGGTTATTAATATAAGATTTGACACACTTATTGTTAGTCTCTAAATGGAGAAGATTCAATAAACAACAGCAAAGTATAAAAAAAAAAAAAAAAAAAAAAAACTTTGAAAGAGAAACGAACATGAACATTAATTAAATTACTTAGCATATACATTCAATTCCCTTGAAATATCATTCCAATTTTGGTCCACAATATGCCTATTGTGGTATAGTTTATTCTGCTGTTCCCATAAACACCGTTTTTTAAAAACGGCTGCAATTAATTTGTAACGAGCTGATTTCTTTGGTTTAGCTCGCAACGATTATGTGCGGCTAGGTCAGTCGAGATCGTGTGCTCGTCCCACCAAACCCGCTTTGGTTTAATTTAATATTCAGGTGTTTATTGCACTTCAATAGGATATTTGTAATACAATTTCCGCTGCGTCCTGCTCCTCCCGGGTGCGGTTGTCTCGCTGCCGAAGCTAGAAGGGTGTATCGCCCAGCCGAAGCCTAGTCACCCCGAACGCCCACTTCGCGACCTCACTACGCCTTGCCCTACAGCAAGCCCTACGACCTTGGGCTGTTGACTCCTTGACTCCTTGATTCCTTGGCTCCTTGACTCCGTGACCGTACCCTCTGAACGCGACAGATCTCAGCTTTGAAGTCTCTGCTCGGAAGGCTTGCCACTTCAAGCTGCGAATTTCTCGACTTTGCTTCTTGATCTTGGTTACTTGGGTTACTTTCACTGGCTCCGTTGACGCACTCGCTTGAATCCTCGCACTCCTACTGGTCCCTCTGCGCATGCGTCCTCTGCCTTTTATAGGCTCCATCAGTCCCGTTATTCTTGCCGGCGTCGGTCACGCCACCCGGTCCAAAGTCCGGCGCATATCGCGTGACCAGGTCCAAAGTTCGCCAGAGTCCCGCTATATTACCGGCGTCTCCTCCTTGGCGGCCAAAGTCCACGGCCGCCGATCACGCCACCGAGTTCAAGGTCCGCCAGAGTCCCGCTATAATAGCAGCGTCTTCTTTTGGCGGCCTCGCAACTCTCTGCCTGTTGCTAGGCAGCTTTACCGGGAACATCATCCCCGTCCCCCTGCCCAGCTCGCCTGCTGCTGCTGCTGCTGTTATTTACAGCGCTGCTGCTGCTCTTAGCAGTGTGCATGCACTGCACACTGCTTTGTGGGGAGTTTAAATTACAACTCCTCACAAATTCTTGATTTTTTATAGACATTTTTTACAAAACGTGTGCGTCAGGCAAATCACAAATCACAACTAAATTGTAACATGCAATGCGCCAAAGCATGGGTAGAACAAAAGAAAATAGAAAACGAGAAAGAAAGCTAACTTCGGTAAACCGAAGTTGGTATACCCTTGCAGTCTGCAATTGGATCATTGAAAATCGAACCATTTTAGTAATGTTGAAAAAATATAGAATTTTGTAAATTTTACATTTTACATGTAGAATTTTACATTTTCATATAAATTGACCGATCGCTTTTATGGCAGCTATATGATATAGTGGTCCGATCTTAATGAAATTAAAACCGTAATTCTAGAACCATAAAAAACTGCTATGTCTGAAAATTTATAGAAATACGTTGAAAAACAGAGAAGTTACATTTTTTTTTACATTAATTTCGCCATCATTCCTATGGCAGCTATAGGATATAGTAGTCCGATTTCGGTCATTCCGACATATATACTGCGTGCTAAAGAAATAAGACTATGCTGGAAATTTCAGCCCGATAGCTCAAAAACTGAGAGACTAGTTCGCGTAGAAACCGACAGACGGACAGACGGACAGACAGACGGACAGACAGACGGACAGACAGACGGACATGGCTAGATCAACTCGACTGGTGATGCTGATCAAGAATATATATACTTTATGGGGTCGGAGATGCCTCCTTCACTGCGTTGCAAACATCTGGTCAAAATTATAATACCCTCTGCAAGGGTATAAAAAGAAAAATAAGAACAACGCAAAATAGCAAGCGATTCGTCTTCAAAAACAATACTGCACCGTTTGAAGCTGATCGCTTGCGTTTCGTCTTCATCTTCGTCTTCGTCTCAGCGCGCACTATGTTTGCGGGCGAGCGAATTCATATGAATTGTTCTGAACTGTTTTTCGTCTTCAGCGTCGTCTTCATCTTCATCTTCGTCTCAGCGCGCACTATGTTTGCAGCCTAATTAACAATTTTGGAGTTATTCAGTCACCGCCCGGAGCCTTTTTCTCATTCGGCTGAAACAATGTTGATAATGACATAGTTTTGGAGATGTAATCGGCTCTATCTTCGTCACTGCGGGCCCAGCAACCTGATGATTTTTCTTATCGGGGTGACTGTTTCGATTGGAGAGCTTAAATTTGGGTGAGCCCTCCACAAAGGACACTTTGTACTGGTTGGCGAAAGCTTTTCGATGTACCGAAGTTGTGCCTTTTTAGCGTCTTGTTTCAGGGCTCGGTTTAGTAAGTGAGTGACTTCCTTAAAACGTTGTTTTGTTGGTTTGCCAAGCACGTCGCAGACTCATCTTTTCGAGGACAAGCTGATTAATTGATTGGCGTTCCACATGGTTATTCTTTATCAGCATCACCATCAGACTCGACTTAGCAATGTCCGTCTGTCCGTATGAAAAAACCGACAACAACATTCTTATCTGCTGCACGCAGATTAAGTTTGTTTTATAATTTGCCCACGCCCAATTACGCTCTCAAAAATAATATCAAACGTTAAAAAAGCTAGTCGTTATGCTCGGCTTAAAATACATTAATAAAATAAGCTGACCGGGTTTGAGTAATCGATCCCTGGCGCAATCTAAATGTTCTTACTCTTTTTTCTTTCCTTTTTTTGTATATTTGTATTATCATTGTTTTTTTTAAACAAATAATTTAGTAAAAAAGGGAACGAGTTTATAAGCTAGTGGACTGTCAGTACTGAACACGGGTCGATCTTGCACAATTTAACTTAAAATGTAATAATTGAATAAAAAGAAGAAAAGGTAAACATGCATATGTAATAAGAAATAAAAAAAGTTTCTTCGGTTTGCGGAATTTTCAGCTCTGGCCGATCTTGCAAAAACAACTTCAACACGGCACTCAGACCTCTGGGCTACACCCTTATCATATATCATAGATTCAAAATTTGTGTCACTTAGTGAAAAGAACGACTAAATAATAAGACTTCTTCATTTGCTGAGTTGATATTTGAAACTGAAACTTTATTTCAAAGTCCGCGCTTACGAGCGGTCATGAGATTCTTAAAACTAGTCTTATCGCTAGACCAACGCAGTGTTTTGTTTAACCCTAACATGGGATACATTCTTGAGTGCGATGGGAAAGGCACAGCTATCCCGCACTTATCATTGAAGATATTTTGTGACCCACGCAGGGTCTCAGATTACATATTTGTCAAGTGCATAATCTGTGCTAGGCCCAAGTGGACGCTGTTTAGAGATACGCGCACATGCTCAAGCAGATCACAGCTGCATCGATTTGTATACGATAAATACATAAGTATAATAACAACACCCAGAATGCTAAATGCTCAACCAAAGTAAGAGTATCGCCACACGCTCAAAAATCTAAACAATAACAAATAGATTACGAGCGTGAGTAAGGCATAATCATCGATTGCCCAACATATAAGGTTACTGGCCGGAATGTTTCCCAATATGTCCCCAATAGAGTTCAGCAGTCACGTGCACTGAGTTTGCACTTCCCACCTTACGATCGTGGGAAAGCTTTAACGCTGGGTGATTGAAACCAACAGCGAGTGCATTTGGCAACAACAATTATTGCCAAATTACATTGACCAATTAGAATAAGCAATATCAGCGACAGCGACCAATTATGACCGACTGCATCAGCGAAGCAGCGATGTTCAACGATGGTAGCAGAGAACGTCAGCAGAGGCAGCAGCAGCGGCAGAAGCGGCTGCAGCAAACCAACAACGCATAGGTTACATTATTAATCATAAACATAAGGAAAATCAGTTGTAAAATTGCACTCAATAAATAAAGTATATATTTTTTAATACAAATATTATTTAAACTTTTTACTGGCACCCGAACAGGGCGAAAGGATACAAGTTCCGCGTCTCGTGTCGAGTAGTAAAGAAAATCCTGCCGGTTCGGAAAAATTATTCTGCCTAATCCGTACGAAAAAACCCGACCACCGAAGCCCGGAAGTGCCACAATTAAAGTGCCGTTCCAGAAAACGCTGCAAAGTGACATTCCTGCAAAAAGGACTTGTACCTGGTGGACATCTCAGGCCAAATTTTATCGCTGTGATTCCCTTTAGTATCCGTTTGGAGGGAACGTGCAAAAAAAGGTGTAAAGAAGGTGCCCTAGTAGACCCACATTCTAGAGAAATCTCTGCAACTTGGGATAAAAAGGAAAAACACCAAGATTACCGGCACGAGAGCACACCGAGATTTGATTATTTTGTAAGCATAAAATTAAGCAAATATTCCAAACAAAAAAGGAAACAATAATTGTCAAGCGACAAACAAATTCCATGAAAAGGAAAAGAATAATAACTATCAAATAATTAAATTGATAAACAAAGAATCAAAAAATTTTAAATTAAATTAAATCAATCGCTAAATTTTCTAAAAAAACAATTTTACCTATCAAATTTAAACAACAAAATATTTAAGGATTAAAAATCTAAATTAAAAATTAAGAAAACACAGAACACTTAAATTCTAAGTCTTAAATCAAACTTTATAATTTTTACAGCACAAAATAATTAATTATTTTCATTCCGAATTCTGAGTAACTATCAAAAAAAATGTATACCCGGTACCCATAGGGTACAAGGGTATTATGGGTTAGTGCCAAACGAGAATGTATGTAACAGGCAAAAGGAGGCATCTCCGATCCCATAAAGTATATATACTACTGTAGGCAAAAAGTAAGGAGAATTTGTTTGTAAAGTGAAAATTCTTTATTTATTCTCCTGAAACAATTTCATCCTCTTCACAGTAATCCCTTCCCGTTCCTTTCCGGTATAGCCCTCGTCGATTCCGCTTTTATCTCTTTAATCGACTCGAAACGCGTTCCCCGGAGTGGTCTCCTGAGTTTTGGGAATAGCCAGAAGTCACACCGAGCCAAATCAGGAGAATACGGTGATTGCGGAACGATATGCGTCGAATTCTTGGCGAAATGGTCACGAAGAACGAGTGCAGTGTGCGACGCTGCATTATCGTGACGCAAAAACCAAGAGTTGTTGGCCCATAAGTCTGGTCTTTTTCGACGAATTGCTTCACGCAAACGACGCATAACGTTCAAATAATATTCCTTACTAACAGTTTGGCCAGGTGGAAGGAATTCATAGTGCACCACACCACGAAAATCGAAAAAAACTGTCATCATAACCTTGATTTTTGAACGGCTTTGACGTGCTCTCATCAACAAGTTCCCGACCATATTTCTGGGACATGGTAGAATCACCAAAGGTCTTCCGCAACATCCTTTACGTTTCCGCAGCCGAAATTTCATTCCGCAAACAAAATTTGATGGCACTTCTCTGCACAATTAAATCAGTCATTGTAAAAATCGACAAATTCACTCTTGATCATTTGGTAAACACAAGCGTAAATATAGTACTGATACTGACATTAACATGAAATTACCGCCAGATGTTATCAACAGTCCTGCCAACTCAAAAAAAAAAAACTAGTCCGCGATCTTAAACCCGCGAATTTTAAATTGAAAATTCACCTTACTTTTTGCCAACAGTAGTACTTGATCAGCATCACCAGCCGAGTCGATTTAGCCATGTCCGTCTGTCCGTCCGTGTGAAACAACAGATCTCAGAGACTATAAGAGCTAGAGTTACCAAATTTGGTGACAACATTGGAATCTGTTGCACGCAGATCAAGTTTATTTTAAAATTTGGCCACGCCTACTTGCGCCCTCAAAAACCATAAAAAACGTTAAATAAGCCATACTAGTTATTTTCGGGTTAAAGTTAATAAATACAATAAATAAATAAAATAAAATGGACGTTTCCTGAAAATTTCTGTAAAATCGGATGATAAACATGGGAGATATTAGCAATACGGTTAGAATTTTAACACGTCGCCCTAAGGCACTGCTGTTGCAAGCTGTAACCGACAGGTGGCGCATTCGAGCCTTGGCTGTGCGATATAATGGCGCCAGCTGCAGAAGAAATGACAAAGGAATATAGCAAGAAATGACAAAAAATAACATAATTCATTTTTTGACGCCGATCAAGCGGTTTTTTATGTTTTTATATAAAATGTATCATATCATATTCATATTCATATTTAAGTATGACATTAAATTGTTAAGGTCGGGAGCTAATTCCAGAGGCGATTTATTTTAGGAAGTATCGAAGTAGACTATTATAATGTATGTACAATTTTAAATTGCCTTTTAGTGTGAAGCGCAAACGTTTAGGTACCGGGTATCTCACAGTCGAGCACAGTCGGCTGTAGCTTTCTTACTTGTTTAAATATAAATTCATTCCTTTAATCTACTGTTCAAATATCGTGATCACAGAACATAACTATAATGCCCGACCAAGATTTAGGAGACAGACTAGGAACCTTACAGGCCTCTCCGCAACTACCAACGCGCGACTCATGACCGAGAAAGATATCGAACAAATAATAAAAGGTGTCTTAGAAACCAAATTTAGTGGCTTGGTGAAGGATATAATTATACCCAATAATGATTTTTCGCAATATACAGACCAAGCAATCAAACGAGAACTAGCACACAGCCTTAGTGAATTAGATAAAATACCGGACATTGTACGATCGCTTAGAGAATTTTCAGGAAACAAAAGTGAATATTCCTCATGGAAAAAGAGCGTATAACGAGTTTTAAAAATCCATGAAGGTAGAATTGGTTCACCCAAATATTACGGCATTATTTTAGCAATCCGCAATAAAATTACCGGACATGCAAACGCAGTGTTAGAATCATACAACACCCCACTCGACTGGACAGCTATTTCGAAATGCCTAACATCGCATTTTGCCGACAAACGAGACCTTAAAACTTTAGAATACCAGCTCTATGCCCTTGCTCAAGGAAACAGTACTATAGTTGAGTTCTACCAAACAGTCTACCAACAGCTATCCCTAATCCTGAACCAAGTTAGTAACCTTGATGTTTCACAGGAGACCGTTACAATCTTTAACAACTATGTACAGGGAAAAAGCTTTAGACACTTTTGTTAGAGGCCTAAACAGAAATCTAGCTCAACTGTTAGCAATCAAAGAACCGCACGACTTAGGGCATGCACTACACCTATGCAGTTTGCTTGAGAACCAGACCACTAGAAACAACCAAACACCTAAAAGCATTTACTCAGGAAAACCGCCTACACTACCACCAAGAACCCACCAACCGTTCCGAATGGTAGCAGCCAAACAAAATTTTCATGCCCATTTATACCACAATCCTAAACAGATGCAAGTAATAGCCGCAACCAGGAAATTCCCCTTCACACAAACCACCCAACCTAATTTTTGCAATCAAGCTAATTCAGGCCAAGCAAGACCATTAACACCCTATATTTCTCCGACACCGCCCCCCCGACCACAACCAAAAGCAGTACCTATAGAGGTTGATCAATTAATTCGTTCGCGTCATATTAACTATATGAATAAGCCGGCGAACAACGAAACGACCTGGGAAACGTTCAGAGCACTAGCAAGATGTCAAGACAATTTCATATTCAAACCGAGTCAGAAACTATAACACAACAGGAAACGCAAGAAGATACAACTAGTGCAGAGCAGGAATATTATGAAATGGCAGAACAGAATAATATAGGCGAACTTCAAGAAGAATTTACTTGGCAAACTGATACCGAGCAACAAGAATACATTGACATGTCCGAGCTCTATTTTTTAGAATAAATCGTTCCTAACTACCTTATTTTAAAGTAACGACGGGGAACGGAAAAATCATAAAATTGCTAATAGACACAGGCTCAAACCAGAATTACATCCGACCACAACTGGTACCAAACCCAAAACCAAACGAGAAAAACTTTTCAGTCAGCTCTGTGGGAGGCAACAATGAAATTACACAACACACGATTCTTAAACTTCCCAATATCTCAGATAAACCAATGAAATTTTTTTTTCTAGATACACTAAAAACATTTCATGGCATATTAGGCAACGATATAATGAAATTATTAGGCGCAATTATAGATGTCAAAAACGATACATTAATTCTTGAAAATAAAAGGAAAATTAAAATTCACCAATTAGCCGTACAAGCCGTTAACACAATAGGACCACAAGTCAGTCATATGACCGAGTCACAAAAAAATAATTATAAAAAACCTTGTTCAAAGCCACAGAAACCGACCCAGACACAAATTTAGCGTAGACAACTAAAGTAGTAGGAGAAATAAGAACTTCATCAAAGTCCCCAGGTAAGGGAAAACACTACCCATACCCAGCTTCACTAAGACAGGAAGTAGAAAAACAAATAAACGAAATGCTCGAAGATTGCATTATTTGACCTTCACGTTCTCCGTATAATGCACCCGTTTGGGTAGTTCCAAAAAAGTCAGGTCAGTCCGAAGAAAAAAAAGTATAGATTGGTAATAGATTACAGGAAATTCAACGACGTCACTATCTCAGATCGGTACCCTATCCCAGAAATTGGCGAAATTATTGCACAGCTAGGGGATAACAAATATTTTTCAGTGTTAGATCTTTAAAGTGGATTTCATCAAATCCCACTAAAAGGTACGGATATCGAAAAAACAGCCTTTGCAGTAAACGGTTGAAAATATGAATTCACCAGGCTTTCATTTGGTATCAAAAACTTGCCATCTATATTCCAAAGAGCCTTGGACGATATCCTGAGGGAATACAAAGGGAAAATTTGTAAGGTGTACGTTGACGACATAATCGTTTTTAGCAAAAACGAAATAGAACACGGACAGAACCTCGAAAAAGTATTTTCAACCCTACAAAACGCAAATATGAGGGTACAAATAGAGAAATGTCATTTTTTCAAAAACGAAGTAGATTTTGTAGGGTATACAATCTCACAAGACGGAGTTAAGACAAATATTGACAAACTAAGAGCAGTTTCAAAATTTCCGGTTCCGAAAACGTTAAAAGATCTACGATCTTTCTTAGGCATGACAGGGTATTATAGAAGATTTATAAGAGATTATGCAAAAATAGCTAAACCACTAACCATCCTCCTCCGAGGAGAAGCATATAAAAAAAAAAAAATCAAGCAGGACAGCTTAACTTAGACAAAGATGCAATAAATGCTTTCGAAAAATTAAAAAATACACTCATCTCCCGAGACGTCACCCTAGCATACCCAGATTTCGGAAAAGAATTTCAGCTTACAACCGATGCGTCAAGTTATGCGATAGGCGCAGTCTTAGAACAAAACCATAGACCAATAACATTTATCTCACGTACACTCACAAAAACCGAAGAAAATTATGCAACAAACGAAAGAGAATTGTTAGCCATTGTGTGGGCACTTCAAAGCCTAAGACATTATCTTTACGGATATTCGAAAGTAGTAATATACACAGACCACCAGGTACCCATAGGGTACAAGGGTATAATGGGTTAGTGCCAAACGAGAATGTATGTAACAGGCAGAAGGAGGCATCTCCGATCCCATAAAGTATATATACTACTGTAGGCAAAAAGTAAGGAGAATTTGTTTGTAAAGTGAAAATTCTTTATTTATTCTCCTGAATCAATTTCATCCTCTTCACAGTAATCCCCTCCCGATAAAATACACTTATGCCAACGTTTCTTCAAATCCTCGAAACGGGCCAAATAGTTCCTTTCCGGTATAGCCATGAGCGCCCTCGTCGATTCCGCTTTTATCTCTTTAATCGACTCGAAACGCGTTCCCCGGAGTGGTCTCTTGAGTTTTGGGAATAGCCAGAAGTCACACCGAGCCAAATCAGGAGAATACGGTGGTTGCGGAACGATATGCGTCGAATTCTGTGTGCGATGATGCATTATCGTGACGCAAAAACCAAGAGTTGTTGGCCCATAAGTCTGGTCTTTTTCGACGAATTGCTTCACGCAAACGACGCATAACGTTCAAATAATATTCCTTACTAACAGTTTGGCCAGGTGGAAGGAATTCATAGTGCACCACACCACGAAAATCGAAAAAAACTGTCATCATAACCTTGATTTTTGAACGGCTTTGACGTGCTCTCATCAACACGTTCCCGACCATTTTTCTGGGACATGGTAGAATCACCAAAGGTCTTCCGCAACATCCTTAACGTTTCCGCAGCCGAAATTTCATTCCGCAAACAAAATTTGATGGCACTTCTCTGCTCAATTAAATCAGTCATTGTAAAAATCGACAAATGCACTCTTGATCATTTGGTAAACACAAGCGTAAATATAGTACTGATACTGACATTGACATGAAATTACCGCCAGATGTTATCAACAGTCCTGCCAACTCAAAAAAAAAAAACTAGTCCGCGATCTTAAACCCGCGAATTTTAAATTGATACGGTTAGGATTTTAACACGCCGCCCTAAGGCACTGCTGTTGCAAGCTGTAACCGACAGGTGGCGCATTCGAGCCTTGGCTGTGCGATATAATGGCGCCAGCATTATACTCGACTGGACAGCTATTTCGAAATGCCTAACATCGCATTTTGCCGACAAACGAGACCTTAAAACTTTTAGAATACCAGCTCTATGCCCTTGCTCAAGGAAACAGTACTATAGTTGAGTTCTACCAAACAGTCTACCAACAGCTATCCCTAATCCTGAACCAAGTTAGTAACCTTGATGTTTCACAGGAGACCGTTACAATCTTTAACAACTATGTACAGGGAAAAAGCTTTAGACACTTTTGTTAGAGGCCTAAACAGAAATCTAGCTCAACTGTTAGCAATCAAAGAACCGCACGACTTAGGGCATGCACTACACCTATGCAGTTTGCTTGAGAACCAGACCACTAGAAACAACCAAACACCTAAAAGCATTTACTCAGGAAAACCACCTACACTACCACCAAGAACCCACCAACCGTTCCGAATGGTAGCAGCCAAACAAAATTTTCATCACCATTTATACCACAATCCTAAACAGATGCAAGTAATAGCCGCAACCAGGAAATTCCCCTTCACACAAACCACCCAACCTAATTTTTGCAATCAAGCTAATTCAGGCCAAGCAAGACCATTAACACCCTATATTTCTCCGACACCGCCCCCCCGACCCCAACCAAAAGCAGTACCTATAGAGGTTGATCAATTAATTCGTTCGCGTCATATTAACTATATGAATAAGCCGGCGATCAACGAAACGACCTGGGAAACGACCTCTTAGCACTTCTAACGTTCAGAGCACTAGCAAGATGTCAAGACAATTTCATATTCAAACCGAGTCAGAAACTATAACACAACAGGAAACGCAAGAAGATACAACTAGTGCAGAGCAGGAATATTATGAAATGGCAGAACAGAATAATATAGGCGAACTTCAAGAAGAATTTACTTGGCAAACTGATACCGAGCAACAAGAATACATTGACATGTCCGAGCTCTATTTTTTAGAATAAATCGTTCCTAACTACCTTATTTTAAAGTAACGACGGGGAACGGAAAAATCATAAAATTGCTAATAGACACAGGCTCAAACCAGAATTGCATCCGACCACAACTGGTACCAAACCCAAAACCAAACGAGAAAAACTTTTCAGTCAGCTCTGTGGGAGGCAACAATGAAATTACACAACACACGATTCTTAAACTTCCCAATATCTCAGATAAACCAATGAAATTTTTTTTTACTAGATACACTAAAAACATTTCATGGCATATTAGGCAACGATATAATGAAATTATTAGGCGCAATTATAGATGTCAAAAACTATACATTAATTCTTGAAAATAAAAGGAAAAAAAAGGAAAAATTTAGCGTAGACAACTAAAGTAGTAGGAGAAATAAGAACTTCATCAAAGTCCCCAGGTAATGGAAAACACTACCCATACCCAGCTTCACTAAGACAGGAAGTAGAAAAACAAATAAACGAAATGCTCGAAGATTGCATTATTTGACCTTCACGTTCTCCGTATAATGCACCCGTTTGGGTAGTTCCAAAAAAGTCAGGTCAGTCCGAAGAAAAAAAGTATAGATTGGTAATAGATTACAGGAAATTCAACGACGTCACTATCTCAGATCGGTACCCTATCCCAGAAATTGGCGAAATTATTGCACAGCTAGGGGATAACAAATATTTTTCAGTGTTAGATCTTTAAAGTGGATTTCATCAAATCCCACTAAAAGGAACGGAGATCGAAAAAACAGCCTTTGCAGTAAACGGTGGAAAATATGAATTCACCAGGCTTTCATTTGGTCTCAAAAACTTGCCATCTATATTCCAAAGAGCCTTGGACGATATCCTGAGGGAATACAAAGGGAAAATTTGTAAGGTGTACGTTGACGACATAATCGTTTTTAGCAAAAACGAAATAGAACACGGACAGAACCTCGAAAAAGTATTTTCAACCCTACAAAACGCAAATATGAGGGTACAAATAGAGAAATGTCATTTTTTCAAAAACGAAGTAGATTTTGTAGGGTATACAATCTCACAAGACGGAGTTAAGACAAATATTGACAAACTAAGAGCAGTTTCAAAATTTCCGGTTCCGAAAACGTTAAAAGATCTACGATCTTTCTTAGGCATGACAGGGTATTATAGAAGATTTATAAGAGATTATGCAAAAATAGCTAAACCACTAATCATCCTCCTCCGAGGAGAACCATATAAAAAAAAAAATCAAGCAGGACAGCTATTAACTTAGACAAAGATGCAATAAATGCTTTCGAAAAATTAAAAAATACACTCATCTCCCGAGACGTCACCCTAGCATACCCAGATTTCGGAAAAGAATTTCAGCTTACAACCGATGCGTCAAGTTATGCGATAGGCGCAGTCTTAGAACAAAACCATAGACCAATAACATTTATCTCACGTACACTCACAAAAACCGAAGAAAATTATGCAACAAACGAAAGAGAAATGTTAGCCATTGTGTGGGCACTTCAAAGCCTAAGACATTATCTTTACGGATATTCGAAAGTAGTAATATACACAGACCACCAGCCCCTAAGTTTTTCAAATAGTGTCAATAACCATAACGCGAAACTAAAACGATGGAGAGACCTTATTGGCGAATATAATCACTGTGGACGGCAGTCCACGTAGTGACGATGAGCACCGAGACTGTGGTGCGCAAGGAGACTACTATATACAGCCGTAGAATTGAAAATCTGCTACGATAGTCCGATCAGAACCATTTATATCTTAATCGAAAGGTATTGTAAACCTCTTTGAAACTGCATACTAAGATTTTTCAAAAACGGATTAGTTTGGGAGAAATTAGAGTGAAAGTGCGAAATTGAAAATTTTGAAAATTGGAGCCATTGGGGCCGGTGGAGCAAAAATCCCAAAAATTTTAATGTTGTTGTGATCTAGCTTTAAATACGCGTCGAATGACACCTCGATCATCCTGATCCGATACTCCGTTCAAAAGATATTCAATAAACAAGATTTCAACGGCCTTTCCGAAATGAAAACGTTTGTCCTGTTGTTTGTCTGTCTGTCTGTTTGTCTGTCTGTGGTATTTTTTGTTTTAGAGTCCTGGAACCACTTTTGTTTTATTAATCAGCTCGAGCTAAACAAATTTTGTTCTACGACTTTTTGGGTTTCCCGCTAGTTTGGCGGGAAAACCGCTAAAAAAGCTAGATTTTCCGCGCCCATAACTTCTAAACGACTAAAGCTAGAGAAACGTGCTATATGTCGTTTGAAAGGTATTTTGAAATGATAATAGCTTTGCCTTGACATAATTTATCTAAATATAATATTAAAGAATTTATAATTAAAAGTAATTTTTGTTTTTAAGTTTTTGAAGTTTTCTTAAAAATGGCTCTAACGATTTTGATAGTCACTCAAGGCCATATAGCCCTGGAGATGGCTCAACTTTTGGTATATAACACATATCTGGGAAAATTCGCTTTCTCGAGATATTACTCATTAAAATTAGTAGCAAAGATCCCATATACCTAACCTTTTACATGCACTATACATACATTTATGTAAAAACTCATGTAGAGTCATATAGAGACGTGCACAATGCAATAAAATTTAAAGCCATCAAAGAAAATGTAATATATTTTAAATTTAAAAGAAATCGTTAATTTTTTTTTTTATTTTAAATCTAATTTTTGCTTTTTCCACTACTTTGGCGGGAAAACAGGAAATTTCTCGCGCCCATAACTTCTGAACGACTAAAGTTACAGAAACGTGCTATATGTCGTTGGAAAAGTATTTTGATATGATAATTACTTTGCCCTGACAAAAATTTTCTAAATATTATAATTAAGAATTTATAACTAAAATAATTTTTCTTTTTAAGATACAATTTTTTTTTGTAATGGCTTTTACGATTTTTATAGTCACTTCAGGCCGTATAGACCTTGAGATATTTCGGGGTATAACACATATCTCCGAAAATTCGCTTTCTCATCAAAATTAGTAGCAATGATCCCATATAGCTAACTTCGTATATGCATTTTTTTGTTGTTAATTTTTCCCATTTGAGTTTCAAACAAAAACTTATTACAGCAATGGAAGACCTATGTATGTACATACATGTCATTTAAAAAACTTCTGATATCAAATAAAAACACCTCTTAACGAGGTGAGATTAAAGTGACGATGGCACATTCAACTCAAAAAATTTCTGATACCAAATTTTGTGACGATTAATAGTTATTTAAACAAAAATATTTAAAAAGTTTTTAATTAGTTTCAAAATCGGCACGCTGCCTATTTTGCTTTTTTAAATTTTTCAGCTAAGTGCCGATTTTGAAACTAATTAAAAACTTTTTAAATATTTTTGTTTAAATAACTATTAATCGTCACAAAATTTGGTATCAGAAATTTTTTGAGTTGAATGTGCCATCGTCACTTTAATCTCACCTCGTTAAGAGGTGTTTTTATTTGATCACGAAATTAAATACAAACCAGGAGTAGCTAATGTAGTAGCTGACGCACTTTCTAGGGCCCCGGCCGAAATAAATTCACTCTTAAATCAAACTTTATAATTTTTACAGCACAAAATAATTAATTATTTTCATTCCGAATTCTGAGTAACTTTCAAAAAATGTTTATACCCGGTACCAATAGGGTACAAGGGTATTATGGGTTAGTGCCAAACGAGAATGTATGTAACAGGCAGAAGGAGGCATCTCCGATCCCATAAAGTATATATACTACTGTAGGCAAAAAGTAAGGAGAATTTGTTTGTAAAGTGAAAATTCTTTATTTATTCTCCTGAATCAATTTCATCCTCTTCACAGTAATCCCCTCCCCATAAAATACACTTATGCCAACGTTTCTTCAAATCCTCGAAACGGGCCAAATAGTTCCTTTCCGGTATAGCCATGAGCGCCCTCGTCGATTCCGCTTTTATCTCTTTAATCGACTCGAAACGCGTTCCCCGGAGTGGTCTCTTGAGTTTTGGGAATAGCCAGAAGTCACACCGAGCCAAATCAGGAGAATACGGTGGTTGCGGAACGATATGCGTCGAATTCTGTGTGCGACGGTGCATTATCGTGACGCAAAAACCAAGAGTTGTTGGCCCATAAGTCTGGTCTTTTTCGACGAATTGCTTCACGCAAACGACGCATAACGTTCAAATAATATTCCTTACTAACAGTTTGGCCAGGTGGAAGGAATTCATAGTGCACCACACCACGAAAATCGAAAAAAACTGTCATCATAACCTTGATTTTTGAACGGCTTTGACGTGCTCTCATCAACACGTTCCCGACCATTTTTCTGGGACATGGTAGAATCACCAAAAGTCTTCCGCAACATCCTTAACGTTTCCGCAGCCGAAATTTCATTCCGCAAACAAAATTTGATGGCACTTCTCTGCTCAATTAAATCAGTCTTTGTAAAAATCGACAAATGCACTCTTGATCATTTGGTAAACACAAGCGTAAATATAGTACTGATACTGACATTGACATGAAATTACCGCCAGATGTTATCAACAGTCCTGCCAACTCAAAAAAAAGAAACTAGTCCGCGATCTTAAACCCGCGAATTTTAAATTGATACGGTTAGGATTTTAACACGCCGCCCTAAGGCACTGCTGTTGCAAGCTGTAACCGACAGGTGGCGCATTCGAGCCTTGGCTGTGCGATATAATGGCGCCAGCTGCAGAAGAAATGACAAAGGAATATAGCAAGAAATGGCAAAAAATAACATAATTCATTTTCTTGACGCCGATCAAGCGGGTTTTTATGTTTTTATATAAAATGTATCATATCATATTCATATTCATATTTAAGTATGACATTAAATTGTTAAGGTCGGGAGCTAATTCCAGAGGCGATTTATTTTAAGAAGTATCGAAGTAGACTATTATAATGTATGTACAATTTTAAATTGCCTTTTAGTGTGAAGCGCAAACGTTTAGGTACCGGGTATCTCACAGTCGAGCACAGTCGGCTGTAGCTTTCTTACTTGTTTAAATATAAATTCATTCCTTTAATCTACTGTTCAAATATCGTGACCACAGAACATAACTATAATGCCCGACCAAGATTTAGGAGACAGACTAGGAACCTTACAGGCCTCTCCGCAACTACCAACGCGCGACTCATGACCGAGAAAGATATCGAACAAATAATAAAAGGTGTCTTAGAAACCAAATTTAGTGGCTTGGTGAAGGATATAATTATACCCAATAATGATTTTTCGCAATATACAGACCAAGCAATCAAACGAGAACTAGCACACAGCCTTAGTGAATTAGATAAAATACCGGACATTGTACGATCGCTTAGAGAATTTTCAGGAAACAAAAGTTAATATTCCTCATGGAAAAAGAGCGTAGAACGAGTTTTAAAAATCCGTGAAGGTAGAATTGGTTCACCCAAATATTACGGCATTATTTTAGCAATCCGCAATAAAATTACCGGACATGCAAACGCAGTGTTAGAATCATACAACACCCCACTCGACTGGACAGCTATTTCGAAATGCCTAACATCGCATTTTGCCGACAAACGAGACCTTAAAACTTTAGAATACCAGCTCTATGCCCTTGCTCAAGGAAACAGTACTATAGTTGAGTTCTACCAAACAGTCTACCAACAGCTATCCCTAATCCTGAACCAAGTTAGTAACCTTGATGTTTCACAGGAGACCGTTACAATCTTTAACAACTATGTACAGGGAAAAAGCTTTAGACACTTTTGTTAGAGGCCTAAACAGAAATCTAGCTCAACTGTTAGCAATCAAAGAACCGCACGACTTAGGGCATGCACTACACCTATGCAGTTTGCTTGATAACCAGACCACTAGAAACAACCAAACACCTAAAAGCATTTACTCAGGAAAACCGCCTACACTACCACCAAGAACCCACCAACCGTTCCGAATGGTAGCAGCCAAACAAAATTTTCATCCCCATTTATACCACAATCCTAAACAGATGCAAGTAATAGCCGCAACCAGGAAATTCCCCTTCACACAAACCACCCAACCTAATTTTTGCAATCAAGCTAATTCAGGCCAAGCAAGACCATTAACACCCTATATTTCTCCGACACCGCCCCCCGACCCCAACCAAAAGCAGTACCTATAGAGGTTGATCAATTAATTCGTTCGCGTCATATTAACTATATGAATAAGCCGGCGATCAACGAAACGACCTGGGAAACGACCTCTTAGCACTTCTAACGTTCAGAGCACTAGCAAGATGTCAAGACAATTTCATATTCAAACCGAGTCAGAAACTATAACACAACAGGAAACGCAAGAAGATACAACTAGTGCAGAGCAGGAATATTATGAAATGGCAGAACAGAATAATATAGGCGAACTTCAAGAAGAATTTACTTGGCACACTGATACCGAGCAACAAGAATACATTGACATGTCCGAGCTCTATTTTTTAGAATAAATCGTTCCTAACTACCTTATTTTAAAGTAACGACGGGGAACGGAAAAATCATAAAATTGCTCATAGACACAGGCTCAAACCAGAATTGCATCCGACCACAACTGGTACCAAACCCAAAACCAAACGAGAAAAACTTTTCAGTCAGCTCTGTGGGAGGCAACAATGAAATTACACAACACACGATTCTTAAACTTCCCAATATCTCAGATAAACCAATGAAATTTTTTTTTACTAGATACACTAAAAACATTTCATGGCATATTAGGCAACGATATAATGAAATTATAAGGCGCAATTATAGATGTCAAAAGCGATACATTAATTCTTGAAAATAAAAGGAAAATTAAAATTCACCAATTAGCCGTACAAGCCGTTAACACAATAGGACCACAAGTCAGTCATATGACCGAGTCACAAAAAAATAATTATAAAAAACCTTGTTCAAAGCGTAGACAACTAAAGTAGTAGGAGAAATAAGAACTTCATCAGAGTCCCCAGGTAATGGAAAACACTACCCATACCCAGCTTCACTAAGACAGGAAGTAGAAAAACAAATAAACGAAATGCTCGAAGATTGCATTATTTGACCTTCACGTTCTCCGTATAATGCACCCGTTTGGGTAGTTCCAAAAAAGTCAGGTCAGTCCGAAGAAAAAAAAGTATAGATTGGTAATAGATTACAGGAAATTCAACGACGTCACTATCTCAGATCGGCACCCTATCCCAGAAATTGGCGAAATTATTGCACAGCTAGGGGATAACAAATATTTTTCAGTGTTAGATCTTAAAAGTGGATTTCATCAAATCCCACTAAAAGGCACGGATATCGAAAAAACAGCCTTTGCAGTAAACGGTGGAAAATATGAATTCACCAGGCTTCCATTTGGTCTCAAAAACTCGCCATCTATATTCCAAAGAGCCTTGGACGATATCCTGAGGAAATACAAAGGGAAAATTTGTAAGGTGTACGTTGACGACATAATCGTTTTTAGCAAAAATGAAATAGAACACGGACAGAACCTCGAAAAAGTATTTTCAACCCTACAAAACGCAAATATGAGGGTACAAATAGAGAAATGTCATTTTTTCAAAAACGAAGTAGATTTTGTAGGCTATACAATCTCACAAGACGGAGTTAAGACAAATATTGACAAACTAAGAGCAGTTTCAAAATTTCCGGTTCCGAAAACGTTAAAAGATCTACGATCTTTCTTAGGCATGACAGGGTATTATAGAAGATTTATAAGAGATTATGCAAAAATAGCCAAACCACCAAATCACCACAAACCATTCTCCTCCGAGGAGATGAAGGACGCATATCAAAAAATAAATCAAGCAGGACAGCTATTAACTTGGACAAAGAAGCAATAAATGCTTTCGAAAAATTAAAAAATACACTCATCTCCCAAGACGTCACCCTAGCATACCCAGATTTTGGAAAAGAATTTCAGCTTACAACCGACGCGTCAAGTTATGCGATAGGCGCAGTCTTAAAACAACACCATAGACCAATAACATTTATCTACACTCTCAAAAACCGAAGAAAATTATGCAACAAACGAAAGAGAAATGTAAGCCATGTAGATATTTATATCACAGAAAAAAACAGCGTATTAACATGTATCGACAAATTTTCCAAATACGCTCAAGTAAAAATTTTACAGTCAAGGGCAGCTGAAGATATTAAAAACCCCTTAAGAGAAATGCTTATCGCTTTCGGTATGCCGAAATGGATAATAATGGATAACGAACGTTTTTTAAGTTCTGCAGCTATAAAATTCATGCTAGAAGACCAACTTAAAATCTCAGTGCACAATACTGCCCCATACGCATCAACAAGTAATGGACAAGTAGAAAGGTTCAACTCGACACTATCCGAAATTGTAAGGTGCTTAAAAAAAGACAACGGGAGCATGGTATTTGAAGATTTACTTTTCCAAGCGGTCCAGGAATAAAACAAATCAATACATTCAGTAACAAGAGAAAAGCCTATAGACATTTTTTTTAGAAACACAATCCCTAATACACCAGAAGATATAGGAAATCAACGAGAGGAAATTATGCAAAAAATTCAAAAGAAACAGCTTTTTGACCTAGAATACCACAATAAAAACAAGAACCTACCAAAACATTTCAGGCCAGGCGAAATAGTACACGTTAAAATCGATAAAAGATTAGGTTCAAAACTAACACCTAGGTATAAAAAAGAAAAAGTAGCAGAAAATAAAAACACCACCATTAAAACTCAAAGCGGAAAAATAATCCACAATAATAATTTTTCAGACTATTTTTACCAACCTGCCTGGGTATTACCACGGTCCTCGAATATTCAAACTCCCAACTCATTTCACTTGAAACCGGATTAGCAGCCAAACAAGACGGAACGTTTAAAATCATCCACATTTTCAACTTGACCAGCTACGAAGAGACATTTGCAACTTTAGAGGAATCATTTAAATCAATTATTTGATCTTACCCGCTTCAACCATATCTTTCGTACGAACTAAAACAAATCAAATCCGACTTACGCAGACTACAAACACAAAAAAGACCAAAAAGAGCAATAGAAGCAATAGGGACAGCATGGAAGTGGCTGGCAGGATCAGCAGATCATCATGATTATGAGGTCGTAGAAAATAAGATATACGAACAGCTAGAAAATAATAACAGACAAGTAGTTATAAACCGGCTAATTAACGAAAAAATAAATCAACTCAGTAATGTCAGAAATGCAATGATCAAATTTACTCAAAACTCGGAAGGAATAATAGACCAAAACATCAATCTTTTAAAATACAAAATACAATTAATTAAAGAAGAAATTACAAACATTCTGTACACAACTTGGGCAAAATCTAACACAGTAAATTAATTTATTTTCGCAGCAATAGAAACCAACATTGTAGAAAACATTTTTAAAGAAGGAAACAGTTTATTTTTTGACATAGAAGAACTTTTGGAATTTGCTAAGGTCAAACTTGCCACCAATGGCCACGACCTCATTTACATTATTAGCTTACCAACAATTAATAAAGACACTTGCAGAACATTAAAAGTAAAAGCACTAAAAAAAGCCCATATAATAAACGATTTAAAATATGAAAATCTACTAGAATGTAAGAAACAACTATTTGCAATAACAGAACCTTACGAGGCACATATCGATAAAACTATTTGTAATTCCGAAAAATTGCTAGACTTAAGTAACGATACTTGCGTAAATGCTCTGCTCAACCTTAAGGATCCAGTATGCAAAATGGTCAACAATCAACACATTTCCGATTTCGAGAAAATATTGCCATGAACTCTACTGTTGAACGACTTCAGCGGACTTGTCTCGTTGGACGAAAAACTCTTAAAACTACAGGGCTCATTTATAATCCAATACAGGAACTCTACAGTAACAATTGGAGAAAACATCTACAAGTCAAAAGAAACCAACAAGGTCGAACCGGAACACCCAGTTTTTCAATTAACAGCGGAAAAGTCGAAAATAGATGAAGTACTGTCACTACAAATGGTCAAGGAACTTAACATAAACAACACAAGAGTACTAGAGAAACTCAGAAGCGAAGGAATTATAGATTCTTCCCTGAAGTATGGATCCGTCATCATCCTATTTGTAGTTATCGTAGGACTGATCACACGATTCATGCGAAGTCGTAAACCAACGGAAACAATTGAAGAGCCATCCCCTTTCGGATCTGTACTCTTTTACGTTGCGACCGAGGACAGTCGCGTTTAAGGGGGGAGGAGTTAATACCCAGAATGCTAAATGCTCAACCAAAGTAAGAGTATCGCCACACGCGCAGAAATCTAAACAACAACAAATAGATTACGAGCGTGAGTAAGGCATAAGCATCGATTGCCCAACATATAAGGTTAATGGCCGAAATGTTTCCCAATATGTCCCCAATAGAGTTCAGCAGTCACGTGCACTGAGTTTGCACTTCCCACCTTACGATCGTGGGAAAGCTTTAACGCTGGGTGATTGAACCCAACACCGAGTGCATTTGGCAACAACAATTATTGCCAAATTACATTGACCAATTAGAATAAGCAATATCAGCGACAGCGACCAATTATGACCGACTGCATCAGCGAAGCAGCGATGTTCAACGATGGCAGCAGATAACGTCAGCAGAGGCAGCAGCAGCGGCAGAAGCGACAGCAGCAAACAAACGACGCATAGGTTACATTATTAATCATAAACATAAGAAAAATCAGTTGTAAAATTGCACTCAATAAATAAAGTTTATATTTTTTTAATAAAAATATTATTTAAACTTTTAACTCATACTATATATGTATATATATATAAACGTGTTCATGTTTGAACATTCTGCAAGGGCCATACATTTTTAAAATTTGACATATAAAATACAACATTTATTAATAACACGATTAAGTGATGTGAGTGATTATATACTACAAATTTAAGTAAGCCATTAGCACCTCTCCTCCGACTACACTGGTACTTTAATTACCCTATATGAATTGTATGTGTATTCGCTAAGTAATATATTTATAACTACCTCCGAAGTGAGGTCCTGCTGGGGGAATAAAATAAATTGGGACTTAAGCATTTTGTGCTGGGTTGCGATGCAATGGGAACATTTTCCTTTGTGGCCTTTGCCAAACTCTTCTTCTAAATTTTATAAAGTTTTCATTTCCCTGAAATTTTTTCTCCTGGTTAATAAGAGGTGCCATTGTAAGTGGCTTTGATTCCCTTAAGGATGTATCGTCCTCAAATGGAATCTTTCCCATATAACTACCACTCGAACGTTTAGTGGTAGTTTTAATAACATTATTTCTAACATGTTTGTCTTTTATATAATTCTCAGCTTTTGTTTCTATTTTTCCAAATTGTTTTAAATTGTTCACTTTAATAGTAGTTGCATTTATTACTCTTCGTTTTATGGCAACCATATATAATATAGCCAAATCTTGTATTTTAGCCTAATAGGCCGTTCATTTTTTCCATACCATCCCTTATAACATGGTATACAGATCGGCTCCTACTACTGTGGGCAAACAGAAGGGTGAATTTGTTTGTAAAGTGAAAATTCTTTATTTATTCTCCTGAATCAAGTTCATCCCCTTCAAAGTAATCCGTTCCCGATAAACTACACTTATGCCAACGTTTCTTTAAATCCTCGAAACAGGCCAAATAGTCCCTTTCCGGTATAGCCATGAGCGCCCTCGTCGATTCCGCTTTTATCTCTTTAATCGACTCGAAACGCGTTCCCCGGAGTGCACTCTTGAGTTTTGGGAATAGCCAAAAGTCACACGGAGCCAAATCATACGGTGGTTGCGGAACGATATGCGTCGAATTCTTGGCGAAACGGTCACGAAGAACGAGTGCAGTGTGCGACGGTGCATTATCGTGACGCAACAACCAAGAGTTGTTGGCCCATAATTCTGGTCTTTTTCGACGAATTGCTTCACGCAAACGACGCATAACGCTCAAATAATATACCTTATTACCACACCACGAAAATCGAAAAAAACTGTCATCATAACCTTGATTTTTGAACGACTTTGACTCCAAGTCATCAACACGTTTCCGACCCTCTTTGAAGTCTTTGTACCACTTAAAAATGTTTCTGGGACATGGTAGAATCACCAAAGGTCTTCCACAACATCCTTAATGTTTCCGCAGCCGAAATTTCATTCCGCAAACAAAATTTGATGGCACTTCTCTGCTCAGTTAAATCAGACATTGTAAAAATCGACAAATGCACTCTTGATCATTTGGTAAACAAAAGCGTAAATATAGTACTGATACTGACATTGCCATGAAATTACCGCCAGATGTCATCAACAGTCCTGCCAACTCAAAAAAAAAAATATAGTCCGCCATCTTAAGCCCGCGAATTTTAAATTGAAAATTCATCTTACTTTTTGCCCATAATGACATCAACTTGGCCTGTGTATTAGATTTTATTTTTGGCAGATTTAACATTTGTGCTGCCTCCTCTGATATGATAGTGCTTTGGGATACACTATCAATCAATGCTCTAAAATTTTCAAATCCGCCATTAGCAGATTTTACATTTAGGTTTGCTGTTGGTAGCAATGCTTGTGGCGATAAGAGAGAGATAAGAGATTGAGAGTTTATATGCAGCATTGTATGATTAGCCTTATTACAATGCGAACATAAATATTCGCAAATACATCTTTCGCCGTTAAAATGATTTAGGCATCTTGTGCACAGTTGCACCTTCCTTGCGATTTCCAGTCGCTCTAGGGGATTTATCCCTCTAAATTTGTGGCATTGGGTTACTGTATGTCCCATCATTTTGAGGATTGGACACCTTTCACTCCAATTAAAAAAATTATTTTGATTTGGAAAATTATAATTATTTAACATATTGAAAGTCTTTTTGACAGGTTTTTCCTCCTACACAGAGCTAGTCGAACACAGCCGTTGCTCCAAAAAATTCATGACATCCAATAATTTATGGATGTCTTTCGTTTTCTTAATATGACTCTCATATAACTGAAGAGTCTGTGTATTAATTTTTTTGAGCACCATATGAGGACTGATTGGCCTTCAGCGTTACGATGTTTACCGTTTCATTAATGGTGTCTATGAAATATTTAATCTGCCTGACGGAATCAATATTAAAATTTGACAGTTCCACCAGGCGATTTAACTGTTCTGAAAAAATCATACGATTATTTTCGTATCGCTTGGATAAAAGTTCCGCTTGGGGCATCGTAATTGTCTGCGGAGCCTAATGACAGGTAAGCAACAACTTTTAGCGCTTCACCCTTCAACGCAGACTTTAAATAATTACATTTTAGGAAGGTGCTCAAACTCTCCCTAGTATGAATCAATTCAATATATAATTCTTGAAATAGGTCCCACTCTTTACCCACTTTTACTTTGGGTACCTCGATTTTCGGTAGGGTTGGCAAATTTTCAATTTTACTGACAACCTCCTTTAGTTGTTCATTTATCTCCGCTGAAATGTTCTGTATATCAAATTCTAACTCGCTAAGGGTTAAATCGAATTCTAGGCTACCAACAACATTAATTTTCAGCTCTGAAATATTTTGCCAGAGGAAATGAATTTTATTTTTCCTAATCCGTAAAGTTTCCCGTTTCTCGCTCTGGATTTCTAAAAAAGTCTCGTCTAAGTACTCCCTAAGCTGCTTAATTTGTATATCTATTAAGTTATGTGCTTGGTTTCCCTGACTTACTGCTGGCTTCAACGCATCTATTTTTAATTCCCATACCACTTTTTGTGTTTTTTTTTTTTTTTTTATATACTTTGCTGTTATTTATTGAATCTTCTCCATTTAGAGACTAACAATAAGTGTGTCAAATCTTATATTAATAACCTAACTAACAGTTATATGACTGGCACAGAGTTATATGGCCCTGACAATTATTGCTGGGTTGGAAGGTCGTTTCGTTGTAGGCGGGTTCTGCTGGAAACCCGAGTCAAGCCTCTTGCGAGATGATTAGGGTGCACTGTAAGTTTTTTTTTATAGGTCGTCTTTTGCTTGTCTATTTCATCTTTTACTGCAAGAATGCCGAGATCCCTATGGATGTTTTGGTTGCGAATATACCATGGTGCCCCAGTGATAGTTCAGGATTTTTGATTGCGCGCGCTGTATGATGTCTATATTGCTGCTGCTCCCGTTTCCCCACAGCTGGGAGCCATATGTCCAGATAGGCTTTAGCGTGGAGTTGTAGAGCAGGACCTTGTAGTCCAGACGCAGTGGCGATCGGGCGTTTAAAATCCAGTGAAGGCTGCTAGCTTTTAGTTTTAGATGTAGTTTCTTGCATTCGATTTGTCTTCGCCAGGTTAGTCGTCTGTCGAGGTGGACGCCGAGATACGTTACTTCGTTGAATTGGGGAATCTGCGTACTATTCAAGGATACTGGGGAGCATGTTAGCCTGTTAAGAGTAAAAGTTATGTGTTTACATTTTTGTTCGTTTATTTTAATACGCCAGTCAGATAGCCACTTCTCAACTACCATGAGGTGACTTGCTAGTTGGGTTGTTGCTCGGTTTGGGCACTTCGAGCGACTTAGGATCGCAGTATCGTCAGCGAACGTGGATGTTGTTAGCCGCTCGTTCGTAGGTATATCCGCTGTATAAAGAACGAACAGGGTGGGCCCCAGTGCGCTGCCTTGTGGAACACCGACTTCGATAGTGTACTCGTCAGATGTTGTTGCGTTGCATCTTACTGCAAAGAATCTGTTGTAAAGATACGACTCAAGTAGCTTATGAGTGTATGTAGGCAAGTGTGTTTTGATTTTATGCATGAGGCCATTTAACCAGACTATCGAAAGCTTGAGATACAACGAGAAATACTGCGCTGCAGTATTCTCGATGCTCGAAGGCTGTGCGTATCTCTGATGTTATTCTGTTGACTTGTTCGATTGTGCCATGGTTTCGACGGAAGCCAAATTGATGAGCCGGGATAACATTGTGTGCTTCCAGGTATGGTATTATGTGTGTTAGAAGGCATTTCTCGAACAGTTTGGACAGACACGATAATAAACTTATTGGTCTGTAGGATGACGGGATTGTGTGGTCTTTTCCGGGTTTCGGTATCATTATGATGATAGATTTTGCGATCTCATTTGGCTGAAACAATGTTGGTAGAGATATAGTATTAGTTTCGGTTTGTGGTAGGACAAATGGACTAGTGGCCTGGTTGGGCTGGAAGACGCTTCGGAGATGTGAAGCAAATGTTTCGGCTCTATCTTCGTCGCTGCGGGCCCAGCAACCTGAAGAGTTTCTAATCGGAGTGACGGTTTCGATTGGAGAGCTTAGATTTGGATGGGCCCTCCACAAAAGATGCTTTGTACTGGTTGGCGTAAGTTTTTCGATGTACCGTAGTTGTGCCTTTTCAGCGTCTTGTTTCAGAGCTCGGTTTAGTAAGCGAGTGACTTGCTTAAGACGTTGTTTTGAGGATGGCGATCTGTTGGTTTGCCAAGCGCGTCGCAAACGCCTCTTTTCCAGGACAAGCTGTTCAATTTGTTGATTAGTTTTGAATTTGTTGGGTTGTACGTCCTTTCCTTGTGGTGTTGAAATAGTGACTGCTGCAGTGAGTACGTCCTCAAGAGCATCAGTAGAGCAGTCGATATCCGCTTCGATGTTGAGCTGCGGGGTTAGTTCAATGTGGGAACTTACATATTTCTTATATTTAAGCCAGTTAGTTCTGTGCGACGTCAGCCTTTGGGGTTGATCTGTAGTTTCAGGGCTTTGAAGAAGAGTTATTAGTACTGGCGAATGGTCTGATGAAAGATCCGCAAGCGCTTTGGCACATATAATGTTGCGTGAGATATTTTTTGTCACCGCACAGTCTATTAAGTCTGGTATCTTTCTGGGGTCTGCTGGCCAATATGTGGGGCTGCCAGGGGAAACATAGTCCAATTTGTTGCTCAAGTTTATGATTGCATTATATAATTGCCTTCCTTTGGGAGTCACGAGACGCGATCCCCAGTGCGTATGCTTGGCATTATAGTCTCCTGCAGCTATGAAGCGATCTCCAAGTGAGTTGTAAAAATCCATGAATTTTCCTTCCGAGATTGTAAAGCGAGGCGGGCAGTAGACTGCAGTTTAATAGACGTAGCCTGCAAGTAATTAGTTGAATACCTTTGGTGAAAGTGGTGCTTTATGCGTTCTCTGACTAGGACGCCGGTTCCGCCGTGGGCTTTACCATCTGGATGATCTGTGCGGTAGAAGGCGTAACCTCTTATTTGGAAGTTGTATTTGCTTGTGAGGTGCGTCTCTCCAAGCAGCATAACGTCGATATGATTTTCATTCAGGAACTGTGTTATTTCAAGTTTATGCCGTGAAACGCCATTGGCGTTCCACATAATTATTCGTAGACTAGACATCAGTTATTTGGACTGCTGAGCTACAAGCAACTGTATCACCATGTTCTGGTTTTGAACAAGTGTTTGCATGGTCGTTTTCATGAAGGACATTAATTCCGTCAGATTTTGTTGCATGGTAAATATCATAGCTTCCATTGTGCTTTGTGGCTGTCCTGGGGCTTTCTGAACGTGTTCTAGATTAGACTGGAGGGGGTTTTCCATACTTGTTCGAAGGGCATCGGCGTAGGAGAAGCCCTTCTGGGTATTCAGCGGACCAAACGAGGATCTTGCGGCCTTGGCAAAGAATACTTCCGGCGTCGTTTGTGAGCTAGTGTACACGTTTCGTGTATTCTGATGGCGCGTTGCTGTCACTCTTCTCATGCTACTCTTCAACTCCTTGTAGACCACACAGCCCCTGTAGTTTGCGGTATGGTTTCCTCCGCAGTTCCCACATTTCTTCTTGTGGGGGTCTTCCTTGTTAGCAGGGCAGTTAGCAGAATTGTGAAAGTCTCCGGAAACTACACAGACTGATCGAAGTGTGCAGTATGTCTTGGTGTGTCCATACTCCTGGAAGTTTGTGCATTGCACTGGGCCGTTTCTTTTATGTAGCTCTTCCACCGTAATTCTTCGGTGCAAGAGGAATTGCAGGTTGTAAATGGGGTGCACTTCGTTTTTCTTCAAGGCTCTGCTGTCTGGCTCCATCTCGACCTTAAAGAGTGGTTGCGGTTATCTGTTTTTGTTTATGATGTTGCTGACGTTCTTTGCAGAAAAACCCTTTTCTGTAAGGGCATCTATAATTTCGTTTTGGGTTACATCGGGCTCGATTCCTTTTAGTACCACTTGCAGGCCCTTGCTGCTTTTTAATTGGTACGTGTAATAATTTTTTTTTGATTCGTCCAGGTATTTCGACACAGCTCGGAAGTGTTCTTCAGATTTCGTTTGCACTTTGGTTTCGTGAATATTTCCTTTGGTAAGAGGAACTACATGAAAATTTCCGTCCCCGACCAGCGCAACAATTTTGTTGACCAGGGCGTTCGAGCTTTTCTCCCTTATGTAGATTGGTGGGGCTTTGATTTCTTTTGGGTCTCTTGACCCATTTCCGGTAAATCATCCGCTAAAAGGGCAAATCTGTTGCTGTTAGATCTCCTGGGTTGATCATTGTCTCCTTGAACACGGTTTATCTTTGGCTTGTTACCGACCGCGCTGTTCTGCGGGCTAAGCTTACGCTTGATTTGGATGTAGCGATCCATGCCGGTCTGTATGGCCGGGGCCGCCTGTTGAATATTGCCGATTTTGGCTTTGGAGCTTGCAGTTTTTGTTATTATTCTATTTGGCGCTGCAGTCGATGACATCGCAGTCGTTTCCGCGATATTGGTCGTTGCTGTAGTTGTTGCTGTTGCTTTTGCTGCAGTTGCAGAAATTTTGTCACAGCTTGTTGTTGGGGTTTTACACTGAGAACTCCATGATGTAGGTGTAGGAGTGGGTAGAGCGGGTGAGCAAGAACGTGCTCTTTGGCTATCGACCGCCAGACGGTTGCTCTTTGTCGCCGTTTCGTTGCTGTCGCGAGTTGAGAAATACGAGAAATAACCGTTACTTGGGCTCACGGAGCTTCTACGCTCTTTCTTTTGTTCGTCGCTCATTGAGCTATTTCGCGTGGCACTTATTATTTTATAAAATAATTATGCACTTGTTTTAATCATATCACTAGTTTTGAGTCGAAAACTGTATATTTTTCTGATTTAGCGTCTTTTCGCTTATCTTGGAATACTCCAGTATTATATACTTTATTTTATTTTTGTCTTAAAATCATCCACTCTCTATAATTTTCCCCGGAGCTCACGCGAAACACGTCCGCTCAAAAAAAAAAAAAAAAAAAAAAAAGTCTTTTTTTCCACTTTTTAACAAAATATTCGTGGTCGATCGGACCCAATTTCACTAAAATATTATGATTCTCTACAAATTCTTCTTCCAACTTCTTAATATATTCTATTTGGTCTTTGGAACATTCCCTCAGACCTTTTGCAGCTATTTGCCTGCAGATCTTATTAATTTCTGCTTGCTTTTTAAGCAGACTTATAATTTGATCGGACAACATATTAAAATAACTTATTATATCTTATCTGTGATCTCTGCCGATGTTTGTCGTCGCCGCTCCCGTTGCTGCTGATGTCGCTGCCGCGGCGCCGGTGTTGCTGGTGTTGTTGCTACTTCTTTAGGCGCTACTGTTGTAGGCACTGTTGTTGCAGGTGCTGTTGTTGTAGGCGCTGTTGTCGTGGGCTGTTGTTGTAGGCGCTGCCGTTAGTCTTCCTTCTAGAGTTATTATTATTATTATTATTTATTTCGATAAATTCCTAACGCTACAGTACAGAGTTGTTTTTAATTTTTGAATTTGGTTATATTTTTGCTGTATTTTCTTTTTTCTTTTATTTTTTTTTACTATTAGTGCACTTTTTTTTGTTTCTTAATTCAAGCACAGTTTATAGGGTTTTAAATAGCTAATTAATAGCTAATGAATAAGGGCTCCACTTTTACCGCAATCACTTTTAACTTTTTTATTTTTTATTGATGTCGTAGGATTTTAGTGAGTCAAAACTTCTTTAATTTTTATGGTTTTCACAAATCACTTTTTAAGCTGATGTTTGACGCATCAAGCACGCCTTTTAAATTGGGTATAACAACCTGTAGCTTTATCTCAAGACTATTGTTTTTTGTTTAAACATAAAAGATTCTTGTATATCTTTTTGATTTACTATATATGTTACTCTCTGTTCCTTACCACTGGTGGGGGGAAACAAGAAATATTTATTTTTACCTTTGCACTACATTCAGATTTTTAAGGTGCTGGTTTAAAAACTCTGAACCTCTTACCACAAGGGGGAAAGTTACAGAGTGCCTCGAATACCAAAATGAAAAGAACGCCCAATAAATACGACGTCTTCATTTGCTGAGTTGATATTTCAAACTGAATCTTTATTTCAAAGGCCGCGTTTACGTAGCGGTCATGGGATTCTTAAAACTAGTCTTATCGCTAGACCAACGCAGTGGTTTGTTTAACTCTAACATGGGATACATTCTTGAGTGCGATGTGAAAGACACAGCTATCCCGCACTTATCATTGAAGATATTTTGTGACCCACTCAAGGGCTCAGATTACATATTTGTCATGTGCATAGATCTGTGCTAGGCCCAAGTGGCCGCTGTTTGGAGATACGCGCACATGCACTCAAGCAGATCTAAGCTGCATCGATTTGTATAAGATAAATACATATATGCATATGTCCTAAATTAGTTGGCCAATTCAAATTATAACAACTGTTAGCTTTGGTTGTCTTTCGCTTCCCATTCGTTTTCATGTGCTTCTGTGCTGTTCCTTCGGCTGTTCAAATGGAGGCAACAGTTTCTGTCGTCAACGTTAGTCTGTGCACTGGTGTGAGCGAGATAGAAGGATGCAGGTGTCCGCATCAAAAAGGAATAACGGAAAGTTCTCAGAATTGTGTGTATTGGAATGCGAGAGTAAAATAAAGTAGAGAGCGACGCTGGCAAAAAGGACGCAAGCAGTGAGAGAGATCATTCGTATTTGAAGAGCCAAACTGAAAAGATGCCACGCGCCAGAAAACGTTTCCGTTCGGACCAGCACGAAGAGCAGCCTGAAGCAGAGGACGATTCTAGTAATTCCTCGACATCAGAAGTGGGATTGCCCAGGCCTCAAACCGAAAGCGAAAGTAATCTGAAGCTGCTTTTGGAATCACAAAATCGTACTTTCTCGGAACTTATAAAAGCAGTACAGCGAGCCCCGAATGACGCAGTTACAGTTTTATTGCCGAACTTCAATCCTGATCGTGCAAGCGCGGATGCAGTATCATGAAGTGCAACGGTGGATTACACTCTTTCCGAAAACAGTCTGGAAGGCAGACTGTGTTGAATCTGCTGAGTGGTCGCCCAACAGAGGGAGAATCTATGTCGCTGTATGGAAGCAGAGTTGTAACATCCCTGATGTCCAGATGGAAGTCCCTGACGGTAGAGCAAATTGCCCTTTCTGTTGCTGTGGCACACGTGGCTGGACTGGACAAGCGATTGTGACGCTTGGCTTTTACTACAGAATTCAGTTCTCGGAACGAGTTGCAACAGGAGTTGAAAGCCTTTTCTTTTGATGCGGGACCGAGCCGCGGTACTGGCGACGTCTTATCGGCCCCGACTAATAAGAAAACAAGACCATTCTTCAATATAAGATGTCACAAATGCGGAAAAGAGGGTCACAAGAAGGCAGAGTGTCGGTTGTCTGGTGTGCCCCCTCGACATAGTCAACTAGCTAATCAACGTTCTAGACATAACGGAGGAAGAGATCGCTCGACTCTAATCTGCTTCAAGTGTGGAAAGGAAGGGCATGAGGCTACTGTGTGCCCGGATCGTCAGGAGCGCTCAATGCTGATCAAGAGGGATCACGTTAAAGATGTCAACCTGTGTACCGTACTTGAGCCCCTTGGAACTTTTCAACAATTTGGTGAGTCGTTCCAATTTTGTTTTGACTCAGGAACCGAGTGCTCGCTCATCAAGGAAGCCGTCTCGCTAAAGCTGTCTGGACCTAGAATAAATAACGTAGTAATTTTAAGAGGTATTGGTAGTAATACGGTTTCTAACACCCTACAGATATTGGCTAAAGTTTTGATTTGTGATCATTCCTTCAAAGTTCTTTTCCATGCAGTTCAAGATAGTTATATCAAATACGATGCTTTGATTGGGCGAGAAATTTTGAGCCAGGGAATCGGTGTAACAATTACATCTAATTTACTTTCAATGTTTAATGAAAAAACTGTATTGCCTGTCTTGACTTCAGACTGTGTTCCCGATTTGGCCAATGTTGATACCGATCTAAGTAGTTTAGAAAAGGATAGGCTAATATCAATGCTTCAAAATTATTCTGGTTCGTTTATAAACGGTATTCCACAAAGTCGCGTAACTACGGGGCAGCTAGAGATTCGACTGATTGATCCAAACAAGACAGTTCAGAGACGACCTTACAGATTGAGCGTGGAAGAAAAAGAACAAGTGCGAATGTCTATTAAAAAGCTGTTGGATGCGAACATTATAAGACCAAGTTCTTCCCCCTTTGCGAGCCCGATGCTTCTTGTTAAGAAGAAAAATGGAACGGACCGTCTCTGTGTTGATTATAGGGAACTAAATTCGAACACTATTTCTGACAAGTATCCGTTGCCACTTATTTCGGACCAGATAGGTGGACTAAGTGGTGCTAAGTTTTTCACCTGCATAGATATGGCAAGCGGATTTTACCAAATTCCAATTCATCCGAATTCGATCGAACGAACAGCGTTCGTTACTCCGGACGGACAGTATGAGTTTGTTACCATGCCATTTGGGTTAAAGAATGCCCCTTCCGTATTTCAACGAGCTATTAATTGTGCTTTAGGTGATCTTGTTCATTCGTATGTAGTCGTTTACATGGACGACGTTATGGTAGTAGCAGGTACCAAAGACGAAGCTTTAGAAAGACTTGATGTAGTTTTGCAAACCCTATATAAAGCCGGATTTTCTTTTAATATCACCAAATGCTCATTTCTTAAATCCTGTGTTGAATATTTGGGGTTTGAAGTTAAGGCAGGTGAAATAAGACCCAATCCAAGGAAAATAAAAGCATTGACTGATCTGCCACCCCCACAGTCTGTGACCCAGCTGAGACAGTTTATTGGTCTCGTTTCTTATTTTAGGCAATTTGTCCCTCAGTTCTCACAATTGTTGAAACCTCTGTATGCTTTAACTTCCAAAAGCATATCGTTAGAGTGGAACCCGGAGCACGATCAAGTACGGCAAAGAGTAATTTCTATCTTGACCAATGAACCCGTGCTCACTATATTCGACCCACTTTTTCCGATTGAGCTTCACACCGACGCAAGTGCTGATGGTTACGGGGCCATTTTATTGCATAGGATCGCGAACAAGCCTCGAGTGATCGAGTATTTCAGCAAAAGGACTTCCCCCGCCGAATCACGATACCACTCATACGAGTTGGAAACGCTCGCAGTATATGTCTCCATGAAGTATTTCAGTCATTACTTGCATGGTCGTACATTTTTGGTATATACGGATTGTAATTCGCTCAAAGCTTCCAAAACCAAAGCAGAGTTAACTCCTAGAGTGCAAAGGTGGTGGTCGTATATGCAGGTTTTTAAGTTCGATATTGAGTATAGACCAGGTGATCGAATGGCTCATGTAGACTTTCTCTCTCGAAACCCAGTGTTGGAAGATCGTAAAAATTCAAAAGGTATAACCGAAAAGCGTATAAACTTGACAGAGATTACCGACAACTGGTTGCTGGCAGAGCAGCAAAGAGACGAAGAAACATCATCTATCGTGTCTAAATTGCGCAATGGAGAACTTCCTGAGGATATAGCAAAAACCTTTGACCCCTTGCAAAAATGTACGAGTATTATTGGTTCGACAAAATGTCAAAATATGCCCGTAAATTCGTTGACAATTGCATTACCTGTAGGTTATCTAAACCTCCGACTGGCAAGGTACAAGCTGAATTGCATCCCATTCCGAAAGTGAGCGTCCCGTTTCATACAGTTCATATTGATATCACAGGGAAGTTTAGTGGTAAAAATGACCAAAAGGAATATATAATCGTTCAAATAGATACATTTTCTAAGTTCGTCCACTTGTTTCACACCACTAAACTAGACTCAGAAAGCTGCATCAAGTCAGTGAAGTCTTTAGTATCGATTTTTGGGGTTCCTTCCCGTTTGATAGCTGATCAGGGACGTAGCTTTGCTAGTACTGTGTTTCGTGACTTTTGCTCAGCACAAAAGATAAATTTACATTTGATCGCAACTGGCGCCAGCCGGGCCAATGGCCAGGTCGAACGAGTGATGAGTACTCTTAAATCTATGCTAACTGCGGTTGAAACAGGCAAGGGATCTTGGTAGGACGCTTTGTACGAAATTCAACTGGCTCTTAATTGCACTCCCAATCGGGTAACCGTTGCTGAAAACGATAGTGTGGTTGATGTAAATCTAATCAGAAATATAGCTAAGCACAATATGGAACAAAATTCCAAATATGACAAATTAAGATTCGATCGGAATAAAGCCACTATTATTTAGCATAAAGTTGGGGATCATGTCTTACTCAAGAATGAGGAGCGACATCAGACAAAACTAGACCCCAAGTTTAAAGGCCCATTTTTATACCCTTGAAGAGGGTATTATAATTTTGATTAGGTGTTTGCAACGCAGTGAAGGAGGCATCTCCGACCCCATAAAGTATATATATTCTTGATCAGCATCACCAGCCGAGTCGATCCAGCCATGTCCGTCTGTCGGTTTCTACGCGAACTAGTCTCAGTTTTTGAGCTATCGAGCTGAAATTTTCAGCATAGTCTTATTTCTTTAGCACGCAGTATATATGTCCTACAGCTGCCATAGGAATGATAACGAAATTAATGTAAAAAAAAATCTTAACTTCTCTGTTTTTGAACGTATTTCTATAAATTTTGAGATATAGCAGTTTTTTATGGTTCTAGAATTACGGTTTTAATTTCATTAAGATCGGACCACTATATCATATAGCTGCCATAGAAGCGATCGGTCGATTTATATGAAAATGTAAAATTATACATGTAAAATTTAAAATTTACAAAATTCGATGTTTTTTCAACATTACTAAAGTGGTTCGATTTTCAATGATCCAATTGCAGACTGCAAGGGTATACCAACTTCGGTTTAGCTTTCTTTCTCGTTAGTTGTTGAGGTATTACCAGGTGATCGATATAAATTAAAAGCGTTAAAGGGCAATCGAACTTACAAATATTCCCACGAATTTTTACGAAGAATGCCTGAGAAGAGGATTACCACAGAGCATGACGAGGTGGTCATGGATGAAGATGATGTCGATGCCGGTGATGACTGTGATGATTTATGAAATAAGAAGATGTAAATGACAACTGTGTGCCATGTGTTGGCCGGTTAGTTGAAATGAGAACCCTTAGATTGATCTGTTTACAGTTAAGACAACTGTGTGCTATGTGTTGGCCGGTTGGTCAATTTATCTGTTTATAGTCGAGACAACTGTGTGCTATGTTGGCCGGTTGGTCGAGACAAGACTTAAATTGTTAATTAAAATGAAAATTGTTAGAGATAGTGATTGACGATGTAACAATGTGATTGCTTATTGGAGAAGCAAATGAAAATGTAAAAGGAATATTGTTTGAATTGATGGGAGTCCGGATCTCAAGGCTTAAAATAATAAAAGTATTGTCCTTTGTTTACGTATGAGGAAGTGTAAGTTCGATCGGCTAGTTAAGAATTAAGAATTCTATATAACTTTTGAATTTAAAAGAATAATGCTATTACGAAAAAAATGTTAAGAAAGGAAACAATGCTAAGTTTGCTTTGTTATTCATAGCTTATAAGACTTCTGATTAATGAAAATATAGTTATTTTGCTTTAACTTCAAGGTACATGTCTAGTTCTATTTATTATTGAGAGATAATATTTTAAAATGTTTTAAAGTTGGAAACACACGAGGACGTGTGAAAGTCAGGATGGCCGTGTCGTAGATTAGTTGGCCAATTCAAATTCTAACAACTGTTAGCTTTGGTTTGCCTTTCGCTTCCCATTCGTTTTCATGTGCTTCTGTGCTGTTCCTTCGGCTGTTCAAATGGAGGCAACAGTTTCTGTCGTCAACGTTAGTCTGTGCACTGGTGTGAGCGAGATAGAAGGATGCAGGTGTCCGCATCAATAAGGAATAACGGAAAGTTCTCAGAAGTGTGTGTATTGGAATGCGAGAGCGAGAGTAAAATAAAGTAGAGAGCGACGCTGGCAAAAGGGACGCAAGCAGTAAGAGAGATCATTCGTATTTGAAGAGCCATACTGAAAAGATGCCACGCTCCAGAAAACGTTTCCGTTCGGACCAGCACGAAGAGCAGCCTGAAGCAGAGGACGATTATAGTGATTCCTCGACATATACAAGTATATATATATTAACGTGTTCATGTTTGAAAATTTAGTCCCACCCGGTGTGAGATGTTTTTTGGGATAGAATATAGATAGGGCAGTGTGAGAGAGAAGTACAGCTATTTTTTAGATGCGGCTAAACAACTCGCTTCGTCAGTCCTGCTCCAGCGCAAAATACCCGCTGATTGTCTGGGACTGTTTGTTTGCAGGTGATTCCGCTTCTGTCTAACGGATTTCGTCACACTTCTACCGCCTGCTTATTCACTCCAACCTCCTAAGTGGCCGTTCGCTATCCACAACCCACTACTCGGTAGCTGCTGCTAGGCGCCCTCAGAACCTCCCACAAGTTATTTTACCGAATTTACTGAGTTTAAAGGCAACATTCAACTAGCGGCTCCGGTCATACGGATCCATATGGATCGTTACATCAAAATTAAGTGTAAGCAGAACAACACACAAACCAATGATAGACCGTGTCTATACCCTGCAGTACCTGGCATCAAAAAAACTTCGTCGTTGTTGATGAATCATCGATGAAATTCCATACAAACTGTTGATGAGATTAACATGGGCATGTCCTAGGCTGTCATAAGTGACAAATTAATCAATGAGTCATCGATGATTCATCATCGTTTCATCAACATTTCATCGATGATTCATCAACAATTTCTTCAACATTTCATTAAGGTTTCATCAATATTTTTTGAAGAGAGAAATTGAGCGAGAGAGAATTGAGAGCGAGAGACTCGGTTTTGACACGATTGAACGAGAGCGTCGCACAGTAGCGCCTTTTCTCATTTTGCGTTGCTAAAATCGTAACTTTTGAACCAAATAAGATAATCAAATAATTTAAACGGCATTTTACAGGTAAATGTTGTAAAATTTGTATATATATTGGACAATATGCCACGCCCACCCATTCGCTTTTTTATAGGGTATCAAAGTGAAAAAATCTATTTTATTCAATGAAAAAAATTTTTTAAAAACATTTTTTATTTAATTTTTTATCTTTATTTTTATGTATTTGCTTAAATAAAAATAATTTGAAAACTTAAAAAAATATTTAACATTTTTTTTTAAAATGTTTTTTTCTATAATTTTGGCTATTTTTTACTATCAAACGGGCCTATATTAGGGGAATTTCTAATAGTTTAAGCATTTCTGGACTATAATTACTTGATTCTATATATTTTCGCGACTTTACATGCCGCAGAGATGCAATAAACGGGTCAGATGATGCAGCTAACATATTGAAGAGGTCCTCATTTTGCCTAAGTCTGGATGACTTGTAAGTGTTGCAGTATCTATACTTCTTATAGAATTTATTTAGCGATTCTTGAGCTTCTTCTGAAAGTCCTCCAATTGGCAAAGACTGATATTCAATTATATCTTTACCATGTTCTAGAATTTTGTGGACTGTTGGAGTCAATTTCTTATGAGGATACTTCTCAGCCAAAAGCGAAGCTGTGATGGAAGCATATTCCCCATATTTCACCGAATCAATTTTCTCCTTGCAATTGAGTACATTCAAGATCGCACCCAATCTTTGAATGATTTCCTCGTCAATTCCAGTGATTTCTGCCGCAACAATGCAATTTTCGAAAAATCTCCGAGAAGTATTTCCATCGTTTGAGTTTCCATATCCGGGTTTCGGGCAGTCCACTTTGAGTCCAAGTTGCTTTGAAAACGCTTCCTGTATTCGATATTTCCTAAATTGTTCCTTTTCCTTCTTTGTCGAATTGTTATTATCCCAGTCTTCGTTGTCTTGTGGATGGGTATACGCCAATTTCAACATAAAATTCCATACACCTTATCCGAGCGTGTAAAGGTGAGATTCCGTAGTTGTAGTTTGCCTCCTTGGTTGTAGAATCATCCAAACTTCCGAAATTCTTTTGAGTTGTTTTGCAAATTGGACATGTTAAAGTCGATTTGGTATTGGTTAATTCATTCACTATTTTTCCATCGACCATGGTCAAGTGAAACTCGAAGCTGCATTCAACATGTTTTCCTTCCCTGATCTCCAGAATGATGGGTCTAATAGCATCTATTTCTCTTTGAATATTTTGCACTGTTGTATTAATGAGTTCCGGTGATTCTCTTGCGAATTGAAACATTATTGGACGGCAATAATGAACTGATGAAGGCCTATTGTTTCTCCAATGTAAAGATTCCTCTGATTGAAGCCGCAAAGGAACCACTGATGCCATGAACAAATTCCCGTCTGATATTGATTCATCATCTGTCCTTATTGTTTGTTTATAAATGCTTTGTCCAGATGATCCATCGCAGCCCCATTTACTGACCAATTCCACCTTCTCTGGTAAATTGTCCAACACATTATCCGGAAGACTCTTCAATAAACGTTGAGCCGTGTGATTCATCAGATCCTGCACAGTAGCGTTCACAGAGACTTCAGTAATCTCTGTATTAATTGGTCTTGACATTTTTTTTGCCTCCGTAATCCGTTTATATCCAGGTAATATATCCGCCCCATGTTGCATTAAACACGTTCGTAATATTTCATATTTCTCCTTGGATAATTGTAAGTCCATAAATAAGGCCAGGGCTTCTTCGTTAGTTCCATTATGCTACCGTTTAATGGAGTGGGAATGCTTTCCCGAATCCTTTTGAGCCGACAAGGGCTTGCTATAGCAACCGATTTGGTTATGGATGATTTAGTCAGTTGATGATCCTTTATATATTTAGTAACCAATGCTTCCGACAAATTTCCAGTGGTCAAGATGTTGGTCACCTCAGAAAGCTTCTTTCTTCTTGTGAAATCCGAGCAATCCTGTATTGCTTTCGATGGTCTTCCTTTACCGGTAGATATGCTGGGTTCATCATCATGATCTTCTTCCGTGGCTTGCAAGTTGAGATCCCCCAGAAGCCAGTCCTCATATTTGGCTAAAAAACGTGAATGGCTTCGATACACTTCTCCCCACTTTTTCCTGAAGTTCTTGTACAGTAAGCGAATGTTGTTTTCCACTCCATAGTTGTTTCTTAAATCTCCAAACCAAAGTTCAAGCTCTCTAAAACAGTCTTCTTCGAAATCACCATAGGTTGGGGCGTTCCGAAAGATTTCGAACAGTTTTCCGCGATTGATCTTTGCCATTCTGTCTTGTCAACTTTCCCTGATAGACTAATGCTGGGCATATTAAAATTGCGCAATATATAGTCCGATTTATTACCTGTTAGGTACCCTTTGGGTTTTGGGTCAATTAAAGAGTTAAACCAGACACCTGTTATACCTATGATTTTTTGTAAATATGCCCTATAAATTCATGTTATGCAGTTTTTAGGTAAGGTATTGCCTACCTGGGATAACCCACAACTATTGTGTCAGCTACAAAAGTGATTTCAGCGTCTACCTGTTTTCTTTAAAAAGTAATTAATTGTTTCCTTTGGAAGTATAATTTAGCTACTATCAGGTATAAATATAAAAAACACCAAATTTCATAAACACCTATTTTATAGGTACGTTTTGTTATACAAAACAAACGAAACAAACAATTTCAAAGTATAGCGCGAGCGGGTTTGAAGCGGTTAACCCGCTTGCGCTACAGCTAGTATATTTTTTGGTATGTATTAAGTTGAATCGGTATTTTGGTATATTTTACCCTGAGTTGTTTTAGTTTATTGCATTGCATTTCCGCAGCTGCAGCGTGCTGCAGCAAATGTAAGTTGATTCTGGTCCAGAAAAGATCAACGAAGGTTTTGTATGTAGTGTGTATGAGGGCCGAGCCCGGCCAAATAAGATATAGACTACTTTAGCCAGAAAAAAGTGAAAAAAAATGACCCCTGGCAGGTAGCGATTTACCTGTACAAGCCCAAACCCAATTCTGTTTTTCTTTGGGTCAGTTTACAGTTTAGAATGTATCTGTTATTTAAAGTAAAAATCATGAGGTTAGGTAATCTATTTTTTGTGTAATATTACCTGAAAGTCAACCAATTGCCCCTTTTTTTTTGTATGATGCAAAAATGGAAACAAAGTTCGACTTTGAAGGCTCATATCTTCTACAAAAAAAATCTTAAAATTGATTTTATTGGAAATTCTGAATCGATGGGAAATTTCCTGTCGAATAAGTATGGTTTAAATCCTTTTTGCGACTACGACTTTTTTTATTTTAGCAACGGCTTTTGTTTGAGAGGCGCTACTGTGCGGCGTCGGCCGAAGTCGGCGCGTTGATGAAACGTCGATGACAACGGAATATTGATGACAACTGGTATTGCAGCGTAGAAAAAACGAAAAAAAACGAAAAAACGTAGAAAAAACTCGGGAGATTTAACAATAACACTTTTGCCCTCTTAGCAGAATTAGAAATCAACCGGGGCAAGAGACTCAAATGAAACCAAAGCACCCACCAATTTTTTTTTGAAAGAAAAGCTCGATTGTCCCGATCAACAAAAGTGTTGCGCTGGTCGGAGGTGGAAATTTTCATGTTGTTCCGCTTACTAAAGGGAATATACACGAAACTAAACTTCAGACCAAAACTGAAGAACATTTCCGAGCCGAGTCCAAATAACGGAAAGGTCGGTCAATCTGTGTAGTTTGCGGAGACTAAAACAAATACCGGACTTGTGTTCTGCAGCCCAAAGTACAGGGGGGAAGGTACTGTGATCTCAAAACGCAGACATTGTTTTTTTTTTTTGTGGCTGTGTTATTAATTTATTTATTTTGGAAAAAATTCCTTTTGATATCATAAATAGAGCTATGCCCAATTTTTATTTACACTATGTGCGAGTATAAAGCTTTTTAAATTATGGTAAATTCATTTTCTATTCTGCGTGTATTTATAGTGGTCGCCTTGTGCATACTCTCTCTGCTCATCGTCACTGTAAGAGGTACTATATCTACATATGCTATATGATATAAACATCGGCGAAGCTTGTGTTTTTATAGATTAACACTGTATATACATCATTTGATCTGCAATGATATACAATCATTGGCATGCCGAAGTTATTATTATTTCTTGTTTAGTTAATAAAATATCTGGTTATAATATTTCTTATCTTTTTTTTAGTACAATGAAGAAGAAATCATGTTTCATCACGTGGAATTTACAGATAATTCTGCTTGCTTGGAAATGATTGAGAAGCCTCCACGATGTTTGCTTAAGTTATTAACAGAACAATGTCATATGCCTAAAGGATCCGACTTGGCATATTTAAATAATATGCATTCTGAATTCGAATTTCATCCAAAATATATTAAAGGCTCCGATCGCCGGCATTGGGAAACAGAGTTTGGCGTCCGACACTACGCTGGAAGTGTCATATATTCTGTTGATGGATTTGTCGAAAAAAATCGAGACGTCCAACAAGACGTTTTGTTTGATTATATGAGTTGCAGCGAAGACTCGTTTATAAAGGACTTATGCAAATACCAGGTACTTAAAAAAAAATGTATTAGCTTTAAAAATGGTTTTATTACAATTTATAAAAAATAATGCTACAATCGACGGTGCTCAACTCTGAGCTACCAAGAACCAAAATCTTTTATTCGTAAAGAGCGAAAGGGTTTCCCTCGAAAGCAAGTAAAATATTAAAAAGAAGATTTATTTTATTTAAAATTTTTGGTAAAAGTACCAATATTAGCAAAAATATTTTTTGATATCATTCTCTCCTAGGATATAGCGCCATTCGACTACCATACGGAAAATGTGCACATACAAAACTTTGTAATAAAAATATGAGTATCAGAGGATTCACCCCAACGTTTTTATACAAAATTATAAAAACTTGAAAAATATCAATGGTCGCGTTCACCAGAACAACATGATTACTGATTAGTGATGGATCAATAATCAGTGATCGTCCACTACCGCAGTTGCAGCACGGCACGCTGCATTTTTAGCTACATCATAATAACAAATTCTGCCAGAACAGCTAAGGATTTCACTGAATTCGTTATTAATAATTAAATTCCCTTTGTGTTTGTTATCGATATCAAATAAAAACACCTCTTAACGAGGTGAGATTAAAGTGACGATGGCACATTCAACTCAAAAAATTTCTGATACCAAATTTTGTGACGATTAATAGTTATTTAAACAAAAATATTTAAAAAGTTTTTAATTAGTTTCAAAATCGGCACTTAGCTGAAAAATTTAAAAAGGCAAAATAGGCAGCGTGCCGATTTTGAAACTAATTAAAAACTTTTTAAATATTTTTGTTTAAATAACTATTAATCGTCACAAAATTTGGTATCAGAAATTTTTTGAGTTGAATGTGCCATCGTCACTTTAATCTCACCTCGTTAAGAGGTGTTTTTATTTGATATCAGAAGTTTTTTAAATGACATGTATGTACATACATAGGTCTTCCATTGCTGTAATAAGTTTTTGTTTGAAACTCAAATGGGAAAAATTAACAACAAAAAAATGCATATACGAAGTTAGCTATATGGGATCATTGCTACTAATTTTGATGACAAAGCGAATTTTCGGAGATATGTGTTATACCCCGAAATATCTCAAGGTCTATACGGCCTGAAGTGACTATAAAAATCGTAAAAGCCATTACAAAAAAAATTGTATCTTAAAAAGAAAAATTATTTTAGTTATAAATTCTTAATTATAATATTTAGAAAATTTTTGTCAGGGCAAAGTAATTATCATATCAAAATACTTTTCCAACGACATATAGCACGTTTCTGTAACTTTAGTCGTTCAGAAGTTATGGGCGCGAGAAATTTCCTGTTTTCCCGCCAAAGTGTGGAAAAAGCAAAAATTAGATTAAATTAAAAAAAAAAAAAAAAAAAAATTTCTTTTAAATTTAAAATATATTACATTTTCTTTGATGGCTTTAAATTTTATTGCAATTGTGCACGTCTCTATATGACTCTACATGTATTTTTACATAAATGTATGTATAGTGCACGTGAAAGGTTAGGTATATGGGATCTTTGCTACTAATTTTAATGAGTAATATCTCGAGAAAGCGAATTTTCCGAGATATGTGTTATATACCAAAAGTTGAGCAATCTCAAGGGCTATATGGCCTTGAGTGAGAATCAAAATCGTTAGAGCCATTTTTAAGAAAACTTCAAAAACTTAAAAAAAAAAATAATTTTAATTATAAATTCTTAAATATTATATTTATATAAATTATGTCAAGGCAAAGCTATTATCATTTCAAAATACCTTTCAAACGACATAAAGCACGATTCTGTAGCTTTAGTCGTTTAGAAGTTATGGGCGCGGGAAATCTGGCTTTTCTAGCTGTTTTCCCGCCAAACTAGCGGGAAACCCAAAAAGTCGTAGAACAAAAATTATTTAGCTCGAGCTGATTAATAAAACAAAAGTGGTTCCAGGACTTTAAAACAAAAAATACCACAGACAAACAGACAAACAAACAGACAAACAAACAAACAAACAAACAGACAAACAACAGGACAAACGTTTTCATTTCGGAAAGGCCGTTGAAATCTTGTTTATTGAATATCTTTTGAACGGAGTATCGGATCAGGACGATCGAGGTGTCATTCGACGCGTATTTAAAGCTAGATCACAACAACCTTAAAAATTTGGGGGTTTTTGCTCAACCGGCCCCAATTGCTCCAATTTTCAAAATTGTCAATTTCGCACTTTCACTCTCATTTCTCCTAAAGTTATCAGTTTTTGAAAAATCTTAGTATGCAGTTTCAAAGAGGTTTACAATACCTTTCGATCAAGATATAAATGGTTCTGATCGGACTATCGTAGCAGATTTTCAATTCTACGGCTTTATATAGTAGTCTCCTTGCGCACCACAGTCTCGGTGCTCATCGTCACTACGTGGACTGCCGTCCACAGTGATTTCAACCACCGATATATGCCAGCAGCAACCTATCAGTATCGTATAAAGGTACGGTACTATTTTAACGCTCCTTTTTTCTGATCATGATGGGAAAAATGTTTGCATCATGATTAGTAATCATGCTCCTTCAGCACAACTATCGTATGAAATCCATTAGTGATCAGTTATCATGTTGTTCTAGTGAACAATACACAAAACAAACAAAAAAACAGTCGTGACCTTAGGCAGCCGGGCAACGAGAGCGGGGTCAACAACCGAGAATGGCTCGCGGGCCAGAGACGGACGCGAGGCTGCGAATGCGCGGCGACAATGCGAGCGGAGACAGGTTGGGGAGGCCGGGGTCCAGGAGCGGCCAGCCCAGAAGGCAAGGGCATGCATGGAAGTAGGGCCTGGAAAGAAATGCAAAGTTAGTACCGGGAAACGGGAAAAGCAAAGTACTCACCAAAGTTATTTCAGCATGGCGGCCAACAGCGTGAAAAAATAGCGATGAGGGGAATGGGACAGCTGCCAGGCGAGCGGCGATAGGCCGATAACGCCTATCGCTAAGAGGTCACTATCGCATACCGCGATCATTATCGCGAGAGTCCATTTTCCTGACGCTCTTCCCACTCCTGGATCAGCTGGGGCTTCCTCCAGGGAATCTGCTCTGTCTTTTCGTCCCAGAGCAAGTCACGTTTTGTTGGCCTTAACACTCCCAGTGCAACCTCCTGATTTTTTGGCTCGATCGTATCTAGGAACTTAACTGGTGTGGCCCATTCCTGGACCCTCGCTGATTTTCCCTGATTCTGTATGTTTTACTATTACTATAACTGGTGATATTAACCCTATTATCTTGAACGGTCGGTCAAATTTCGGTGCGAGCTTGGCTGATAACTCCTCTATTCGGTTTCCATTCGCGCTTCCTCACGTTATGAGTTTGCGCTTGTTCTTGTGCTGCTTTCTGCATATTCTACCGTGCTAGTTCACACGTCTCCTGGATGCGTTGGAGTCTCTGTGTCGGTTGTAGTGCGAGTGCCCATCTTGCTACTCGTCTGGAGGGGCTCTCTGTTATTTGTTATCTGTTATTATTACAAAGTGGTACCCTTCTAGGTAAATTCCCTGAATTCCTGAGTAGATGGCAAGGTATTCCTTTTCGGTATCTGAGTAGTTCCGTTCTTCCTTTTGTAGTTTACGTACGAGATTACATGCGCCTAACCCGCAGTCACTGCCGTCTGTTTGTAGCACGAATGTCTTCGTGAAATCTGGGCAGGCGAGTACTGGTGCCTCGGGTAGTGCTCTTTGAAAGCTTCTTCGTGTTTGGCATTTCACTTGAATTTTGTGTCCTTTTTGATTATCTCGTATAGTGGTTGTGCTCTTTCGGTAAAGCTTGGGAAAGCCTGCGGTATCATGATGCCACTCCGAGGAAGGTGCAGACTTGTTTTGTTGTTATTGTCCCAGGTATTTGAATTTATCTTTGAAGAAGCGGCATTTTCCGGATTTATCTGTTCTCTTGCCTTAACCGCCTGAGTACATTCTCCAGGTGCTCTTGATTTGTCCTCCCGATGACTATGATATCGTCAAGGTAGACGAATGCAAAAGGTTCAATTTTTGGTCCGATTACTGAATTTAGGACTCGTCGTACTTTCCATTGGAATAATCCCTTCCCTGGTATTGGAATTTGGTCCATTCGTGGTACCTGATATACGTCTCTCGCTAAGTGAGCATTGAGAAGCCTGTAGTCGATGCATAGTCTCCACTGGTTGATTTTTTTTCTGACCAAAACAACTGGTGAACTATATGCCGAGTGGGATTTCTCTATGAAGTGTTGCTCCAAGAGTTAACTTGTTCGTGGATTATTTTATGCATGGCCGGGTTCTTAAGGAAATACCTCTGTTTTAAGGGTCGGTCGGTTTTCATGTATATCCGGTGCTTCAGTTATCATGTTGTTCTGGTGAACGCAACAATAATTTGGGTTATTTCGTTAGTGCTTTCTGTAACAACAGCATATTCCTAAATGCAGGATGTAAAATTTTTTTTTTTATTAAAAATATGAACCAATTTTCTGGCATAAAGATGTCAAATGATAGTTTGCAAACGTAAAGAGTTAAATGCGAGGGTGCCCCCAAAAGGTTGACCGAAATTAAAGAAGTTATTTCATATGAAATACATAAGTCCCTAATTTTAAAAGCAAATTAATACCTAATACAAAAATGCCAAAATATAGAAAAAATCAAAAGAGGGACCCCAAAACAACACGCCAATATAAAACTTGTAAAATGCATAAAAAATCGAAGAGATTACCGACATTATGTAGTAAACAAGACAATGATGAGCATTAAACTAGGTGCGATTATATCCAAATAAAGGAGCAATTAAAATTTTAATTGTAGGTAATATTGATATTCAATTAAATGACAGATATATTTCTCAACATACCGTCCCCCTGAACGATGGTTCAGTTAAATGGAAGCACAGCTATTTTCGTAATAGATTCCATTGAATCGTTTGTAGTTTCCTTTGAAATTCCTTAGATACCTTAGTTTTAACTTTGACCACACAAACCTCTGATCCTGGCCATCATCTATAACTCGTCCCTACAATCACTTGCTTGGCGATTGATTCGGCTCCTTCAGCACAACCAAGGTAAATTATATCATTTTGAGCATCTTGTTGGCATTTCGTGCAAGTCTGAAAGGTACTGATATACTCTAAGTTCCAGCGTTTCCAGAACCCTCGAACTTTGGCCTGCAATTGTCTCCAGCGCTGCACTCTGTGGATGTTTGCATACAGGAAAGATGGCTCTGGTACTGAAATGAGAGGCTGACCTGTTAGAAAATTAGAAGGGGTTAGCGGGTTAAGGCTGTTATCGTTGGGTGCGCACAAAGGTCGAGAGTTCAGAAGCCCTTCAATCTGAATTAACACGGTCTTCCAATCTACATATTCATCTGTTAGTTTCGACACTACCGCATCCTATCCTTACTCACTTCCACACTCTAATTGTATTTTTGTGCCACTGATTAGTGAAGATGATGTTCTTCAAGATCTTCAAATTATTAAGTCCTCCTTCTCCTCTGGTCCAGATCTGGAACCAAGCTGCGATGTAAAAAATTGTGCTAAAGCTCTGAGTAGAGTAGGCACCCCAACAGAATTCATTTTTTCCTGACGTTTGGAAGGAATCTCTTCTCATTCCGCTTCATAAAAAGGGAAGTAAAGCTAACATCGAAAACTACCGAGGAATAGCAAAACTCAGTGCGATTCCCAAGTTATTCGAGTTATTAATTACTGCTCAGCTACACCACCAATGCAGCTCGATAATGTCCTCATCGCAGCACGGCTTTATGAAACGTAGATCAACGTTTACAAACCTTTTTGAGCTTGTTGCATTTATAAGGAATGCGTTTAAAACTAATGCCCAAACTGACAGATAGACTTTAGTAAGGCTTTCGACTAGGTGAACCACCAGATACTGTTAAAAAAACTTATTCTTTTAGAATTCTTTATAACATTGACCAAGTAGATTTCGACTTATTTATCAAACCGAACTCAGAGGGTAGCCTTCAAGGGTTCTCAAACCTTGTCCTTGTGACTTCTGGTGTTCCTCAAGGGAGCCATCTTGGACTTCTGCTGTTTGACCTTTTCATAAATGATTTGCCTCAGGTAGTTCACCATTCACACGTTATGACGTACGCGTATGACGTAAAACTTTATTTGCCACTCACGAAGTCTGACTCCCATACACTTTTACAGTCTGTCTTAGACAACCTTTAGTCTTGGTGCGTCCAAAATGTACTGTTCCTAAACAATTATAAGTGTAGCTTCATGTCCTTTTATAGGAGAAAGCTTTTCTTGACTAATTATTCTATAGAAATGTGCGAGCTTGAGCGCATCTATTCGGTGACAGATCTCGGAGTCTTATTTAACCATAACCTAAACTTCACCGATCACATTGGCATAATTGTCGGGAAAGCAAAAGGAGTCTTTGCTTTTGTCAAGCGATGGTCGAAGGAGTTTGAGGATCCCTACACGACTAAACTCCTGTATATTTCGCTGGTTCGTCCAATTCTCGAATATTGCTCGTGCGTATGGTCGCCTAATTACGCAAAATATTAGGACCTTATCGAATCGGTACAGAAACAGTTCCTTTTTTTCGCCTTACGGGGATTACACTGGGAACCTCATCGTCACCTGCCATCCTACGTTGACAGACTGCACCTACTGAACCTGCCCTCGCTCAAGGATCGCCTTACCTGCCATGGAGTGATGTTCCTGCACAAACTGATCACTGGACACATCAACTCGTCTCCCCTTCTTGCCCAAATTCGATTCCCCATACCTGTAAGGCCGTCTCGTAATTTTCGGCCTATTCCCTTGCAATTTTGCAAATCTAACTTCGAGATTCATGATCCTTTTCCCGTTTTCTGTTCATCGTACAATGATCTGTATTTTTATACCCGGTACCCATAGGGTACAAGGGTATTATAAGTTTGTGCCAACCGAGAATGTATGTAACAGGCAGAAGGAGGCATCTCCGACCCCATAAAGTATATATATTCTTGATCAGTATCACCAGCCGAGTCGATTTAGCCATGTCCGTCTGTCCGTCTGTCCGTCTGTCCGTCCGTGTGAAACAACAGATCTCAGAGACTATAAGAGCTAGAGTTACCAAATTTGGTGACAACATTGGAATCTGTTGCACGCAGATCAAGTTTGTTTTAAAATTTGGCCACGCCTACTTCCGCCCTCAAAAATCATAAAAAACGTTAAATAAGCTATACTCGTTTTTTTCGGGTAAAAGTTAATAAATACAAAAAATGAATAAAATAGAGCGGACGTTTCCTGAAAATTTCAGTGAAATCGGATGATAAACATGGAAGATATTAGCAATAAGGTTAGAATTTTAACACACCGCCCTAAGGCACTGCTGTTGCAAGCTGTAGCCGACAGGTGGCGCATTCGAGCCTTGGCCGTGCGATATAATGACGCCAATGTACATATGTATGTTCAATGTAGTGTATGTACATTTTTAAATTGCCTTTCAGTGTGAAGCGCAAACGTTTAGGTACCGGGTATCTCACAGTCGAGCACAGTCGACTGTAGCTTTCTTACTTGTTTGTTATATGTTGAAATGTCCCTTGAGTTTAATGTAAATAATATTATTACACATTTGTCCTTGCCTCCGCCCACTTGATGTGATTTGGAGAATATCTTTACAAATTACTCCAAATTTGGGCTGAGGTATGTGATACTAGCAGATTTTTTTTTTTTTTTTTTTTTTTTTTTTTATACTTTGCTGTTATTTATTGAATCTTCTCCATTTAGAGACTAACAATAAGTGTGTCAAATCTTATATTAATAACCTAACTAACAGTCATACACGTATGACTGGCACAGAGTTGTATGGCCCTGACAATTATTGCTGGGTTGGAAGGTCGTTTCGTTGTAGGCGGGTTCTGCTGGAAGCCCGAGTCAGATGATTAGGGTTCACAGTAAGTTTTTTATTATAGGTCGCCTTTTGCTTGTCTATTTCATCTTTTACTGCAAGAATGCCGAGATCCCTATGGATGTTTTGGTTGCGAATATACCATGGTGCCCCAGTGATAGTTCTCAGGATTTTTGATTGCGCGCGCTGTATGATGTCTATATTGCTGCTGCTCGCGTTTCCCCACAGCTGGGAGCCATATGTCCAGATAGGCTTTAGCGTGGAGTTGTAGAGCAGGACCTTGTAGTCCAGACGCAGTGGCGATCGGGCGTTTAAAATCCAGTGGAGGCTGCTAGCTTTTAGTTTTAGATGTAGTTTCTTGCATTCGATGTGTCTTCGCCAGGTTAGTCGTCTGTCGAGGTGGACGCCGAGATACGTTACTTCGTTGAATTGGGGAATCTGCGTACTATTCAAGGATACTGGGGAGCATGTTTGCCTGTTAAGAGTAAAAGTTATGTGTTTACATTTTTGATCGTTTATTTTAATACGCCAGTCAGATAGCCACTTCTCAACTACCATGAGGTGATTTGCTAGTTGGGATGTTGCTCGGTTTGGGCACTTCGAGCGACTTAGGATCGCAGTGTCGTCAGCGAACGTGGATGTTGTTAGCCGCTCGTTCGTAGGTATATCCGCTGTATAAAGGACGAACAGGGTGGGCCCCAGTGCGCTGCCTTGTGGAACTCCGGCTTCGATAGTGTACTCGTCAGATGTTGTTGCGTTGCACCTTACTGCAAAGACTCTGTTGTAAAGATACGATTCAAGTAGCTTATGAGTGTATGTAGGCAAGTGTGTTTTGATTTTATGCATGAGGCCATTTAACCATTATTGAAAATAAATAAAAAAATAAAAGGACTGAAAAAAGTGATTGAGTTTCGCCGATAAGCCGCAATACAGCTGAGCAGTATAATTTGTTTGTCCTGGCTTTCCATTTTTACAATGACTACCGGGTCCACAGACGATCGTTGAGATTAAATTAATTTTCGGTGGTGGCGTTAGACCTATTGAAAAACAGAGTGTCATACATTTTTTTCAAGTTCTCACCCCCTGGAATGGGAATTCCATGCATGAGCAGTTTACAAGCCTCACTTGCCCGCACTCTCTCACGTAAGGTGATCAGCTCGCCAACATCTAGATCCAGGTTCTCGACGCGTTGCTTCACCTTGTCAGTGGGAACCCGGCGAAGCCTAGAGCTGCCTGCAGCTCTTGAATGGACAGTTGAGCTTCTTGTACAGAGTTGGCATCTGCCAGAACGTCATCGACATACATATTATGTCTAATGATCTGGCTGGCTTTTGCAAATCGCCCTTGGACATCAAGATACTGCTGAATGACTCTATCATAAGCTCTTTTAAGGAAAAGTCTCTTTTTAAACAATTCTTGTTTCTAAGCAACTGAGCAAAACCAATGAACTTAGAATATCCCAAATTTTATGCGAAATGATTGGGGTCGCAGAACGGTAGCGTTACCACGTACTTTCCGCTTGCGTCTTTCTTAGTTGTCCGGACGAAATGCCTTTCACAGTAGGAAACCGACTCTTTTATCAGCTTGGGTGGTAGATTCTCCACCTTTGGCCGATCTTGCAAAAACAACTTCAACACGACACTCAGACCTCTGGGCTACACCCTATATCATATATCAGGCGGCGATTACATAAATTCAATATTTTTGTCACTAAATATATATATATATGTCGGAACCTTATTTCTGTTTTCAAAGCATTAAGTTAGTTAAATAAGGATTAATTGGAATTACATAATTATTTGGAATTAAAGACTTATGAAATTGAGCGCTGCGCGTTATTCTTATTCCTGGTATTATCAGCAATATTTGGCTTCTTAAACTGAACGCTGCGCGTTGCTCTTATTCCTGGTATTAGTAGCAATACTTGGCTCCTTAAACTGAACGCTGCGCGTTTTTCTTATTCCTGGTATTATTATTGTTCCTTCATTATCATTCTCATTTGGGTTTCTGTATGTCGCGGTTAGCCTAACAGAGATCTGTTAATGGTCAGTCTCGGTGTGACAAGGCGAATACTGTAAGGAAGTGGATGTACGCCAATGTCAGCTATATAAGAAGGGAATTCGCACTGTTAAGGCAGTCCTGATCGAGACACAGTGAAACGATGTCACAGCCGAGAAAGTGCACGGCCCGCGACGCCGCAGAATCCCAAGAAGAAATTGATACTCCGACATATATATATTTTTGTATTAGTGTCCTAAAACTTTTTATTTGATGAATATTAAATAGTCTTAATCTAATACAGACGCCTGGATACCGGGTATCTCATTGTCTTAGTCCCACAAGCTGCGGATAAAAGACACGTCCATCCGGGCAGAGATTTGGGATACTCGGATAAGCCAAAATTAGAACAAGGTCGCCAATTTTTCTTCCATTCAAGACCGAAATATTTTGTAATCTGGGCACCCAGCCATGCTGACTCTCGGCACAGTCCGATCTACACCTTAGTCCAACCCGGTGTGAGATGTTATTTGGGGTAGGATGAAGATAGGGCAGTGTGAGAGAGGAGAAGTACAACAATTTCTTAGACGCGGCTGAACAACTCGCTTTGTCAGTCCTGCTCTAACGTAAAATACCCGCTGATTGTCTGGGACTGTTTGTTTGCAGGTGATTCGGCTTTTGTCTAACGGATTTCGTCAGACTTCCACCGCCTGCTTATTCACGCCAACCTCCTACGTGGCCGTTCGTTTATTGTCTATTTAACGGCAACATTCAACTAGCGGCTCCGGTCATATGGATCCATATGGATCGTTACATCAAAATTAAGTGTAAGCAGAACAACACACAAACCAATGATAGACCGTGTATATACCCTGCAGTACCTATCATCAAAAAAACTTCGTTGTTGTTGATGAATCATCGATGAAATTCCATACAAACTGTTGATGAAATTAACATGGGCATGTCCTAGGCTGTCATCAGTGACAAATTAATCAATGAGTCATCGATGATTCATCATCGTTTCATCAACATTTCATCGATGATTCATCAACAATTTCTTCCACATTTCATTAAAGTTTCATTAATATTTTTTGAAGAGAGAAATTGAGCGAGAGAGAATTGAGAGCGATAGAGTCGGTTTTGACACGATTGAACGAGAGCGTCAGTTCGGCCGAAGTCGGCACGTTGATGAAACGTTGATGACAACGGCCTATTGATGACAACTGGTATTGCAGCGTAGAGACAACGAGCAACTCGGGAGATTTAACAATAACACTTTTGCCCTCTTAGCAGAATTAGAGTAATAAACCGGGGCAAGAGACTCAAATGAAACCAAAGCCCCCACCAATTTTTTTTTGAAAGAAAAGCTCGATCGCTCGATCAACAAAAGTGTTGCGCTGGTCGGAGGTGGAAATTTTCATGTTGTTCCGCTTACTAAAGGGAATATACACGAAACTAAACTTCAGACCAAAACTGAAGAACATTTCCGAGCCGAGTCCTAATAACGGAAAGGTCGGTCAATCTGTGTAGTTTGCGGAGATTAAAACAAATACCAGACTCGTGTTCTGCAGCCCAAAGTACAGGGGGTTAGGGTACTTTGATCTCAAAATGCAGACAGTTTTTTTTTTGTGGCTGTGTTATTAATTAATTTATTTTTTTTTACCTAGAATATCCCAAATTGGATGCGAAATGATTGGGGTCGCAGAACGGTAGCGTTACCACGTACTTTCCGCTTGCGTCTTTCTTAGTTGTCCTGACGAAATGGCTTTCGCAGAGGGAATACGACTCTTTTACCAGCTTGGCTGGTAGATTCTCCACCTCCCAGAACTTGGTGAGAAGTCTGTCTAATGACCCTTCTCTTTCCTGGTTTACCTGAGATCAAGACGTCAATTTGAGAACTCTCTTCAATCTTTCAAAAAATTCTGATTAATTGTGTAAGAAGGCATCTTGCCTACTTATTCCGGAAGGACGTAGGCTGCGTTGTCTAGTTGTAGACTCGGCTTCGTTGGAGATCGAATTGCGAAGTGGCATAGCCTGGTAGACTTCGCGGACATCGACTGGCTTAGACCGGAAGCTTGGGTTTGAATACGTCAGAATGGCAACTTGATAAGATTGAAGAGGCGTTCTCTATTGAACGTTGCTTCGGATCCCGAGTAAATCAATGATCGCGCTCGATAACTGGTGCCCAGATGTTAGATGTCAATAATTGCCGTGCTCAGCAGAACAGCTTTATTGCCAAGGCAAAATAGTTTTGCACAGTGGAAGTGCAGCAGGTTGTGGAAGTGGCAAAGAGGTGGGTGTGAAATTTGACCCCAAGGAACTAGAGGTGCCTCGATGTAAAAGGGTATGATCCCTACCTCTGCAGGTGAAAAAGCTGTGAGTGCTGGAACAATCGCGGAGCTGATGGCCTCTCGCAAAAAAAATTAAGCACATCTGCTTCTTCGTAATAGATCCGGAACCAGCATCCACAGACATTTGGAGAAAACGCGGACACAACCGTACAGGATATTTTTCTTTTGGGCATAATTCACAGCTTCTTGGCTTGGCGCTAACTATTGTCTCGAAGGAATGATGCTTCTTGGGAACTGATAGACTTGGCTTCATGTCCTCGATGGCCTCCAATGTCCGAAATATCTCATTTTGGAACGTAATCATTTCTTCCCACGCCCAAATTTTTTTACTTCGAAGATTGTTCCCATAAGGAAAGGGTCACAGACAGTTTACTGGCGCACAGGAAAACCAGCAAACAATCCCAGTTTTCAGTGGATATTTGAAAACGTCCTAGTACTGTCAAACACCCTTGAATCGTGGTCTGAAGTGCCTTTAACGCATGACCAGATTGGATATGGACCTCAAGTTGAACAAGTGCTTGAAATGGCTGTTGACTAAGAGTCGCCTATTTTGGAAACGGTCTTGAAGTGTTTCCCAAGCCGTAGCGAACCCGTCATTGGTGAGAGGGGATTTCGTCACAATCGCCTTGGTCTCGCCATTTGTTTTTTTGTGATGAGGTGAAAAAACTCCTCGACCGGTGTCAGCCTAGGGTTTATACTGCCGTAAAAAGGTCCCTGAAAGTTGGCCATCGAAGATAATCGCCACCGAACACTTCCGTATCGCAGGGAGGTAATCGGAAGCTGTTGGATGGTGACTGGAGTTGACTTGTGATAACTGAGACGTCGCTCTGTCAATCATTTCGCTAATTTGCGCTGCACATGACTCGTACACGGAGTAGCAATAGTCGTATTTGGATTTAAGCAAAGATAAGGTGTCGAGAGACCTTTTTAAGGCTATTAGCTCAGAAGATGCTTCGTATTCCTTTTCCACTTTGTCCCAGAGTGAACGCACTTGTTCTAGACGGACTTGAAACGTGTATAGCGGGGGAGCCGCTTGACCAGTAGTGTTGATCTTGGCTTCAAATAGGCTTACGCGATCGCTGATGCGATGCATTTGTGCAAAGTTGCAGTTGTCGCACTTGGCAGTTCTGTGGATGCCATTTTTTTGTGTGGAAGCGTGTGTCACCCTTCCGCTGGAGTTATCTGCCTGGATTGCCGTAGGAGTTTCTTTCTTAAAATCAAGTGAAAACTCGCTGTAAGCTTTCTCTAACGGTATGGAGATGACAATTCGTGGAGTTGTCACATAACTTGTCGTTGGAAGCTCATTTTCTTTCGGCGTGGTACTGGGTAGCGCAGAGTATGAGCTAGCTGTAACTTGTTTTGCTGGTACCGATATGGACTTCTTATCTTCCTCTATGGGCATCTGGTGGTACTCTTCTAAAAGTCACACCCAAGGTCTGCACCCCGTAAAAGGTACGTTCACATTGTTGGAAAAACCATTTGGATACTAATTGTCTTCATGAAACGATTGGGAATGTTTCAACGGAAAAAATAATTTGTACAGGAACGTTTGCAGTGGATAACACGGTAAAAAATGCGAATGTTGCGTAATAAAATGTATTGTCTTTTGATACCCATCAAAAACTAGCTGAAATAGATATAAAATACCTATTGAAGCCTGGTTCTAATTATTTGGTGACTTTGATTATTTATTTTGCATTGGACTTTGTATTTAAGAAAAAAACTAAAAATGTTTTAAAAACCGCAAAAAAAAAAATATATTTATAAAATAGCCTTTGGTTCTGATTTTTAATATTTGTTAAGATTATTTATCTTGAATCCGGAATTCATTTTGGAATTATCTGTAATGAAGGAAATTTTAATTTCGGCACTGTATTTGACGTCCTTGTGTTTCAAAAATCTATGTGTGCGGATGCTTATGCACCGGCCGTGTGCAATCACTGCAGTTAGTGAAGAAACAAAAAGGAAACGACGCTAGCCGTTTGCCGGCTGTCGCTTTGGATTTATGTGGGTATGTTTTTATGTATGTAGCTTCGTGCAGAAGAGGGCGAAGTTTGTTGAATAAGTAAAAACAAATTAATTGCGGGGGTTAATTTTTTATTTAAGTTATATGCTGGAAGCTTTTGATGTATTTGTTTTTGTAAATATTTATTAAAATCAATTTCGGTATTTTCGTATGTTTGTGTATGTAAAATATTTGTATGTAAAATATTTAAATATATTTATGTAAATCAGGGGTGCTCAAAATTGCCTTACGGCAGTGCCCTTACCAACACAAGCAAAAGAAAACACACGCACACATGTATCGACGCCGTTTTATTGCTACAAAATGAACACTGAGAGAAAAAAAAAAGTTTAATTCAGAAGAAGAATAATATTGGTTACTTCATTTGGTTATTTCATTTAAAAATTTACAGTTGATCTAGAAAAGTATCACTCATTTTAAGGACACGCCAAAGAAATCCAATGAAATGCACGTGTCGGTGGTCCACAATAAACTAAAATCAGACTTAAATCAATTTCTATCAAAAACGCAACAAAAAAAGTGTCAGTGCAGAGCAGATAACAAGACAACAACACTTTGCATTGTGAGTTGAGGATAAAAAAAAAATGCAATGGAATTGTTGTTGGCTTGTCTCGATACGTACAGCTACATAAAGAGGAGAAAAAAAAGTTCTATGGAATTGTTGTTGGCTTGCCTCGCTACGCTGCGTGTGCCCTAAGGAAGTATGGCGTGTGCCGCTCCGTATGCTATGTGCCAAAACAAAAACAAATGTGCTCGTGTGCCATAGCATTGAGCACCTCTGATGTAAATGTTTGGTTGTATATATGTGTTAGCAGCGTACATCGTATGTCTTAGGTGCAGTTCGTACCGCTTCGTTCGACTGGCAACTTATACCGCTAACCGCCGAGTCCCTAGTCAAAACACATCAGCATTTCGTTAGGAACTTAATCTTTATTGGGCGCTCACACCTTTTTATAGCGGTTTTCACTTATGTACTAGTTACAGATTCCATGTGTATAATTCCACCTAGGGGTTATCTATGCTAGAGTATTCTTGGACATTCTAGGGGGCGATCATAGTACTTTGTGCATGCTTAAACTTGTATATATGTGAGTGCTTTTGCACTTGATTACATGTATGTATGTTGACAAAGGCGCGAATGCTAGGGCATTTGTGTAGAAGTTCTACAGTATTAACTATATAGTTTTGGGTTATTGAGGTTTACATACTTTCTTTACACTTTCAGTTTTGTACTGAATCTAAAATGAATCCCCATTTCCCGTTTAGCGTCCAAAATTTTTAAAGAAATTATTGGTTTTTTTTGCACTGGAAGAAAATGGGGCATGTTTGGGGCCAAAATAAATCTTAGCAAATCAGTTCAATGGTATAAGAATTGAATGGTAAGAAGTTTTAATAGGGTCGTTTTAGTGGATTAGACCATAGCCTGTGTTAATTTAATATATATATATAGATGTGTCAAAAAAATATATTGCAGTGTAGGTATGTAATATCGATGTATGCTTGTTGGGTAAATATTTATGTAAAATTGCCGATAAAGACTAGACTGCTAGACTGGTCCCAGCTGGATTGCCAGTTGGCCAGGCACAGGCTTCTGCCATGCTTTCTTGTCTCGGCCTTGGCATTGCGGTCTTCGGATCCGCCCAGGGAGTGGATTTTTATTGCGTAGAAACGAAGGCAAGACACCTCGCCAGAGTTTCCGAGACGACATGGTTCATCCTTAAATGGTAGGCTAACGATGAGGCCAGTAGCGTCTTGAATAGTAGTGCTTTTAAATAAAGCCTTACAAAGTTTGTGTTGTAGATGCAGATTCTCTGGTGCAATAATGACTGAATTGAGCTTCCAAAGTTTCAGCAAATTGTTGTCAATAGAGGTTGTGCTCGACATAAAACAGCCCGACCTCCGACTACCCAGCCGAAAGTTTTTCTGTAGCTTAGGCAAGTGGTGTGCGGGCTTGATTTGGTCAATGGCAAGTTTGTGATAGAAGACTTCAGAGAAGAAGATCGATACGACAAGATTCGTGGAATTTGTCATCAGCTAATTGTGTTTGGGGTAATTACCAATTTAAGAATTCGGTCTCTGCGTCCGCGCGATTGAATCGTTAATGCTGCGAATTACCATGTTGAATTTTTTACGTCAACGGCGCAGTATTTACGTTGATCTTTCTTCGTTGAGCCAAACATAACAGACGCCAAACATACCGCCAAGGATTTCTTGAAATCTGAGAGTTTAAACAATGCTCCGGGAAATCATTATATCCATTTGTACAAAATAACCTCATCTGTAGATAGCCTTCTTAAACTAAAAACATTTATCTTAACCCACATTGTGTAGTAGACAACAAGGGCTTTTGATTGCTCATGAGGCCTCCCAAACCAGTGTTCATTAGACTATGGGTAGCCTAGTGTATAAGAAGATTCGTATGTGTGCACGGACGGATTGTCGTGGGATCTTCCTAGACTTCCCTATAACACACTCTGCACTATGCGAAAAAGATTTATGCGCACTAAACTGTAATCTAAAGAATCAATCAAAAATGGGTGTAAACGGACTCAGTATCTGCGGACGGACAGGGTTGGCAACGGCAAATCAAGAAAAATTGGGACCTAGGGTAGCAAAAATAGTCAACGACTACTCCAATACTAACAATAATATTATCACTTTCACTCATCTTATCGATTATCAATCCTTGAACTATAATATAAACTCAATTCAAATTCCAAAAATATCTTCATTTATTATCAGGTTTTTCCTATACTGTTCTGGTACTTTCTGTTTTTATTCAAACGCAATAATAATACACTTTAAATTATAGTTATACACGTAAGTCAGAAATCAATATACGCAAAACTTCGGCGATGCAGGTTCGTGGGCCCATCGAAAACGCTGTGCTAGATTTGAATAGATTTAAAGGTTAATTTCTGACTGGATCACATTGCATGGCTTACAAGGGTTTTCACATTTAGAATTCAAAGAGGTTTTACTGATAAATCAAAGCTAAAGTACGCTACATAAGCAAATTCCGTCTAGGAAATGCCAGGCTTTACACAAAAATATTAACGACAAGAAAAAGCTAGAACGGGTCGCTGCGCTGATGGTTCACATCGACTTCTCGCAAGTGTATGCACCAAGACAACTTTTACTGGCCTCCTCTTGGAACCATCGATGAGCTCACTGCATACGAAAGGATCTCCGTCTTCGCATGTCAGACGGCGAAGGTCTCCTTAAGTGGTCATCCTTCCAAAACAACAGCCTTCCGCGGGCCTATGCCCGCGCCTTGCGCGTATAAATTGTGCTCGTTGTGTTTCGGTTCTCCATTAAAACTGGTGGCTCTTTAGACAAGGCAGAGCGGGGAATGTAGTTGCAGCGCGTGACGCGAACTGATGAAAGAGCAATTGTGGTGGACAACCTCTACATCCTTAGCGCTGCTGGTGTAGGTGACGCGATGACGAAGTAGCACTCCGAAATGAGGTTATGTCCGGATATTTTCGCTCAGTTGCTTCTCCAGACCCGAGTAGGTGGAGCCGCGTGTGTCGCGTGCTGGGTTAGGCTTTACATTAATCAAAACCGTCGAGTTGCCGTAGGTTACTCTTCCGTCCAAAAGGGGTACTCCAGGGATGCACGTGCCTTGTGGTTGGTGATATGCCGGGCCAGAGGCTTGCGATGCCTATGCACAGGCTGCAGGTGGTTTTCAATAACTTGGTCTGTACCATGATACAATTATAGGAGGTAGTCTCGTCGGAAAAATAAGGCCCTCGTTCGGCACAATAAGGCCCTAGTTCGGCTGTCAAAGTTCGTGTGAGAGAAACGAATATATACGACAATAGAAAATGTGCAATAACCCTTATATGGTGTTTGGGGTTAAAACTTGCCTATTATAATAATAAGTCCACTCAGTGACGATGAGCACCGAGACTGTGGTGCATACAATATACAGCCGTAGAATTAAAAATCTGCTACGATAGTCCAATCAAAATCATTTATACCTTGATCGAAAGGTATTGTAAACCTTTTTCAAATTTCTTACTAACTTGCTTAAAACGGATTAGTTCGGGAGAAATGGGAGTAAAAGTTCGAAATTGAAAATTCCGAAAATGGCTCTAACGATTTTGAAAGTTACAAAAGGACATATAGCCCTTGAGATTGCTCAACTTTTGGTATATAACACATTTCTGGGAAAATTCGCTGTCTCTAGATAATTAGTAGCAACGATCACATATTTGTAGTTTATTTTTGTTAATGTAACTATTAATAATCACAAAATTTGACATCGAAACTTTTGAAGTTGAAGGTGTCATCGTCACTTTTATCTCACCTTGTACATCTCCGATGATCAGCATCACCAGCCGAGTCGATCTAACCACGTCCGTCTGTCCTACTGTCCGTCTGTCTGTCCGTTGCTACGCAAACTAGTCTCTCAGTTTTTTAGCTGTCTTAATGAAACTTTGCAGATAGTCTTTTTTCTATTGCAGTTAGGACATATGTCGGAACGGCTGAAATCGGACCACAATATCTTATAGATGCCACAGAATTGGTCGGAAAATTCATTTTTTTTTTATTATTTTTTTTTTTATACTTTGCCGTTATTTATTGAATCTTCTCCATTTAGAGACTAACAATAAGTGTGTCAAATCTTATATTAATAACCCAACTAACAGTCATTTGACTGGCACAGAGTTGTATGGCCCTGACAATTATTGCTGGGTTGGAAGGTCGTTTCGTTGTAGGCGGGTTCTGCTGGAAGCCCGAGTCAAGCCTCTTGCCAGATGATTAGGGTGCACAGTAAGTTTTTTATTATAGGTCGCCTTTTGCTTGTCTATTTCATCTTTTACTGCAAGAATGCCGAGATCCCTATGGATGTTTTGGTTGCGAATATACCATGGTGCCCCAGTGATAGTTCTCAGGATTTTTGATTGCGCGCGCTGTATGATGTCTATATTGCTGCTGCTCGCGTTTCCCCACAGCTGGGAGCCATATGTCCAGATAGGCTTTAGCGTGGAGTTGTAGAGCAGGACCTTGTAGTCCAGACGCAGTGGCGATCGGGCGTTTAAAATCCAGTGGAGGCTGCTAGCTTTTAGTTTTAGATGTAGTTTCTTGCATTCGATGTGTCTTCGCCAGGTTAGTCGTCTGTCGAGGTGGACGCCGAGATACGTTACTTCGTTGAATTGGGGAATCTGCGTACTATTCAAGGATACTGGGGAGCATGTTTGCCTGTTAAGAGTAAAAGTTATGTGTTTACATTTTTGTTCGTTTATTTTAATACGCCAGTCAGATAGCCACTTCTCAACTACCATGAGGTGACTTGCTAGTTGGGTTGTTGCTCGGTTTGGGCACTTCGAGCGACTTAGGATCGCAGTGTCGTCAGCGAACGTGGATGTTGTTAGCCGCTCGTTCGTAGGTATATCCGCTGTATAAAGGACGAACAGGGTGGGCCCCAGTGCGCTGCCTTGTGGAACTCCGGCTTCGATAGTGTACTCGTCAGATGTTGTTGCGTTGCACCTTACTGCAAAGACTCTGTTGTAAAGATACGATTCAAGTAGCTTATGAGTGTATGTAGGCAAGTGTGCTTTGATTTTATGCATGAGGCCATTTAACCAGACTCTATCGAAAGCTTGAGATACATCGAGAAATACTGCGCTGCAGTATTCCCGATGCTCGAAGGCTGTGTGTACCTCTGATGTTATTCTGTTGACTTGTTCGATTTTGCCATGGTTTCGACGGAAGCCAAATTGATGAGCCGGGATAACATTGTGTGCTTCCAGGTATGGTATTATGGGTTTTAGAAGGCATTTCTCGAACAGTTTGGACAGACACGATAATAAACGTATTGGTCTGTAGGATGACGGGATTGTGTGGTCTTTTCCGGGTTTCGGTATCATTATGATGATAGATTTTTTCCATTTCCTTGGGTAGTAGCCAAGGCATATAATCCCATTGAAGATTTTGCAAATGACCTCAATAGCTGAGTTTGGAAGTTCAATTATCATTTTTAGAGTTATTAAGTCACCGCCCGGAGCCTTTTTTTGGTTTCAGTTCCCCAATGACTTTTGCGATCTCATTCGGCTGAAACAATGTTGGTAAAGACATAGTATTAGTTTCGGTTTGTGGTAGGACAAATGGACTAGTGGCTTGGTTGGGCTGGAAGACGCTTCGGAGATGTGAAGCAAATGTTTCGGCTCTATCTTCGTCGCTGCGGGCCCAGCAACCTGAAGAGTTTCTAATCGGAGTGACGGTTTCGATTGGAGAGCTTAGATTTGGATGGGCCCTCCACAAAAGATGCTTTGTACTGGTTGGCGTAAGTTTTTCGATGTACCGTAGTTGTGCCTTTTCAGCGTCTTGTTTCAGAGCTCGGTTTAGTAAGCGAGTGACTTGCTTAAGACGTTGTTTTGAGGATGGCGATCTGTTGGTTTGCCAAGCGCGTCGCAAACGCCTCTTTTCCAGGACAAGCTGTTCAATTTGTTGATTAGTTTTGAATTTGTTGGGTTGTACGTCCTTTCCTTGTGGTGTTGAAATAGTGGCTGCTGCAGTGAGTACGTCCTCAAGAGCATCAGTAGAGCAGTCGATATCCGCTTCGATGTTGAGCTGCGGGGTTAGTTCAATGTGGGAACTTACATATTTCTTATATTTAAGCCAGTTAGTTCTGTGCGACGTCAGCCTTTGGGGTTGATCTGTAGTTTCAGGGCTTTGAAGAAGAGTTATTAGTACTGGCGAATGGTCTGATGAAAGATCCGAAAGCGCTTTGGCACATATAATGTTGCGTGAGATATTTTTTGTCACCGCACAGTCTATTAAGTCTGGTATCTTTCTGGGGTCTGCTGTCCAATATGTGGGGCTACCAGGGGAAACATAGTCCAATTTGTTGCTCAAGTTTATGATTGCATTATATAACTGCCTTCCTTTGGGAGTCACGAGACGCGATCCCCAGTGCGTATGCTTGGCATTATAGTCTCCTGCAGCTATGAAGCGATCTCCAAGTGAGTTGTAAAAATCCATGAATTTTCCTTCCGAGATTGTAAAGCGAGGCGGGCAGTAGACAGCGGCTATGGAAAGGTTGCTGTTACCTGACTGCAGTTTAATAGACGTAGCCTGCAAGTAATTAGTTGAATACCTTTGGTGAAAGTGGTGCTTTATGCGTTCTCTGACTAGGACCCCGGTTCCGCCGTGGGCTTTACCATCTGGATGATCTGTGCGGTAGAAGGCGTAACCTCTTATTTGGAAGTTGTATTTGCTTGTGAGGTGCGTCTCTCCAAGCAGCATAACGTCGATATGATTTTCATTCAGGAACTGTGTTATTTCAAGTTTATGCCGTGAAACGCCATTGGCGTTCCACATAATTATTCGTAGACTAGACATCAGTTATTTGGACTGCTGAGCTACAAGCAACTGTATCACCATGTTCTGGTTTTGAACAAGTGTTTGCATGGTCGTTTTCATGAAGGACATTAATTCCGTCAGATTTTGTTGCATGGTAAATATCATAGCTTCCATTGTGCTTTGTGGCTGTCCTGGGGCTTTCTGAACGTGTTCTAGATTAGACTGGAGGGGGTTTTCCATACCTGTTCGAAGGGCATCGGCGTAGGAGAAGCCCTTCTGGGTATTCAGCGGACCAAACGAGGATCTTGCGGCCTTGGCAAAGAATACTTCCGGCGTCGTTTGTGAGCTAGTGTACACGTTTCGTGTATTCTGATGGCGCGTTGCTGTCACTCTTCTCATGCTACTCTTCAACTCCTTGTAGACCACACAGCCCCTGTAGTTTGCGGTATGGTTTCCTCCGCAGTTCCCACATTTCTTCTTGTGGGGTCTTCCTTGTTAGCAGGGCAGTTAGCAGAATTGTGAAAGTCTCCGGAAACTACACAGACTGATCGAAGTGTGCAGTATGTCTTGGTGTGTCCATACTCCTGGCAGTTTGTGCATTGCACTGGGCCGTTTCTTTTATGTAGCTCTTCCACCGTAATTCTTCGGTGCAAGAGGAATTGCAGGTTGTAAATGGGGTGCACTTCGTTTTTCTTCAAGGCTCTGCTGTCTGGCTCCAGCTCGACCTTAAAGAGTGGTTGCGGTTATCTGTTTTTGTTTATGATGTTGCTGACGTTCTTTGCAGAAAAACCCTTTTCTGTAAGGGCATCTATAATTTCGTTTTGGGTTACATCGGGCTCGATTCCTTTTAGTACCACTTGCAGGCCCTTGCTGCTTTTTAATTGGTACGTGTAATAATTTTTTTTTGATTCGTCCAGGTATTTCGACACAGCTCGGAAGTGTTCTTCAGATTTCGTTTGCACTTTGGTTTCGTGAATATTTTCTTTGGTAAGAGGAACTACATGAAAATTTCCGTCCCCGACCAGCGCAACAATTTTGTTGACCAGGGCGTTCGAGCTTTTCTCCCTTATGTAGATTGGTGGGGCTTTGATTTCTTTTTGGGTCTCTTGACCCATTTCCGGTAAATCATCCGCTAAAAGGGCAAATCTGTTGCTGTTAGATCTCCTGGGTTGATCATTGTCTCCTTGAACACGGTTTATCTTTGGCTTGTTACCGACCGCGCTGTTCTGCGGGCTAAGCTTACGCTTGATTTGGATGTAGCGATCCATGCCGGTCTGTATGGCCGGGGCCGCCTGTTGAATATTGCCGATTTTGGCTTTGGAGCTTGCAGTTTTTGTTATTATTCTATTTGGCGCTGCAGTCGATGACATCGCAGTCGTTTCCGCGATATTGGTCGTTGCTGTAGTTGTTGCTGTTGCTTTTGCTGCAGTTGCAGAAATTTTGTCACAGCTTGTTGTTGGGGTTTTACACTGAGAACTCCATGATGTAGGTGTAGGAGTGGGTAGAGCGGGTGAGCAAGAACGTGCTCTTTGGCTATCGACCGCCAGACGGTTGCTCTTTGTCGCCGTTTCGTTGCTGTCGCGAGTTGAGAAATACGAGAAATAACCGTTACTTGGGCTCACGGAGCTTCTACGCTCTTTCTTTTGTTCGTCGCTCATTGAGCTATTTCGCGTGGCACTTATTATTTTATAAAATAATTATGCACTTGTTTTAATCATATCACTAGTTTTGAGTCGAAAACTATATATTTTTCTGATTTAGTGTCTTTTCGCTTATCTTGGAATTCCAGTATTATATACTTTATTTTATTTTTGTCTTAAAATCATCCACTTTCTATAGTTTTTTTTTTCCCGGAGCTCACGCGAAACACGTCCGCTCTCTACGGCAAGCGATTCAACCTCATTTAAAATAATTATAACTTCTCTGTTTTCCAACCTATTTTTATAAATTTCAAGATATATCTGTTTTTTAAGTTATAGAATTTATTTCATTAAGATCGGACAACTATTTCATATAGCTGCCATAGAAGCGATCGGTCGATTTATATAAATAAAATTTAAAGTCTACATGCAAAATGTAAAATGTGTAAGTAATGTTATAAAAATTTACAAACTTTGGTATTTTTCCAATTTTACCGAAATGAATCGACTTTCAATGATCCCATTGCAGACTGCAAGGGTATACCAACTCCGGCTTACTAAAGTTAGCTTCCGTTCTTGTTTTTTATAAATTAAATTGTAATAGGTTTGAGTTTCAGAAAATTCGTTGCTTTTGTTTTGGAATGGATTGTTTTTTGTTTAGGTTTTTAGCCTTAAAAAAAATTCTGGTCTTAAAATAAAACTTTCTTATAGTTTGTCTGACATGCACTTGTTGGGCTGCTCTTATCAAGACTTCTTAAACATTTTTTGTTATCTTGAATTCATCTTCAACCAAATGTGAGAATACGGCTTCCAATTCTTTTATCTTTTCTAAGAACTTGGGATTGGGTTGCTCCCACAACTTTCTTCTTACCAAACATTTCGGCGCATTGGTAAAATTTTTTGTTGTTCACTTAAGAAAATAAAAGTTGTACGCTCACAGCCTGTGACTTCAACAAACAAACACGAAGTGTACAATTAGGCCCTAAATCGCCAACGATAAACACACGACGATACTACCTCCTATAATTATAGCATGGTCTATACTTGGGTTATACCTGGCCGGTGTTCAACCAGACTACGGAACGGCGTGATCATGCACAGACGTTCGCGTTGCCTGCCGGTTTCAACGGTCTCTTCTCTAAAACAAATATACGATCATTTTCACTGCCTGCACGGTCACAGATCCACTTTTGTATTTACCAATTGGCTTTGTATCGGGAGCACTTTTGCGTGGGTCTTCTTTTCAAGTACATTACAAAATAAATGATTACTGAATCGCAAGAAAATGGCTGTACACCAAGGCGTTGCCAAACTTCACATATCGGAGTTCTTCCAGGCTCTTATCGTCTTCTCTGGCTTTGCCCGCTTTACTAGTAAACTTTATGTGTGAGCGGGTCGGCTAGTCAATGCTGGAGACTCTCTGGAATACTCTACATCTAGTTTACAGGCATATTATATTTTATTTTAACTTTCGTTTACGACTGACTCCTACAATAGTAGACATGCAAGATATATACTATATTACCAGTACTTATTTCTTTCGCGCCATTAACATCTAACCCTTACACTTAAGTGTACTGACCGTAGTGCATCAAGGTCCAACAAAGATAAGGGAATATACACGAGACCAAACGCCAGACCAAATTTGAAGAAGAGTTCCGAGCTGTGTCGAAATACCTAGATGCGGCTTAGAAATATTATTAAAAGTACCAACTAAAAAGCAGCAAGGACTTGCAATGGGTTCTAAAAGAATTCGAGTCTGATCCAGCCTCCACCAAAGTTCTAGATCAGTGGTGCCCAGGCAATACATTGATATGTTAGAATTGCATTTGTGTGTGTAATAAATTGAACGTAGGGCTAGATATGAGAATAAACAATAAAGGAAGCTAAAATAAATCGAGTCTGATCTAGCCCAAACCAGAAATCTAGATCAGTGGTGCCCAGGCAATACATTTATATGTTAGAATTCATTTGTGTGTGTAATAAATTGAACGTAGGGCTTGAAATGAGCATAAACTAGAAAGGAAGCTAACTTCGGTAAGTCGAAGTTTATATACCCTTGCAGAAAATAATTAAAATAAAAATATGGAATAACTAGAGACCCTTCCCGGTTTTTGCACGGGTGCCATAGAAACTAATTCTCATCGTCGCTGAATCAAAATATAACTGGCCATATTTTCTTGAAATTTCTTCCATAGAGTAGCAGAATTAGTTACTTGACAAATCGCTATTATGATGATAACAAAATACATTAACGAAGAATCTGAACTGCAATTGGCTGGTTCTGATATTGTGTTTTCCCTGTGATAATCGTCCTCCAAAAGCCCTATAGCTTTGTATACTGTTTGATAAGTGTTGAAAATAACACCTTGCATAGTTCTTAGGTGTGGAAAGAATGTCGGCCCTTTTACAACATACAGTAAGATTCTCAGATAAAAGTATTTGCTGTTGTTGGGATAAATCACGTAGACAGTGCCAAAAGCATCCGCTTTTTAATTCCAAAGAAACCGTTGTTTTCGCCTTTGAAAGGCTTTAGAACTTTGGTTCCACATATAGTAAGCTGGAACTCTATCACTCTGCCCGGCTCTCTACTTCGAATGATAAAACCTCTATACTACTTCAGAACTGCAGATATAATGTCCAGACTGATATTTTTCACTTCACTTGGTATATGCTGAAAAGGGCTTAATCGCTAACGCTACTAATATGGGTGGACTATTGCGAACGACCTATCGTTCGAAAAGTGGTAGTTTGCCAACCCTTGAAAATGAAAATAAATAAAACTTACGACCTGTAAAAAGCTGCCTTCTGTCTCAACGTTACATTTTATTAGACGACAGGGCCTGAATATTCTATCAACTTTTTTCTCAATGTTTAGTTATCTTAGATTACCGGGCCTAATTATTATGGATTTTTTTGACACTCGTAGAAATACCCACTTCAAACATCAAGTAATTACATACGACATCAAATTTAAAACCTCTTATTATCAGTGTTCCTCCACCATATTATGGATAAACAGTATCCAATATCCGTCTCCTGGCTCTAAGCTACCTAACCAACAATTTTCATCGGTACAGCCGTTCTTGAGTTATAAATAGTGTAACACTAACACAACTTTAGTTTATATATATAGATAATTAAAATAAAAAATAAAGAAATATATGTATCGTTTTAATGCAAAATAATCAAAAACAATGAAAATCGGCTAGTTTGGACCGATCGTTTGAATTAAGAAACCATTTATTAAGTTTAAATCAGATATCTTTAAAAACAAAAATAAATCGTCTAAAAAAAACGAATTTCCCTAAAATGTACATTTTGTTAGCACTAGTGGAATGTAAATATGGTGCGCGAAACGCGAGTCGTGTGGTCTACAATGAGCTAAAAAGCAACAACAACATCACTCTATCAGAATACTCGAATGTTAGTTTATGCGTCACAAACGTGCTTTTCGCCAAGCCAGCAATATTCTCATTTGGTTCCCTAAATACCCAGAAGGGTTTCTATGCGACAAAAAAACGAACAAGCAAACACTTTTTCAAAACCAAATCATTGTGATGCAGTTGCTTATAGCTCAGAAGTCCAAGTCACATAAGCTTAAATACCACAAATCCTTAATATAAATCACATCAATGTTATGCTGCTGGTATAGACGCACCTCACAAGCCAACAACATTTCAAATCAGAATTAATTAATAACTTCTACCGCATAGATCATCCGGACGGACGCATCAAACACCCCTTTGACCAAAGGTCTTCGACTAATTAATTACAGACCATGTCTATAAAAGTGCAGTCATGTAATAATAGCCTTTCTATTGCCACCGTCTACTGCCCGCCTCGCCTTACATTTTTTGAAGGACAATTCATGGAATTTTACTACTCACTTAGGGATCGCTTCGTAGCTGCAGGAGACAACAATGCCAATCATACACAAAATGAATTGCCTTACTAATGCAATTATCAACTTGAGCAACAAATCTAACTATGATTCCCTTGGTAGCCCCATATATTGGCCAGCAGACCCCAGGAAGATTCCCGATTGAATAGAATTTGCGGTAACAACATACGCAACATAATAAGTGCCAAAACGCTTTCGGGCCTTTCATCAGACCATTTACCAGTTCTAATAATTCTTTTTCAAAACCCAAAAATTACCGATTATCCTATCCCCACAGGCTGACTTCGCACAGAACTAATTGACTTAAATATAAGAAGGAAGTAAGCTCCCACATTGAAATAATCCCACAACTCAACATCGAATGATCTACTGATGCTCTTGAAGATGTACTCATTGCAGCAGCCACAACGCCACAAGGAAAGTAACGTCCAAACCAACTAATTTAAAACTAATCTGCAAATTGATCAATGTGTCGTGGAAAAGAGAGGTGTGCGACGTGCTTGGCAAACCAACAAATCGCCAACTTCAATCAACAAAGCAATACGCTGAAAATTTACAACCACGGTACATCGTTAATCAAACAGTACGAAGCATCCTTTGTGGATGGCTTACCTAAATCTGAGCTCTCCAATCGAAAAAGTCACCCCAATAAAAATAAGGTTGCTGAACCCGCAGCGGGGAAGATAGAGCCGAAACAATTGCTTTACATCTCCGAAGCGATTTCCAGCTAAAGCCTACCTTTAGTCCACTTATTCTACCACAAATCGAATCTGAAACTAAGTCTTTACCAAAATTGTTTTGGTGAGATGGGATGAGATCGCAAAAGATTTAATACATAACTCAAAATTTTTTGGAGGCTGTTGAACACTTTAATGATTACTATAGGCCTGATATTGACGGAGTTTCACCTTTCCTTCTTAAACAATTTATTTCTTGTATTCTTATCCCTCTTAAAATTCTGTTTTCTTCCTCTCTGTTCTCGGGTACGTTTGAACCAGATGGAAAATTTCTAAAATTACCCCTGTTCATAAATGTGGAGTAAAGAGTGAGATTTCGAATTACTTACTTAAATAATAAATAATAAATAATAACTTAAATAAAACCAATGCGATTGTTCATTAATTTCAATATGTTTATTCGGCCGCGCAGGGCAATAGGTAAATTTATGTATGTTTAGCGAACAGCAATACTGGCTGCGCTCGAAATAATAAGTAAGCGAACAACAACTATGCTGCGCCCGATAAGTAAGATAGCGAATTGACTGCGCTCGAATTGATCTCTCGCATTAAACGATCGAATGACAACTGACTGATAGCTTCGGCACAGTAGGCGGCCGAAGCTGTGCTTAGGGCAAAGGCCGAGGTTGTGCATAGATAAATGCAGATAACTATGCGTGCATTATTCGGCTGCTGCTGCTGCTGCTGCTGGGCGATCACTTAGAGAGGGCATGACCAAACATCCTCCCCCCGTTGCAAGACTGGGACTTGCAACAACATCTTGGTCAGGCACGGCGACTTCATCTTGGGCGGGCAGGATACACAGCTTCCGAACGGCTCTCTTCGTTGTTCCATTAGCCGTTTTTAACACAGCTACGCGCGCCACGCCATCAGCTCCACAAACCAACTCCAATACTCGAGCCAACGGCTACTTCAAAGGGGGCAAATTTTCATCCTTCACCAGCACGACATCATTGACCTTAATGCTAGGTTCAGGAGTGCGCCACTTGGCCCGCTGCTGCATCATTGTAAGACATTCCTCACGCCAACGGGACCAGAAGATTTGTTGAAAGTAGCTTATCTTCTGCCAGCGATCCAGACGATTGAAATTGAGCCCTGTGACGTCAGGCTCAGGGAATAGTGCTAATGGAGCCGTGCCCAAAAAATGTGCCGGAGTTAAAACTTCGAGGTCTTCAATGCTTTCTGAAAGTGAGACTAATGGGCGTGAATTAATTATTGCTGCGATATGACAGATTAAGGTACGAAGATCGTCCAAGGGCAAAAGTGAAGACCCAGCAGCTCGATAAAGGTGGAACTTCGCAGTCTTAACCGCAGCTTCCCAAAGCCCTCCAAAGTGCGGAGAGCGTGGCAGAATGAATTTCCATTCTATGTCGTCGATTATGCAAAAATCTCGTACCGCCTCCTGATGACAACTACTCCAGAAAAGTTTTTTCAGCTCAGCCAATTCGTTTTTTGCGCCCACGAAGTTGGTGGCGTTGTCTGACCATATGCGAGCCGGCTTTCCTCTAGTTAAAATGAATCTCTTGAGGGCGCTGAGAAATGATGGCGTTGTTAGGTCTGCCACCAGCTCAAGGTGAACTGCCTTTGTAGCAAAGCAAATTAAAACGCATATGTAGCATTTAATAGGAGCCTTGCTACGTATGCCGCTTTTGTAAAAGAAAGGCCCGCAGAAATCCAATCCTGTAACATTAAATGTGCTCGATCCTGTCACTCGATCCTTGGGAAGATCCGCCATGATGTGCTCCGCTAGCCGTGGCCTTGCCCGAAAGCAAATAGTGCATTTGCTGACCACACTTGTTACCGTCTTCCGTCCTCCAATTGGACAGAATTCCTGCCGAATTTGTGCCAACAACGCACGGGGTCCTGAATGTAGATTGCGGAGATGAAAATGCATAATGAAAGCTCGTGTCACTGAATGCTGGCGTGGTAAAATAATTGGGTGTTGAGCCTCGAATGCTAGCGTTGAATTCTTCAAGCGTCCGCCTATACGCATCAGTCCTTCCTTGTCAACAAAAGGAGCCAGTGAAACTATAGTACGTGAAGCCTTAACTGGACGATTCTTTAGCAGGCTTTTGTATTCCTCCTCCATGTGTGTCATCTGAATAGAGCGTAGAAGCATTTTGGTTCCGCCAAGAATATGTTCTACAGCCAGAGGTACGTTAGATAGTCGATGCCGAAACTTGTACACGTAGCCAAAAGCACGCCTTAATTTTTGCCACGAGTTGGCAAACTTGCACCCAAGCGAAACATCAGCGCTAGTGGAGCTTCCCAACAAAACCTTCATCCTCAACTCAGGCAGTGGCTCTACTGTTAGGCACGACTCTGGCCATTCTCCTTTTCCTTCCCTAAGATAATCGGGGCCATGAGCCCACAAATCAGACTCTGCAAGTTCGCTGGGAAAGGCTCCCCTTGACAGTATCAGTATCAGCAGGATTCAATTTTGTAGGAACGTAATGCCACTCAATTCCAGCAGTTGCAGCTTGAATCAAAGAAACTCGGTTAGATATAAAAACTTGAAACTTGCAGGGCTCATCCTTTATCCAAGATAATGCAACCGCAGAGTCAGACCAACTATAATGGGGGCAGGAAAATAAGTCCATAGATTTGACTTCTCGCATTAATTGAGCCAACAGTAATGCACCACACAATTCGAGCTTGGGAACTGTAAGTGTCTTTAATGGAGCGACGCGCGACTTTGCACACAGCAAATGAGCTGCTCGCTTTCCTTGATTCATGGACACGACATATATGCAACCGCCATAGGCATCTAGACTTGCATCACTAAAACCATGCACCTCTACTACGCAACCTGGTCTTATTGCTAAGCAAGGATATTTCAGATTTTCAGTGCGACCAATTTCAGTAGATAACTTCGCCCACATAGAATGCAGAGAGGCAGGCAAACTCTCATCCCAATCTAGTTTTTCTCTCCAGAGCATTTGTAGAAAGATTTTTGCCTTCGTAATGACGGGGCAAATCAGCCCAAGTGGGTCGTAAAAATGAGCAATTGCCGAGAGAACGGCTCGTTTACTAAGTTTAAGCATACTCGTAGTCTGCATGGGGCGAAATGAGAATAGCAGATTGTCCGAGCTTGGATCCCAAACAAGTCCCAAAGTTTTAGTTATGTCGCTCCCATCATCAAATTTTAAAAAGGTATCTCTTTCTGAATCAGGTATTTGACTCAAGACTCCGGCATCATTAGAACACCATTTTCTGATTTTGAAGTGTCCTCGCTCTAACAACTTTGTAACTTGGTTCATAATCTCTTCAACTTCCTGAGTTGAGTTTCCACCAGTAATTAGGTCATCCACGTAAAAGTCTCTGAGCACTATACTTGATCCCAGCGGAAATGTATCCTTTTCGTCTGTTGCTAATTGATGCATTGATCAAATCGCTAAAAAGGCGGCTGGCTTGGTACCATATGTGACTGTATCGAGCTTGTAAATCTGTATGTCCTCACCTGGAGAATTTCGCCACAAGATGCATTGAAAATAACTATCGGATTCAGCCATCCTCACACAGCGATACATTTTGCAAATATCGCCAGTCAAAAGCTTTGAAAAGCTTTGGTTGTATGGTCGGACCAGCCAGAAGTAAGTCATTCAAAGAATATCCTGACGATGAGCTCGCAGATCCATCAAAAACAACCTTTAATTTAGTCGAGGTACTTTTAGCTTTCAACACGCAGTGTTTTTTGAAGCAGCGGAAGACCATCCTCCAGCTTAATCTGGCCAACACAAAGAAGCTCGAAGAAAAGGCTGGCTCCTATTAGTAGATCGACTCTTTGCGGTGTGTGAAACTCTGGGTCGGCTAATCGAATATTTGACGGAATTTTCCAACCTTAATGACTGACTTGGCTACTTTCCAGTGATGTTTGGTGCAATCAACGCCGTGATGCTAGTGGAAAAATCGGAATTGATTGATTTCATAGTCAGACATACAGAATACCCCTCAGATGCAAATTGCACGTCACCCAAACCATATACAGAGGAAGTAGCCTTTCTTCGGCGCAGTTGTAATTGATGAGCAAGAACGGAAGTTATGATATGAATTTGAGAACCGGAATCCAATAATGTTCGGCAGGGTATCCATGAGCCATTTCGACTTTTAATTTTGACGACTGCAGTTGCGAGAAGCACAACACCTGGATTTAAATTTTGGGCCAAAAGAGAGGTAGAGTTTGGTAAGTTGTTAATCATCGGCGATGGCTGTGACATTGATGGTTGTGCTATCTCATACCCTACTGCAGATGACGAAGGGGCCAGTGCTTCAACATTTTGAGAATTTACATGAAGAAGAGTATGGTGCCTCGCACCACAGGATCGGCAAGACATCGAGTCACAATTTCTTACTAAATGGCCGCTTTTAAGACAATTTATGCAAAGGCCTAATCTCTTGGCTTCTCGAAACCGAAGTTGAGGCGATAGATTGGCAAATTGAGGGCAGAGATAAATGGTATGATTTTCGCTAAGGCAAACCACGCAGCTGTGGAAATTGTTACTGGCAATGAGAGTATTTCGGTGCATGCTAACCCCACGATGGTTGCCCACCTGACAGCCGACTGCGTATGCAGCAGTGGCGTGCTCCATGTTCTCCAACTTGAGACATCGCTTGTCCAAAAATTCTAAAAACTGATCAGATGTAGGGATTTCATTTGCAGATCTTCCTTCTTCCCATTGAGACTGGGTAACTGCGTCCACCTTCTGCAGCAGAAGGTGCATAATCATGCATTCACCAATTTGCGCTGGTGTTCCCATTGTACGAAGAGCCCGCAGATTAGCGTTGATTTTGTCAGACAATCCTCTTAAGTTTGCAGCAGAAGCCAGCTCTACCCTCTTGACGCCCAAAATCTCGGTGATACGTGCCTGAAATATAAGACGCTTGTTATTATACCGCCTGTTTAATAACTCTAAAGCAATAGAATAATTCTTATCAGTGATCTCAAGCGATCGAATTGTGTCCAACGCTGCGCCCTTCACTGAAGATTTTAGATGCTGCAGCTTTACAACGTTGGGGAGGTCGGTTTCCTGATCGATTATCGTTGAGAACATCGACATAAAACTGGCGAATTCCGTGTAGCCACCACTGAATTCGGGTAGTCTTAACTCCAGTAAAAACGATTTTTTAAGCAAACTAGTGGTGGCGTTTTCCAGAGTGGATTCATTCCGCATAGTCGAACACGCCACATTTGATGTTTGTTGTTGTCGCTTTCCAAGTTCCCCGCTCAGGTCGCATCGCAGGTCAACTTCCAAATCATCAAATTCGTCCCGTGTTTTGCTACCAATCTCGTCGTAATCCAGCTCCTCCAACTTATCATGCGCCGAGGTAAATGAGGCTTTCAATTCCGCAACCATTTCCAGACGCACCTTTAACTCCTCATCAGACATATCACAAATTTTATTTCTGGTGAGCAGCGTGCGGATGCTCTTTGCACGATTAAGTAATGACGCTGCCTTCTGCTTATAAAAAATCGCACCCGTATTAGGCCTTAGAATCGTCGAATCCAGCGACATTTTAAATATCAAATTTTTGCAGGTTATATATAAGCCAAAAGGGAATCCGTAATTAAAAACCGCTTCTCTGTGATAGTTTGATATCCACTGTGCTAAACCAGCGGCGGTCGATGATCGCGAATAGAGTTATCTATGTAATGGGCGCACGTATATATGTATGTACCGAATCGCGAGGCAATGCAAGGGGACCAGCATTAACGATTTAAGACGAATTATTTGTTTAACGATAATGTTTATCACGTCGGGGTCACCAAAATGTTGAGCTAGTGAGCTTTTTCACTAACTTAAATAAAACCAATGCGATTGTTCATTAATTTCAATATGTTTATTCGGCCGCGCAGGGCAATAGGTAAATTTATGTATGTTTAGCGAACAGCAATACTGGCTGCGCTCGAAATAATAAGTAAGCGAACAACAACTATGCTGCGCCCGATAAGTAAGATAGCGAATTGACTGCGCTCGAATTGATCTCTCGCATTAAACGATCGAATGACAACTGACTGATAGCTTCGGCACAGTAGGCGGCCGAAGTTGTGCGTAGGGCAAAGGCCGAGGTTGTGCATAGATAAATGCAGATAACTATGCGTGCATTATTCGGCTGCTGCTGCTGGGCGATCACTTAGAGAGGGCATGACCAAACACAGGCCTATTGCCAAAATCAGCAATATTGCTAAGCTGTTCGAGAGAATATCAAAAAATTATCCTTCCATTTTAAAGCTTATATCGATTCTAACCAACATGGCTTTATGCCGGGTCGTTCAACGACTTCAAATCTAGCGGTCTTTTCAAAGCATTGCACTCATGCCTTTGAGCACCATTCCCATGTTGACGCTGTTTATTCGGACTATGCTATGACCTTTGACAAGGTTTCTCACTCTTCCTTGCTGGTGAAACTCTTTAAGCTTGGTTTCCATTCCTCACTTCTAAACTGGATTAAGTCGTATTTAGGAAATAGGACCTACCATGTGGAGGTTGGAAGTTCTGTTTCTAGCTCCTACGAAGCAACTTCGGGGCTACCGCAAGGTAGTTCGCTTGGCCCTCTGCTTTTTATTATTTTTATTAATGATGTTTGTTTTTGCATTCACTCTGTCAAATATCTTCTTTGTGCAGACGACCTCAAAATTTATATGACAGTAAACTCTATTAATGACAGCCATCTGCTTCAATCCGACTTGAATAGAATTGGCTCGTGGTGTGTTCGAAATGAGTTACCTTTAAATCTTAACAAATGCCATGTGGTTTACTTTAGCAAACGCGGTTTAGCTATTATTTCTACATATTCTATCATTGGTCAGACACTCTCTACTCTGAATGAGATTAAGGACCTTGGAGTGCTTTTTGATGATAAATTTCTTTTCAATGAACAACTAAACTTTATTTTACCGAAGGCTTATGCCATGTTTGGGTTTGTTAAACGGAATACTTCTCTGTTTAAGGACCCATACTCTAGACTTTCTGTTTATTCAGCATTTGTCCGCTCTAGGGTTGAGTATGCGTCCTTAATATGAAATCCCTCTGCGACTGTGCATATTAATAGGATTGAGCGGCTTCAAAAGAAGTTCCTCAAATTTGCTTTGCAATCCTTGCATTGTTCTGATCCTCTCCCTTTTTATTTTAGTCAGTGCTCCCTACTGCATACTTGCTCATTAAAGGATCGGCGCTCTATAGCAGGCCTTCGATTTATCGATTTATTAATAAATAATATAGACATTCCTTGTCTTTTAGGCCTTATTGATTTCCACGTTCCAGCTAGGAACCTTCGTACCTTGGTCCCATTTAACGAACACGCTTTCAGGAATGAACCTGTCTCTAGGGCCGTGCATCTTTTTAATTTCCTACCTGAACATATTCGATTTAGTTGGGGATCCATTAAGGACATGTTGAGGCAGGAGCTACAAGATTATTTTCTATGTTATTATAGTTTAAGTTATGTTTATAAGTAGCCAGATAAGGTAATAACCATTGGCGAATAAATAAATAAACACTGTGATCCTAATTCGCTGTAGCCAACCACATGATAAACGAACAAATGTTAAACACATAACGTTTACTCTTAACTAATAACCTCCGCTATTCTTGAATAGTACAGATCTGCCAAGCCTACAAAGTAATGTATCTCGGCGTCCACTTTGACAGGCGACTAATCTGGCGGAGACACATCGAATGCAAGAAAATACACTTAAAACTAAAAGCCAGCGGCCTCCACTGGATTTGAAACGCGCGATCGCAGCTGCACTCTCAAGTCAATCTCCCAGCACAATAAAAAATCTTGAGTACTATCATTGGGGCACCTTGGTATATTCGCAACCAAAACATCCACAGGTATTTTGTGATTCTTGCAGTAAAAGGTGATATAGACAAACAAAAAGCGACTTACAATGAAAAACTTTCTGTGCATCCAAATAATCTCGCGAGTGGCTTAAACCCAGCAATAATTTAAGGGTCATATAACAATTCTCTTTAATAATCTTATAAGCAAGAAGATTCAATACATAAAATACAAGCATAACAAAAACAAAAAAACGATGAACTTGAAATGAGATTTACCCCTGTTTTGGGCTGCCCCACTGTGAGTGCGCATTGGCGTTGCAGCTAATAAAGAGACCGGTGTTGTGTTTCTTTCTTTTTGTGACCAGTCTTCTGACGAGTTCGTCGCCTTCTCAAAGACCATGTACAGATTGGAGCTCCAGACTTAATGTACCATCGTTAATAAATATAAAAATGCTAAGGTTTATTTAATTTAGTTTATTTATTTCTATCCTAGCACTACAAGCTTTACTTAAAATTTAGTGTGCTAGTCATTATTTTTCTAAGTAAATCATTTTAAATACAATAATTACAAATAACATTTTGAAAAGAAAAAAATAAAAAAGTTGACATGTAGAGTGAAAATTGTGGTTTATTGGTTGACTTAAAAACGTGTGTCATTAAGTTAAGTCAAGAATTGGATGCTCTCGTTCCAATATCAAACAGCAAAGATAAACTTTTTTTTTCAAAAAAATGGTTGTTTGCGTCCTATTTGGTCATATTGGTTTGCCTGGAGGTTGTAAGCCATTCGAAAATGTAAGCTGGTTCTTTAGTGCTAATTATTTTATGTAATGTCTCGAATACCCTTAATTTGAACCTTGATTGAAGATCAATGTCAAATATTCTGCACGATAAATAAAAAAAGCTCACCACGTCTTAGATTAAACCCATATTTCGTAACATTACATTTAATTTTTGTTTACTTCTTGCGTTACTATTTCCAAATATCTCGACCCCTTAAATCCATGTACGACATTTACCAGCTCTTCTGCATATGTGAAGATACCATTCGCTGTTGGCTGTCGTCGACCTATTACCTCAGATTTGGGATTTGGGATCGGCACTGCTGCCGTGCTAGTCCCTGCGCAGTTGGAGGCATCACTAGCGAGGTAAAGACTGAGATATTTTGTAATCCGTACCGTCAGTCAGACTGACTCTTGCCACGGTCCGAATTATGCTGTAGCTCGGAGTGATGTGTTGTTTGGAATGCTGCTGTCCTCCACCACCTGCTTATTCACAGCTTACCTCGTAGGAGCTCGATTGCTCGAGCTAGACGACATCGGAGCCATCTTACACATTTATTGGGCGAGAGTGGTTAATTTATTATACTATTTGAAATATTTTAGTTTTTTAACAGGCACTGGTTTGAATTGTAAGAATATTGAAATTGTACGGCAGTTTTGATGCCTTTGGGCGTTTGTCCAGCTGGTTAGTAAATCCTCCAATCTTCAGCTTACGGATACAGTGTGATCTCTTAAAACTTATGCAAACTGTTATATACAGTCTTAAGGGGTCTGACCACCATGGACGTTTTTAAAAATCGATATTTTTTTATCTCTTAAAATTTTTTTCACTTTTAAGAATAGTTTAAGACTTTGGCTAAATCCCAACTCAAATTAGTTCAGAAGGCATGGCGATTTAATGTGAGCGCTTTTGCACTAGCATACTCCTGCGATGTTTTTATACTTAGTACCCATGGGGTACAAGGGTATTATAAGTTAGTGTCATCCGAGAATGTATGTAACAGGCAGAAGGAATCATCTCCGACGTAGAATTGACATTTATTGTGAATATAATTAGAATTAAACATTAACTATTTCTCTTGGACTACATTTTCTCTTTAGCAGATAGCAAAAACGAGTACCAAACTTAAAGTGATTTCTATTTATGGTTCTTCCATCAATAGCTATTCGCAGGGTTTCAAACGATAAAATATATTAATACGATAAACTTAATTGTGAAAATACTGATAAATACTAAGCAGAGTTATTATAGATGTTGCCCCTTCTAGTCTTCCTTTCAGTTCCCACAATCGGCCATCCTGAATTATCATTCGGCTCGAATGATGGATCTGTTGATTCAAACTGTGGACTCCATTTCTTTATGTATTTAGCCACAGTTATTGTTCATCCTGGGCCTTCATGGTCTTCTACTGTTTTGATTATTTTATAAGGACCAAAGTACTTAGCTTTTATCTTCAAGCCGGTGCCATACTACGTCCGCTTTATAGCTACTAGTTAATTTACCTTATAATCTAACTCATTTTTACGGCCTTTATTAAAGGATTTACAATTCTTTTGTTAACTAAGCTCACAGCCTGGTATTCTATCGGGACCTGGGAAATAAACCGGCTTGACCCGTTGGAGATCCAAAAGAAGCGAACTTTCCTTAAAGCTAGAACTGAAGATTAAATTTGATTTGGGCATGTTATAAGAATAGGTCTGGCTTGAATGACGGAGAATAAGGAGACACTCATTCGTTTTTTCTTTCAAAGTGAATGGTCGTGTTTTCGTATTTGTCTAAATTCTGTGCTATAAACCACCGGGGTTTTATCTTGTGTTCAATAATAATTCACCGTTTCACTTCGCGTGTGCATGCAGCTGTTTTTGTGTATTAATAACTATATTAATTGCAAATTGGTTTGGTGCAGCAATTGCTTATCTTCATTTTTGCATTCCTCTTTGTGCTTTATCCGTTACGCCGATATTACAGCTTGCCGGCTTAAGCTCCATAACTCTCGCTCTCTTGTTCGCTCTCGTATTAAAGCCGAAAAAACTAAGATTAAGGTGGAAAAAATTGTTGGAGTTAGTTTACCCAGGCCGGAAAAATCCATTGTGCCATCTACCTCGTCCGCTTCAAAAAACTAACAAATTCTCTTCTTCTTTCCTATCAGAACGCAAGAGGCTAACGTCGTAAGCTTCCTAAATTGTATTCTGATAGCTTATCGTTTGCATCCCCGGTGATTGTGTTCACAGAAACCTGGTTAAAGCCGGAGATTCTAAGCTCCGAAGTTTTTCCAGCTGTGTACACAACGTACAGGCTTGATCGGCCTTCCAGGCGAAGGGGCGGTGTCTTTATTGCGGTTGACTCCAACCTCACGTCTGAATTATTAACTTTCGAGGAATGCAACGATGTTGAGTTCCTTTGTGTGAAGCTATCATCTAATGGTAGTTTTACTTATATTACATATTCCTATATTCCCCCCTTGTCGGAACTTCCTATTTATTGGAACCACCTTTCCGCTATTCAGGCGGTCTCCAATAGACTTTCGAATAGGGACCATTTAGTCGTTCTACGTGATTTTAACATTCCTGGGGCTATTTGGTCCATAAATGAATCTTCAAATATTCTTTTAACTACAGCACGGCATGACTTTATTGATGGCTTGTTTGACATTTCGCTGTCTCAAGTCAACCATGTACGAAATTCCTTAGATCGCTTGTTCGATCTCTACTTTGTCTCTGATTCGGCAAGAGTCAGTTTGGTTAGGGTCCCGCCCTTGACACAACCCGAAGATCCATACCATCCTACTTTTGATGTGACTATCGATATTGGGACTGTTATGGAGAATAAGTCTGATCGTCCAGCTAAGAAAGTCCACTGCTTTCGCAAGGCGGATTTTCGACGACTGAATAATTTCATATCTGACTTTGATTGGTCCGATCTCTACATGTGCACTGACATGGTGGGTGCCATAAATATTTTTTACAATGCTATTAATTCCTTTTTTACCGAATGTGTTCCACTATACTATACGTCAATCTCAAATACGCCTCCCTCGTTAAGTAAAGAGTTGACTCGCCTCAAAAACATTAAGTCCAATCTCTACTCTAAATTTAAACGTAACGGTTCTCCTCGCTTTCATTTGAAAATACTACAGCAAACAATGAGCAGGCAATCGCCGATCTGTTTCCTCAGTTTTTTCAAACTACTTATTCTCCGTCATCCGATTCAAACCAGACCTATTCTTATAACATGCCCAAATTAAACCTAATCTTCAGTCCTAGCTTTACCGAAAGCTCCCTTCTTTTGGACCTTCAACGTCTCAAGCCAGTTTATTCGCCAGGTCCCGATGGAATACCAGGCTGTGTGCTTAGGTATTGTGCCGAGGCCCTGTGCAGTCCCCTTCTAAAATTGTTTACCTCTCCACAAAAAAGGTAGCAAAGTGGATGCTAACAACTATAGAGGAATCTCTAAGTTGTCAGCCATCCCAAAACTTTTCGAAAACGTAATTACTCCCCATTTTCAGCACCTGTGTAGATCAGTAATTTGTCCATGCCAACATGGATTTGTTAAACGAAGATCAACGACAATTAACCTTCTGGAGCTCACTTCTTTTATTATAAGGGGCTTTCCTCAACATTTACGGACATATGTCATCTATACTGATTTCAGTAAGGCATTTGACTCTGTTAATCATTCCCTTCTTATTAGGAAACTTGACTTAATGGGTTTCCTGTCGATCTTCTTAGATGGATTTCAAGTTATCTGAATGGCAGGACGCAAAAGGTCCTCTTTAAAAACAACTTGTCAAATGTTCTCCGGGTGACCTCTGGTGTCCCGCAAGGGAGCCACCTTGGTCCCTTACTTTTTACATTACTTATTAACGACTTGCCCAAAGTTTTGACTAACTCAAGAGTACTCATGTACGCTGACGACGTTAAACTTTGCGTGCAATATAGAGACGGCGCTAGCCAGTCAGATTTACAAACAGATCTTAATAACTTTCAAAAATGGTGCACTGCAAACTTATTAAACCTAAATGGCTCCAAATGCAAGCTCATGTCATTCTCACGTGTCTCTCCCAAGCTTGGACTTATACGCTGAACTGCTGCTCTCTGGAAAGGATCACTCTAGTTGACGATTTGGGTATCCGCCTAGATTCTAAACTGGAGTTTATTGATCATATTTTGTCCATTGTAAATAAAGCCAGGGGTGTGCTTGAATTTATTAAACGGTGGTCGAAAGAATTCGATGACCCCTACGTCACGAAGAGTTTATACATTTCGTTAGTTCGTCCTATTTTAGAATATGGATCTTGCGTTTGTAGCCCCCAGTGGGACGTCCATAGCAAACGCATTGAGTCAGTTCAAAAGAACTTTTTACTTTTCGCTCTTCGTGGCTGAAACTGGGATGTAAACCTTAGGTTGCCATCTTATTCTAATAGACTTCTCCTAATTAACTTATCTTCCTTAGCAACCGTAGAACGATGCTAGGCATTGTCTTTATGTATAACCTGATCCGTGGGGACGTGGAAAGCACCGATCTTTTGGGGCAGTTGAATTTCCACGTACCATGTAGAACCACTAGATCCTACTTGCCTTTAGTTTTGCACCACTGTAAATCCTCGTATGAAATGCATAAACCCTTTAGAGTACTATGTGCAAAATATAATGATTTGTACAAAACAACCTCATCTTTAGATAGCCTTCCTAAACTAAAAACATTAATCTTAACCCACTTAGTACACATGCAAGATAGCAATCGAGCTGCGGGCTATTAGTCTATATGGTGGAGGGTGGTTTCCTCGCATTCTTCTACCTATACTTTTCTTTCGCGCCTATTAACACCTAACCCTAACAAGCCCGTTCTTGGTTTCGAAGGGCCACTTGAGTGTACTGACCGTAGTGCATCAACATGCATATAAAAAAAAAAAAAGTTGTTTGAAAAACTGAGCATATACTATACTTAGATCGTTGATTGGCTGTTCATTGATTGCTATCGTATTTTCAAATGAAAGCGAGGAAGGATGTGTAATTGGCTTACGTTTAGTGTTGATAAAGTTATAAAACTGTTTTGGGTCCTGCGCGAACTGAACCCTACTTTCTTAGTTGGCCGATCAGACTTATTCTCCATGGTAGTCCCAATATCGATAGTCAGATCGAAAGTAGGATGATATGGATCTTCGGGTTGCGTCAAAGGCGGGACCCTAACTATACTGACTCTTGAGGGATCAGAGACTAAGCAGAGATCGAGCAAACGATCTCAGGAATTTCGTACATGCTTGACTTTAGATAGCGAAATATCAAACGAGCCATCAATAAAGTTAAAAGGGTATTTGAGGATTCATTTGTGGACCAAATAGCCCCAGGTATATTAAAATCACCTACAAAGACTAAATGGTCCCTATCCGAAAGTCTATTGGAGACCGCCTGAAAAGCTGAAAAGTGGTTACAATAAATAGGGAGTTCCGACAAGGGGGGAAGTAGGAACATGTAATAAAAATAAAACTACCATTAAATGATAGCTTTGCACAAAGGAATTCAACATCGTTGCATTCCTCGAAAGTTAATAATTCAGACATGAGGTCGGAGTCAACCGCATGGTTGTCCGATCAAGCCTGTATGTTGTACAGGAAAACTTCGGAGCTAAGAATCTCCGGCTTTATCCAGGTTTCTGTGTACACAATCACCTGGGGTGCGATAAACTATCAGAATACAATTTAGGAAGCTTACCTCGTCGTAAGCCTCATGCATTCTGATAGGAAAGAAGGAGAGAATTTGTTAGTCTTTTCAAGCGGACATGGTAGATGGCACAATGGATTTTTCCGGCCTGGGTAAACTAACTCCTACACGCCTTCTCTTCTTTTTCTTAGCTTCGTACTCCTTAACAACAATGTGACTTTAGATCATCCTCTAGATAACACGGCCTTAGATCATCATCTAGCAGTCGAATTTTAATGCATCTTTATGCTTCTAGCAAATTGCTGTGTTTAAATCGTTCACTTCTTTAATGCGTTGAATTTTGGTCTTTTTTTCTACATCAAACTGGATTGTTAATGTTTTTCTTGAGTATCCCACTTCTGACACCAAATTTGTAGGATCGCCGACTAAGTTCAGTAACGACTCAATGTCATTATATGGCATAAACTCCGATTTTGAAGCAGTTTTTGTTATTAGATAAATAAGTAAAAATAAAAAATACACTTTTTTTCGTTTTCCAATGTTGGATTTTTAGTCTTTTATTAAGGAAAAAGAATATGTTGCATAAATACATCTAATATGCTTGGGTTACAAATTAAACTTAATATAAATTAAAAATCATTTAACATAAATTAATTTATTTGTAATGTTTTAAGTGAATTTAACAAAATATTTGAATTCATAATATATTTAAAAGTTTCAGTACTCAGTTTACAACGATATAACTTCAAGTTTATTATAATACTAGGGGTATTTGGCGACCTTTCCAATGTATATTGGGTGCGTTAGCCGGCTCGAGGTCAGGTGGTGAAAAATCAAAATCCATTTCAGTTTTTGTTTTTGTCGATATATTTCGGCTGCTCTGCAGCAACTGTCTTCAGGGCAACTATAATTTTTATTCACAAAACAATTTTAACAATTAACAATTTTAAACAAGTAATAAAATAAACAAACAACATACATTTTATTTTACACGTCTGTATAAGTGCGCGCAATTGTCAGTGTTCTTTTTGTACTTTATCCGTATGTCTGTAGGTGTGTTTATTATTTGCAGCATTTCCATGGTAAAGCGTTTTCCGTAGGGTTGTTCTTGTGCTAAGATACTTACCTTCTCAAAGTTTGGCGAGTGGCCGTTCTTAGCACAGTGGGTCATGAGGGCTGTTTTTTGGGTGCTCGAGTGATGTCTTAATTTAAAGTCAAATTTATGTTGTGACAGTCCGGTTTCTAGTTTTAATTTTGTTGTCCCTATATATATTTTATTGCACTTCTCAACGTTATTGCCGTTACATGGTATTTTACAGATCACATATTTTTTATCCGTTAGCGCTATTTTTTATTTTGTTTTGTTAAAAATTGATTTTAATGTGTTGTCTGGCTTGTGTGCTATTTTGATATTTTCTATGTCGAAACAGTCAGACATTGCTAAACGCTCTGATAAATGTAGGACATACGAAACTGACATAAATTTATTTTCTTTGTTCTGTGTCCTGTTATTTTGTTCAACTGTTTGGCCAAGAAAGTCATTATCCGTCAGAATTTATTTAGCTTCATGAATGGTTTCCTCGTGGTAATCCGTCTCTGAAATCCTCAGCATCCTCAGTCTACAGCTACTGGCTGTATTTAATACCATCCTTTTTGGGTGTCTAGAGCTCTAATTTATAATTCGTCTTGTTCCATTTTATCTTCAATTCGTTTCCACGTATAAATATTATAGGGTCCACATATGCCAGTTGGTCGTCCTTTTCCAATTCCATTGTAAATTTAATGTTTTTGTCAAAAGAATTTAAAGTTGTCAAAGTCATTTCAATGCAGTCCTCCTTAATAATTGCAAACAGGTAATCTACATATTTCGTCAATAATCGTGGGGTCGACATAGTTTTTCCAGCGTGTTATTCACCAGATAATAATGTCAGCAACGACAGGCGAGTGCGGGGATCCCATCGGCATTCCTTTTAATTGTACGTATAGGTTATTGTTAAATTTTAAATATCTATTGTCAAGAATACAGAATTTAATTATGTCCATAAATATTTTCAGTGGTATTTTGGTGTGTTCCTTTATTAATGTCCGTTTATTTGTATACCCTTGCAGAGGGTATTATAATTTTGCCATGATACACTGCGTTTCACTTGAATAGCACACTTTTATATGCGATTTCAAATCTTGAAATCTTTTAACCAAAAAGAAAACTCGCTGATGTTTAAGTTTCTATTTATAGTGTAATCAATTTTAAATATAAGAAAAGTAACAAAACTTAAATTAAATTAACAATTAATAAATGTTAACCAAAAAACTTAAAAACTTAAAAAATTCCACAACAATTTTGTTTCACATGAATAGCACTTTTTTTTTAAGTATATTTAACGAACTTAAATATTAGGAAATGTGTTTTTCTTCAATAAAATAAAAACACCTCTTAACGAGGTGAGATTAAAGTGACGATGGCACATTCAACTCCAAAAATTTCTGATACCAAATTTTGTGACGATTAATAGTTATTTAAACAAAAATATTTAAAAAGTTTTTAATTAGTTTCAAAATCGGCACTTAGCTGAAAAATTTAAAAAGGCAAAACAGGCAGCGTGCCGATTTTGAAACTAATTAAAAACTTTTTAAATATTTTTGTTTAAATAACTATTAATCGTCACATAATTTGGTATCAGAAATTTTTGGAGTTGAATGTGCCATCGTCACTTTAATCTCACCTCGTTAAGAGGTGTTTTTATTTGATTCAATATAACCTCGTAGATCGTAGGGCAGCGAATCATATAGACTTTTAATGTAGTCTAGGGATATTGTAGCCCAGGCCCTTTGAATGGCGTTAATTAGTCCTTCTTTTGTTGAAAATTGTTTGCCAGACTCATAAACCTTTCTGGCCAGCCATCCCCAAACACTTTCAATTATATTCAGATCCGGCGAGTATGGTGGCCAGTTCAGAGTTTCAACATTTTTATCTTTTAAAAAAGATTTTACAACACGTGCAGTAAATGATTGAAAAAATTTTCCAATGGTGGAAAAGCTTTTTTAAGGACGTTAAGATACGCTTTTGCATTCATGTTTGAGGAAAAGAATTGGAGTTCACAAGTCCCATAGTAAGATATGGCTCCCCAAACCATAACTCCGCCTACTCGACTATGTAAACGCTCCAATTGATGCGTCTCTTTCCTCATAGCATGAAAATAATAATTGTAGCCATCTGGCCCCTCCAAATTGACCTTTTTTTTCATCAGAAAAAACTACGCGCTTCCACTCGTTACACCATGACATATTGACGCGGCAAAAGGTCAACCGTGCTTCCTTTCGTTTGGGGTTAAGCGGTGTTTTTTTTTTAAGTTTCAAACGTTTAAGATGTTTAACTTTCGAAATAACTCGACACACAGTAGTTTTGCTCGCGTCAACACCTGCTTTTGCCCTTATCTTGCTCACAGAGTCATGAGAATTTAAGGCTTCCCGCAGAATTTTTTTCCAGAGTTTTGTTTGTTCTTGATAAAATTGTATACGATGTAACATGCTGTCACGTCATGGAATGGTCGACTTAGCGATCCACCATGCATGGTCGCCACCGCAACGAAACGCAAGCAGACTCCACTCCCTTTCAAGCCTGCCTTTCCTTCACTAGTTAAACGAAGAAAGCCTGCAGCATATAACGGAGATGCAATTGCTAACAATCAGATGCCAGCTGTAGCAGTGTCAACCTGCTTCGCGTTCTGCGTAATGATAACGATTTATCAGGCTTACTTACAGGCGGCGAAGCAGAGCCTCTGTAGCGGTGACGCAAATCCTTGCTAACATGGACATGGCCGAGGACGGTCATTTTTGAAAAGAAGGGGAGTAGTTAACAATATAACGGTTAACTGCACTAGGTTAGGTTAGGTTAGGGCGGCGGCTGACACAAGGTCAGCCTACTTAGGCCATCACTGGCCCATTGTGATACCGCAATGGATCTTTTATACCCTCTTACCACAAAGTTAGAAAGACTCCCAGCCTGTTTCTCTTATGAAACCTGCTATTTTCTTCGGGGGGATAGCTGCTAATTCAGCTAGGTTGTGGAGAAAGTATTCTCCTATATACTTTTTCCTGCGCCTGATTAGGGCCACACAGGAGCAGAAGAAGTGCTCTACTGATTCTACTTCTTCCTCGTTTTGGCAACTTCTGCAGAAGTCGTTGTTGGTGACGTTTAGTCGGGATGCGTGGGCTCCTACGAGCCAGTGGCCTGTGATTGCTCTAATCACAGCTGAGCACTGTGTGCGGTGAAGACTAAAAAGCATTTTTGTGCGTTTGGCGTCAACGTTAGGCCATGTTTGGCGACTGATGTTGCTGTGTGTGGTATTGTTCCACATTTCTTGTTCAAGGGATCTAAAAACGTCCCTTGTCCTGAGCTTAAAAGTGGCTAGGGGCATACGGAAGTCCTCCTTGTCTGGAAGGAGAACTGTGGTGGTGCCGCGTCTGGCCAGTTCATCGGCTATTTCGTTTCCCTCAATATTTTGGTGCCCTGGCACCCAGACTAGGGAGATAACGAACTGCTGTGCCATCTCTTGAAGAGATTTGCGGCAGTTGTTCACTATCTGCTGACGTGCCTGCACAGAGTAGATGCTCCAAGTGAAGAGGTCACTTTTCTGCTCAGGAGCAGCTGCGTGACTAATCTCACCAACTGAGCATCTACTCCAAGGCTTAGCATAGCATTGGTTATTGCCTTTGAGTCGATGTTATTGAAAGCTCCTTCTATGTCCAAGAAGGCGGCTAGGGTATACTCCTTGTTTTGCAGGGATTTTTCTATACTGGATATGACTGAGTGAAGTGCTGTTTCTGACGATTTGCCTTTACGGTATGCGTGCTGTGATTCAGATAGCAGAGAGGGATTGATTGATGTTCTCAGGTGTACGTGCCTATCAATCTTTCCAAGGTTTTTAGAAGGAAGGAGGATAGGCTTATTGGCCTGAGATCCTTCGGTGTTGTGTGTGAGGCTTTGCCGGCCTTGGGTATGAAAACTACTTTGGACGTTAGCCAGGAATCGGGGATTCGGCCTAACGCCATAATGTTTGTGAAAATGGCTTTTAGCCAGGGGACAGCGAGATCTTCCCCTTGCTGCAATTGTGCCGGGAATATCCCATCAGGGCCTGGAGATTTATAGGGAGCGAAGCTATTTATAGCCCATTTGATGTTGGATTCAGTCATAATGCTGTCCAATGATCTGACCGGGTGGTATGGTTTTGGGTCGCTTGTCTGGGGACCTAGGGTGTTTCCTGGAAAATGCGTGTCTAGTAATAGCGTCAGTGTTTCTTCGCTAGAAGAAGTCCATGAGTCGTCCTGTTTCTTGAGATATCCCAGATTCGAGGACGACTTAGAGAGTACTTTTCGTAATCTTGCAGCTTCCGAAGAGGATTCAATTCCCGAACAGAATTTTCTCCAATCCTCTCTTTTTGCCTGCCTTATGAGCTTTTTTAATTGAGCTAGACTGTGCTTATATTCAGACCAATGCTGTTCACAACTTAGTCTTTTTGCTCTGTTGAAGAATTTCCTGCATTCCCCTCTTAGCTTGTCTATTTCTTGATTCCACCAGGGTGGTCTCCACTTGCCTCTCGGCTTGCTGATTGGACAGGATGCTTTATATGCTCCGTTACAGGCTTCAGTGAAGACTGTCGTGAGAATAGTGAGATGTTCCTCCGATGGAGGAATCTGCTCTGGTGGAGCTGGAAGGGCTTTAGCCAATCTATTTTTGAAAGCTGTCCAGTTGGTTCTACGGGGATTTGAGAACGTTACTGGGTCAGGGTTGGGGGTACACAATCTTGTGTCAATATATTTATGGTCAGAGAAGGAGTGTTCTTTCGAAACGCTCCACCCTATAAGCTGGTCATACATACAGTTTGAAATAAGGGTTAGGTCTATGACCTCCTCCCTGTCCTTTATAACAAAAGTGGGGTCGTTACCCCTGTTACATACAAGTAGGTTAGTGGAGAGAAGGTATTCGAAAAGTAACTCACCCCTCTCATTTGTGTTGGTGCTGCCCCACATCTCGTGGTGGGCATTTGCGTCGCATCCGATCAACAGGCCAGTGCCACGATCTTCGCAATCCTTTACGAGTTCCCTCAGTTTGCGACCCGGTATTGGGTCCAATTTTTCATACGCCAGGTATGCTGACACTACACGTATCGACCTGTCTTGGAGCTCCAGACTTATCGATGTAGTGTCGGCATCGCTGTAATTAAAGAGCATAAATGCACTGAGGTGCCTTTTAGCTAAAATGCAAGTGCGGGTTTTACCTTCTCCTTGAGCTGCGAGCAGCTTATATTTTGGGGTGCTGAGTCCACAAATCCTGTTTGATACAACCCAGGGTTCCTGGATCAGCACCAGGTCGGCCTCGTCTCTCGCCAGACGAAGCATAAGGGCAGCGGAAGCTGCTTTACAGTGGTGAAGGTTTATCTGCACGACCGTCAGAGACATCGAGCAGATTTGCCTCCACCACCGTCACATCAGCATCCAGGTCGTCCTCGGGGTCCTCACTCATGGAGTCGGTTTCACCGTAGCCCAGCTTGCTGAAGCCCCGCAGAAAGGAGACGTCGGATATCACCGACTCGCAGTCCTCCTCCTCCTCTTTGCCTGGCTCCTCCACCTCGGCTGCCAGCACCTCCTCGACACCAGGCTCGCTCTTTTGCTTGGTGTCCGACTTGTATACCCGGATACGCACCGAGCTAAAACCGAAGTTTAGCTCTCCGTGCATAGCCTCAATGGGTGCAGTAGAGTCCTTGTTTAGGATGAGTAGCACCTGACGCAATGGGCCCTGCGTCTCTTCTACTTTAGCCACCTTCCAGTCGGAGGATGGCAGGCTGGGGTTGCACCTCTGCAACATCAATAGGATCTTCTCCGGCTCCTTAAAGGAGGACGGGACCCATATGACGGCTCTTGGCCTGCTCGGGATGTCCTTCCAGTCAACAGCGACTAGCTTGGCACCCGGGTAGACCTCACCCAGTCTAGATACGGCTGCTTTCAGGAGCTCTGCCGACCTAGACCCTTCGCACGCCATCACTTTGACGTTGCCCTGATACCACCCTGCATCTTTGCAGATTGGTGGTGGTCCAGGGTCCGCTTCCAGCACCTCGAAGCAGTGTGCAGCCAGTGCTGCCTCAACCCACTTCCACTGGTTCCTCGGAATTCTTCCCTCCGTGTCGCCTTGGTCCAGGACTCCTAGGAGGATCTTGTCCTTGGCCATTTCCGCGAAACTTTTGTTCGCCGCTACTGGCATGTGCGTGCGAACCTTCTTCGGGGCACTCTGAGCCGCGCTTTCTTGAGATCGTTGCCGCTTAGGATTCTTATGGTCCTCTTTCGGTCTCTCCAGAATAAAATTGGGCAACACCGATTTAGCCCAATCGAGCTTCTTGAGCCACTCCGCTGAGGGGGTGGCGATGTTGCTTTTTGCCTGTCTCTTCAGGATGGCCGCGGCGGATTTCCTCTCCTCGTACCTCTCCATCTTGGCCTTGCTTGCGGCAGACCTTCCCTTCACCCCTGCACCTGACTGAGCTACAGCTGCGCTTGTGGTAGCACCTTGCTGGTCGCTCGAGGTGACAGGGGTGTTGGTCACGGTCACCGCCTTGCCTCTGACCAAGGGGCGATTTAGCCCAGTTGGCTGCTATTTCGCCGGGGTGGAGTTGACCTTAGCTCCAGTGAGCTCTGTCATTCCTCCAGTAGCAATAGCAGTGACTGCCGTTGGGTCGACTTTAGGTGCAGTCACCTCTGTCTTTGGGGTAGGACCCTCGGTCCTCGCCGGATTTTTGAGAGTTCCGGTCTCCTTTTTGTCTTTATTTGTTTTCAGGTCCATAATATTTCCCACGAGTGGCGGAGAAAGGGTGGTCCACCTCCCGCAGAGATCCGCGATGCGGGAGGTAAGGCTGGCTAATCCGGAGGGCGCCAGGTGTCCGGATGCTCCGTTTGCGACTGGGCTATTTTTTTTTTTAACAAGGCCCCCAGCCAGGCTGATCATCGGCACGGGTCGCATGACACCTTGATCCAGCCCTTCACCTTAGCCATGATAAGTGATCGCAGAGGCCTGTGGCATAGCTATGGAAAAAGCTCCGCCCCAGACTGCGAATCACAGATCTTAGCTGGTACCGTCCCTAGGGACACTGGAGCACCATTACCAGTCGGCACCCTCGTGGAGGGTTCAGCTATAGGATTTTTGCCAACCCTGGCAAAACGAATAAGTGCACGACAACGGACGGCACACGAAGTCTTACGACGGACGCTGGTCGGCGGCCGTGATCTGTGCGAGCTAGGTTTACAATTAAGTTCTCTCTTACTCAGTGAATCAGTTCTGAGCTGACAGCCAATCAATAAAGGCACTTCCTCTAAATCGATCGTTATCATTTTATCAATCGCTGCTGAAGCTACGACCCAGCTATCAGCCTACAAGAGGGAGGTCAGCAACACTATTGTCACAGATCGTGGCCACACCTGGTCTCGATCTGCACTCCGCATCACCCTGCGGCTACCGAGGCAATCCCAAAGTGACCGGTCGTTGTTTGCAGCAACTTGCCGCAACGCAGAGTGAGACCAAATTATACAACTCAAAAAAAGGCTTGTTGTAGCAATACGTAAAATTAAAACTTATCACTTCCATGATATACATTTAAAAAAAGGTTGAAATTAAACGCTATGTTGCAGATACTACTGTGGGCAAAAAGTAAGGTGAATTTTCAATTTAAAATTCGCGGGCTTAAGATGGCGGACTGTTTTTTTTTTTTTTGAGTTGGCAGGACTGTTGATGAGATCTGGCGGTAATTTAATGTCAATGTCAGTATCAGCACTATATTTACGCTTGTGTTTACCAAACGATCAAGAGTGCATTTGTCGATTTTAACAATGTCTGATTTAATTTAGCAGAGAAGTGCCATTAAGTTTTGTTTGCGGAATGAAATTTCGGCTGCGGAAACGTTGAGGATGTTGCGGAAGGCCTTTGGTGATTCTACCATGTCCCAGAAAAATGTTTACGTGGGCTGCTATATATATTTCTGGCCTAGGCAACACTAAGTGTTGTTAGGTGGAATCTGACATTTCCATTGAAAAGTTCGACATTTTTAAGCATAAACGTACTCAGAACGGTTTGACGTACGACTATCATTTGTGTTGTTTACAGTTACTTAAAAAAATCAATTTCGCAAAAAAATGGAATTAACTCGTGAACATTTTCGTGCGATCATTTTTCACAACTTTCGGCGTGGATTATCACGACGTATAAGTGGTACAAAGACTTCAAAGAGGGTCGGGAACGTGTTGATGAGAGCACGTCAAGGTCGTTCAAAAATCAAGGTTATGATGACAGTTTTTTTCGATTTTCGTGGTGTGGTGCACTATGAATTCCTTCCACCTGGCCAAACTGATAATATGGAATATTATTTGAGCGTTATGCGTCGTTTGCGTGACGCAATTCGTCTAAAAAGACCAGAATTATAGGCCAACAACTCTTGGTTTTTACTCCACGATAATGCACCGTCGCACACTGCACTCGTTCTTCGTGACCATTTCGCCAAGAATTCGACGCATATCGTTCCGCAACCACCGCATTCTCCTGATTTGGCTCCGTGTGACTTCTGGCTATTCCCAAAACTCAAACCACTCCGGGGAACGCGTTTCGAGTCGATTGAAGAGATAAAAGCGGAATCGATGAGGGCGCTCATGGCTATACCGGAAAGGGACTATTTGGCCTGTTTCAAGGATTTGAAGAAACGTTGGCATAAGTTTATTTTATCGGGAGGGGATCACTTTGAAGAGGATGAAATTGATTCAGGAGAATAAATAAAGAATTTGCACTTTACAAACAAATTCACCTTACTTTTTGCCCACAGTAGTATGTATCACGGCCATATAAAGGGTCTTAAGCTATTCTTAAAAGTGAAACCAATTTTAAGAGATAAAAAAATATCGATCTTTAAAAACGTCCATGATGGCCAGACCCCTTAAATCTAGCTAATCGACTTTTATTATATTAATAACTAAAAATTGCATATGTTTTTATAGGACCCACAATATTCAAATTCAACTTATCCTAGAGGGTCATCTAAATCAAAGTCTACAGTAAGTGACCATTTTCGTTACCAGTTGCAGTCGCTAATTGAAGTTCTTCAGATTACAAAACCATGGTAAGTAGCAATTCATTTTTGGAAACAATAGAATTATTTGTTCAAGAATTTTTATATAAACAAAAAGGTTGCTAGCTTCCAGTAACTTAAGTTAATTTGTATATGTTAATTTGTATATTAAGAGCATTCCAGTTTAAGCCGCTTAAAATAAATAGTAATAATTGAAATGACGAACTAAGGAAATATAACAAGTCTACCATCATTCAATAAATCTGTGAGGGTACGATTTCGGTATTCGAAAATTTAAAATAAACAGTCAATAACTGATTGCGCCCGATTAGTGCTGTTAGGACTCAAATGATCTGGCTCCTGTCTCGCCTGTCAGATAAAGTACGCCAACCCTGTACTCTGGCAAGTGAACTTTCGCTCAAAACAAGCGTTCTTTTGCGATCAAAGATCTCGACGAGTTAGGCTATTCGTGCGAAAACTGAGTGATAAGATAACCACTTGGCTAATAACACTTTGACAATAAAGCCAATAGAGGTGTGCAGCAGTGAAGCTAGCGCCGGGCTGCAGTGAACTACATTTTGCACCCGCGTGTTTTTTTTTATACCCTTGCAGAGGGTATTATAATTTTGCCATGATATTTGCAATGCAGTGAAGGAGGCATCTCCGACCCCATAAAGTATATATATTCTTGATCAGCATGACCAGCCGAGTCGATCTAGCCATGTCCGTCTGTCTGTCCGTCTGTCGGTTTCTACGCGAACTAGTCTCTCAGTTTTTGAGCTATCGAGTTAAAATTTTCAGCATAGTCTTATTTCATTAGCACGCAGTATATACTACTGTGGGCAAAAAGTAAGGTGAATTTTCAATTTAAAATTCGCGGGCTTAAGAGGGAGGACTCATTTTTTTTGAGTTGGCAGGACTGTTGATTACATCTGGAGGTAATTTCATGTCAATGTCAGTATCAGTACTATATTATATTATATTATATTATATATATGAGAGCACGTCAAAGTCGTTCAAAAATCAAGGTTATGATGACAGTTTTTTTCGATTTTCGTGGTGTGGTGCACTATGAATTCCCTCCACCTGGCCAAACTGTTAATATGGAATATTATTTGAGCGTTATGCGTCGTTTGCGTGACGCAATTCGTCGAAAAAGACCAGAATTATGGGCCAACAACTCTTGGTTTTTGCTTCACGATAATGCACCGTCGCACACTGCACTCGTTCTTCGTGACCATTTCGCCAAGAATTCGACGCATATCGTTCCGCAACCGCCGTATTCTCCTGATTTGGCTCGGTGTGACTTCTGGCTGTTCCCAAAACTCAAGAGACCACTCCGGGGAACGCGTTTCGAGTCGATTGAAGAGATAAAAGCGGAATCGACGAGGGCGTTCATGGCTATACTGGAAAGGGACTATTTGGCCTGTTTCGAGGATTTGAAGAAACGTTGGCATAAGTGTATTTTATCGGGAGGGGAGTACTTTGAAGGGGATGAAATTGATTCAGGAGAATAAATAAAGAATTTTCACTTTACAAACAAATTCACCTTACTTTTTGCCCACAGTAGTATGTCGGAACGGCCGAAATCGGACTGCTATATCCTATAGCTGCCATAGGAATGATGGCGAAATTAATGTAAAAAACGTATTTCTATAAATTTTGAGATATAACCATTTTTTATGGTTCTAGAATTACGGTTTTCATTTTTTTAAGATCGGACAACTATATCATATAGCTGCCATAGAAGCGATCGGTCGATTTATATGAAAATGTAAACTTTTTTTCAACATTACTAAAATGGTTCAATTTTCAATGATCCAATTGCGACTGCAAGGGTATACCAACTTCAGTTTACCGAAATTAGCTTTCTTTCTCGTTTTTACTCATTTTTATTAGGCAAACAGTTTGGGGGGTAGGGCAGTGGGTATTTACATTGTCAGGATGCGCCCTATGTGCTGCTCAGCCGGTTGCTTCCCGTCGCGTTTCTTGCCGTTGCCTCTCTGTGGTCCTTAAATGTTTCATGACCGCCACAGCAAAGTTGTTGATGTGGCCCAAGAACGCGTCGTCTGAAATCATCCGGTCTCCTAGGGTCCTCGGGTCTCCGATGTCCTCTAGGAAGCCTTCTCGATCGCGATAAAACCGTGGGCAAGCAAAGATGACGTGCTCAGCGGTTTCCTCCACGTCGCAGCGCGGGGAGTTGTAGTCGTCGTCGTGGCCAAACGTGGCATCCATGACCGCTCAATATCTGGGTCAGCCAGAAGTTTACCTCTCCATGGCTTCTTTGCACCCATTTCTTTACGTCCGGGATGATTTTGTAGGTCCATCGTCCTTTCGTGGATTGTTGCCATCGTCTCTAACACCTTTCGAAGCTCTTTTCTCTGGTGTTCGATCTTACTTCTTCCCTTTATAATGGGGTGCACCGTCTTCCTATCCTCTCCACTTCTTCAAATATCTCCTTGAGTTGGGCTGCGTCGTCCGATATCGCCCTAAATCCAGAGCACACTTTGAGAGCGCTTAGCCTGTATGTGGATTCCAGGCCCTTCCTGTACGTCTGTGTGCCAGCAGCGTCGGCCCATACTGTGGCGGCATACAGTACTGTTGCCTTGCAGAACGATTGGAGAAGTAGCCCTCGTCCCTGCTTCAGCCCCCTGGTGTTCAACATTATTCGCGCTAGTGCTCTAGCGACATTTACAGCCTTTTTTATTGACCTCCTCGAGATGCTCCTTGAACGATAGCCTGGTGTCTATCATGACTCCCAGATATCAAATCGGCCTTGACGACTTTATCGAGGCGATTTGAGAACAGCCTTCGTTTTGTGGTGCGCTATGTTGAGACCAACCGAAGAGAACCACTCCGCTGTGAACACCACTGAGTCGTTTCCGACGCTCTCATCTTCTTGGATTGTTTTTTCCACTATGACGATGGCAATGGTTCATCCTGGCACTTGCAACTTCAAAACGCCGCTATACATTGCATTCCGCCATACATTCCATTTGCAACGGTCTGTACTGACCTTTAAGGTACTCCGCAGGTGACTCTATGTTCTAGGTGGCCTCTATCCGTGTGGTACAGCAGTATGCGCTCGCTGAAGTAGGCTTCGGTAATGCCAATCAGTGCATCGGGTACGCCTAGGTGCTTTAATGCCTATAGGGATACATCTCATCACGCCGAGTTGAACGCATTCTTGATGTCCAGTGTCACCACTAAGCAGTACTCCTTGCTGCCTCCCAGCCATCTTGGGCCTTAAATTGCCTTCGCAGCAATAGCGATTGCATTTAGCGTGGATCTCGCCTTCCTGAAGCCGAACTGCATTGACGAGAAATCCTCCGCTGCAGAAATGGCTCCCTGCAGTCTAGATCTGATACTGCGCTCGAGTGCCTTGCCCATGTGGTCGATCAAACATATCGGCCTGTATGACGATGGGTTCTCCGGCGACTTATTCGGCTTGGGTAGGATCTTCCACCTCTCAGGGAAAACTCTTTCCGCGAGGCACTGGGATTCCGTCTTGTCCTGGTGCTATTCCTGACGGCATATCCCTGGCCACCTTTCGGATTTCCACCGGCTGAATAATGGCCAATGGTGTGGCTACTTATCCCGCGTACTCGCATTGCGGAACTGTGAGCACCGTTGGAAACAGGTGTTCCATGATTGCAGTCATCTGGGTAGCATCTGCCGCACTGAGCGGTTTAGCTTGGCTTATTGTTTTTACCACAATTTTGTAGGCTTGTCCCCATGGATCCTGCTCGGCTGAGTCGCAGAGCTCCAGACCTCTCTGTAGGTTTTCCTTTAGCCTCCAATATTACTACGTCAGGATGCCGTCTCGCTTTATCTTTCTTCCTTTTCTCGTCCGGGCTTTTTTGGTTGCTTCCCTTTGCTCTGGGTTGTGTGAACTGCTGAATATACTCCGGTTAGGGGACGACCGTCTGCATGGAGCTGTCTCTCTTGAGGCTAGTGACGGCTTCAGTTTGGTGGTGCTTTTCCACAGCTTCCCCTTTCCTACACGTGCACTTCGAGCATTCCGGATCGCCAGGTGTCGTCGCCGTTTGGCCTTGGACTTCCCTATTTACCTCTTTGGTGGCTCCTTCCTGAAGGGTCTTCATCTTAGTGAGCATACCTTTCTTCGGCACACTGATGTGCCGCTGTTGCTTAGCGATGTCAATCAGCTCGTTTAGGACCGATCCGATCTCCGCTACCTTGTCAGGGCACGAGGGCTTCCGATCCGGCCTTCGTCTTCTTTGGCGGCGTTCTTCTGAGCGACCCGAGCGGGCTGCTCGAGTCCGTTGGCCGCTTGGGTGTTTTGTGCTCATCTTCCGGGCCAACAGGGTTTTCCTCTCCTTGCCGCAGTAGCCCTGTAGTAGTGGCTATGACCGGCGACCGTAGGATTTTCCTGCTGCTGAGGAAAGCTATATCCGTCTCTTTCTCTTTATAGCTTGTTGCATTCGCTGCCGAGGCGGCCAAGCCTGCCTCCAGAATCTGTGCCCCTACCAACTCTACGGTAGGGGCACAGATTCTGGAGGCAGGGCGGATTAACACTTAAGTGGTCGCCACCTGGGGTAATCGTGTTATTAACCGACATTCCTTGGTTGATATCATGTAACCACTGCTATCGGGTTTTTGTTTTAGATCTACGGTGTAAACGCGCAAACGTTACGGTGCAAACGCAGACCGTCTCGCCGGCCACTATGGCACAGACGCGGGGAGGATTTGAAGGCAGCTTGGCTGCCTGGATGTGGGGGTTTGGAATAAGAATAATTTTGCAGTTACTATAGGCGCTTTATAAAAAATTTTGCCGACTATTCTCGTCACATAACCAGGTTATGTAAAAAAGATGTAAAATTCGAATGGACATCTGAATGCCAGAATGCCTTCGATCACCTTAAAACGGCACTTATAAATCCAACCTTGTTACAATATCCAGATTTCTCTAAAGAATTCTGCATAATAACTGATGCAAGTAAGCAAGCGTGTGGAGCGGTTTTAACTCAAAACCATAATGGACTCCAACTTCCAATTGCATACGCATCAAGATCCTTTACTAAAGGAGAAAGTAACAAGAGTACTACTGAGCAAGAATTAGCTGCTATTCATTGGGCTATAACACATTTTCGACCATATATCTATGGTAACCATTTCACAGTTAAAACAGACCATAGACCGCTAACCTATTTGTTTTCAATGGTAAATCCAAGTTCGAAATTAACACGTATGAGGCTTGAATTGGAGGAATTTGATTTTACGGTAGAATATCTGAAGGGGAAAGATAACTTCGTAGCTGATGCGTTATCAAGAATAACCATCAAAGAGTTACAAAACATTACTGGAAGTATAAAAAAAGTCACTACAAGAAATCAAAGTAGACAGAAATCCTGCGCAGGAAAATAACAAATAGAATTGCATAAGCAATCTATAGATAAAGCTTCAAAGCCCAACGTATATGAAGTCATTAATAATGATGAAGTACGTAAAGTAGTGACCTTGCATGTAAATAATAAAATGTGTTTATTCAAATACGGAAAGAAAATTACAGCAAGTTATGATGTTAGCGATTTGTATACTAATGGAACCATTGACTTAGGTCAATTCTTCCAAAGGCTTGAAAAGCAGGCCGGTATTAACAAAATCAGCCAACTCAAAGTGGCACCGTGGGAAAATATCTTTGAACACGTTTCAATTGATAATTTTAAGAAAATGGGCAATAACATACTGAATTCATTGAGAGTAGCGCTACTCAACCCGGTGACCGTAATTACAAATAATAAAGAAAAAGAAGCTATACTGTCTACATTCCATGATAATCCATTACAAGGAGGTCATACAGGCATTACAAAAACCTTGGCCAAGGTCCAGAGACACTACTACTGGAAAAATATGTCAAAAGACATAAAAGAGTACATAAGAAAATGTCCAAAATGCCAAAAGTCTAAAACGACTAAACATACAAAGACCCCACTAACTATAACAGAAACTCCACAAAGAGCTTTCGACAGGGTAATTGTGGATACAATTGGTCCACTACCAAGATCGAATAATGGAAACGAATACGCAGTAACAATCATCTGCGATTTAACTAAATATCTAGTAGCTGTACCAATACCAAATAAAAGTGCAAACACAGTAGCGAAAGCTATATTAGAAAATTTTATTCTAAAGTACGGTCCAATGAAGACGTTCATTACGGACATGGGAACAGAATATACAAATTCGATAATTAAAAATTTATGTAAAAACTTAAATATCAAAAACATATCTTCTATTGCACACCATCACCAAACTGTCGGAACAGTGGAACGAAGCCACAGAACACTTAATGAGTTCATACGCTCATATATCTCAGTTGATAAAACAGATTGGGATATATGGCTACAATACTTCGTATATTGCTTTAATACAACACCCTCTATGGCACATGATTATTGTCCATACGAGTTAGTCTTTGGTAAATCTTCAAATTTGCCAAAACATTTCAACAGCATAGATAGAATAGAACCATTATATAATATAGAAGATTTTCTTAAGGAATCTAAATTTAGATTAGAACAAGCATATAAGAGAGCTAGAATAATGATAGATATTAACAAACAAAAGCAAAAAGATAGATACGACAAAAATAGTTTAGACTTTGAATTAAAAATAGGAGACCAGGTTTTATTAAAAAACGAAACTGGCCATAAGCTAGACTTTAAATATACAGGTCCTTATAAGGTAGAACAAATAGGAGATAGAGATAACATAACTATAACAAATATTAAAAATAAAAAACAAGTAGTACACAAGGATCGATTAAAACCATTTATTTCATAACCAATTTAATTCTTATATAAATATTTCATAAACAATTTAGTTCTTTTTATAATTTCACGTATGGCCATACATGACATAAATACTATAATAAATAACATATAAATAACATAAGAATAAGTAAGGTAACAAACTAAAATAAAAATAAAAAATAAAGATAAAAATGTTTAAACACAAAATAAAAAAAAAAAAAACTTTGTTATATAAAAATATATTAAATTATAAAATAACTTCATTATATTACGTTATTTTTCAAAAGGAGGGAGATGTAGTATGCACATATATTAGATACCCACTGTACCAAGAGTACTTAGCGGGTACACACTGTAACACTTTGTTGCAGTGTTTACATAAATAAAGGTCTCGGCCATAAACCTCAAGTGGACGAAATATGAACCGCCCACTTATGCATTGGCCCGCACACAAAGAGTGCAAGGTCAGCATAAATGCACCACGAGCGGTCCTCGTGTTTGTGCACATATGCAACTCCGCATTCCCGCCTTTTGAGAATATCCATATACTTAAGAATACATAACCGCCTGCCGCTGCCGCTGTTGGCAGCGCTGCAACGAGGCATAGACCTCATTAGCTCCTAAGTAAATTTGTAAAGGAGAGAGAAGAATATGAGTTCGGAGCGGCAACAACGGCTGCTCCGAAAATAAAACTGAAACATTTAAATAAAAAGAAATCATACAAACTTAAATGAAAAGACAATTCATTATAAAGGAAACTTATATTATCACATTGGGAAAGTTATCTCATCACAAGGTCGCCCCCATTCCATCCCCCGACGGATGGGACAAGTTGGGAGCCCAATATGTCCGGTCACGGAGACGGAGTGTTATCAGTGGCTAGAGACTTGAAGAACAGGAAGGCACCTGGGCCGGACTTGGTCCCTAACATTGCAGTAAAGAGCTTGCTATCCCTCCACCCGGAAGCGGCAGCAACACTCTACAACAAGTGCCTGCTGGAAGGGACCTTCTCCGACAGGTGGAAACGCCAAAAGCTCGAAGCCAGGGAAGCCAGCGAGAGAAGCATCGCCTTATAGACCGATCTGCCTGCTGGACACCATTGGCAAGGTCTTATAAAGGGTCATAGCTATCAGACTGAACGCTGCTATGGAGGGTGCCGGTGGACTCTCTTCCAACCAATACGGTTTCCGGATAGGGAAATCGACACTGGACGCGATAGAGAGGGTCACCAACACTGCTGCTAAAGCCATCGCTGGTACCAGATGGAAAGGCGGGACGAAGAAGTATTGTCTAGTGGTCACGCTGGACATACGGAACGCATTTAACTCTGCCGATTGGGGGAGGACACTGGAGGCACTACGGTCCTTCAACATACCCGAATACCTGCTGAATGTAGTATACAGCTACCTTAGCAAGAGGGAGCCGGTCCTTGAAACCTCTGTGGGCTCCAGGACATACGAGGTGACAGCCGGAGTTCCTCAGGGCTCGGTACTGGGCCCTCTGCTGTGGAACACGATGTATGACGGAGTCCTAAAGCTTCCACTGCCGAGCAGCGCCGACATAGTTGGCTTTACAGACGACGTGGTGCTGGTTGTGGTGGCCAAGGAAGTGGCTGCCGCGGAAGCAGCTGCAAACTGCGAAATTCGAGCAGTGGAGGAGTGGCTATCAGTGGCGGGCCTAGAGCTGGCCGCTCACAAATCTGAAGCGGTGCTGATCTCAAGCAGGAAGGCAGTCGAGTCGGCGCACATCCATATCGGAGGGACAACAGTAGCATCTCAGCGTGCCATAAGGTACCTGGGAGTCATGCTGGACACCCGTCTCTCCTATCTTCTATCATTATTCTAGCTCTTTTGTAAGCTATTTCTAATCTATATTTAGATTCCTTAGCATAGTCATCTACATTGTAGAGTGGTTCTATTCTATCTATCCTATTAAATTGAATTGGTAAATTTGATGCCTTACCGAAAACTAACTCGTATGGACAATAATCATGTGCCATAGAGGGTGTTGTATTAAAGCAATATACGAAGTATTGTAGCCATATATCCCAATCTGTTTTATCAACTGAGATATATGAGCGTATGAATTCATTAAGTGTTCTGTGGCTTCGTTCCACTGTTCCGACAGTCTGGTGATGGTGTGCAGTAGAAGATATGTTTTTGATATTTAAGTTTTTACATAAATCTTCAATTATCGAATTTTTGTATTCTGTTCCCATGTCCGTAATGAACGTCTTCATTGGACAGTACTTTAGAATAAAATTTTCAAATATTGCTTTCGCTACTGTGTTTGCACTTTTATTTGGTATTGGTACAGCTACTAGATATTTAGTTAAATCGCAGATGAGTGTTACTGCGTATTCGTTTCCATTATTCGATCTTGGTAGTAAACCAATTGTATCCACAATTACTCTGTCGAAAGCTCTTTGTGGAGTTTCTGTTATAGTTAGTGGGGTCTTTGTATGTTTAGTCGTTTTAGACTTTTTGCATTTTGGACATTTTCTTATGTACTCTTTTATGTCTTTTGACATATTTTTCCAGTAGTAGTGTCTCTGGACCTTGGCCAAGGTTTTTGTAATGCCTGTATGACCTCCTTGTAATGGATTATCATGGAATATAGACAGTATAGCTTCTTTTTCTTTATTATTTGTAATTACGGTCACCGGGTTGAGTAGCGCTACTCTCAATGAATTCAGTATGTTATTGCCCATTTTCTTAAAATTATCAATTGAAACGTGTTCAAAGATATTTTCCCACGGTGCCACTTTGAGTTGGCTGATTTTGTTAATACCGGCCTGCTTTTCAAGCCTTTGGAAGAATTGACCTAAGTCAATGGTTCCATTAGTATACAAATCGCTAACATCATAACTTGCTGTAATTTTCTTTCCGTATTTGAATAAACACATTTTATTATTTACATGCAAGGTCACTACTTTACGTACTTCATCATTATTAATGACTTCATATACGTTGGGCTTTGAAGCTTTATCTATAGATTGCTTATGCAATTCTATTTGTTATTTTCCTGCGCAGGATTTCTGTCTACTTTGATTTCTTGTAGTGACTTTTTTTATACTTCCAGTAATGTTTTGTAACTCTTTGATGGTTATTCTTGATAACGCATCAGCTACGAAGTTATCTTTCCCCTTCAGATATTCTACCGTAAAATCAAATTCCTCCAATTCAAGCCTCATACGTGTTAATTTCGAACTTGGATTTACCATTGAAAACAAATAGGTTAGCGGTCTATGGTCTGTTTTAACTGTGAAATGGTTACCATAGATATATGGTCGAAAATGTGTTATAGCCCAATGAATAGCAGCTAATTCTTGCTCAGTAGTACTCTTGTTACTTTCTCCTTTAGTAAAGGATCTTGATGCGTATGCAATTGGAAGTTGGAGTCCATTATGGTTTTGAGTTAAAACCGCTCCACACGCTTGCTTACTTGCATCAGTTATTATGCAGAATTCTTTAGAGAAATCTGGATATTGTAACAAGGTTGGATTTATAAGTGCCGTTTTAAGGTGATCGAAGGCATTCTGGCATTCAGATGTCCATTCGAATTTTACATATTTTTTACATAACCTGGTTATGTGACGAGAATAGTCGGCAAAATTTTTTATAAAGCGCCTATAGTAACTGCAAAATGCAACGAATCGTCTAGCGCTGTCCGCATCATGTGGAACTGGGTAGTTCTTTATAACGTCATATTTTTTATCGTCAGCCAAGATTCCTTTATCAGTGCATTTATGTCCCAAAAATGTGACTTCATGCATGAAAAATGAACATTTTTCAGGATGTAACTTTAGGTTATGTTGCCTACATTTCTCGAAGACATCAGTTAAGTTCTTGAGCATATGTTTTTCGGAACATCCTATGACTATTAAGTCATCCATATAAAGAAATGCTTGCGAGGGTTCTAATCCAGAGAAAGCGATAGTCATCATTCTCTGAAATGAATTTGGGGCTATTTTCAAACCAAATGGTAATCGCGTAAAGCGATACGAGCCATTGCTCGTTGAAAATGACGTTATATCCCTGGAACTTTTTTCAAGTTCAATTTGGTGAAAACCAGACATTAAGTCTAAGCATGAAAAATATTTTGCTCTACCTAGTTGATCTAGAATATCATCAATTCTAGGTAGTGGGAATTTATCCGACAATAGTTTTTTATTAATTTGACGATAGTCGATTACTAATCGCCATTTCTTCTTGTCAGAGTCCGGAAGGGACTTCTTCGGAACTAATAAAAGTGGGCTATTATAAGCTGAGGCTGATGGTTCGACTATTTTATCGTCTATCAATTTTTGCACTTGGGCTTGAATTTCTTGCACTTGGCTGTGAGGACTTCTATAGTTCTTAATGTATACGGGCTCATCATCCTTTACTCTAAGCCTTTGCTTGTAAAAATTATTTGTTGTTATCGATTCGGTTTCTAGTCCGAATATGTCTGTATATCTGGTGCATAAATCTTTTAATTGAGTTTTGAACAAAGGCGGAAAGTTTTTAATTTGCTTTTTCATAACGAAGTCGTCTCTTCGTTCGTTAGTTTCTTTTATTATATCGTAATTGTTTAGAGTTTCATATTTAATTTTATTTAAATTTACAATCTTATTGGAATTTGTTGTATTTTTGTGATTGGATATCGTATTTGCAATATAAATTCCTTCATAAATTTCTTTGTTTAGTATCAGAATTTGATTTTTTATTGAGGGAATATGTATTTCACGGACAACTTCGGAACGAGCTGGGAGTACTGTAGCATTATTTTCACAAGTATGTAGTATTTCTAATTTAATTGGGTAATTTAAGTTGTTTGGGCGAAGAATCAGTGAGTCGCCACTCTGAGTGAAATCTAGTTGGCAATTATATTGTTTCATGAAATCTATACCTAGTATGCCATCACTAGGTTTTTGGGAAATTTTGATCGACTAAATAGAAGTCGTGCGGAATTATATATTTACCTGTAGTGAGTTCTATACAGGCCAAGCCTTTTGAAGAAATTGTACCTTCGCCAATTCCCGATATTTGGGTATGAATTTTATCATTTACATTTTCAAATGTATCTATACTTTCTTTTAATATAGATATATCTGCACCAGTATCAAGCAACAGTGTATAAGATTTACCTGTTCTTTCGTTATTAATTTTTACAAAAATGCTTAGGTTAAGGTTGATGGTTTTTATCGTGTTATTTGTTGGCTCTAAGTATCTGAAGGGTTCTGCTTTTTACTTTGGGTTAACCGGACATTGTTGTTATTGTTGGTGTTTGACCCGCGGTTGTTTCCGCCGCGGTTGTTTCCGCCGCGGTTGTTTCCGCCGCGGTTGTTTCCACCACGGTTATTTCCTCTGTAATAATTATTGTTTTGATTATTATTATTGTTTTGATTATTATAATTGTTTTGATTATTATAATTGTTTTGATTATTATAATTCCGGTTGTAACCGTTATTTTGGTTATAGCCATTGTTTCGGTAGTTACCTCGGCTATTACCCCTACCGCGATAATTGTTTCTGTAGTTGTTACCGCGATAGTTGTTTCCTCTGTTTGTATACAATATTGTGTTAGCATTGCCTGTCATTTCAGTACTGCATTGTATGTACTTGGTGACGGCTTAGTTCATGCTTGTAAAATTGCTTGCCTCTAAAATTGTTTTAAGGCGGCCATGCTCGCAATTCTTAACCATTGTGGTTATGGCTTCCTTCGTGCTGAATTTGTCAGCGTGCTCGGCTGATAGGCCTTCGTCAATGTACGAAGCTTCAAGGAGCTTTCGTAAATTGTCTATTTCCGTTGTAAATTTTTCGGCTGTTTTGCCTTTCTGTACTGTTTTTGCCATTTTTGCTTTCACTACGTCGGATGTTTCGCCGACTATAGTGTCTTGCAATTTCTTAATTATTGCTTCTATTGTTGTTTCGTTTTGTACTCTGTATAGTGTCGATCCTACAATTTTGGATTTAATCACTTCTACAGCTAGGTTTTCAAATGTGCCTTTTGTTAGGTTGACTAACCTCAAAGCTGTTGTGAACCTTTGTAGGTGAAGCTTTTGTCCGTTAAACTCCGGAATGGTACTTGAAATTTCCTTTATGTATGCCCTTTGGGCAATAGTTTCGTCAGCCATTGTGATCGTTTTTACTTTCACAGTGCTGTCGTTATTATCAGATTATGTAAGGTCCTGGTCCGATGATTCAGATTGAATGAGGACTGCAGGGATAGTGAGGTTGTTAATGTCTTTTTCCTCTATTTCAGGATCTGTAGAGACGGGATTATCTATCTCAGCCGGCTCAAGAGCTGGCGAATCTGATGATTCTGGCTCGTCTCTAGTTTCTACCGTTAATGGTGTGTTTAATATAGTTGGCACTGAAATGGTTAAGTCGTACCTTTGTTTTACATGTATTAAGTTCTCTCTCAATCTTAGTAAGAACTTGGATACTCGAGACCAATGGGCTTTGTCTAGCCGGTCTCTTTGGTCGTGTATTAATATACGCGCTGCGTTAAAACGGTCTACTAATATCTCGGCGTGTTTATTCACAGTATTTTGCTGTGCTAGCCGTGTCCTTGATAATGCCTTATATGAATTGTCGAAATCAGCCTTTATGTAATTTAATTCTTTATAAAGCTCATCCCATTCCATTATTTAGTGAAATGTGATTTTCTTTAAATCATTATTAAAAGATTTCTTCCAAGTAATTGGAGTAATGGAGAAAAACCAGTTCAAACAAATAAACATCACTTTCCGTACTAAGTCGGTAAAAAGAAGTGAAGTGAAGTGAAAAAGTGAATAAATTTAAATTTAATAAATTTATCTAACTATAAAGTATACCCACTCAATTCATAAAATAATAAAAAACTGTCTCAATGATGCTTATTTAAATGAAAAAGAACCAAGATTGTATCTATATATATTAGTACTCGAAACCTGAGATTAATAGAGACGTTGCTCCATTTCTAACGATTGCTACTACTCTATTCTGAAAATCTGGTTCCCTAGAAATAGTGATTAGTTGTATTTCGATTGGTTTTGTTTTTATTTCATTTTTATTTTGTTTTCAAGAATAGGTAAAAATTGGAAATTAAAAATTTCTTTTTAGTTATTTTTCCATTTTTGCATAGCCATACATGTTTGTATTTAAAATAATATTTCTTTATTTTCAATTATTGTTTGCGCTTTTCATATTTTGTCCAGGTCGTTAGCCTGGCTTTTATTAATGGCCTTTTTTGCAATACATTTATTATGAAAAACGTAGGCTTTGTACAAAATATAAGCACTCATTATAAAAACAATAATTGATAACAAGATATTTGTTAAACTAGCATCAATATTTTTTGTTTCAATTTTATTAATAACATTTGCAGTGGAGTCCACTTCTTTTAAATCCACTACGCCCATTTTGGGTGTTTTATAAAAATTTGGTATATATTTGTTTACTTTAATTGTGTAATTTACGTTGGCTCATAGTACATATTGAAAAATGTAATATTTTTTTTTTTTTTTTTTTTAATTTCATATGTATGTATATTGCTTATGTTTTTTTTTTTTTAATTTTTACATGTTTTCCTGCCTATTTTTTGTATGGTTTTCAGGCCACACGCTAATTGGGCAACTTTAATGTCGCTCAATTTTACAATATTTTTTTCTATATACTATGTAAAAAAAATATGCATCACAGTGCAATTAAAAAAAAAAATGCAACGCAGTGCAAAGTTTTTATCTCCTTCGCTCCAATGATGTCCTCTGCGTCAGCTGGTTCCTTCGAAGGCGTAAGGGGCGGCCTGCCCCTCACACTTGTTGATACGGCTGCTGTTGTCCTGGGCCTATGGGCTCAGGCGGTGCCGGTGCTGGTCATCGCACAGGCTTCAGACAGGTTGATTCACAAAACGGGCTCTCCAGAGGTCCCGGGCAGTCCTTGGGACACTCCTTATTAAGTTTTTGAATTTCTGCTTTCTCTGGAGGTGATTGTTTTGGGTTAATCTTTGCAATATTTCGAATTGCAGAGTAGGTGGATGTGGGTGTGGGCGTAGTTTTCAATTTTCTTTCGCTTATTAGGCTTTTTATGTGCTCCAGCTCGGCATTTAATTTTACCAATAATTTCTTCACTACTCCACTTCTTTTGCCACACATTCACTCTACTCACTGCGTTTTCTTGTTTTTCCATTTGTTTTCCAGATTTTCCAGATTTTTTGAAGATTCTAGTTGATCAATTGAAGATTCCAGATTTTCCAGATTTTTTTTTTGAAGACTCCATCCATTTGAAGTTGAAGATTGTAGATTACAGATGTCACGGTCGCCATGTGATGAGATAACTTTCCCAATGTGATAATATAAGTTTCACTTCTTTTATAATGAATTGTCTTTTCATTTAAGTTTGTATGATTTCTTTTTATTTAAATGTTTCAGTTTTATTTTCGGAGCAGCCGTTGTTGCCGCTCCGAACTCATATTCGTCTCTCTCCTTTACAAATTTACTTAGGAGCTAATGAGGTCTATGCCTCGTTGCAGCGCTGCCAACAGCGGCAGCGGCAGGCGGTTATGTATTCTTAAGTATATGGATATTCTCAAAAGGCGGGAATGCGGAGTTGCATATGTGCACAAACACGAGGACCGCTCGTGGTGCATTTATGCTGACCTTGCACTCTTTGTGTGCGGGCCAATGCATAAGTGGGCGGTTCATATTTCGTCCACTTGAGGTTTATGGCCGAGACCTTTATTTATGTAAACACTGCAACAAAGTGTTACAGTGTGTACCCGCTAAGTACTCTTGGTACAGTGGGTATCTAATATATGTGCATACTACGTGGGCTGCTATATATATTTCTGGCCTAGGCAACACTAAGTGTTGTTAGGTGGAATCTGACATTTCCATTGAAAAGTTCGACATTTTTAAGCATAAACGTACTCAGAACGGTTTGACGTACGACTATCATTTGTGTTGTTTACAGTTACTTAAAAAAATCAATTTCGCAAAAAAATTGAATTAACTCGTGAACATTTTCGTGCGATCATTTTTCACAACTTTCGGCGTGGATTATCACGACAAGAGTGCAGCGATGAACTTAAATCTTTGTATGACTATGAAGCACCATCCTATAGCACTGTGAAAAACTGGTACAACGAATTCAATCGTGGCCGACGCTCCCTCAAAGACGAATTCCGCGAAGGTCGTCCAAAAACAGCCGTTGTGCCAGAAAACATCGATGGCGTACGTGAACTAATAATGCAAGACCGTCATGTGACATACCGTGAGATAGAGGCATCCCTAGGCATTTCTTCCACCAGCATACATTCGATATTGCATGAGCACCTGGCTGTAAAAAAGGTTTGTTCTCGTTGGATCCCGCACAATTTGACAATCGCTCAAAAGAAGGCTCGTGTGGATTGGTGTAAAGAAATGCTGAAAAAATACGATCGCGGTGCTTCAAAAGACGTTTATAAGATCGTCACAGGTGACGAATCATGGATCTATGCGTATGAGCCCGAAACAAAACAGCAATCGACCGTGTGGGTCTTCCAAGACGAGCCAAATCCAACGAAAGTTGTTCGTGGAAGAAGCACTTCGAAGCAAATGGTCGCCTGTTTCTTCGCAAAAACATAGCTATCAGACTGAACGCTGCTATGGAGGGTGCCGGTGGACTCTCTTCCAACCAATACGGTTTCCGGATAGGGAAATCGACACTGGCTACTGTTCCTCTTGAGCAACGTAGGACGGTCAATTCTGATTGGTACACCACCATTTGTTTGCCTGAAGTCTTCGGTGAAATTCGAAAAACGAACAAGGGAAGACGAATCATTGTGCACCATGACAATGCGAGCTCTCACACATCGGCTCAAACCAGCGCCTTTTTGACTGGCCAAAACGTCGAATTGATGGGTCATCCGCCGTACAGTCCTGACTTGGCACCAAATGACTTCTTTTTATTCCCTCACATCAAGAAGAAAATGCGTGGTCAACGATTTTCGTCGCCAGAAGATGCTGTTGAAGCATTCAAAAACCATGTTTTTGAGGTGTGTCAATCAGAGTGGAAAAAGTGCTTCGAAAATTGGTTTGAGCGCATGCAAAAGTGTGTAAATTTTGATTGAGAATATTATGAAAAACAATAAAACTATTTTCCTTAATAAATATTCGTATTTTCATTATTAGGCCAGAAATATATGTAGCAGCCCACGTACAACCTTCTGGAAACAGCACTTGGAAAATGAGTTCCAGGGCAGCCGGGTCTGAAGGCGACCTACTGCCGGCATTCACGCGATTGACCACCGTTTTATAGGCTCTTCCACATGGGTTCGTTTTCCAGGTCGTCGCAGAGCTTGAGGTAGCATTCCCTCCTGCTATCCCATATCGCCAGTTTGAGTGCCTTCTTTGCACTCCTGAAGCTCGAGTTGAGGATTGAGAGGTTTGCGGTACCTCTCGCTCTTTGGATCAACCTCCTGGCTCGAGGGTGGTACGTCCCCTGGCGTTGGTATAAGAAGGAGCCCCATTCCTCGGCCCAGGCATTAAAGTCGCCTCCGATCACCACATTGCTCAGTCTTCTCAGGTCGCTGCTCAGCTCATCCTAGATCCTGCTGAAGTGATAGACTGGGGGCTAGGTAGCAGTTGTAGAGCCATGTGCCTCCTACGTTCGCTCGGACGAAGCCTTCTGCTGCCATCGTATCCCGCATGAGTGGTGCCCCACTCCGCAGAGCCACAGTGCCGCTTTGCCTGTGCGATCCGTGAGGGCTCACTGAGTATCGCCACCGCAGAGCGCAGTTCTCGCACTGTCTGCTTCAGGAGATCCTACGCGGCCCTGCAGTTGTTCAGATTCAACTGAGTCAACTGCATGATGGTCGAGGTTTCCCGGGCCCCCTGGTTGTGGCTGAGCATCTCACCCGCGTGTGTGTGGGTGTGTGCGAAAAACAGCAGGTGAGCACGTCGAAATTTCTCGCTCGCTCGCTTAATAATACAAGTGTTTTAGGCTAGAGCATTGCTCTAGCCGGCCTCTGCAGGCGAATAAATCGCCGCTTGCGACCAGAAGTCTCCGCCCGAGGAGCACCCACGCTACGAATTTTGTTGGCGGATGTCACAGGTCTCCGGCAAAGCCATCCGCATATTCTTATTGGTCAGGCGTATATTAAAAGCAAACTCCGATCAGCCTCTAAACGTGCACGGAGCCGGAGCAGTTCCAAGCCACGCTTAGCGCAGAGTTTCTGTTTCCGGCGATGTGTGCGTGATTGGGGCAGCATTTGATTAGGAATGCTGCTGAAATCTCGGCCGATCTGAACCTCTCTGAGACATAACCTCATCGTTTTGTACCTAACCAGCGGCAACATAACCCCATTTTAGCCTAGCACGAAACCAGTTCGCATCTGCTGCGGCGGCCATCTCTACTTTTGTGACGTCATTCAACAACAACAATGGGACAAGCGCAGCGAAGCATAGCCAGTAACGAATACCTTTATAATGAATTTATTTTTGTTTGTTAGAATATTTCTTTGGTTCGACCCAATACTCATACTTCTTTTCTATAGTGCATTTCTCAATTGATGGCATCATGTAAACCCCATAAACTAAATTTACATTAATCCACGTTCACCAAGTCATCCAGAAAGAAACAAAGAAAACATGGAATATTATGAAGTTACCTAATTATATATGAAATGTAGAACGTTTAAAATGATGTAAATAGCAGACTTAATGCGCACCTAAGCTGAAACGGTTACATTGTAGATGGGTAAGGGCAACCAGTCTTTACAGGTAGGGCGGGTAAAGAAGCGGGGCTAGAGGACGGGGAAGTGAATCCCGTTGATGCTGCCTAGCAACTGGTAGAGAGTTGCGAGGCAGTTGGCCGCCAAAAAGGTGACGTCGTTGATGCCGACGGGACTCCGTAGGCCTTTAGACGTGACGTGATCGGAGGCGCTGTACTTTGGCCGCCAAAGAGGAAACGCCGAGAAGACCAACGGGACTTCAGCGAACTTTAGTCCCAGTGGCGGGACCGACGCCCAGATAAATGGGACCAGAACTGCCTATAAAAAGAACGCTGGCAGCGAGGACTGTCCGCGTGCGAGAGGTAAGGCGACCGCAACAAGTGCAAAGTACAGTAAGTCATCAAGGAGCGAGGAAAGCGAGGATCAAGGCGTGGACAGGACACGCAAAGATCACCGCAGCAGCAAGGATCAAGGATCACAAGCAAGGATTCAGGATCAAAGATCAGAAGAGCAACCGTCGCGGCACGTCCAGGTCCTGCGACAAGGACCAGGCGAGCGAATCGACAGTTCAGGCAGCGTCGAACCTAAGAAGTTGCACGCGTAGCAAGGCTCAGACCGGGCGATACCCCGTGTCGACGGTATCCTTTTCCGAGGTGCAGAGCGAGAATAAGGGTGGCAGTGGCGATAAGGAGGGATGAAAGCTTAAAGCTACACAGTGGGTGATAGGGGTGGCAGTAGCGATAAGAAGGGACGAAAGTCACACCTGCCTCGCGATATAGGCGATAAGTTCAACCTGCCAGACGACACATCCTGCTAGCTTTCGCCAGCGAGACAGCCGAACGGTCAGCTAGGAAGGAGCGCAGCTGCAACCACGGGCGCAATCAAGACGGAGCATCACAAGCAGAAATTCAATAAACCAACCTGATAACTAATTTAATCCAAAGTGTTCTCACTGGTCGGTCATATTCGCTAAGCTACAGACCGGAAGCCCTAATAGCGAGTCTGGATGTAGCAAGCATGCCCGATACGGGCAGAAGCAGAGAGTCCAGCAGGGAGAGACGCACGTAGACGAAAGCCAGCAAGCCGGACTACGCGAAAGTAGAAAAGTGGGAATAGAGCTTCAACTATGAGGGCAACGACAAGCCTCTAGAGTTCCTAGAGCAAGTGGAATAGTCTGCCGAAACATACAGCCTCGATCTCGACCTCATCCCAAGAGCGATGCCAGAACTCCTGCAAGGCAAGGCGGTAAAGTGGTTCGTCGCTAATAACAAGCTATGGCAAAGCTGTGGAGAATTTATTTACGACTTTCAAAATTTCTTCCTGCCCAGAGGTTACCTGGAGAAGCTGGCTGACCAGGTCAGACAAAGGAAACAGCGAAACTGCGAGAGGTTCAAGGACTACATGGTAGGGATACAAACCCTAATGCGACCACTGCGTATATCCAAAAGGGAGGCACTGGCAAGAATCCTGGAAAACAGCACGCCAGCACTCCGCATATTCATGCGGCCGTTCGACTGCAGAGACCTCGATGCCGCAATGGCCCTAGCCGACGAGTTCGAGGAACTCGACAAGCAGCGGGAAGAATTCGAAAGGGAAAACGCTGCCCACAGGGTCAGGTCCCACCAACCACAAAGAACAGACCAGAGTGCGGTATGCAGAAGATGCCAAAATGAGGAAGAGCACGCAGGAGGATACGCGCAAATTTCCTGCAGAACCATTCGCAGGCCTGCCGTAAAAGCGGCGGGCAAGACCACTGGGCGGGAGAATGTCGCAATCGTCGGATAGTGTTCTTCTGGATTTGGGAAGATTGGAAGGAGGACGATAGACTGCTGCCAACCGTGCGGGAACGCCCAGCGATATCTGCGTTTTAGAGGCGAGCAGGGATCGCAAGGTGCTGCCTCACGAAGCTATTGGGAAACTTGGAAGCCGAGAAGGCACAGCTCACCACAACAGTGCTGATAGGAGGAGTCCAAATCAGAGCAACGATGGATACGGGAGCCATGCCCAGTTTTATAAGCGAAACACTGGCGGTCAGAATACAATGAGCCGGCCGTAGTGAACCCATTAAACGGCAAGTACGCATGGACTAGGAACCAAAACAGTACAGGCACAATTCCTAATATTTCCAGGGAAAAAAGATGCGGTGATCTTAGGGTGGAGCTTCCTCACCAACATCGGAGCAGAGGTGGAATGTGCCGGACACAAGGTCTCAATACCAGCAAAGAGACTAAATAACGGTTGGCTAGAGGAAAGATTATCCGTCGTCGTGATCGAAACGCCTCAGCAATTCAGCGAAAGGGACATGGAAGAATTCTTAAGCGCAGAGCTGAAGCAGATGGAAGACATACGAGGAACGTCGAATGTGGCGGTGCAGAGGATCAATATGAGCGACGACCGCCCAATCAAACAGCGCTACTATCCCAAGAACCCAAAGATCCCGAGATCAACGGGAAGGTGGAAGAATTGCTACAAAAGGGATGTATAGAGCCATCTAGAAGTCTGAAGAAAAAACGGACTAGTGGAGACTGGGTGTGCACTTCCGTCAGATAAACGCCAAATCCGTGAAGGATGCCTACCTAATGCCAACTACCCAATGCCAACTACCCAATGCCAACTATTTACTGGATCAGTTGAGAGAGGCAAAGTATATATTGGTATTGGCAGATACTGTTGGAAGCAGCTAGCAGACAGTATAAAAGGGATTGTTTCAGTGGACAGTCATGCCGTTTGGGCTCTGCATCATCAACGTTCCAAAGAGCACTTGACCAAGTCAAAGGCCCCAAAATGATACTGCATGCTTTTACGTATCAGGATAACAAGATTGTCATCGGCCGAACGGTCGAGGAGCACATGACTTTAAAAAGGAGTTCAGAGGGCTGTGGGAGGTAAAGCTGAAATTAAATGCAGATGAGTGTCAGTTTTTCCGAAAGGAATTGCAGTACTTAGGCCATCGCATCACAGACCAGGGTATCGACATAGATCCAGAAATGGTGTCGGCCACAGCCGAACTCAAGCCACCAGAAAACGTCAAGGAACTGCGCCAATACTTAGGGGTGGCCTCACGGTACCGCCGATTTGTCCCAGGCTTCGCCAAATTAGTTTAGCCATTGAACGCCCCCCTGCGCAGAAGACAAAATGGGACTGTATAGAGGCACATCAGCAAGCATTTGAGGCCGTAAAGACGAAACTAGTGGCAGACCCAATCCTAGCGTATCCAGACTTCACAAAACATTTAGCCACGCCAGCGACCATGGGCTCGGAGCGATCATTTGATGGACGCTGGAGCTGCAGCAGTACGACTTCAAAATCGCGTACAGAAAGGGACAGCTTCAACGTGGTGCCAGACGCGTTCTCCAGACAACCATTGCCGGACACATGCAGGAGGATGACCGAACTACAAGGAGCTGAGAAACCCGAATGCAAGTGGACACATGAAATGGGCAAGAAGATAGCCCAGAACCCGTAAAGTCCACAGACTACGTCGTAGAAGCAGACAAGCTATACCGACACATTCCGCAGCGAGCAGGCAGCGAGTATATGGTAGCAGCTGAACTTCGCCAAAGACTCATGGCGGAGAATCATGACTCGGCAACGGCGGGAGACATGGGAAGCCGGGAGACGATCGCTAGGATAGCAGCCAGGTATCATTGGCCAGGCATGCACCCCGACGTGAGGAAGTACGTGCAGAGCTGCTTGAAATACAAGTCCAGCCAGCTTGAAGCAGCAGGAAAAATACTCACGCAAATCCCGGAACCACGCTCTGTGTTGATTTTGTGGGGCCCCTACCCAGGTCAAAGCATAGCAACACAATGCTACTAGTGGTTATCGACCGATTCTCCAAATGGACCGAGATTATCCCAATGCGACGAGCGACTTCGGAAACACAAAGGAAAGCCAATCGAGAACGGGGACTTTCGAGATACAGAGTACCGTAGCTCATAATCACAGACAACGGAGTGCAGTTCACGAACAGGACCTTCAAACCCTTTCTGGGGGAGCTGGATATACGGCTCGAAGAGCTACTGTCTAGTGGTAACGCTAGACATAGGGAACGCCTTCAACACCGCCGACTGGAGCCGCACGCTGGAGTCTCTTGGAATCCCAGGAAACCTCATGCAAATAGTGCGGAGCTATTTCAGCGAGAGGGTGCTCACAGTGGAGACTGGCCGGAGTCCCGGTTCCGTCTTGGGACCCCTGCTCTGGAACACCATGTACGATGGGGTTCTGAGGCTCCCCGTGCCCAGTAACACCACCATCGAGGGCTTTGCCGACGATGTGGCAGTGGTCGTGGCCGCAAAGTCGCCGTAGTGGAGGAAAAGGCGAACGAGGCGATCACTCGATTGTCGTTTAAGGAGCACCTGGAGTACACCCACAAGAAGGCCAGCGGAACCGGAGAGCACTCACGCATGCTGCTGAACACCAGAGGCCCCAAGCAGACTACTAGGAAGCTGCTGACAAGCGTAGTCACTTCCCAACTGCTTTATGCGGCACAGGTGTGGGCTGAGATGGCCGTGAAAAGGACGTATATGCGAGTCGACATACAGACTGTGCGTCATCCGAGTTGCGAACGCATTTCGGCTGGTCATTACCGGCCACGACGAGGAGGATGGCTGTTCGGAGTGCGGATCTGGAATCTCCGAGGATGAGCACCACGTTATCTTCGAATGTGGGCGGTTCGAAGAGAGGGAGGCGCTGGAAGCAGTAGCAGGATCACCGATCAGGGTGGACACGTTGGTGCCACTGATGTTGGCGGACCAAAAGACATAGGATGTGGCGGCAAAATTCTCGGCGAAGCAGATAAAGTCGTTTAGGTCCCTGGAGAGAAGGAGGAAGGAGCGGACGGGCTGAGCGGTCTACCATTGTGCGAAGCATAGATTTGCGGCCGTAACGCACAATGCGGGCCCCGTCACATGGGGACATGCACAACGCATGTTTATCAATGTTTTGTTCTCTTAGGGCCGATTTTTCGATGTCAGGTTAACTTCTGTCATAGAGGTACATTTTTTTCGGAGTAATGTAGGCTCTCAAAATCATGTTTTTGTTTATCTGACTACTCCTGACTAAAGGAATAGCTTTAGTTAAAATTTGTCAGTAAGATGAAAGCAAACATGATTTTTAGCGACTAAATTACTCCGAAACAATAATTTACCTCATTGACAAAAGCAACATCCGAGCCTGAGATGGGCATGGACCGTGTTTTGTCGTGTCACATCGTGACACGATGGGTGCCCGCGTGTTTGTGTTTGATAATGAGTTCGATTCCATGGGCGTGCGTGTTCGTTCAAAATATAATCGGCACGATAAAACACGACACGAATACTTTTTTCCATAAATTTTCCGGAATTAGTATCCCTGAATTTCTGCAAATACCGTTATAAATTTTTACATAAGCAACGGAAAAGCAAAAAATTCATCAAGCTTTTTACGATAAAGATTAAAAATTGTCAACAAGCTAGAGAGTGTTTTCCACTTCTGGCCAAATTTTTAACGAGCGCCGTACTAGGTTATTAAGGTTAAATTTAGATAAGTTGTTGTTCCTACTTGTATATTAAAATATGTAAAACAAAATTAAAACAATTTAAAAAACTTTTTTTTTATATTTCTTGTTGGGCCGTGTTCGATCGCGTTCAAACAAACTATAGCCATGCCCATCTCTAATCTGAGCGGATGGGTCCGGTTGAATTGTCACGGACATCGGCGATAGCCGAGGTTTTCTTGAAGCGAGGAACTAACGATCTTTTCAACAAGAATCATGGGCGGAAACTGACGCAAGCTGGGGCTGGTCGCGACAGCAAAGGGGGCTGGGCGGCATCAATAATAGCCAGTTGCGCAATGCAGACGCCGGGACTTCGAACCCGTTCTCCAGCTGCTGGCTTTCCCGTTGGTGTCGCCATCGCCCTCGCCCTCAGCCAGCAGCAACTACGATATATCGGACGCCGAGCTCTCCGGCGAGGAGGGCGAGGTCATCGCGCTGGATGACGGCGACGAGGCAGCGACAAGTGGGCCGGGCGAGTCGTCGCCAAGGCGGTTCGAAGAGGCCGAGGGCTCGGATGTTACGCCCGAGGTCCGGAGGACGAGAAGAGGAGGCGCACAAAGGCCTACCTCATGCGTCAGGCCGTGCTGCAGGAGTGGGAGAGGCGGTTTGGGGAGGCCGAGGCTGAGGAGGCACGGCTGTGAGCAATGCCGATGCCAGAACCGAGCGAGAAGGTAGCGCTGGCCCGCCGGAAATCACCAGCGGACGACGCCGCAGCGGCAGGGCTCATGCCCGGAAGTCGGCGCTAAGGTGGAGAAGCCAGTGGTGCCACGGCGGCAGTCGTTGGCTGAGAGGAGACCTGGGCAGCGATCTCCGAAGACGAGTGGCCGGAGAGCGTGGCAGCCGAGAAGGAACGCTGGGCTAAGCTGGTCGTCGCGGGAGGCCGAAAGTACCGGATAAGGATGGCCGGAGGTACCGGATAGGGATGGCCGGAAGTCCATTTTCCTGACGCTCTTCCCACTCCTGGATCAGCTGGGGCTTCCTCCAGGGAATCTGCTCTGTCTTTTCGTCCCAGAGCAAGTCACGTTTTGTTGGCCTTAACACTCCCAGTGCAACCTCCTGATTTTTTGGCTCGATCGTATCTAGGAACTTAACTGGTGTGGCCCATTCCTGGACCCTCGCTGATTTTCCCTGATTCTGTATGTTTTACTATTACTATAACTGGTGATATTAACCCTATTATCTTGAACGGTCGGTCAAATTTCGGTGCGAGCTTGGCTGATAACTCCTCTATTCGGTTTCCATTCGCGCTTCCTCACGTTATGAGTTTGCGCTTGTTCTTGTGCTGCTTTCTGCATATTCTACCGTGCTAGTTCACACGTCTCCTGGATGCGTTGGAGTCTCTGTGTCGGTTGTAGTGCGAGTGCCCATCTTGCTACTCGTCCGGAGGGGCTCTCTGTTATTTGTTATCTGTTATTATTACAAAGTGGTACCCTTCTAGGTAAATTCCCTGAATTCCTGAGTAGATGGCAAGGTATTCCTTTTCGGTATCTGAGTAGTTCCGTTCTTCCTTTTGTAGTTTACGTACGAGATTACATGCGCCTAACCCGCAGTCACTGCCGTCTGTTTGTAGCACGAATGTCTTCGTGAAATCTGGGCAGGCGAGTACTGGTGCCTCGGGTAGTGCTCTTTGAAAGCTTCTTCGTGTTTGGCATTTCACTTGAATTTTGTGTCCTTTTTGATTATCTCGTATAGTGGTTGTGCTCTTTCGGTAAAGCTTGGGAAAGCCTGCGGTATCATGATGCCACTCCGAGGAAGGTGCAGACTTGTTTTGTTGTTATTGTCCCAGGTATTTGAATTTATCTTTGAAGAAGCGGCATTTTCCGGGTTTATCTGTTCTCTTGCCTTAACCGCCTGAGTACATTCTCCAGGTGCTCTTGATTTGTCCTCCCGATGACTATGATATCGTCAAGGTAGACGAATGCAAAAGGTTCAATTTTTGGTCCGATTACTGAATTTAGGACTCGTCGTACTTTCCATTGGAATAATCCCTTCCCTGGTATTGGAATTTGGTCCATTCGTGGTACCTGATATACGTCTCTCGCTAAGTGAGCATTGAGAAGCTTGTAGTCGATGCATAGTCTCCACAGGTTGATTTTTTTTCTGACCAAAACTACTGGTGAACTATATGCCGAGTGGGATTTCTCTATGAAGTGTTGCTCCAAGAGTTCGTTAACTTGTTCGTGAATTATTTTATGCATGGCCGGGTTCTTAAGGAAATACTTCTGTTTTAAGGGTCGGTCGGTTTTCATTTAGATCCTGTGCTTCGCGATGTGACTAGTGCCATTTATTATGCTTTAATTTCTTCATCTGTGTGATAATTTGTCTAGGCACTCCCCAATCTCTGTCGTTGTTCCATTTCTTTTTTTTTTTCCTGTTGCCGATGTGTGTTATTAGGTCCCCGCATTGCATTAGGTCCCCGCCAGCCACAGGCCATCGTCCAAGATTTAGAATGTTATTTTCGTTTCTTGTTCTCTTACCTTTATTAGAAGTTCTAACGCTTCTGAAGTTAGTGTAGATGTTTCGTTTGCCAGTTTTATTACTTAATCTTCGGGTTTTTTTCACCCATATTCTTTGAGCCGATCTGCTAGTTATACACTTGCAGGGTATTTAAATTTGAATCAGAAGTTTGCAACGCAGTGAAAGAAGCACCTCCGACACCATAAAGTATATATATATATATTCTAGATCAGCATCACCAGCCGAGTCGGTCTAACCATGATCTTTTAATTTAAATATAGCCACACATTTAAAATTAGGTAGACAGGCAGACAAACAGACAGGCAGACAAACAGACAGGCAGTTATTCCGAAGTTTTTAATAAAGTAAAAGTGGTTTCATCACTCTAAAACGATGATTGGCACAGAACGACAAACAGACAGAAAAATAGGAAAGATGTTTTCATTTTAAAAAAGGACGTTAAAATCTTGTTTATTGCATATATTTTGATCGGAGGATCGAATCGGGTGTTGTAACAAGTGTCCCAAGTCCATCGAGTTAATACACTTGTTAATGTAGCACATACATTTATTTATATTTATATTTATTAGCACTCAAACAAATTTATATTTTTATCATAAACAAGTTTTTATTCAGTTAATTTATTTAGATTGGAGCAGCAATGGTGCCGCTCCAATAGCTCTGGAGTTTCTGATTTTACAAATATGACTTAGGAGCTAAAGAAGGCTAAGTCTCGCAGCTGCGCTGCCAATAGCGGCAGCGGAGTCACGGTTATATATTCTTAAGTATATAGCTATGCTCGCTTAGGCTGAAGCGCGACGGTATATGCACATACATGAGGTCCGCGCGTGTTTCAATTATGCTGACACTTGCACTTTCTATGTGCGGCATATCCTCAGAAGAAAAATACAAAAAATAAATAATTAAATATAATCAATTTTCTTTATTAAACATAACCGGCATTCGAAGATGTGCCCGTTGTGCAAAACCGTTTGGTACTCTTGGTACAGTGGGTACTCGATATATGTGCATACGACACGGGCTTAACGAGGTGCCATTCGAACACTGTAAATGTACACATGTCCTCAGAAGAAAAATACAAAATCCATTCATTCATTTTTCTTTTTCTGTTTTAAACATTATTAAGTGAAAGTTAGTGAATTTACAACACAAAACGTAGCACAATATAATATATATACGTATGCCTAATTCTACTTAATTCTGTCAAACAATAACCTCAACTGCGAAACGAGAGCTCTCAACAATGATTTCTCCAATTTTAAAGATCTATACCTCAATTTGGTGGAAATTGATTTAATAATAAAATCGAAATGTAAAAGTTAAACAAAAAATGTATTCTAAAATAAAAAACTTAATTAATGTGACACAATCTTGAAATTTCATACAAATGGTAGAGAGTTCAAGTTTGTTCTTCTTTTACCTAAGTAATTTGTACTACCAAATTTAATCAAAAACGTTTTATCAATTAAAAGCAAAGCCCAATGGTTGAGATTTGAACCTTAACTTGTATTACAAAAAAATAAATGTAACATTTCACATTCTTTACATTTTTCTTTACCATAATTTTTAGAAAACATGGTAGGTAGGTAGAGCTAGAGCCTTCAAGTAGAGCGGAGATCCTTTTTGATCCACACCCTCTGTTTGTCGATGCTAGCTGCGTCAAACTCAGCATCACCCTGAATCGTTGAGAAACCCTAAGATAGCTGTAATCATCAGCTTTCCTACATCTTTCAACGATTCTAGCTGGTAGGCACCAAAGTGGCGTGCTCTGATCCTGTTTTTTGCTGGAGACTTGCAGAGGAGGTGCTCCGGTGTCTCTTGTTCCGTTTCGTCATTGCAGCTTCCGCAGATTGTGTTGTAGGGCAGTCCCACCTTCAGAGCTCTGTACCTGACCTGTAGAGTCTTTGACCTTTTACTGTTTGATAACAGTTCCTGCGCCCGACTACTGTCAAAGACCGGCCAACATAGCTTTGATCTCTTATGCTCACTCTTCCTTGACCATTCCCTGTTGGCTGTCCTTCTGAAATGGTCATGGATCAGATTCTTCCAGCTGAGCCTGCTTGAGCCAGCTCATCCGCTTTCTCGTTGCCTGAAATATCACTATGTCCCGGTACCCATATGAGTTTTACGTCGTTGTGCTCGGGAAGGGTATTAAAGGCTCCCTTGCATTGTGCCACTAACTGAGAGTTCGTTCTCACGGCTGTGAGTGATTTAATTGCTGCCTGGCTATCCGAGTAGGTCCAAACCTTGGTATCCCTGAAGTCCCGCTGTATAGAGAGACTGGCTGCCTCCAATACAGCGAGCACCTCAGCCTAAAAAACCGTTGCTAAAACTGGGAGAGTGAAGGCCGCTTCAATCTCTCAGTCTCAGCAAAGATTCCAGCCCCTACCCCACAGCTCATCTTTGAGCCGTCGGTGCAGCGCGATATCACATTCTGTTCGGTTACCCTGTCACTGATCCAATGTTCTGAACCTTATTTCCGTGGTGTATCCTTGTTAGTTTTGTAATGTTATATTCCCTAGTCAGTGCTGGCCACCACACTAGGGCTCCGTATCAATATTGGTCGTACCATTGCAGTATAGAGCCAAATTATAGTTTTTGGGTGAAGTCCAAACATTTTGGTGCACGTGTAGAAAGCAGTGCTTGCCTTTCTAACTTCAGCTTCCATGAGAGCTTAGAGTCCAGTCTCATACCTAGATACTTCGCCTGCTCTGATAGTTGTAGCTCAATGCCATCAATCTTGGGCATGTTGTATTGTGGTATCTTTGTTCTTCTTGTGAAAAGCATCACAGGACTTCACCCTCTTGTTTAGACGGTCCAGTGCACCCGTCATTATTTCACTGATAACGTCGGGAAATGGTTTTGATACTAGCAGAACTACGTCGTCTGCGTATGCTACTGCTTTGACTCCTCCCATATTGAGTTATTTCAATATGTGGTTCATATTTATCGGCCTGAGCAGGGGCGATAAAACTAGCCGCGTAAGGTGAGTGCCACTCAGTTCGGCTATTGTCGTCCTGCTCTTCTGCATAGCACCAATCCATTCTCTGATCTCTCTCAATGCCGATCGAGTTGAGGGAGCCCAGGATGGAGTCGGCGTTCACGTTGTTAAACGCACCTTTTATGTCCAGAAAGGTAACCATCGTGAACCGGTAGTATTCTAGAGATCTCTTATCGGCCTATTATCGGCCTTTGCTAGGGTGTGCCCCCTCCTTCCTGGTTTGGGTATTAATATGACTTAAGCTTCCCTCCATAGGAGCGGTGTGTACGTCAGCTTGATGCAAGCCTCGAAGATGACCTTAAGCCACCCACTAAAACTTGTCTTTGCTGATTGTAGCATTGCCGGTATTATGCCATCCGGGCCCGGGCTATTATATCTCAAACGAGTCAATCGCCCTTTAAATCTCTTCGATGGTGACGATGTGTCCGTTTGTTGTTTGCGCGAGTTTCCAGGTTCCTCGGGTTCTGAGTACTCTCGTAGGTTACCCGGGAATTGTGAATCCAACAGTGTCTCCATTGATTCCTCGACTGTCATTGTTGCTGTGCCGTCTGGCTTTTAATAAGGGTAGGGCTTGCGTGCCCTTTTGCAAGGATCTTGCTCAATCTTTCTGTATCCTTTTTACCCTCTATTTTCTCGCAGTAGCACTTCAAAGACTCCTTCTTGGCTTCGTATACTTCCTTCTTGGTACCATAGCTTGTGTTAAAGGACTTACGCGCTCTCTTCCTGAGTTCGCTAAGGTTCTTAGTCCTCCATGGTGGGTATTTCTTCTTAGAGAATGAGACTTTACATGACTCGTTGAAGGCATTATTAAAAATGTTGGTTAGGTCCTCGACTTCCTTGTCGAGTGCCCTCGTTGGTGTTCCTTGATCCTCCTATTCCTGACCTTAGAATGGACAATTTCGCTGAATTTGTCCCAGTTTGTATTACGGTACCGGTATTACGCCTCGGTACTGGTTTCTTATAGGTAGCGAAAGCACGAAAAATATATATCTATGGTCTGAAAAGAAATTTTGTAGCGACACCATCCACTTTTCGACCCTATACTGACTATTTTCAATTATTAAAGTAAGATCTATAACCTCCTCCCAGCCCTGAAAATAATCCGTACTGGGAAAAATGAAGGTTGGTATGTTACCTTTGTGACATATAGTAGCGTTGCGATAAAAAAAGGGAGACTGTACTTCCCCAGAGTGTCTCTCGCTGGGTCGTCTTAGTGTCTTCAGCCCACTGCATCAGCTTGATGACCGGCTCAGGCGGAGCCGGCTCGTCGTGGGCCATGTACGCCGAGGCAATAACGATCCCATTTCCATCTGCTGTCTCGAATACAGCGACTGCCAGATCCTATGTGCCGAGATTGGAACAGAGATAAGTATTAATATCATTCTTGATTACTATACCTGATCTCGTCCTACCCGTCGAGTTCGTGTACAGTAGTGTATATACAGGGAGCTTCAGACCAAATATAGTACCTGCTTGTAACATGCTTTCCTGGATTGACGACCAGGACAAGGACTGCTTTACCTTCTGCTCTAGGTGGTGGCGGTGGTTGCTGCTACTTCTGCTGCCTCCAAATTCTTGGAATGGTGGATTGATTCGAAACTACTTGGTTCTTAATGGATGCCCGACTCTGATTGTACACCACGGTGCTGGCATTCATTTGGCAAAAGTTGCGCTGGTTTTGCTCCTTCGCCCGGTTCTGTCCATTACTGTACATGTTCTTCTCGAGGTCGGCAATGAAGGATTTGTCTAGCCAGACACTCTTCTCAGCGCGCGGTGGCCGTCGCCTCTGCATGACCTTCTCGAGCTCGGCAATGAAAGATTTGTCCAGCCATACACTGCTCTCAGCAGCATCGGGAGGTGGCGGTAGCCTCTGATGGCTTTATCTCAGTCACCGAGCATGATATCTGAGGGTGCTCATCAAAGTCATAACCAAATATGACATCGAGGGACCTATGTCCTCCAGGCATTTATTTATGCAAATGTTTAATATATCCCAAAATCCATATTATTGAATTGGCCTCTACCAATTTAATTACTATAACTTTATCTGCTCTTCTAAACTCCTGAACTCGGCTTTTAATAATGTAATAATGTAAGTATTATTGTGTTTGACGTGTATGTTATTTTCTAGTATTTTGTTCGTTCGTCTGCGTACCGGCCTTTAAAACAGCGCTGCCGAAAAGTGTTTCTCGACTATTACCCTCTCGCTCTCTCTCACTGCTTAGAAACGCTGTTCGCGTGTCTGAGTACGGAGATTAAACAGTTAACATTTTCGTTCGATTATTTTTCACAGTTTTAAACGTGGATTAACCATGCAATAATGCTTCGATGAACTTACATCGTTATATGACGACCATGCACCATCCTTAAGTACTGTAAAAAACTGGAACAATGAATTTTCACGTGGTCGCAGTTCGCTCACTGACGCATCTCGCGAAGGTCGTATAAAAACAGTTGTGCTAGCAAATGTCGATGCAGTGCGCGTAATCATTGAGCAAGATCGACATGTTAAATACTGTGAGATTAAGGCATCATTGGGCATAAGTTCCACCAGCGCACATTCAATATTACATAAATGCTTTGTTCGCACTTGATACCGCATAATCTGACTAGTGATCAAAAAGAAGCACGTGTCGATGCAAGAAAATGATAAAAAAAAAATGCAGTGCCGGGACTTCCAAACATGTCTACAAAATCGTTGTTCGCTTATTGCGAAGGAGATAAAAAAAGCAACTTAGTGTACTCCGAATTTACCCAAGTGATAATTAATAAAGTACGTCCGTTCAATTCTAGCGATTTATTCCAAGTGCCCTGCTGGCGGACTCGCCGCAGCGGCTAGTTTCTAGGCGAATTTCGACGCGAATGTCGAAGCGAAGGTTGAAGCGAATGTTAAAGCGAATTTTCAGTTTACAATGTTGGAAAACATGTACATTTCAAACTAGCCGTTAAATGCCGCCCGTTGGGGGAAGTTTGATTTGCGATATTAGCAGGCTGTGCCCCGTCTCACAGCTATCTGTGGTAGGACATGTAACGGCTGTACAATTGCGATTCTTAATTTATACATTAGTTTAGAAAATTAAATGAAATGACTATACATCGCCCGCGTTGAAGAGATGCAGGTCTTCAATCTAATGGTAATGGTGCAAGATGGTGAATCGCTCGCTTGTAGATTCCCGATCTGGTCTTCACAATTGCAACTCGAACCTTGCCATCTGGACCCAAGATCACCTCGGTGACGATGCCGAGCAGCCAATGTTGTGGCGGCAAGTTATCCTCTCTGATGACTACGACAGTTCCGATTGTGAGATTTGCGAAATCCTTTGTCCATTTGGCTCGTTGTTGCAAGCTCGACAGATATTCTCGAGACCAATCCCGCCAGAAACGCTGCTTTATTGCTGATACTAGTTGCCACCGCTGGAGATGGCCCAGGTTGTCTTTCGCAGATGAAGGCAGACTAACTGGTGGCAATGCAGCGAGAGTGGTGCCAACGAGAAAGTGGGCGGGCGTGATTGCTTCACCATCGTTAGGGTTGTTGCTATCGGCTACTAGTGGACGCGAGTTTAGAACCGCTTCCACTTCTACAAGTACCGTCTGAACGGCAAGGCGTTCTTTTAGCAAGGCGTTTCCGACGGCTTTGATAAGAAGATGTTTGGCTGACTTTACAGCCGCTTACCATAGGCCTCCAAAATGGGGTGCCCGTGGGGGTATGAAGATGAAGTTGACTTTGCAGCGTGTTCCAAAGCTGCCAAAAGTCTCTGAGGTCGAGTCTAGGTGTGCGCTGATCTCCTGCAGCATCCTGGCTGAGCCCACAAAGTTTGTTGCGTTGTCGCAGTACAGTTTGTCGAGTGGCCCACGACGGCCGATGAATCTGCTGAGGCATAGAAGAAACGAGTTAGATGTGAGGTCTTTTAACAGCTCTAAGTGAATAGCCTTTGTCGAGAAGCATATAAAGACAGCCACGTACATTTTTACCGGTGTCTTGCCGCGGATTCCTAACGATACTCTGATGGGACCGAAGAGATCAACTCCGCTTACTCTAAATGGTCGACTGCTTAGAAAACGATCAGCCGGTAGATTTCCCATTATCTGAGTTAACAGACGAGGCTTGTATCGAAAGCAGAGTATATATCGACGGACAACAGCACTGCATTCACAACGGGCATTAACAAGCCAAATGCTCTGCCGGAGCAACCCGACAAGAGCACGAGGCCCAACGTGACAATTTGTGCGATGAAGGTGCTGAATATACAGCCTTACAAAATTATTTCCCTTTGGCATCAAAAGGGGAAACTTAGCGTTATGTTCCAACGGAGCGTGCAACAAGCGGCCACCCACACGCAACAGCTGCAATGTGCTATAACCAACTGTTTCAGTGCTTATAAATGGGTTAAGCTTTTGATATGAATTTTGCAAATGATGTTTCTTGGACAATTTTTCAAATTCGATTGCGAGTGTTTCGTGCTGAATAGCTTGAACGATAGTGAGAAAGGAAAATGCGTATTCAGACGATGATAGGCTTGAGGTAGTCCACAAGGCCCATTTTCGGCCATATAGGAAGCGAGAGATAAATGCGACGATTCGAATAATTTTTAAATATGACGATGAGTTTTCAACAATGTTCAGAATTGGATTTGAAACTAACTCCGAGGTTATGTGCGTAGTAGCGCTGGCTCTTATTTCCGCTTGTGCATCTGGCAAAGTGTCTGACAAGTGGGGGTTACTTGGCCAGGTACTGGGGCTACGCTCTAAAAATGACGGTCCATCAAACCAAAACGATTCTCTCAATTTCTTGACCGTACAATCACGCGATGGAAGGTCTGCAGGATTGAGTGCAGTAGGCACATGTCTCCAAACTGCAGTTGGAGCTAGTTCGTGAATGGCTGACACTCTGTTGGCCACAAACGTTTTAAGAGTTGATAGGCTAGTGCGTAACCAATACAATACAACTTCCGAATCTGACCACATGAATACCTTTTCTATATGAAAATCAATTATTTTCTGAACATCATGCCATAGTTTAGCTAGCAAATGGGCTGCGCAAAGTTCCAGTCTCGGTATGCATACACGATTAATTGGCGATACTCTGGATTTGGCAGTCAATAGTGTGGTTTTTACACCATGAGAATCTACCGTTCGAACATAAAGACAGCAACCATATGCGTCTTCAGAAGCGTCGGCAAATCCATGGATTTGGTATGTCCCTCTCCGATTGGTGCCGACATGTCTAGGTATGTTGAGCGTATCTAATTCCTGGAATGAGGATACTACTGATTCCCAGCGTTTATAAGTTTCAGGAGGAATTTTTTCGTTCCATCCTATTTTAAGGGACCAAAGTTTTTGAATGAGAATTTTTGCAAGAGTGACAAGTGGACAGATCAAACCTAAGGGGTCGAATAAACGAGCTGCAAATGAAAGTATTGACCGTTTGGTAGGTTCTACTTCTTGACTGAATTTGTGTATACTGAATTTGAAAACGTCTCGCAGCGGACTCCAAGTAAGACCTAACGTTTTCGTGTCACCTGTTTCGCCAAGCGGAATTTCTGCTTCCTGAACAGGACTATCGTACATGTCACAGTTTGCTGCCCATTTGGCCAGCACAAACCCAGCAGACTCTAGGATTAGAATGATTTCCTGCCTGAGTGATTTGAGTTCTTCGAGAGTGTCAGCTCCTGATAAAAGGTCGTCGACATAGAAATCGTCGGCGACAGCTTTTGATCCTAGCGGATGCGATTTCGCATAGATTTCGCTAAGTTGCTCTAAGCATCGTATAGCGAGAAATGGAGCGCTGGCGGTTCCATAAGTGACCGTATTCAACCGATATATCTGTAAAGGCTCATCTTGGCTCCGTCGCCAGATGATCATTTGAAAATCTCGATGATTCTCATCGATCATGACCTGTCGATACATCTAGTGATGTCGGCGGTCATGGCAAACGGACGAAATCGAAATCGTAACAATGTGGCGTATACACAAGGCTGGATCGTTGGACCCACCATAAGTATATTGTTTAACGAAATTTGTGATGTTGTTTTCGACGAAGCATCGAATACAACCCTAAGCTTTGTTGACGCGCTTTGTGGTCTGAGTATGCACTGGTACGGAATAAAGTAATGAGGTTTGTTTGGTACGACATTATCTGTTGCAGACATGTGTCCTAATTCCAAATATTCCCGCATAAAATCGAGATACATTTTCTGTACTGTAGGGTTCGCATACATTCGGCGCTCTAGCGCCAAGAAGCGCCTTCTGGCAGTGTCGTAGGAATGCCCCAAACTGCTGGGGCTCGATTTAAAAGGAAGGCTCACCACGAATCTACCTGAAGGCTGCCGAGATATTGTATCTACAAATACCTTTTCACATAATGTCTGCTCGGGAGTGTATAACTGAGCCGATGTCAAATCGGGTACTTTCTCAATTTCCCAAAACTTTCCTAAAATAGAGTCCAAAGTTGCTGACTCGTCAAGGATTCCTAACATGGAGCAAGATGCAGACCTTGGTGATTGTGCTGACTTAAAACTTCCTGACGTTACCCAACCGAATACAGCATTTTGAAGAGTAGGTCCATAGTCATTATGTCGAACTTTTCCCGCCTGTAGTAGGTCGAAGAATACGTCCGCGCCTATTAGAATATCGATCCTCTTGGGTTTATAGAACTGGGGATCTGCGAGAGTGAGATTTTCTGGGACCCAGTCGGTGACTGGTGAAGACCGTACTGGATTATACGACGAAATAGATTTTAGAACGATAAATTCAACAACCATTTCAAAGGAATTACTACGAGAGCAAATAGTGGTTTGAACAGCATGGCAAGCTGTCAACTGCGGGTTTCCAATGCCTGATAACTTTATGTCATGTCGATATCTTTTTAAATTAAGGCCTTTTCCTAACTCCTCGGTTATGAAATTAACCTGTGAACCTGAATCCAATAGGATTCTTGCCATTTGCTTTTGGCCAGATTGATTCCTAACATCGACAAGAGCCGTGGCTAATAGAACTTGATCGGATCCCTCGCTTTCGTTGTGGTTAAGTGCTGAGTTTACAGACTGCTGAAGGAAATTCGGATCTATAGCCTTTGGAGCTGCATCTACACTTGAGCCTGAGACTTGAGGTATCGAGTTATACCTATGCAAAAGAGTGTGATGAGGCTTGGAGCAAACGCGACAATTTGAGGATTTGCATTGTGAAACGCCATGTCCCTTTCGCAAGCAATTTATACATAACGGAAAACTCTTTGCCAATTTAAATCGAGCTTCTACGGACATGTTAGCAAATGATGCACAATTTTGAATGTAATGTTCCATTGATTTGCAAAAGGAACATTTTGGATTCGCAGTGTCTATCGACTGCGAGACAGTTAGTGAAGTCTTGCTTGTTTTGCGAAGACTTCCATCACGACTAGCCTTATTATATTTTAACTTACCTGAGGTTGATTCATCAGCTGCAAGATGCTGATAACGTTTATTTAAGGAGTCTGCGCACTGTTTCCATAAAGGAATGGACTGATAATCCATCTGCTCTTCCCATCTAGACCGTGTTTTTGGGTCTACCTTAGACATCACTATGTGGATGATCATGGCGTTTGCGATTTTCTGGTCATTGCCCAGCGATAATAGGGATTCATAGATCGCGGTAACTGTGTCGATTAGCGACCGTAACGATGCAGCAGACGGATAAGACATTGTGGGAATGTTAAACAGGCGCGCGATACTATCAAAAAAAATTAAGCAAGGATTATCGTATACTCGAGTAAGACTTTCTAATGCCTTGGCATAGTTATCGTCTGTTATCTGATATGCCTTTACTGTTCCTAGGGCTTCTTTTTCTAGGCACGACAAAAGGTGATTAAACTTTTCTACATTGGACAATGAGCAATCAGCGTCAACTAAACTTTTAAACAGACCTATGAAATTTTTAAAATCTGCATAATTGCCATCGAATTTAGGCAACTTCATGTGAGGGAGGTATCGGCTGCGGGACATAGACGTATTTAATTCTGACATGTTTATAATACTCCTGTTATCCTTATCTTTGTTTGAACGGCTGCAAGCTGACATTACAAAGGACCTTGCCGAAACGCATAAATCCTCTAAATCCGCCCGACACGAGATATCAATATTAATTTGTTCGATTTGTAGCTGAAGGTCGAATGCCTTTTTAATGTAATCATTTAGAATGTCCAAACGACATTCCATCTCGCATGGCTCGAAAGGTTCCGCCTGCTCACGCACAGCCTTGTCAATTCGTTGAATATTTCTCCTCACCCGATCCAACTGTTCAAGCAATTCATCTGTTTCAAGTGAGTCCACTTCTGCGGAGGAGGTCTTGCCTAAACGCCTTTTGCTACCCATTATCAATATCAAATTGTTCTTGTTATTCTTGCACTTTATTTGGTAATCGCACCCACAGCGGCAGCGTGTAGTTTAGCTGTCGAAAGGAAGTAATATGTAATAACGAAATGAAATGCTGTTGATGCCAATTAAACGCGCAACGAATTCACTTTTGATTATTGATGTATGCAACTTAAGCAATCCAGAAAGCTCGATGTATTCCAGCAGTGGCCACAGAGAGAAGCAGCGGAACGAATATGCGAACGGAAAAGCAATTTTGGTACAGCTAACCGCGCAGGTCTAGCTGATAAGCAATATAGATGTGTGTGCGCTGTCAAGTGCCGTATTGCAGCAAGGGGCTGCCAACGAAGATCACGGCAAAGCGACGAACGACGAAGTAAGGGAATAGCAACCACGAATGCTATCCGCTTTGTTATGTGCATTAATAATGCACCGTTTGCCGAATTCTGCTCGCTACCAGGTACATAGAGTTGCATACATACTCACGAACTTCCAATAAGTAATTCCAACTGCTGTTGGTCTGAGATGAATACATACATGCGTACGCTGACTTCGAATGCGAGCTTCAGTGGGAGTGACAGAGCCGGCACCATCCAACGAGGTGTTGATGTGTGTATGATGGTTGGGCGCAGTCCAACGAATTCTAGGTTTGCCTTTGCGGCTTCCAGATTGTGTGTAGTTGAGAATTTTACCGAATGTAAAAATTCCCTCGAAGGCTTCCAGGTTGTGTGTAGTTGAGAATTTTACCGAATGTAAAAATTCCCTCGAAGTTTTCCAGGAATTCCACAATGACGACTTGGCGAGCGGCGATGTGGCGATCGCGCGATGTAATGATGTACGAACGAAAATGCGCAAGTCCACGCTTAAGTTGTGGGTTGCGGCGGTCGAATAAATTGAATTAACTAATTAACTATAACTTAGGTTCGTTCGGAGTCCACCCGGGGGCGCCAAAATGTTCGCTTCTTGCGAAGGAGATAAAAAAAGCAACTTAGTGTACTCCGAATTTACCCAAGTGATAATTAATAAAGTACGTCCGTTCAATTCTAGCGATTTATTCCAAGTGCCCTGCTGGCGGACTCGCCGCAGCGGCTAGTTTCTAGGCGAATTTCGACGCGAATGTCGAAGCGAAGGTTGAAGCGAATGTTAAAGCGAATTTTCAGTTTACAATGTTGGAAAACATGTACATTTCAAACTAGCCGTTAAATGCCGCCCGTTGAGGGAAGTTTGATTTGCGATATTACCAGGCTGTGCCCCGTCTCACAGCTATCTGTGGTAGGACATGTAACGGCTGTACAATTGCGATTCTTAATTTATACATTAGTTTAGAAAATTAAATGAAATGACTATACAATCGTTATAAATGACGAATCATGGATTTACGCTTATGAGCCCGAAACTAAACAGCAGTCGAACGTATGGGTCTTTCAAAATGAGGAAAAGCTAACAAGCAAGGAGCACTTCCAAGCAAATGGTGGCCTGTTTCTTCGGAATAACTGGTCATGTCGCCACCATTCCATTAGAAAAACGTAGAACGGTAAATTCTGAATGGTACGAAGACATATCTTTGCCAGAAGAGTATGGAGAAATAAGGAAAACCAACAACCGAAGACGAATTAATCTCCACCACGACAATGTAAGTTAACACAAGTCCAAGCAATTAAATGACTTTTTGGGCACTCAAAATATTGAATTGATAGTCTAATGACATTTTTTATTTCCACATATCAAGAAAAAAATTACGTGGTCAACGATTTTCATCGCCAGAAGAAGCAGTTGAAGTGTTTAAAACCATGTTCTAGTGGTGTCTCAGGAGGAATGGATAAAATGTTTTGAAAATTGCTTTGTTCGAATGCAAAACTGTATTAATCATGTAGGAAAATATTTTGAAAAACAATTAATCCCTTTTCAAGCACCTGTTTTAATTTTTTCATTGTTAGGCAGCCCACGTACTGATACAGTTTTGCTCCTCAGTGTAGATTTTATTCACCCATTTAGATTAATTCGGAATACTAGTGGCTTAAAAAAGAACACCATTCAATACACTTTAATATCAAATACACTCTTACTCAACCGTCATATTCAAATTGTAGTGTGAACCTTAATAACAAAAATATATGTTCTTTGGGCGTCACTCGTCTCTCCAACCGTAATTAGAACAACTATTTACGTGCCTGAAAAATAATAGATGTCGTTAGTCAATCTGTCTTTCTACCTACACTGCCTCACAAGCGGATCCATGCTTGATTGTAAAACAATCGGGCTGTGTTTTGGACATTTTCACTGGCCATTCGCAGACTTAATGCGTCTTTGGCTCGTCGCGAGCCATGCAATACGATATTCTAGTTTATTAAATCGTCAATCAAAAATTATGTAATTTTCTTGATTCAGTCTTCCATTCGTAGAAATGCCCCCTTTTAAATGGGTTTCTACCAATGCATTTTTATACCCTTGCAGAGGGTATTATAATTTTGCCATGATATTTGCAACGCAGTGAAGGAGGCATCTCCGACCCCATAAAGTATATATATTCTTGATCAGCATCTCCAGCTGAGTCGATCTAGCCATGTCTGTCTGTCTGTCCGTCTGTCGGTTTCTACGCGAACTAGTCTCCCAGTTTTTGAGCTATCGAGCTATCAGCATAGTCTTATTTCTTTAGCACGCAGTGTATATGTCGGAACGGCCGAAATCGGACCACTATATCCTATAGGTGCCATAAGAGTAATGGAGAAAATAATGAAAGAAAAAAATGTTAACTTCTCTGATTTTAAACGTATTTCTATAAATGTCGAGATATAGTGGTTTTACACAGTTTTATAATTACGGTTTTAATTTTATTAAGATCGGACAGCTATATCAGCTGCCATAGAAGCGATCAGTCGATTTATATGAAAATGTAAAATTCTACATGTAAAATGTAAAATCTACAAAATATACAAAATTCGATATTTTTTCGACATTACCAAAATATATAAATTTTCATTAATCCAATTGCATACTGCAAGGGTATACAAACTTCAGTTTACCGAAGTTAGCTTACTTACTTGTTTTATTTTTAATTTTGGTTTCTCTTGAGATACCCTCATGCCTGCTTCGTACAGGCTTTCTAGTACCCTGTCGATATCTTGTACGTGTTCTTCTTTGGTTTTTGAAAAAATTATTACGTCGTCGACGGTAACATAACATGTTTTCGATATTTTCGCGGAGGACATCATCGATAGCCCTCTGAAACATGCTTGGTGCATTTTTGAGTCCGAAGGGCAACCTACAGAATTTGCCGATATTAACAGAGAAAGCAATTTTTTTCTGTCCATTTCCGCCAGCTAAATCTGGTGGAATCCCGATTTCAAATCTAGTGTAGTAACATATTGGGCTTTAACCATATTTGCAAGAATAGTTCAGATGCTCGGAATAGGGTATTTGTCATCGATGGTTGTTTGATTTAGTTTTTTAAAATCAATTACCATATGTTTCTTTTTGTTACCATCGTCGTCGTTGGTTTTTTTTTTCGAAAACCCACACAGGGTTGTTATACGGGGATTTGGATGGTCGAATGAAGCCATCTACCAAAAGTTGTTTAACCTCTACATTAACAAAGTCTGACACACCCATGGGTAAAATTTTGAGTAAACCGGCTCTCCGTCAGAGCGAATTTTCGCGACTGTATTTATGTTAAATGGGAGAGCTTTGTTGGGATCTGCAAATTCCTCTGTTTTTTTTTTCACTCATTTCAACTCCATCTTAATTGGGACACCTGTGCCGGTTATGGTTACAAAATGCACACTGTATCTTGCATATTTTAGTTCTTCGGAACCAAAATTATGTTCTATTTTCCCCGTGCTTAGGTCTATTCGGGCGTTTACTTTTTTATATGGTCAAGGCCGACAATGCCATCAAATTCATTTAATTGTTCAAAAATATAAAAGGTTCCGACACTTCCGCGGTACAGCCGCAAAGCATTGCTTCGCGGAAGCAGAAGGCCCATCCCTTACTGCACTTGTCGTCTTCTTTACTCGTCAGACCTTAATCTGGTCATGGTCTCCACCAGGCTGTCCTTCGAGATCACTGGGTTCAGCTCCTCCTCCAGTACATGTCTCTCATCCGCGGACCTACCGCATCTGAAGACCACGTGCTCCGCAGACTTCTCCTCGCGGACTGAGCATGCTCCGCTGACTTCGTGGTCGAACCTGTGTAGGTAGCCACGAAGTAGAAGTTCACCTGGCCGTGCTGTCTATTGGTCCAGACCTCCAGGTTTGGAATCAACCGAAAGGTCCAGCCTCTCCCAGCAGGTTTCCCATTATGCTCTCTCTCTCCAGAAGATAGGGCTCATCCGCGCACTTGCTCGTGAACAGAGGCCTGATCGGAGGCAAGGAGAGACCCTGCCAGAACTAACGCAGCCTGGTCCGACACCATCCTGAATGCGCTGCAGATGCGGAGGGCAGCCAGTCTATGGGTGGCGTTCAAGGAGCGGCAGTACGACTGCGTCGACATGGCGTGCTGTCATACCGGCACGGCATAGAGCCTGGTTGCCCTAACCAAGCTGGTTAAAAGCAGCTGGTTAAAAGCAGCTTGGACCTCTGTTTCGGGCCTTTATGGTTCAACAGGATACGCGATAGAGAACGAAACGATCCCGCCGCCTTGGTGCTTGCGTACGCGAGATGTTCGCGGAACGAAAGCCTCGTGTCTAACATCACCCCGAGGTACTTAATCGCTCAGGTCGATTTGATCGGCGCGTCGCAGACTCGGATACTTTCAATCTCCGCTTTCTGCTGCTCACGAGCACGGCTTCGGTTTTCTGGGAGGCCAGCTGGGTACGGGGGGACCTCGAAATTGGTCAGAGACTCCATAATGCTGCACCATCTCGCCGTGTTGAATGCATTGCGTATGTCCAGGGTCACTATGAGGCAGTATTCTTTAGCCCCTCCTTTCCAGCGTCGGCCTGTTGACTTCGCCATTCTGAAGCCAAACTGGGCTTCAGAGAGGTAGCCAGGCTTCTGGATCCTGGTGCCGATCATGTGCTCCAGCACTTTTCCATCTCCGTCTATGAGAAAGATTGGCCGAAAAGATTACATTGAAGAGGTGTCCACCTCCATCGGCTTACTTATAACTGTTACTTATAACTGTTTTTATCTTTGTTAGGCTATCTTTGTTTAAAGTAGTGAGGATTTTTTTTCATTAAATTGTTGCCCTTCATAGTGCTGGTTGTTGGAGCGACCTTGTCGCCAATTTACAGGCTTATTGCTGGCCGGTTTGGCCGTTTCTAGGTGTTTTGCTAAATTTGCTGCAAAAACACCTCGGTCGTGGCTAGACTGAGCTTCTTGTACTAGTGCAAGGGCTGTGGGCAAATTCTCAGGTTTTGCTGAAAAACCGCTGTTCTAAGGGAATTTTTTAGCCCTGAAATGAACGTGTGAAGAGCGTCATTTCTATATTTTTCATTGAGAACCGAAGGTGCTGCGGCGTCGTTAGCCATTGAGATTTTATTAGTTAACGCCATGAGTTTCTTTTCGATCTCATTGTAGTACGTTAATAGGGGCAAATCTCCTTGTCTCATGAGATTTAACTCTTGCTGAATTGTCTGGACAGGGATCTTGTCGGCGTATGTAAAATCTAATCGTGCGAAAATAGCTTTAAAATGTATTACTTTGCCGAAGCATGATAGGACCGCGCTCGCGGATCCTCTTATTTTATGACGTATGATCGCCATCGCCTGGTAGTGTCTTGAGATACCTTCGTAAGGCCGAAATATTTCGTAAGCTACCTCTAAAGCTTGTCGCCAAGCGACCTAATCTTCTTGTATACCATCGAATTCTGGTAGGGATTTTTCAATGTGGAGGGGTTCGTTACATGAAACTCCTTCCTTGTCTTCTATATTCTGGAATGTATCTACAGTAGGCGAGTTGACTTTTGATAATATTTATTTGATCAGAGAGCTCTTCTATTATTTCTTCGAAAACTTGTGTCTGCTGGTTGAGGGCCGTGCTGACGACTACCTCGAACATAGATTTCCAATCTCCAATGGACATGGTGTCTTTTTTCTTTTCCCTCATCTGCAATTTTGTATAGCTTTCTAAGAGTTCGTCGTCCGTATCACTATTTTTTGACATTAGTCACTCCTATGAAACAGGGAGTACTTATTTTTTATATTTTAAAAAATATTCTTGAAAATTATATTCTAATTATTTGTTTACCCCGATATTTTTGATTGAGGAAATAATAATTAATTATTAGTTTTATATACTTTATTTTTAATGAAAAGTTATCTGGAACTGGTGGGGGTGTTAAAATCGTCCTTCTATATTTGTCCCGCGGTGTTGCCGAGGGATTGCCATTCAGCCAATTTTTTTTTTTCCTTTTAAATCCACCGGTGTTGGCGAGGGGTTGCCCTTCAGCCAATTAATAGACACTTATTTTTTCCTTTTAAATTCAGCGGTGTTGGCGAGGGGTTACCCTTCAGCCAATTAATTCGAAGATGTTTTCTTTGTGTTTTTTTTTTTTTTTTAAATCTTTTTGGAATTTTAATTTCTGTTTGTCGTTGCAAATTCTTCAGAGTTTTCAGAGTCAGTGTTGGCACTTCTCTTTTTTTTAATACACTTTTGATCCTGAGGATCCTGGCACTTTCACTTTCAATTTCACTTTTACTTTCAATCAATTTATAATTTTTTCCGTGGGCTTTTGTGTTGGGCGCCAGTTATATTAAATTCATTTGATCCGTTTTAATGTTATTTATTTATTTAACTTTTCAGTGATTCCCTTTAGGGCATGCTTAATTAGTTCAGAATTAGTTTCTTGACTAAACTAAATTTACAAAATGCCTTAAACGTAAGTTCGGGGTGCGCTGCCGTCTGCAGCTTTCCCACGATAAGCGCTGACTCGACGTCTCGTGCCCCCCGACCATCGTTGGTGATCGCTAGCGCTGACCAGCCTGCTGACCGCTGCACCTGCAGCGGCAATTCTTGCGGGTGTCAGATGTCTGCCAGCTTAATCTAGATACTAGAGGCAGAAAGGAAACACTGAAGGATAGACTACTTGTACACTTTAATTTTATAGTTGGCGACAATATGGAAGACGAAGATTCTGACTACGGAGAGGCGGCATCCGTGCAAGACCGAAACTCTGTGGCAGAAGGAAGGCAAAGTACATTTACATTGCGAGATATAGAGGATTCTCTGTCTCAGTTCAACGGATCAGGTCAGCCGTCTATATACAGTTGGATCCATGAATTCGAAGATAATGCCGCAGCGGTTCAATGGAATAATCTACAAATGTTTATTAATTCAAAGCAACTGTTGAAGGGCGAGAGTTTGGATTAGAGGTGTCGTCAATTGAAGTCCGCCGAATGCTAAGGAATCGCCGCAAAAATCAAGGCGAGGACCATAAAGTATCTTTATCCCTTATGGAAATAGAAAAGCCGGTAACTCTCGATGATAAGAGCCTAATAGAGTACTTTTCGAAGGTTTACCCGACTCAAGAACCAACAATAGCAACTTATATCAGGCCAATACATTGCAGGAGCTTTGCAGACAAAAAACCCAAATTGAACTAAAGAGCATTACAAAAAATGTTTTAAGTAAGGTGATCGATCCCATTTAACAATAGTATGTAGACAGCCCATTAAATGGAATCGGTGTGAGCAACCTGGCCACAGGGCATCGAATTGTCCAGGTCCAAGAGCGATTGCACAAAAGGAGGAGAAAAGTGCCAACGTTATGATGAACCACATCAGCAGCGGTGGAAAATGCATCTTTAGAGAAATGTTTACTGCTTTGATTAACACAGACTGTGATCTTTGTCCTATTCGAGAGGACGTCGTTCAGACGTTGAAAAGCATTGTCTTGTTGGCAATTGTAACAGCGAGCTAAACACACTTGGCAGATTTGTAGTCCCAGTAATTGTGGATAAGACTTGTTCGGACCTAACCTTTCATGTTACTAGAAAGAACGACATTAAGTATTCAGCATTTATCGGAAATAGCGTGCTGAAGCTGGTAGATTTAATTTTCTCTGAAAATACTGTGACATTTCAATCCAAAATAAAACGCAAGTCACGACAGAATCATGACAGCTCGGAAGTTATTAACAAAAAGAACAGAAGGGTCAGGACTAGAGATTATCCAGGAATACCCCCAGGTATATCTTTTTGCTGACCTATCGCGTGCCTCAGAATGGGCGAAAGTCAATGGTTTAGCTATAAACCCCTCTAAATCGAAGTGTCTTATAATATATAAAAGAAAGTTACAAACGGAACACTTGGACAAACTTATTATAGACAATCAGACAATTGACTATGTTGAAAAGGCGGATAATCTGGGAATAACTTTTAATAGGACTTTAACATGGAATGACCAAGTAAATAAAATATCTGGTAAAATATGCGGACTGATGAGGCAACTTAAAGTAACGAAAGCTTTTCTGCCTGCAAGAACAAGATATTTGCTAGCAAAATCATTCTTAATAACAACACTGACATATGGTATAGAGATATATGGAAATACTGATATGGCCAGTCAACAAAAGATAAAAGTATCGTTTAATAATATATCAAATAAAAACACCTCTTAACGAGGTTAGATTAAAGTGACGATGGCACACTCAACACAAAAAATTTCTGATATCAAATTTTGTGACGATTAATAGTTATTTAAACAAAAATATTTAAAAAGTTTTTAATTAGTTTCAAAATCGGCACGCTGCCTATTTTGCCTTTTTAAATTTTTCAGCTAAGTGCCGATTTTGAAACTAATTAAAAACTTTTTAAATATTTTTGTTTAAATAACTATTAATCGTCACAAAATTTGATATCAGAAATTTTTTGTGTTGAGTGTGCCATCGTCACTTTAATCTAACCTCGTTAAGAGGTGTTTTTATTTGATATCAGAAGTTTTTTAAATGACTTATGTATGTACATACATAGGTCTTCCATTGTTTTTATAAGTTTTTGTTTGAAACTCAAATGGGAAAAATTAACAAACAAAATGCATATAAGAAGTTAGCTATATGGGAGCATTGCTACTAATTTTGATGAGAAAGCAAATTTTCGGAGATATGTGTTGTACCCCGAAATATCTCAAGGGATATACGGCCGGAAGTTACTATAAAAATCATGAAAGCTATTTAAAAAAAAAAATTTTAATCTAAAAAAAATAAATTTTATTCTAAATTCTTAATTATAATATTTAGAACATTTTTGTCAGGGCAAAGTAATTATCATATCAAAATACTTTTCCAACGACATATAGCACGTTTCTGTAACTTTAGTCGTTCAGAAGTTATGGGCGCGAGAAATTTCCTGTTTTCCCGCCAAAGTAGTGGAAAAAGCAAAAATTAGATTAAATTAAAAAAAAAAAATTTCAAACGATTTCTTTTAAATTTAAATGATATTAAATTTTTTTTGATGGCTTTAAATTTTATTGCATTGTGCACGTCTCTAAATGACTCTACATGAGTTTTTACATAAATGTATGTATAGTGCATGTAAAAGGTTAGGTATATGGGATCTTTGCTACTAATTTTAATGAGTAATATCTCGAGAAAGCGAATTTTCCGAGATATGTGTTATATACCAAAAGTTGAGCAATCTCAAGGGCTATATGGCCTTGAGTGAGTATCAAAATCGTTAGAGCCATTTTTAAGAAAACTTCAAAAACTTAAAAAAAATATTAATTTTAATTATAAATTCTTAAATATTATATTTATATAAATTATGTCAAGGCAAAGCTATTATCATTTCAAAATACCTTTCAAACGACATAAAGCACGATTCTGTAGCTTTAGTCGTTTAGAAGTTATGGGCGCGGGAAATCTGGCTTTTCTAGCTGTTTTCCCGCCAAACTAGCGGGAAACCCAAAAAGTCGTAGAACAAAAATTATTTAGCTCGAGCTGATTAATAAAACAAAAGTGGTTCCAGGACTTTAAAACAAAAAATACCACAGACAAACAGACAAACAAACAGACAAACAAACAAACAAACAAACAGACAAACAACAGGACAAACGTTTTCATTTCGGAAAGGCCGTTGAAATCTTGTTTATTGAATATCTTTTGAACGGAGTATCGGATCAGGACGATCGAGGTGTCATTCGACGCGTATTTAAAGCTAGATCACAACAACCTTAAAAATTTGGGGGTTTTTGCTCAACCGGCCCCAATTGCTCCAATTTTCAAAATTGTCAATTTCGCACTTTCACTCTCATTTCTCCTAAAGTTATCAGTTTTTGAAAAATCTTAGTATGCAGTTTCAAAGAGGTTTACAATACCTTTCGATCAAGATATAAATGGTTCTGATCGGACTATCGTAGCAGATTTTCAATTCTACGGCTGTATATAGTAGTCTCCTTGCGCACCACAGTCTCGGTGCTCATCGTCACTACGTGGACTGCCGTCCACAGTGATCTAGGTTCGTTTATAATATAGGACGATTTGACCATGTTACCGTTTATACAAACAAGCTACTTAATATGCAATATAAAAGCCTGATTCAATTTAAAATATTAAAGTTTTTGCACAAAGTTATATCAACCAAGCAGCCATCATACCTATTTGATTTATTGAACTTTGCATCGTCTAGGCGAACAAAAAACTTAAAGAATATTAGATGCAAACTTGAGAGTTCTAAAAAGCATTTCTATTACAACGTTATAATACTCTGGAATAATTTACCACATCATATAAAAGTAATAACAAGCACACACAAATTTAAAACTAGCTTAATGGAACACTTTAAAAATATTTAAAATATTTAATACAAACAAACACTGTACTGTACAATGAATTGTTAATCACACATTTTTTCTTTTTTTCTTTTATTTATTCATTTTATTAAAGTCTTTCATTTTTATATAAATTTAAATTGTAAATTAGTATTAAGTACCAATTTTTGAAAATTAATGAACGCTGTATAGTGACTAGTGCATTAAATTAAGGATATTATAATACTTGTAGCACTAGGAAGTAAGCAATAATAAAGATAATACCCATTAAAAAAATGCTATATCTCAAAATTTCGTCGGAGTATGCCTCACCCGTTGTCTTAGTCTCAAAAAAGGATGGCACCAAGCGACTATGATGCGACTACAGACGTTTGAATGCGAAGATAGGCAGGGATCTTTTTCCGATGTCGTTGATTGATGATGGAATAGAAAGGTTACAGGGAAATAGAGTATTTAAAACGCTTGAATTAGAGAATGGATTTTTCCATGTCCCAGTTGAGCCCAATTCAAGAAAATATATATCTTTCGAAACACATGCAGGTCAATTTGAATTTCTGTATGTACCTTTCGGGATATCTAACTCCCCAGCTGTATTTTCAAGATTCATTTATGCAATTCTACTGGATATGGTGCAGGATGGTCTGTTGTAACATACATGGATGATCTTATTTTTCCCTCTAGGGATATTGATGAAGGAATCTAAAAACTTAAGCGTGTTTTAAGCCGAGCATCTAAGTTTAACTTGAGGATTAAATGGAACAAGTGCCAGTTTTTCAAGGAACAAATTGACTTTTTAGGCTATATTGTCGAAGGAGAGACTATAAGACCATCGGAAGCCAAAAAACAAGCAGTGAAAAACTATACGATCCTTCAAGATCGATAGAGTCTTCAGCGTTTTCTTGGACTGACATCCTATTGCAGATTATGTGGTAAAAGTAAAGACTCTGATTTCTCTCTCTGATTTGCTTCGTAAGAATGTTCCTTTTCGATTCGTCGATGAACAACTTGCAAAGCTCTAGCAGCTTAAAGAAGCATTAGTATCAGCACCAGTGTTACGTCTGTACAACACAAAAGCTCAAACAGAAATGTACACAGAAGCTTCTATGCATAGATACGGAGGAGTTATTTTGGAAAAGGATCCGGTTCATCCAGTTCAGTATCTAAACTGAAAGGCCAAATCAGCTGAAGAAAAATACCACTCTTACGAGCTAAAAGTGTTGGCTATAGTAAAAGCTCTGAAGAAATGGCACTGGTTTACTTACTTGGAATAAGATTCAAAATCATTGATTGCAACGCTTTTGCTTTAACGATGAATAAACGTGGCGAGATTCCTTTAAGAATATCACGTTGGGCATTGTTCCTCCAGGATTACGACTATTTCATCGAACATCGAAGTAGCAGCAAGATGAGACACGTGGATGCTCTGAGTCGAATATCATGTCTAATGCTAGCAAATACACTCAAGCTTCAGATGGCACAATCTCAAGATGAATGCGTTTTAGCAGTGATTGCTGCTCTGGAAAGCAGCACGTATGATGACTTCTATGTGAAACAAGGTATTTTATACAAGGATCCCGTCAACGAACTGATCGTGGTACCGTCTCAGATGGAGGAACAAATTATTCGAATTGCTCATAAGGAAGGGCATTTCTTAGCAAAAACAACTCGGGGCAACTGAGAACACATTTTATATACCCCAACTATCGAAGAAAGTATCTAGAATGGTTAAGAGCTGCGTTGAGTGTATTATTTTTTATGGAAAAGCAGGGAAAAAGGAGGGTCTTAGTACCGATTCACAAAGATGATAAGCCTTTAGGAATATATCATGTAGACCATGTGCGGCCAATAGAGCAAACCAGCAAGAATTATAACTACATTCTCGAGGCAGTCGATGCGTTTTCAAAATTCGTTTGGCTCCATCCAACAAAGAATACCACGGCTGAAGATGTTATCGATCGCCTTACTCGCCAAGCGGCAGTGTTTGGAAACCCGTAGCGTATAATAACAGATCGAGGAGCGGTTTTGGCTTCAAACTCTTTTCGGGAATATTGCGATGATAACGGGATACAACATCTGATGATAGCCACCGGAGTTCCTCGAGGAAATGGCCAGGTGGAAAGAATCCATAAAATCGTATAAGCTTTGTCATGAAAGCCCTGCCAGCTGGAACAAACATAACGAAGCCATTCAGCAAGTAATCAACAGCACACCACCAAGAAGCACGTGATTTTCACCATTTAAAATATTGACTGGCGTTGAGATGAGAACTTCTAAGATATTTGACCCTACAGTACTGCGCACTAGTTTCTAGGTAGATGTACGACTATTTTCAAGGGAACTACGAGTACTTACTTTACTAACCCTAGTCAATGTAATTGTTCATTTTTATTTTTGTATGAAATGTCCGCCTATAGGGTCAATTGCCACCACTTCATTTACCGTGATCTAGTAATAAGGGTACCCATGAAAAGGGTAGTTACATAGGTACCCATGCTAAGGGTGGTGATATGAGTACCCGTGATAGATGTAATGGGTAGCATGGGGTACCCATACTAGGGGTAGTGATAAGAGTACTCTGGAAAGGGCACTTAAATGGGTACCCAAAAAACAATACAAATTTTATTAGGGAGACTTAAGAACCGTTTTGAGAACTTTTTACACTATTTAACTCTGTATTTATTAAGGACGAATCGTTTTAAATTTTTATGAATCTGTACTACAAGCTCAGCTCTGTTATTTTACATGACAATTAAATTTATTTTATTTTTATTGACATAGCTTCTGTAAGTTAATATGTTAAAGTTAAATGGATGTATTTATGATAAATAAGTTCTATTAAGAATACTCACAACATTTCTAAACACAATTGTTAAGACTCGGACTCGATCTCGGGACCATCAGATTCTTAGTCCAGCACAGTACCCAACGCTCCACAGAGGCAAAACAGACAACAACATCGAAAACTCAAATTTACTTTGTCGCTCGGCGTTCGTTTACTATAGGGTCAGTCAATGAAGTAGGCTTTTGATAGGTGTTTGGGAAAAAATGACAAGATAGTACAAGGCCTGTAATGCTGCTGGTTCTTGTTCTTGGTTCTGCCGATCAGTGGCGCCACCTATGGGTCGTTTATAGCGGGTAGGAAGTTCTTTGGAACGAGATGGCGCCATCTAGCTGTTAGGCCTCGGGGGCGAGATGGGTTCAGACAAAAAGGAAGATACATTTACAGGAGCAAATTTTAACCTATCAGCTAGGTGGTTCGGCGTTTGTTTACCTTAGGGTCAGTCAAGAAAGTACCCATATAGTAGGTGGCTTGGCGTTTGTTTACCTTAGGGTCAGTCAAGGAAGTACCCATGTGGTAGGTGGTTCGGCGCTCACTTACCTTAGGGTCAGTCAAGAAAGTACCCATATACTAGGTGGTTCGGCGTTCTTATACCATAGGGTCAGTCAAGGATGTACTGTACACCCGAACTAGTTCGGTAGGTAGTTCAGGCAAGGCCAATCGACACCTTTGGTTGGATATATATTTTTTTGTCGCCTTTTTTTTTTTTTTTTTTTTTTTTATGAATGCCCAACATCTTCAGAATATGAAGTCCAATTTTGACATCGATCGGAGAAAAACTAACGTAGTAATGGGTAGTTGAACGGAGGTCACTCTATGTTCGATGTATGGGGAGCCAAAACATTAAAGCGCTTTCCTGAAAAGTGTCATTTTCAAAGTCGGTGTACACGATTACTAATAATCTACTTGACCAATAGTTTTGAAACTAACTAACTAATTCTGCAGGTATCACCGTCGGGGTTTTATTAATTTTATTTTTTATTGTATTTTTTATTTAACAATTAAATTTTTTATTTAATCATGAATTGAATTTTTGACTTCAAACTTTCATGAAAAATTAAAAAAAATAAAAGATAAAAAGAAAAACTCCACGGTGATACCTCCGGACAATTATCCTTTAACTAATGCATATTCTAGTTTTCATATGAGGCGAATCTGTAGACCGTTAGGATGTACACCGCAAATCAACGGAAGATTCCCTAGAACTCCTATACCTGCACATATTTTTCAATAAAAAACATTCTTAGAAAAATTGTCCAAATGTAACGATATTCCATGCCATTTAAATTAATAAACTAGCTCAAGCCGTTTCGCCACAACAAATTTTTGAAGAGTGGCCCGTTTTGAAGGGATATTCTTTTGTTTACGTTTTTAACCCTAAAAAGAATTCTTAAAATAAAACGTTTTTATAGTTTAAACATTTTTTGTTATATTGAATTCATCTCCAACCAAATGTGGTTCCGGATCTGCTTTTCTTTCCGGAACAGCATCATTGTTGAGTCGCCCTCTCTTTAAAGCCTTTTTACCAAGCATTTCGGTGCATTGATCAAATTTGCACCTCCGACGTGTTTCCGGAAAAATTTCAAAACACTTTTTTTTTTTTCACTTAAGGATTAAGGCAGAAAACAAAATTTTTACGCTCACAGCCTGTCACTTCATCGAACAAACACAAAGTGTAAAATAAGGCCCTAAAACCCGAACGCGAAACGCACTACGAGACTACCTCCTATAATTGTATCATGGTTTAAATATACGCACAATAAATGTCATTAAACGTACACTCGGCCGCATATTTCTGCGTACAGCACCATACAAAATCAAAACTTTGACTTTAACGTAAAATAACTCCGCTAATATTTTACACGGCGAATCAAAAATGGGTTCATTCTATTAGTCATTCAATTGGCCTTCTTCTTATATTTTTGCAGAATTATGTGCTTAGCGATATTCTTATAATACCCCTTTACTCAAATTCTCAAATTCTCTTACTCAAATTCTGCGTACAGCTAAGAAAATCGTCTTTAATGGAAAATTAAATCTTCTCGGTTACCCCTTTTTGTGCAAAGCTTCATTCAGTTGTCTGGACAACGATTCCACTAATTTTTTCCTCTGGTGTGATTTTCTGCCATTCTTTGAGGATAACTGACTTAAGCACAGTTTTCGACGTAATCATGGGTTTTCTTATGCAATGCTGCCGAATTCATGTCCGGAGTTTGTGGTAGAGTTTGCACCTATTTTTATACGTCATAAAAGGGCCAAGATTTGATATTGTGGGCCGTACGTTTTTTAGTCAATATATTTTTAAAATATGAAGTCATTTTCCAGACCCACCTGTTGAGAACTTTCAACAAGATTTGCCTTTAATATGTCTACGAAGGACCTATGGTTTCGATTAGAATCTTTAACGGACAATTGCCCACGTCGTTGGCCGCAATACATCCCTAAATATAACTCTGTCGGCTCCATGTTTAACAGTGGGCACTAAATTTTTCCTTTTCCAAAGCTGTACCACTCTTTCGCCACACAATTTTTGTTCCCCTCATGCCGGCAATGCGAAACTTTCTTTCGACCGAAAAAATGAAAATATCTAAGGCTCGGAAGGCTTTGAAATGTGGACATTTGCGAAATCCACACTTTTTCAGATTTGTTTCTGAAATATATAGTTTCTATCTGGCCACACGGCATTTTTAACCACATTTTTTTATTTCCCATCGTATAGTATAGTATGATCTTACATGGATTTAGAGTACGTTTCCTCAACTTAAATTTCCAACTCGTGGGCTGCCGGTTTCGGATTGTTCTGAACTACTTAGAGAAATTTGGATTATTCTCTTTTCGTCAACTAGCCTGGGCGATCAGATTTCGGGGTCAATAAAATAAAGCCCGACGTTATGTACTTGGTAATGACTCTTTGAACAGATGACTGCGATCTGCCAATGGTTCTTCCACTTTCATCCTTTTTTTTTTTTCTTTATTATTGTTTACTAGTGCTACAAGTATTATATTATCCTTAATTTAATGCACTAGTCACTAAACAGCTTTCATCAATTTTCAAAAATTGGTACCTAATATTAGATTACATTTTAAAATTATAGAAATTAAAAACTTTAATAAACTAAAAAAAAAAAATGTGGTTACCCATTCATTGTACAGTATAATGTGTTTGTTTGCATTAACTATTTTTAAAGTGTTCCATTAAACTAGTTGAAATGGAGTGGGCGGATTCTTAGCCAAAATAAGACGATCGTAGATGTAGATGTCCCAACGAAAAGGTCCAAAATCCCACGTAGAAAAATGAGAAGTTGTTGGGGTTTCAGTTTGGGTGGAATATAAACTTTATTTGCCTTCATCGGCGGGGTCGTAAATTAGAACTAATTACATCTCATAAAAATATAAGTTTGGAAGAGCGGAATGGAAGGCTCTTGCGGACTGGAAGCCCGGAGGAAGAGAGAGGGAGAGCGAGTGTGGGAGCTGGGCTCCATTAAGCGGGACATTTCGAAGCCGCTAGCGCTTCACACTGGCTCTCGAAAATAAGCGCCCTCTTGGCGCGAACATTCTCCCCCCCTTGCGAGGATACGCAGCAAGAACCTCAGGAAGAGGTAACTCGGGAAAACGTTGGATACGCTGAGCGTTCGTGGAGATGGAGAAGAGTGTGGTGATCCTGTCCATACGATTGGCATCGGTCACCACTGCGGCAAGATCCTTTGGAATGGTGGTGGGCCAGGCAATTGACGCAATACTTCTTATCCCTAACCGCCTGGAGCCGTTTCTCAGCGCTTAGCTGTAGAAAACGGTGGCATTTCCGAAGAGGATGGTTCCCTTGGCAGACTCGGCATTGGTAGGATAAAATACCTCGGGAACGTCTGTCTTTTATGGCGTCGTACGGAACCCAATATTTGGATGAGTCCGGAGCTTTAGAAACTTGCGTGCAGAACGCGGAAATCCTTTGGATGGAGGCGGATACTGGCCTTGAATCACTGGGAGGAGTCGTAGCACCGGAGGAAGAGTTGCTTGGATGCAACAACGTGTGATGCCGACCTCGGCATGTGAAACAGTTGTGGGCGCTTGTGCAATCCCGGAGTGGATGGTCTATTGCAAAGCAATTCAAGCACAACTGTTTCGTTCGGATATAGGACGAACGATCGTCTACCGTCATTTGTAGGAAGCGTGGACAAATACGTACTGGATGGTTCTCTCTTGAACACAAATCGCAGCTTGTCGTTTTTGGAACCACTTTTGTACTGAAGGATTTCAGCACTCGTGGGGACACTTTGGAGGTTGTCGGTTGGAACTGACGGAGACATAACTTGGAAGGTTGAAAAGAATCTATGGCCTCTAGAGTTCTATGGCGCTCAGTCAGGAATGAATCGAGCTCTTGCCATTTGGGAATCTGGGTTTTATTTGTTAAGGATTGCTCCCACAATGAAAGCGTAAGCTTTGGTAATTTCGTAGAGCACAAATAAACCAAAAGGCAGTCCCAATTTTCAGTGTTCATGCCGGACATTTCTAAGGACGTAAGACAACTCTGAATGGTTTCCTGCAGCACCTTCAAGGCTGCTGAAGATTCATTTGCAATGGATTGCACATTGAATAACCTTTCTAATGAGTTGTTCACCAACGACCGTTTGTTTTCGAAACGCTCAGTTAAGTTGTTCCAGGCTGAGCGGAAACCATCGTTGGTGAGTGGCGCATTGGAAACTATGGAATTAGCTTCACCACTAGTCTTAGCATTTAAGTGGAATAACTTCTCGACAGCGGTAAGTCTTGGATTGTCTACGTGTATATAGACCGCTGTGAAAAGGTCACGGAACGTGGGCCAGCGAAGATAATCGCCCGAGAAAACTTCTGTATCGCACGGAGGTAACTGGCAACCTGCTGGAGTATAATTTGGAGAGTTGCAGGAGTTGGATTGTGCTGCTTGAGACGTCGCTCGCTCAATTTGCTCGTTGAGTTGAGCTGCACATGACTCGTAAACTGAGTAGCAGTGATCATATTTTGCCTGGAGGATTGGCAAGGTGTCAATCGACCCCTCTACTGCTACTAGCTCAGAACAAGCTTCATATGCTTGTTCGACTTTGTCCCATGGGGCTCGGATGTGATCTCGTCGTACTTGGAATGTGTAGAGCGACGGCATGGAGAGTGTTTACCATCGATTCGAATTGGCTTACACGGTCACTAACGGCAATGAATTTTTGTAAGGCCGCAGTTGTCGCAGTAGGCTTCTCGGTGTGTGACATTTTAAATTTTATTTATATATGTGTATGTAGGACGGAACACCGGAATGGCACACTGGAGTGTGTGGAATTGAAACGCTGGAATGTGTGGAATGGAGACTCTGAAATGAGTGCAATGGAACACTGGAACACTGAAGCACTGGAATGTGTGTAGCGTATATACTTATAATTTTAATTTCGAAATTAAAAAAAAAAAAAAAAGAAATAAAATATTTTGGAGGAAAGAACGGTCACACTAGTGCCTTTGGAGAGGCGTGTCGCATAGATGTATTATTTTCTATATCCAGCTTTTCGGAAAATAGATTTTATTTGGAGAGCATTCGGTCTTTTTAGCGATTTTACTCAACTGAATACGAAAAAAGCTAAAAGCTGTATGAAAAAACCGCCAAAACCTAGCTAAAATATGTATGAAATAGCTATTGGTTTCTGGTTGTAATTGTTCGTAAAATTTGTTTATATCTAATCCGGAATTATTTTTTTTTGTTATTTGAACTGGACGAAATTTTAATATCGGCACTGTATTTGCCGGTCTTGTTTTTCGAAAATGTATGTGTGCGGATGTTTGTGCACCGACCGTGTGCAATCACTGCAGTTAGCGAAGATAAGAAAGAAGAAACGACGATAAGCGGAATAAATTGCCAAATAAAGTCAGTGCATCGACTTTGCCGACGCTGATGTATGTATGTATGTAGGAATTATAAAATATGTAAATATAATATATATAAATGTTTGTATGTAACACCGCACAGAATAGCTCGGAGTTGTACGAATATTAATTAACCAATTATAATTAAGTCGACGTATCTGTGCCGACTCTAATACTAAAACTGGGCCATGGGATAAATTTTTATTTTCAATATAGAAGTGGACTGTTATTTTTTTGTAAATTGTTGTTGTATGTATCGGAATATTGTTGTATAGTTCGACATATACAATTTTGTGGTTGTATTATTGGATGTATGTATTAGTGTAATTCGATAGGTATAGTTTTTTTTTGCGTAAGTTCGGATGTATATTTTTCAATATATTTGATTTTGTAGTGAAGTGTAGTGGACTGTATGGACGTGTGAATATTTATGTACATATATACGCTTGAACACCAGCAGGAACACAGTGAACGAGAAAAAAATGTATGAGCCGTTTTTGACGGAACGATTTTTTTAAATTTTAGAACTCTTAATTTTCACTGTGGCCGGGCGCATATTTTCGCAGTCGCTTTTCTTTTATGTAGAACACTTTGCACTTTGTTTAAACAACGAACGGAGTTTGCACTATGTCGAAATGGAAATTGGACTTCGGACTTTGGACACTGCAAACCACACAGATATAAGACACTTTGATTTAGTCTTCGGAAATATCTGTATGAATTCTTTTTGTAAAGTAAGAACACTAGTACTTATCTTTTTTTAAAATCAGCATTGGAGCTGGTGAGGATCAGGATAGATCCGGCTCGAAGGACCATGAAATGGAGTGGGCGGATTCTTAGCCAAAATAAGACGATCGTAGATGTAGATGTCCCAACGAAAAGGTCCAAAATCACACGTAGAAAAATGAGAAGTTGTTGGGGTTTCAGTTTGGGTGGAATATAAACTTTATTTGCCTTATTATAAATTAATGTGTGCTAGTTATTACTTTTATATTATGTGGTAGATTATTCCAGAGTAGTATAGCGTTGTAGTAAAAATGCTTTTTTGAACTCTCAAGTTTGCATTTAATATTCCTTAAGTTATTTGTTCGCCTAGACGATGCAAAGATTAATAAATCAAATAGGTATGATGGTTGCTTGGTTAATCAAACTTTTTGCAAAAGCTTTAATATTTTAAATTGAATCAAGCTTTTATAATGCATGTTAAGTAGCTCGTTTGTATAAACGGTAACATGATCAAATCGTCCTATATTATAAACGAACCTAAATATATTATTAAACGATACTTTTATCTTTTGTTGACTGGTCATATCAGAATTTCCAAATATCTCTATACCATATGTCACTGTTGGTATTATTAATGATTTTACTAGCAAATATCTTGTTCTTGCCGGCAGAAACGCTTTCGTTACTTTAAGTTGCCTCATCAGTCCGTTGCCGTTAAAGTCCTATTGAAAGTTATTCCCAGATTATCCGCCTTTTCAACATAGTTGATTTCCTGATTGTCTATTATAAGTTTGTCCAAGTTTCCCGTTTGTAACTTTCATTTATATATTATAAGACACTTCGATTTAGAGGGGTTTATAGCTAAGCCATTGACTTTCGCCCATTCTGAGACACGCAATAGGTCAGCATTACATAAATCAGCACAATCTTGAATTTTACGCAACGGACGACTAACATACATTTGTACATCATCAGCATACATGTGTACATTACTTACTAATGAGGATTTTGGAAGGTCGTTTGCATAAAGGAAGAATAAAAGCGGCCCTAACATGGATCCCTGCGGGACCCCCGGTTAATAGATACTAAGTCCGACTCATTCCCATTTGAAACTACAGCCTGCTTGCTGCCAGTCAAGTAAGATCTGATTAATTCGACTGCCGTATTTGAAAAATTGCTCAGGGTTTTAAGCTTACTTAAAAGTATTTCGTGGTTAAGCGTGTCAAATGCTTTACTGGTGTGTTAAAAAAGTTACCTCACTGTTATCAACTTTGTTTCGTATGTCCTCTACTATTTTTAGTATTGCTATCGTACAACTTCTGTTCTTACGAAAACCCGATTTCCTTTTGTCTAATATACCGTTTAAGTCAAGAAATGCATTTATTTGTTTGACCATTAATCTCTCAAAACCTTTTGAGCGGAACGGCAGTATGGTGGATATTGGCCTGTACTCATTTCCATTCTTTGGTATTGGGATCATTTTTGCCACTTTCCAGTCATCGGGAAATGTTGAAGTAGTTAGTGCTGTATTTATTATATGTGTGATATGTTTTAGAATTTTTGGAAGAATTAATGTCAAACATTTTGGGTTTAGTTTTTCCATGACAATTGCATTGGATTTAATATCACAGATCGTTTCTAGTACGTCATATTGGCTTACGCAACCGAATTCAAATAAATTATAACAGTTTACTGGCGATGAGTGGTTGTCTAAGACTTCTGGTAAATTTAGTTATGCAAATTTCTTGTTAAGATAATAACATCTATATCGGAAGTTATCTTTGGTTTGTGTTTTCCTATTCCGATTTCCTTAATAGGTTTCCATGTCTGACTAGAGGATATTGCACTATTTAACTTATGAGAAAAGTATGTTCGTTTAGTATTGCAGATGAGGTTGTTTACGATACGTCTGCGCCTTGAAAATGCATTGTATAATTGTTCCGTTCTGTAACGCTTCCATCTATTATAAGCCCTATTTCTTTCTAATATTCCGTTTTGTATTCCTTTACTAAACCAGGGCTTGTCGTTTGATCGTATTATCTTACTTCTAGTCGGTACAAACGAATTAAATACTCAATGTTTGACTGAAGCTGATGTACCTGTTCGTTTACGGATAACGTTGAATATATTCTATTCCAGTCACAGTCATGTAATTCAATGTCTAATCCACTATAATCAATAAGTCTAAAGTCCCTATATGTAATAATCTCGTCATTTTTGTCAGGTAATACATCATAGCTTAAGTAAAGGTTTGAGGTCTATATACGCAGCCAACTAGAGTCTTACAACTATTTGTATTTAAAAGTTCATGGAATAAATATTCGATCGGACTATCAAAGAGTTGCTTACACAGTACACGACATTTAATTAGTTTATTTACGTATATTGCTACTCCGCCAGTACGGCCTAATTGATCTGAACGGAAAACATTAAAACCGGCACAAGATATTAAGAAATCACTAAAATCAGATTCAAACCATGTTTCAGATACACAAACTATGTCAATGCTTGAATTTTCCATAAGATATCTAAATTCATCTATTTTATTTACTAAACTTTAAGCGTTTATATGGCAAACTTGCAGGCCGGCTTTCTGACTGCTAAGTATTCTAAGCATACTATACTATAGCTATTTTCTCTGGAGCTCACTACATTACTAAGCATTTAAATTGTTTATGAATTTTTAAATAGTTCTGAGAGATACACACACAAACAAAGAATAGAAGAATATTTAGGTATGGAACACTTACTAAAACTAACGTATTAAATTTTAAACATTCAATTAAATTTATGGATTTATTTACTAATCTACTTGCGAAAGCTCCGATTTCTCTGTACCTTTTTGCCCTTAAGATGCAAGTATATATTGTTGAGTCGTTACTGAACTCCATCGGCGATCCTACATACATTGCCACTTACCAAATAGACTCACCTAGCCAATTAAGTATCACTCGCTAAAATTCTACTAAACACAAAATCTTAAACTAAGGAAGAAAATGAAATCATATCCAGCCGAAAGCTCTGGCAGCTATGGCTGATACCCATCCTCTAGCTTAATTTATCTACAATTAAGTATACAGTGTACAAAAATAAATAAAAGATTAATTTTGCAACGTGTTTTAAGCAAACGAGTGAACGTAACATCTCGTATCTTCGAGGTATCACTTATTTATTCACACATGCGCCTATTTTGGCTGCAAGGAATTCATAACGTGTGTTTTGCTTTGTAATTTTTTCACTGTTTGACGTTTGTTTTACATTACGATAACATTGTTTGACGTTTGATTTACATTAAAAGCTGACGGTAGATGGTGGATGGTGTCATGTGAACAGGAATTTCCAAATTTCTCCATCTTCTCATCGTTCCCTCTGTAATCACTGTAGTGTGCAAAGGCTATTACCTACATATTTTACATTTTACATGTAGAATTTTACATTTTCATTTAATCGACCGATCGATTCAATGGCAGCTATAGCTGTCCGATCTTAATGAAATTAAAACCATAATTTTAGAACCGTTAAAATCATATATCTCGAAATTTATAGAAATACTAGCGGACCCGGCGAACTTTGCCTCGCCCAAATTCAACACCTTAATAGACGTATATTTTTTTTATACAGCATTTTTCTAGTTCAATAAAAATATATTTCTTACTATAGGTTAAATATATTTTTAGCCTTAAAACTAGAATACAATTGAAATACATTAGCTTATCATTTATTCCTGGTTTAAGTTAACGTCTAAAACATGATCAAATATTTCAACTTTCACAAAAAAAAACAAATAAGAAAGCTACAGTCGAGTGTGACCGACTGAGAGATACCCGCTACCCAAACCATTGTGGGTGAAATTAAATAGCACATGAACATGGAAAAAATAATATCTTGACAAATGAGAATAAAAGTTGCTAGGAACATGTTGAGCAACACCCAATGAAAGCAAATGTTGCTAGGGACATCTTGAGCAACTCGCATAAGTTCTGTCGATACAGAAGATAATAACTTCCATGTTTATCATGCGACTTTACTCAAATTTTTAGGGGACGTCCGTGCAAATTAATTTATTTCATATTTTTCATATTTACTTTAAACAGAAAATAACGTCAACAGCTTTTTCATGATTTTCGGGGGCGGTAATGGGCGTGGCTAATTTTGAAAACAAACTTGCTCTGCCTGCAACAGATTTGAATGTTGTCTCCAAATTTGATAGCTGTAGCTCTTATAGTCTCTGAGATCTGTTTGCTCATACGAACGGACGGACAGCGGTCATGGCTTAATCGAATCGGCTGGTGGTGCTAATCAAGAATATATATACCTTTTGGGGAAGGAGATTCTTCCTTCTGCCTGTTACATACATTCTTGGCTTGCACAAACCTGTGTACTTTATGGGTACTTGGTAAATTTAGACTTGACGCTAATGATGCTGAAAGAAAAATCAGTGATTCAAATCTTAAAAGCTTTCATCACGAACGAAATTATCAAACACGACTTGTTTTGGCAGTCATTTTGTCAATTTAATTTCCACATAATTTATGCGAGCTCACGTCATTGAAAGAGGGGGTAATGGCCCAAAGTGATCCCTGGAGTTGTACAAAATATACAACTGCAATAGATTTCCAGCAAAATATAGGGACGTGCATAAATTAAATATCATAATTCCAAGTCATCCAACATGAAAACTGCATTCGTAAAAGTCCGGTGTGACCAATGAGGAGAATGCGATAAACTAGCCGACGTGTTTTCTGGGCTCGCTTGATGTGCCAAAAACTAAGCCGCATCTTTCACAGCTGAAGATGGGAACGATCATTATCATGTTGCAGAATCTAAGTCATCCAATATAACAATACGTTGTTATCCCTTAAAAAACTGATAAGCACTGTGCTTTAAGCGACGTTTATCACCGGAAAGCTTAAAGAAAGGAAGTTCTCATCCAGCAAATTCCCAGTTATCCGTTCGATTAGCACTTGCAATGAATAAATCGAGATTTCAACCGTTAGAACTTTTTGAGATTTATCCCGAATTTCGTATATATCCTATTCCCGTGTTAGAAAATCCATCTTTCGTATCTGTTTTTGCGTCGGAAATTAAATCAAAAACATAGTTTATTTGAACTTAAACAATTTTTTTTTTTAAGGGCGGTCCCCTAGTTTACTAAAATGTCGTAGTTGCTTATAAAGGCGAAACAGGCAATGCGATCTGTTTCAAGAACTGAATAATAAACCATTTTTCGTTTAAAATTTATTTACAGGTACGTTCGCTGCATAAAGCCAAATTTACTGAAACGTCCGAATGACTATAACAACTCATTGGTTCTTGATCAATTAAAGTATCTTGGTATAGTGGATATTATTCGAATAAGAAGAGAAGGATTTCCGATTCATCTGAGTCATGTAGACTTCATCATTAAATATAAATGTTTAATGAAAAATAAAAATTGTAAATGTACTCAAGAATATATAGCAAATATATTAGAAATCATTGAAACGTCAGAAGCAGAATATCAAGTTGGAAAATCAAAAATATTTTTACGAAGCAAGGCGTATGAACCACTAGAAAACCAAAGAAAACTCGTAATTTATAATAACGCAGTTATTATTCAAAAGTACTGGAAAAAATGTTATTGCCGAAAGTCGTTTATACGAATAAAGGTGGCAGTTATAAAAATACAGCATGCTTATAGGGGCTGGAAATTAAGAATTTATTTTATGAGAATGCGGCGAAGTGCTATTGTCATTCAAAGTCGACTACGGGGAGTTTTCGCTAGAGAGGTAAGTTTCCAAACTCAATTACGATTTTTATATTTATCTTCTTGTAGTATATAATACAATTTGAACCAATAATTAATATGCCCAAGAAATTATATTAAAAATTTCCTGTATTAAAAATTTCTTGTGCATATTAATTATTTAGAAGACGGCGCCAACTACTTTTGCTGCGTGGGAGTCGTACTGCCGGAGTCGTATATGCCTAGTCTTTCAAATTGAAAACCTCACATGCCTATTAGGATAGGTCTGTAGCTCATCCTGAAACTTTGCTTTCACCTTGTCTTTAACAGATCCTACATAAACCTATATGAATATTTTCATTCCGTAGGTTCCACGGTGTCCTAGTTATAGCTCTCAATATTTTTTCTGTAATATTTTTACTAACGCATGTTATTCCACATAGCTCGGAGCCATAGATTTCTCTTAGCTTCCATGAACTTAAGTCAAGTCAGCCTTTTAAGCAGGTGGACTCCAAGGTATGTTACTTCAGTTGTTTGTGAATATTGAGGTTGTTTAGAGATAGTGGAGGACTAGTTTGTCTGCTTAGGATAAAGGTGACGCGTTTTCACTTTTGCTCGTTTAATTTTTCGAAAGCTCAATTTGAGGTGATAATTCTTTCGTTGCTTTTGTAGGGCACTTAGATTGACTTAAAATGGCAGTATCCACAGCTAATGTTGAAGTTTAATGAATATTCATTGGTAGATCTGCTGTGTAAATGATAAAATAAAAACACCTCTTAACGAGGTTAGATTAAAGTGACGATGGCACATTCAACTCCAAAAATTTCTGATACCAAATTTTGTGACGATTAATAGTTATTTAAACAAAAATATTTAAAAAGTTTTTAATTAGTTTCAAAATCGGCACTTAGCTGAAAAATTTAAAAAGGCAAAACAGGCAGTGTGCCGATTTTGAAACTAATTAAAAACTTTTTAAATATTTTTGTTTAAATAACTATTAATCGTCACAAAATTTGGTATCAGAAATTTTTGGAGTTGAATGTGCCATCGTCACTTTTTTGAAATAGCGTCTACCATTTTGTCTCTGCCTATGTGTCCTAAATCATTGTGATATTTTTGCAACACATGGCTTTCCATGTCCTTTGGGACGTAAAACAACAGTCTGTCATCGTTTGTTTTTCTGTAGACAATACCGTATCTCATCTCGAATAGTTTGTGTTCACTTTTTTCTAACAGTTCTTTTATTTTTCTTATTCTTAAATCCTTTGACTGACAAATAATTAGATTGTCTTCAAAACTGTTTGTGTTTACTATGAGGACATTGGTACATCTACTTAAAGCGTCTACATGTTGCATTTTGTTACCGGCCCTGTGAACGAGATCATAGTCGTAGTTTTGTAACTCAAGTGCCCAACGAGCATTTCTTGGATTGAGCTCCAATCTGTTCAATGTCAGGGTTAGTGAGTTGCAATCAGTCAAAATCTTAAACCGTTTGCCTTGTAAGTAGATGCGAAATCTACGCAGTGCGTATACAATTGCCAGTGTTTCTAGTTCAAAGCTATGATATCGAGATTCTGTTTCAGTTGTACGTTTATAAAAATAAAAAATTGGATGCAATTGGCCATCATTTTTCTTTTGCAGCAAAACTGCTCCAAAACCTAATGAGCTTGCATCGCAATGAAGTTCTATCTCGTCTTTATAATTATATATAGCAAGTACAGGTGAATCTATTAATTTCTGTTTAAGGGTAAGAAAACATTTTAATTCGTTTTCACCGAATGTAAAACTCTTATCTTTTTTTAATAGATCGTATAGAGGCTTAGCCAAAACGGAAAAGTCTTTAATGAAACGCCTAAAATAAGAACATAACCCTAAAAAACTTTGAGCTGTGTGAACTGTATTGGGGGTGGGGAAATTCTTGATTGCCTCGATGCCTTTTTCATCTGCCCTAATTCCCTCCTTTGATATACAAAATCCTAAATATTTAACTCTCGATTGCAGGAATTCGCATTTGTCCATTCGTAATTCGAGTTTGTTTTTTACCAACCTATTAAATACTTTCTTTAAAGTATATAAATGTTCTTCCGGATTTGAACTTGCAACCATTATGTCGTCCATATAAACTATAACTTTGTTTTCTCTTATCAGATCGGCAAATATTTTATTCACAAAACGTTGAAATACAGCTGAGGCATTCCTAATGCCCATTGGCATTCGCAGGAATTCGAATTGTCCTAGAGGCGTGACGAATGAGGTGTATTTCACTGAATCCTTATCCATGAAAACATGAAAATAGCCATTTTTAAGATCGAGCTTGGTAAACACAGTTTTGTTGACCAGTTTGTCTAATAAATCGTCTATTAATGGCAGGGGATAGTTGTCTTTTATTAAAACTTTATTCAGTTTTCGGTAGTCGATGCACAGTCGCAAGTCTCCTGTCTTCTTCTTGACTAAAACAATGGGAGAGGCATATTCCGAATCACTAGGTTGTATTATCCCATTCTTTAGGTATTCATCTAACATATTCTGTAGTTGATCTTTTTCAGCATAAGACAGTCGTCTGGGTGACCAACTAAAGGGCTTCGACTTTTCCAGACATATCTTCATCTCACATCTTACTAACGGAACATCGGGTCGAACTGCTTGAATATATGCAGTTTCTATCATTCTGTTAAATCTACCTTTGATTTCATAGCTTACATCTTCCCCACAGTTGTATTCTATTTGTTGACTATTTACAATGTTTATGTTAAACATGTCTTTGTCAAAGCTCTCCTTAAGAATCTCAACTGTTCCGCATCCTGTATCTTGGTCGACATCTATAGTTTCATTTCCTAATAGTCTTTTCCTAGTTGCTTTGTTGCATAATAGTTGATCCATTACAGTTTCTTTACTCAACAGTTTGTTCATAAATAACTCGCTCCCTAACAGCTCCACAACAGTATCATATTCTGACTTAATTGTTTCTAAATCTTTTGCTATTGTTTTATTTATTGTATCTAGTGATGCTTCAGTATTCGAAATATCCCTACGTACAGACCCAAGGGTGTTTAGATTTAAGCTCAGGCCGTAAGCCGCCATAAAATCCCTTCCCAAAACCACTTCATGACTCATGGACTCTTCTGCTACGACAATAAACTCAAAATTAATTTTATTTGTTTCTTTGAAAGTATAACATAGTGTTTTTACGTAAGTTATGAGTGGGCTTTTATTAAAACCATAATACTGGGACTCCAAAATGTCCAACGAAATGCTGATCGGAACTAACGATCGTTTAATGAACGAAACTGCGCTTCCAGAGTCTATGAGGCATTCTGCGGAAATGGGATATTCTATATTGTGTACGAAAAAAAATTGGATATATCTTACATAATTGTTGTTAGTGTTCGCGCTCTTTCTTTGTTGGCACTGTCCCACGAAATGGCCCATCTCACCGCAAGCAAAACAGGACCCTGGTTCCCGTTTCGGCTTGCGACAGTCCTTTGCGAAGTGCCCTTTCGAGTTGCAATTCCGACAGCGAAGATCACCTGTTCCTGTCAGAACAGTGCGTTTCTTGCCTTCTCCGTCCACTCCTGCTTTGGGGACGCAAATGTTGGCGAAAGCCAACAATTCGAGCCTGGTCTCGCAAGTTTGCTGTTGGTATTCCCTCGATGATTTGCTCCATAAGCTCTTCGTTGTCCAAGTTGATGCTATGAGCAAGCATTAACTTCTCCTCTAAGTACATGGCGAATCTCTCTCCATGCTGCCAAGTTCGTTGCCAAAAGCCATGACTAGCTGGTCACATAGCTTGTCGAAGGGTTCCAACATGCGAGTAGGACTAGCATGCAACCAGCGTTGAGCGTTGCCTTTCATCTTGTTGACGAAGATCATGCGCAAGCATTCAGCGTCGAGCTCGTATATGCGTCCAATGTTTTTAAGCTGGTTGACCCAACTGCGTGCGCAAATCTGGCCGTAAAACGCCTGTCCTCGCTTACAGCGTTTGTTGTTGTTTGTGTTGGTGTGCGTAAGTTGTCGCCAGCTAAGTCCCCGACCTTCCCATCACGCTCCAATGCATCTCCAACGTTGCCACCTCGTTCAAGTGCATCTCCAGCGTTGCTACCTCGCTCCACTGTTTCCCTGACGTTGCCACCTCGCTCTACTGTTTCCCCGACGTTGCCACCTCGCTCCACTGTATCCCTGACGTTGCCACCTTGTTCTGCGACATGTTTGGTTGTGTCGTTTCGTGAATTCCAATTTCGCTACGCAATTAACTCGGCTTGCAACTGCGCAATAGTCTCGAGAAGCTCACGGTTGCTTGGAAAATTACCGGCTTCTGATGGCTGTAGCTGGTCGATCTCGATCAAGTCGGCATGACCTCCTTCTCCGATTCCAGGTGCTGGAACCGCGTCGTGGTCGTCCAGATTGCCGCTTTCTGGGGCGTTGCGTTGTTGTTCGGCCGGGACGTGCTCCAAGCGTGCCATTAATTCGATTTTGGTGCTCACGGGAGACAATCCCAGTGAGGATAACCATCGTTTTAGTTGGACGACGGACAAACTGTTTAAATCAGTGATGTACATGGCGTTAAATTATCCCACTTCTGATTTGTAGAAATAGGAATGCGTATATATGTGTGTATGTCTTGTATTTTAAACAGGTCTTGCTCGTGTGGTCGCTCAATTCAGACTGACTCTATTCTCTCTCTTATGTTATGTTATGTTAAGTTTACAGAGTTCTTATGTTAAGTTACAGAGTTCTTATAGCTAATGTATGTGTAAAGTGTATGTTTATGTATGTGTGTGCAGCTGACATTGTGTAGTACTGCCGTCCTGGTCAGTCCTACTACACGAATTAGCTCCCGACCTAAACAATTTAATATCATACTTAAATATGAATGATACATTTTATAAGGACGCCAAAAAATTAATTCTGTTATTTTTTGGCATTTTTTGCTATATTCTTTTGTCATTTCTTCTGCAGTTGGCGCCATTATATCGCGCGGCCAAGGCTCGAATGCTAATATCTCGCATGTTTATCATTCGATTTTACTGAAATTTTCAGAAAACGTCCGTTATTTAACGTTAATTTATTTTATCAATTAACTTTAACCTGAAAATAACGAGTATAGCTTATTTTAGTTTTTTTATGATTTTTGAGGGCGGAAGTGGGCGTGTCCAAATTTTAAAACAAACTTGATCTGCGTGCAACAGATTCCAATGTTGTCACCAAATTTGGTAACTCTAGCTCTTATAGTCTCTGAAATCTGTTGTTTCACACGGACGAACATACGAACAGACGGACATGGCTAAATCGACTCGGCTGGTGGTGCTGATCAAGAATATATATACTTTATGGGGTCGGAGATGCCTCCTTCTGCCTGTTACATACATTCTCGGTTGGCACTAACACATAATACCCTTGTACCCTATGGGTACCGGGTATAAAAAATTCGCTCCCACACTCAAATTCTATCGCCATGCCTATAATTCACGAAGATGACATTTATCAGTGTCTAATGAACATGAAATAGTCATTCTCTGCTGGCCACGATCTATTTCCTAGTTGGCTTCGCAAAAAATGCGTCAGTGCCCTATCATGTCCATTGGCCAAACTCTTTCAAATGTCTCTTGACAAATGCTTCTTTCCTGGAACTACCGAGGGATTTCGAAGCTCAGTGACATACCCAAACTATTTGCTCAGCTGCAGCATCAATGTTCTTCAATAATGAGCCCTTCTCAACATGGATATATGAAGCGTCGGTCGACGACAACCTCCGGGAACTTATTTCAATGTCGAATCTTGTCTTTGTTACATCAGGTGTTCCCCAAGGCAGTCACATTTGTCTTGTCCTGTTTGGTCTGTTCATAAACGACCTGCGAAATATTATTTACAATTCACAGGTGCTTATGTACGCGGATGATGTGAAGCTGTGTTTAAATCTTACGTGCCCCTTGTCGCACTTACGGCTTCAAGAGGACTTAAATAACCTTAACACATGGTGCAACGATAACATGTTGTTCCTTAACCATTCTGAATCCAATTTCATGTCATTCTATCGTAAAAACCCTTTCCTTACAAATTACTCGTTGGGAACAAGCGTGTTGGAACGTATTTATAAGGTTATAAGTATTATTTTGCCACGACCTAAACTTTGCCGAGTACATTACCATAACAGTAAATAGGTACTTGCTTTTGTTAAGCGTTGGTCAAAGGAATTTGATGATCCCTACGTAACCAAGCATATGTTTTCTTCTCTAGTCCGGCCCATACTTGAGTATTGTTCATGTGTATGGTCTCCCCATTATCAGGTTCATCAAGCTCTAATAGAGTCAGTGCAGAAACAGTTTCTCTTGTTTGCTCTGCGTGGATTATTTGTGGACCCTCATCATCATCAACTACTACCGTACGCTGCAACTCTGCGACTCCTAAACATTCCGTCTCTCCCGGATCGGAGAACTTGCCACGGAGTTCTTTTCCTGCACAATATTTTTCAGGGACAAATTGATTCTGCAGCACTGCTAAGTCGAATACAGTTTTGTGTTCCGGCCAGAACGTCACGACAATTCCGGCCGATTTTTTGGAAATATGCAGGACAAACTTTGAAAGCCTTCATCCTTTTCGCGTTCTTTGTACTCATTAATGAATTGTATCGTCTTTTGTCTTCCGATTATCTGACTATCGGAAATATCATATCTTTAATTTTGGTTTAAATGTAAAATATTAATTGTATTCCATTAGACCAGGGATCGGCACCAAGCCATACACAGTTTTTTAGTGCCTATGTGTGCGAAGCTAACAGACCCAAATGATACTAACAGAGCCGAATGATACTAACAGACCCGAACGATTTGCTTCTCTGCTGCTGCGAGAGCCGAGCAATTGTGTATAGGCTACTCCGTAGCTTCTCTACCGCAGCGGCACCCAAAAATATATATACGAAGCCGTTTTTACATAGCTCCAAAGTTTGCTACAACAGCCTAACAGAATACCGAACGAACACGAAGCGCTTACAACGAATATGTGTCGACAGCGGTGCCTGAAATTTTTTTCTATGCACAGTGTATAGGACGCTGCCGAGCCCTGCATTAGATTAAGGCGTATATATTAGCAAATATTTGCTAATTTCTAATAAATGAAATGAAATGACAAATGCAGTATCCCCCCATGCGAGTGGTCACTCTTTAGAACTCTGTCATTCAAAAGCTATTCAAGATATGACATTGCCGCTATCACAAGGATATTGTTCAAAGTATAAACTATCGAATTAGCAAAAAAAAAAAAAATTCTTTTTAAGTGTTAAACTGGTATATCCCCCAAACAGGAAAGGAAGCTAACTTCGGTAAGCTAAAGTTTGTATACCCTTGCAGTCTGCAATTGGATAGTTGGAAGTCGATCCATTTTGGTAAATTTGAAAAAAAAATCGAAGTTATTACATTTTTATAAAATTTACGTATACATTTTACCTTTTCGTATACATCAACCGATCTCTTCTATGGCAGCTATATGATATAGTTGTCCGATCTTAATGAAATTATAACTAATGGCAGCTTTAAGATACAGTGGTTCGATTTGCATGAAATTTTGGATCATATATTTAAGAAATAGTGGTCCGATTTCGGCCGTTCCGACATATATACTAGCTGCAATAGAAAGAAGACTATCTGCTAAGTTTCATTAAGATAGCTCAAAAACTGATCAGCTGGTTTGCGTAGCAACGGACAGACGGGCAGACGGACATGGCTAGATCGACTTGGTTGGTGATGCTGATCAAGAATATATAAATTTTATGGGGTCGGATAATACCCTGAAAGGGTATAAAAATACCAAACTTTCCAATGAATACATCCCACGTAGTAAATTCGAAATCAGAACTGGTCTATGTAGCTTCAATTAGATTGCTCCAATGCAAAGTGGTGCTCCAGTGCAAAGACTTGCGAAAGAGCGAGGAAAGGGGGGAGCCGGTACTTCTAGACGAAGATCGGGAGAGCGCTTAGAGCGGGGATACAGTACAAGCTAGTGATATAGAAACATCTGGATAAACTGCTGCTCGGCACTGCCGCTTGAAAATAAGCATGAACATCAAGAGAAGTTATATGGAAAGCGTAGATAACTCTGAGCGTTCGTCGATATTCAAACAGCTGTTTTCGGTGTTTCGGTAGGAATCGTGGAATCCATAGAAAACAAATGGCAACTTTTCGGTATTGGAACTACCTTCGTACTGTAGGAATTAATTCTTCGTGGAGACATGTTGGCGATTGTCGCTTTTGGAACCACTTTCGTACTGAAGGTATTTATTATTCCTGGGGACAAGGAGGAGGTTTCGGTTTGGGCGGAGAAATACATGACTTAAAAGATTGAATTAAATCAATCGCCTCTAAAGATCTGTGGCGTTCAGTGAGGAATGATTTGAGTTCTTGCCACTTTGGAATATCTTTTTTATTTTGTAAGGATTGCTCTTATAATAATACGCTTTGGAAGCTTCTTGGAGCACAAGTAAACCAGGATACAGTTCCAAATCTAAGTCTGAAGGCCTGACACTTGTAGGGAAGTCAGACAACTTTGAATGGTATTTTTCCTTTAGAATAAGCAAGGTGTGTGCCGCGCCCTCGACACAAACTTAAATATGCTCAGAAAGAGCATCATACTCTTTTTCGACCTTGTCCCACAGCGCTCAGACTTGGGCAGGATAAACTTAGCATGTATATTAAGAGGAACTGGATGCTGCTGGATGTTGACTTCGGCCTCAAATCTGATCAGACGATCAGACGGCTGGAACCATACTGTTTATGAATGTATGGATGAAACACTAGAATGTGTGGAATCGAGCACATAAATGTATGGAATCGAACACTGTAATATGCGGAATCGAATACTGGAATGTGTGGAATCGAACACTGGAATGTGTGTAATGGAACACTGTAGTGTGTGGAATGGCACACTGGAATGTGTGAGATTGGACACTGGAATGTGTGAGATGGAACACTGAAATTCGACTTATGGATCACTGGAATGTGTGTAGCGTATAAGTTTACGAATAAGTATAAGTTTACGAATTATTAACCTTGTTGCTCTGCTACTTTCTGCTTCATTCTCGAGACTGGTCCATTCTTTTACACCAGGTCTCCCACAAGGGAGAATAGACAATTTAAAATTGACATACGGTCCGTTCCTATACAAACTAAAAAACAAGTAAGAAAGCTTCAGTCGACTGTGCACGACTTTGAGATACCCAGTACCTAAACGTTTGCGCTTCACTCTAAAAGGCAATTTAAAATTGTACATACATTAGAATAGTCTACTTCGATTCTTTTTAAAATAAATCGCCTCTCGAATTAGCTCCCGACCTAAACAATTTAATGTCATACTTAAATATGAATGATACATTTTATAGGAACACATAAAAACCCGCTCGATCGGCGCAAAAAAATAAATTATGTTATTTTTTGTCATTTCTTGCTATATTATTTTGTCATTTCTTCTGCAGCTGGCGCCATTATATCGCACGACCAAGGCTCGAATGCGCCACCTGTCGGCTACAGCTTGCAACAGCAAAAGCAGTGCCTTAGGGGAATGTGTTAAAATTCTAACCTTATTGCCAATATCTCCCATGTTTATCATCCGATTTTACTGAAATTTTCAGGAAACGTTCGCTCTATTTTATTCATTTATTGTATATATTACCTTTAACCCGAAAATAACGAGTATAGCTTGTTTAACGTATTTTATGATTTTTGAGGGCGGAAGAGGGCGTGTCCAAATTTTAAAACAAACTTGATCTGCGTGCAACAGATTCCAATGTTGTCACCAAATTTGGTAACTCTAGCTCTTATAGTCGCAGATCTGTTGTTTCACACGGACGGACAGACGGACAACGGACATGGCTAAATCGACTCGGCTGGTGATGCTGATCAAGAATATATATACTTTATGGGGTCGGTGATGCCTCCTTTTGCCTGTTACATACATTCTCGGTTGGCACTAACTTATAATATCCTTGTACCCTATGGGTACCGGGTCTAACAATACTTAAAAATGTCGATTATAAGGCGATATTTCGTAGGTTCCTTCCTTTTTTTATACCCTGCAGAGTATTATAATTTTGATCAGAAGTTTGCAACGCAGTGAAGGAAGCATCTCCGACTCCGACTCTACGCGAACTAGTCTATCAGTTTTTGAGCTATCTGAACGAAACTTTGCAGATAGTCTTCTTTCTACTCCAGCTAGCATATATGTCGGATCGGCCGACATCGGACCACTATATCCTATAGCTGTCATAGGAACTATAGGGCCAAAATATTTTTGCTGTTTTTCAAGTTATTGGGCTTAACATAAATATATGATCCTTCAATTATATTATAGCACTAAGCAAGAAATATATAGAGGCGTCAAACAGCAGAAAAAGTGCTATCAACCACACGGCTGAGCCTGGAACCCCAGAGCAGCCGAACGAAATGTTTAGCACCCCGAGAGCGTTCGGCTATTTCGAGTTCGAAGCATTTGTTCTAAAGCCAGCACAACAACAAACCGATTTTCAGTCGCAGATCAAATGCGGAACGATGAGGCACGGCCGCGCGTCTGCGCGCTGTGCTCTCGTTTCTCTGTATGTGTGTATATGTGTACAAGCGCTCGCACGTTTGCATGCGTGTGCAAAAGACACGGTTGCCGCTCTTCTTTGTTATGTTTTTGATCCTGGGTTGTCTGCGGCCACAGCAAGTGGCGCTGCGACGGCTCATTTGCTTATGACGTCACGACAATGTGAAAATTAGTTTTATGATCGACCATCACTTTTTTATGCCCTATGACCCAAACAAAAATCAATTACATTAATAGACCTAATATAGCACCTAACAAGCATTCGGTTAACTTTGTGAACCTACCCCAACAGAAGACGAATTCACACTTGTTATCTGCATATGCATGTATGTATGTATGTATGTGCACGCATGCTGTTCACAGTTTAAACGAACTTTTATTAAATTATCATAATTATATTATTAAAGATTCAACAATTATTTAATTTTGATCTCAAAATGTACTGAAATAAATAAAAATACACAAGTATGTACATATATTAAGTCTATTAATGTAATTGATTTTTGTTTGAGTCATAGGGCATAAAAAAGTGATGGTTGATAATAAAACTAATTTTCACATTGTCGTGACGTCATTAGCAAATGAGCCGTCGCAGCGCCACTTGCTGTGGCCGCAGACAACCCAGGATCAAAAACATAACAAAGAAGAGCGGCAACCGTGTCTTTTGCACACGCATGCAAACGTGCGAGCGCTTGTACACATATACACACATACAGAGAAACGAGAGCACAGCGCGCAGACGCGCGGCCGTGCCTCATCGTTCCGCATTTGATCTGCGACTGAAAATCGGTTTGTTGTTGTGCTGGCTTTAGAACAAATGCTTCGAACTCGAAATAGCCGAACGCTCTCGGGGTGCTAGACATTTCGTTCGGCTGCTCTGGGGTTCCAGGCTCAGCCGTTTGGTTGATAGCACTTTTTCTGCTGTTTGACGCCTCTATATATTTCTTGCTTAGTGATTATAGCTATACATTTTAAATTTCATGCAAATCGGACCACTATATCCTATAGCTGCCAAAGGAAAATGTATTTAAATCACGTACCAAAATAAAATAAATGTAAATGTAAATCACACAAACAAGCAGAAATCCATTTGTAAGGGAATAAAAACTTCGGCTCTGCCCGAAATGACCAGACACTGTAGGCTAATATCAGAAATGCGCGAGGCAAAAACTGGTTTATTGTTTCTTCAGTGGTGGCGGATCTTAGTCCTTAGATGTCTCCTTTAGCTCCTTCGCGTGGTCGAAGATTTTTTATTAAACATGTATTTATTTATTAAATGTGTTCATGACCGCTTTCCCTGCTATCTTGTTATGTGCAACGGAAGTGATTAAATTATTATTGCACATCGCTGCCGTTTTGCATTTTTGATAGGCATACAATTCACCTCTTCAATAAAAGTGTTCAACTTGCTCTTGATCATAAGATCATGTTTAAGTCCTTACCCCTTTTCGGGATCGCTACTTTTTTAATTATGCGCCACCTATCGGGAACTGCACATTTAGAAAAGATTTTGTTAAACTCTTTTACGAGCGTTTCCTTTCCTAAACCTTTATACCCTTCCCTAATTTTTAATTGTTTTTGAAATTGTGAATATTTTTGACAAAAAGATGAATGAAAACTAGATCCAGCGCAGCATATCGTTGTCGCCACTGCATAATGCGATGCTCCCTAAGCTGTGACAGGGAAATATTTCTGTTTTGCGGTAGCGGCAGAAATCACCCGATTTTGCTTTGATTCGAGGTGTGTTCAAAAAGTATCACGAATTTTGTGTTTTTTCACAAATTATTTATTTATTCATGAATATCTATTATGTCCCCTTTAAAGTAATCCCCATGAGATATTATACACTTGTGCCAACGGAATTTTCGAAACACTTCAAAAAATCTTTATCTCGTCAAGCGTAGCGTTACGTCGTCCTTTCATGGGCCTCTTCAGTTTATGGAACAAGAAAAAGTCATCATTAGGCATCATTAGTGTGTTGTTTTTGACCAAAAAGTCGCGCACAAGCAACGATGTGTGAGCAGGGGCGTTATCGTGGTGCAAAAGCCAATTTTTGTTCTTTTCAGCCTTTCTTCTCGGCCTTCTGAGAACATTTTGTACCACCGATAAACGTTGCTTCGACCCAAGGTAGCTTCTCCGTATGCCACAGTCAACATTCGGAATGCATCCGGGCACTTAATTTCGTTTTTCACACAAAATTTGATACAGGTTCTTTGAGCCCTTTTTTTGAATAGGTAAAAATCGAAGACGATCCAAAACACGTGCAAGCAAAGCCAACTGTCAACAATTAGGTGAACATTCAAAATGGCCGAGCTTGTCGGCATAAGTGAGAGACATGAGTACCAACATAACGCCGCAAAAAAATCGAAATTCGATATATTCGCGATACTTTTTGAACACACCTCGTATACACCCAGTTTTGCCAGGCCTTTGCAAGGAATTTAAATGTTGGCAGTTAAGGGCCGATTATTTAATGTCAGGTTGAGTATAATAGTTTTAGTTATACTAAGTCTATCAATATGAAGAATAAAACAAACCAAATGCTTACCTTATTAAATATATTAACATGTGTTCGGTCAAACTTGAGCTTTCCTTCAGCTGGTCTCTCGTTGCACCCAATAATGTAAACATATTCTCAGTTAATACCAGACTACAATTATGCACTCTGTTAATACTCTGTTAGCAGCCCTATGTAATCTCTCTTCTGTTAATAAAAGTTCAGTTGCAGTCCTAGATCAAGTAAAACGGTTGTCTTTTCGCTTGCGATTAATGGATGGAAATTAGTTTATGCACCCCCCAAACTGATAATCTTATGCAGCACAAATACGCTTTGTGCATCGAACAACATGTTTATATAGATTAACAGCTATAAGTATTGAACCTGTATAAGTCTATGATTTTGTTTCATTGAAACACGAACTAAATATTAAAATATTATTATATTATCAAAGGAAACAGACAAGCATTTTCCGAAAAACAATTTTTCATTTTTGCTGTTCAGTATTGGAACGAACTTCCCAATCGACTATCAATTCGGAAAAGTAAGCCACTGTCGAAATGCAGAAATTTTGATATAGCCGTCAATATTACTTTGTTGCTTTCGGACATAAAGGCACATCATTTCAGATATAAGTAAGTAATTTTAATTATTACCTTAAAATAGACCTTCAATAGAACCCTGTCAAAAGCCTGCCGAACGTCTAGAAATACAGCTGAACAGTATTTGCGCCCTACTAAAGCACTCAGAATGTGGTCAACAACTCCGTTCACTTGCTCAATAGCGCTATGGCGACTTCTGAAGCCAAATTGGTGGCCCGGCAGAGCGTCCATTAAGGCGTCAATATTCAGCAACCGAGCAAGCACGATCCGCTCGAATATCTTAGAGAAAGTGGACAGGAGACTTATCGGCCTGTAAGAATCTGGTGAGCACGGGTCTTTTCCTTTTCGTTTTCAGGGGGATAGAATATAGCCAAGGGAAGCATTAAGAGCTGTGCAATAACTGAGCTAGGAACTGCCCTTGCTACTTTACCATCAATATATGTCAGGAGCGGGAATGTGATCAGAGGAAGGCCAGAGCACTCCGAAATGGCAAGGTGGCTGCACGGAATGCCTCTATACACTGCAAAGTCAATGGCTGTCGGTAGATGATCATTATTCGAAGGAAAGTGCGTAGGTCCCCCGGTAGCCGTAATCAGAATTTTGGGTTGTAAGGTATGTACAAGTATTTACAGCAAGGAAAAAAATAATAGCTCCGCCAGCATAAGCAATTTTTAAATGTTGTTCAGCCCACAATTTTAACTTAAGGAAGAAGTTGAATACACTTTTAGAAATGAGAGACTATGGCTAATCTAGGAATGAGACAAAAATTATATTCATATCTATATCTTCAAGTTATTTAAGAAACTTTTCCAAAAATGATAAGAGTTGGTAAAAAGAAAAAAAAAAGTTTTGAAAAATATTAAAAAAAAATAAAATATGTTATTTCTGGGAAATTGTACTCCAAGACTCATAAGTTTGTTTCCAACATGATCTAATGGTGGTTGACTTTGAAGCAGTATTTGCCCTATTGATGTCAGATCACAGATTTTCGATAAAATTAGGGTCAAGCGACTGTCAAGGGCGCTTCAAAACTAACACATAGCCGTTCAATTGGCTTTATCCTATTTGTTTTTTAGGGCTAATGTCCTGTTGAAATGCCCTTACAAGTGGGACTTCATATTCTGCAAAGGTTAGCATTATTATATTAAATATATTTGCGCACACTTGCTAGTCTCGAATGGGTTTGTACCTACTCCATAGTAAAAATGCAGGCCCATATCAGTACACTTGGACCTCCAAGCTTAATGGCTGTTCTTGTTATGATCGAGATCCCTTTCCATAAAAAAACCCACCTTACTCTTATCTGACCACAAAAAATTCTATAATTTTTGATATGTCGAATTTTCATGCTCCTAGGCTGATGCCCTGTATCTAGCAATATGTCTCTCATGTGAAGGTGGGTTCTTTTTTGGGCTGCAGACTTTTGGGTTATGTTGCCTGAGATATGTGGGAACTGCTTGCTCTATTGCATCCGATTTAGGCTACTTTCAAGCTCATTAGAAGATTTGAAGGGATTCACCTTGCTCTCAGGAAACAACCTATTGACATGAAAGAGGGTCAAGAATCGTTTTTGATCACGAGTTTCAGTCGTTGCCTTCCATTTTATGACATTTTCTATTATTTTATTAGAATATCTTACCAATTATACGGCTATGATACAGGGCACAAGTTTTCATTAATTAGCTACTTCATTAGAACCTTGAAAGAGACAACTATATGTCTTTTTTGGTTCGGATTTTTTTCGTACTGCGACTACGGTCAGACTAATTTAAAAGGTAAACAATAACAATGGCCAGAATTCGCAGTACATAATTATCAATTTCTGAAGTCCTCGTGCAAACACTCCTGCAGAAATTAATATGAAAGCCCTTACACTGATTATTACACCCGCTCATGTACATAGATTTAGTTAATTCATAATAATTACACAATTTCACGGCGGAAAACCCATGCCACCCAAAACTTATTTTTTTTGTGTATTTATCTTGCTTTTGTGCAGTATAATTGCTGAAAATTATGGCAAGCCTTCAGCAAAAACCAATATATTCTGTGAGACCGTTTTGTCTAATGAGACATTAATATACTTTTTAGATACAATTTAATGAATTACAGACGGTATATTCTATCGAACTCATTTTTTTGTCTGGTATTTTTTCAATGACCTATCGGGTTTGTCAAATAATGAGCAATTTAATGTATTAAATCTCTCATTGAAAGTGCCGTATAGTCGTCTTGCTCGCACTTAGGCAAAACCCTATGGCTGCTGTCAATCTTCTAATTAATGAGCCAATTAATGAAGTTTTTAATACAGTGTCATGATGCTATTAACAAACTTTTCTGCGTGATTTTCATTCGAATATAATTTATTTGATAGTTTCACGTCCTATTATAATGCTTTTTACTATTTTTTAGGACCAAAACAGGAAATCATAATCAAATCTGATAAGCAAGTGCTTTCAAAATAAAAATCTAAAAAAAAAAAAAAACGAAGTGTAACCAAATTTTTGTTTATCAAGAACAAAATGTGCTCCATCGGTGCTTTTTCCTTCTATAGCAACAGTAAAAGCCGCTGGTTTGACTTATTTTTCCTTCCACAGCAATTGCAGCAGTAGAAGCAAAAGCAGAAAACTTAACTGACGACTGTGCTGCAGCTTTGTCTTAATTTACTATCAAAAGCAAAAGCATCAGCAGAAGCACGAAAACGAAACTAACGACTGTGCTGCTGTTTCGACTTAATTTTTTATCGAAAGCAAAAGCAACAGCCGAAACAGAATATTGAAATCAACGACTGCTGCTTCGCTTGTTTTTCAAAAACTTTTCAATTTTTTCTTTTGCTTTGGCTGGTACTCTATTAATCATGTGTCATATGCTTTTGTTTAAAAACTTTGGCGTGCCAAAGCTAGCATCCGATTTGTATGAATTAAAAAAAAAAAAAACTTAAATTTATAGGTGGCGACAGCTCTACGAGAAATGAGACGAGTAGATGAGGAAATGAAAAAACGTGATACAAATTTTGAGGATTTCAGTGATGTCGATACAAAAGCTTTATCCCATTGTGAGAGGTAAGAGAGTTATTGATATGGTGTACTATTTAGCTTTTAATGAAACCTTAGACAAAATTTCAGATTTTTTATTCATATTTATTCAATTATATTTGCATTCAATGAGGCTATGCCGATATTGACAGTTATGTAGTCAGTCTAAAGAAAATATAATAAAAAACTTTTTTAATACCCTTATCATTAGCAGCTAGCACAAGTGGTCCACTGTGTACTTGCAACGCAAGTGAGTGTCAAAAGGGCATTTTCACCACTCAAATTGATAGCGACTGATTAAAGGTGCAATTTCTCTAGCTCGCCACTTTTAGAATTATTTTTTGTAAAATTGAATACCAATTTAATATAAAACAACAAAGAAAGCTAGCTTCGGTAAGCCGAAGTTTGTATACCCTTGAAGTCTGCAATTAAATCCTCCCAAATCGATCCATTTTGGTAAACTTAAAAATATCGATCAATTTTGGTAAACTTAAAAAAATATCGAAGTTTTTAAATTTGTGTTAAATTTACTTACACATTTTACATGTAGAATTTTACATTTTCATATAAATCAACCGATCGTTTCTATGGCAGCTATATGATATAGTTATATGATCATAATGAAACTAAAACCGTAAGCCAGCAATATCTCGAAATTAATAATAGTACGTTGAAAAACAGGAAAGTTACAATTTTTATACCCATGCGGGGTATTATAATTTTGTCCAGAAGTTTGCAGCGCAGTGAAGGAAGCCTCTCCGACCCCATAAAGTATATATATTCTTGATCAGCATCACCAGCCGAATCCATTTAGCCATGTTCGTCTGTCCGTCGGTCTGTCTGTCCGTTGCTACGCAAACTAGTCTCTCACTTTTTAAGTTATCTAAATAAAACTTTCTAGAAAGTCGGAACTAATGGAATCGGACCACTATATCTTATAGCTGCCATTGGAATGATGGAAAAATTAATGGAAACGAATTAAAACTTATCTGTTTCTCAACGTATTTTTATAAGTTTCGAGATATAGGTTCTATTTACGATTCTAGATTTACGGTTTTAATTTCATTAAGATCGGATAACTATATCATATAGCTGCTATAGAAACGATCGGTTGATTAACCCTCTAGTGCCCAAATTTTTTTTTCCCAAGAAAAAAATGATGTTTGGATTCAGTACTACTGTGGGCAAAAAGTAAGGTGCATTTTCAATTTAAAATTCGCGGGCTTAAGATCGCGGACTAGCTTTTTTTTTTTTAGTTGGCAGGACTGTTAATGACATCTGGCGGTAATTTTATGTCAATGTCAGTATCAGTACTATACAGGGTTGTCGAAAATATATCAAAATATCAAAATATCGATATATTTGCAAACAAAATTAATACTTTTATCATGATTTTTTTAAGCTGTACTATCGATATATAAATATTTTTTTTTTATATTTTCTGATATTTTGTTTTCGGTCAGCCCCTACGAAAACGAGTTCCACGTATATATGTCTTTGCCAAATAGTAATTGGAAAGCTGACCCAATACAGTATTGGACTTCGCAACAGCAGACCATGCAACATTTGTCTAAGTAAGCATTACGCTATCTGATAATACCAGGTAGCTCGGTATCCTCAGAAAGGATGGCTTCGGCAATTAAATGTGTAGTGTGCGACTCACGCAGCCGTATGACTGATCGGCACGTAACAAATCGTGTATTTTTAAAGTCACTGGCGAAACAATATTGGAAATAACTTTAACTTTAACTTACAGTATTTTCCATTGCTTTAAGTAATAAAAGCTTAATATGAAGTATTTGTGTTGTTAGTTTTGTTTAAATGAATTCATGTGGATCATTAGGATCAATAGAGAGGTAATGTATACGAATAATGAGATAGAGAGAAAGAGATTTCTAAAGGCTTTCTGATCCAAAAAAAAAAAAAAAAAATTAAATATCATAAATACTCGATATATCGATATTTTTTCTTGATATTTAAAAAACTCATTTTGATATTTTTCAAAAATGACAATATCATTGATACGATATTTTTTAAATATCATGCAACCCTAGTACTATATTTACGCTTGTGTTTACCAAACGATCAAGAGTGCATTTGTCGATTTTTACAATGTCTGATTTAATTGAGCAGAGAAGTGCCATAAAATGTAGTTTGCGGAATGAAATTTCGGCTGCGGAAACGTTGAGGATGTTCCGAAAGGCCTTTGGTGATTCTACCATGTCTCAGAAAAATGTTTATAAGTGGTACAAAGATTTCAAAGAGGGTCGGGAACGTGTTGATGAGAGCACATCAAAGTCGACAGTTTTTTTCGATTTTCGTCGTGTGGTGCACTGTGAATTCCTTCCACCTGGCCAAACTGTTAATAAGGAATATTTTTTGAGCGTTATGCGTCGTTTGCGTGAAGCAATTCGGTGAAAAAGACCAGAATTATGGGCCAACAACTCTTGGTTTTTGCGTCACGATAATGCACCGTCGCACACTGCACTCGTTCTTCGTGACCATTTCGCAAAGAATTCGACGCATATCGTTCCGCAACCACCGTATTCTCCTGATTTGGCTCCGTGTGACTTCTGGCTATTCCCAAAACTCTAGAGACCACTCCGGGGAACGCGTTTCGAGTCGATTGAAGAGATAAAAGCGGAATCGACGAGGGCGCGTATGGCTATACCGGAAAGGGGCTATTTGGCCTGTTTCGAGGATTTGAAGAAACGTTGGCATAAGTGTATTTTATCGGGAGGGGATTACTTTGAATGGGATGAAATTGATTCAGGAGAATAAATAAAGAATTTTCACTTTACAAACAAATTCACCTTACTTTTTGCCCACAGTAGTATGTATTAAAAGTGAATTTTTGTTTTAGGAAAACTTTTACTTTTGCACGGATCGAGTTTCAAAGGACTATATCCTTGGACCGCCGAGAGGCGGCTTTGGGAAGGTAGGCCAGCAAAAAATTATGTAATCAATTCTTTTGTTTGCACGGTTTATTATAAATAATATAAAGAAAGGCTCAAAAAAAAATAAAATAACAATTAATACTAAAGTAACTTATATTCACAAAGCTTCAAATATTTGTGTACAAAAAGTTTGATTACTTATTTGTGATGAAAATCATAGAAACAGTCTTTTTTCTGGGAAAAGCACAGGTTTCTATTACCTTTATGGAAGTACAACCAGGAAGCTTACAGGTTTTTTCGCCAGCGCATGATAGAAACATTGGAAAATGCTCGACGGTATCATAACGTACATCATTAATCGAAAGGAAAGTTTTCTTCCCTGTGCATTTATTTTCCTTTCCATCAACTTGTCGCGGACGCCCGGGTCCTTTATGTCAACGTACTTTTTTTCGAAACGAAGAAAATGTAAAACCTGACCTTTTGAATTCGTTTCATTCAGGAAAGGCTTTGTGCTCGCGTAAGTCGAAGTAAGTCGTACTGCCTTATTGTCCTTCCAAATCGTCAAAGACAGTTCGACTCCTGATACAGATCCACAAAATTCTGTAGAATATCCACGCACTTGTTTCTTGAAGTCGCTGTCAGATGGCAGCTTACAATTTGAAATGCGATTCGAGCGAATAGTTTCCAAAGAAAATATTCACCGGGACTTGAGGTATACAGGAAGAGGCAAGGAAATATAATAATGGTCAAAGTAGATAATCTGATTTTTGTAATCCGGAACATGGCGTGACAATCGAACAACTACATTCGCTGCCGCACCAAGATCTCGAAATTATACCAAAAGCCAGAAGAGTCACACAAATTGAAGAATTTCACTCCTCATTTGTGTGGTTTGTCTGGTAAATATTGTCTAAGAAAGGTCTTTATCTTCGTTGCACACATTTGTTCATCCACAGATAAGCGTTGGCGCATTTGAACTGACTGAAACTTCTCATGGAAGTGATTCACGAGCGGCCGTATTTTGCATAAAGGATCGTGGTCGGCCGAATCCTTGTAGGGCAACTTACAACATTTGTTCTGAATTGACATTTTGTTCTGAATTGTTCCAAAAGCGTACTCCACCCAATATGAACGAACATTTCGGTAGCGAAAAACTGACATCAAAAATAAAATGCCAATAAATTGTCGAATTTCTAAATTGGTTGTAGAAAACGAAGTATTGACATCGTTTTGGGCAGCATACAAATTTGTTTGCTGGGTGATATGCTCAATGATAGTATCATTCAAAAATAATTGAAAACACTTGAATGGCGTATCCAGATTTTTAAGTACTCCGAGGTCATGCTCAGTAAAGGATATTGCAGATTTATAGTCGATTTTTATCGATACTTTATCGATTTTTAATGATTCAATTGCAGACTGCAAGGGTATAAAAACTTCGGCTTACCGAAGTTAGCTTTCTTTCTAGTTTTTCTATTAATTTTCCGATCATTTCTATGGCAGCTATAAGTAAAGGATCATATATTTAATTTGAGCCCAATATCTTTAAAAACAGCGAAAATATAATATTTTGGCCCTATCTTTCCTTTGGCAGCTATAAGATATAGTGGTCCGATTCCGGCCTTTCCGACATATATACTTACTGCAATAGAAGGACGACTATCTGCAAAGTTTCATTCAGATAGCTCATAAACTGAGAGACTAGTTTGCGTACCAACGGACAAACGGGGATGGCTAGATCGACTCAGCTGGTGTTGCTGATCAAGATTAAATATACTTTATGGGGTTGGAGATGCTTCCTTCACTGCGTTGAAGACTTCTGATCAAAATTATAATACCCTCTGCAAGGGTATAAATATAATAATTCTCTATACTATTTAAATGTGTGTGATTTTTTTCATCAGACCTATTGGAAGCTTTTCCGAGTCGGCGCTAAAGGACAGATTTGGTTAGTTTTTTGGAGCAGACGAATTATATGACACAAAAGGCTAATGTAAGCACAGACGAAAACATAAACCTTTTGAGTGATAGTAATTTAAATGAAAGTGTTCACGCGTGAACACGAATATATGTATATATAAATATATACAAGTCTATGCAGATGTGCCCTGCAATCGCAGGCGCGCTTGTGGTGGCCACTTGGGCACTTGACAAATATTGTACATGAAATCTGAACCCCTGCGTGGGATCTCAGAAGATATGTAGCCTTTGCACACTACAGTGATTACAGAGAGAACGATGAGAAGATGGTGAAATTAAGAAATTCCTGTCCACATGACACCATCCACCATCTAACGTCAGCGTTCAATGTAAATCAAACGTCAAACAATGTTATGGTAATGTAAAACAAACGTCAAACAAGGAAAAAAAAAAGCAATACACACATTATGAATTCCTTGCAGCCAGCGCATTTTGGCTGCTGCTCAAAAGCAGCCACTGATATTGGGGTTTATTATTTATTGTCATGTAATATATAGTAAACTAAAAGTCGACGAGGAGATGGAGGAGGAACTCTCTGACCGATGGCGATCTGGCCTGGGTGGATAAGCTCGGCGGCTTCCTTGGAGGGCAGTCCGGGAACATTCCTGAATGGACCGACGCAAGTGGGACGCCCAGAGTTCAGCAGAGCCGGGTGCGATCATTCTGTTGCCATCGGTTCAGCTCTTCAGTAGTTTGGATATGGCCACGAAGACGACGACACCATCTTCTTCGTCTTTCCTCGCAATTTGCCTTTCTGTATGGACGGGTCCATCTTGTTCACGCCGTCAATCAACTGATTTACTTCAGGGTGAAGGCGAGCAACTATTTCGACTTTGATTTTATGTTAATTTGTTCGTTGTGGCAACTTTTCCGGTGCGAATGGTAACTTTTCAGTGGGGGAACCGAAATTATCGTTTACAGACGGAGTGAAACAGCTGAGATAGGAACATCACAAATTGATAGTGGAATATTTTGAGAAAATTTGGAACGAAAATATATATGGAAATTGACAACTGAGACGGTGTCATCATAGACGGTGGACGGTAGATGGGGGATGCGTTGGTCATAGAGTAGAATTCAATCTCCTATATAAAATCAGTTTCTTTCAATAACTTACATGTATAAATCTTATTATTGGGACCGCTTTACAGCAAGTTATCATAATATATCAACGGACCATGAAATCCCTGGAAGCTTCAGTTCGGAAAAAGAGCTAGATACCAGAGGGTATCACAATCAGTGAGAACTATTAGACCTTCCAACAAATATGGATAGGACCAGAATAATAAATGAACTATTTGTTAAAAAGAATGCGTGTAATAAAAGTGGAAAAGTGGAAGTGTAGTTTTACTAAGAATTTTTGCAAAACTAAAGGCTAGCAGGATCTAGTGGTTCTACATGGTTCGTGAAAATTCAACTGACCAAAAAGATTGCTGCTTTCCACGTCACCACGCATCAGGTTATACATCAAGAAAATGCCTAGCATCGTTCTACGGTTTGCTAAGCAAGGTAGGTTAATTAGGAAAGTCTACTAAAATAAGAGGGATACCTAAGGCTTGCATCCCAGTGAACTGACTCAATGCGTTTGCTGTGGACGTCCACTCGGAACTCCAAACGCAAGATGCATATTCTAAAATACGGACGATCTAACTAACGAAATGACATAGGGGTCATCGAATTCCTTTGACCACCGTTTAATAAATCTAAGCACACCCCTGGCTTTATTTTCAATGCACGAAATATGGTCAATAAACTCAGCTTGCATTTGGAGCCATTTAGGTTCAATAAGTTTGCAGTGCACAATTTTTTAATTTTATTAAGATATTCGTAGACAGCCAAGCGGAGATAAGATCCATGCAGTCGTGAGCGGTATGTTCCAAAAATTTACTGGCGAGCAGGGAGGCACTAGATATCCTCAGCACGACAATCTCAGTGCGGATCTACTAGGTTCCCAGCCACCAGGGCATCGATGGTAAAGAGGCGGCGAACGATCTTGCAAAGAAAGGCGTCGGGCTGGCGAATGACTGAATGGAGAACGTGCCTGTCTCCTTCATAACTTTTCAAAGCGAGTTAGAGAGACGGGCCGACGTGCGAATCAAAAGAAGGGTGAATAACTTCACAACCTGCAAGATCTCGAAGATCTTGTGTAAGGAACGCAATGATAAACTCAGCCTATCCCTTCTTCTGATACGGAGATACGCCACACTTCTGGAACAGTTGCTGAGGTAGACCTCGTTCTAATGGCACGCGATGCAGTAACGAACTACTCGACGAGTTAAGTCTCTGGAATTGACGATCCAGTATTCCAGACGGATTGGTGACGGAGAGTAAATCCAGGCAAAGTGCGTTTTACTTGCTAGTAACAACGGGTGCCTTTCAGATTCAGGGATGTCAGCTTATGCGGCTTGGATTTTTATCCAGAAACGATTGTTGTTGGATGTTGTATACGATGCGCGGCGAAGTTCTTCCGGTGTCAGCGATGATTGAACAATTTTGATTCCCCTTGAATGCTTTGCAAAGCGAAAGACATACGCGATGGTGCGAATGCAGCGAATGTAGGAGCAGATGTGGCTCAACTGTTGGAGAACGTGATTGTTTATGACAGCTGCGCTAAATGTACTCCTTCTTTGCTCTGCTTGGACATCGTCTAAATTGCTGTCAATACACGTAGTTTGTGGAGAGGGTGGCCACTGGATAATGCTTGGGTCAAGAACTGAGGACCTTTGAACCACGTCGATGCTGCCAGTTCAGCTGTGATCGTGCCACGCGAGACAATATTTGCCGGGTTGCTGACGCCATGCACAAATTTTCAATAATCATCTGCGGTCTTGAAGAACAGTGTATCCTAGTGCTAGTTCAAGTTGACTCCAAGAGCGCCAGCAAATCTCTTTGAATGCCATTTTGTAAGTGGGAAGTGCCCCGACGAAGAATTTCCGTGACTTGCTCCTTGATTGGACAGTCAGCCTGATGAACATCGGCGAGATGGTTTAGGCTGCGTGTTGGCAAAAAAGGTGACCGCAGTGCCGTAGGTCACCGTTTTTAGTTGGTATGTGCGTAGAGTGTCTTCTGGAAACGGTCTCCAAGGATGTACTGGTATCTGCGATCAGCAATGTCAACATTTACTTGCCTGTACATTTTTTCTTCACGTCTGCGGTGATGGCGTAGCGATAAAGTCTAAATTTTTTTGGAATTTCGTATAAATCTTCCTGAACTGTTTGGCCGACGCATAACAAACAGAAACTAGTAGTACCCCAGAGCTGGTATTAGGCTTAAAAACATAGGTATTTCTACTTCAATAATAAATAAAAGCATTAATTGGGGGACCTCTGGTTCTTAATGCATAATGCATTTTGTAATTTGAATTTTGTCACAAATTTTTGCTATGTTGTAGCCCTGATATTTGTTTCGGCATTCGGTTCGAAACACTGATGTTCCTTCTAACAATATTACATTGATGTTCCCAACCTAAAGCTGAGACACACAAGTTTTTTTTAAATACCAAGGCTCCAGCATATCAAAAATTTGTGACAAAATTAAAATTGTAAAATGCATTATAACTTAAGAACGAAAGGTCCCCTATTGGATATTCTTGATTAATATAGAAATAGAAAGGCCCAAGCTTCTGTTAAACCTAATACTAGCTTTACCAGTGTTATCAAAACTATGTTACATAGAATTGCTAAGAGAGAATTAATTGACAGCAGATATGTAGTCTTACATTAAGCAAAACCAATAGGCTTTAGTTCAAAAAGAATCAGAGCTCTCAAACCGATCTAAACTCACAGCTCAAAGACACAGCTGACATTGAACATTTCACAAACGAGGTGAAATCCGTTCCTATTGCTGCACTCTACATTTTGAAGATCAAATTCAAAACAATCGCTTAACATTTGATTTAACCAAATCTGTAAAAAGGAGAGGACACGAAAACAACAATCACTGTGCAACAAACTCTTCAGAACTATCTTCGACTGGTCCTGTCTCAGCGGGAAAACACCTCCGAGAAAATATCGGCTGCAACCAAATTAATCAAATTAACCATAATTTCAACGAACTAGCCAAATTTATGACATCAAGGATCGACATTGTGGACGTCCCTGTCGCAAACCGAGAACATCGAGGCAGAGAACTCGCTGGCTCTTTATTTTTTATCTTTTCTATATTATTTCTATAAACTTAAAAATAATCTTTTCCCCGACCAGGTGGGAGAACTTTTTAATTATATGCTCAGTTTCATATGACCATACGCATAAACAGTACTCAACCAAAGGTCGAACTAGCGACTTATATAAAATTTTGGTTGTATTGTGATCATCGAACTCTTTAGTCCAACGTTTTATGAATGTTAAACCTCCTTTGGCCTTTCCCATTAAAATACCTATGTGATCGGAAAAACTTAACATATGGTTTAAAATAACACCACGGTCTAATACATTAGAAATACGCTCAAAGATGTTTGGCCCTAGAAAGGTTTTTGACACAAATAAATTAGAAAGGAAAAAGGACAAACCACTGCATTTTAAGTGATTTAAGTTAAGTCCATTGTTGACGCACCAGAATTGAAGACAGTTTAAGTCGTTTTGCAATAAGACGTGAGAGTCTTTGTTTTTAATGTGGATACAGATTTTAACATCGTCAACGTACATTAAGGTTAGTGATTCAATTATTACAGAGGAATATTCCTGAAAAATATAGAACCACTGAGAATATCAAGTTCTACAATAACTGTCGTGACACATACAAAAAGTACAGAGCGAAAATGCTCGACAATATGAAACAATCAACAAGCCGCGCTGATGGAAATCCAGAAGAGGGAGGTAAACATCAGCCCATGATAGCATCTGACAAACTTAGATCGGTATGGCGCTGAGAAAGGGCGATATCCAAGTCTATCAAACGCGCTCTGAAAGAGTTTTCAGAGACAGGAAAGACCATTACAAGTGATTTGATAAAATCACTAAGGTCTCAGACGCAAGAAATTCATTTTTCCGTTCACGAAGAATACGATGACCCAGTCAAAGGAGGATATGATATTCAGTCCTTCCTAAGACTGGAAAAGTCCTGCTAGACTCTTGGCGTTTCACCTACTAGGCCCTGCGTCTGTCCTTTAAGGAATGTTCCCAGACAGCCCTCCAAGTCGCCGATCTTAACCACCCTGACCAGATCGGCATCGGTCAGAGAGTTCCTCCTCCATCACTCCGTCTTTTAATTTATCATATATTATCAGGCCTGTTCCAGTTTTCACTCGGAAGTGAATTTAATAACATTTTCGAATTTTCCTTTAACATACACGGATTTCCCTTGTTGATTTCATAAAATTTCCCTTTCATATTATTCACATTTACATTTACGCATTGCATCTTAAAATAATTAATTACTGTTCTTGCGGGTCTGAATCCAGCAGCCAAATAGCAAGAGGAAAGTTTCCGATAGGTTTCTTACGAAAGGTACCAGAGCGAAAACTAAGGGATATTTAAATCCGATAGGATATTTCGGAAGCTTCGTACTCAGAAACGCGAAAAGCGTTTCTAAGCAATGCGAGAGGGTGACTATTGACCTGCATATTTTTTATACTTTGTTTAGCTATAAATACCGTTAAGTTTCCTCAATAAAATCAGTAATTGTTTTGACCACAACGCAAGCTTTACTCATTTGGCTGCATTCAACAGAGGCTGTCGCTGAGTCTTCAGACGCTCATATGCACCATCCATAGTCCAAATGGTTCATGTTCTAGTTGCGGCGCCGACGGTCTAGGAAACATCCTAGATCTTTGAAGGATTTTCATCATCCTTTGGCTCAGAACTTAGATTTCTAACCGTTCCTTATCACAGGAAACATCCTACCTTTGAAAGATTTCAATCATCCTTTGGTCACAATCTCAAAATTGTCAATCAGGCGCCACTTTGAAGGATTTTAATATCCTTTTGGCTCGGAACTCAGATTTCTAGCCATTGATTACATTCAGTGATACCTACAGGAAACCATCCTGGACACACTTCTCAGAGTTGTCAACAAGGCGAAACTTTGAAGAAATCTTCCAAGTCATTGTTCAACTTCTTCGACCATCGACGGTTGCGAACAGGAGCGTAACCAGCTTTGAAGCGAATAAAAGACTCCCAACGGGTCAGAAGTGAAGTAACAATATAATGGCTTATACATTGGAAGAGCAAGCAGTTGCAAGAAAAGATCAGTCAAGAGATCTCGAAGTATATCCAAACTACAAAAAGGATTCTGCGGAGAGGAAATTAAAACCCACGTATTATCAAACCAAATTGGCCGCCATCGATGACGCGTGGAATCGGTTTGCGACGAACCATCTCAATATTCCTGAAAATTATAGAACCACTGAGTATACCAAGTTCTACGATGAATGTCGTGACACACCCGAAAAATACAGAGCGAACATGCTCGACAATATGGAACAATCAACAAGCCAAGCTGATGCAAATCCAGAAGCGGGAGGTATACATCAACCCATGATAGCATCTGACAAACTCAGATCAGCATGTCGCCGACAAAGGGCGATATCCGAGTCTATCAAACGCGCTCTGAAAGAGTTTTCAGAGACAGGAAAGACCATTACAAGTGATTTGATAAAATCACTATGGTCTCAGACGCAAGAAATTCATTTTTCCGTTCACGAAGAATACAATGACCCAATTAAGGGAGGATATAATAGGCAGTTCTTCCTAAGACTGGAAAAGGATATTTAAGAGGTCTTAGGAGCAAAAAGCAAAACATCAAGCAACAAAGATGTGCACTTGCCCAGAGTTAGCATCCCAAAATTCGATGGAGATCTGATCAAATGGACTAAATTTTTCGATTTTTTCAAATGCATCCATGATAGTAAGATGCCCACCGAAAGAAAAATGTGGTATCTCAAAACCACCGTAACCGGAGAGGCAGAAAGGTTGATAAGGCATATTGATCTTAAACAAGAAAATTACTTGAATGCCTGGGGTTGGTTGACTCTTACAACAATCTCCGACATCTAGCAGATACGATTCTCAACGCACAAACAGTGACGTTCCGAAGTCAATAAAATAATTCTACATTACAATAATTGAGTATCTGGCATCATTAAAGGGACTTCATATCGATGTATCTAGCTGGGATACAAAATTGATTGCCATTGTCAAGCAAAATTTAGATTTTGCAACTAGAGCCTTATACGAACAGTTGTTAGTTGCGTCTCGAGAGCTACAAAGTTTTCCTGGATCAACGAATTCAAATGCTGGAGACAGGAAAAACAAGCCAACAGGAAAAAAGGGAGCAAACAAATAAATTTGATTTCTGAACGAATGGCTTCAATGCTATCGCTAAAACTCCACGGTACTTCACTACGTATCGAGGAAATTGGAGGCAATCCAAAAACTAGTAGAGCCAGAGTTAATGTTCTGATGAAATCAATGCATAATGACTTTACTCAACAAGTTAAAGCTTTTGTGTTACCACACATCATGGCTGATCAACTGGCTCATCAGCTAAATTCTCCAAATCAGCATATCTCGAGCAACATTGCCCTAGCCCTAACTTTGATAAGCCAGGAAAGATTGACATGCTTATCGGAGCCGAGCACTACTATTCATTGTTACTACCGAACCAAACTGAAGAAATTGATACGTTGTTGGAACATTTCTGGAAACTCTAGAGACTGAAGAAAACCATCAATCACCGAGGCTTAGAGGCTTATTGCGAAAAACATTTCGTAGGAAATCTCCCAATGGCAGCAGATGAAAAATTCATTGTAAAACTCCCATTTTCTGAACAATCTTTAGCCCTGGGGCATCACAAAAAATTGCAACAAACAGATTTCTGGCACTCGACCGGAAAATTTCACCTGAAACCTGGGTTCATGGACTTTATGCAGTCGTACATAGCACTTGTTTCATATTTCCCTCAAACATACCCGCGGATCACTACTTTATCCCCCACCACTGTGTGCTTAAACCTGAAAGCAGCACAATAAAACTACGGGGATTTTTTTCCTGTAAAACCACATGCAATAAATCTTTTAATGATATATTGCATGCTGGACCCACTGTCCAGAGCGAGCTGTTCACAGCAGACATAGAGAAAATGTATCGGCCACCCTGATGATCAGTTTCATCAAATAATCGTCTGGAGAAAGAATGCATCTGACGGACTCAAGTATTACCGAATCAGAACCGTCATCTACAGCTTAGATCATCCGTATTAAAGCATGATTTCTAAGTCGATGACTGCCTCACCGGAGCAGACAGTGTTCTGGAAGGAGTCCAAATTTAACGAGAACTAAACCAAATATTGTTGCCATCCGGATTCAAGCTCCGAAAATGGTGCTCGAACAACGAACAAGTTTTAACAGAAATTCCTAAGGAAGACATTGTCAACTATGTCAAGCTAGACGAAAAACTGAAACACCGTGTGAAGACTTTGGGTTTTCTATGGATACCAGAAAAGGATCTACAATGTGGGCGATCCCAAAAGAGCGAAGCTTCAACCAAGTTCCGAACCTGCGCAGATATTCGACCCACTAGGACTATTTGCACCTGTTGTAGTGAAGGCAAAAATATTGATGCAAACTTTGTGGGGACTGAATCTGGGTTGGGACGATTAGCTGCCACACCATCTTCAGGATGATTGGAAGAATTATCGCTCTGATTTGCAAGCACTAAATACTATGCAAATACCGAGTCATATCCTTGATGGAAAAGTGTCAATCACTCAAGAAATACACGCGTTCGCCGATGCGTCAGAGCGAGCGTATGGAGCGACAGTTTATATACGAGCCACTTACATTTTTATTTATATTTTGTTTTTTTTGAGATAGTATAAATGTTTATTTTACATTAAGCAACCAATTTAATGGTTATAAAACTTAGAGACTGGCCGGAGGAAAAAACATTGCATGGAAACATAACATCAACGTTAAGTAACAATTTTGGATTTAAATGGAAACATTTGCAAATATATGTCGCTTTTTTTAGATTATTGGTGAAGGACTCGCTTTCTTTGCCTCCCTCGTGTCCATAGGTCTCCTGGATGCCTTCTCTTCAGCCTTCGTCTGATCATCGGGTTAGCCAATGAAGCCGCTATGTGGTTGGTGTGGGCCTGAAGCCGTTCGTTGTAACTACGTGAATCGAGCCACTTACAAAAATAATCAAGTGTCTGTCCCGGAAAGTCGGGTGTCCCGGAAACAACATGCTTTTCGGTCCCCAGTTCATTGTAGCGTTTTCCAAGCGGAAGAATACGCAATCAAGGAAGTATTAACTTTTCAAAAGGGCGACATTCAGACCAGACAAATAAATATTTATAGTGCCACCAAATTAATTTCTTTAATAAACACGAACTCGCGTTCTAGGTCTCTTCAAGAGATGGCAATCCAGTTTGCTAATATGGGTTCCCGGATACCGTGATACTCGTATTATAGGCATCTCTATGGCGGACGAGGTGGCCAGACAAACTGCCAGACATGGCACTGCCACTTACCGGCTTAACATTAAAAATCAATATAAACGGTAAATCAATTGTGATTGGCAAGAAATAGGTCACTGTCGTATCTCACGGCGGCCTTAGCTTACAATAGACAGCAAAAGGACGTCCCAGCTGCTCCAGCTAAGCCGCACTTAAAGCGTGATACGTGCGATGCCGGTAGGACTGCATGCTAACAGGCTATTTGTGTCATACAATGACTTTTGCAGAAGCTGTAGGGACGTGGAGGAATTGGAAACGGTGAAACACCTTTTCTGCTCCTGTCCAGCCCTCTTTAGGCTCAGACTGAAACATCTAGATAGTCCGACCTTGACCAGCCTTACTAAGCTAGCTTAAATAAGCCCTAACTGGGCATAGGGATAGATGATGACATAACGACATCCCTGGAAAGGGTCAGGGGAAAGCACTGACAGCAAACATTCTAATACCCAGGCGGAAGTTCATGATTATTTTAAAGAGCCAACCGACTCTCTGCTGAACTCTGGGCGTCCCACCTACTATGCCTGTATACGATATTTTTGGTTCCACCACTTAAAAGTGGTCATTCACACCGAAAAAAACATAAATCGAAATAGTCGAATAGTCGAAATTGTTGCTCGCCTTCACCCTGGTGTAAGTCAGTTGATTGACGGCGTGAACAAGCTGGACCCGTCCCTACAGAAAGACCTATTGCGAGGAAAGACGAAGAAGATGGTGTCGTCGCCTTCGTGCCCATATCCATACAATCCACTGAAGAGCTGAACCGATGGCAACAGCCTGATCGCACCCGACTCTGCTAAACTCTGGGCGTCCCACCTACTAGGATCTGCGTCTGTCCATTCAGGAATGTTCCTGGACAGCAGCCTAAGGAAGCCGCCGAGCTTATCCAACCCGGCCAGATCGCCATCGGTCAGAGAGTTTCTCCTCCATCTCCCCGTCGACTTTAATTTTACTATTTATTATGCGATAAAAATATAAACCCTAATATCAGTTGCTGCTCTTGAGCAGTAGCCAAAATGCGCTTATTTTGGCTATATCAAGCTTGCTATCTCGCTCTTACGCATGGGTAATGTTGTATTTCTTTTCGGGAGCGCTTCGTCGACTGCACTGCCGGTAGCGGTGCCGCTCCCGCACCCGACTGCATAGCTGAAGACGAGCGAGCGATATGCAGGTGCCGGCGAGTTGATGCTGTTCACTTCGCTTTTCATTGTTCTTTTTATTTGCCTCGCCACTGTTGTTGTTGTTATTATCGCTGATTGAAATTATGATCTTTTATTATTTGGCGTGAGTGTGTTTGCGTTGCTTTTGGTTGGCTGATTCGACATGTTTCAAGCGTGTATGCATGCGTGTGTGTGTGTGGGAGCGTGTGTGAGTGACGCAAATTGATTTGATTTGTTTCTAGTTCCGAGTTCGAAACAAATCATTTCGCTTGATTTGATTTGATTTTTGACCATTAAGTCGTTCGAAAATGGTAAATTAATTATTAATTATTTTTATTTTCTTGATTGATTTTCAAATTTTAAAATAATGCATTTAATAATTTCTTGATATCCCTTTCAAGTTTTTGGAAGAATTCATGAAATTATGAATACATTTTTATATGGTTTACTTATTTGATCTTTACTTCTGCTAATTATTAATAAAAATATACACTAAATCTTATGTTATGGCATTCAAATTTTCTTTTTACTTTTTAAAATACGGTTTTTTAGTTTTCCTTCTTATAATTTGTATTATTCAAGTAAAACTTCTTTAGGCGCGTCATGGATTTTCGGGAACGGAGTAAAACCGAATCAGGATCGTCATGAAAATCGGCGATACCCCCACCACCGCTCACCGTTTTGCTTGTCAATATCTGTGTCAGCTTGCTATCTCGCTCTTACGCATGGAAACTTTTAGCGGAAAATAGCTTACTCTAATGGAAAAGTTAAAAAAACTAACAAAATTAAAAATATATCAGAAAATGATATTAATTAATTATAGGCAATTACTGATTATGTTTCCCAGGTGTAGATTTTAGGCTACAAAGAACCATTTAAAATAAAGAATACATTATTGTATATAACAAATTGATATAAAATTATGATTTCTCAAAAAGAGAGAACAAGTGGAACTTATACTCAAGCTCCAACAAAACACAGAATTACACAATAAAAACCAACATTAAAAATTTTCAAACTATATCAACTATTTTGGAGTATAATGGCGATCTGTTCAAGAACAGTTCACAAGGTGTATAGGTTGTAAATTATAAATAAAAATGAAATAAAGAATCAGAGTTGCGCGCGCATAAAAAGACAATTTGCGGTTCAACGAAGGAAAATAAAACTACAAAAATACTCAAAAAAAACACTCAACAAAAACAGTCAACTAAAAAAAGGATATTTTGTCGCACATTAACACTCACAAAGAAGACGAAAAAAATGGTTTTGCCAGAGGGAAAGCGTATGAAGGACACTTCTGGTGCTAAGCGAGGTCGCCCCTCCGATGCCACACATGACGCAGCCCCACCAATGCTGATCGCGGCCATGAACAGCGGCTTCGATGAGCAAGCCCAGCTCATAAAATCCACCATCCGCGAGGTCGAGGAGAGGATGCTCGAAGTGCTTCAAGAACGGCTCATGGGTGTCACCACGGAGATGAAGCAGATGGCGGATCGCATGTCGCAGCTGGAGCGGGAAGTTGAGGAGCTGCGCTCTCTGAAATCCCAAGTTGGCTCGGTGCAAGGTAGGCTTGACGCACAGCGTGCCGAAAGCGAGGCGTGTGCAGTACGAATGCACGGCGTTCCCTTTGTTGAAGGAGAAAAATTGCGACCGCTTTTCAATAAGCTCTGCTTTGCGATTTACCTTGTCCCTGCGCCGAGAGTCCGCGACATTTTTAGGGACCGAAAATCACAGCACACTCTGGTTGACCCACCAATTATTATAAAATTGGAGTCCACGAGGAAAAAGGTTTTACTTCTTCGCGCGCTAGGTGATTACCGACGCTCAACAAAACAACAACTGAACATACACCTGTTGGGTTTTGACTCGCGGGCTGCGATTTATGTAAATGAGCAGCTTCGAGAGATAATTTCCTTATCTTCAAAGAAGCCCTTCGTCTAAAAAAGCAAAAATCTCTCGCAGCTGTATTTACGCGACGTGGGATTGTGCACGTGGAGTGCAGTGGGAGAGATGATGTGTACATCATCCAGCATCCCGATGAGCTCTTAGCAATCATTGGTGCTGAATTGGCACTCTCCCGCTCTGGCTCTCCGCTCGCCGAAGCTACCTCCCATGCTGCTGCTAATAATAGTTTTCGCCAATAATCTCTCTTATATTTCAAACGTCCAAATATTATTTGTAGCTTTTAAGAGTAATTTATTATATCTTTTAGTAATTTCTGTCTCTCTAAGAGTTCATACGATAGGAGTATTTTGTATGTTTTCTGTGTGTTGATTTTAATTGTTTCAAATTTTAATATCAATACCATCATAACCAAATGAATGGTCTAACAATATGTCACATAAATTCTCAGAGTTTGTGTAACAAAATGGAAGAGTTTAGGTATTTATTTATCAATTCGAATGTAGACATTATTTGCGTCTCGGAAACTTGGTTTCTTGCAACATCAAATAGTAATTTGTATGAATGCTCTGGATATAATCTTTACCGCTCAGATCGTGTAGGGCATGCAGGAGGAGTGGCAATATATGTCAGATCAAACATTAAATGCAGAGTAGTTAGTAAGCAATCGCCTGATGATCCCACTGAATATATTTTTCTTGAGCTAATTAATGTAAGAAATAGCAGATCAAGGGTATTAATGAGCTGCAACCCTACAAGACCCAATAAACTGACTAATTACTTGACTATTATCAATGCTGTAGCAAGTTTATCTTATAGATATACTGACATTATTCTGGCAGGTGATGGAGTTTACAATTTGTACTCTTAAAGATTCCATATCGTCACGTAAGTTAAATCGTCCAAAACATTACTGTTTAGATATTTTTGACGATTTAACTTTCGTGACGATATGGAAACTTTAGGATTAAAAATTGTAAACTCTGTGATGCCAACCCTTTACACCAGTACGGTGGATACCTTGCTTGATGTCGTGTTTGTTGACAATAATAACAAAGTTCTCCTTTATGACCAAATCGCTGTGCCGAATTTCTCAAAACATAACCTTATTTTCTTGTTTTACAGCGTTCCAATTGACCGCATTGAGCAAACCTTTAAATATAGAGACTATAGAAATATTGACTATGATATGCTAAACTACGACGTCTGCCAATGTAATTGGAATAACATTTATGGGTTTCCATCATACATTAATAATGATATTTAGAGAGCTATAGCTAAACGAGACAAGGCATATGCACATTGGAGACGATGTAGATTTGATAATTTGTACGGACTTTTTAAATTTAAAGAGGGTGCGTGTAAATAAACTGCTTTATGCCAATAAAAGTGCTTATTTCAGCTCTAAGCTCACCGGTTCAATGACAACTAGACAAGTCTGGAAAGAAATAAAAAACTTTGGAGTCGGCAATATAAAACCTGTGATAAATAATGACGTAAACGTGGACTATCTAATTGACCAATTTTTGACAATGAATGTTCCTGAATGTAGTTATAATTCGTACCTGTCCACTGAGTCCCTGTTAGGTGGTGTTAATTGTTTTGAATTCGCTTGTGTAAGTCAATGTGATGTTTTAGAAGCTATATTGAAGATAAAGTCGAATGCCATTGGTCTGGATGATCTGAATCCAAAATTTATAAAAATACTTCTCCCAAAGATTATAAGCCACACCACTCATGTGTTTAATACGGCAATCACCACGTCGACTTTCCCTGATTTCTGGAAAATTGGAAAAATACTGTCAATTCCTAAAGCCAATGACGAATATAGACACATTTCTATCCTCCCCTATCTGTCAAAAATTTTCGAAAAAAGATTGGCCGAACAAATAAATAGCTTCTTGATCAATAATAATCTGTCGAATAATAACCAATCGCCAGGAATTGAATAACAGTAGGGATACATTATTAACCCTACTGGACTTTAGCAAGGCATTTGATACTGTAAATCATGACATTTTGTTAACGAAACTGCAGCGCATGTATAACTTTTCTTTAACAGCTATTAAGTTAATGAGATCATACATTGCATACATACAATAGAAAGCAAGCTGTTGCTGTAGGGGAAAATGTGTCAAGGTTTCGAGTCGCCACTCGTGGTGTACCACAGGGATCTGTATTAAGGCCGTTATTGTTTACCATATATGTTAATGATCTGCCAAGTGTTTTGTCTATGTGTAATGTTCATATGTATACAGATGATGTTCAGTTGTATGTCAGAAAATATTTGGAAACATTGACGCAATAAGTCTGCAAAAGATTAAGGTGACATTCAACAATGTTGCACGATACGTTTACAATTTGAGAAGAACGGACCACTTAACCGTAAGCGCTAATAACATCTTTAACCTAAATGTTCGTACTTGGATCGATTTCAGGATTTTGATATTCTTTCAAAAAATTATAAGGACGAAGCAACCTGAGTATTTGTTTGACCTAATCAGATTTTCTTCCTTGCAACGGACGAATAATATTATTAGTATACGCACAAGACTTGCAAGCTCTGACAGACATTTCTTCGTATACGCTATTCAATTATGGAACCATTTTCCCAACCAACTTAAGTCAATTAGAGACACATTATAATTTGAAAAACAACAAAGAACTTATCTTAGCACACACACATAAATCATAAAACTTAAAACACTTCAAATATGTAAAACAAATAATATACACTTTCTTATAATTATAAATAATATAACTCCTAAATCATTAGTTCAATAAGTCAAATAAATCTTGTTAATATTAAGATATATTTAATAATTAATGAAATCTTTTTGTGACTGACGCAATAATTTAAAAGTATTATACTTGTAGCGTCAGGATACTAAATACAATATATCTAAATCTAAAAAAATATATATTTATTATATACAATATATATGGTAACTTTACGAAATATCATAAACAATGATGATTTTGCTTGTTGAATAATGGTTTAGTTATTGTTAGTTTTCTCAGCGCTGATTCTTAAGTCCTTCTTTGCTGCATTCTGTCCATGCCCATGAGATAGCATGCGATCACTTGGTGCGTTGCCCCCGACATGCATCAGTAAAAAGAAGATACACATACACACATTTGCATACAAATATGTACATACATTCATACATATTGTTTTGCGGAATCGCGCCTTTATTTGACTGCAAAATACACCAGTTTACAAAATAAGAAAAAAATGCTCCAAGCCTGTTGATGCGAAATTCTGGTAGAGTTGAATCCCCAGATCACGAAAATGGCTTTCATTTTTTTATACCCGGTACCCATAGGGTACAAGGGTATGTGGTAGTGCCAACCGAGAAGGAGGCATCTCCGACCCCAAAGAGTATATATATTCTTGATCAGAACCACCAGCCGAGTCGATTTAGCCATGTCCGTCTGTCCGTCCATGTGAAACAACAGATCTCAGAGACTATAAGAGCTAGAGTTACCAAATTTGGTGACAACATTGGACTCTGTTGCATGCAGATCAAGTCAATCATAAAAAACGTTAAATAAGCTATACTCGTTATTTTCGGGTTAAATTTAATATATAAAATAAATTAGCTATAAATATCGGACGTTTTCTAAAAATTTCAGTAAAATCGGATGATAAACATGCGAGATATTAGCAATAAGGTTAGAATTTTAACACATTCCCCTAAGGCACTGCTGTTGCTGTTGCAAGCTGTAGCCGACAGGTGGCGCATTCGAGCCTTGGCCGCGCGATATAATGGCGCCAACTGCAGCAGAAATGGCAAAAGAATAGAGAACAAAATGACAAAAAATAACATAATTCATTTTTTGGCGTCCTTATAAAATGTATCATTCATATTTAAGTATGATATTAAATTGTTTAGGTCGGGAGCTAATTCGAGAGGTGATTTATTTTAAGAAGTATCGAAGTAGAGTATGATAATGTATGTACAATTTTAAATTGCCTTTTAGTGTAAAGCACAAACGTTTAGCTTTCTTACTTTTTTTCTATGGATACGTTTTTTTTTAAAGATTTTTTAAAGTTTTACACAAAAAAAATCTGCTCAGTTTACGTTTATAATTTCATAGCTCGAGTTGTAGCCAACCAATTTACCCGTCGAATGTTTTATTTTACAGGTAATGAACTAACCTTTCGATTTTAAAACACTTTTTGTATATTGGATAAGTACTAAGTGTGGTATAGCTCGATAAACTTGAAAACAAGTGAAATTTTCAAACCGTTTACTCAAATGTTAACGTCCTAAAAACTCGAAAAAAATCCATTGGAAAATCAAAACGTGTTTTTTTATAAAGTTGATCGCCCAAAGTATTAAACAGGCCTAAATCTCCAAAAATCCGTTGAAAAATAGATTTATCGTGGATTTTCAAAGTTAAGTAAACTGAGAATTTTTTAAAATTTTTGGCCGGATGCCTACTAGATTAAAGGTACAGTGTTGGACAACGCCTTTAGATGGTCTGTTAACTTTGCTAGATGTGATGAACAGTCGGATTTTGCTATGAAAAAAAGCTAAGTTTTGTTAAATAAACAAAAATTTACAAAATTAAGTTGAAGTAAGATAAAAATTAAATTATCGGCTTATCGAGCTATAGCACACTAAGTACTTATCCAATATACATAAAGTGTTTTAAAATCAAAAGGTTAGTTCATTACCTGTAAAATAAATCATTCGACGGGTAAATTGATTGGCTACAACTCGAGCTATGAAATCATAAACGTAATTTTTTTTTTTTAACTTTAAAAAATCTTTAAAAAAAAGTATCCATAGAAAAAAAAATTAAAGCCATTTTCGTGATCTGGGGATTCAACTCTACCAGAATTTCGCATCAACAGGCTTGGAGCATTTTGAGTGTAAACTAGTGATATGAATTAACTAAAACTTAATCCGTTTACCCAATAAATATGCTTTTTTGTGAATTAATACATTTTTTTTTAATTTCGGATTTTTTCAAAGGGCTATAAAACCTCAGTCAGCTAAATTTTTTTTTTTATTTTTTTTTTAAATCTAAAGATATGTAAGATTTGATTAGGTTAAATTCTACACCGTTATGACCGTTTATTACAAATCTATTTTATATAGAGTCTGTACTATATCTTTAAACGGTTATACTGAATTTAAGCCATCGTTTATCGTTTCATCGGCTGCGGCATACATATTTCTGTTGTTTATTTTCTGTTTCTTTTTCTTGTATGTTTGGCCTTGGAGCGCACTTGACCCAATGGTATCAGAACTAGAACCAAACGATATTGTATGTAACACAAATGGGGCACTGATTTACATTTGTGAACATATTGTATAAGAATTAGAAACAAACGGGAATTTTTTTTACACAAATGGAAAACTGTTCTGAATTCAACACCAAATGATATCGCTGTGAGAACATGGTCTCAAGATACATACTAGAAGTTTCACTTCTATCGTACGTAGGCTTGACACACCCTTTTTTTCTAGTTTTAAGTTTGTTTCACATTGCTATAACATTATTTGACATTTGATTAACATTGGAAGCTGATGGTAGATGGTGGATGGTTTCATGTGAACAGGAATTCCAAATTTGTACCATCTTCTCATCGTTCCCTTTGTAATTACTGTAACGTGGAATGGCTATAATGAAAGATGTAAATTCTAGGAGGGTGGTAGTAGTAGACCGGCGTTTCATGAAACCATGCTGGGATGGAGACATTAACAAATAACATTGATGTTGTAACTACGAGGTAATGATTAAAACTACGTACGCAGACACGCGAAATTGTTCCTAAGCAGTACGAGAGAGCGAGAGGGTGACTATTGACCTCTTTTGCTGACTCAATGCTTAGGAACACATTTTGCGTGTGTGAACGTAGCTTAACTCGAGCAATTTGGGTATAGCACAGAGCTTAGCGCTCCCTCCATAATTATTTATGTCCGAAGGATTCTTTCCAGATTGTGGCAAAACTTTTAAGAATGAAGCAAGGATATTGATCTGGACCAGCAGAGAATGATGATTTCACCAGCTTTGTTTGTCTAATACAATTTATTCATCAATAACACTCGTTTACAGAAAAAAAATATTAACGTCGATACCCATTTTTTCCGCCTAATTTTGAGTCGCTGAACACGTTGAACTCATTAAAAAAATTTTTCAAAGAACCGATTCGGAAAACTCGCAAAAAAACTGATTTTTTATTATAAGCTAAAAATCTTAAAAACCGTTAGTCCAACACATTTCAAAGTAGTACGACCCTAATGACAATGTATATGGTCAGAGCTCTATTAATGGAGATATAAGCGCTGAAAGTAAAAAAAAACATGCAAAAAAACTGTAATGTTTCGATTTTTTTTGTTTACTTTTTTAAAATAAAATAAGAAAGAAAGCTAACTTTGGTAAACCGAAGTTTGTATACCCTTGCAGTCTGCAATTGGATCATTAAAAATCGATCCATTTTGGTAATGTTGAAAAAATATCGAAATTTATAAATGTTGTAAATTTTAGATTTCAGATGTAGAATTTTACATTTTTATATAAATCTACAGATGATTTTAATCAAATAAAAACTGTAATTCTCAAACTGTTAAAAACGGCTATATCTCGAAATTTATAAAAATATAATATATGTTAAGAAACAAATGTTAAATTTTTTTTTACATTAATTTCGCCATCATTCCTATGACAGCTCTAGGATATAGTGGTCCAATTTCGGCCGTTCTGGCATATATACTGCGTGCTAAAGAAATAAGATTATGCTGAAAATTTCGGCCCGATAGCTCAAAAACTGAGAGACAAGTTCGCGTAGAAACCGACAGACAGACAGACGGACAGACAGACGTAATGGCTGGTGATGCAGATCAAGAATATATATAATTTATGGGGTCGGAGATGCCTCCTTCACTGCGTTGCAAATATCATGGCAAAATTAAATTATAATTATAAAATTTGTGTCTGTTTACTCTGAAGATAACTTTCTCCTAAAAGAGTTAAGGCCAAATATATGCAAATCCAGTTCAAATTCTAGAAGTTGTGGAAAATTTATTGAAATTATTATATTGTAGTTGTGCTTCAAAATTGAAAAAAACCGAAAAAAACAAGTTTTGGGCGCGGTCAGGGCTCGAACCCACAACCCAGACGTCACGGTTTAGTCACAGCTTGTCTCGCAGGCAAAATTAAGAGCTTGTAATCAAAGACAGGCAAATATGGGATTGCAGCAAGACCACCACCCCTCTTTCCGACAAGCAGCAGCCGGACCATTGTTCGCTTGCGCTCAAGCCAATACCCTTACACCAAGCTTAAAATTATTATTAGTTCATTATACTTTAGAGGATCTAGTGGGACGTCCACATTAAACACGTTGAATAAAGTTAAAAGAACTTTTTACTTTTCGCTCTTCGTGATTTAAACCGGGATTCAAATCTCCTATTTTAGTAGGCATCTCCTAATTAACATAGTTTTTTTAGCCAACTGTAGAACGATGCTAGGCATCACCATTTTGTATACCCTGATTCGTGCTGACGTGGAAAGCACCGATCTTTTGGGGCAGTTGAATTTCTACGTACCATGTAGAACCACCAGATTTTACTTGCCTTTAGTTTTGCACCATTGTAGAACCTCGTATGAAATGCATGAACCCTTTAGAGTACTATGTGCAAATTGTAATGATTTGTACAAAATAACCTCATCTATAGCCTTCCTAAACTAAAAAACATTAATCTTAACCCACTTAGTACACATGCAAGATAGCAATCGGGCTGCGCGCTATTAGTCTATATGGTGGAGGGTAGTTTCCTCAGTCTCATGTAATGTAAAGCTTAATCTAGCGGCAAAGTTATGTATAAAACCACAATTTTTCTTCCAACGATTTTACCTCAATGTTCCCAACCTATAGCCGAGACACACTGACTTATTGGGTCAGCTGAACTACTGGTTTCTATTTATCTTTGGTTTGGCACCAGAGTAGTCTCTGTAGTCTACGTGTTGTGAGTTAGTTTCCTAGCATTATTTTACCTATTCCTCGCGCCTATTTAACAAATGACCATAACATTTACGTGCTTCATATCGAATGGTCATTTGCATTTAATTTATTTGCATTTTCATCTCAAACTTTATTGAAATCGATCCCGGTAGTTCTGCAAATCTCAGCACACACATTGGCAGGAACCTAGCCTGATTCTTGTTTACCATGCCACATGTAACTAGAAACGATAGCCCATCGAACTCCTAGTAAGCTAATGAATTGGCACTTAAAGAAATACTACTTCAAAAAACTCCTGCCACAGTTAATCGTAGTTGGTAAGAACAATTTGCCAACTAACATCAATTTTTTTTTGCCGACAATCCTGGTTTGTTGCAACACTACTCTTCCGGGCGAAAGTCACAGTCCAAATATTGGAGCACTCAGCCCCAGTTTCCTATACAGTTCGGCATAATGACAGCCGCTGCGTTAAAAGGCATCAAAATCACCTGAGGAATCGAATCCCGTTAACAAACGATCCTGCCCAGGATGCCCTTTAATTTATAAGTTTTAGGTGGCAATAATAAATAGCGCTTAGCATAACGAAGGTTGGCGATGTGGGGCAAATTCTCAAGGAGCTCCAGTCTTCACCCCAAACTAACTAGCTTACGCCAGACTTTCTAACAATATCAAAATTAAAAATACATAAAGAAGAATATAAAATAAAATAAGACAGCAAATTGCAAAGTTCATATTCATTAAAGATTTGCTAGTATTAAAGCCCAACGTATGAAAAATGTAGAACTGTCTATTTGCATACAAATCAAGGCATATATTAATAAAATTATAAATAATAAAGAGCCAACCTATTTAACTATAAATCATATTATTAATGGCCAATTTATGCTGTTCGTTATTGGAATGCTCGTTATACCACATGCCCTATTAATATATTTTAACATATTAATAACATTAAATTAATACATCACAATTCTAGGATAAATTAAAATAATTGCCGGATTTATTATTTATTTAAATTATTTAATTTCAGAATGGTTCAAGAAGAAATAAACGCACTGACACATTTTTCAGAAAATATAAACATATCGTCAAAGCTATTCATAGACAAAGACGATTCGGACATACAAACGATGGAAACAACTGGAACTATAATCCACCAAGACACCATTGACCTAGACAATATATTTGCATTTTTAGGCGAAGCATCGGAGATCACACCAGTTAACCCACTTATTGATGAAATAAATCTGAAAATGAATAATTTAGTGCACGACCTAAACGATGAAGTAAGTTGATAGCAAAAATGGTTTTGGTTTTAATCACCCAATCTAGTTAAGGGGGAGATCTAAGTAGGATTTCATAAAAATCGAAATAATTTTTTGTTTGCTTAAATAATGCTTATGATTCTTAAAAATATCATACCAAAAAATTGAATCCGCCAAAGGTTTCTAAGTGCCAAACTGTCGATTCTGCCGGGATGCATCCCATGTATGTATATCTCAAGCGACTTAAAACTTTAAATGCGTGTATTTCGAAACCACTTTTTTCAGCTGTATTATATCTCCGTAGACCCTATTTTTCCGGGGCCGGACACATAACTCAAGCAAATCTTAGCCGATCGATCTGAAATTTTTGTCAGTAAATCGAAAATATGGCTATCGATTCTCGTAAGATTTTTTCGATATTTTGCTTACTTTTTTTTACATTTTGTAAGAAAAAAAACGCACTTGTTTCAAACACCCACTATTTTGCCAAAAATCAAAATATCGAGATTCGATAGTCATAGGTATTATCAATTTACTGCCATAATTTCAGATCGATCGGTTAAGATTTGCTGGAGTTATGTGTCCGGCCACGGAAAAATAGGGTCTACGGAGATATAGTACACGACCGCCATTTTCTTTTTGATAAATACAAATCAAATGCCATTTTGAGTAAATGTATCACACTATAATACCTCATTCACAAATTTTCGATTGGCCCTATCATTTAGCCAAAAAAATATTCTGAAAATCCATTTTTTTTTTTTTTAGCTACTTAGATGTCTCCTTTTAATTTCCTTATTTTCCAGTGCTATAATTTTATACTATTCATAAGTCTTTTGTCTTTTAGATACATCTTTGGGCACAAAACACTTCGACGTCTGATACTCGGGAAAGAGGGAAATGTGTTGATACTAAAGGCGTTTCATCACTTCCAGAGCCAACAATGCCTCCACCACCACCACCTGTATCTAGCAATCCTTCAAAATTAAATGTAGAACCTGAGCCTATATATGAAGCAATAAGTGCGAATAAATTAACTAAAATAAAGGGTATCCAAAATGAATGTGATGTATTGCAAGAGTGTGAAATCCTAAGGGAAAACGGTAAGAAGTCATCCAGGACTTCTTCTCCTGTATTGGTTAAATATGAAGTAGACGGTGAACGCGAACAAAGGCGAAAGCAAAGGGTAGAGAAAAAAATTCTTCAGCTAAACTGTTATGAGGAGAGTCAAAAAGATACTACCATAGATGAATCATTTTACAATATTCATGAATTTGCGGAGAATTATTTCAACACACACGACAGTTGGAGTGACAGTACTATTATAGCTACACTGACACGAAAGGAGAAAAAACACAACTTTATGTCGAAACATGAAATGACTATATTTTCCAAGTCTGATAAAATACCAACCTCTCATATTCACATGTATGACCCAGAGAATGTCTTATTGGCCTGTAATATATTCAGAGTAAGTACTTTTTCGATACATTTAACTAAGGGTAACAAACATCTAAACATCTAAACATTAAACAAATTTTTAAATCCCTGTAAATCAAAAGTTTCAAATTCGATATTTAGAATACACACATCTTATAGGAAATTGTTCAAATATTACAAATACCAAATTTCAATAGGCTCTGTTTTTTTAAAGAAATAAATTTCAAAGTTAACATATTTTTCGTTTATAAAAAACACAAACTTTAACCCAATTTGACTAAGTTTTAGGTAACATTTCAAGAAAACTAGGTAATGATAATAATATAATATACGAGTATACGTGGGCTGCCTTTTATATTTCAGGCCTAACAATGAAAATATTAAAACTGGTGGTTGAAAACGGTTTTATTGTTTTCCGAAATATTCTCCTAGATGAATAATACACTTTTACATTCGAACGAACCAATACTCAAAGCATTTTTTCCATTCCTCCTGAGACACCACCAAGTCGTGGTTTTTAAACGCTTCAGTTGCTTCTTCTGGCGTTGACTACGTAATTTTTCCTTGATATAAGGAAATATAAAGAAGTCATTAGATTTAAGTTAATCGAAGCATACTCACACGGACGGACAGACGGACAGACGGACATGGCTAAATCGACTCGGCTGGTGACGCTGATCAAAAATATATATACTTTATAGGGTCGGAGATTTCTCCTTCCGCCTGTTACATACATTCTCGGTTGGCACTAACTTATAATACCCTTGTACCCTATGGGTACCGGGTATAAAAAGTGGGGGAAAAAAGGGGGTACCCCCTTAAACTTTTTCTTAAAATCCAGAATAATTTGAAACTTCTTACCTAAAAATAAAAAAATTGCATACCAAAACCAATTTAAAATAATTAATTTTAATTTTAAAAATTAAAAAAAAAAATTTAACTTATGAACAACCATATTTTTTGTTACCTAGTTTTATAATATCTAACAGAAACAAAAATGTCTTCATTAAAAATATGCCCACTTGAATACTTAGCTGATGCTGTAAAGCTCTCTCTGAATTGATGTACTTGCGCTCGCCGTTCTGACAGCTCTGACAGCTCTCCCAAATTTGTCTGCTCAGAACCTACTTTCGCTGGATCGCTGCACTGACGCTGCCTATTCATGGTTTTAGACTGCTCTCCAGGAATGATCTCCCAAACTACTCTGCTGTTGCTGTTGTTGCTGCACCTTCTTTTGGCTATCTTCAATGCGCTGCGCTGGATTTGACAGCTTAAGCTCTTGGCTCGATTTCGTCTCGTCTACGATCTGCCCGCTCTTATCGACGATTATTCTCATCTCTTCGCTGGACTGGCCACTACGCTTTACTCTTTGACAAATCTGTTGCTCTGGCAAGTTTGTTTGTTACCTTATTTCTGTGCGCATAGAATAACACTGATAACAATTATGCCAGTCGTTTGTAATGCCAAGCAAGTACCTATTTACTGTTAAGCGTTGGTCAAAGGAATTTGATGATCCCTACGTAACCAAGCATATGTTTTCTTCTTTAGTCCGGCCCATACTTGAGTATTGTTCATGTGTATGGTCTCCCCATTATCAGGTTCATCAAGCTCTAATAGAGTCAGTGCAGAAACAGTTTCTCTTGTTTGCTCCGCGTGGATTATTCGTTGACCCTCATCATCATCAACTACTACCGTACGCCGCAACTCTGCGACTCCTAAACATTCCGTCTCTCCTTGATCGGAGAACTTGCCACGGAGTTCTTTTCCTGCATAAACTTATTCAGGGACAGATTGATTCTGCTCCACTGCTAAGCTGAATACAGTTTTGTGTTCCGGCCAGAACGTCACGACAATTCCGGCCGATATTTTTGAAAATATGCAGGACAAACTTTGATTGCCAACATCCGTTTCGCGTTCTTTGTACACATTATAATTAATTGTATCGTCTTTTGTCTTCCGATTGTCTGACTATTGGACATATCTTAAATGCGTTGTATGTATAATTTGGTTATAAATGTAAAATATTAATTGTATACCATTAGATTAAGCCTTATATACTATCAGGTATTTGTTAGTTTCTAATAATAAATGAATGAAAAATGAATATCAACGATGTACTGATGAAACAGTTTACATCTTAAGAAAAAATGTTGTTCTTGTGGACGAACCATCAATCTATACGAATAAAAATTCATGCCACTTATTTTTTTCTGCACAGACCTGAAAATAAGTCTAAGATGTGACTTTAGAAAATTATACAAATGAAATGTCAGCACATTGAAAATAGGTAAATTGTTACCTCTTATGTTGATATGGCAGCCATGGTCAACTTTCCAATGCAATATTGGGAATTGTAATGCATCGTAACTACGATGAAGTTCCAAAACACGTTGCAATTGCTCATTTCTGCGATGATGTACAATATCACGGGATTGAAACTGATCAGCAAGAATTACAATTGCAACCTCATCAATTATCGGTGCATTAAATCGCCTTGCATGCTCTCCAAAAGGTGTTCTATCAGCCCTTATTACGATTTTGTGATTATCAGATAGCATACGGTCGAGAGCAATTTTGAACAACTGAACTAATGCGTTATGCTGATGAAAAACCCTTTGTATTCGTGATTCGTAAAAAATTCAATACAGGTACGGGGTCAACAGATCTATTTCGTGCATTACCTTCATCTCCAGTCCCTGATTGTCTTTGTAATACCGCATTTGTACTAGCTATATTTGCTCGTCTAGGTCGTGGAATTTTTTCTTCATATAAAAAAGAGAAAATGAGAAAAGTACACGTACTATATATAGTACACTTTCACAATTCTAGACTCAACATTTACACGAACGACAGGAAATGTTTGACGAAAACCACATGACAATAATATCAAAGCAGCTGCCCATAAACTTTGCAAAAAATGCAATAACTGAACAACCGCTAAACCAATTTTATGCAAACTTTACAAAACTGATCTACTAAGTAGTCCGATCAAAGCCTAAACATTTGATTTAGCTAGATAAGCCCGTTCTTGAGTTAAAACACGACACAGAATTGCCACTTTATTTTATATAAGAGATACATTTTTCCTGGTTAAAAACACCCGCGATAAGGCCTTGCTTCTTATTGTCTCTGTACATTTATGGAGGGGTAGCGGCGGAATTGTGAATTATTTCGAAAATTTATCCGACAAAAAAGATCAAGCTCGAGTGTTCTTTGTAGTATTTTTCTTAGCTCAGCTGCGTACCTTGCTGAGAGGGGCGGAAGAAATGTTTTTCCATTTTTGTATGAAATGTCCGCCTATAGGGTCAATTGCCACCACTTCGTTTACCGTGAACTAGTACTAGTACTACCCATTTAAGGGGTAGTTACATATAGGTACCCACGCTAAGGGTGGTGATAAGAGTACCCGTGAAAGATGTAATGGGTAGCATAGGCACCCATTCTATTGGTGGTGATATGAGTACCCATGAAAAGGATAGTAGCATGGATACCCAAAAACAATAAAAAATTAAATTATTAAGACTTAAGAACCATTTTGAGAACGTTTTACATTATTTAACTTTGAATTTATTAAGGACGAATCAGTTTAGATTTTTATGAAACAGTTCTACAAGCTCAACTCTGTTATTTTACGTGACAATTAAATTTTATTTAATTTTTACTGACTTAGCTTCTGTAAGTTAATATGTTAAAGTTAAATGGATGTATTACTGATATATAAATTCTATTAAGAATACTCACAATATTTCTAAACACAACTGTTACGACTCGGACTCGAACTCGAAACCATCAAATGCATAGTCCTGCACACTTCCCAACGCTCCACAGAGGCAAAACAGACAACAACATCAAAAACTCAAATTTTCTTTGTGGTTCGGCGTTCCTCCATGTTGGAGGTGGTTCGGATATAGTGACAAGTTAGTAAAAGGCATGTAATGCTTGGTTCTGCCGATCAGTGCACTATGGGCTGAACGACTACTTTATTTGGCCAATACCCGTTTTTTAAAAGTTGTTAAAATAACTTGTTTTTAACCGGGACGTATTCAAAAAACATTCAACTTTAATGTTACGTTTTAACAGAGGGCGTCACTGTTAATGTATCCACTGTTAAACCAGCTGTTCCTTCAGCGAGAAACGAGCACTGCCTAAACGCTTAAAATAAACTAATTTATGCGCTACTTTTTAAATGCAGTCCCACTCATAATAGTTTGAAATAGGTGCTTGTGAGCGTGAACTGCAGAAATAGACTGTGGTGTCCCTGTTATCTTGAATAAGTTCTAACCCCAACAAAATTGAACATTTTAGTGAGTTATAATTTTAAAATAGAGCTTTAAAGTGAAAGCAAATGGAACTTTTTAGATGCTAACCCAACATTGCAAAAATACCGATTTATTTGACTTATAAAACACAGATACGACAATAATTTTGAGAATATAACATTTTTTATCAACGAATTACTAAATCATTGTACACTCAAATCATATTATAGAAGCCACGGTTCTTCCAATTAGTTACTTTGTAAAATACAGTGACAAAACACGAAAAAAACCGTGTAAGTCCGATCGCCCATACTGCGCAAAAGATTAAAACTGTAATTTTATGTGAAAAAATTAAGACAATGCCCATTTTAATATATTGTATTATTTAAAAATACTACTTTAAATGTATACAGAAAAACAACAAAAAAAAAAAACAAATTAAATTCTTAAAGAAAGGCGGCACCACGCCCTTTTTTCTTAAAGAACCTTCCTTTTATTTTAATAATTCTATTTCAAAAAACAGAATCTAAATATATTGCTTCGATTGTGAGTTATTAATAAAATCCACAAAAGGTGGTCGTTCAAGCCACTGTGCAGTGGCGCCAGCTATGCGTCGTTTCTAGCGGGTAGGAATTGCTTTGGAACGAGATGGCGCCATCTAACTGTCAGGCCTTGGGAGCCAGGTGGGCTCAGGGGAAAGATGAAAGGAAGATAAGTTTACAGGAGCAAATTTTAACCTATCATTTCATTGGTTCGGCATTTGTTTACCTTAGGGTCAGTCAGGGAAGTACGCATATACTTGGTGGTTCGGCGTTGGTTTACCCTAGGGTCAGTCAAGGAAGTAGCCATGTGGTAGGTGGTTCGGCGTTCGCTTACCTTAGGGTCAGTCAAGGAAGTACCCAAATACTAGGTGGTTCCACGTCCGATTACAATAGGGTCAGTCAAGGAAGTACCAATGTGGTAGGTGGTTTGGCGTTCGCTTACCATAAGGTTATACGTGGTTCGGCGTTCGTTTACCATAGGGGTAGTCAAGGAAGTACTGTACACACGAACTAGTTCGGTAGGTAGTTCAGGCAAGGCCAATCGACACATCCAGTACTGTAGGGACAGTTGGAAGTTATTTTTATGCCACATTTCAATTTCAATTTGAAGTCGTACTTTCGTAGAGAGAGAACGTATTTTTTCGGGAGCTCCGGGAAAATTTAAAGAAAGTGAATGATCTAAAGACAAAAATAAAATTTAAAATACTGGAGTATACCAAGATCAGCAAAAATACGCTAAAACAGAAAGAATAAATAGTTTTTAATTCACAAAATTAGTGATATGAATATGTGCCACGTAAAATAGCCCAATGAGCGACGATCAAAAGAAAGAGCGGAGAAGCTCCGTGAGCCCAATAAGCTCTCGTATTTCTCAAGGCGCAACATCGAAGTGCAAAAAACAGCTACAAAGAACAACACGGCTCTACTTACGTTCGATAGCCAAAGGTGAGGAATCGAGCTAGATGTAACCCCCAACGAAATTATAGATGCCCTTTTTTTTGCGTGGCAGTTGGGACTCCGGCGAACTTTGAACCCAGTGGCGCCGCCAGGACTAACGGGACCAGGGCCTGCCTATAAAAGGGGGCAAAACGCTGCGGGATCAGTCCCCGTGCGAGAGGCAAGGCGACCGCGACAGTGAAGAGTACAAGGAAGACATCAAGGAGCACGAAGCGCGAGGATCAAGACGTTGACAAGACACGCAAAGATCACCACGGCATTAAGGATCAAGGATCACCAGCTCCAGGAATCAAGGATTCAGGAGCAAGGATCAGGGGACAAGGAGCAGCTGTCGCGACACGAGGCACGTGGAGGTCCTGCGACAAGGACCAGGCGAGCGAAGCGACAGTTCAGGCAGCGTCGAGCTTTATGAGTTGCCCTCGTGGCTAGGCTCAGGCCTGGCGATACACCGTGACGACGATATCCTTGCCGAAGTGCAGAGTGGGCGATAAAGGTGGCTGTGGCGATAAGGAGGGGCAAAAGTTCAACCTGCCAGGCGATACATCCTGCTAGATTTGTAGCAAGGCGGCGAAGAGGGCGATGAGGGTGGCATCGGCGATAAGGGAGGACGCAAGTTCGACTTGCCGGGAGATATACTATATCCTGCTAGCTCTCACCAGCGAGACAACCGAACGGTCAGCTGGAAAGAAGCGCAGCCGCAACCGCGGGCGAGATCGAGGCGGAGCGGTACAAGCAGAAATCTAATAAACAGACCTAAGGACCAAATTAATCCATAGTGTTCTCATTGGTCGGTCAGTCATGTATATAAATTTGGTGGAACAAACCTGCACATTCACTGAGCTAAGGCCAGGCAAATCAGCTCGTTACATCTGGCGCGCAAGCGCTCCTCCTGATCAAAGAAGACAAAGGATTAAAATGGCGAAAGGGTAAATTAAAACCATCAAGAAGGAGAAGTACGATGGCATTGTAAGAAGACTGGACATACTCGCCGGCACATTCGACGCCATGAGGAAAACCCTGGTGGAGTTCGTAGAAGATCACGGAACAGACCCAGAGATGGAAGAAGCATTGGCAGAGCTAGAGGAAAGATTCTAAAGAACGGCAAGCATTAAGCTATCTACAGTAGATGCAGCATGCAGGATACGGGCAGAAGCAGAGAATCAAGCAAGGAGAAACGCATGGAGACAAAAGCCAGCCAGCCGGACTACGCGAAAGTTGCGAAACAAGTGCGCGAATGGAACTTAAAATAAGACGGTAACGACAAGGCTCTGGAGTTCCTAGAGCAAGGAGAATGGTATGTCGAAACATTCGGACCTCGACCTCATCCCCAGAGCGATGTCAGAACTCCTGTAAGGCAGGTCGCTGAAGTGGTTCATCGCCAGCAACAGGCTGTGGAAAAGCTGGGGAAAATTCATTTTTGTTTCCAAAACTATTTCTTACCCAGAGGATACCTGGAGAAGCTGGCAGACCAGGTCAGACAAAAGAAGCAAAGACACGGAAAAACATTCAAGGACTTCATGGTGAAAATGCAAACCATGATGCGGCCAATGCGAATGCCGAAAAGGGATGTGCAGGCACGAATTCTTGGCCAACAGCACCTCAACACTCCGCATATTTATGCGCCCATACGAGTGCAGAGACCTTGACACCGCAATGGCACTGGCCGACGAGTTCGAGGAACTCGATCAGCAGAGAAGAGAGTTGGAGAGGGAAAACGCTGCCCAAAGGATCAGGACCCCCAAATACAAAGGACAGACCAGAGTGCGGTATGCCGAAGATGGCAGGAGAAGGAAGAACACGCAGGAGGATATGCACAATCCAGGCGGAGACCAGCGGTGGCCTAGATTGAATTCGTGCAGAACCCATTGCAGGCCCGCCGTAGATGCGGTGACGAGCAGGGATCGCAAGGTGCCGCCTTACAAAACTAATGGGGAACCGAGGTTCCCGCAACAGTGCTGATAGGAGGACTTTAAATCAGAGCAACTATAGACACAGGAGCTAAGGCCAGCTTTATAAGCAAAACGTTGGCGATCAGACTAAAAAGTGCTGGCAAAAGGGAACCCATTAAACGGCAACTTGAGGTGAAGATCAGACTGGGAACCAAAACAGTAACGATACCACTTCTGGTACTACCAGGAATAATAGATGCCTCACCAATATCGGAGCTGAGGTTAAGTGTGCAGGACACAGGGTCTCAATATCAGCAAGGACACGAAATAACGGTTGGCTGTAGGAGAGATTATCTGTCGCCGTGGTCGGAACGCCTCAACAATTCAGCGAAATGGACATCGAAGGATTCCTAAGCACAGAGTTGAAGAAGATGGAAGAAGTCCAAGAACCATTGAATGTGGTGCACAGGATAACGATGAGCAACGACCAGCCAATTAAACAGCAGTACTACTCCAAAAACCTGAAAATGCTTCAAAAGGGATGCATAGAGCCATATAATCGTTTTTTCTTTCAAAGTGGACGGTTGTGCTTTTGTTTTGCGCCTCGTATTTGTGTAAATTCTTTGTTATAAACCATCGGTGTTTTATTTAAAACTTCTATATTGTGTTACTAATAATTCAACGTTTCACCTCGCGTGTGCATGCAGCTGTTTTTGTGTATTAATAACTATATTAATTGCAAATAAGTTTTGGTGCAGCGATTACTTATCTTCATTTTTGCATTCCTCTTTGTTCTTTATTCGTTACGCCGATATTACAGCTTGACGGCTTAAGCTCCCTAACTCTCGCTCTCTCTCTCTCTCTTAGTGTACGTAACTACTCTTATTTTCTCTTAACTTCTGATTGGTAAAGTGATAAGTCACTAAAACGACCGCTTATATTGTCTGCTCAATTAAAACCTGCAAGAAAGTAATCTCAAAGGATGACTCTAATATCGGTTGCTGGTTTTAAAGAGCTACTTGTTAGTTTTCTTAAAACTAATGAGGTGCTCCTGGCGATGGACTACCAGTATAATGGCCGTAAGTTATTAAATGAGTCCCCTATGTGCAAAAAAACCACGGCACACCGCATTTGGGCGGATCCCAACAACTCGCCGCAGGTTCTCAACAGCTCACTTGCTCGGCACAGTGACTCCAATATAATATTAAGATCGGGGACGAGAAAAGATTCAGCCTCCGAATGTGCCGCGGGAGAGGCAGCGCCTCCATTTATATCCGTTGAGTCCGCTGAGGGGTCACAATTAATGACCCCACAGAGCCCCATCCAGAAAACTCCCCAGGGAAACAGGCCCGGGATACCGGCCGAAATTGGTACTACAAATGTATTGCCAAAAGTCCTTATTGATATTCCACCAACGAATCAGGTATTTGTTTCGCGGCTTGCCCCTGATCAAACGTCTGATGATGTAAGTACCTATATTCTAGGTCGCATTAAAGCCGAAAAATCTAAGATTAAGGTGGAAAAATTATAATTTTCTTATGCTAGGGATATTTCATTTTTTAAATTAAATGACCCTGACGAAGTTTTTAAGACAATGTGCTCTGAGAACTTTGGCCAAAGCACATTGTAACTAAGGAGTACAAAGCTAAGAAAAAGAAAATACGGACTGTAGGAGTTAGTTTACCCATACCGGAAAAACCCATTGTGCCTATCAGAATACGTAGAAAGCTCCCTGTAACGGGCAAGGTTTCTTATTAACAAAATGCTTTTATTCTTCATAGCTCAAAAGCTGAACCCGATCGCACCGCGGGTTTTAGGCAAATGTTTCTTTTGTTTTAAAAATTTGTTGCTATTCTGCTGAATACAAACTCTGGTTGTATAGTACTTAAATGCTAGATTAAATAGCAGAGAGTGTTGCGATTGAAAAACATTAAAATAAAAATATGTACACTGAAAGTTAAAACCCCTAAAGTTAAAAATCTTTTAAACACAATAGTTAATAACAATTTACAATCAAAATTTAAAATCAATAATTAAAATCACAAGTTAAAATCAATTAAGGTTTTTATGAGAAGTTAGGTTCATATATAAAAGTATTCTTATTATCCGCCACGTGCAGGAGTCACCCCGTCCTGCATGGACTTATTTGTGTACAAGTCAATACTTACTGTGTACTCAACATTAGAGAGGAGCAGGACCTTTGCTCGGATCACATGCCGCTGATAGCAACCCTATCTATCTCTCCAACTACGATTGCCGCCAGAGTCAGCCTCTCAAAACCTGGCTCAAGCCTTCCGGTGTTTAGGGAGTCTTTGTCAAACTTACTGGTGCTTAACACAACCTTAAGCACCGAGGATGATGTGGAGACTGCGATTAGCATACTGCTTGCTAAGATAGGAGAAGCTACCGTAGCTGCTGCCCCAACCAGACCATCAAACCCTCGCCCGATAAGACCCCGGAGCGAACTCTCGGATGAAGTTGAGGGTCTGCTGCTTCTCAAGAAAAGGCTCACGCGTGAGTTTATCCGCACCAACGACCTTAGGATAGATAGAATGTTCCGTAGGATTTCCAACAGAGTGAGAAAGAAGCTGTCACTACTTAAAGCTGAAGCAACAGACCTGTTACTGTGCGGAGGACCTTGAGAGCAGGTTTACTTCATTCAACACAGCATCAGCATCTTGTGAGGGAGACACTTGACAGGACGCATCAGATGGAGCTCCAAGTGGCACCAGTAACCTTGCCTGAAGTCAAGGGAGACATTGGACGACTCTAGGTTAAAAAGGCTCCGGGGGGAGGACCTAATTGACAACAGAGTAGCGAAAGGCCTGCCTCACAAAGCACTTTTATTCCTTGTGCTCATCTTCAATGCTGCTTTGAGGCTAGGATACTATCCTAAGTCATGGAATAACGCTAGGATAGTAATGATCCTGAAACCTGGCAAACCCCCAGAAGACGTCAGTAGCTGCAAGCTGGCAAGCTGCTTGAACGCTGTATTCTTAGAAGGGTGCTGGAGACATCACATGTGAAGAGTGCCCTACGTAGCTTTCAGTTCGGCTTCAGACTCAGGCATGGCACCTCTGAGCAACTGCACCGCGTGTCTGAATTTATTCTAGATGGTTTCCACAAAAATCAGTATGTCGTGGCTGCCTATTTGGACATACAACAAGCTTTCGACAGGGTGTGGCACGACGGCCTCCTATGCAAGTTGAAGACACTGCTTAATCCGCAGCTCTTTAAAACCATCAAATCGTTCCTGTCTGGCAGATCATTCAGAGTTATACAGGATGGAACGGTCTCAACATAAAGAAGGATCAGATCAGGAGTTCCGCAGGGAAGCGTCCTAGGACCTACACTAAACTGCCTCTTCACAAACGACATGGCAAACCCGACATCACAATCCCAGAATCTGATGCTCGCCACATTTGCAGACGACACAGCAGCCTTAAACAGATCCACTAGCATCAACAAAGCCACTGACAAACTCCAGACATACTTGAAGAAATTTGAAAATTGGGCCTGTAGATGGAACATTTCAATTAACCAAGCAAAGTGTGCAGCGGTGACACACAAACTTAAAAAGGACTCCTGCCCAGGATTATTTCTACACAGACAGCTTCTGGAACAAAAAAGGGATCACAAATACCTTGGAGTGATCCTAGACTCTTGACTAACGTTTGCAAAGCACACCAAGATAATCAACAGCACACTAGAAGAAAAGGCCATGAAGCTATTCTGGCTTCTAAGTCACAATAAGCATCTAAGCCAAAACAACAAGGTTTCCAAGTTCCAAGTTTATGGAATCGCTGCCAAAACGAATTTGGATCGTATTAGAGTGTTCCAGAACAAGATGCTGCGTAAAATCCCAGGAGCAGAATGGTTCATACGAAATGTCGACAATGCCAGGGACCTTAAAGTCCCCATAACCGGGGACGTCATCAACAGTTAAGCCGCAACATACCAAACCAAACTGTCTTCCCACCCAAATGTTCTCGTTAGAAGACTTCTAGAACACAGAACCAGAAGAAGACTTAAAAGAAGACACCCTATAGACTTACCGCACAGAATAATATAAGTCTTCACACCTAAGGCTAACATACTCCACTAATTTGTAACCTATAACTCTTTCTTACACCTTCCTTCACAATTGTATTAATCCATTGAACTATCTAAGTTACGACAAGATAGTAACAGAAAACAATAAAACACTGTGTTCAAACATGAACACGTTTTTACATATACGTATATATATATATATATACATATATGTATTTATCTTATACAAATCAATGCAGCTGTGATCTGCTTGAGCGCATGTGCGCGTATCACTAAACTGCGGCCACTTGAGCCTAGCACAGACAAAAATGTAATCTTGACAAATATGTAATCTGAGCTCCTGCGTGTGTCACAAAATATATGATAGGTGCGGGATAGCTGTGTCTTTCCCCTCGCACTCAAGAATTTTTCCCATGTTAGGGTTAAACAACCACTGCGTTGGTCTAGCGATAAGACTAGTTTTAAGAATCTCATCACCGCTACGTAAACGCGGACTTTGAAATAAAGATTCAGTTTTTAACATCAACTCCAGAAAGAAAGACGTCTCTTTATTGGGCGTTCTTTTCATTTTGGCCCTTCGGGGCACTCTGTAACTTTCCCCCTTGTGGTAAGAGGTTCAGAGTTTTTAAACCAGCACCTTAAAAGTCTGTATGTAGTGCAAAGGCACCCGCAGTTAAGGTTGCAAAAATAAATATCTCTTGTTTCCCCCCACCCGTGGTAAGGAACAGAGAATAACATATAAAGCAAAAAGATATACAAAAATCTTTTATGCTTAAACAAAACACCTTAGTTTTGAGATTAAACTAAAGGTTGTTATACCCAATTTAAAAGTGGTAAGGCGTGCTTGAGGCCTCAAACATCAAGTTTTCAATTTAGAATTCCCAGAATGATGGCGTCGTATTTATTGGGCGTTTCTTTTCATTTTGGACCTTCGAGCGCCTCTGCAGGTTTCCCCCTAGTGGTAAGAGCCTCAGAGGAAGGACCACTCTACTATGTTTGGTCTTTTCTAGCAACTCTGCAGTTTTCCCCCCAGTGGTAAGAGACTCAGAGGAAGGACAGCGCCTTAAAAACCGGGCAAAGCGGTAAAGGTTGCTGGTGGTAGACTAAAGTTTCCCCCACGTGGTAAGGAACAGAGTCTAGTTTATGCAAAAGGATACAAAAGAGTCCTTATTGTATGAACAGTTTGCAATTTATCTAAAAAAATTGTGTTCGAAAATTAAAAAATCGATCTTTGGAAAAAGTTTTGCAATTTTTATCTTAATAAAAAAAATTTGTGTCGAAAAAATCGACATTTATAAAAGGCTACTGAAAGTTCCCCCCATGAGGTAAGGAACGTAGTCTCATTTATACAAACGGCCACAATTTGTATAAATCTTTGCAAATATGCCTGCATTTAAGTGCAGGTATTTAAGGCTGTTGGACTAAAGCGCCAACGAAGCCACCGTAAAAGATGACGACAACACTGGAAGAAATCATCGGAAATATTTGGATCGACTTAGAATCCAAAGCTGGAGAAAGAAAGTGCCAGCACTTATATAATCTGGTCGGCCATGAGACTACAATCATCGGCTGGCTACCATCAACGTCATCTTCATCGTCTGCACACCAGAGGCAGATAAATCAACACCAGAGGTCTTCAACTTCAACTTTACGTCTTCAACGTCAGCGGAATCTACATATTCACAAGTTGGACTACGGAGTAAAGTAAATATAAAATTAAAAACAAAATAGAAGGTCATCTTAAAAAAAAAAAAAATTGTTAGAAAATTATTACAGTCCACTAAATTGAAGTAAAAATTAAAATTGATCAATAATAATTTTTATGTATTCAAATTTTGTCAAATTTAAAAAACTACGCCTAATTTTGCTGGCCCTTGGCAGTATGTTCAGAACGAACACTGTTTTTTTTTTTTTTTTTTTTTTATAAATATGTAAAATTGTTCAATAACATTTTTGTATTTTATGTGTTAAATGTAAAACTGCACGCCTAATTTTGCTGGCCCTTGGCAGAATGTTCAAACATGAACACGTTTTTACATATACGTATATATATATATATATACATATATGTATTTATCTTATACAAATCAATGCAGCTGTGATCTGCTTGAGCGCATGTGCGCGTATCACTAAACTGCGGCCACTTGAGCCTAGCACAGACAAAAATGTAATCTTGACAAATATGTAATCTGAGCTCCTGCGTGTGTCACAAAATATATGATAGGTGCGGGATAGCTGTGTCTTTCCCCTCGCACTCAAGAATTTTTCCCATGTTAGGGTTAAACAACCACTGCGTTGGTCTAGCGATAAGACTAGTTTTAAGAATCTCATCACCGCTACGTAAACGCGGACTTTGAAATAAAGATTCAGTTTGAAATATTAACTCAGCAAATGAAGACGTTTCTTTATTGGGCGTTCTATTCACACTGTATCTACGTTAGATACAGCAATAAACCCAGAACAAAAAATAAAAAATAAAAAAAAAACAAGTAACACCCTCTCCTGTTATTTACCTACAACTGAAAAAAAATGTAGTACTTTAGTTTACATTTTTATATATATATAGATATAAAAGATATTGATGACAACAAATATTACACTATGAATAGCTTGTAGTTTTCTGCATTTGTATACCCTCACAGAGCTTATTTTAATATAGCCCACAACTAAGCAATGCACTAAAAAACTGACACCCTTTTATGTACAAATTTCTTTATTGAAAAGTTGGTGGAGTTTTGTGGGGTGGATTCCGTAATTAAATTATTAAATTAAAATTATGTGAATGTGGTAAGGAAATGGCAAAAACCCACCCCAACGCCAAATGAGCTTAGATTCCGCCCGCCAATGTTCCCTACCCAGAAGATAGTGAGATCAAGAGAAGCTTGCTATTGAGTTTATAGGATATGCCGCAAATACCCTCCTTTACACACACATCGTTCATTACTTCCCTTCTTTTGGATCTTCAACGTGTCCAGTCGGTTAGTTCGCCAGCTCCCGATGGAATACCAGGCTGTGAGATTGGGTAATATGACGCGGCCCGATGCAGTCCCCTTCTAAAATGTTTACCTTTTCCTTAGAAACATTCCAATTTCCTCTTATTTGAAAGGAATCATTTGTCATTCCTCCTTACAAAAAAGGTAGCAAAGTGGATGCTAACAACTATAGTTATGGAAAAAACCAGTGGCTTCCATAAAGAGCGGACGTGTTTCGCGCGAGCTCCGGGAAAATTATAGAAAGTGGATGATTTTAAGACAAATGAGAAAGAAAGAAAGAAACCCTTGGAGTCTGCAAATGGATCATTGAAAATCGAACCATTTTAGTAATGTTAAAAAAAACATCGAATTTTGTAAATTTTACATTTTACATGTAGAATGTTACATTTTCATATAAATCGACCGATCGCTTCTATGGCAGCTATATGATATAGTGGTCCGATCTTAATGAAATTAAAACCGTAATTCTAGAACTATAAAAAACTGCTATATCTCAAAATGTGTAGAAATACGTTTAAAAACAGAGAAGTTGAAATTTTGTTTACATTAATTTCGTCATCATTCCTATGGCAGCTATAGGATATAGTAGTCCGATTTCGGCCGTTCCGACATATATACTGCGTGCTACAAAAATAAAACTATGCTGAAAATTTCAGCTCGATAGCTCAAAAACTGAGAGACTAGTTTGCGTAGAAACCGACGGACGGACAGACGGACAGACAGACAGGCGGACATGGCTAGATCGACTCGGCTGGTGATGCTGATCAAGAATATACTAGTGTGGGCAAAAAGTAAGGTGAATTTTCAATTTAAAATTCGCGGGTTTAAGATGGCGGACTAGTTTTTTTTTTTTTTTAGTAGGCAGGACTGTTAATGACATCTGACGGTAATTTCATGTCAATGTCAGTATCAGTACTACTTGTATATTTACGCTTGTGTTTACCAAACGATCAAGAGTGCATTTGTCGATTTTTACAATGTCTGATTTAACTGAGCAGAGAAGTGCCATAATATGTAGTTTGCGGAATGAAATTTCGGCTGCGGAAACGTTGAGGATGTTGCGGAAGGCCTTTGGTGATTCTACCATGTCTCAGAAAAATGTTTATAAGTGGTACAAAGACTTCAAAGAGGGTCGGGCCAGACCGAAAAGAGCACGTCAATGTCGTTCAAAAATCAAGGTTATGATGACAGTTTTTTTCGATTTTCGTGGTGTGATGCACTATGAATTCCTTCCACCTGGCCAAACTGTTAATAAGGAATATTATTTGAGCGTTATGCGTGAAGCAATTCGTCGAAAAAGACCAGAATTATGGGCCAACAACTCTTGGTTGTTGCGTCACGATAATGCACCGTCGCACACTGCACCATTTCGCCAAGAATTCGACGCATATCGTTCCGCAACCACCGTATTCTCCTGATTTGGCTCCGTGTGACTTCCAAAAATTCCCAAAACTCAAGAGACCACTCCGGGGAACGCGTTTCGAGTCGATTGAAGAGATAAAAGCGGAATCGACGAGGGCGCTCATGGCTATACCGGAAAGGGACTATTTGGCCTGTTTCGAGGATTTGAAGAAACGTTGGCATAAGTGTATTTTATCGGGAGGGGATTACTTTGAAGGGGATGAAATTGATTCAGGAGAATAAATAAAGAATTTTCACTTTTCAAACAAATTCACCTTACTTTTTGCCCACAGTAGTATATACTTTATGGGGTCGGAGATGCCTCCTTCACTGCGTTGCAAACATCTGGTCAAAATTATAATACCCTCTGCAAGGGTATAAAAAAAGTATAAAATACTGAAGTATTCCAAGATAAGCTAGAAGACGCTAAAACAGAAAAAAAAATAGTTTTCGACTCACAAAATTAGTAATATGATTAAAACAAGTGCATAATTAATTAATGAGCGACGAATAACTTAGAATGAGCCTAAGTAAGGGATATTTATCGTATAAAACACTGTATCTACGTTAGATACAGCAATAAACCCAGAACAAAAAATAAAAAATAAAAAAAAAACAAGTAACACCCTCTCCTGTTATTTACCTACAACTGAAAAAAAATGTAGTACTTTAGTTTACATTTTTATATATATATAGATATAAAAGATATTGATGACAACAAATATTACACTATGAATAGCTTGTAGTTTTCTGCATTTGTATACCCTCACAGAGCTTATTTTAATATAGCCCACAACTAAGCAATGCACTAAAAAACTGACACCCTTTTATGTACAAATTTCTTTATTGAAAAGTTGGTGGAGTTTTGTGGGGTGGATTCCGTAAAAACAAAAATTTCAAGGAGTTTATGTCTACAATGTAAGGGTAAACAAGTAAGAAAGCTACAGTCGACTGTGCTCGACTGTGAGATACCCGGTACCTAAACGTTTGCGCTTCACACTAAAACGCAATTTAAAATTGTACATGCATACTTCTTCGATACTTCTTAAAATAAATCGCCCCTCGAATTAGCTCCCGACCTTAAAAATTTAATGTCACACTTAAATATGAATGATACATTTTATAGGAAAACATAAAAACCCGCTCGATCGGCGTCAAAGAATGAACTATGTTATTTTTTGTCATTTCTTGCTATATTATTTTGTCATTTCTTCTGCAGCTGGCGCCATTATATTGCACGGCCAAGGCTCGAATGCGCCACCTGTCGGCTATAGCTTGCAACAGCAGTGCCTTAGGGCGGTGTGTTAAAATTCTAACCTTATTGCTAATATCTCCCATGTTTATCATACGATTTTAATGAAATTTTCAGAAAGCGTCCGCTCTATTTTATTAATTTTTTGTATTTATTAACTTTAACCCGAAAAAAACGAGTATAGCTTATTTAACGTTTTTTATGATTTTTGAGGGCGGAAGTGGGCGTGGCCAAATTTTAAAACAAACTTGATCTGCGTGCAACAGATTCCAATGTTGTCACCAAATTTGGTAACTCTAGCTCTTATAGTCTCTGAGATCTGTTGTTTCACACGGACGGACAGAGGTTGGCACTAACCCTTATTGCTAGTATGTCCCATGTTTATCATCCGATTTTACTGAAATTTTCAGGAAACGTCCGCTCTATTTTATTAATTTATTGTATCTATTAACCTTAACCCGAAAATAACGAGTATAGCTTATTTTACGTTTTTTATGATTTTTGAGGGCGGAAGTGGGCGTGGCCAAATTGTAAGACATAACTCTGCGTGCAACAGATTCCAATGTTGTCACAAAATTTGGTAACTCTAGCTTTTATAGTCTCTGAGATCTGTTGTTTCACACGGACGGACAGAGGTTGCCACTAACCCATAATACCCTTTTACCCTATGGGTACCGGGTATAAAAAGAGAATGGGCTCTTAAATTTAAATAGAATAAAAACAACATGCATTTAAAAATCTAGTATTAATAAACCAGTAAATAACATTTTCATTTACATCGACCATTTCTATCACATTCAACTGTCTTTTACAACTATACACGGATAAAAAAAATGAACCACGAATAAGACATGAAATAAACACAACAACAAATATAGACCAACGCAACAGATATACACTGTAAATAATAATGAATTAAATACAATGTAGAGTAATTCCAAATTAAAAACAAGTAAGAAAGCTACAGTCGACTGTGCTCGACTGTGAGATACCCTGTACCTAAACGTTTGCGCTTCACACTAAAAGGCAATTTAAAAATGTACATACCCTACATTGTACATACATATGTACATTGGCGCCATTATATCGCACGGCCAAGGCTCGAATGCGCCACCTGTCGGCTACAGCTTGCAACAGCAGTGCCTTAGGGCGGTGTATTAAAATTCTAACCTTATTGCTAATATCTCCCATGTTTATCATCCGATTTTACTAAAATTTTCAGGAAACGTCCGCTCTATTTTATTCATTTTTTGTATTTATTAACTTTTACCCGAAAAAAAAACAAGTATAGCTTATTTAACGTTTTTTATGATTTTTGAGGGCGGAAGTGGGCGTGGCCAAATTTTAATACAAACTTGATCTGCGTGCAACAGATTCCAATGTTGTCACCAAATTTGGTAACTCTGGCTCTTATAGTCTCAGAGATCTGTTGTTTCACACGGACGGACAGACGGACAGACGGACATGGCTAAATCGACTCGGCTGGTGATACTGATCAAGAATATATATACTTTATGGGGTCGGAGATGCCTCCTTCTGCCTGTTACATACATTCTCGGTTGGCACAAACTTATAATACCCTTGTACCCTATGGGTACCGGGTATAATAAGTAGCATTAAAATGAAATTATAGACTAGGACACTTACAGAACAACCAACTCGCTTCGTTAGTAATTTGAATAAAAATCCATAACACCTAATTTTCTACACCCAAAGCCTCAGCAAAAAAAGAAATTTAATTAAAATTGTTTTCGAATTAAAAGGGTTAGGCTTAGTACAATTTAGAAGTAAAATGTAAACATAGTTAAACAAAATATATATATAAGTTAGGTAATTAAAATTTAAACATAAACGCCCAAATGGACATACAATGGAATTTATTTTGAAGTTTGTGAAGATGATTCTAATTTTGGTTATTACAACTTATAAGAATTGAGATTTAAAGTCATTAATGATGTATTAAATTAGATGTTTTTCTGGATTGACATGGAAACTGAAAACTTTGGGAGGAATCTTTAGGGCATATTCAGCGCTTGTGTAATTTTGAAGATCATGGTTGGGAAGGTAAAGACCGCGGGAGTCAAATAACACCTAAGACTTCGCCAATCTTACAGTCGCTAGCAGTCCGATTTTTCATCCCTTTGTTTGACATTATATGTATATTGTTTTACCTTGTTAGGTTCGTGGAGTAAAGCTCCCTTGATAGTTTCAGTAGGAGTCCTAAAAATTAAAATTATGTGAATGTGGTAAGGAAATGGCAAAAACCCACCCCAACGCCAAATGAGCTTAGATTCCGCCCGCCAATGTTCCCTACCCAGAAGATAGTGAGATCAAGAGAAGCTTGCTATTGAGTTTATAGGATATGCCGCAAATACCCTCCTTTACACACACATCGTTCATTACTTCCCTTCTTTTGGATCTTCAACGTGTCCAGTCGGTTAGTTCGCCAGCTCCCGATGGAATACCAGGCTGTGAGATTGGGTAATATGACGCGGCCCGATGCAGTCCCCTTCTAAAATGTTTACCTTTTCCTTAGAAACATTCCAATTTCCTCTTATTTGAAAGGAATCATTTGTCATTCCTCCTTACAAAAAAGGTAGCAAAGTGGATGCTAACAACTATAGTTATGGAAAAAACCAGTGGCTTCCATAAAGAGCGGACGTGTTTCGCGCGAGCTCCGGGAAAATTATAGAAAGTGGATGATTTTAAGACAAATGAGAAAGAAAGAAAGAAACCCTTGGAGTCTGCAAATGGATCATTGAAAATCGAACCATTTTAGTAATGTTAAAAAAAACATCGAATTTTGTAAATTTTACATTTTTTTTTCTTAATGAAATTAAAACCGTAATTCTAGAACTATAAAAAACTGCTATATCTCAAAATGTGTAGAAATACGTTTAAAAACAGAGAAGTTGAAATTTTGTTTACATTAATTTCGTCATCATTCCTATGGCAGCTATAGGATATAGTAGTCCGATTTCGGCCGTTCCGACATATATACTGCGTGCTACAAAAATAAAACTATGCTGAAAATTTCAGCTCGATAGCTCAAAAACTGAGAGACTAGTTTGCGTAGAAACCGACGGACGGACAGACGGACAGACAGACAGGCGGACATGGCTAGATCGACTCGGCTGGTGATGCTGATCAAGAATATACTAGTGTGGGCAAAAAGTAAGGTGAATTTTCAATTTAAAATTCGCGGGTTTAAGATGGCGGACTAGTTTTTTTTTTTTTGAGTAGGCAGGACTGTTAATGACATCTGACGGTAATTTCATGTCAATGTCAGTATCAGTACTACTTGTATATTTACGCTTGTGTTTACCAAACGATCAAGAGTGCATTTGTCGATTTTTACAATGTCTGATTTAACTGAGCAGAGAAGTGCCATAATATGTAGTTTGCGGAATGAAATTTCGGCTGCGGAAACGTTGAGGATGTTGCGGAAGGCCTTTGGTGATTCTACCATGTCTCAGAAAAATGTTTATAAGTGGTACAAAGACTTCAAAGAGGGTCGGGCCAGACCGAAAAGAGCACGTCAATGTCGTTCAAAAATCAAGGTTATGATGACAGTTTTTTTCGATTTTCGTGGTGTGATGCACTATGAATTCCTTCCACCTGGCCAAACTGTTAATAAGGAATATTATTTGAGCGTTATGCGTGAAGCAATTCGTCGAAAAAGACCAGAATTATGGGCCAACAACTCTTGGTTGTTGCGTCACGATAATGCACCGTCGCACACTGCACCATTTCGCCAAGAATTCGACGCATATCGTTCCGCAACCACCGTATTCTCCTGATTTGGCTCCGTGTGACTTCCAAAAATTCCCAAAACTCAAGAGACCACTCCGGGGAACGCGTTTCGAGTCGATTGAAGAGATAAAAGCGGAATCGACGAGGGCGCTCATGGCTATACCGGAAAGGGACTATTTGGCCTGTTTCGAGGATTTGAAGAAACGTTGGCATAAGTGTATTTTATCGGGAGGGGATTACTTTGAAGGGGATGAAATTGATTCAGGAGAATAAATAAAGAATTTTCACTTTTCAAACAAATTCACCTTACTTTTTGCCCACAGTAGTATATACTTTATGGGGTCGGAGATGCCTCCTTCACTGCGTTGCAAACATCTGGTCAAAATTATAATACCCTCTGCAAGGGTATAAAAAAAGTATAAAATACTGAAGTATTCCAAGATAAGCTAGAAGACGCTAAAACAGAAAAAAAAATAGTTTTCGACTCACAAAATTAGTAATATGATTAAAACAAGTGCATAATTAATTAATGAGCGACGAATAACTTAGAATGAGCCTAAGTAAGGGATATTTATCGTATTTCTCAACGCGCGACAGCAACGAAACGGCGACAAAGAGCAACCGTCTGGCGGTCGATAGCCAAAGCGCACGGTCTTACTCACCCCCTCTACTCACTCCTACACCTACATCATGGAGTTCTCAGTGTAGTACAGTAACTGCGGCAAAGCTACAGCAACAACTACAGCAACGACCAATATCGCGGAAACGACTGCGATGTGATCGACTGCAGCGTCAAATACAATAAGAACAAAAACTGCAAGCTCCAAAGCCAGTATCGGCAATATTCAACAAGCGGCCCCTGCCATACAGACCGACATGAATCGCTACATCCAAATTAAGAGTATGCTTAGCCCGCAGAACAACGCAGCCGGTAACAAGCCAAAGATATACCGGAAATATAAATAAATGGAAATTTTCATGTTGTTCCGCTTACTAAAGGGAATATACACGAAACCAAACTTCAAACGAAATCTGAAGAACATTTCCGAGCTATGTCCAAATACCTGGACGAATAAAAAACAAGTAAGAAAGCTACAGTCGACTGTGCTCGACTGTGAGATACCCGGTACCTAAACGTTTGCGCTTCACACTAAAAGGCAATTTAAAAATGTACATACACTACATTGTACATACATATGTACATTGGCGCCATTATATCGCACGGCCAAGGCTCGAATGCGCCACCTGTCGGCTACAGCTTGCAACAGCAGTGCCTTAGGGCGGTGTGTTAAAATTCAAACCTTATTGCTAATATCTCCCATGTTTATCATCCGATTTTACTGAAATTTTCAAGGAACGTCCGCTCTATTTTATTCATTTTTTGTATTTATTAACTTTTACCCGAAAAAAAGCGAGTATATCTTATTTAACGTTTTTTATAATTTTTGAGGGCGGAAGTGGGCGTGGCCAAATTTTAAAACAAAATTGATCTGCGTGCAACAGATTCCAATGTTGTCACCAAATTTGGTAACTCTGGCTCTTATAGTCTCTGAGATCTGTTGTTTCACACGGACGGACAGACGGACAGACGGACATGGCTAAATCGACTCGGCTGGTGATACTGATCAAGAATATATATACTTTATGGGGTCGGAGATGCCTCCTTCTGCCTGTTACATACATTCTCATACCCTATGGGTACCGGGTATAAAATGAAATTACACTTACCAACTAAAAAGCAGCAAGGGCGTGCAAGTGGTACTAAAAGGAATCGAGCCCGAAGGGCTTCTCCTACGCCGATGCCCTTCGAACAGGTATGGAAAACCCCCTCCAGTCTAATCTAGAAAACTAGGACAGCCACAAAATATAATGGAAGCTATGATGTTTACCATGCAACAAAGTATGACGGAATTAATGTTCTTCATGAAAACGACCATGCAAACACTTGTTCAAAACTAGAACATGGTGATACAGTTGCTTGTACCTCAGCAGTCCAAATATCTGATGTCTAGCCTACGAATAACCATGTTGAACGCCAATGGCACTTCAACATAAACTTGAAATAACACAGTTCCTGAATGAAAATCATATCGACGTAATGCTGCTTGGGGAGACGCACTTTACAGGATGCCAGGAAAGGTACTTGGTGTATTCCCTATACGTCCAACTGACTAACTGACTGAATTTATCGAATGAAAAAATCGAATGGGAGACAGCTGTCCCATTGAAATTGAAATTTTCGATAAATTCAGTCAGTTAGCAACCCGGAGGTGGCTGAAAATATCGTCAAACTGACAGAAAAGCTAGTGTGCCTTTATTTTTTAATAAGTTTACCACAGCATTTTAATGCAATATCTTTGTTTCCTGAAGTAGAACGCTTCAGGGTCTTCCGTTGCCTTCTCCGCCAGCGGAATTCTGCTGCCATCGGCATACCCAATGCAAAATTGTTATTCGTTCCATGTTTCTGACACTTGTCGCTTGTCCATGTTTGGCCAGCATATATACGTTTTCGCCAATTTTAAAATGGCCTTGAACACTCTATAGGTGCATTTCATTATAGTGCCTCCATCGCCGAGCCCAAAAAAATGCCGCAGTTTTTACAATCGAACTCCCTTTGCGGTAGGATCCAAGTCGTTAAAGGACAATCATTATTTAGCTGTTACCAGCTCAAATAACTCTGCTTTCTTTCTTTTAAAAGGCATTTTCCTCAATTGTTTACAAAAACAGAGAGCCTTTGAAAGTTGTTTGCAAAGTCAGCAAAAGTCAGGTTGTTCCCTATGCGTCTAAATATATCGGCGATAGTTTCAGTTGTTTGCGATAGTTAGTCAGTTAGACGTATAGGGAACACCCAGACTGTTCCAGTGCAAAGTCGTGTCGTTTGGGCTCCACTCGGCATCTGCTACGTTCTAAAGAGCACTAGACAAAATCATCGTTCCAGACATGATGCCGCAGGCGTTTGCATATCAAGACGACATCATCGTCATCGGGCGAACAGTCGAGGAACACATGATGAACTTGAAAGAAGTGTTCAAAAGACTGCGGGAACCAAACCTGAAATTAAATGCGGATAAGTGTTAGTTTTTCCGATAGGAATTATAATACTTAGGCCAGCGCATCACAGACCAGGGCATCGGCACAGATCCAGAAAACGTATCGGCCATAACCGAACTCAAGCCACCAGCAACCGTCAAGGAACTGCTACCGGCGATTTGTCCCAGTTGGTCCAGTTATTGAACGCCCTCCTGCGTAAAAGGGCAAAATGGTAGTGGAGAGAGAGGCGTATTAGTAAACGTTTGAGACCGTAAAGACGAATAAAGTGGCAGACCCAATCCTGACGTAACCAGACTAAAACAATCATCCTGCAGACAGCGACCACGGGCTTGGAGCGATTCTAACCCAGCATTCGGAGCAAGGCGCAAAGGTAATATCATATTCTAGCCGAACACTCAACGGAGCCGAAAAGAACTACTCTGCAACAGAAATGAATGTTTAGCGATCATGTAGGCCATTAGAAAGCTGAAACCTTACCTGGCCCTGAAGTGGTTGAACAGCATAGAGACTCCGTCCGGGTCGCCCGGTGGGCACTGGAGTTGCAACAGTACAACTTCGAGATAGCGTACAGGAAGGGCTGAACGTGGTGGCAGACGCGCAGTCCAGGCGACCATTGCCGGAAAAATGAAGAAGGGTGACCGAACCGCAAAAAGAGGAAGCCGAGTGGAAATGGACACGGAATGGAAAGCACGGATGAGGACCAGAGAAATGGAGGAACCTGTGGAAACTTACCAAAGTTATTTTCATGGCGGCCGGCAGAATGAAAAAAATAGCGAAGGAAAAATCTGTCATTCAAGTGTCAAGTGTCAGGCAATCGAATAATTGCCAATAACAATTATCGCATGAACGGTGACATCGTATACCGCGTTCATGGGGCGAGCCAATCGCGAGAGTGCGACCAGGCGGAGTTGCGGAATTAAAATACTAACTCGAGAAGTAAATATCGCAGATAAGGCGGAAAGTTTGAAAAGGTAAAGCCAATGGCTTTTTCAGTTCCCGAAAGAAGAGGGAAATGTGAAAAGTTAAATTACTCCTCAAAAATAGCAGCACCAGCCAAGTACATATGTAAACAAGTAAACAAGCGGGGCAAGGGGGAAGAGAAATGGATCCTGTTGAAGTCTGCCTAACAACAGGCAAATAGGTGCAAGGCAGGTGGCCGCCAAGGAGGAGACACCGTTGATGCAACGGGACTCCGGCGGACTTTATACCTGGGGGCGTGATTGAGGAGTCGCCGAAAATACCAACGGGACTCCGGCGGACTTTGGACCCAGTGGCGTGACCGGCGCCGCCATGACTAACGGTACCAGGGCCTATAAAAGGAGGCAGAGCGCTGGCAGTAGGATCGGTCCGCGTGCGAGAGGCAAGGCGACCACAACAGTGAATAGTGCAAGGAATACATCAAGGGGCAAGGAGCGCGAGGATCAAGGCGTTGACAAGACACGCAAAGATCATCGCGGCATCAACGATCAAGGATCAGCAGCAAGGATTCGGCATCAAGGACTCACGAGCAAGAAGACAAGGAGCAGCTGTCACGAGGCACGTCGAGGTCCTGCGACCAGGCGAGCAAAGCGACAGTTCAGGTAGCGCCGAGCTTTAGGAGTTGCACGCGTGGCTAGGCTCAGGCCGGGCGAAACACCGTGACGAGGTGCAGAGTGGCGATACATCATGCTAGCTTCGTAGTGAGGCGGCAAAGCGGGCGATAAGGGTGGCAGCGGCGATAATAGCCTTTGCACACTACAGTGACTACAGAGGAAACAATAAGATGGTGAAAATTGGAAATTCCTGTCCACATGACACCATCCACCATCTAACGTCAGCGTTCAATGTCCATCAACCGTCAAACAATGTTATGGTAATTTAAAACCAACGTCAAACAAGGAAAAAAATGCAAAGAAAAACACACGTTATGAATTCCTTGCAGCCAAAATAGGCGCATGTGTGAATAAATAAGTGATACCTCGAAGATACGAGATGTTACGTTCACTCGTTTGCTTAAAACACGTTGCAAAATTAATCTTTTATTTATTTTTGTACACTGTATACTTAATTGTAGATAAATTAAGCTAGAGGATGGGTATCAGCCATAGCTGCCAGAGCTTTCGGCTGGATATGATTTCATTTTCTTCCTTAGTTTAAGATTTTGTGTTTAGTAGAATTTTAGCGAGTGATACTTAATTGGCTAGGTGAGTCTATTTGGTAAGTGGCAATGTATGTAGGATCGCCGATGGAGTTCAGTAACGACTCAACAATATATACTTGCATCTTAAGGGCAAAAAGGTACAGAGAAATCGGAGCTTTCGCAAGTAGATTAGTAAATAAATCCATAAATTTAATTGAATGTTTAAAATTTAATACGTTAGTTTTAGTAAGAACTATTTAAAAATTCATAAACAATTTAAATGCTTAGTAATGTAGTGAGCTCCAGAGAAAATAGCTATAGTATAGTATGCTTAGAATACTTAGCAGTCAGAAAGCCGGCCTGCAAGTTTGCCGTATAAACGCTTAAAGTTTAGTAAATAAAATAGATGAATTTAGATATCTTATGGAAAATTCAAGCATTGACATAGTTTGTGTATCTGAAACATGGTTTGAATCTGATTTTAGTGATTTCTTAATATCTTGTGCCGGTTTTAATGTTTTCCGTTCAGATCAATTAGGCCGTACTGGCGGAGTAGCAATATACGTAAATAAACTAATTAAATGTCGTGTACTGTGTAAGCAACTCTTTGATAGTCCGATCGAATATTTATTCCATGAACTTTTAAATACAAATAGTTGTAAGACTCTAGTTGGCTGCGTATATAGACCTCAAACCTTTACTTAAGCTATGATGTATTACCTGACAAAAATGACGAGATTATTACATATAGGGACTTTAGACTTATTGATTATAGTGGATTAGACATTGAATTACATGACTGTGACTGGAATAGAATATATTCAACGTTATCCGTAAACGAACAGGTACATCAGCTTCAGTCAAACATTGAGTATTTAATTCGTTTGTACCGACTAGAAGTAAGATAATACGATCAAACGACAAGCCCTGGTTTAGTAAAGGAATACAAAACGGAATATTAGAAAGAAATAGGGCTTATAATAGATGGAAGCGTTACAGAACGGAACAATTATACAATGCATTTTCAAGGCGCAGACGTATCGTAAACAACCTCATCTGCAATACTAAACGAACATACTTTTCTCATAAGTTAAATAGTGCAATATCCTCTAGTCAGACATGGAAACCTATTAAGGAAATCGGAATAGGAAAACACAAACCAAAGATAACTTCCGATATAGATGTTATTATCTTAACAAGAAATTTGCATAACTAAATTTACCAGAAGTCTTAGACAACCACTCATCGCCAGTAAACTGTTATAATTTATTTGAATTCGGTTGCGTAAGCCAATATGACGTACTAGAAACGATCTGTGATATTAAATCCAATGCAATTGTCATGGAAAAACTAAACCCAAAATGTTTGACATTAATTCTTCCAAAAATTCTAAAACATATCACACATATAATAAATACAGCACTAACTACTTCAACATTTCCCGATGACTGGAAAGTGGCAAAAATGATCCCAATACCAAAGAATGGAAATGAGTACAGGCCAATATCCACCATACTGCCGTTCCGCTCAAAAGGTTTTGAGAGATTAATGGTCAAACAAATAAATGCATTTCTTGACTTAAACGGTATATTAGACAAAAGGAAATCGGGTTTTCGTAAGAACAGAAGTTGTACGATAGCAATACTAAAAATAGTAGAGGACATACGAAACAAAGTTGATAACAGTGAGGTAACTTTTTTAACACACCAGTAAAGCATTTGACACGCTTAACCACGAAATACTTTTAAGTAAGCTTAAAAACCTGAGCAATTTTTCAAATACGGCAGTCGAATTAATCAGATCTTACTTGACTGGCAGCAAGCAGGCTGTAGTTTCAAATGGGAATGAGTCGGACTTAGTATCTATTAACCGGGGGTCCCGCAGGGATCCATGTTAGGGCCGCTTTTATTCTTCCTTTATGCAAACGACCTTCCAAAATCCTCATTAGTAAGTAATGTACACATGTATGCTGATGATGTACAAATGTATGTTAGTCGTCCGTTGCGTAAAATTCAAGATTGTGCTGATTTATGTAATGCTGACCTATTGCGTGTCTCAGAATGGGCGAAAGTCAATGGCTTAGCTATAAACCCCTCTAAATCGAAGTGTCTTATAATATATAAATGAAAGTTACAAACGGGAAACTTGGACAAACTTATAATAGACAATCAGGAAATCAACTATGTTGAAAAGGCGGATAATCTGGGAATAACTTTCAATAGGACTTTAACGGCAACGGACTGATGAGGCAACTTAAAGTAACGAAAGCGTTTCTGCCGGCAAGAACAAGATATTTGCTAGTAAAATCATTAATAATACCAACAGTGACATATGGTATAGAGATATTTGGAAATTCTGATATGACCAGTCAACAAAAGATAAAAGTATCGTTTAATAATATATTTAGGTTCGTTTATAATATAGGACGATTTGATCATGTTACCGTTTATACAAACGAGCTACTTAACATGCATTATAAAAGCTTGATTCAATTTAAAATATTAAAGCTTTTGCAAAAAGTTTGATTAACCAAGCAACCATCATACCTATTTGATTTATTAATCTTTGCATCGTCTAGGCGAACAAATAACTTAAGGAATATTAAATGCAAACTTGAGAGTTCAAAAAAGCATTTTTACTACAACGCTATACTACTCTGGAATAATCTACCACATAATATAAAAGTAATAACTAGCACACATTAATTTATAATAAGGCAAATAAAGTTTATATTCCACCCAAACTGAAACCCCAACAACTTCTCATTTTTCTACGTGGGATTTTGGACCTTTTCGTTGGGACATCTACATCTACGATCGTCTTATTTTGGCTAAGAATCCGCCCACTCCATTTCATGGTCCTTCGAGCCGGATCTATCCTGATCCTCACCAGCTCCAATGCTGATTTAAAAAAAAGATAAGTACTAGTGTTCTTACTTTACAAAAAGAATTCATACAGATATTTCCGAAGACTAAATCAAAGTGTCTTATATCTGTGTGGTTTGCAGTGTCCAAAGTCCGAAGTCCAATTTCCATTTCGACATAGTGCAAACTCCGTTCGTTGTTTAAACAAAGTGCAAAGTGTTCTACATAAAAGAAAAGCGACTGCGAAAATATGCGCCCGGCCACAGTGAAAATTAAGAGTTCTAAAATTTAAAAAAATCGTTCCGTCAAAAACGGCTCATACATTTTTTTCTCGTTCACTGTGTTCCTGCTGGTGTTCAAGCGTATATATGTACATAAATATTCACACGTCCATACAGTCCACTACACTTCACTACAAAATCAAATATATTGAAAAATATACATCCGAACTTACGCAAAAAAAAACTATACCTATCGAATTACACTAATACATACATCCAATAATACAACCACAAAATTATATATGTCGAACTATACAACAATATTCCGATACATACAACAACAATTTACAAAAAAATAACAGTCCACTTCTATATTGAAAATAAAAATTTATCCCATGGCCCAGTTTTAGTATTAGAGTCGGCACAGATACGTCGACTTAATTATAATTGGTTAATTAATATTCGTACAACTCCGAGCTATTCTGTGCGGTGTTACATACAAACATTTATATATATTATATTTACATATTTAAATAGGGGCATTTTGGCTGCTGCTTAAAAGCAGCAACTGATATTGGGGTTTATTAATTCTTAATATGTAATATATAGTAAACTAAAAGTCGACGGGGAGATGGAGGAGGAACTCTGACCGATGGCGATCTGGCCTGGGTGGATAAGATCGGCGGTTTCCTTGGGGGGCTGCCCGGGAACATTCCTGAATGGACAGACGCAGGGCCTAGTAGGTGGGACGCCCAGAGTTCAACAAAGTCGGGTGCGATCAGGCTGTTGCTATCGGTTCCGCTCTTTAGTGGATTGTATGGATATGGGCCCGAAGGCGACGACACTATCTTCTTTGCCTTTCGGCGCAATTTGCCTTCTGTATGGACGGGTCCATCTTGTTCACGCCGTCAATCAACTGATTTACTCCAGGGTGAAGGCGAGCAACTATTTTGACTTTGATTTTATGTTAATTTGTTCGTTGTGGCAACTTTTCCGGTGCGAATGACAACTTTTTAGTGGTGGAACCAAAAACATCGTATCAAGACGGAGTGAAACAGTTGAGATAGGAACATCACAATGTGATGGTGGAATATTTTGAGAAAATTTGGAACGAAAATATATATGGAATGTGACAACTCAGACGGTGTAATCATAGACGGTGGACGATAGATGGGGGATAGAGCCTAGTGTGGTTTGACTATAAGGACGCAAGTTCGACCTGCCGGGCGATACATCCTGCTGGCTTTCGCCAGCGAGACAACCGAACGGGCAGCCAGGAAGAAGCGTAGCATAAACACAAACCTTATAAACAGATAAAAGGGTGCAAAAAGAGTGCGCGCTTAAGCCGAAGATGAAGACGAAGCTGAAGACGATTTGCATGCGTTTCATACAATCTTCTTCCCAAGCACTATGAACAGTTTCGCGCGAGTTCATACAAATCGTTCTGCCCAGTTATTCGTCTTCGACTTCGTCTTCGTCTTCATCTTAATGTTTTCATTGGTCGGGCAATTTGGTGGAACGAACCTGCACATACACTGAGCTAAGGCCAGGCAAATCAGCTTGTTACACCCCACTTATAACCTGCAAATCCTTTTGCACCGAAGACTTATGGTGGAAGAGCCTCATAAATGAATCGGCCCAGTGCAATGCACAAACTGACAGGCCACACCAAGACACACTGCGATTAGTCTGTGTAGTGTGTGGAGACTTCGATTCTCTGCGAACAGGAATGAAAAACCTACTCCAGTCTAATTTAGAAAACGTTTATCAAACCCCAGGACAACCACAAAGCAAAATGGAAACTATGATCTTTACCATTCAAAAAAGTATGACGGAATTAGTGTCCTTCATGTAAGCGATCATGCAAACACATGTTAAAATCCAGATAATGGTGATACAGTTGCTTGTAATTCATCAGTCCAAATAATTGATATCTAGTCTACGAACAGTTCCTAATTGAAAATCATATGGACGTTATGCTGCTGGGAGAGACGCACCTCATAAGCAAATACAACTTCCAAATAAGAGGTTACGCCTTCTACTACACAGATCATCCAGATAGTAAAGCCCACGGCGGAACCGGAGTCCCAATCAGAGATCGCATCAATCACCACTTTCACCAAAGGTATGCAACTAATTACTTGCAGGCAACGTCTATTAAAGTGCAGCGAAGAAATGGCAACCTTTTCTTAGCCGGTGTCAACTGCCCGCCTCGCTTTACAATTTCTGAAGGTCAATTCATGGATTTTAACAACTCAATAGCTGCATTGACGTTCAAACCAACAAATTCAGAGGTAATCAACAAATTAAAAAGAGGAGACTGCGACGTTCTTGGCAAACCACCAGATCGCCATCTTCAAAAAAAACAACGTTTTAAGGAAGTAACTTGCTTACTAAGCAGGACGCTGAAAATTCACATCTTCGGTACATCGAAAAACTTTCGCCAACCAGTACACTGCATCCTTTGTGGAGGGTTCATCCAAATCTAAACTCTCCAATCGAAACGGTCACCCCGATAAGACCATCATCAGGTTGCTGTGCCCGCATCGACGAAGATACGTTACCCGGACGGCCCTTGCGGGGCCCTGCATAGGCGTAGGGTGTGTGGGGCGCCTAGGTATCTGACCCTGGGTCGTAATAGGGTGGGGCACTTGCAGATAAGATGCTCCAAGGTTTCTATTGCCTCGGATTCATCACATTTCCTGCCGTTGCCATTGTTGGTGATACTTAGCTTAACTGCGTGCGTCGCAGTCAGGCAATGTCCTGTGAGAATTCCCTCTAGCAGTCTGCAATCTTTTCGTGGAAGATGCAGTACGTAGTGGCTAAGTTTTTCATTGCGTTCCTAACACATGATCTTCGAAATCTAGCAGGTTGTGGAGTTCCTCCACCTGTTTTTTGGTTCGCACGTCAGCCCGTCTCTCGCTTTGAAGAAATCTTAAGTTTTTCATTCTGTCGTTCGCCCAACGCCGTCTTTTTTAAGATCGTCCGCACTGTCGTTGTCGCGACTTTGTCCCTGCTTGCCAGTACATTTTTGGAACAGACCGCTAACGACTGCATGGATTTTATCGCAGCTTGAATCCCTACGAATCGGTTGACCGCTGCATATGAGCGGTTTATAATCTGCGTGGCCTCCGCCGATTTCCTGATGGATTGTCTTGGTAGCTTATACGACAGCCTTATCTTAGGGTCTGTATGTATATGCCGGCTCCTACTCCTCCTTCCATCTTGGAGCCGTCGGTGTATATGTTGAGGTGTTCAGTATGGTTCTGACTGCTTTTCCAGTCGTCCGGTCCCATGATAGAGTGATCATGTCTCGACCAATTGATCTGTGCCCGTATCCTTGTAACGGCCTGTTTCCTGCTACAACTAGGCGTAGTCCTGCCTTTGCTGCAGTACGCGCGTGGATGTCCAGAGGATCGATTCCAAATATAGTTTCAAGCGGTATCGTTGGGGTTGACCTCAGCGCCCCTAATATGCAGAGCAAAGACTGCTGAGTTCTCTCCATAAGTTTGTTGTACGTCTTCTTTCCCCATGTACTGAAAAGCATCTTCTTAAATGCGTATAGCGCTATGGTTGTCTTTTTCACCTTCTCCATTACATTGGGTTTCCATGCTAGCTTGCTGTCCAATAATATGCCAAGGTATTTCACTTGTGTTTTCGGGGACAGCCTGATTGAGTCGATTTTCAGGGGGATCAATAGCGGCACCTTGTATCTCTTAGTAAAGAGAATAAAGTCCGTTTTGTCCGCGTTGATGGCGAGTCCTACCTTCTCCGCTATATCTCCTTGAGTGTTGATTCTCTAATAAAGGGGTCGATGGTCAGGTGCCCGTTATAATTATGGCTATATAGTCGGAATCTCTTGACTAGGTCGTCGACCATCATATTCCATATTCACCTTGTGGTGTGCCTCTGTGCGCCCCCTTCACAATTAAAGGGGTGCCGCAACCGGATTGTACCCGCCTACAACTTAGAAGGTTCCTTATCCAGAGGTTGATGCGTGCTAGTCGCTTCCAGGCGATCCATTATTGCTTCTATTTTAACGTTGTTGAATGCTCCGAATATGCGCGAGAGCACTCCTTGTTGTGAAATGCTCTCTTGATAGTGGCTACTAACGAATGCAGTGCCGTTTCTACAGATTTCCCTTTGGTTGGTCGACATTAGTCTCCTTTGGTCTTTAGTCTTCTTTGGTCAACTGTAGTATGGCTGGAAATAATCCCGCAAAGGAGCCTATAGCCCAGTCTATATCCTTTTCTAGAGGATATTAGATCAGTTTGGGGGTTTTCTACTCTAGGTGCTAGAAGTGTGCTTGCATTAGTGCTGCTAGGGCCTCTTCGCTGCCCGGTGGGGCTGGCCTGTCGTCTGCCATGTAGCAGGAAGCTACCAGAAGGCGCTTCTCCTCGCTTTTTAGTATCACCACAGTCAGGTCATCAGAGCTGTAATGATACATAATGTTAGCATTGATACCCTTCGGCACGAGTACGGCGGTTCTATTCCTGCTTACCGATGATGTGTAAAACATATTGTAGTTGGAGGACCTTAGGCCAGCCCGAGGCAATCCATCGCTCCTGGACTAAGACTGTGTGGACGTTTCATGTCAATTAAATATCTCTCTTAGATTTTTGAACTTGATTGGAACAGAACGTAGTCAAAAGTAAATCTAAAAACCAAGATAGTCAGATACTTTTAAGTCTTAGACTACTAGATTACATTTGGTTAAGAATCTTTTGCTCCTGTGCATATTGTTTCTAGACACCTCCTCAAAAGATACGTCGACCAATTCAAGTATTTAACTAGTTAAAAAAAAAAACAAAATTTATTTATTTAAAAAAAATCTGGGAAAGTAACAATAATTATCCACATTTGTTTAGAAATAGTTCTAGGATTAAGGAAAAATTTAGTAAAACCTTAATCGAATCATGAGGAGAAAAATTAGATTATTAATTCTGCATCAGTTTCTTTGACTCATTTCGTCTCTAAGCATCAGGAATCTGGCAGCAGGCAACGGTTTGGTCAGGACATCTGCCACCTAGTGCTCTGTTTGAATATATTCTCATGCAATTAATTTATTTTTAATTTGTTCTCTTAAGAAAAAAGACTTGATATTAATATGCTTCGATCGTTTGTAGCATGCAGGATTATTGCTATACTAATGCAACCTTGGTTATCTTCTAGTATTTTGATTGGTTTGCTTAATTCATATTTTATACTTGATACTAGAGATTTTAACCATAAGGTTTCTCTAACTGCTTGGGACAAAACCATATATTCCGCTATATAAATCCATTTCGTCCACTACCGCAATTGCAGCACTGCCCGCTGCATTCTTAGGTACATTATAATCAACAAATTCTGACAGAACAGCTAAGGATTCTACTGAATTCTTTATTAATAATTATATTTCCTTTGTGTTTGTTACCGACCATCGATAAATGCCAGCAACAATCCATCAGTATCGTATAAAGGTAGCGTACTATTTTAACGCTCCTTTTTTCTGATCACGATGGGAAAAATGTTTGCATCATGATTAGTAATCGAACTCGTTCAGCGCAACTATAGTATGAAATCCATCAGTGATCAGTTACTATATCATGCTGTTCTGGTAAACGCAAATAATGTATCATTAAAATCCTTATTTTTAATAAAGGTTGGCTTTAAATCAACACTGACCTACAGTTAGCTTAAAACTCTTTTAAAATTCTGCCATAATTCTGCATTGCTTTAATTTGTATATCTACTAAATATACTTATTGCTGTACTTAGATCAGGACGAGTGCATAACATATGTACATCAAGCAGCCAATAAGATTTATACATGATGCATTACATTGTTCATCTGAGTTTAAGGCCTCAAAATTTAACTTAGTGGGATGTGGTGTATTAACTCCATGACATTCTTCCATATTAAACTTCTTTAGAACATTATTAAGGTATGCTCCCTGACTAAGATACAAATGATCCTATTTTTATTCTACTTTAATTCCATTAAAGTGCCTTATTCTTAATATTTGTTATTGTATCACTGCTTTTTGTTGCAATTACAAGATCATCTACATATAAAAACATGTATATATTTTCTAAAATATCTCCATGATCCAGTAAATAGATACATCTTTACACGGCCGAATTTCTAAAACCCATGCTTTTTAATAAATTTTCAAATGTCTCAAACCAACATCGGGCCGCTTGTTTCAAACCATAAATTGACTTATTCAATTTGCAAACTTTACCATCTTCATATGGTAATCCTTCAGAAATCTTAATACTCTTTCAAAATACCATTTCGGAATGCAGTCTTAACGTACATATGGTGTACTTTTAAATTATATTGGTTTGCAATGGATAGAATGTATCGATAACTGGTTACTCTTGCAACTGGAGCAAATGTATCGATGTATGTGTAAATCCTCGAGCTACTAATCTTGCTTTATATCTGACTTGCTTTCCATTCTCATTAACTTTTATAGTAAAAACCCATTTGCAATCTACTATGTTTTTATCGAGAGGTTGCTCAACTAAAGTATACGTTTTATTAAAAAGATGAGAATCTAATTCATCTTTAATGGCTTCTTCCCATTAAGCTCTGTCTGCTCTATTTTTAATATCGTTATAATTATTTGGAATATCATTAAAACATTTATTAAACATTAAACAATTATTTATGAATCTATTAGGAATTTTAGGCTTATTCTTCAATCTTTTACTTTTTCTGACTTCAATTACATCTTCTGTTAATTTCTCACCATTTATTACAATTGAATTGGCAATTTTTCAAGTTGTTGTCTCACTAGGCTGTTTATCTAATCCAAAATGATCAGATTTTCCATCCGTACTCTCATTCAGGATATTTGACTCCTCCGCTTCTGAATTAATTCCAGAAGACATTCGAAAATTATTCATACTATCATTCTGAATATTTTCTACCTGCTCCATACTCTCATTCTGGAACCCTGAGTTATTTACCACAGTCCTAGAATTTTCCAAATTGACAACATCTCTTGCTACTAAAAACTTTTTTTAACATGTGTTCCACAACTCATAGCCGTTCTGTTCGTAACCAACCAGTATACATTTGAATGATTTATCATCAAACTTTCGTTTCCGCATTTTATCATGCACAAAGACTGTTGAGCCAAATATTTTAAAATATTTTAATTTGTCATTTTGTTGTGCCACAGTTCAAATGTTCCTTTAGTTCCTTCAACGCTCTACTCGGAGTTCGATTAATTAAATATGTTGCTTTTAGCTTCACTCCAAAAACATTTATTCAATTTAGATCCTATAATCATTGCTCTTGTCTTTTCAGTTATAAATCTAATCATGCGTTCGGATACCCCATTTAACTGCGGTGTATGTGGTACAGTTAAATGGTAACTAATGCTGTTGTGATTATTTCTATATATATTAGACATCTGCATGAGTGGCAAAAAAATCACATTCAAATGCACAAAGCTCAAAATGAGTTGAGTGAATTTGAAGCAAAGCCAAACTGAATTGAATGAGTTGACTCGCTTACGTACGACTCAGCCGCACACAGAATAGAGAAAGAGAAAAGAATGGAATGAAGTGAGAACTCTGAAGACTGAGACGCTGAATTCGAATGATTCGAGTTGCAACTGCAGATACACCAGTGTAAGGAAACATCAAACAAAGAACAAAATAAAAATAACGCGGACTACAGATACATACAGATACACATTCGTCGGCTTCTTTTATTGAGGTGTCCATGTTTGCGTCTGCACTTGCGTCTGTTTGCGAACTGCAGGTGGTCCCTGAAAATTCGAATTCCTACACAACAACTCGAATGATTCGAATATAACACGCATTGCCAATTGCCATTTCATTTTTCGCATCATTCCTTCTGATTCATTTCGTTCAACGTCCCAAGCTATGAAGCAAAACGGGAACGCATACTGATACAATGTCGTTTCATTTCTTGCATTCCACTCATTCCATTCCATTTCATTCGAATGTACTCAATGAAACGTATGTTGTGAGTGATTTCATGCAGATGTCTAATATATATTGTCTTGCCGGGGGTAAAGCTCGGTGTAACTTTACCAAAACACCCATACAAATGCCTTTTCCATTACAATAATCTTTCATCTCATTTGACAAATATTATCTGCCATTATCTATGTAAAGGTTCACAACCTTTAAGTTGAAATGAGCTCCACTCTTTGCAATGAACTCTTTAAAGAAATGAAATACGTCCGATTTATAAGTCATCAAATAGGTTACACAGTAATGCGTATATTGATCCGCAAAGATCACATAATAGTTTCTTTCATCAATACTAGAACGAGTTATCGGACCACAAACATCGGAATGAATTATATATAAAGGCAACTTAATATATTTTTATATATATTCCTTATTCTTAACTTTCTAAGCAAGTCTAGCTTGCTTACCATTTATGCATACTTCACATTATTTTTTATAAGATCAACGCCTTCAAACATATTATTTCGGTCAATTTCTAAAAGCTTTCTTTGTAATGTGTCCAAATCTTTCATTGATACATTGCTTTCACACATACCATCAAAAACTCCTTGCCCATTAATTAAAATTCGTACACCTTTTGAGTTGAATTCAATGGCCATACCCGCAGCCTGCATATTAGAGATGGACAGTAAATTTTGAGGTACATCTTTGCAGAACAAAACATCTTCCAATGTAATGTTTGTATTAAGATTACTGCGGAGTTTTACAGTTTCCTTTGCAGAAGCATATATATTGCAATAGCAATAACAATTGGCTTATTCAGGGTTAAATAGGCGGTAAACAGATTCATAGTCAAGTATGAAAGGTATATCAGCATTACCTGTATAATTCTTGTTCTGCCTCAACATGAACGCGAAAGATCTACCTCGTAAAGCATTATCGAATTGGGCTCGTTTGTCTTTATTTTCTAAGCTTCTTTTTCAACTGAAACAATATTTTCTAAAGTGCCCTTTTTTACCACAATGGTGACATATTAAATTTGCTTTAAAATTTTTAGAGACTCTGGCGTTAAACTTCCGACTTCATATCCAAGGTTTTTGTTCTGTTATTATTATTTAAAGATACAGCTTGGAGAACTTTATTGCTTGTGTCCTTATTTAAATTCTTAAGTTTAATCTCATGATCAAGTCAGCGATTCTTTACAAAAGAGAGTTACTTGTTCAGATAAAGTTTCTATAGCAGTCACAACTCCATCATAGTCAGAAGGTAATGTTAAAGAAAGGTGTGATACTCTATCCACTTCCTTAATTTTTGCTCCCGACGCCATTAATTCATTGATTAATTCATAATTAAAAAGTTCGATTTTTGTACTTTTAGCTGTTCTCTTTGCCTTCATCCATTTTTCATCTTCTACGTCTGGCTTCTCCTTCTCAATATCATTTTCTTGACACGAAAATTTCCATACGGAATATTTCTCACCACAAAAAGGTGAAATATTCTTTACCTTTTTCATATTAATTTCTTTTCAATTCCAATTATCTGCATGGTTGTATCTTATTAGCTATTTTATATTACCAACTGTTGGTTAAATCTTCAACACTCTTCCGGCTGCTTCGCTTGTTAGATTCTTCCCTCTTTATATAACGTCGGTTTCACAAAGTTCAAGTACGTAAATTTATTATTGAATGGTTACTCTTTAAAGATTTATGCGATCTCTGGGCCCATAACCTGTTGTAAAAGGCCATTAAATAACACAAAGGTTTTTAGATATAAATATATATATAAATATAAAAGGAGTCGGCGGATTAGGAGCCGTTGTAAACAAGATGATCGTAGATATAGGCCCAATGAAAAGGTCAAAAATCCCACGTAGAAAAACGAATAGTTGTTGGGGTTGCAGTTTGAATTGTATATAAACTTTATTTGCCTTCATCGGCTGGGTCGTAAATTAGAACTAATTACATGTCATAAAATAGAAGTTAGGGAGAGCGGAATGGAAAGCTCTTGCGGACTGGAAGCCCGGAGGAAGAGAGAGGGAGAGAGTGTGCGAGAGCGCTGGACTCCATGAAGCGGGACATTTCGAAGCCGCTAGCGCTTCACACTGGCTCTCAAAAATAAGCGCCCTCTTGGCGCGAACATTCATTCATTCTCAGCGCTTAGCTACAGAAAACGGTGGCATTTCCGAAGAGGATGGTTCCCTTGGCAGACTCGGCATTGGTAGGATAAAATACCTCGGGAACGTCTGCCTTTCATGGCGTCGTACGGAACCCAATATTTGGATGAATCTGGAGCTTTAGAAACTTGCGTGCAGAACCCGGAAATGGAGGCGGATACTAGCCTTGAATCAATAGGAGGAGTCGTAGCACCGGAGAAAGAGTTGCTTGGATGCAACAACGTGTGATGCCGACGTCGGCATGTGAAACAGCTGTGGGCGCTTGTGCAATCCCGGAGTGGATGGTCTCTTGCAAAGCAATTCAAGCACAACTGTTTCGTTCGGATATAGGACGAACGATCGTCTACCGTCAATTGTAGGAAGCGTGGACAAATACGTCCTGTATGGTTCATACGTACTGATGGGCTCATGTTTCTGCATTTTGCTGCTTTTCGCTGGAAGACAATCCGAGAAGTCCCCCATTGGATGGGTATATAGCCCGTGCTTAAACAGGCTGTGTATATTGCGGAGAGCAATGGGGTAATCGCTTCTTTAGTCACCTGTGGCATGGCTGGAAATATTCCATTTAGTCCTGGTGCTTTAATATCCGCAAAGGAGCCTATAGCCCAGTCTATATCCATTTCTAGAGGATATTAAATCAGTTGGGGGGTTTTCTTCTCCAGGTGCTAGAAGTGTGCTTGCATTAGTGCTGCTAGGGCTTCTTCGCTGCCCTGTGGGGCTGGCCTGTCGTCTGCCATGTAGCAGGAAGCTACCAGAAGGCGCTTCTCCTCGCTTTCTAGCATCGCCACAGTCATGTCATCAGAGCTGTAAGACATAAAGTTAGCATTGATACCCTTCGGCACGAGTACAGCGGTTCTATTCCTGCTTACCGATGGTGTTTAAAACAGATTGTAGTTGGAGGACCTTAGTCCAGCCACAGAATTGCCCGAGGCAATCTATGGCTCCTGGACCAGACTGTGTTGACGGACCTTGATTCCATGTCAGTCAGGAGTTCCGTCGATGCGACTTTGCTCTTATGGAGGTTGAGCTGCAGTACTCTTAATCCACGCACAGTCCCCTTGGATTGCGATTATAAAGAGTACCTTTGCCTTTGAAATGGATGGGATTAATACCCTGTCCCCCACGTCCAGTTTGGCCTCACTCACACAAAGCTTCCAACTGGCCGACCGTTTGCGTCAGCCAGTTCCGAGTCGGATCGTCCATGCTCTTCAGGATTTTGACCCTATTCAGCCACCCGGCACCATTAAATGTGGGCATGGGAGCCTTGGTGTCCTTCTCCGCACTGGGCTTCGTTTTCCCTGGCTTCATCGCTTTTGGCCTGTCTCCTTGGGCCGGCGATGCCGCTTGCTCACCAGAGCATCCTTGGCTGCGCTCTCGGCGGAGCGTTGCCTTTTGTTGGCGAGCATCTCCTCCACCTTGTTGGGGAATCTATTCTTCGAGGTCATTTGAGGAAGCTTGTACTGCGCTTTCGCCTTCATCCCCTCGCTTGAACGCTTCGGCACGTCCCTGGGCAGAGAGCTGGTGCCTGGTTTCGGCGAGCGAAGAAGCCAGTTTTCTTCTGCTTGTGTCAGCTGCACGCTCTCCAGGGCCGAGTCTGTCTCGACGACGGCACCTGTGCGGCTAAGCTCGATCTGCGTTGGCCAAGGTTTCATATATATGGCACAACTTCAGAATTTCCTTCTTTTTGAACGTCGTAGGAGTTGTTTGTTTTAACCTTCGTTACTTGATATGGACTTCGAAACTTTGGTGTTTGCTTAAGTTCAGCACCAAATTGGGTTCGTTTTATGGCGACTAGGTCACCCTAATTGTATTGATTTGCCGTCTTCCGCCGTAGTAGTATGACTTCTTGTTTTGGTTCTGGAGCTGTGCAACTTGGATTTTTTCCTGAGATCGTCGCGGCCATCAATAAAAGCATTCAATGTTTAATTTTGAAATAAAGTCTGCAGCTGAACGTCTTCCCTCGTGCGCATTTTAACTCAAACTAAAAGTTCAAATGGCGTTGTATCGATACTTCTGGTAAAAGTACAATTTAGAGCTTATTGAACTCTATTAAAATGCTGGTACCATTTTGTAGGATTGTCCACACTGTGCTCGATTATTGAGTTCAGCCACTCCACCTGACTGTTAACTCTGGGTGATCCTTTTTCGCAGTAATTGAGAAACACATTATCGATAATTTTCCAGAAGTCGAATGGTCATTGCTGCTTTCCAGATATTTGAAAGGAATCCTTTATAATTCCGTAAGTCCGATATTAGCAACTATCGTGGAATTCCCAAGCTTAGTGTTATTCCAAAATTGTGTGAAAAAATAATTTGCGATCAATTACAATACCAGTGTCGCTCTATAATATCTCCCACGCAACATGGTTTTACCAGATGTCGGTCCACTACAACTAACCTTCTTGAGTTCAGTGCCTTCATCATCAAAGGCTTCCAATCTCTACAACAAACTGATGTGGTCTTTACCGATTTCAGTAAAGCCTTCGATTCGGTCCCAAGCTGCTCCTCTTAGGATTCCCTCCAGATCTGCTTACGTGGTTCCGTTCCTATTTATTAAATGGTACCCAAAGAATCCAATTTTATACCATCTATTCCAAATCAGTCTCAGTAAGTTCGACCGTTCCACAAGGCACATTTTGACATCGTCCGCGTAATTAGGATCTTGGAACACTGAATTATTTGAGGAAGTTCATTAATAAACAAGTCAAACAGAAGTGGATCAAGGTGACGTCCATCTCTGTTTGGCTTGTTTATTAATGTACTTCATCAAATAATTCAATGTTCCAAGATCCTAATATACGCGGACGATGTCAAAATGTGCATGCATATGGCCTCTAAAGATTCCTATATGCAGCTCCAGCTCGACTTAAATAATCTTCAATCCTGGTGCCAAGTCAACATGCTACTGCTTAATTCTGATAAGTGTAAATCCATGACATTTTATCGATCTAGGCCTAATTCATACACATATTCTATTGATCATATACCACTTGAGCGCATAGAATCGGTCATTTTACTCAAATTTTGAGAACACGTCCGCGAATGCCTACTTAGTTCTTTAATCTATTTACTTTAACCCGAAAATTACGATTATAGCTTATATGCCGTTTTTTATAATTTTGATCTGCGTGCAACAGATTCGAATGTTATCACCAAATTTGGTAACAGTAGCTCTTATAGTCTCTGAGATCTGTTGTTTCACACGGACAGACAGACGGATATGGCTAAATCACTCGGCTGGTGTCACTGATCAAAAATATATATACTTTATAGGGCCGTCACAAAATTTGGTAACTCGTTAAGAGGTGTTTTTGAGTGATATCAGAAGTTTTTGTTTAAAACTCAAATGGGAAAAATAAACAAAAAAACACCATCTAAGAAGTTAGCTTTATGGGATCATTGACACTAATTTTGATGAGAAAGCGAATTTTCGGATATATGTGTTGTACCCCAAAAGGTGAGCAGCAGTCTCAAGAGCTATACGGCCTGAAGTGACTATCAATTTCGAAAAAACCTTTTTAAAAAAAATTTAAAAATCTTAAAAAAGAAATTAATTTTAATTTTAAATTCTTAATTATAATATTTAGATCAATTTTGTCAAGGCAAAGTAATTATCATATCAAAATACTTTTCTCCAGGACATTATATATAGCACGTTTCTGTAACTTAAGTCGTTCAGAAGCTATCGGCGCGAGAAATTGATTATTTTCGTTTTCCCGCCAAAGTAGCGGGAAACTCAAAAATAAGATCAAATTAGAACCAACAATTTTAAAACTTTTTGCAAATTAAAAATATTTTAAGTTTCGTTTGATGGTATCTACATGTATTTTTACATAAATGTATGTATAGTACATGTAAAATGTTAGGTATATAGAATCTTTGCTATTAATTTTAAGGAGTAATATCTTGAGAAAGCTAATTTTCCCAGATATGTGTTATATTCCAAAAGTTGAGCAACTATCAAAATCGTTAGAGCCATTTTTGAAACAATTTCAAAAATTAAAAAAAAAAATACTGTAATTATAAATTCTTAAATTCTTCAAAAATTCTTTTAAAGATTATTTATGTCAAGGCAAAGCTAGTAGCATTTCAAAATCCCTTTCCAACGACAAATAGCACGTTTCTGTGACTTTAGTCATTCAGAAATTTAGCTTTTTTAGCTGTTTTCCCTCCAAGCTAGCGGGAAACCTAAAAAGTGGTAGAACAAAAGTTGTTCAGCTCGAGCTGTTTAATAAAATAAAAGTGGTTCCAGGACTCTAAAACAAAAAAATCGACAGACACACACACAGACAAACAACAGGACAAACGTTTTCATTTCGGAAGGGCCGTTAAAATCTTGTTTATTGAATATCTTTGAACGGAGTATTGGATCGGGATGATTGAGGTGTTATTCGACGCGTATTTGAAGCTAGATCACAACATTAAATATTTTCAAAATATCAATTTCGTAATTTTACTTCCATTTCTCCTATACTAATCCGTTTTTGAAAACTCTTAGTATTCAATTGCAAATAGGTTTACAATATTTTTCGATCAAGATATAAATGGTTCTGATCGGACTATTTTAGCAGATTTTCAATTCTACGGCTCTATACTATATAGTAGTGATATTTTAAGGTAGTGATATTTTTAAGGTCTATTCCAAGTGTCTTTTTTTTGTATTTAAAAATAAAAAAAAATCATTATTTACGGTCCCTGGGATTTATTTGTTAAGTCTTGTACGAAACTTTTTGCATATTTAAATTAAGTATTTGGGAATAATTCCACAAGCTGATGCTGAATAAATGCCAAGATTGAAAGAGTATTGCGTTTACTATATCGGCATTAACTACTTCCTGTAATGTTTAGACCAGATTGTCACAATCTACAATTTTTATTAAGTGTCTCACCTTGCTTTTAAACAAAATGAATGTGTCTACGGATTAACTGTTTCCTTGTTCAATTATTATTTGTTTTCTGAAACAGTTCGTTTTCCAAGGCTTTTATATTTTGACAAGATACCACGCCCGCCACAAAATTTTCTGTGCCTGGTTTATAAATCAGCTTTGGCCCATGGTTGTCATCAATATTTACCTTCCAGCGTTTTAGTTTCGCATTAGGGATTTTGTCCAATACCGCGAAGTTGAGTAGCTGGTGATCGGTAAAGATCTGTAAGTCTGTTACTCCGTACATGTAATTTCGGAGAAACTATGGCGAGGAGTTCACGCTCGTTATATACGTAGTTTTTCATTGTAATTGTAATTGGGCGTCCATTCTGAGATGCCTGACTCATCCGTTGTTAAATCGAACGGTCTCTTAAACGGTCTCTTAAAGTCTGGGTAAAAAAATAACCCGGTGCAAAACGGGCCACTTTTCAAAAAAAAGTTTTGGGGCGAAACGGCTTGAGCTAGTTTATTAATTTAAATGACATATAATAACGTAACATTTATAAATTTTTTCTAAAAATGTTATATTGAAAAATATGTACAGGTACCAGAGTTATAGGGAATCTTATGTGACCCCTCAAAAAAAAGTTGATTTGCGGTGTACATCTGGCTACAGATGCCCATCTGCCCGTTTGTCCGTTGCTACGCAAACTAGTCTCTCAGTTTTTTAGCTATCTAAATAAAACTTTGCAGATAGTCTTCTTTCTATTGCAGCTAGTATATATGTCGGAACGGAATCAGACCACTATATCTTATAGCTGTCATAGTAACTATAGGGAAAACTGTTATATTTTCACTATTTTTGAAGATATTGGGCTCAAATTAAATACATGATCCTTTAATTATATTACAGCTACACGTTTTAAATTTCATGCATATCGGACCTCTATATCTTATAGCTGCCATTGAAATGATTGGAAAATTAATGGAAACAAATTAAAACTTCTCTATTTCTCAACGTATTTGTTTTTTACGGTTCGACTTAATGATCCAATTGCAGACTGCAAAGGTATACAAACTTCGGCATACCGAAGTTTGCTTTCTTTCTTGTTTTTAAAGTTTTTTTTTCGATTTTTCATAAAAGAAGTTTAAAACAAATTTTTTGACCAAAAAGAAAGTTTAATTGTTAAAAAAAATATAATTAAAAATATAATTAAAAAACCCCGATGGTGACACCTGGAGAATTAGTTGCAGAAGCTGTGTGCAAAATTTCAAAACGATTTGTCAAGTAGATTTTCATAAAAATAATAAATCATAAAAAAAAAATAAAAAAAAATGCGAAAAAAAAATTAAACACCCTTTATATTTATGCAGTGTCCTATTTTAAGTAAAGTTGTAACACCGGCTTCGTAGATTTTTTAGATATTGTTTATTCATATTCGACGTTGATATTAACATTAACAAAATCGTAGGTAAGTTTTCTTGAAAAGTTGTGCCATTCACGGGATACCCTTTTAATATTTTTTAAAAAGGGAGAGACAGAGACTAATAGGTGAGACCGCTTCTGGTGGCTCTGGCCACTCCACTACCATTGCCAGATCCCACATTCGGCCTTCCTGACGTTTGATTCATCCCGATTGGTTTCATATACTCGTACTCTGCAACTGTCTTAGTCCTATATGGTCCATCTCCTTCTCCAACTTTCTCAACTTCGTAACGCCCATGATTACCTATTTTAACTATTTTATATGGCCCTAGATACTGTCCTTTAATTTCAAACCGGTACCATACTAAATGCAATTTATAGCAACTAAATCATTAAGTTCAAACTTATTGTCTACCTTTCTCTTAGAGTCAAAAGCGCTTTTGTTTTCTGCTTGGATATTCTGGATATTCTTTCTTGCTTTTTTGCGCAACTTCTCCCTCTCATCATCTAATTCGAAAATCAGGCTCTGAGCTCTACATTACTACCGATACGCATATCTAATCCGTGTACCAGCACCCTGAACATTCTTGACTCAGCTTAGATAAAACCATTTACTACTACCATTTTATGCATGCGCTCAACTTGGCCAATTTCCCTGGTAACTCCGGTTGCAATTAGCAAGTGCTGAATCTTTTCCCTTTCGCAGTACTCCCTAAACTTGTGCGAAGTAAACGCAGCTCCTCGATCAGAAATGATCCTATACGCGTTGCCAAAATTGATTGCCTGACGCTCCAAGCAAGCTAAAACTTCCTCAACCCCAGTGCTTCATGTAGGATATAACCCTACATACTTGGAAAAAGCATCGACAATTACGAGAATATGATTATAGCGCTTTTTGCTTAACTCCATTGGGCCAACGTGGTCGATATGGTATGTTATCAATGGCTTGTCACCCTTGTCAAATGGTGTAAGGTACTCTTCCTGTCTTCCAGCTTTTGCATTCACTAAGATGCACTCAACGCAGTTTTCAGAAAATCGCAAGATATTGTCCTTCGCCTTGGGAATGTAGTATGACTTTTCGACCAAGTCCCGAGTCTTTTTGGAAGAGAAATGTCCCTGCTTATTTGCATTTCGGATTATCTCATCTTCCATAAGTGAAGGAACTACCAACAACTCTTTCTTTTAAATCCTCGAAACGTTTCGCCTCAACCACACTTGTTAGCACCGTTGTCGAATCATCTGTTTCCTGTGCCTCTCTTAAGCAATGAACCAAACTATCTGCTACAACGAAACACGACACCCTGCTCAACGCATCTATATTTCTCATCTTGGAACCTTACCTATGTTCGATTTCGTAGTCAAAGTCCTGCAAATACATTGCCCAACGCTCTCAGCGGAATCTCCTTTTTTTTCATAGTCATATCGAAAGCGTTACAGTCGTTGGCTATTTTCATCCCTAAAACGTAAACATGCCACTTTACCGAAGCTCCGATAACTGCCATTACTTCGAGTTCACAAGAGTGATACATCATACATCTTCAGAACTGGCCCACTGATTAAAGCTGCTTTCAATTTTCGAAATGCTTCTACCTGTTTTTCCTTAAACTCGAACTTTGCTTCTTTGCGTAGTAAATCAGACAACGGCTTCGCAATTACAGCGTAGCTCTCCACCAATCTCCTAAAATACGACGTTAATCCTAAGAATCGTTTGATTCCTTTCGTATCGCGAGGAAATGAAAACTCAGCAACCGCTCTAGTTTTCTTATCGCCTGGACATATCCTAGGATATTCACTTTCTTTTTTAAAATCTGACACTAGCTCCAGTTTATGCGCAAACCGTTTTCTTCTGATACCTTTTGAACTCGTTTTAGCTTCTGCACGCCCTCTTCGACACTCTTGCTAGCGATGATCACATAATCCATGTATACAACTGCATTCTCATGTTTCACCACATCGCGCAGGACCATGATGATCCTTTAATTATATTACAGCTACACGTTTTAAATTTCATGCATATCGGACCTCTATATCTTATAGCTGCCATTGAAATGATTGGAATATTAATGGAAACAAATTAAAACTTCTCTGTTTCTCAACGTATTTGTTTTTTACGGTTCGACTTAATGATCCAATTGCAGACTGCAAAGGTATACAAACTTCGGCATACCGAAGTTTGCTTTCTTTCTTGTTTTTAAAGTTTTTTTTTTCGATTTTTCATAAAAGAAGTTTAAAACAAATTTTTTGACTAAAAAAAAGTTTAATTGTTAAAAAAAAATATAATTAAAAATATAATTAAAAAACCCCGATGGTGACACCTGGAGAATTAGTTGCAGAAGCTGTGTGCAAAATTCCAAAACGATTTGTCAAGTAGATTTTCATAAAAATAATAAATCATAAAAAAAAATTATAAAAAAAAATTGCGAAAAAAAATTAAACACCCTTTATATTTATGCAGATATGATTACCTATTTTAACTATTTTATATGGCCCTAGATACTGTCCTTTAATTTCAAACCGGTACCATACTAAATGCAATTTATAGCAACTAAATCATTAAGTTCAAACTTATTGTCTACCTTTCTCTTAGAGTCAAAAGCGCTTTTGTTTTCTGCTTGGATATTCTGGATATTCTTTCTTGCTTTTTTGCGCAACTTCTCCCTCTCATCATCTAATTCGAAAATCAGGCTCTGAGCTCTACATTACTACCGATACGCATATCTAATCCGTGTACCAGCACCCTGAACATTCTTGACTCAGCTTAGATAAAACCATTTACTACTACCATTTTATGCATGCGCTCAACTTGGCCATTTCCCCTGGGAACTCCGGTTGCAATTAGCGAGCGCTGATTTTCCCTTTTCCCTTTCGCAGTACTCCCTAAACTTGTGCGAAGTAAACGCAGCTCCTCGATCAGAAATGATCCTATACGGGTTGCCAAAATTGATTGCCTGACGCTCCAAGCAAGCTAAAACTTCCTCAACCCCAGTGCTTCATGTAGGATATAACCCTACATACTTGGAAAAAGCATCGACAATTACGAGAATATGATTATAGCGCTTTTTGCTTAACTCCATTGGGCCAACGTGGTCGATATGGTATGTTATCAATGGCTTGTCACCCTTGTCAAATGGTGTAAGGTACTCTTCCTGTCTTCCAGCTTTTGCATTCACTAAGATGTCCTTCGCCTTGGGAATGTAGTATGACTTTTCGACCAAGTCCCGAGTCTTTTTGGAAGAGAAATGTCCCTGCTTATGTGCATTTCGGATTATCTCATCTTCCATAAGTGAAGGAACTACCAACAACTCTTTCTTTTAAATCCTCGAAACGTTTCGTCTCAACCACACTTGTTAGCACCGTTGTCGAATCATCTGTTTCCTGTGCCTCTCTTAAGCAATGAACCAAACTATCTGCTACAACGAAACACGACACCCTGCTCAACGCATCTATATTTCTCATCTTGGAACCTTACCTATGTTCGATTTCGTAGTCAAAGTCCTGCAAATACATTGCCCAACGCTCTCAGCGGAATCTCCTTTTTTTTCATAGTCATATCGAAAGCGTTACAGTCGTTGGCTATTTTCATCCCTAAAACGTAAACATGCCACTTTACCGAAGCTCCGATAACTGCCATTACTTCGAGTTCACAAGAGTGATACATCATACATCTTCAGAACTGGCCCACTGATTAAAGCTGCTTTCAATTTTCGAAATGCTTCTACCTGTTTTTCCTTAAACTCGAACTTTGCTTCTTTGCGTAGTAAATCAGACAACGGCTTCGCAATTACAGCGTAGCTCTCCACCAATCTCCTAAAATACGACGTTAATCCTAAGAATCGTTTGATTCCTTTCGTATCGCGAGGAAATGAAAACTCAGCAACCGCTCTAGTTTTCTTATCGCCTGGACATATCCTAGGATATTCGCTTTCTTTTTTAAAATCTGACACTAGCTCCAGTTTATGCGCAAACCGTTTTCTTCTGATACCTTTTGAACTCGTTTTAGCTTCTGCACGCCCTCTTCGACACTCTTGCTAGCGATGATCACATAATCCATCTATACAACTGCATTCTCATGTTTCACCACATCGCGCAGGACCACCATAATATATCTGGTAAACACCGCTTGAGAGTTCGTGATACCGAAAGGTACAAACATGAACTCGTACTGCCCACTCATTGTGAGAAACGAAGTGTACTTCTGGGATTCTGGTGACACGGGGACATGGAAGAATCCATTGGTCAAGTCCATTTTGGTAAAAACTTCTTCACCTTGCAGTTTTTTAATGACGCAATCCATGTGACCTTGTGGAAGTTATCCCTGACTATCTTTTCTTTCAGTTTGCGACAATCGCAGCACAAGCGCTTTTTCCCGTTCTTTTTATATACCAAAACGACAGGCGAAGCAAACTCTGATGTACTTGGCTTGATTATTCCTTCCTGAATCCACTCCTGCACCTGATCATCAACTATTTTTTTATCACAATAAGCTAAACGTCTTGAATGTTGATATACATCTGCCAATAACATCTTTATATCCACTGGCGAGGTAAGATTTCTTTTCGGCTTATAGCTCCCAACCATAAACTCGACTTCGGAAGCGACATCCTTGCTTAAGTGATCAAGGTTAAGCCCAATACCTGTCTTGCAATCGTCTGTGCTTAACATGCACAGGTTCTCAAACTCGCTCATCAGCTGCATGCACGAACTGTTCCCTATCTGCTCATCTATTTCTATTGCAATACCTGCTTGAACACACTGAATCCTTTTCGAAAATAAAGTTCCTTTCTTTGTGACCATCTGTCAACATTTTCCAAAATTGTTGTGCCCAAAATCATATCGAACTTCATATCCTCGTATGGAATTACGTGAAATTCGATCGACATTGCAATTTCGTCAATCTGGACTGCTGCTTTAAAACTGCCAAAAGTCAGCACCTGACATTCTCCAATTCCTGTCAAAACTCTTTGCCGACCCATGAGACCGCCAACTCCTACTCCTAGTTTCAAAAATACACGCCTACGCATCAAGCAAAGCCGATTTCAACTCTAGACCACAAGCAAATGGTGCACAAGCTTGCTTCGTAACGACTTTCCCTGCCTAAATAATTTGTGGCTTCCTCTGCTTTGACTTAAGCGCCAGCTCGACATTGCGCTGCTCGATGTCCTGGTTGATCTGCTGTCCTTTCCTTGACTACTTCATTCGCAGCCTTACTGCCTCGAAAAGTGTACTTATTCACTGGATTAGATGCGCCTCTTGACTTTTGATATGCGTCAATCTACCTCTTGAACTCTTTGAGATTTCTAGCCTGATACAGCACGGCTTTATTTGGTCTTGCATTTGGAATACCTTCAACGAAATACTCAATGAGGCTTTCATCCTCCAAACGAACTGGATTAGCTATCTCCATTAAATCATATAAAAACTCCTGCCAAGCTACAGCCTTCTGTTGAAGGCGCTTACGTAATCTGCGATGAATCTCTGCTGTAGATACTTGAATTCCATACTCCTGTAACAAGGCCGACTTTAAACTTTCCCAATCCCTAATGTCCCTTTGGCTGCGCACATGCATTTTTGCAGCACCGCAAATTAACTGCTTTGCACAACAAACTACTGCAACTTGTTCCACTATACAGTAGCTGCACAGTCTACCAACTCTTCTATACAAAGATCTATATCTGGGGCACCTGAACCTGAAAACTGGGAAACTCTACCCTCGACATCTTTAAAAGTGAACCACAACCTTGACTGTCCTTGTGATTCTGAGCATTGATGCCTATCTGCCCTGTTATTCTGGGTGGTAGGGGTTGATGGCGTTGACCTAAAGTCTGCAGCCCTATCCTCAGTCTCTGACTCACTTTTATCGGTCGAACCGGAATGGGATAGTAATCGTTGTTGTAAATGTGGTCTCAATCCGGTTGTTTCAATGGCAGCTCTGACAGCTTCCGTCTCGCAACGCCAAGATCTCGTCTTACCCCGTTTTACAATTGTAACTTACAGTTAATACAATGATTGTTAAATGTTGTTAACCTGATTTCTTCAATCAAATGTGAATACAATTACAGCCCTGCTTATGAAATGCTTCTTGTTAACGCATACATAGAAACTGGAACCTCAAATCCTGGTCACACTTCGGATTGCTTTTCTCGCCGTCTCGCTTTTTCTCTTGTCTATCGCTCTCTGTAGCGTCACTCGCACCTGGTCGTTTTCGTCTGCTCTCAAAACCTCTAGCCAGCCGCACATAGCTACCGGCTCCGGTATATGGTCTGTTACGCCTTCAGTTGGAAACACAGGTCTTCGTCTGCTTTCTAAACTCCGTGTTCCAGTCCACGCACCGATTACGCCACCAGATCCAATATCTTGCTTTGCTTTTCTGCTTTTCAGCCCGATTCGCTGCCTCTGAACTTCTGCTTTTCTTCAGCCTTTTCCGCTGCTTCTTTTTTACTTCCGCTGTTCTCCAGCCTTTTCCGCTGCTTCTCAACTTATGCTTTTATCCAGCCTTTTCGCTGCTTCTCAAACTGTAGCCACCAATATTCCACTTTTTTTGCATTCGTCGTCGCCACTCGTTCTTTCTGTATGCCTCTCTCGCTCTCTCTATGTGTGTGTCTGTTTTGGTGACGCGTTACTTGGAACCGCACCTTATGAAGAAATTCTGGCCGCCATCACGAAGCGTCGCTGTCTCCTAAAGCCAATTTTCTGTTGATTTTTGAAGCTTTTCACCAGCCTTCATCTAACGAATGTACCTTTTCACCTGGCCTCCGCACTGCACTAGATTACTGTTAATTATATTTCGCATGTGTGAAATATATGTAAGTCGTTGTCGAATGGTGGGCAATATCGCGGTTGAGCCCCCAAAAATGCAGTGTCCTCTTTAAGGTAAAGTTGTAACACCGGCTTTTTAGATATTTTAGATATTGTTTATTCACATCCGACGTTGGTTATTAACATTAACAAAATCGTAGGTAAGTTTTCTTGAAAGGTTGTGCGATTCACGAGATGCTGGAGGCGACTGAATTTATGAGGAGTGACCGCCTCTTGTTACTCACATTGCAATTGAGTACCCCTTTTAGTATTTTTTAAAAAGGGAGAGATAGAGACTAGTAGGTGTGACCGATTCTGGTCGCTCTGGCCACTCCACTACCATTACCAGATCCCACATTTATATATTTATCTATACTATAAAAATGTAACTAAAATTGGTTACGAATTGTAGCTTGATGTGGCAAGGTTTTTATAAAGAACAATTTTTTATTTTCTATTATAAGATATTACAAAATTAAAAAACGCATTTCGGCCAATATTATACCAAACAAACGCAGAAGGCTTAAAAAATAAATTTTTAGCGTCGCCCTGACAGAACTTAAGCTTCAAGGTAGTTCCTCCCGCTGAAACCTATTCACGACAAGACACTTAGCCACCCTAGGGATAGTATTGGGGCCTTAAATATTACTATCGAGACCGACTAACAGAATCGCCTTCAGAGAATTGGTACCTTTCCGCAAAGAATGTATTATTAGAAAAGGATAACGTTAATTCACCACCCTGTGTTACAAGTTGGACGTACTGGATCTGTCTTTATATGTTCCAGAATACAATGTTTATGAAATGTGTGTCCACATGCCGTTTTTGCTATTATAACCAGTGGTGAGAATGCCTCATTGCATACGGCACGGTTATAATACGTTCCCTGTACTGTTGTTAAATTTTCGTTGCTATGTCTTACTGACATGATGTTGCTACTTGTATTTGTTTTAAATGTAAAATATATTGTCTGTCTTTCCTTATGTCAATCACTTTTTATATTTTATTGGAATTCTCAGTTGCCTTTTAATTGATTTAATAAAATGATTTGAATCCTTGTTCTTGTATTTTGAACCTGATTCACCGAAGGAAAAGAGGACAATATACGAACTGTGTGAGTAGTTTAAGTTATATTGTTTTCCGGAGATTCTTAATGTAAAAAGTCAAAATTTATTAGCACTTGGTGATAAATTCCAATGGTTCTGAGTTAGGTATGCTTGAGTCGACCAACCTTAACTTTAAATTGAAATCGAAATCCCTATAGCTGACCTATCAATCAATTTTATACTTTCAATTCAAAGTGTTAATACGAGGTGTGTTCAAAAAGTATCGCAAAGTTTGTGTTTTTTTTTTTTAATTATTTATTTATTCATGAATATCTATTTTGTCTCCTTCAAAGTAATCCCCATGAGATATTATACACTTGTGCCAACGGTCTTTATAATCTTCGAAGCACTTCAAAAAATAATTTTTTTTATCTTGCTCAGCTCCTCATTCGATGCCGTCTTTATATAGTCAAGCGTAGCCTAACGTCCTTTCATTGGCCTCTTCAGCTTAGGGAACAAGAAAAAGTCACAGGGGGCCAGATCTGGGGAATTCGGTGGCTGCGGCATCATTAGTGTGTTGTTTTTGGCCAAAAAGTTATATTGTTTTCCGGAGATTCTTAATGAAAAAAGTCAAAATTTATTAGCACTTGGTGATAAATTCCAATGGTTCTGAGTTAGGTATGCTTGAGTCGACCAACCTTAACTTTAAATTGAAATCGAAATCCCTATAGCTGACCTATCAATTAATTTTATACTTTCAATTCAAAGTGTTAATACGAGGTGTGTTCAAAAAGTATCGCAAAGTTTGTGTTTTTTTTCAAAAATTATTTATTTATTCATGAATATATATTTTGTCTCCTTCAAAGTAATCCCCATGAGATATTATACACTTGTGCCAACGGTCTTTATAATCTTCGAAGCACTTCAAAAAATAATTTTTTTTATCTTGCTCAGCTCCTCATTCGATGCCGTCTTTATATAGTCAAGCGTAGCCTAACGTCCTTTCATTGGCCTCTTCAGCTTAGGGAACAAGAAAAAGTCACAGGGGGCCAGATCTGGGGAATTCGGTGGCATCATTAGTGTGTTGTTTTTGGCCAAAAAGTAGCGCACAAGCAACGATGCGTGAGCATGGGCGTTATCATGGTGCAAAAGCCAATTTTTGTTCTTCCACAAATCCGGGCGTTTCTGGCTGATTGCTTCGCGCAAAATGCGCATAACTTGCAGGTAATATTCCTTATATATTAAGTGACCGTTCTACCTGTGGCAAAAACTCATGATGCACCACGCCCCTGCAATCGAAGAAAACTGTCAGCAAAACTTTCACATTCGACCGAACTTGGCGCGCTTTTTTCGGTCTTGGTTCGTGCGCCAGCTTCCATTGAGATGATTGAGCTTTGGTTTCCACGTCATAACCGTAAACCCACGATTCGTCACCAGTTATGACCCTCTGGAGCAAATTTGGGTCGTCGCGGACAGAGTCCAACATCTCATTAGCAATGTTCATGCGATGCTGTATTTGGTCGCAATTGAGCAATTTTGGTACGAATTTCGCGGCGACCCGTCTCATGCCCAAATCATTGATAAAAATCGAATGGGACGAGCCAATCGATATGTTTAGGTCCTCAGCAAATTCCCTAATAATTGTTTATAAATTCCTCCGGACCACTGTTAATACTTTAAGTTATATAATCAACATGTGTATGGAAATTTTTGAACTTTTGATAAACGTGAGCGTGGCCTATATACGTCTATTTGAGACGATGCGTACAGAGAGAATGAAACCTAGCCTATCGATCGGATTACAATTAGCCGCCGTCTGCAGAGCTTTTTGAAGAACTTGTACGGTATAATCGTATGATTGCTAAACCACGCGTATAAGCTAGTTATCTATGTATATATACATATATAGCTGATATAAACATTTATCTGCGAGAGAGAATTTCTAAGCTTCCGATGTAACGCTTCGGATAAGATTAACATATTAAGCGAGGGTCGTTTTACGAATTATGTGAAGACTATAGAGTCAAGCACTACAGGCTGTCGCTGAGTCTTCAGACCCTCATATGCACCATCCATAGTTCATATTCTAGTTGCGGCGACACAAGGCAGAAAGTTCATGTACTGTATGCCAGGCATCTAAGCCTACACAAAACAATACGCTTCAGTTATCGTTATCTACGATCCAAATCTCGGACATTGTTAATGAGGCATCCTTGAAGAAGCTCTTAATTATTACTGTCGTGAGTGAAACTCTGAATAATTAATTGTAAAATCATACTGGCCGGCGACTTCAATAGGAATCTTCCAAAAACGAACCATCTTCTATATATAAAATTAATATAATTATGAATCAATAAGCCTATATGCCGTTAACTCAACCGCCCAGTGTTACGGCACTAGGCGTTATGACATGCACCCAAGGGCGCTCAATTTTTTCGCGGTTTTTTAAAAGAAAATAGTTGCCACCCGCGCTTATTTTATATTACCCCAATTAGGAATGGCTGCACTAAAAATTTATACCACCATACTTCTCAACAATTGCTGAGATTGCGGTGTCCGTGAATGAGAGGAGTTTTGATAGCTTCGTACATAAAATTTCGTGGTTTACCAGATCAAACGCTTTGCTGAAGTCCAATAGAGTTAAGAATGTCATATGATTGTTGTTAAGTTTTTGTCTATTGTTCTCTTCTATATGGTCTAAAACCAGATTGGTTCTTTCAGAGAAGAGAGTTTTCTTTTAAAAAGGAGTTAATCTGATTGGCCAATAATTGTTCAAAGACCGGATAAAAATGGTAGAATGGAAATCAGCCTATATTCACCGTTGGGTTTCGGAACAGGAAATTTTTTTTGCTGATTTCCAGCAGTTTGGGAAGCAGGATGTAGTTAGTGTGGAATTGAACACATATGTAATTTTGTTTAAGATCTTCGGCAGAATTATTTTTATAAAAGTGGGGTGAACGATATCAAGCCCAACAGCACTCGACTTTACCTTAAGGACTGATTCAAGAACATCACACAAGGGACACAAATAAAACTAAAGCTATTTTCACAGATAATATTCAGAATATTGTCAAGATAAGAGTTCGTCGATGTTTCAGGAACACTTGATTGAAAAAATTGTCTATGGAGTTCATTTGGGGCAGCGTCTACTTTGCTACTGTCCTTCGATTTTCCGATTCCCAACATCTTAAGTTCCCTCCATTTTTGTTTCATTCTTAATACACTAGTAAATATTTGAGAGAAATAATTACTCTTCGCATTGGCATTCATTATATTTACTGTGTTTTTTAAAGTCTTTAATTCTATATAGTAATCTGGAACTTTGTATCTTTTCCATCTTCTGTACGCAATATCACGTCGACGTACTATATCATGACGGCAATACTATGGCTGAACCACGAATTACCTTTGGCTTTTAAAACCCTATGCTTAAGTGGCACATACCTTTCGAACATCGAGTCTATGCATTCTGTTAAATAATGTAATAGAGAATTTACATCAGTTAAGGTATACATATAGCTGCAGTCATAAACATCCAATTCATGGCTAAGATCCAACTCAATATTCTTAAAGTCTCTATACTATATGGTTTGGTCCGTAAAATTAAGGTCAAATTTGTACGTCATGTATATTAGGTCATGTTTTGAAAAAGCTAGCACTTAGACTTGGTCATATAAAAGAATTTTTTCATTATTGCTGGCAAAGAGAACATCAAGCAGTGTATTTGAAGTTGCTGTGTAGTGTGTATGTATGGTCTCATTTACAAGTTGCAGTCCAAGACTTGCCATTTCAAAGTTCACGTGTCATTCCTTAAGTTATTAAAACGTCAGTATAATCAGTGCATAATGTAAATACCTCGTCAACAAAATCACTACACTCGACCGTTCGGTGTGGTCTGTAAACGCATCCGAGGGTTGTTTGCCTTTTAATTTAATTTTTAGTCTTTTGTTAACACAGATAGGAACACCCCCAGCATGCCCCTCACGGTCATATCTGTAAAGGTCATAGCCTTCACATGCTGCTAAAACACCACTAAGTTGGGGAACAAACCACGTTTCACTAACACACAAAAGATCAACATTAAACTTTATAAATAAATACCGGAACTCTTCAATCTTTTTGCATAGACTTTGCGCATTAAGATGACAAATGTGTAGCCCTTTTTTTTTTGTTTTGCAAGAACCCTTATTATTGCGAGGCATTCGCTTGGAGGTCGTGAAGCTTCTGCATGTTCTCAATGCAATGCCGTCGTATAAACACCCAGAGAAGATGCTTAAGCTTTTTTAAGCGCATGGCCTTTTTGAAGATAGCGTAGCTTTCTCCTGAAAGCTGCTCATTTAGGTAGAGGGCTGCCGGTTAATTGATCCAAAAAAGCTGAAGGTTTAGTGGTTGCTTATCTCGCACGTGGTCAAACTTAATAACAATGGTCGGATCCACGGCTGGATCCAACCTTCTCGGTTGGCCAAATTGGTTGTCTACACCTCGAGATATGAAATAAAACACAAAAAGTAAGCTGATTTTTTTCATAAAAATTTTTAAAAAATCTTAAAAAAAAATGTATCCATGGAAAAAAAATTTAATGACGTTTCCGTGGTCTGGGGGTCCATTTTTACCAGAATTTCGCACAAACGGGAGTGGAACAATTTTTTTTTTTTTATTTTGTAAACTGCAGTTATTAACTGAAACTTACACTGAATTGCTTTTCATAGTAATTATTATATTTTTATTAGCTGTGGGTGTTTTAGTGTCGAAAGACCCACAAAAAAGTGACATAAAGCCCTGCGGACCCTATGACACGGCCATGGTCGTTATGACACTGTGAGTTGACATGCACTCTACGAACGGACGATATCTCTACCCACCTTCAGCTAAGGGTGAAGCGGGGATTAGTTATAGCTGACTCGAGGCTATGGTACGGGAACCACTGGTTCCTAACTTCTCAATGGAACTCGATTCGATCAACGTGGAAAGCGACGCGTCGGTCGCAACTAGCGCGCGTCAAGCCGCGCCGCCGCGAAGTCGTCGAGGAGCAGCGAAAACAACAGAGTGCCGCCGACGTCAAGTCAGCCAACGAATAATACTTAAATATTGAATTATTAGATATATTAGATCATAAGATGTTAAATAAATATTGTAAGTTCTTGTGAAACTTATCCTCTGCCGCTTTATCACTTTGGGAGGGCAATCACAACAAACAAATTTGGTTGGACAAGCACACAAATCTACTGAGCTAGACGCACACATCAGTCGCGAACCGAATCGTTACATCTGGTGCCTAATTTCATTGTCTAGACCAAGTGATTAATAATAAAATAACGCAAAGTTGAGGAAATCGTGGATTTAAACCCTAAAAAAATAAGATTTTAGCAAGGTAGCCGAAGTATTGGAGATCGAGCTAGAAGGCACGGTGACCATTATGCAGAAAACCCTAGCAAAGTACATAGACCAAATCGAGGCAAACGGAGTCAGAGAAATTATCCTTTTCAAGACTAACAATAAGGGTATTCAATTTTATAGTTATAACCTAACTAAAAGCCATATGACTGGCACAGAGTTATATGCCCCTGAAAATGATTGAGGTCGTTTCGATGTAGGAGGGATCTGCTGGAAACCCAAGTCAAGCCTATTGCCAGGTGATTTAAGTACCAAGGTGCCCCAGTGATAGTCCTCAGGACTTTCGATTGTGGCCGCTGTATGATGCCTATGTTGGTGCAGCTGGCGTTACCCCACAGCTAAGAGCCATATGTCCAGATAGGCTTGAGAGTGGAGTTGTAGAGCAGGACCCTGCAGTCCAGACGCAGTGGCGATCGGGCGTTTAAAATCCAGTGAAGGCTGCTTGCTTTTAGTTTTAGATGTAGTTTCTTGCATTCGATGTGTCTCCGCCAGGTTAGTCGTCTATCCAGAAACGTTACTTCGTTGACTGGGAGAATCTGAGTACTATTCAAGGATACTGGGGAGCATGCTTGGGTTGGGCCCCTCGAGCGACTTAGGATCGCAGTGTTGTCAGCGAACGTGGATGTTGTTAGCCTCTCGTTCGTAGGAATATCCGCTGTATAAAGGACGAACCGAATAGGTCCAAGTACGCTTCCTTGTGGAACTCCAGCTTCGATAATGTAGTCGTCAATTGTTGTTGCGTTGCACTTTACTGGCAAGACTTTATGCATAAGTCCAATAACCCAGACATCGAGAAATATTTTTTCCTTGGGTAGTAGCCGAGACATATAATCCAATGTAAGAGTTTGCAAAAAACCTCAATAGCAGAGTTGGAAGTTCAATTATCATTTTTGGAGTTATCAAGACACGGAGCCTGGAGACTGTTGCAATCTCGTTTGGCTGAAACAATTTTGGTAAAGACAAAGTTATAGATTGGACTTATGGTAGAACAAATAACCTAGTGCCAGGTTTCGGCTGAAAGACGCTTTGCAGATGTGAAGCAAATGTTTCGGCTCTATCTTCGTCGCTGCGGGCAGCATGATGATTTTCTTATCGGGGTGACTGTTACGATTGGATAGCTTAGATTTGGGTGAGCCTTCCTCAAAGGATGCTTTGTACTAGTTGGCGAAATTTTTCAATGTACCGTACCTTTTGTGCATTTTCCTCCTCTTGTTTCAGAGCTCGGTTTAGTAAGCGAGTGACTTCCTTAAAACTTTATTTTGAAAATGGAGATGTGTTGATTTGCCATGCACGTCGCAGACGCCCCCAATTTGTAGATTAGTTTCGCATTTTTTTGGTTTGTACGTCCTTCCCTTGTGATGCTGAAATATTGGCTGCTGCAATGAGTAAGTCTTTAAGAGCATCAGTAGAGCCATCGATATCCGCTTTAAAGTTGAGCTGAGAACTTACATATTTCCTTTATTTAAGCCTAGGGGGATGATCGGTAATTTCTGGGCTTTGAAGAAGAGTTATTAGCACTGGCAAAAGGTCAGATGAAAAGTTCAAAAGCGCTTTGGCACTTATAATGTTGCGTAGAATAATTTTTGTCACCTCAAACACATCGGCTCTGGGCTACGTCTGGTTTTAGGGTTATTAAGCATTGAAAAGTGCCTTTTCAAGCTGTGTTTGATACTTTTGACCGCGATTTCCTCAAAATTGGTACTTGATGAAAACTTTCGAATTAGCAATGTACCGTTAAACACATGTAAGAATCACTAGCGTTTATTCGCCGCGTAGAAAAAGTTCGAATTTTGCCGACCTGTGTTATAATTAATATAATAACGGATTTAGAATTAGATTTAGATTTATTTTATTTAATATCCTGACGCTACAAGTATAATACTTTTAAATTATGGCGTCAGTCACAAAAATGTTTTATAACTTAATATTATCTTAGTATTAACAAGATTTATTTGACTTATTGAACTAATGATTTTGAATTTATATGATTTATAATTATAAGAAAGTGTATTTAATTTTTTACATATATGAAGTGTTTTAAGTTTTATTATTTATGTGTGTGTGCTAAGATAGGTTTTTAGATGTTTTTCGAATTGCAATGTGCCTCTAATTGACTTAAGATGGTTGGGGAGATGGTTCCATAATTGAATAGCGTACACGAAGAATTGCCTATCAGAGCTTGCCAGTCTTGTGCGTATACTAATAATATTATTCGTCCGTTGCGAGGAAGAAAATCTGATTAGGTCAAACAAATACTCAGGTTGCTTCGATATTATAATTTTTTGGAAGAATATTAAAATCCTGAAATCGATCCAGGTACGAACATTGAGGTTAAAGATGTTGTTAGCGCTTTCGGTTACGTGGTCCGTTCTTCTCAAATTGTAAACGTATCGTGCAATATTGTTGAATGTCACCTTAATCTTTTGCTGACTTATTGCGTCACAGTTTCCAAATATTTCAAGCCCATAAAAATTGTTGGCATAATCAGAGTTTTGGCAATTAAAAGTCGGATATTAGTCGGAAGAAAAGACTGTGTTACGTACAACTGTCGTAACATACCATATGTTCTCCCTGTAACTATGTTTATATGATCATTCCATGAGAGTGTCTTATTAAAGAAGAAGCCTAAGTTACAGGCCTTATCTACATATTCCAAATTCGTGGCTCCCAGTCGGAGTTTCGGTAGATGATCCGTTTGAATATTTTTTTTATATATGACGATGCATTTGGACTTATCGGGGTTTAGGCTCAGGCCATTTTTCTTAGCCCAATTGCAAACACTCAACAAGTCAATATTACATACATTTATACATTCATCAACTTGACTTAACGGACGGCTGACATACAACTGAACATCATCTGCATACATATGAACATTACACATAGACAAAACACTTGGCAGGTCATTAACATATATGGTAAACAATAACGGCCCTAATACAGATCCCTGTGGTACACCACGAGTAGCGACTCGAAACCTTGACACATTTTCCCCTACAACAACAGCTTGCTTTCTATTCGCAATGTATGATCTCATTAACTTAATAGCTGTAAAAGAAAAATTATACATGTGCTGCAGTTTTGTTAACAAAATGTCATGGTTTACAGTATCAAATGCCTTGCTGAAGTCCAGTAGGGTTAATAATGTAACCCTACTGTTATCCAATTCCTGGCGAATATCCTCTGCTATTTTGACTACTGCAGAAGTGCAGCTTCTTTTTTGGCGGAAACCAGATTGGTTATAATTTAGCAGATTGTTATTAATCAAGAAGCTATTTATTTGTTCAGCCAATATTTTTTCGAAAATTTTTGACAGATAGGGGAGGATAGAAATGGGTCTATATTCGTCATTGGCTTTAGAAATTGGCATTATTTTTCCAATTTTCCAGGAATCAGGGAAAGTCGATGTGGTGATTGCCGTATTAAAAACATAAGTGATGTGGCTTATAATCTCTGGGAGAAGTATTTTTATAAATTTTGGATTCAGATCATCCAGACCAATGGCATTCGACTTTATCTTCAATATAGCTTCTAAAACATCACATGGACTTACACAAGCGAATTCAAAACAATTACCACCACTTAACAGGGACTCAGTGGACAGGTACGAATTATAACTACATTCAGGAACATTTATTGTCAAAAATTTGTCATTTAGATCGTCCACGTTTACGTCATTATTTATCACAGGTTTTATATTGCCGACTCCCAAGTTTTTTATTTCTTTCCAGACTTGTCTAGTTGTTATTGCACCGGTAAGCTTAGAGCTGAAATAAGCACTTTTATTGGCATAAATCAGTTTATTTACACGCACCCTTTCACATTTAAAAAGTCCGTACAGATAGTCAGTTCTATATCGTCTCCAATGTGCATATGTTTTGTCTCGTTTAGCTATAGCTCTCTTAATATCATTATTAAACCAAGAATTTATTGAGTTCTTGACCCGTTTTTCCCTAATAGGTACGTGTCTGTTGTAAAGATATTCAATGTTAGCGTTTAGAAAGTTTAATTGAGAGTCTGTTGATGGAAACCCATAAATGTTATTCCAATTACAGTGGCAGACGTCATAGTTAAGCATATCATAGTCAATATTTCTAAAGTCCCTATATTTAAAGGTTTGCTCAGTGCGGTCAATTTGAACGTTGTAAGTCAAGAAAATAAGGTCATGCTTCGAGAAATTCGGCACAGCGACTTGGTCATAAAGCAGAACTTTGTCATTATCGTCAACAAATGCGACATCAAGCAAGGTATTCACCGTACTGGTGTAATGGGTTGGCAACACAGAGTTTACAATTTTTACTCCTAAAGATTCCATATCGTCACGTAAGTTTATTTCGTCGAAAATATTACTGTTTAGGTCACCTGTCAAAATAATGTCAGTATATCTATAAGATAGGCTTGCTACAGCATTGATAATAGTCGAGTAATTAGTCAGTTTGTTGGGTCTATACATGCAGCTGATTAATACCCTTGATCTGCTATTTCTTACATTTATTAGCTCAAGAAAAATATATTCAGTGGGATCATCAGACGATTGCTTACTAACTACTCTGCATTTAATGTTTGATCTGACATATATTGCCACTCCTCCTGCATGCCCTACACGATCTGAGCGGTAAAGATTATATCCAGAACATTCATACAATTTACTATTTGATGTTGCAAGAAACCAAGTTTCCGAGACGCAAATAATGTCGACATTCGAATTGATAAATAAATACCTAAACTCTTCCATTTTGTTACGCAAACTCTGAGAATTTATGTGACATATTGTTAGACCATTCTTTTGATTACTTAAAATACGAACCATCGCATAGCTAGTCATATTGGACATCCCTGATATTAAAATTTGAAACAATTAAAATCAACAAAATTATTGGCACGTTGAAAAGACACACAGCGAACATTCAAAAAACTCCTATCATATGCACTCTTAGAGAGACAGAAATTACTAAAAGATATAATAAATTACTCTTAAAAGCTACAAATAATATTTGGACGTTAGAAATATAAGAGAGATTATTGGCGAAAACTATTATTAGCAGCAGCACGAGAGGTAGCTTCGGCGAGCGGAGAGCCAGAGCGGGAGAGTGCCAATTCAGCACCAGTGATTGGTAAGAGCTCATCGGGATGCTGGATGATGTACACATCATCTCTCCCACTGCACTTCACGTGCACAATCCCACGTCGCGTAAATACAGCTGCGAGAGATTTGTGCTTTTTTAGACGAAGGGCTTCTTTGAAGATAAGGAAATTATCTCTCGAGAGCTGCTCGTTTACATAAAGCGCAGCCGGCGAGTCAAAACCCAACAGGTGTATGCTCAGTTGTTGTTTTATTGAGCGTCGGTATTCACCTAGCGCGCGAAGAAGGTAGACCTTTTCCCTAGTGGACTCCAATTTTATAATAATTGGTGGGTCAACCAGAGTGTGTTGTGATTTTCGGACCCTAAAAATGTCGCGGACTCTCGGCGCAGGGACAAGGTTTATCGCAAAGCAGAGCTTATTAAAAAGCGGTCGCAGTTTTTCTCCTTCAACAAAGGGAACGCCGTGCATTCGTACTGCACACGCCTCGCTTTCGGCACGCTGTGCGTCAAGCCTACCTTGCACCGAGCCAACTTGGGATTTCAGAGAGCGCAGCTCCTCAACTTCCCGCTCCAGCTGCGACATGCGATCCGCCATCTGTTTCATCTCCGTGGTGACACCCAGGAGCCGTTCCTGCAGCACTCCGAGCATCCTCTCCTCGACCTCGCGGATGGTGGATTTTATGAGCAGGGCTTGCTCATCGAAGCGGCTGTTCATGGCCGCGATCAGCATTGGTGGGGCTGCGTCATGTGTGGCATCGGAGGGGCGACCTCGCTTAGCGCTAGAAGTTTCCTTCATGCGCTTTCCCTCTGGCAGCACCATTTTTTTCGTCTTTTTTGTGAGTGTTAATGTGCGACAAAATATTCTTTGTGTTTACAGTTCTTCCTTCTTCCAGTCTGCCTGACTGAAGTGTTTTTGTTGATTATTTTGGTTGAGTGTTTTTTTTTTTTTTTTTTTTTTTTTTTTTTGTGGTTTTATTTTCCTTCGTCGAACCGCAATTTGTCTTTTTATGCGCGCGGTTTGCACTAATACTGCCACAGCACAAAGTTTTTACAAGTTGAGGTTGTTATTAATTGTTTATTGTAAATTGCTTCAGTTTTCGATGTTTAGTTACAAGAACAGGTGGTAAACTGTGTTATAAACAAATATTTTTGAATATATTTATGGGATTTTCTTGAAATTGTTGAACTAAAGTCGGAGTGAATTTTTGTGCGTCCGCTTTATTATCGATAACGATCACGATATTCAATCACGATTACGGTTTTAATTTCATAAAGATCGGACAGCTATGTATATCATATAGCTGCCATAGGAATGATCGGTTGGTTTATATGAAAATGTAAAATTCTACATATAAAATGTAAAATGTGTAAGTAAATGTTATACAAATTCAGAAACTTAGACATTTTGTAATATAATTAAAATGGATCGATTTTTAATGATTCAATTGCAGACTGCAAGGGTATGTCATAATTCCCAGTGTCGTAACGCCCCTTTCTTTTATATTATGGTAGGTAGGTAGAAATGGTGAGGCCCTTACTAGAGCCCCCAAGTAGAGCTGAGCTACTTTTCGATCCACACCTTCTGTTAGTTTATGCTAGCTGCGTCATCTTCAAGACCTTGGGGAACCCTAGGCATCAAAGTTACGTGCTCTGATCCTATTTTGCGCCGGACACTTGCAGAGCATATGCTCTGGTGTCTCTTGTTCCGTTGCTTCTTTGCAGCTTCAACAGTTTGTGCTGTAGGGCATCTTCATTGCATGCGTTCCGATCGCCCAATGACCCGTAGAGACTGCTGCAATCCTCCTGATATATCGTGTACTATTTGATATCAGTTCCTTGGGGCCGGTTTCTACCCTCATTATCAGAATTTGAAGGCGAGAAAAAGTTCCGGCTTAAAAAATTTTAAATATGAGAGCTAACTCCCTGAAAAATCTTTTCTGGCCCGAAAACAAAAAATGATTTTCGAAGACCGATAATAATAAGAAGAGACGGACAGCTGTATTGAGTGTTTGCGTTTGTTTAAATGATTCTACTTTTATTTTCGGAGGTGGCAAAGATTGCAACAAAAGTAAAGGATGCCACTCCTCCATCAGTGCTTCCTTCCTGCTTCTCGGCAGCAAACTCTCTTTTGCTTTTTCTCTTAAAATGGCCGTACTTGTCCCTTAACGTCTCCCACGTCCGTTTTGCTCCTGACTGGCAGTAAACTTAAGAGCAAGACTCTCCCAGGCTTCGTCTTTTTCCTCCTAGGTTACGGCATCGCTCTTCTTGTGTTTCGCATTCTTTACAGGGTCGCCGAGAATATATTCCTCCGTCAGGGTAATTTTTTCTCGGCAAATTTTTGTCCCGATATTTTTTTAATTTGAAATTGGTTTCTTCCGAGCACAAACCAAATAACAAATGCAACCATGTGGTTGCGCATTACATGACAGTTCAGTGCTTTAAAGCAATAATCGATACTGAATTTAAGTGCTATATTATTCTTTCACGTTGAGATAAATTTTAGGAGGGCAGAAAACCTAATTGCTTTTATCTGGTGATTATCTTTTTTGGACAGATAGGAGTTTGACAGTGAGGGCAGAAACCGGCCCTTAGTTCGACTACGGTCAAAAAACGGCCAACATAGCTTTGATCTCTGGGCTCAGTTTTCTTTGACCATTCCTTGTTGTCTGTCATTCTGAAATGTTCATGGACTGGACCGAGTTTACGAGATCGGTATACTTCTAATTTCTGTGCCTCCAACCGAGCCTACTCGGGCTAATTCGTCTGCTTTTTTTACCTGGGATGTCATTATGTCTCGGCACCCATGTAATTTGTACGTCATTGTATTCTGCAAGATTGTTTAGGGCGCACATGCATTTTGCCACTATCCGAAAGTTGGTTTTCACGGCTGTATGAGATTTAATTGCCGCTTGGCTGTCCAAGTAGATCCGAACCTTGGTATCCCTGAGGTCCCACTGCATTGAGAGTCTGGCTGCCTCCAATAAACCGAGCACCTCAGCTTAAAAAACCGTGTATGACTCTGGGAGAGTGCCTTCACTTCGCTTCAATCGCTCAGCTCCCAGCATAGATTCCAGCCCCCACCCTGTAGCTCATCCTAGAGCCATCGGTGTAGAATGGTATCGCATCCTGGTTGGTTACCCTGTCGCTGATCCAATCTTCGTCGCGCTACCAATGGTGCACACAGATACGGCAGGTGACTCGGTCAGCTGTTGTAACCGGTTGGCTGACAGCCGGTGTGTCAAGACTCTTCTGTCTGTCTTGAGCTCGACTTTAATGAGTAGTTTCGGTTTCGTATTTTTGTTGATGATGTTACCAACACTCTCTTTGCGAGCATTTTGTATCTTGGCCTTATCATGACACTCGCAAACGCTTGTTGCTTTTTAATTTTTATGTGTAATATTCCTCTGCTTTATCCATTTCCGAACGGCGGAAGTGGTAAGACGTTCGCCCTGGGTCAAGTAAATGTTTAAGTTTATGTTTTCTTGTGCTTATTTGATCGCCTGTTAAGAATATTATCCCTATTAGAGGTAGCGTCGAAACGCAAAATATGTCGTAAGATATAAATATGAGCGATTTTTTAATATTCGGGCGAAAAGTGGGTTTTCATCCGAAATAGTATAAAATCAATTCTTTTTATTTTTACCAGAAACTAAGAATTTAATTGTTGTTTTGAATTGATACTATTTAGTATCAAATTTATACTACCTTTTATTGAAACTAAGGGTCCCTTTAATACGAACTAGAATCAAATTGAAACTAGAAATTTTATGACAGTTAGTTTCATATTGATATTGTGTAGTATTAACTTGATAACTCCGAAAATAAACTTTCCACAGTATTAACTTAACAAGCATCTTATACCCTATTTTGACTGCCGCTTGAAGTGACAGTTACGTAAAGTTGTTGCGACTCTGTTTAGACTGCGAATCCGCTTAAGCATAAAAGCAAACAAACCGAGTCAGAAGAAATTACATATTTTCATTTCTAGGACGAAACCAATGGATAAAATAAAAAATTCATGGAATCTTGACTTTGTCGAGTGGGGTGATTTCCTCAGCCAATCACCTAACTACAGCTCTCACCGAAATAGTGAAAGTGGATGATTTGAAAAAGATCGGCGCATATAAGCTAGGAGCGGAGCTATTACGAAGCCACGACAGAATTTTAAAACTTCTCTGGAACCGCTGTCCATTTCATTGCTGTAAATATTTGCTTTCAGAACAGGTGATTTGGGCGCAGAAAGACTTCGTAGTAAAAAACACCTTCTTATTGCTGAAAATCTCAAAAGAGCCAAGCAAAAATGACCTAAATATTACACAAACTTCTACATATACCAAAAATATACTAAGTCAAACACACAATAACTCGCTGTTGCGGCTCTTTCTGGTCTCTTTCTAGCACACGCACAGCTTATGGGGGAAAAGCCGATGTGGCGACTTTTTCAAGTTGTTGCTGTTACGGCCCCAGTCTTAACATAGTATTATTTAAAAGTTTTTTTCAACTCAGTAGTTTCATATTGATGTCAAATTCGTATCGAATGTAAACCATTTTTTTTCTTAATGTACCTTCTCCAGCTCTGTCCTTGTGAGCTTGGATCATCTTCCTGTATATGCGGAGTCCTTTTAGCAAAGGAATGACGATCATCAGTTCCGCGATGAGTTGATGGACTCTGTAGACTTGTACTATTTCGTCTTTATGGTCTACTTCTTCTATGGTGTTAATCACATTGGCGGTGCTGTGGGAAACCTTACAGGTTTTGGACCCCATGGTCTGTCGAGCCTTTTTGATCTTTACTAGTTTCGCTTCACTTTGGACACCAACATTAATCTCACTCGCAGAACTCCGAATTCAAGAATTCCGATTACAAGAATCTCCGCGTAATCTTAAGTTTTTAACTCCCTGGGTATGGTTAAACCTTGGTCTTTTATACCAAAGGCTGTGCCAAGTTTCGCATATGAGTCGTCGGAATGAAACACTTAAGTGCATTAATGCCCCTCTTTTCGCCCATTGGCTAGAGTTCTAGTTGGGTTCGTCTTTGTTTAAATGGCTGACAATTCAACCAACTCGGCGGTGTTGGGTTACCGGTGAGTGCATGGTCCGATTTAGCGAATTTATGCAGTGTTTGCATCGATTTTTGAGGGTCCTGTGCTTGCAATGCCGGGCGCGGGTATTTATGGATTGCTACCCCATTATTTTCTTGTAACATCTTTAGTAAATTGCTGGAAAATCTTTGGAGCTAAACAGGTTTCTGTGAACACATTACCTTGGGATGCAAGCGAAAGACTATCAGAATACAATTTTGAAAGCTTACTACGTAAGCCTCTTGCATTCTGATAGGAAGGAAGGTGAGTGTTACCGCCGAAGCAGTCCGCCTTCACTTTCAAATTGTTACTGGCCGATAACTTATCGAACCATCGGTAGCGGGTGGGTGGCTGCTATAGCGCGGGGTCGGAATAGAAGATAAAAAAATCGGTAGGACGCTACCGCCACAGTCAAAGCGATAAGGAACAAAAAGACTAGATACGACTAAGACGGGAAAAAAACGATTTTGAAAGCTCTTCTTAAAACAGAAATAAAGCTGCAAATAAATAAAAAATATAATAATCCTCTACTATACATATAGAAAAACGGCGAAGTGCAGACGTGTGAAAGCAGAGCTCCGAGAAAAGCCCAATTAGCATAAAAACCAGGAAAATCGAATCAATTGTGTGACGATCAAAGGAGACAACGGTGCGGCACACATTTACCAACAGGAGAATGCGAAATTGCTATAGGTAAAGCCATTGCAGAATTCGAAGAAATATCCACTCAAACGGCGACGAAAGTCCCGGGAAACGCGAAAAACTAAGAAAGTTTTATCTGAGATTAGCAAGCGTGGGATCGCAAACGAGAATAACTAAGTTGAAACGGATCAGCTGATCAGCAGCAAAGGTCGATAGCTTTTTGAACTATTTCATCGTAGAATTCCCGATAGGTGGCGCTGCCCAAAATTTCAATTAGCGCGAATTTATAATGAGTTCAAATAAAATGCCACGCACCCCACCCAACTCTATGCAAAACCACGAAACCCCGGGAAATCTGGCGGGAGAAATCGCTATAAAGAAACTTCACCTGAGCCTACGATGGAAGATCTAATGATGATCCTTAAAAACGTTACAACAAAGGGCGATTTTGCAGACATAAAGCAGCAATTAAGGGACGAAAATAAAGAAATTGAGGAGGTCAAGGCCCAAGCAGCGACGTATCATAAAGAGCTTAATAGAGTTTTGAATTAACGAAAAGGAAAACTTTAATCTTTAGGGGCATCCATACTGAGGGCCCGCCGAATACAGAGATCCATAGGATATGTCGGGATATTCATAAACTGAATAACGTCCAAATTAAGGAGACTAGGGTTATTTATAAAAGAAACAACAAAATGGATGTAATGGCGGAAATGGACTCGGAATAAGCAGCAAATATGGTCCTCAGAAATGGAAACAAACTGATCGTCACAAACATCTACATTGAAAAAGACTTGAGGGACACAAGGCAAACCTACGAAACGCAATTCTGAAGCTTAAAAAGGAAATAGTGGCAATAGATACAAGCCAAAAAATTGCGGTAAGAAACGATAGTATTCGAATCGGAAGTAAGTGGATGAGATTTGATGAAAACCAAGCCCTAGTCAGTCGAGAGCAGACGGCGTAGATGTCAATGGAATTTTACTAGATTTTAAGTCGCTATTGGAAAGCAGACATTCAAAAAACACCGAAAGAAATTAATAGTCGATAATAAAAATCCAGATAGTAGACAAATACTTAGTAAGAGCGTCAATATATATAAGAAATTCAGAATTCAGAATATGACAGGGTTAGCCAGTAAATTAGTACAAACAGAATTGTTTAATTTGATAAGCGAGTTCGACATATTTATTGTATACGAAACATTCATAGGCAAAAATGAGGGGCAGTATTAGTACTTTCAGGACTATGAAATTCACTGGAGTAGGGCAAAAAGATCGTCAGATAGAGGCAGATCCAGCGAATGCATTGTTTTCGGCATCAAGAAGGACCTAAGGGGCCTGTGCAAATTTGCGATTATAGAAGGTACCACAGTAATTGAACTGACTGCGAGCAACGAAAAGCTTTTTCTTATTCTAGTTTACATAAACTGCAACGATTTGACCGCTGGATTCTTAAAGCTACACGACACCCTAAATCACCCATCTATTGACAACGTAATGCTTAGCGGCAGAGCACAATCATCGAAGCGACAGCCAGTGAAAAATTCGCAAACAGGGACAGAATATCGCAAGATAACATTATTGATGTCAAAGGTAAAAAGCTCAGGCTGGAATTTCACATTCAATCTCTAGCCTCAATTCATTGTGCGGCGAACACGGCAAATGCAAGGCACACTAATGAAAAATTTACTTTTTTGTTTCATAATGCTATATTTTGGCTAGTTTTTTTTTTATTTTTAAGGATTTTTATCACAAACAGTAACACTGTTATGTCAAGTCACATAATTTTTGTCGATACGGGAAAAAAATTGTCTCACAATTATGCAAAATGCTCCATTCTCTGCGATGTATCAGATTACAAGAAAAATCTAAGAAAACACGCTTTCTGTTATATATATTAGATTTTCTATAGTGAAATAAATCAAGTCATTTGTTGTTGATTTCTTCTATAATACACTAAAGGTAAAGGCCCATTGTGACATTATGACAATGACATGACATTGCAAACATGGAAAATAATCATAAAACAACCATGTAGTTTTTTTAAATATATTATGACGATCTGACAAACACATATCGTCACAAAAATATCGAAATAACAACAAACCACAACCAGAACAATAACAAAGAACACAATAAAACATAAAACATCCCACCAAACGGAGTTTTATTGCTAGAAGCTCAAACACGAGCCCAAACTCAAACACGCGCCCAAATTCGAACACGCGCCCAAAAATTCGAACACGCGCACACTAATCAAGTAGCATTCGGTCGCACTAATCGATAACAGATTATCGAGATCCCAAATCCCATTGGCACGATGCGGGCACAGCTGGCGCCTATATAAGCAGCACCCCAGCTCAGTCAGGTCTTACGTTCCGACGAGGAACAGGACCGGTCGTGGTTTTCGTAATCAGACCAAGCCAGCACTTACGTTTCGACGAGGACCAGGACCGGTCGTGGTTTTCGTAATCAAACCAAGCCAGCACTTACGTTCCGACGAGGAACAGGACCGGTCGTGGTTTACGTAATCAGACCAAACCAGCAGCTAGCAAGCAGGTTCTGGTAGCTAGTCGTGGTGGAAATAGTGGTAGATCCGGAATAGGGCATGCAATACTAACACGCCCTAATGGACCACTAAACCTGACCGACCAGAACACGACGCAACCCGACGCCGACACGAAGGCTCGCGGAACAAACCGACCTTGACAGGACGGCTCACGAAGCAACCCGACGCCAACACGAAGGCTCTCGAAGCAACCCGACGCCGACTCGAAGGCTCACAAAGCGACACGGAGCGACCCGAAGCCCAAGAAGCCGATCCAAGGATCCAATGATCTGAAAGGCCGAATCAAATAAAAATATCTGTCACGAACCCTGACCAACGACGAGCTATACCGCCTCCCGGTCGTTACAATATTGTTATTTGTTATATATTGTTTTTTTTTTCATGTTTACTTCATAAAAACTTTTATTAAAAAGTTTCTTCAACCCTTTTCGGACCCTTTCTTCAACTCAAGTCGATCTAGCAAGCCATAAAATGGTCTCGAGCAAAATAATTGTACCTACAAAATATAATTTTTGGGAGAGCGCTGCCGCTAGCGTCAATAATTGTGGGGCGAAAAATTGTGACAGTAAAATTGCGGGACAACCGTACTCTGATTACATGCCTCTCACGGTCGCCATCGAAATCGCAAACAGATATAGAGGGATTACAAACAACTCACAAAAATTAAATGGGTGTAAGGTAGAGCACCAAACTACAGGAGAAAATTGGATATATAACTCTTGCGAGTAGCAGCGAAGCTCCGAGATATGACCATAAACGAGCTCTCAAAATGCATCACCGAGATCTCCAAGTTCATGCAACACTGCTGCCCTCAGCCATGGTTTCATGCAGATTTTTCAATGTCAGGTTGACTTTTGTCAATGAGGTAAATTGTTGTTTTGGACTAATTTAGTCGCCAAACATCATGTTTGCTTTCATCTTACTGAAAATTTTGCTTCGAGAATCGATTACATCTGTCATACTTCAAATGCAGTAAGCATTCGAATTCATATTACAAGCTTTACTTTTCCATAAGCTTGGCCGCCTTTTCTGCTAGTATACCTTCAAAATCGCTACTTCGAATCGAGCAAGTAGGCGATTAGCCGAGCACACTTCGTGCTGTATTACCGTCCTATATACTGGCTGGTATACCACGATCGTAATGCAGATGCTTTAATGGTTGGAATACCACGTATATACTTGTAGGATCGCAGTGCAGATGCTTTACTGGCTGGTAACCACGTATATAGGATGGTAATGCAGATGCTTTACTGGCTGGTCTACCACGTATATAGGATCGTAATGCAGATTGAACCAGCTCGATATAGTTATTTATTCCTAGCAAAATAAAAGATATTCCGCACACACTTTTTTCCATTTTTTAAATATATATATTTTTAATTAAAACTAAACAGAAGAACAAAACTTATAAAAGTATTTTCAAATTTTATAATAATAAAACATATTTCACCTTGGGCTCATATTTTAAACTAAAAATTCTAAAAATAACTTAAATGGATATTCTTAGGATATGGGATTATTTTATTTGTCTGCTTCATTTTCCCTTTTGGCATCATCAGTTTCTTTATAGTGTTTTGCTTTTTCATCGAATTTCTTTTTTGCGATGCGACATTTGTTGACCTTAAATGCAGTCACAATAAGTTGGATGTATCATCTTTCATCAAACCCATCTTCTTTAACTGCATCTACATGTAAGAAAAAAATAAGAAATTAGTCAGTTAAAAACCAGAATGTTTCGTGTTACTTACTTGATGGAATACATATAATGCGTCTTTGCGCAGCGGCCAGCCGCCGTATATTACGCTTGCTAAAACCTCTCTTGAACATTTTACACTTTTAAAACTCACTAAATCTGTATCAAAACCTGAATAAATTGCTCTTAACAACACACCCGACACACACTTCTACTTGCTAAAAGTAAAGTGACAGATGACAAGACAAAGTTATATATGAAAAAATAATTACACAAACAACAAGCCGTGGAAACACAAACTTAAAAATAGAAAACACACACAGTCGCAGGTGCCGAACACAGAAATAGTATAACAAAGCAAAATAACATAAGCTGAACGATTGCCGAAGCTTTGACAGGCAAGAACATAAACAACTTCCCATTACAGTCCTGTGTTTTAACAGCTGGAGAAACGATTGATTACGAATGTACCTTCGACAATGCATCTTGTAGAATTACCATATTCGGTCGTAGCATGGTTGCGCCACTGGGTCTAGTCAGGAGTTGTCAGTCAGATAAACAAAAACATGATTTTGAGGGGCCTACATTACTCCAAAAATGTATCTCAATGACAAAAGTTCACCTGACATTGAAATATCGGCCCTAAGACACACAAACGATCCGAACGGTAAGGCGATTTACAAAGCACAAAACGCTCAATACAAGGAAATATGAAAAAAAAAAAAAAAACGGAAATGCCACAAAAAGTAAATCCTTTTGGTACCTGGTAAGAAAACTATATGGCGCGCAGGGAAGAATAAAAATAGCTGACGATGCGGCAGATTTGATCAACCATTTTAAAAACCAACTCCAAAGCAACGATTAAGGTGATCCAGTGTGGAGCGGGCACCTTAACACCGTAGAGGATGAGCTGGATGGCCCCATTAGCATCGGTACTCCTGTCTCGCCTTAAGGCAGTCCTCCGCCCGAAGAAAGAACTACTCAAGATAATTTCATGGAGTTTTTTTTTATTGGATTCGTACATTTTACGACTTTAAAACCATATAAGCAATTTCTATGTCGGGTTGTTGCGGCGTCCTTGAGATGACCTTGAAAGTGCCGTGTCAAATCTGGATAGCTGACTTTGTGGCACGTTTTTAGCGATGTCAATGTGTGAAATCGAAAAATTGAAATTGATTATTAATTAGTGTTACGATGGCTATGTTTGGTATTGGGCGATTTTTGATTTTTCAAAAATTGCTAAAAATACACAAATTTGAACAAAAAAGTGAATTTTCGACCATGTTTTTTGGTCTTTTGGAGGCTGAAAAATTTCGAAAAATCAAAAATTCAAAAATCTGGTAATACCAAACATAGCGACTTGTTTTCTGAACAATTTAAAAAAAGAATTAGTCGAATCGGATTAAAATTGCTTGTAGAAGTCTTACCAAAAAGTTAAAAAAAGTTAACTTTTGGGGAAACGCGTTTGAAGCGCCGCCAAACGCTCAAAACGGTCGCAGGTGCGTGTGTTCCAGACACCGAATAACCATGAACGAACGTTTTTTTTACAAAACGCTTTTAAGGGCGTGTTACTATTATCATCTACTTCAAAAATATGAAAAAAAAAAAAATCGATTTTTTGAAACCGCGACGGCGGAGGACTGCCTTAAAGAGTTCACAAATCAACATTAGTTGCTTAGCTAAAACCAATATAATGGGATTCAGAAAAGGATATTCAACAATCTATGCCATATATGTAGTCACAACAATAGCTAAAAACTATGGCTGAAACACCAGTGGTACTGCAACAAATGATAGATGAGACGTTCTAGTAGTCAGAAATGGACGCGGAAGGCTTGCTAGTAACGAAAATTGGAACCTAGATGGTGAGCAACTGGAAGTGGTATAAACTTTCTAATGCCTTGGTGTTACGTTGGCGAGTAATATGTCGTTCTAAAAACATGAGGAGAGAAAGAGAAATGGCACTACTAAAACGAAAAAATGTGAGCATGAGCACGAAATATAAAATGTACCAAACGACAGCGAAGGCGATTCCCTGCTATGCAGCGGATGTGTGGGACTAGAACATATTCGGGGATGTAGAAGAAAGTCAACCATACTTTATTAAACGAGTCTACGCAGAATACGCCAAATTATGCAGTACACTTGGAAACTGGACTGCCCGCACTCTTCGTAACAACCCTGAACGCACACTTCACATATATCCAGAAAACACTTTAAATGCCCGACATCCGACACCCAAAAATTGTTACGAACTACGTTCCGGAAATTAAAACCAAGTTTGCCGCGCAGTGGCTCAATACGACTCCATTGATGTGGAGTTTGCAGCAGAGTATATTAATACATAACATAACATATTAATACAAAAACGTAAGAATCCGCTATATCTCGAAATACGTTGAAAAACAGCGAAGTTAAAGTGTTGTTTACATTAATTTCGCCATCATTCCTATGCCAGTTATAGGATATAGTGGTCCGATTTTGGATTTTTTCGGTTCCGATATATATACTGCTTGCAAAAGAAATAAGACTATGCTGACAATTTCAGCCTGATAGCTCATAAACTGAAAGACTAGTTCGGGTAGGAACCGACAGACGGACAGACAGACATGCCTAGATCGACTAGGTGATGCGTTGCAAATATCATGACAAAATTATAATATCCTCTGCACTGTGAGTGCATTGAAAAGAATATTTATAAGTTCGCATTCAAATACAAAACAGCGTAAAATTAGAATACACAAATAATTCAAAACTTAAAAAATATACCTCTGCTGTGAGCAAGGGCAATCAAATAACTTTCCCCACAAGGCTGAACTAGCTTATGGGCTACGCAATGGCGGTTCCAAATATTACGCTACAAAATCCGCTTGCGAAGATCGCACGGTTTTTGAGCGGCGTCTCACCGAAATAGTTTTCTCGTACCGGTCATCGACGTTTCGCTAGCGCAAACTTCTTGCAGTTGTCCTTTCCGTCATGTCCATGTGCACGGCCATAAGTGCTTGGTACTGGCTCCAGGATCCGCCCACCACCATCGTCCCGCTGACCGACTCCCTCTTTATTCATCCCATATTTACAGTGGCCACCCTGACGCTGATTGTCCTCTTCATCTTCTGCTGTGTGGTTAGCGGTTGAGAATACTACCAAAGTTCACCATTGCTTGTCGTAGGAGGCGACTAATATGGTAAGGATGCCCTATCCGAGCTTGTCGGAGCTAAAGGGGTGAGGCCCACCAAGCCTGTAATTTCGGTACCACGGGTTGAGTAGTGCTCCAAGTCTGCTCATTGAGGTAGGCCCCCTTGTGGGAGTATCGTGGTGGCTGTGGTTGACACCCAAATCGCGGGTAGGGCCTTTTGGCCCGACGTGGAGTTGCGTTATACAACCTGGTGCTGTGACCATTAGAGTGCATGCCCGACAAAAGTGCACTCGAATTTGTACCGGGGTGGTCGCTAAATATTTTATAGCTTCTAAACCGGGGCGGTTGGCTGGCGCTTAATCCAGACACGTGCATTATGTACTCACTTGTGGGTACATTCGAATGCTGTGGTTATAATCCCTTCAGTGTGGAACACGCCACATAAACTAAAAGCGGAGGGATCCGATTCTCACTGTCCTCTTCATATTGGGCATCCAGAAACTGGTAAAAGCACGTCACGAACGTGAACGGTGCTTTGTGATTTTAATATGAGCTGTTATGAAAGGGGGAAGCTGATATTGAAGCCGCTACAGAGCAACAATAACAGCAAATGAGCCACGCAGGCACTTCCAGGAAAATCCATTTAGTTTGCTAGTTTCTTTCCGCACCTTGCCCTTGCCTATCCCCTATTTTATTATGTTGACCCTTGGACACCCTGGTTTTTAAAGACGTAATTTGAACAAGAACACTTTCAGTTTGTTTCCCTACTTTCCATTTTTTGTTTAATTATAGAAGCTCCAATGTAAAAAAAAATCTAGATGGCAGATTCCCATCTAACCAAATGCTTGTTAGAGAATAGGTGGAAAAACTCAAACAAGCTTACATGGGCAATGCATCCAAAAGACGAATCAGCTGCGACCTTTAAGGCGTTCAGCAACTGCCTATACGTAATGATTGAGGCAGCATCCACAGTAATTCCAAATAGATACTTAAAGCCAAATAATGTGCACATTCATTCATAAAATACAATACTGCATCGCCAAGCGAAGGCGAAATAGATCGACAACTCAACGTTAGTCGCTTCAGCAGCATAGTCTGCCAAGATGAAGGTCCCCAAACGCCTATGCGCGAAATGCTCTCTCAGGCATCAGGTTCTTCAATCACACTCATGGACGAAACTTTAGGCGCCTGAACTTGCGTGGAACTCCAGATCCCATACGCATGCATCAGAATGGAACACGATTCCATGCAGTTTAACACCCGAGTCTCCGGTGTAGACACTTGTAAAACATTCTGGCTAAACAACGTCCATACCTGGACACTACCAATACAAATACGCGATTTATGTAACCGATAACCATATCTATCTGGAATTCCTTTAAAATCCTATGTAAAGGCCAAACCAATGATTCTAATCGAAACCGATAACTGGAAGGTCGCCGTTCCATGCAAAATACGAGAAGGAAGGTAGAACGATCCAATTGCGTCCAAATGCATGCTCAGCTCAGGGCTCCGTAAACCCACACTCCTTCGTTTCGTTGCTATTGGGACGTGATGAAAAAGACTGTCATAGATTGTGTTGATGATAGATCAATGTTGACAAGCTTGCTCTACGAACACATCGCTCGAGCGACGACGTAAAAGTGTTTTAAATATTAAACTACATTTGCGATAAAGTGGACGGACATAATCAAAATTAAATACCCTGGAGCCAGGATAACGCTACTTTCCCGGAGAGCTACAACAACGCGATAATATGGTTGAACTCGAACTATAGAACAAAGGATACGCTATAGAAGTGTCAAGCAAGAATACACTCAAGCAACGTGATCGTGCCTAGTATCTTCCGATATTTATAACCCACAGCCCAAACAAGCCGAAAAAGATTTGGTTGGTATGGAATTCTCACGGAAAGTCTCGTGGATCCACTTACAGACGTCTTTCTAGCCCTCTGAGTAGGCAAAATAGCAATTTGTTTCACGAAATCCCCTACGTCACGGAGAATACATATACAAGAATATATTTCGTTAGTTCGTCCTATTTTAGAATATGGATCTTGCGTTTGGAGTCCCCAGTGGGACGTCCACAGCAAACGCATTGAGTCAGTTCAAAAGAATTTTTTACTTTTGCACTCCGTGGCTTAAACTGGGATGCAAACCATAGGTTGCCATTGTAGGAGGCACGTTACTGTTCTCTTCAGTGGTCGCAAACGAAGTGTTCTTTATTTCATTCTTCCATTCCATGCTTAACCTATTACATGTCTGTATTGGTGCGTCAGTTGCTGATCGTGCGAAAGGGACATACAGAGCAGTGTTCCTAAGCAGGATCTTAATGTGTGAGTGAGATGTATATATTGTTCTTATAACTATAGTATAATTCAGCCATGTATGTACAATAAATGTGTGAGTGTATAGGGTAGTGTGACTGTTTGCTACAATCGGTTAGTGTGGCTGCTTGCTACAATCGGCCATCCTGACCGGAGAGCTCCTGATCTCTTAACGTTAACTTTGACTTTTGCTTATCCACGGACGCATATTTGCTACAGCCCAAACTCCTTTATAAGGAACATCCTCCAGAACGTATCTATCATTCCGCAAAACTTTCGTTATTCTATACGGACCTTTGAACTTAGGAATTCGTTTTTTTGAAACGCCTACGTGCGAGTCGAAATTCTTGATCATCACCAAATCTTCTTTTTCGTATTTACAAGGATCTTTTCTTTTAGAGTCTGTTCGTAATTTATTGTATTCTTGAAACTTCTCGATGTTTTTACTAGCTTTATCTCTAATTTTTTCCAAATTTATCTCTTCGCTGTTTTTATTTACTTCTTCTAACCTTTCTTTCAAACTATCTATGTGGGATAGGGGTGTAGCGGGGTATTTAGCAGACCAGATAATTTCAGAATAGGGACACACTGGTTGCTATTTCACCACATAAGGCGTTATTGCATCAGCCAATTTGGCATATCCCTCCATCCCGCTTTAGAATACGAGAACTATAGTCATCACTCTTTTTCTCATTGTAACCATGCATTCGAAGTTGCACGTAGAAGTCAGTCGCTGTGAGAATTTGGCCGAGAAAGACGTGTGATCTCCATTGAGTGCGAAAGTCGAAGTCATAAGATCTCTGTGTTTAAATAAATAATCTTAAATCATAACTTGTGAACTTTACCCGAAAATAAATAAAATAATTAATTTGTAATTCCCCTACAAATTATTGGGGGCTCAACCGGGATAAGTCCAAAATATTAAGAACAATTGTGCGTTAACACATACATAAGAGAAAAAGCTATCGACGAGAGACAGAGTGTAATTGCCAAAAAAACGACGAGGGAGAGAGATTGAAAGGAAAAACACAAAAAACGACGAGGGAGTGAAAATACTGCGAAAACGAGTGCTTTTTGAAGAGATTAAGAAATTAAAACATCATTGAAGCAGCATTTTCTTCTAAAAATCACACCATTTTGTTTTCCTCCTGTGTGTGTGTGCGAAGAGGCAAATTCACCGATCGATGCATGCAGAAACGCTGGTGTGTGTGTGCGCTCAAAACTTGACATGCCCAAGCACAGCGAATTGACGCAAGGAGAAGAGCAGCGACGGCAAGGAGAGAAGCAGCGACGGCAAGGAGAAGAGCAGCGACGGCAAGGAGAGAAGTAGCGACGGCAAGGAGAGAAGCAGCGACGGCAAGGAGGGAGAAGCAACGCCAACGCAAAAAAAAAAAAATTACGACGACGTGATCCCAGGTGACAACGAAGAAATTACCTGTGAGCAGAATAACGAAGAAGTGATCCTTGCTACGAAGACGCAAGAACCACTAAATCAGGAAAACGACGACGAAGAGCAGCGGTTCGCGAAGGCAGCAGCGGAGGCGGAAACAAAGAAGGCGAAAGTAACGAAGGCGGAAACAAAGAAGACAATTAGCAGTTGTCGTAGAAGGAAGCAGTTGGAAGCAGTTGACGAGATCAAAATCCAATAACGAAGGGAAGTGCAACTCAACGAAGGCGCTAGAGCAGTGCACACCAAAGAAGACGATTAGCAGCGTGTAAAGGAAGCAGCCCGAAGCAGTTGGAGTAGAAGGAAGCAGTTGACTAGAGCTAAATCCAATTGGGAGTGGTGAGAAACTGGGGTGATCTTATATTAATTTCAAATTTGAATATTTTTGCTTGAATAATTTGTTTAACGTCAATTGAATACATTGTTCCAAAAACCTTAATATCAAATTGTAAAACCAGTTGTAAACGGCTTAGACGCATTACAATGGAGGCCAGAACGATTCTCGACATGACGGTGGCTCTGTTGAGGGCCAAGTTAGCCGAATTGGGCTTGAATACGAATGGGAGAAAGAGTGCTTTGCAGGATCGGTTGTTCGATCATTATAATTTGGATGTGGGTGGAGATGAGGATGAGGATGGTGCAAGCGTTAGTGGTTCATCCATTTATCAAGAAGCGACTCAAGCAGGAGGCTCAAGATTTACGTTACGCGATGTTCAAGATAGTCTTTCATCGTTTTCGGGCTCCGAAACAGAAGACGTCAACCACTGGCTATCTGAATTTGACGATGTTGCTATTACGGTGGGCTGGGATAATTTACAAAGATTTATTTATGCCAAACAACTTTTGACAGGAGCAGCCAAGCTTTACATCAAAAGTACAACAGGAGTAAAGGGTTGGGTCGAGCTAAAAAAATCATTGAAGGAAGAATTTGGCAAAAAGCTCTGCTCGGCGGAGGTACATATGATTTTGCGACAAAGACAGAAGCAGCCAAAAGAAACATGCATCGAGTACCTATACAGTTTGATGGAAATTAGCAAAACGATTCAACTTGACGAGGAAAGTTTAGTGTCGTATTTCGTAGATGGAATTCCAGATGGCAAGGTGAACAAGGCAGGATTGTATCGCGCAAAATCGATAAAGGAGCTGAAGGACGAAATTTCCATTTACGAGAAGATGAAGGGAAAGGGAAATAGTAAGGAAAGTTTTAGTAAGGAAAGTCATAGTAAGGGAAATTATAATAAGGAGGTGACAGGAAAACAGACTCAGAGTAATTTCCAGAGAAAATGCTTTAAGTGCAACGGTGAGGGCCACATTGCTAGGGATTGCAAAGGTGAAGTCGTTTGTTATAACTGTAACAAGAAGGGTCACATCTCTAAGCACTGTGATGAGAAAAAAACACAGATGCCAGTCAAGAGGGAGACGGCTAATGTTCTCGAAGTTAAAGCCACAAAGGGACTGATCTACAAAAAGCTAGTAGCTGAGGGTGTGACTTTTATAGCGATGATCGATTCGGGATGCGACTTGTGTTTGATGAGGGAGGACATTTTCAGAAGTTTTGGTGGCCTGAAGCTTAAACCTGAGGTAAAGCATCTGAGAGGTATTGGTAAGGGAGAGCTGGTTACGATTGGATCTTTCGAAGTCAATCTTGAAGCTGATGGCGTATGCGTTGCAGTTACTTTTCACATAGCCAAGCAGCATGAGTTAGAGCACGCCGCGATTGTGGGAAACGATGTGCTGCAATCCGTCGACCTAATTTTCAGCTCGAACGGAGTTGAGTTCAGGGCAAAAGAGAGAGAGTTTGCATCAACATTTAATGCAATGAGTGTCAAGGAGATCGTAGAGGACACGTCTGTTTTAGACAAAATTGACTTGTCCCACCTGGACAAGAAGCAAGAGATCAGGGTACAGCAGCTGGTTAAAGAGTACAAGCCAGTGAAATTGATCGAGTCTCCCGTGAGCATGAAAATCATATTGGAAGATGACGTTCCTGTTTATCAACGCCCTAGACGCACTTCCTACGATAATAGGTGTTTTATAGAAAAGCAAGTGCAAGAATGGCTTGCAGAAGGAATTGTTGTACCAAGCTGCTCTGAGTACGCATCACCAGTAGTGCTTGTTGCAAAAAAGGACGGATCCAGACGATTTTGTTGCGATTACCGCCGACTTAATCAAAAAATTAAGAAAGACAATTTTCCGATGAATTTGATTGACGATGTTCTCGATAGACTGCAGGGCTCTTACATATTCACAACCCTGGACATGATGAACGGATTTTTTCATGTGCCGATCGAAGAAGGATCTAGGAAGTTTACAGCGTTCGTTACGCATAATGGGCAGTATGAATTTACGCACGTACCGTTTGGAATCTCAAACTCTCCTGCGGTGTTTTGTCGGTATGTAACTGCCACATTGAGAGAGCTTATTCAAAACCAAACTATCGTGGTTTACATGGACGATATAATCGTGCCAAGTAAGGATGTAAGCGAGGGACTTAGAGCCTTGGAGTCCGTATTGAACGTAGCATCGAAGGCTGGCTTACGGATTAAGTGGGAAAAAGCACAGATTTTGAAGAGCACGATTAACTTTCTAGGGTATAAAATTGAAAATGGAACCATAGCACCAACTGATGAGAAGATAAAAGCTGTCATTAACTTTCCTATCCCTCAAAGCAGACAAGCTTTGCAGCGATACTTGGGTCTAACATCATATATGAGGCGTTTTATCAAAGATTATGCTTTAGCAGCAAAGCCGTTAAGCGATTTGCTTCGACAGAAAGGGGACAAAAAGGAAGACAGGAATCTCACGATGACCGAGCCGGGTATAGTTTCCTTCAATTTTCTTAAACAATTACTGGTATCAGCACCAGTCCTCAAACTATTCGATCCGTTGGCCGAAACCGAAGTGCATACAGATGCGAGCAAGTATGGCTTTGGTGGCGTTTTGATGCAGAAAGACTCAGAAGATCAGCAATTTCATCCGGTTGAGTTCATGAGTAGGAAGACAAACGCTTGTGAGGAGAAATACAGTTCGTACGAGCTTGAAGTTTTGGCGATCGTTAACGCCATGAAGAAGTGGAGAGTATACCTTCTTGGGAAACAATTTACAGTGGTAACTGATTGCAACGCTTTTGCAATGACAATTAAAAAGGACGACCTGCCACCAAGAGTTGCCAGATGGGCAATGGCACTGCAAGAGTTCGAGTTTAGAGTGGAGCATAGGGCAGGAACAAAGATGAGGCACGTGGATGCTTTGAGCCGTTTGTCGTGCTTACTAATTACAGATTCAACAAAGTCACGATTAGTAGAGGCGCAGGATAACGACAAGTGGATCAAGGCCGTAAAAGCAGTTTTAGCCAGCCACGACGTTTACGAAGATTATTATTTGAAAAATAATATCCTGTACAAAGATGTAGTACACGAACTTTTAGTAGTTCCCGACTCGATGGAGGAAGAAATAATTGGCATAGCACATAAGGAGGGTCATTTCGGATACAAAAAGACTCGAGATATATTGGAGAAGTCATACTACATCCCAGGAATTCGGCAGAAGGTAGAGCGAGTAGTTAAAGGATGCGTAGAATGTCTGATCATAGACTCCAAACGAGGCAAAAAGGAGGGGCTACTTTCACCAATCGACAAAGCTCAAGAGCCGCTGGGAACCTACCACATCGACCATGTTGGTCCACTTACCGACACGAAGAAGAAGTACAACCACATATTGGCGATTGTGGATGGATTCTCCAAGTTTGTTTGGCTTTATCCTACAAAGTCGACGGGAACTGAAGAAGTTTTGGAAAAACTCGAGAAGCAAGCAGCAGTATTCGGCAACCCTCGCCGAATAGTAACCGACAGAGGAACTGCATTCACTTCGGGATTATTCAAGGAATACTGCAGTTGCGAAGAAATTCAGTTGCTACACATCACCACAGGCATGCCAAGAGGTAACGGGCAAGTGGAAAGAATACACAAGATCGTAATTCCGATGCTGAGCAAGATGTGTCAAGACAATCCAGGAAATTGGTATCGCCATGTAGACAGAGTACAACAAATAATGAACGATACTTCACCTCGAACAACTAGGTATAGTCCATTTCAAATTTTGACAGGGTTGAGGATGAGAAAGAAAGACGACGAGCTCAAGAAAATTTTTGAAGACCTAGACATAGAAGCAATGAATGAAGAGCGAGAGGAGATAAGAAAGAAAGCGCAGGAAAATATAGAAATAGTTCAGAAAGAAAACAGAAAAAACTTTAACGAAAAGAGGAAGCTTGAAACAGATTATGCTGTAGGAGAATTGGTTGCCATAAAGAGAACGCAGTATGGAACTGGAATGAAACTTCGTCCAAAATTTTTCGGGCCATACAAGGTAACAAAAAAGTTTAATCACGGTCGCTATGAAGTTCAGAAAGAAGGAAATCAGGAGGGACCAAAACATACTACAACGGCAGCCGAGTATATGAAGAAATGGGGTTCATTCAGGGGCGAATGAAGATTCAGGATGGCCGATTGTGGGATAGGGGTGTAGCGGGGTATTTAGCAGACCAGATAATTTCAGAATAGGGACACACTGGTTGCTATTTCACCACATAAGGCGTTATTGCATCAGCCAATTTGGCATATCCCTCCATCCCGCTTTAGAATACGAGAACTATAGTCATCACTCTTTTTCTCATTGTAACCATGCATTCGAAGTTGCACGTAGAAGTCAGTCGCTGTGAGAATTTGGCCGAGAAAGACGTGTGATCTCCATTGAGTGCGAAAGTCGAAGTCATAAGATCTCTGTGTTTAAATAAATAATCTTAAATCATAACTTGTGAACTTTACCCGAAAATAAATAAAATAATTAATTTGTAATTCCCCTACATCTATAACTCTGCCTTTTTGAGATACTCCGAACAAAACTTTACTTGCTTATCCACGGACGCATATTTGCTACAGCCCAAACTCCTTTATAAGGAAGTCTGGACTGTTGGAAACCTTCAACATCCTCCAGAACGTATCCGTCATTCCGCAACACTTTCGTTATTCTATACGGACCTTTGAACTTAGGTATTAGTTTTTTTTGAAACGCTTTAGCTTTATCTCTAATTTTTTCCAAATTTATCTCTTCGCTGTTTTTATTTACTTCTTCTAACCTTTCTTTCAAACTATTCCATTACGCATTTCATAATCTTTGAGCTCTGTCCGTTGAAGCTGCTCAGCTATAGCTTTGATCTTTTCGTCTCTACTTTGACAAATAATTAAATTTCCCTCAAATGAGTTAGAATCAATTGTCAGTATGTGTGTGTTTCTACTAAGTGCATCCACGTGCTGCATGCGCTTACCGGCTCTATGTTCTAAAACATAATCGTAATTTTGCAGAAAAAGCGCCCATCTGGCTATCCTTGGACTTAATTCTTTCTTGTTTAATGATAGGGTAAAAGCGCTACAATCTGTGACTATTTTGAACTCTATTCCTTGAAGGTAGATCCTAAAACGTTGCAAGGAGTAAATCACCGCAAGTGTTTCTAATTCGAAACTGTGATATTTCGCTTCAACATCGGTCGTTCGTTTGGAAAAGTAAAATACTGGATGAAACTTATTGTCTTTCTTTTTCTGCATAAGAATTGAACCAAACCCTAAAGCACTAGCGTCACAGTGTAATTCCGTTGGATCTGTCGGACTGTACAATGCCAAAATTGGGGCTTCTAAAAGATTTGTTTTTAATGTTTCAACACATTCTAACTCTGTCGCACCGAAATCAAATTTTCTATCTTTTCGTATAAGATCGAATAACGGTTTTGCTTTCGTCGAGAAATCTTTAACGAATCTTCTAAAATATGAACACAATCCAAGAAAGCTCTGAACTTCATGCGTTTTAGTTGGCACCGGAAAATCTTTAACTGCTGGCATACCCTTTGAATCTGGTTTAATACCATCTCCTGATATAATGTATCCTAAATACTTTACTTCACTTTGAAGGAATTCACATTTGTCTATTCTTAGCTCCAGCTTGTTATCTACTAATCGCTTAAACACCTCTGTTAATATTTCTAAATTTCTCTTACTATCTTTTGTTGCTATCAAAATATCGTCCATGTAAATGATAACTTTGTCCTCTCTAACCAAGTCAGCAAAAATTCTATTTACAAATCTTTGAAAGACTGCGGGGGCGTTTCTTAGCCCGAACGGCATTCTGAGCCATTCGTATTGTCCCATTGGCGTAGTGAACGCGGTATTTGACCGAATCCTCATGCATGTGCACATGAAAGAATCCGTTTCTAAGATCTAGCTTCGTAAAAAGGACTTTTCAAGAAAGTTTATCAATTAGATCGTCTATGAGGGGGGTGGGGTAGTTGTCTTTTAGCATATTTTTGTTAAGTGTGCGATAGTCAACGCACATTCTTAACTCTCCTGACTTTTTCTTAACTAGAACAATTGGTGATGCATATTCGGACTCGCTTGCACGTATAAAACCATCTTTTATATAATCGTCTAACAAATCTTGAACTTGGCTTTTCTCCGCAAACGATAGACGTCTCGGAGGGTAATTGAATGGTTTAGTCTTTTCAAAATTAAGTTTAATTTCCCATTTTATTGATGGGAGTACTGGACGTTCCGCTTTTACATAAAATTGTTCAAAAATATTTATCATTCTGTTTCTTAAATTCGCATCGCACTTCTCGTTTATGTTTAGCTGGCTGCATTCAGTTGTCTCGGGATATTCTATTAATAACATTTCTGATTCAAAGCTGTTATCATATTGACTATTCATTTTGTATCGACTTGACATTATTTGTATCCTTAAATTTGTTATCATTACTTTTATTATTTAAACAATCATTTTCTAAATTTCTATAAATTGAACGATATTTTTTTGATTTTTTTTCAGTTAAACGATAATTTTTGGAAAAACTACCATTTGAACAACAATTTTCCGCATATCTATCATTTGAACAATAATTTTTCGCATATCTATCATTTGAGCAATCATTTTTCGCATATCTATCATTTGAACAATCATTTTTCGGATATCTATCATTTGAACTATCATTTTCAGCATAACTATCATTTGAACTATCATTTTCAGCATAACTATCATTTGAACTATCATTTTCAGCATAACTATCATTTGAACTATCATTTGAACTATCATTTTCTCTCACAATCTTAAAGTTACAAATGCTCATTAAATCTCGTCCCAAAACTGTTCCATATGCCATCGATTTGTTCGCCACAATTAGTAACTCAAAATTAAACATTTCTTTATTGATAATAACGAAACATGATATTTTTCCGATTATATCTAAGGGGCTACCATTTAAGCCAACGTAATTTGTGAGAATCTTTTCATTTGACTTGATATTTTGCTTCTCTAGTATGTTTTCCACGTATGACATCTTAATGAAACTAATTGGACTCCCAGAATCGATTAGGCATTCCAAAAACAAACATTGATCAGGTTCTTAACCAAAGTAAATCTTAAACGGTCTTACATATTCATTGCTGGGCACGAACTTCTCAGTGCAGTGGTGAACCTGGTGATCCATACTGCCACATGCGTAGCAGGCTCCGTGCTCACGCTTGGGTTTGCGGCAGTCAGCCGCGAAATGTCCGATGGAGTTGCAGTTGAAGCACCTTTTTGGAGGGGCCGAAGCAGGTCCAATCCCGGCCGAAACTTTGGCCCGTCCTGACGAAGAAAGTGGTGGTTTACGTAAAGCAACCTTTGCAAACGCCTGCAACAGCTGTGCAGACGAGTTAAAGCAGTGCATGTGTGCTTGTTGTCGCAGAAGAGTGTCGGGAATCCCCTCTATGATGCTGTCGATTAGCTCTTCGTCGTCCATTTGGATGTGTGTGGCTAGCAGTGTTTTTTCCTTGAAATATGTGGAAAAATCTTCGGACGGATTTCACTTGCCCCCTTGAAATTTGCGTCGAGACATTATCTTGCTCTCCTTACTATTAAAAGCCTCATCAATCTGTCGTAGTAGTTCATGAATCGGCAAAGTCAGCAAACTTTCGGATGAGTGCAACCAAACTTGAGCGCGGTCCTTTAGTTTCGACATCACTAACATGCGGATCACGTCATCGCTCAGCTTGTACATTTTCGTGATGGCATTAAGTTGTGCGATCCATGTGCTGACGGGAAGTTTGTTGTTAGCAGCGCCGTCGTATGTTGGGAGCATTTCTCTGGCCATGGCCAGCAAAGAATTGTTGTTTACTGGTGTCCCCTCCGATCTGGCATCTCCGCCAGCGACGTTCCGATCTGGTGTGGAGACATTGTTCTGATTCGGTGTGGCAGCACCGTTCTGATTCGGTGTGACAGCACTGTTCTGTTTCGGTATGGCATCACTGTTCTGACGCTGAGCAAATTCCATTCTCAGAATCTCGTTTTCCAATTGGACTAGCTCTAGCTGACGCTTTAGGGCATCCAACTGAATCGAAACTTCGGGAAGATTTACCTCGATTGCCGGTTCCCGATTGTGTTGGTTGTTGAGCTCCGAAGGCCTGGCGTTATCGTGAACATGCACGTTTATTTCAGCTATTGGGGAAGCCGCTCTGGCCTCATGTTCGATCATGTCGCTTACGGTTGCAATGATGTTGTCTGGCGCCGCTGCTCCAGCGTCGCCGTGCTCCAGACCGCTACTACCAGCGTCATCTTCTGATTCCATTTTCTTTGTTGTTTGTAACACCACTGTTTATTTTTATACTGTTTTATTCACCTTGTAGGTTGAGTGTCTGAGAAAAAAAAACTATTCTCAGTTACCCCACTTCTGAAATTGTAGGAGGCACGTTACTGTTCTCTTCAGTGGTCGCAAACGAAGTGTTCTTTATTTCATTCTTCCATTCCATGCTTAACCTATTACATGTCTGTATTGGTGCGTCAGTTGCTGATCGTGCGAAAGGGACATACAGAGTAGTGTTCCTAAGCACGATCTTAATGTGTGAGTGAGATGTATATATTGTTCTTATAACTATAGTATAATTCAGCCATGTATGTACAATAAATGTGTGAGTGTATAGGGTAGTGTGACTGTTTGCTACAATCGGTTAGTGTGGCTGCTTGCTACACCATCTTATTCTAGTAGACTTCTCCTAATTAACTTCCTTCCTTAGCAAACCGTAGAACGATATTAGGCATTGCCTTTATGTATAACCTGATCCGTGGTGACGTGGAAAGCACCGATCTTTTGGGGCACTTGAATTTCCACGTACCATGTAGAAACACCCGATCCTACTTGCCTTTAGTTTTACACCATTGTAGAACCTCGTATGAAATGCATGAACCCTTTAGAGTACTATGTGCAAATTATAATGATTTGTACAAAATAACCTCATCTGTAGATAGCCTTCCTAAACTAAAAACATTAATCTTAACCCACTTAGTACACATGCAAGATAGCAATCGAGCTGCGCGCTATTAGCCTATATGGTGGAGGGTAGTTTCTTCGCATTCTTTTACCTATACTTTTCTTTCGCGCCTAACAAATAACCCTAACAAGCACGTGCTTGGTTTCGAAGGGCTACTTGAGTGTACTGACCGTAGTGCATCAACGTCCATATATATAAAAAAAATCCAAAATCAGGAATCAGATCAGATATGGACGGCGAACGATTTTTGTGGTTCGGCAAGGAAACCCAAGCTACCAGATTCTTCGTAATAAAAGCAATGCCATTCGGAATATTTTGTGCGCCGTTCATAAACCATTTCGTTCACGACAAAAACGCAGAAGATTACGAAGCCCAAAGCGCACGAGCATTCGAAGCCATAACTTAAGCGCATTATATTGACGACTAGTTAGTTTGGATTACGAAGACTAAGCGATTAAGGTGTCTTCAAAGGTGTGGCGGGTTTAGCATACGGAATTGGACATGTAACTCTCCCGAAAAACAAAGACATTTGTCAGAACACTATGAAGCCACCCAAGGAAAGTGGAGATCCATAAAAAGTTTTAAGGTATGTTTCGGGACCCTCTGACTGACAACTTTAAATATCTTTTTAGGCTCGCGGGACATTTTATTTGAAGAGGTTCAACCCATGTCCATCTTCGACCCATTAGGATTCCATTGGCCTCAAGATATTTTTGCAGCAGATCTGACACTTTGGACCAAATTGGAAGTACTTAATACTGGTCGAAATGGATAAAACTGCTTCTCCAAGCCGCATCAGCCCAAGTCTCACGGTATTACTCGCGCCTACTCCACATCGCAGACTTTGTCGAGCTCCACACCCTCGTGGATGCGAGAAAATTTGGTTGGTTCGTTTTTTGGAGCAGACGAGTTAGATGGCACAACAGGCTAATGTAAACACAGACGAAAACATGAACCTTTTAAGTGATAGTAACTTTCTAAATACAAGTGTTCACGTGAACACGAATATATGTATATATTTATATGAAAGTCTATCGCGCCCATCTTTAAATATAGAGGCCACTTGGGCACTTGACAAATATTGAACATGTAATCTGAACTCCTGCGTGGGATCTTAGAAGATAAGACGACCAGATGTGCGGTCTGTGTTGGTCATAGAGTAAAATTAGAATTCAATCTCCTATATAAGAGGGAGACCGTTTTAAATAAAATCAGTTTCTTACAATAACTTACAAGTATAAATCTTAAAATTATTAGGACCGCTTTACAGCAAGCTATCATAATATATCAACGGACTATGAAACCCCTGGAAGCTTCAGTTCTGAAAAAGAGCTAGATACCAGATAGTATCAGAATCAGAGAGAACTACTAGACCTATCAACGGATATGGAAAGTCTACTAAAATAAGAGGGAAACCTAAGGTTTGCCTCCCAGTGAACTGACAGCGTTTACTGTGGACGTCCCACTCGGAACTCCAAACGCAAGATCCATATTCTAAAATATGGACGATCTAACGAAATGACATAGGGGTCATCGAATTCCTTTGACCACCGTTTAATAAATCTAATCACACCCCTGGCTTTATTCACAATGCACGAGATATGATTAATAAACTCCAATTTAGAATCTTAGGAAACCGCCATCAAATTACCAACTTGATCTTAACAGCACGATTGGTGCTGGTATCTCCGATTTTTGACAGCTGTCAAACGAGGATCCGGCAACCATTTACTTTGTCAAGAATAAACTTCCGCTCAGCCACATCTTTCTCTTGCGATTGGAACATTTAAGGAAACAGACGTGCGTTTTAACTTAACTTAAAAGTTCCGCGTGTGCACTACAACCATTGCGAGCAAGTCCTAATATATAGGCATCCCATCCATTCGTGTTTCAAAACAGTTTTGCAGCCAGCGCTGACCAAATTCTGTCCGCTGATTCTTCTTCCTCGTCGTCCCGCGTGTGGAAAAAGCCTGGAAGTGAGCAGTTTTAAATTCTGCAAACGCGAGGGCTATAGTAATTGTGTTTTCTTGGTTATTTTGGAGCAAGTGCAGATCCCTTGCAGTGCGAGAGAACAGTCTTGGCAGTCTGCTAATTTTCATTAAGCGTCCCAAATCCCGGCAATCTGCTAAAACTTGCAGTAGGCGTCCCCAAACGTGGGCACGTGGAGCACCTTGCGCTGCTGAAATTGGCGGCAGTCACCACAAGTCCCTAACAGGGTAACATTTCGTTTTTCTTGTTGGACAGGCGTATTATTTCCTAGGTATGCATAGCTTAGCCTTGCAAAAAGTTCGGGTTTAACCTCATTATATTCTCAGGCTTCCAAAAACTTTTGATCAGCCTCTAAACGTACAAGGAGCTGGCCCATTCTCAAAACTGCGCTCAGCTAGAAACTCGAGTGTTGGTCGGCATCTTGTGCGTGATTGGGGCAGCATCTGATCGAAAGTTCTGGCACACCCTCACCTAGGCAGCACCCGAATTTAACCTCACTCGGACATACTCTCAACCGGATTTAAATTCACTCGGACATACTCTCAACCGGATTTAACCTCACTCTGACATACTCTAAACCGGATTTAACCATACTTGAATTTACTCTCAATTGGACTTACTCTTAGCTGGATTTATTTTTACCTGGATTGTCACTTAACTACGCAAACAGTTTCGATGAGCTGTAGATCGCGCTGCAGTCGCTTTCGTAACAACTTTTTTCGAGGGAATGATCGTAAGTACACATACAAGTGTCTTTGATAAACTAACCAAACACATACATAAAAAGAATATGATTATATCCTGAATTATTACTTACAGTTCGAAATCTTTTAACATTTAGAATGGAATAAAGTAGAACTTTAATGGGCACCTGAGCTAAATGGGTTTCACTTTTAATGGGTAAGGGCAATCAATCATGGAATGTCTTTACAGATAGGGCGGGCCAAGCCGAAGACCAATAACACCTGAGTTCTTCAATAATAGGGTTTACAATATCCAAGATATGGATATTTGTTTTGATCGTCTGGATTGACTTTATCCTTCCCCAAGCCTTCCTAACTCTGTCTACAAATTTTATTGTGTGGCGATGATACTGACTAGGGAGTAACCGACCCCCTTGCCTCTTCCCTGAGCTAGGCCGTTCCCGTAGGCAGAGTATGCACCCAGCCGGTATCCACCTAACCGTATTCGTCACAGCGGATACCCAAATCGTCGACTAGAGTGATCCTTTCCAAGGAGCAACAGTTCAGCGTAAAAGTCGCAAGCTTCGGAGAGACACGTTCGAATGTCATCAGCTTGCATTCAGAACCATTAAAGATCAATAAGCTTGCACTGCACAACTTTTGAAAGTTAATAAGATCTGTTTGTAAATCCGTCTGACTATCGCCGTCCTTATATTGCACGCAAGGTTTAACGTCGTCAGCGTACATGAGTACTCTAGAGTTAGTCTGAACTTTGGGCAGATCATTAACCAGAGGTCTCCCGGAAAACATTCGACAAGTTGTTTTCAGATAACTTGAAAGGCACCTAAGAAAATCGACGGGAAAACCTTTTAAGTCGACTTTCCTTATAAGAAGGGAATGATTAACGGAGTCAAATGCTTTACTGAATCTGTATAGATCAAATCTGTCTGCAAATTTTGTGGAAAGCGCCTTGTAATAGAAGAAGTGAGTTCCAGAAGGTTAGTTGTCGTTGATCTTCGTGTAATAAATCCAAGTTGGCGTGGTGAAATTACTGATCTACACAGATGTTGCAAATGGAAGGAGAGTATTTACGTTTTCGAAAACTTTTGGGATGGCTGACAGCTTAGGGATTCCTCTATAGTTGTTCGCATCCACTTTGCTACCTTTTTTGTGGAGAGGAATGACGAATGAATAAGGATAAGGTAAACAATTTTAGAAGGGAACTGCACAGGGCCACGGCACAACACCTAAGCAGACAGCCTTGTATTCCATCGGGACCTGGCGTATAAACCGGCTTGACACGTTGAAGATCCAAAAGAAGAGAGCTTTATTTTAAGCTAGGACTGAAGATTAGGTTTATTTTGGGCTCGTTAAGAATAGGTCTGGGTTAAATCGGATGGCGGAGAATAAGTAGTTCGAAAAAAACTGAGCAAAAAGATCGGCGATTGCCTGATCATTGTTTGCTGTCGTAGGTGGTAGAGACTCGAACCTAAAAATATATCAGTGCACGCCTGGACCGACTAGAGAACAGTACTTTCTTGGCTAACTATGGATCCAAAAAATGTTTATACTTTCGTCATGCACAGAGTTGGAGGAATCATGGAGACTGCGAACGCAAGTCAATGGCAATGGGTGCCGACCACACTGAACCCTACAGACATGGCCACGAAATTAATCCTGAAACCGAACGCTGAAGATTGGGTGATTTTCCAGCAATCCACGGACGCATGGCCCAAACAGCCCTCTACCACAGCATTTTCTGATGTCGACAATTCTGAGACACGAAGAGTAGTCTTGGTGATAAGAAACTCAGTTTCAAATCAATGCAATAGACTTATCTTGAATCCTTTTTATACTGCAAGCGTCTGTATCAAGCGACAGCTACTTTTATTTTGAACTTGCAAATACTTTGATCAAAGTGTAGAGCAGAGTCTATAGTCAAGACTCTTATACCTGAACTCAACACCACGGCGAAGATCCTGCTTATTCGGAAGGCCGAACAAGAGAAACTTGACTCACATCAACACAATGAAGCTCTCAAGAAACTAAGCATTCGGCTGGGCCTACATGTTACCATCGACGCCGCAGGACTGCTACGTACTTAAGGACGTTCTGGAGCATTTAACCAAAACATGGACTGTTCGAAACCTTCAACATCCTCCAGAACGTATCCATCATTCCGCAACACTTTCGTTATTCTATACGGACCTTTGAACTTAGGTATTAGTTTTTTTTGAAACGCTTTAGCTTTATCTCTAATTTTTTCCAAATTTATCTCTTCGCTGTTTTTATTTACTTCTTCTAACCTTTCTTTCAAACTATTCCATTACGCATTTCATAATCTTTGAGCTCTGTCCGTTGAAGCTGCTCAGCTATAGCTTTGATCTTTTCGTCTCTACTTTGACAAATAATTAAATTTTCCTCAAATGAGTTAGAATCAATTGTCAGTATGTGTGTGTTTCTACTAAGTGCATCCACGTGCTGCATGCGCTTACCGGCTCTATGTTCTAAAACATAATCGTAATTTTGCAGAAAAAGCGCCCATCTGGCTATCCTTGGACTTAATTCTTTCTTGTTTAATGATAGGGTAAAAGCGCTACAATCTGTGACTATTTTGAACTCTATTCCTTGAAGGTAGATCCTAAAACGTTGCAAGGAGTAAATCACCGCAAGTGTTTCTAATTCGAAACTGTGATATTTCGCTTCAACATCGGTCGTTCGTTTGGAAAAGTAAAATACTGGATGAAACTTATTGTCTTTCTTTTTCTGCATAAGAATTGAACCAAACCCTAAAGCACTAGCGTCACAGTGTAATTCCGTTGGATCTGTCGGACTGTACAATGCCAAAATTGGGGCTTCTAAAAGATTTGTTTTTAATGTTTCAACACATTCTAACTCTGTCGCACCGAAATCAAATTTTCTATCTTTTCGTATAAGATCGAATAACGGTTTTGCTTTCGTCGAGAAATCTTTAACGAATCTTCTAAAATATGAACACAATCCAAGAAAGCTCTGAACTTCATGCGTTTTAGTTGGCACCGGAAAATCTTTAACTGCTGGCATACCCTTTGAATCTGGTTTAATACCATCTCCTGATATAATGTATCCTAAATACTTTACTTCACTTTGAAGGAATTCACATTTGTCTATTCTTAGCTCCAGCTTGTTATCTGCTAATCGCTTAAACACCTCTGTTAATATTTCTAAATTTCTCTTACTATCTTTTGTTGCTATCAAAATATCGTCCATGTAAATGATAACTTTGTCCTCTCTAACCAAGTCAGCAAAAATTCTATTTACAAATCTTTGAAAGACTGCGGGGGCGTTTCTTAGCCCGAACGGCATTCTGAGCCATTCGTATTGTCCCATTGGCGTAGTGAACGCGGTATTTGACCGAATCCTCATGCATGTGCACATGAAAGGATCCGTTTCTAAGATCTAGCTTCGTAAAAAGGACTTTTTCAGAAAGTTTATCAATTAGATCGTCTATGAGGGGGGTGGGGTAGTTGTCTTTTAGCATATTTTTGTTAAGTGTGCGATAGTCAACGCACATTCTTAACTCTCCTGACTTTTTCTTAACTAGAACAATTGGTGATGCATATTCGGACTCGCTTGCACGTATAAAACCATCTTTTATATAATCGTCTAACAAATCTTGAACTTGGCTTTTCTCCGCAAACGATAGACGTCTCGGAGGGTAATTGAATGGTTTAGTCTTTTCAAAATTAAGTTTAATTTCCCATTTTATTGATGGGAGTACTGGACGTTCCGCTTTTACATAAAATTGTTCAAAAATATTTATCATTCTGTTTCTTAAATTCGCATCGCACTTCTCGTTTATGTTTAGCTGGCTGCATTCAGTTGTCTCGGGATATTCTATTAATAACATTTCTGATTCAAAGCTGTTATCATATTGACTATTCATTTTGTATCGACTTGACATTATTTGTATCCTTAAATTTGTTATCATTACTTTTATTATTTAAACAATCATTTTCTAAATTTCTATAAATTGAACGATAATTTTTTGATTTTTTTTCAGTTAAACGATAATTTTTGGAAAAACTACCATTTGAACAACAATTTTCCGCATATCTATCATTTGAACAATAATTTTTCGCATATCTATCATTTGAGCAATCATTTTTCGCATATCTATCATTTGAACAATCATTTTTCGGATATCTATCATTTGAACTATCATTTTCAGCATAACTATCATTTGAACTATCATTTTCAGCATAACTATCATTTGAACTATCATTTTCAGCATAACTATCATTTGAACTATCATTTGAACTATCATTTTCTCTCACAATCTTAAAGTTACAAATGCTCATTAAATCTCGTCCCAAAACTGTTCCATATGCCATCGATTTGTTCGCCACAATTAGTAACTCAAAATTAAACATTTCTTTATTAATTTGTGAGAATCTTTTCATTTGACTTGATATTTTGCTTCTCTAGTATGTTTTCCACGTATGACATCTTAATGAAACTAATTGGACTCCCAGAATCGATTAGGCATTCCAAAAACAAACATTGATCAGGTTCTTAACCAAAGTAAATCTTAAACGGTCTTACATATTCATTGCTGGGCACGAACTTCTCAGTGCAGTGGTGAACCTGGTGATCCATACTGCCACATGCGTAGCAGGCTCCGTGCTCACGCTTGGGTTTGCGGCAGTCAGCCGCGAAATGTCCGATGGAGTTGCAGTTGAAGCACCTTTTTGGAGGGGCCGAAGCAGGTCCAATCCCGGCCGAAACTTTGGCCCGTCCTGACGAAGAAAGTGGTGGTTTACGTAAAGCAACCTTTGCAAACGCCTGCAACAGCTGTGCAGACGAGTTAAAGCAGTGCATGTGTGCTTGTTGTCGCAGAAGAGTGTCGGGAATCCCCTCTATGATGCTGTCGATTAGCTCTTCGTCGTCCATTTGGATGTGTGTGGCTAGCAGTGTTTTTTCCTTGAAATATGTGGAAAAATCTTCGGACGGATTTCACTTGCCCCCTTGAAATTTGCGTCGAGACATTATCTTGCTCTCCTTACTATTAAAAGCCTCATCAATCTGTCGTAGTAGTTCATGAATCGGCAAAGTCAGCAAACTTTCGGATGAGTGCAACCAAACTTGAGCGCGGTCCTTTAGTTTCGACATCACTAACATGCGGATCACGTCATCGCTCAGCTTGTACATTTTCGTGATGGCATTAAGTTGTGCGATCCATGTGCTGACGGGAAGTTTGTTGTTAGCAGCGCCGTCGTATGTTGGGAGCATTTCTCTGGCCATGGCCAGCAAAGAATTGTTGTTTACTGGTGTCCCCTCCGATCTGGCATCTCCGCCAGCGACGTTCCGATCTGGTGTGGAGACATTGTTCTGATTCGGTGTGGCAGCACCGTTCTGATTCGGTGTGACAGCACTGTTCTGTTTCGGTATGGCATCACTGTTCTGACGCTGAGCAAATTCCATTCTCAGAATCTCGTTTTCCAATTGGACTAGCTCTAGCTGACGCTTTAGGGCATCCAACTGAATCGAAACTTCGGGAAGATTTACCTCGATTGCCGGTTCCCGATTGTGTTGGTTGTTGAGCTCCGAAGGCCTGGCGTTATCGTGAACATGCACGTTTATTTCAGCTATTGGGGAAGCCGCTCTGGCCTCATGTTCGATCATGTCGCTTACGGTTGCAATGATGTTGTCTGGCGCCGCTGCTCCAGCATCGCCGTGCTCCAGACCGCTACTACCAGCGTCATCTTCTGATTCCATTTTCTTTGTTGTTTGTAACACCACTGTTTATTTTTATACTGTTTTATTCACCTTGTAGGTTGAGTGTCTGAGAAAAAAAAACTATTCTCAGTTACCCCACTTCTGAAATTGTAGGAGGCACGTTACTGTTCTCTTCAGTGGTCGCAAACGAAGTGTTCTTTATTTCATTCTTCCATTCCATGCTTAACCTATTACATGTCTGTATTGGTGCGTCAGTTGCTGATCGTGCGAAAGGGACATACAGAGTAGTGTTCCTAAGCACGATCTTAATGTGTGAGTGAGATGTATATATTGTTCTTATAACTATAGTATAATTCAGCCATGTATGTACAATAAATGTGTGAGTGTATAGGGTAGTGTGACTGTTTGCTACAATCGGTTAGTGTGGCTGCTTGCTACACCATCTTATTCTAGTAGACTTCTCCTAATTAACTTCCTTCCTTAGCAAACCGTAGAACGATATTAGGCATTGCCTTTATGTATAACCTGATCCGTGGTGACGTGGAAAGCACCGATCTTTTGGGGCACTTGAATTTCCACGTACCATGTAGAAACACCCGATCCTACTTGCCTTTAGTTTTACACCATTGTAGAACCTCGTATGAAATGCATGAACCCTTTAGAGTACTATGTGCAAATTATAATGATTTGTACAAAATAACCTCATCTGTAGATAGCCTTCCTAAACTAAAAACATTAATCTTAACCCACTTAGTACACATGCAAGATAGCAATCGAGCTGCGCGCTATTAGCCTATATGGTGGAGGGTAGTTTCTTCGCATTCTTTTACCTATACTTTTCTTTCGCGCCTAACAAATAACCCTAACAAGCACGTGCTTGGTTTCGAAGGGCTACTTGAGTGTACTGACCGTAGTGCATCAACGTCCATATATATAAAAAAAATCCAAAATCAGGAATCAGATCAGATATGGACGGCGAACGATTTTTGTGGTTCGGCAAGGAAACCCAAGCTACCAGATTCTTCGTAATAAAAGCAATGCCATTCGGAATATTTTGTGCGCCGTTCATAAACCATTTCGTTCACGACAAAAACGCAGAAGATTACGAAGCCCAAAGCGCACGAGCATTCGAAGCCATAACTTAAGCGCATTATATTGACGACTAGTTAGTTTGGATTACGAAGACTAAGCGATTAAGGTGTCTTCAAAGGTGTGGCGGGTTTAGCATACGGAATTGGACATGTAACTCTCCCGAAAAACAAAGACATTTGTCAGAACACTATGAAGCCACCCAAGGAAAGTGGAGATCCATAAAAAGTTTTAAGGTATGTTTCGGGACCCTCTGACTGACAACTTTAAATATCTTTTTAGGGTCGCGGGACATTTTATTTGAAGAGGTTCAACCCATGTCCATCTTCGACCCATTAGGATTCCATTGGCCTCAAGATATTTTTGCAGCAGATCTGACACTTTGGACCAAATTGGAAGTACTTAATACTGGTCGAAATGGATAAAACTGCTTCTCCAAGCCGCATCAACCCAAGTCTCACGGTATTACTCGCGCCTACTCCACATCGCAGACTTTGTCGAGCTCCACACCCTCGTGGATGCGAGAAAATTTGGATATGCAGCAGTCTGCTTTTTATTAGTTAGCAAGGGCGATCAAGTCCCCGTAACTTAGTCCCCGCTAAGAGTAAAGTAGCCCCACTTAAACCTCTGTCCATACCTCGAATGGAACTTCTCGGTGCTTTGACTGAAGCTAGACTCGTTCAAATGGTGGTAGAGACTCGAACCTAAAAATATATCAGTGCACGCCTGGACCGACTAGAGAACAGTACTTTCTTGGCTAACTATGGATCCAAAAAATGTTTATACTTTCGTCATGCACAGAGTTGGAGGAATCATGGAGACTGCGAACGCAAGTCAATGGCAATGGGTGCCGACCACACTGAACCCTACAGACATGGCCACGAAATTAATCCTGAAACCGAACGCTGAAGATTGGGTGATTTTCCAGCAATCCACGGACGCATGGCCCAAACAGCCCTCTACCACAGCATTTTCTGATGTCGACAATTCTGAGACACGAAAAGTAGTCTTGGTGATAAGAAACTCAGTTTCAAATCAATGCAATAGACTTAAATCTTGAATCCTTTTTATACTGCAAGCGTCTGTATCAAGCGACAGCTACTTTTATTTTGAACTTGCAAATACTTTGATCAAAGTGTAGAGCAGAGTCTATAGTCAAGACTCTTATACCTGAACTCAACACCACGGCGAAGATCCTGCTTATTCGGAAGGCCGAACAAGAGAAACTTGACTCACATCAACACAATGAAGCTCTCAAGAAACTAAGCATTCGGCTGGGCCTACATGTTACCATCGACGCCGCAGGACTGCTACGTACTTAAGGACGTTCTGGAGCATTTAACCAAAACATAGACCAAATCGTGCTATCAAAAGAGGATAGAGTTGCACACCTAATCATCAGGCTTTTCACGAGAAGAATCACCACATTCTCCATCAGAGAACGAGTAATTTGATCCGAAAACGCAAATAAACAATGAACGTGTGCCAACAATTAAGGAATAATTCCGCGACTCATCAACCGCCACAAATGGCCCCGCTACCCTACGCCAGAATCGCCAGCTTTGAGAGACCTTTCACTTCGGTCAACTTCGGCCGAAAAAAAAAAAAAAAAAAACGATAGTCATTTTTACCTGTCTCACTCTTCGTTCTATTCACATTAAACTAGCTTACAGCATACTAATTTCATGTCGCGTTGCAGAATTCCGAGGGAAATATTCTGGTATAATAGAAAGAATTTTAAGGCAGCAGAGAAGGTGGTCAAAGAAAATCTAAAAAACGCCTTGTAAATCTGTTTGTCCGAACAATAACTTTAACGACGAGAGTTTACGAAACGTATTGATGAACGCCGAATATGTTTTAAACGCTCGCCCACTAACATTTGCATCCTTGGAAGCTGAGGATAACGACGCACTTACGCCAAACCACTTGTTGCTGGGATCAGCAGACGGGTACAAGCCACCGGCTACCAGCGACAAAAGTTTAAAACACCGCTGGTGCCAGGCACAAAGTTTTGCAGATCTCTTTTGGAAAAGGTGGGTGAAGGAATACACCCCAATAATCACTATGAAATTCATGTGGTTCACAAAGCGTCCTCCAATAGCAATCGGAAACAACGTAATTTTAATAGACGAGAATTTACCAAGGATTCTCTGGACCAAATGGAGAGTCCCAAACTTCGCCACCGCGAAAGATAGCCAAGTACGGTCAGCCTCTATAAAAAGGTAAAATTTTAAAAATATCGAAGTTTTTAAATTTTTATAACATTAACCTACACATTTTACATTTTCGTATAAATCAACCGATCGCTTATATGGCAGCTATATGATATAGTTGTCCGATCCTAATGAAATTAACACCGTAATTCAAAAACTGTGAAAACCAGCTATATTTGGAAATTTATAATAGTAATACGTTGAGAAACAGGAAAGATATAATTTGTTTCCATTAATTTTCCGATGTTATTCCTATGTCAGCTATAAGATATAGCGCTCCGATTTGCATAAAATTTAAAATGTATAGCTATTAAAATGAGCCCAATATCTTTAAAAATATAAGATATAGTGGTCCGTTCCGACATATGTACTAGCTGCAAAATAAAGAAGACTATCTGCAAAGTTTGCGTAGCAACGGACATCGACTCAGCTGGTGATGCTGATCAAGATTAAATATACTTTATGGGGTCGGAGATGCTTCCTTCACTGCGTTGCAAACTTCTGATCAAAATTATAATACCCTCTGCAAGGGTATAAATATAATAATCCTCTATACAGTTCAAATGTGTGTGATTTATTTCATCAGAGCTATTAGAAGCATTTCCCAGCCGGCGCTAAAGGAGAAAGTTGGTTCGTTTTTTGGAGCAGACGAGTTAGATGGCACAACAGGCTAATGTAAACACAGACGAAAACATGAACCTTTTAAGTGATAGTAACTTTCTAAATACAAGTGTTCACGCGTGAACACGAATATATGTATATATTTATATGAAAGTCTATCGCGCCCATCTTTAAATATAGAGGCCACTTGGGCACTTGACAAATATTGAACATGTAATCTGAACTCCTGCGTGGGATCTTAGAAGATAAGACGACCAGATGTGCGGTCTGTGTTGGTCATAGAGTAAAATTAGAATTCAATCTCCTATATAAGAGGGAGACCGTTTTAAATAAAATCAGTTTCTTACAATAACTTACAAGTATAAATCTTAAAATTATTAGGACCGCTTTACAGCAAGCTATCATAATATATCAACGGACTATGAAACCCCTGGAAGCTTCAGTTCTGAAAAAGAGCTAGATACCAGATAGTATCAGAATCAGAGAGAACTACTAGACCTTCCAACGGATATGGAAAGTCTACTAAAATAAGAGGGAAACCTAAGGTTTGCCTCCCAGTGAACTGACAGCGTTTACTGTGGACGTCCCACTCGGAACTCCAAACGCAAGATCCATATTCTAAAATATGGACGATCTAACGAAATGACATAGGGGTCATCGAATTCCTTTGACCACCGTTTAATAAATCTAATCACACCCCTGGCTTTATTCACAATGCACGAGATATGATTAATAAACTCCAATTTAGAATCTTAGGAAACCGCCATCAAATTACCAACTTGATCTTAACAGCACGATTGGTGCTGGTATCTCCGATTTTTGACAGCTGTCAAACGAGGATCCGGCAACCATTTACTTTGTCAAGAATAAACTTCCGCTCAGCCACATCTTTCTCTTGCGATTGGAACATTTAAGGAAACAGACGTGCGTTTTAACTTAACTTAAAAGTTCCGCGTGTGCACTACAACCATTGCGAGCAAGTCCTAATATATAGGCATCCCATCCATTCGTGTTTCAAAACAGTTTTGCAGCCAGCGCTGACCAAATTCTGTCCGCTGATTCTTCTTCCTCGTCGTCCCGCGTGTGGAAAAAGCCTGGAAGTGAGCAGTTTTAAATTCTGCAAACGCGAGGGCTATAGTAATTGTGTTTTCTTGGTTATTTTGGAGCAAGTGCAGATCCCTTGCAGTGCGAGAGAACAGTCTTGGCAGTCTGCTAATTTTCACCAAGCGTCCCAAATCCCGGCAATCTGCTAAAACTTGCAGTAGGCGTCCCCAAACGTGGGCACGTGGAGCACCTTGCGCTGCTGAAATTGGCGGCAGTCACCACAAGTCCCTAACAGGGTAACATTTCGTTTTTCTTGTTGGACAGGCGTATTATTTCCTAGGTATGCATAGCTTAGCCTTGCAAAAAGTTCGGGTTTAACCTCATTATATTCTCAGGCTTCCAAAAACTTTTGATCAGCCTCTAAACGTACAAGGAGCTGGCCCATTCTCAAAACTGCGCTCAGCTAGAAACTCGAGTGTTGGTCGGCATCTTGTGCGTGATTGGGGCAGCATCTGATCGAAAGTTCTGGCACACCCTCACCTAGGCAGCACCCGAATTTAACCTCACTCGGACATACTCTCAACCGGATTTAAATTCACTCGGACATACTCTCAACCGGATTTAACCTCACTCTGACATACTCTAAACCGGATTTAACCATACTTGAATTTACTCTCAATTGGACTTACTCTTAGCTGGATTTATTTTTACCTCTATAGTCACTTAACTACGCAAACAGTTTCGATGAGCTGTAGATCGCGCTGCAGTCGCTTTCGTAACAACTTTTTTCGAGGGAATGATCGTAAGTACACATACAAGTGTCTTTGATAAACTAACCAAACACATACATAAAAAGAATATGATTATATCCTGAATTATTACTTACAGTTCGAAATCTTTTAACATTTAGAATGGAATAAAGTAGAACTTTAATGGGCACCTGAGCTAAATGGGTTTCACTTTTAATGGGTAAGGGCAATCAATCATGGAATGTCTTTACAGATAGGGCGGGCCAAGCCGAAGACCAATAACACCTGAGTTCTTCAATAATAGGGTTTACAATATCCAAGATATGGATATTTGTTTTGATCGTCTGGATTGACTTTATCCTTCCCCAAGCCTTCCTAACTCTGTCTACAAATTTTATTGTGTGGCGATGATACTGACTAGGGAGTAACCGACCCCCTTGCCTCTTCCCTGAGCTAGGCCGTTCCCGTAGGCAGAGTATGCACCCAGCCGGTATCCACCTAACCGTATTCGTCACAGCGGATACCCAAATCGTCGACTAGAGTGATCCTTTCCAAGGAGCAACAGTTCAGCGTAAAAGTCGCAAGCTTCGGAGAGACACGTTCGAATGTCATCAGCTTGCATTCAGAACCATTAAAGATCAATAAGCTTGCACTGCACAACTTTTGAAAGTTAATAAGATCTGTTTGTAAATCCGTCTGACTATCGCCGTCCTTATATTGCACGCAAAGTTTAACGTCGTCAGCGTACATGAGTACTCTAGAGTTAGTCTGAACTTTGGGCAGATCGTTAACCAGAGGTCACCCGGAAAACATTCGACAAGTTGTTTTCAGATAACTTGAAAGGCACCTAAGAAAATCGACGGGAAAACCTTTTAAGTCGACTTTCCTTATAAGAAGGGAATGATTAACGGAGTCAAATGCTTTACTGAATCTGTATAGATCAAATCTGTCTGCAAATTTTGTGGAAAGCGCCTTGTAATAGAAGAAGTGAGTTCCAGAATAATAAATCCAAGTTGGCGTGGTGAAATTACTGATCTACACAGATGTTGCAAATGGAAGGAGAGTATTTACGTTTTCGAAAACTTTTGGGATGGCTGACAGCTTAGGGATTCCTCTATAGTTGTTCGCATCCACTTTGCTACCTTTTTTGTGGAGAGGAATGACGAATGAATAAGGATAAGGTAAACAATTTTAGAAGGGAACTGCACAGGGCCACGGCACAACACCTAAGCAGACAGCCTTGTATTCCATCGGGACCTGGCGTATAAACCGGCTTGACACGTTGAAGATCCAAAAGAAGAGAGCTTTATTTTAAGCTAGGACTGAAGATTAGGTTTATTTTGGGCTCGTTATAAGAATAGGTCTGGGTTAAATCGGATGGCGGAGAATAAGTAGTTCGAAAAAAACTGAGCAAAAAGATCGGCGATTGCCTGATCATTGTTTGCTGTCGTAGGTGGTAGAGACTCGAACCTAAAAATATATCAGTGCACGCCTGGACCGACTAGAGAACAGTACTTTCTTGGCTAACTATGGATCCAAAAAATGTTTATACTTTCGTCATGCACAGAGTTGGAGGAATCATGGAGACTGCGAACGCAAGTCAATGGCAATGGGTGCCGACCACACTGAACCCTACAGACATGGCCACGAAATTAATCCTGAAACCGAACGCTGAAGATTGGGTGATTTTCCAGCAATCCACGGACGCATGGCCCAAACAGCCCTCTACCACAGCATTTTCTGATGTCGACAATTCTGAGACACGAAGAGTAGTCTTGGTGATAAGAAACTCAGTTTCAAATCAATGCAATAGACTTATCTTGAATCCTTTTTATACTGCAAGCGTCTGTATCAAGCGACAGCTACTTTTATTTTGAACTTGCAAATACTTTGATCAAAGTGTAGAGCAGAGTCTATAGTCAAGACTCTTATACCTGAACTCAACACCACGGCGAAGATCCTGCTTATTCGGAAGGCCGAACAAGAGAAACTTGACTCACATCAACACAATGAAGCTCTCAAGAAACTAAGCATTCGGCTGGGCCTACATGTTACCATCGACGCCGCAGAACTGCTACGTACTTAAGGACGTTCTGGAGCATTTAACCAAAACATAGACCAAATCGTGCTATCAAAAGAGGATAGAGTTGCACACCTAATCATCAGGCTTTTCACGAGAAGAATCACCACATTCTCTATCAGAGAACGAGTAATTTGATCCGAAAACGCAAATAAACAATGAACGTGTGCCAACAATTAAGGAATAATTCCGCGACTCATCAACCGCCACAAATGGCCCCGCTACCCTACGCCAGAATCGCCAGCTTTGAGAGACCTTTCACTTCGGTCAACTTCGGCCGAAAAAAAAAAAAAAAAAAACGATAGTCATTTTTACCTGTCTCACTCTTCGTTCTATTCACATTAAACTAGCTTACAGCATACTAATTTCATGTCGCGTTGCAGAATTCCGAGGGAAATATTCTGGTATAATAGAAAGAATTTTAAGGCAGCAGAGAAGGTGGTCAAAGAAAATCTAAAAAACGCCTTGTAAATCTGTTTGTCCGAACAATAACTTTAACGACGAGAGTTTACGAAACGTATTGATGAACGCCGAATATGTTATAAACGCTCGCCCACTAACATTTGCATCCTTGGAAGCTGAGGATAACGACGCACTTACGCCAAACCACTTGTTGCTGGGATCAGCAGACGGGTACAAGCCACCGGCTACCAGCGACAAAAGTTTAAAACACCGCTGGTGCCAGGCACAAAGTTTTGCAGATCTCTTTTGGAAAAGGTGGGTGAAGGAATACACCCCAATAATCACTATGAAATTCATGTGGTTCACAAAGCGTCCTCCAATAGCAATCGGAAACAACGTAATTTTAATGGACGAGAATTTACCAAGGATTCTCTGGACCAAATGGAGAGTCCCAAACTTCGCCACCGCGAAAGATAGCCAAGTACGGTCAGCCTCTATAAAAAGGTAAAATTTTAAAAATATCGAAGTTTTTACATTTTTATAACATTAACCTACACATTTTACATTTTCGTATAAATCAACCGATCGCTTATATGGCAGCTATATGATATAGTTGTCCGATCCTAATGAAATTAACACCGTAATTCAAAAACTGTGAAAACCAGCTATATTTGGAAATTTATAATAGTAATACGTTGAGAAACAGGAAAGATATAATTTGTTTCCATTAATTTTCCGATGTCATTCCTATGTCAGCTATAAGATATAGCGCTCCGATTTGCATAAAATTTAAAATGTATAGCTATAATAAAATGAGAGGGTTTTATATTCAATTTGAGCCCAATATCTTTAAAAATATAAGATATAGTGGTCCGTTCCGACATATGTACTAGCTGCAAAAGAAAGAAGACTATCTGCAAAGTTTGCGTAGCAACGGACATCGACTCAGCTGGTGATGCTGATCAAGATTAAATATACTTTATGGGGTCGGAGATGCTTCCTTCACTGCGTTGCAAACTTCTGATCAAAATTATAATACCCTCTGCAAGGGTATAAATATAATAATCCTCTATACAGTTCAAATGTGTGTGATTTATTTCATCAGAGCTATTAGAAGCATTTCCCAGCCGGCGCTAAAGGAGAAAGTTGGTTAGTTTTTTGGAGCAGACGAATTAGATGGCACAACAGGCTAATGTAAACACAGACGAAAACATGAACCTTTTAAGTGATAGTAACTTTCTAAATACAAGTGTTCACGCGTGAATACGAATATATGTATATATATATATATGAAAGTCTATCGCGCCTATCATGTACATGTAATCTGAACTCCTGCGTGGGATCTTAGAAGATAAGACGACCAGATGTGCGGTCTGTGTTGGTCATAGAGTAAAATTAGAATTCAATCTCCTATATAAGAGGGAGACCGTTTTAAATAAAATCAGTTTCTTACAATAACTTACAAGTATAAATCTTAAAATTATTAGGACCGCTTTACAAGCTATCATAATATATCAACGGACTATGAAACCCCTGGAAGCTTCAGTTCTGAAAAAGAGCTAGATACCAGATAGTATCAGAATCAGAGAGAACTACTAGACCTTCCAACGGATATGGAAAGTCTACTAAAATAAGAGGGAAACCTAAGGTTTGCCTCCCAGTGAACTGACAGCGTTTACTGTGGACGTCCCACTCGGAACTCCAAACGCAAGATCCATATTCTAAAATATGGACGATCTAACGAAATGACATAGGGGTCATCGAATTCCTTTGACCACCGTTTAATAAATCTAATCACACCCCTGGCTTTATTCACAATGCACGAGATATGATTAATAAACTCCAATTTAGAATCTTAGGAAACCGCCATCAAATTACCAACTTGATCTTAACAGCACGATTGGTGCTGGTATCTCCGATTTTTGACAGCTGTCAAACGAGGATCCGGCAACCATTTACTTTGTCAAGAATAAACTTCCGCTCAGCCACATCTTTCTCTTGCGATTGGAACATTTAAGGAAACAGACGTGCGTTTTAACTTAACTTAAAAGTTCCGCGTGTGCACTACAACCATTGCGAGCAAGTCCTAATATATAGGCATCCCATCCATTCGTGTTTCAAAACAGTTTTGCAGCCAGCGCTGACCAAATTCTGTCCGCTGATTCTTCTTCCTCGTCGTCCCGCGTGTGGAAAAAGCCTGGAAGTGAGCAGTTTTAAATTCTGCAAACGCGAGGGCTATAGTAATTGTGTTTTCTTGGTTATTTTGGAGCAAGTGCAGATCCCTTGCAGTGCGAGAGAACAGTCTTGGCAGTCTGCTAATTTTCACCAAGCATCCCAAATCCCGGCAATCTGCTAAAACTTGCAGTAGGCGTCCCCAAACGTGGGCACGTGGAGCACCTTGCGCTGCTGAAATTGGCGGCAGTCACCACAAGTCCCTAACAGGGTAACATTTCGTTTTTCTTGTTGGACAGGCGTATTATTTCCTAGGTATGCATAGCTTAGCCTTGCAAAAAGTTCGGGTTTAACCTCATTATATTCTCAGGCTTCCAAAAACTTTTGATCAGCCTCTAAACGTACAAGGAGCTGGCCCATTCTCAAAACTGCGCTCAGCTAGAAACTCGAGTGTTGGTCGGCATCTTGTGCGTGATTGGGGCAGCATCTGATCGAAAGTTCTGGCACACCCTCACCTAGGCAGCACCCGAATTTAACCTCACTCGGACATACTCTCAACCGGATTTAAATTCACTCGGACATACTCTCAACCGGATTTAACCTCACTCTGACATACTCTAAACCGGATTTAACCATACTTGAATTTACTCTCAATTGGACTTACTCTTAGCTGGATTTATTTTTACCTCTATAGTCACTTAACTACGCAAACAGTTTCGATGAGCTGTAGATCGCGCTGCAGTCGCTTTCGTAACAACTTTTTTCGAGGGAATGATCGTAAGTACACATCCAAGTGTCTTTGATAAACTAACCAAACACATACATAAAAAGAATATGATTATATCCTGAATTATTACTTACAGTTCGAAATCTTTTAACATTTAGAATGGAATAAAGTAGAACTTTAATGGGCACCTGAGCTAAATGGGTTTCACTTTTAATGGGTAAGGGCAATCAATCATGGAATGTCTTTACAGATAGGGCGGGCCAAGCCGAAGACCAATAACACCTGAGTTCTTCAATAATAGGGTTTACAATATCCAAGATATGGATATTTGTTTTGATCGTCTGGATTGACTTTATCCTTCCCCAAGCCTTCCTAACTCTGTCTACAAATTTTATTGTGTGGCGATGATACTGACTAGGGAGTAACCGACCCTCTTGCCTCTTCCCTGAGCTAGGCCGTTCCCGTAGGCAGAGTATGCACCCAGCCGGTATCCACCTAACCGTATTCGTCACAGCGGATACCCAAATCGTCGACTAGAGTGATCCTTTCCAAGGAGCAACAGTTCAGCGTAAAAGTCGCAAGCTTCGGAGAGACACGTTCGAATGTCATCAGCTTGCATTCAGAACCATTAAAGATCAATAAGCTTGCACTGCACAACTTTTGAAAGTTAATAAGATCTGTTTGTAAATCCGTCTGACTATCGCCGTCCTTATATTGCACGCAAAGTTTAACGTCGTCAGCGTACATGAGTACTCTAGAGTTAGTCTGAACTTTGGGCAGATCGTTAACCAGAGGTCACCCGGAAAACATTCGACAAGTTGTTTTCAGATAACTTGAAAGGCACCTAAGAAAATCGACGGGAAAACCTTTTAAGTCGACTTTCCTTATAAGAAGGGAATGATTAACGGAGTCAAATGCTTTACTGAATCTGTATAGATCAAATCTGTCTGCAAATTTTGTGGAAAGCGCCTTGTAATAGAAGAAGTGAGTTCCAGAAGGTTAGTTGTCGTTGATCTTCGTGTAAGAAATCCAAGTTGGCGTGGTGAAATTACTGATCTACACAGATGTTGCAATTGGAAGGAGAGTATTTACGTTTTCGAAAACTTTTGGGATGGCTGACAGCTTAGGGATTCCTCTATAGTTGTTAGCATCCACTTTGCTACCTTTTTTGTGGAGAGGAATGACGAATGAATAAGGATAAGGTAAACACTTTTAGAAGGGAACTGCACAGGGCCACGGCACAACACCTAAGCAGACAGCCTTGTATTCCATCGGGACCTGGCGTATAAACCGGCTTGACACGTTGAAGATCCAAAAGAAGAGAGCTTTATTTTAAGCTAGGACTGAAGATTAGGTTTATTTTGGGCTCGTTATAAGAATAGGTCTGGGTTAAATCGGATGGCGGAGAATAAGTAGTTTGAAAAAACTGAGCAAAAAGATCGGCGATTTCCTGATCATTGTTTGATGTAGTATTTTCAAATGAAAGCGAGGAAGGATGTGTAATAGGCTTACGTTTAGTGTTGACAAAATTATAAAACTGTTTTGGGTCCACCGCGAACTGAACCCTACAACGAGTCAGATAGTTTTTATAACACTGCGCGTTAAGCACGGTGAACTTAGACCGAGCCGCTAAATAACGAGAATGGACTGCTTGAGAACCGTTACGTTTAAATTTAGAATAGAGATTGGACTTAATGTTTTTGAGGCGAGTCAACTCTTTACTAAACCAGGGAGGCTTATTTGAGATTGACGGATAGTAAAGCGGAACACATTCTGTAAAAAAGGAATTCATAGCATTATAAAAAAATATCCATGGCACCCACCATGTAGAGATCGGACCAATCAAAATCAGATATGAAATTATTCATAGGAACAGAATGCGCTTTAAAGTGTGAGTGTACACATATTAGGATATATCAGTTGAAATTAAGGACATAATGCTCCCCTTTTAGTGAGTGAAACAGAGCAGAAATAGGGATAAAGTGGCTGAAATGGGGAAAAGAATAGTTATTTTTTTATTTTGTTTATTTGTTTATTGTTTTATATCCTAGCGTCACAAGTATAATACTTATTTTTACTGCGCTAGTCACTTTCTCATTATTCTCATTATTAGTAATCAAATAAAAACACCTCTTAACGAGGTGAGATTAAAGTGACGATGGCACATCCAACTCAAAAAATTTCTGATACCAAATTTTGTGACGATTAATAGTTATTTAAACAAAAATATTTAACAAGTTTTTAATTAGTTTCAAAATCGGCACGCTGCCTGTTTTGCTTTTTTAATTTTTCAGCTAAGTGCCGATTTTGAAACTAATTAAAAACTTTTTAAATATTTTTGTTTAAATAACTGTTAATCGTCACAAAATTTGGTATCAGAAATTTTTGGAGTTCAATGTGCCATCGTCACTTTAATCTCACCTCGTTAAGAGGTATTTTTATTTGATATCAGAAGTTTTTTAAATGACATATGTATGTACATACATAGGTCTCCCATTGTTGTTATAAGTTTTTGTTTGAAACTCAAATGAGAAAAATTAACAAAAAAAAATACATAAAAGAAGTTAGCTATATGGGATCATTGCTACTAATTTTGATGAGAAAGCGAATTTTCGGAGATATATCTCAAGGGCTATACTGCCTGAAGTGACTATAAAAATCGTAAAAGCCATTAAACAAAAAAAACGTTTAATCTTAAAAAGAAAATTAATTTGAATTCTAACTTCTTAATTATAATATTTAGAAACATTTTGTTAAGGCAAAGTAATTATCATATCAAAATACTTTTCCAACAACATATAGCACGTTTCTGTAACTTTAGTCGTTTAGAAGTTATGGGCGCGAGAAATTTCCTTTTTTCCCGGGAAAGTAGTGGAAAACGCAACAATTAGATTAAATTAAAAAAATAAAAATTTTAAACGACTTCTTTTAAATTTAAATTATATTAAATTTTATTTGATGGTTTTAAATTTTATTGCATTGTGCACGTCTATACATGACTCTACATGATTTCTTACATAAATGTATGTATAGTGCATGTAAAAAGTTTGGTATATGGGATCTTTGCTACTAATTTTAATGAATAATATCTCGAGAAAGCGAATTTTCCCAGATATGTGTTATACTAATTTTAATGAATAATATCTCGAGAAAGCGAATTTTCCCAGATATGTGTTATATACCAAAAGTTGAGCAATCTCAAGGGCTATATGGCCTTGAGTGACTATCAAAATCGTTGGAGCCATTTTTAAGTAAGCTTCAAAAACTTAAAACAAAAATTAATTTTAATTATAAATTCTTAAATACTATATTTAGATAAATAATGTCAAGGCAAAGCTATTATCATTTCAAAATACCTTTCAATATACATAAAGCACGTTTCTGTAGCTTTAGTCGTTTAGAAGTTATGGGCGCGGGAAATCTGGCTTTTTTAGCTGTTTTCCCGCCAAACTAGCGGGAGACCCAAAAGGTCGTAAAACAAAAAATTGGTCAGCTCGAGCTGTTTAATAAAATAAAAGTAGTTCCAGGACTCTAAATCAAAATAATCGACAGACACACAGACAGACAGACAGACAAACAACAGGACAAACGTTTTCAGTTCGGAAAGGCCGTTAAAATCTTGTTTATTGAATATCTTTTGAACGGAGTATCGGATCAGGATGATCGAAGTGTCATTCGACGCGTATTTAGATCACAACAACGTAGCTAGATCACAACAACATTAAAAATCTTGGGATTTTTGCTCCACCGGCCCCAATAGCTCCAAATTTCAAAATGTTCAATTTCGCACTTTCACTCCAATTTCTCCTAAACTAATCCGTTTTTGAAAAATCTTAGTATGCAGTTTCAAAGAGGTTTGCAATACCTTTCGATCAAGATATAAATGGTTCTGATAGGACTATCGTAGCAGATTATCAATTCTACGGCTTTATATAGTAGTAGTAGTAGTCTCCTTGCACACCACAGTCTCGGTGCACATCGTCACTACGTGGACTGCCGTCCACAGTGATAAAAGCTTTATATCCAAAAACTCGACGACGCACCAACACTAGCTCGATCGCAGCCAACGAATAATATTTTTAGGCGTGTGCCAAATGTAAAGCGATTAGCTCTCCTAAAGATAATGTCGCTCTACAATAGATAACGTTTTCAGAGATCGACTCGGCTGGTGATGCTGATTAAGAATATATATACTTCATGGGGTCGGAGATCTCTCCTTCACTGCGTTCCAAATATCATGGCAAAATGATTATAAAATGTAAAATGTGTAGGTAATAATAAAAAAATTTACAATCTTTGATATTTTTCAATTCTACCGAAATGAATCGACTTCAATGATCCAATTGAAGATTGCAAGGGTATTATACCCTACGGGTATAAAAACACTGAATTTCAGGGGACAATCACAAGCAATCCAACAGTTGACAATCACAAAAAAATAGTACAAACCACTCTCTTTCGATGACATTATAGATTGATTTACAAAAACGTGGATCAGTGCCTATTTTATTAACTTTAACCAGCATGTTTTTTTCGTGCGCTCGAAACTCCTCCAATCAGCTGTTTTAAAAGTCAATATCTTAACAGAAAGTGCCTCTGTTGAATGTTCTGTTACGTAACATTGAAGTCTGATGTTTTACTAACACAATGACGTCATAAAGTCTTAATATTAAGGACTTTCAAAAAATGGGTTTTTGGCCACAAAAAGTGGTCATCCAGCCTATAGTGCCACGGTTCAAACTCGATTTTACTACGATTTTACTCAAATTTTTCAGAGCACGACCGCACAGATATTTTTTTTTACACATCTTTTTTTGCGGATAAATGTTAAATTAAATATAACACTCGATTTAGCCATGTCCGTCTGTCCGTCGCTACGCAAACTAGTGTCTCAGTTTTTGAGCTATCTAAATAAAACTTTGCAAATGGTCTTCTTCAAATTGCAGAAAGTTTATTTGTCGGAACGGCTGGAATCGGACCACTATATCTTATAGCTGCCGAAGGAATGATCAGAAAAATAATGGAAAAACAATGATAACTTCCGTAAATGGGGGCTGCAGACAGCTGCAGCAAGACTCTATTGAATTCGATTAAGAAATATTCAAAGAATTTTTTACAAAAATATGGCAAATGTACAAAAATGTACCATTTTGTTATTTTCCATCAAAGTTGAAAAATAGTGAGAATATGGACACTTAGTAAAAAATTAATTACCTGTAGAAACAAGAAGCAAACAGCAAAATGTTAATTCTATTGTATACCTAATAAGTATGTCGAGGAATCACTAGAATCGTCCTCTGCTTCAGGCTGCTCTTCGTGCTGGTCCGAACGGAAACGTTTTCTGGCGCGTGGCATCTTTTCAGTTTGGCTCTTCAAATACGAATGATCTCTCTTACTGCTTGCATCCCTTTTTGCCAGCGTCGCTCTCTACTTTATTTTACTCTCGCTCTCACATTCTAATACACACACTTCTGAGAGCCATCCGTTATTCCTTTTTGATGCGGACACCTGCATCCTTCTATCTCGCTCACACCAGTGCACAGACTACCGTTGACGACAGAAACTGTTGCCTCCATTTGAACAGCCGAAGGAACAGCACAGAAGCACATGAAAACGAATGGGAAGCGAATGACAAACCAAAGCTAACAGTTGTTATAATTTGAATTGGCCAACTAATCTATGACACGGCCATCCTGACGTTCACACGTCCTCGTGTGTTTCCAACTTTAAAACATTTTAAAATATTATCTCTCAATAATAAATAGAACTAGACATGTACCTTGAAGTTAAAGCAAAAAAACTATATTTTCATTAATCAGAAGTCTTATAAGCTATTAATCTATGAATAACAAACCAAACTTAGCATTTTTTCTTTTCTTAACATTTTTTTCTTAATAACATTATTCTTTTAAATTCAAAAGTTATACAGAATTCTTAATTCTTAACTAGCAGATCGAACTTCCACTTCCTCATACGTAAACAAAGGACAATACTTTTATTATTTTAAGCCTTGAGATCCGGACTACCATCAATTCAAACAATATTCCTTTTACATTTTCATTTGCTTCTCCAATAAGCAATCACATTGTTACATCGTCAATCACTATCTCTAACAATTTTCATTTTAATTAACAATTTAAGTCTTGTCTCGACCAACCGGCCAACATAGCACACAGTTGTCTCGACTATAAACAGATAAATTGACCAATCGGCCAACACATAGCACACAGTTGTCTTAACTGTAAACAGATCAATCTAAGGGTTCTCATTTCAACTAACCGGCCAACACATGGCACACAGTTGTCATTTACATCTTCTTATTTCATAAATCATCACAGTCATCACCGGCATCGACATCATCTTCATCCATGACCACCTCGTCATGCTCTGTGGTAATCCTCTTCTCAGGCATTCTTCGTAAAAATTCGTGGGAATATTTGTAAGTTCGATTGCCCTTTAACGCTTTTAATTTATATCGATCACCTGGTAATACCTCAACAACTAACGAGAAAGAAAGCTAAACCGAAGTTGGTATACCCTTGCAGTCTGCAATTGGATCATTGAACCACTTTAGTAATGTTGAAAAAACATCGAATTTTGTAAATTTTAAATTTTACATGTATAATTTTACATTTTCATATAAATCGACCGATCGCTTCTATGGCAGCTATATGATATAGTGGTCCGATCTTAATGAAATTAAAACCGTAATTCTAGAACCATAAAAAACTGCTATATCTCAAAATTTATAGAAATACGTTCAAAAACAGAGAAGTTAAGATTTTTTTTTACATTAATTTCGTTATCATTCCTATGGCAGCTGTAGGACATATATACTGCGTGCTAAAGAAATAAGACTATGCTGAAAATTTCAGCTCGATAGCTCAAAAACTGAGACTAGTTCGCGTAGAAACCGACAGACGGACATGGCTGGATCGACTCGGCTGGTGATGCTGATCAAGAATATATATACTTTATGGGGTCGGAGATGCCTCCTTCACTGCGTTGCAAACACCTGGTCAAAATTATAATACCCTCTTCAAGGGTATAAAAATGGGCCTTTAAACTTGGGGTCTAGTTTTGTCTGATGTCGCTCCTCATTCTTGAGTAAGACATGATCCCCAACTTTATGCTAAATAATAGTGGCTTTATTCCGATCGAATCTTAATTTGTCATATTTGGAATTTTGTTCCATATTGTGCTTAGCTATATTTCTGATTAGATTTACATCAACCACACTATCGTTTTCAGCAACGGTTACCCGATTGGGAGTGCAATTAAGAGCCAGTTGAATTTCGTACAAAGCGTCCTACCAAGATCGCTTGCCTGTTTCAACCGCAGTTAGCATAGATTTAAGAGTACTCATCACTCGTTCGACCTGGCCATTGGCCCGGCTGGCGCCAGTTGCGATCAAATGTAAATTTATCTTTTGTGCTGAGCAAAAGTCACGAAACACAGTACTAGCAAAGCTACGTCCCTGATCAGCTATCAAACGGGAAGGAACCCCAAAAATCGATACTAAAGACCTCACTGACTTGATGCAGCTTTCTGAGTCTAGTTTAGTGGTGTGAAACAAGTGGACGAACTTAGAAAATGTATCTATTTGAACGATTATATATTCCTTTTGGTCATTTTTACCACTAAACTTCCCTGTGATATCAATATGAACTGTATGAAACGGGACGCTCACTTTCGGAATGGGATGCAATTCAGCTTGTACCTTGCCAGTCGGAGGTTTAGATAACCTACAGGTAATGCAATTGTCAACGAATTTACGGGCATATTTTGACATTTTGTCGAACCAATAATACTCGTACATTTTTGCAAGGGGTCAAAGGTTTTTGCTATATCCTCAGGAAGTTCTCCATTGCGCAATTTTGACACGATAGATGATGTTTCTTCGTCTCTTTGCTGCTCTGCCAGCAACCAGTTGTCGGTAATCTCTGTCAAGTTTATACGCTTTTCGGTTATACCTTTTGAATTTTTACGATCTTCCAACACTGGGTTTCGAGAGAGAAAGTCTACATGAGCCATTCGATCACCTGGTCTATACTCAATATCGAACTTAAAAACCTGCATATACGACCACCACCTTTGCACTCTAGGAGTTAACTCTGCTTTGGTTTTGGAAGCTTTGAGCGAATTACAATCCGTATATACCAAAAATGTACGACCATGCAAGTAATGACTGAAATACTTCATGGAGACATATACTGCGAGCGTTTCCAACTCGTATGAGTGGTATCGTGATTCGGCGGGGGAAGTCCTTTTGCTGAAATACTCGATCACTCGAGGCTTGTTCGCGATCCTATGCAATAAAATGGCCCCGTAACCATCAGCACTTGCGTCGGTGTGAAGCTCAATCGGAAAAAGTGGGTCGAATATAGTGAGCACGGGTTCATTGGTCAAGATAGAAATTACTCTTTGCCGTACTTGCTCGTGCTCCGGGTTCCACTCAAACGATATGCTTTTGGAAGTTAAAGCATACAGAGGTTTCAACAATTGTGAGAACTGAGGGACAAATTGCCTAAAATAAGAAACGAGACCAATAAACTGTCTCAGCTGGGTCACAGACTGTGGGGGTGGCAGATCAGTCAATGCTTTTATTTTCCTTGGATTGGGTCTTATTTCACCTGCCTTAACTTCAAACCCCAAATATTCAACACAGGATTTAAGAAATGAGCATTTGGTGATATTAAAAGAAAATCCGGCTTTATATAGGGTTTGCAAAACTACATCAAGTCTTTCTAAAGCTTCGTCTTTGGTACCTGCTACTACCATAACGTCGTCCATGTAAACGACTACATACGAATGAACAAGATCACCTAAAGCATAGTTAATAGCTCGTTGAAATACGTAAGGGGCATTCTTCAACCCAAATGGCATGGTAACAAACTCATACTGTCCGTCCGGAGTAACGAACGCTGTTCGTTCGATCGAATTCGGATGAATTGGAATTTGGTAAAATCCGCTTGCCATATTTTTGCAGGTGAAAACTTAGCACCACTTAGTCTACCTATCTGGTCCGAAATAAGTGGCAACGGATACTTGTCAGAAATAGTGTTCGAATTTAGTTCCCTATAATCAACACAGAGACGGTCCGTTCCATTTTTCTTCTTAACAAGAAGCATCGGGCTCGCAAAGGGGGAAGAACTTGGTCTTATGATGTTCGCATCCAACAGCTGTTTAATAGACATTCGCACTTGTTCTTTTTCTTCCACGCTCAATCTGTAAGGTCGTCTCTTAACTATCTTGTTTGGATCAATCTGTCGTATCTCTAGCTGCCCCGTAGTTACGCGACTTTGTGGAATACCGTTTATAAACGAACCAGAATAATTTTGAAGCATTGATATTAGCCTATCCTTTTCTAAACCACTTAGATCGGTATCAACATTGGCCAAATCGGGAACACAGTCTGAAGTCAAGACAGGCAATACAGTTTTTTCATTAAACATTGAAAGTGAATTAGATGTAATTGTTACACCGATTCCCTGGCTCAAAATTTCTCGCCCAATCAAAGCATCGTATTTGATATAACTATCTTGAACTGCATGGAAAAGAACTTCGAAGGAATGATCACAAATCAAAACTTTAGCCAATATCTGTAGGGTGCTAGAAACCGTATTACTACCAATACCTCTTAAAATTACTACGTTATTTATTCTAGGTCCAGACATCTTTAGCGAGACGGCTTCCTTGATGAGCGAACACTCGGTTTCTGAGTCAAAACAAAATTGGAACGACTCACCAAATTGTTGAAAAGTTCCAAGGGGCTCAAGTACGGTACACAGGTTGACATCTTTAACGTGATCCCTCTTGATCAGCATTGAGCGCTCCTGACGATCCGGGCACACAGTAGCCACATGCCCTTCCTTTCCACACTTGAAGCAGATTAGAGTCGAGCGATCTCTTCCTCCGTTATGTCCAGAACGTTGATTAGCTAGTTGACTATGTCGCGGTGGCTCACCAGAAAACCGACACTCCGCCTTCTTGTGACCCTCTTTTCCGCATTTGTGACATCTGATATTGAAGAATGGTCTTGTTTTCTTATTAGTCGGGGCCGATAAGACGTCGCCAGTACCGCGGCTCGGTCCCGCATCAAAAGAAAAGGCTTTCAACTCCTGTTGCAACTCGTTCCGAGAATTGAATTCTGTAGTAAAAGCCAAGCGTCACAATCGCTTGTCCAGTCCAGCCACGTGTGCCAAAGCAACAGAAAGGGCAATTTGCTCTACCGTCAGGGACTTCCGTCTGGACATCAGGGATGTTACAACTCTGCTTCCATACAGCGACATAGATTCTCCCTCTGTTGGGCGACCACTCAGCAGATTCAACACAGTTGCAGCCAAGGTCTCCGTTCCGTCGAAATACTGCAAAAACAGTTCTCTGAACTGCGTCCATGTGATCCCAGGGTAGACCGTTTGTGCAAGCCAATGAGACGCGCTTCCTTGCAAGAATCGACTGAGAGCCATCACGAGAGCGCTGCCTTCCAGACTGTTTTCGGAAAGAATGTAATCCACCGTTGCACTCCATGATACTGCATCCGCGCTTGCACGATCAGGATTGAAGTTTGGCAATACAACTGTAACTGCGTCATTCGGGGCTCGCTGCACTGCTTTTATAAGTTCCGAGAAAGTACGATTTTGTGATTCCAAAAGCAGCTTCAGATTACTTTCGCTTTCGGTTTGAGGCCTGGGCAATCCCACTTCTGATGTCGAGGAATTACTAGAATCGTCCTCTGCTTCAGGCTGCTCTTCGTGCTGGTCGGAACGGAAACGTTTTCTGGCGCGTGGCATCTTTTCAGTTTGGCTCTTCAAATACGAATAATCTCTCTTACTGCTTGCGTCCCTTTTTGCCAGCGTCGCTCTTTACTTTATTTTACTCTCGCTCTCGCACTCCAATACACACACTTCTGAGAGATTTCCTTTATTCCTTTTTGAAGCGGACAACTGCATCCTTCTATCTCGCTCACACCAGTGCACAGACTAAAGTTGACGACAGAAACTGTTGCCTCCATTTGAACAGCCGAAGGAACAGCACAGAAGCACTTGAAATCGAATGGGAAGCGAAAGACAAACCAAAGCTAACAGTTGTTATAATTTGAATTGGCCAACTAATCTACGACAAGTACCTTAATGAATAAAACCAAAAAATTGAGAATCCATTAACTAGTTCTCTTGAAAATCTTCCTGAAATTTTGTCAAATTGGATGAAAACTGTGCGTTTTTTTTATTGAAAAATTGGTCAACTTTGAAACGGTATATCTTTAAAAAAAAAAATGAACTTATTGATATTTTGCATTTGTAATCTTTAAACAATTATTAAGATGTGTCTATCCAAAATAACAAACGCGAACATCAAATTTTGGATTTTTGCAACGCCGTTTGTTCTAGAGCTACCATAGTGCAGCGTACATGAGAACTCTTGAATTAGTCAAAACTTTGCGCAAGTCGTTAATAAATAATGTAAAAACTGAGGGACCCAGTTGGCTCCCTTGCGGGACACCAGAGGTCACCCGGCGAACATTCGACAAGTTGTTTTTAAAGAGGACCTTTTGCGTCCTGCCATTCAGATAACTTGAGATCCACCTAAGGAAGTCGATAAAAAGGAGAATAATGAATAGATCACATCTGTCTGAAAATTTTGTGGAAAGCCCCTTATAATGAAAGAAGTGAGATCCAGAAGGTTAGTTGTCGTTAATCTTCGTTTAATAAATCCATGTTGGCATGGAGAAATTACTGATCTACATAGGTGCTGGAAATGTGGAGAAATTACGTTTTCAAAAAGTTTTAGGATGGCTGACAACTTAGAGATTCCTCTATAGTTGTTAGCATCCACTTTGCTTCCTTTATTGTGGAGAGGACTGACGAATTATTCCTTCCAAATAAGGGGAAATTGGGATGTTTCTAAGGATAAGGTAAACAATTTTAGAAGGGGACTGCACAGGGCCTCGGCACAATACCTAAGCACACAGCCTGGCACAAACCGGCTTGACACGTTGTAGATCCAAAAGAAGGGAGCTTTCGTTTAAGCAAGGACTGCAAGATAGCCCCAATTAAACCCCAACTTACAATTCCAAGGGCGGAATTGTGTGCAGAATGTCTGCAAAAATGTTCAAGCATCTTAAAGATCACTTAACTATCCATGTTAACTTTTCAGAAACGGTCTTCTGGTCGGATTCAATGATTGTTCTGAGCTGGATTCACGGAGGAGCTGCAAGATGGAAGGTATTCGTCGCCAACCGCATAAGCAAGATTCTGGAGCTATGTAATGGGGATCAGTGGCATCATGTGCCCTCTGAGGATAATCCGGCCGATCTATTGAGTCGAGGAATCACTGTGACAAAATTGGCAGATTGCCATTTATGGTGGCATGGGCCGCCTTGGCTGAAATTGCATAAATGTGACTGGCCAGCTATATCATCAGATCCCGGAGCCGATGTACGAGTCAGCAGCGAATCGAAGGAAGTACAATGCAATGCCATTGCTGTTCAGAAGGAACCCGGGCATTTTATATGGGAGAGCTGTTCATCATATACGCGCCTAGTTCGAATCATGGCATATATGCAAAGGTTCATAACTAATTGCCAGTCCGCAAAATCTGATCGAATTGTGGACTCCCTTAAGGTGAGCGAGACTATGAAAGGATTCACGTGGGTGATTCGAATTTGTCAACGGGAATGTTTTATAGGCGAATGGAAACTCTCACGTGGGTGATTCGAATTTGTCAATGGGAATGTTTTATAGGCGAATGGAAACTCTTATCGGAAGGAAAAACATTACCCAAACAGAGTTCGCTGCTACCACTTAACCCGTACTTTGATGAATCGGAAAAGGTCATTAGACTCGGAGGACGTTTGCGGGATGCGTTGTTGCCGATGTCAGAAATACACCCATACATACTTCCGTATCAGCACCCGTTTACAAGTTTGTTCATCTGGTTTAGCCATGCCAGTACATTGCGCGGAGGTGCTGCTCTTACACTAAATCACATTCGGAAAAGGTTTTGGATACTCAACGGTCGTAACGCTGTACGAAGGGAAATCCATCGATGCGTTGTCTGCTACAAATGGAATCCCAGGTTCACATGTCAGCAAATGGGTGATTTACCCCCGGCGCGACTTCGGCCACAGAAGGCTTTCACGTCAATTGGAATCGATTATGCTGGGCCTTTCAACATAACACCATCCAAAGGAAGAGGTCGGATTTCGGTGAAGGGTTATATCGCGGTTTTTGTGTGTCTTGTGACCAAGGCCATACATCTGGAGCCAGGAGGGGATTTGACATCAAACGCGTTTATTGGAGCATTGCAACGATTTATCGGTCGTCGTGGGAAATGTGTTCACATTTATAGCGATTGTGGCACGAATTTCATAGGCGCGAACCAAAAACTACAAGCCGACAAGTTGGCATACAAGATGTATATTGAAAAAACTATTCTGGCCAGGATGACAGATGAAGGGATCACCTGGCATTTTAACCCTCCCTCGGCTCCACATTTTGGTGGCTTGTGGGAGGCTGGTCTCAGCAATATGTATATGCGATAACAAAAGGTAGCAATTATCAGGTCAAGAGCGAATGCATATTCTGCTGACATGAAGAAGTCGAACTGGGCAACGTTCCCATTTCTGCATAGATCATAATACACAATAACCCACATTTCTCTTTACACACAATTTCGTTGACATAAGCATATTCTTTATACTTTGTTTAGCTATAAATACCGTTAAGTTTCCTCAATAAAATCAGTAATTGTTTTGACCACAACGCGAGCTTTACTCATTTGGCTGCATTCAACAGAGGCTGTCGCAGAGTCTTCAGACCCTCATGTGCACCATCTATAGTCCAACTGGTTCATGTTCTAGTTGCGGCGACACAAGGCAGACAGTTTATGTACTGTATGCCAGGCACCTAAGCCCACATTTACATTTGGTGACCCCGACGGTCTAGGAAACATCCTAGATCTTTGAAGGATTTCAATCATCCTTTTGGCTCAGAACTCAGATTTCTAGCCGTTCCTTATCACAGGAAACATCCGACCTTTGAAGGATTTCAATCATCCGTTGGTCACAATCTCAAAGTTGTCAATCAGGCGACACTTTGAAGGATTTTAATATCCATTTGGCTCAGAACTCAGATTTCTAGCCGTTGATCACATTCAGTGATCCCTACAGGAAACCATCCTGGACACACTTCTCAGAGTTGTCAACAAGGCGACACTTTGAAAAAATCTTCCAAGTCATTGTTCAACTTCTTCGACCATCGACGGTTGCGAACAGGAGCGTATCCAGCTTTGTAGCGAATAAAACACTCCCAACGGGTCAGAAGTGAAGTAACACTATAATGGCTAATACAATGGAAGAGCAAGCAGTCGCAGAGGCGTTAGACTTGCAAGAGCAGATCAGTCAAGAGATCTCAAAGTATATCCGCAACTACAAAAAGGATTCTGCGGAGAGGAAACAAAAACCCACGTATTATCAAACCAAATTGGCCGCCATCGATGACGCGTGGAATCGGTTTGCGACGAACCATCTGAATATTCCAGAAAATTATAGAACCGCTGAGTATACCAAGTTCTACGATGACTGTCGTGACACATACGAAAAATACAGAGCGAACATGCTCGACAATATGGGACAATCAACAAGCCACGCTGATGCAAATCCAGAAGCGGGAGGTACACATCAACCCATGATAGCATCTGACAAACTCAGATCGGCATGTCGCCGACAAAGGGCGATAGCCGAGTCTATCAAACGCGCTCTGAAAGAGTTTTCAGAGACAGGAAAGACCATCACAAGTGATTTGATAAAATCACTATGGTCTCAGACACAAGAAATCCATTTTTCCGTTCACGAAGAATACGATGACCCAATTAAGGGAGGATATGATATGCAGTCCTTCCTAAGACTGGAAAAGGAAATTCAAGCGGTCTTAGGGGCAAAAGCAATACATCAAGCAACGAAGATGTGCACTTGCCCAGAGTCAGCATCCCAAAATTCGATGGAGATCTGCTCAAATGGACTCAATTTTTCGATTTATTCAAATGCATGGTCCATGATACTAACATGCCCACCGTACGGAAAATGTGGTATCTCAAAACCACCGTAACCGGAGAGGCAGAAAGGTTGATAAGGCATATCGATCTTAAAAAAGAAAATTACATGAACGCATGGGGTATATTGGTTGACGCTTACAACAATCCCCGACATGTAGCAGACACGATTCTCAATCGTCTCCTGCAACAACGCACAAATAGTGACGATCCGAAGTCATTAAAAGAACTATACATTACAACAATCGAGTCCCTGGCATCCATAAAGGGACTTGGCATCGATGTATCTAGCTGGGATACAATATTGATTGCCATTATCAAGCAAAAATTAGATTTTGCAACTAGAGCCCTATACGAACAGTCGTTAGATGGGTCTCGAGAGCTACAAAGTCTGGACACAATGGTCAGCTTCCTGGATCAACGAATTCGTGTGCTGGAGACAGGAAAAAGAGGCCAACAGGCAAAAAGGGAGCAAAAAGGACCTACATGTACCTCTGCCAGCGCTGGAAAGGTATCAAACTGTCCGTTTTGCAAAAGGAATCATTTGCTTTACAGATGCGATGACTTCCGCAACAAAACAGTATCCGATCGACTCAATTGGGTGCAAAAACAACGGTTGTGTGTCAACTGCTTCAGCAGTGACCACAAGGCAAAGGAATGCCGAGGTCGCACGTGTTTTAAATGTGACAAAAAACACAATACATTGCTGCATCTTGAAACCACATCAGGTGCAGCAACCGAGCCACAATCGCTTACTGTAGGTGCAGCAAGCAACAAAAGTTACAACCTACTCGCCACCGTCAAAGTGGCAGTAAAAGCAAGCAATGGTCAGGTTGCGACCTTCAGAGCTCTGCTTGATTCAGGATCACAAATAAATTTGATTTCTGAACGAATGGCTTCAATGCTATCGCTAAAACTCCACGGTACTTCACTACGTATCGAGGGAATTGGAGGCAATCCAAAAACCAGTAGAGCCAGAGTAAATGTTCTGATGAAATCAATGCATAATGACTTTACTCAACAAGTTGAAGCTTTTGTGTTACCACACATCATAGCTGATCAACCGGCCCACCAGTTAAATTCTACAAATCTGCAAATCCCAAGCAACATTGCCCTAGCCGATCCAAACTTCGATAAGCCAGGAAAGATTGACATGCTTATCGGAGCCGAGCACTACTATTCGTTGCTACTACCGAACCAGACTCTATTAAAGCCAGGAGGCCCAATTCTTCAAAATACAAAACTTGGATGGATTGTCGCCGGAAAGGTTTCTACGGAGCACAACTCAGCTGCAATTTGTGCAGCTGCAGCCACAGATGAAGAAATTGATACGTTGTTGGAACGTTTCTGGACTCTAGAAACTCTAGAAACTGAAGAAAAGCATCAATCACCGATAGAGGCTCACTGCGAAAAACATTTCGTAGGAAATCTCCAGGTTGCAGCAGATGGAAAATTTATTGTAAAACTCCCATTTTCTGAACAATCTTCAGCCCTGGGGGCATCACAAAAAACTGCAACAAACAGATTCCTGGCACTGGAGCGGAGAATTTCACCTGAAATCTGGAAAGGGTACGTGGACTTTATGGAGGAGTATGAAAGACTCGGACATATGAAACAAGTGCATCCCTCAAACATACCCGAGGATCACTATTTTATCCCACATCACTGTGTGCTTAAACCTGAAAGCAGCACAACAAAACTACGGGTAGTATTTGATGCTTCCTGTAAAACCACAAGCAATAAATCTTTGAATGATATATTGCATGCTGGACCCACTGTCCAGAGCGAGCTGTTTGCAATCTTGCTACGCTTCCGCACTCACAAATACGTGTTCACAGCAGACATAGAGAAAATGTATCGGCAAGTGTGGATACACCCTGATGATCAGTTTCATCAATTAATCGTCTGGAGAAAGAATCCGTCTGACGACCTAAAGTATTACCGACTCAAAACCGTCACCTACGGTACAACGTCAGCCCCATTCCTAGCTACAAAATGCTTGGATTATTTGGCCGAGAAGGTCAATAAAAAACTACCACTTGGATCATCCGTACTAAAGCATGATTTCTACGTCGACGACTGCCTCACTGGAGCAGACAGTATTCCGGAAGCAGTTCAAATTCAACGAGAACTAAACCAAATATTGTTGCCATCCGGATTTAAGCTCCGAAAATGGTGCTCAAACAACGAACAAGTTTTAACAGAAATTCCTAAGGAAGACATTGTCAACAATGTAAAGCTAGACGAAACACTGAAACACTACAGTGTGAAGACGTTGGGTCTTCTATGGATACCACAAAAGGATCAACTATGTGGGCGATCCCAAAAGAGCGAAGCTTCAACTATCACCAAACGAGTTGTAAGTTCCGAATCTGCACAGATATTCGACCCACTAGGACTATTTGCCCCTGTTGTAGTGAAGGCAAAAATATTTATGCAAACTCTGTGGGGACTGAACCTGGGTTGGGACGATGAACTCCCACACCACCTCCAGGATGATTGGAGGAAATATCGCTCTGATTTGCAAGCATTAAATACTATGCAAATCCCGAGGCATATCTTTGATGGAAAAGTGCCAATTACTCAAGAAATGCACACGTTCGTCGATGCGTCAGAGCGAGCGTACGGAGCGGCAGTTTATATACGAGCCACTTACAAAAATAATCAAGTGTCTGTCCGGCTCCTGTGCTCCAAATCCAGAGTGGCACCAGCAGCAAAAGAAACGTTACCTCGGCTGGAACTATGCGCTGCGGTATTGGGCGCTGAACTGACCCACAGAGTGAGGAAGGATTTACGCCTGTCTAGTGAAAGGGCATCTGGGTACTTCTGGACTGACTCAACTGTGGTTCTGTCCTGGATAAACGCATCAGCGTCAACATACCACACGTTCGTTGCAAATCGGATCGCTAAAATCCAAGCTGTATCTGACCAATCTCAATGGCGTCATGTCTCATCAGCAAATAACCCGGCAGACGTACTATCAAGAGGAATTGCCGCCAGCAAATTAGCGGAACATAACCTCTGGCTATATGGACCGCTCTTTCTACACGGTTCCTGTGACAAGTGGGCCAAGATACCAACCATCGTTCCCAGCGATCTGGAACGGCGGTCAAAACAAGTGAGCCTGCCAACATGTCAAGATCAGATTGGAGAAGAACTCTACAATTGCAACCATGGCAACTCCTTTCATAAGCTGCAACGTATTGTAGCATATATGATGCGATTCTGTAACAAAAGGAACAGAACCACTACAACCACACTATGTGTCGGTGAGTTGACTCGTGCAAGGATTATCATCTTTCGCACCATTCAGCAGATTGATTTCGCTGTTGAATACAAACAGCTTCTTAACCACAAGACCGTGGACAAAAAGAGCTCAATCATCGCCCTATCTCCTATACTTGGAAAGGACGGACTTATCAGAGTCGGAGGTAGATTAGAAGAATCTCAACTTCCATATGACTCGAAGCACCAAATCCTGCTTCCTTACAATGATCCGATTGTGAGGATGCTATTGCGAGAGATGCATGAAGAGAACATGCATTGTGGAGCGCAATCACTACGAGCCATTGCCAGACAGCAATACTGGATTGTCAATGATAAAACAATGGCAAGAAGCATTATACACTGCTGTGTCAAATGTACGAGGGCACGACCAAAACTAATGCAACAAATTATGGGCAACCTTCCAGCGGACCGAGTAACACAGGCGCGGCCATTCTTCAACTCTGGTGTTGATTACTGTGGGCCCATTTGGATTCATCACAAGATCCGTGGGAAAAGACCAGACAAGGCCTATATAGCAGTGTTTTGCTGTTTCGCCACAAAGGCAGTGCATCTGGAACTAGTCAGTGATTTGACGACGGATGCATTCTTAGCCGCTCTTCGACGATTTTTGAGTCGACGCGGTAAATGCCAGACCATTCACTGCGATAACGCAACAAATTTCATCGGTGCCAACAATCAATTGAAGACCTTAGAAGAAGCGATCTTTTCGGATAAGGCCCAGGCCCAAATTATCCACAATTGCAACAAATCGCAGGTGGAATTCAAGTTCATACCGCCCCGAGCGCCATCATTTGGCGGCCTGTGGGAAGCTGCGGTAAAATCAGCAAAACGACTACTGGTATCAGTCACAGCCACATCGTCGTTAACATTTGAGGAGCTCAACACTGTGATCATTGAAGTTGAAGCAATCCTCAATTCACGGCCGCTTACCCCAATGTCATCAGACCCGACTGATACATCAGCCCTTACTCCAGGGCACTTTCTGATTGGTGAGCCATTGACAGCTCCTCCCGATGTGAACCTAGCCTCACCCGGAAAAACATTGGTGAAGAGATGGGAACTAGTATCCAGATTAAAGCAAGCATTCTGGAATCAGTGGTCCATGGAGTACCTACAAGAACTTCAAATGCGTACCAAATGGAAAACCATGTCGCAGAATGTTGAAGAAGGACTACTAGTTCTCGTAAAGGAAGACAACGTGCCGGTGATGAGTTGGCCAATGGGAAGGATAGTAAAGACTTATCCTGGCAAGGACAACCACGTCCGGGTAGTAGACGTTAAAACTGCCTCTGGCGTATACAAACGCGCAGTTACTCGGCTTGCTCCGCTTCTGAAAGAAGAAGCCACAAAACGTCCTCGCAGCTCCATCGAAGAAACAACGATGTCAGAAGAAATCCCAACACAGAGGAAGAAGGTGAAGCTTCCGATCCTTCCAACTTTGCTGGCCATGCTACTCATCCTCCCACTAGCAATGGGACAACCAATAACTGTGACTCAGTTTACAAATCAACCCGGAATATTCTACGAACGAATCGGTACTTCCAGAATGGCTGTTTCAGAATGGACCATTATTGTGTACTACGATTTGAAACCATATTGGACCGATATGAGAATATTATCCGACGGGATTACTGAACTCAAACATAAGTGTTCAGAGCTACGAAACGCAAATGCCTGTAACTCTATATCTGAGCATTTTCAACATTTATATGGCGAGTTACAAGCGGGAAATGATCTGATTAACCATTCCCGACAGCGCAGATCACCACTTGATATAGTCGGAAACGTAGCGCACTCATTATTTGGCGTGCTTGATTCCAACTATGCAGAAGGAATGACCAAAGTCATAAACGAAGTCAAATCCAACGATGATGTGCTGATGATGCTGCTCAAGAATCAAACGTCTGTTCTTGATTCTACTATAAATGTAGTGAGAAAGAGCAATTCAGCCAACAACAAACGAATCAGAACGCTAGAACAACAACTAGCAACGATCAACAGAGAGAGAGGCAAATACGAAGGCGACTATCTACAGCAAGCATTCATGATCCTAACAGCCCAGCTAACTCTGCTGGCGACGGGGATGCAGCGGATGCAAAATGAGATAGCCAGCGTCCTTACTGATGTTCGCCACCGAACCATAAGTCCCATGCTAGTATCTCCTCAGCAACTGAGAGATCAACTAGATCAAATTCGGGATCATCTTTTGCCAGATCAAATGTTACCGGTATCATCCGAAAATGCTATCCAGCTCTACCGAATCATGCACGCTGAAGGCACAACAACCACCGATCATGTAATCTTCAAGATTACACTACCTCTGGTATCCACTGCGCAGCAGGAAGTCTTCAGCATCATCGCTATCCCGGCGTGGAAGGGAGGAAGCTGGCATAGATTCAACATCAAGACACATATCATAGCCGTCAATGCCCATAGAGATCAATTCATGGGATTGACTGAAGACGAGTTTGAGTTATGTCTAAAAGTGCCAAACGACGAGCACATATGCTTCAATCATCAAGCTACGTTTAGCGCGGATAATCAGTGTGAATTTCAATTATTTAACAACAAGACTGAAACACTATGTGAGATTGTTCAATCAAAATCCGATCTGATTTGGACAAAAACGCGTCAGCGGAACAGATGGATGTTTGCGACACACAGTCCCATAGAGCTTCAAGCTGTGTGCAAGGAAACACCGTCCACAGTACACCTTGAAGGAACGGGGTTACTATCCCTCTCCTCAGGCTGCACCGCGCGCAACTCAAAAATTAGTGTTAGCGCATTCAGCACTACGATCAGCGAAACGAAATCAACATACGTTCGCTTCGGCAATATTACCAATTTTGGCGTAGAAGAAACATCAGAGTCAGCTCAAGAAACTACAACCCGAGTATCCGAACTAGATGAATTAGATGTCCTACAACAAAGGCTGGCCAAACTAAAGGATACAACATGGAAAAATCAGTTCAGCACTGTCCAGCATCATCAAGTAGCTGCTTATGTGGCCTTAGCAATATCAATTATAGTGATCATTGCATTTATTCTACGACGGCAATACGGCAAATGGAAGCCACGACGGTCCGTCGTCAAACATCAGGAAAACGCTGAGCAGTCATTACCGGAACCTACCCCACGCCGTTTTGCGTTCAACATTAGCGATGGTTGAACACCTGTTCAACGGCCGGGAGAATGTTCAGTCTCAGCAATATGCATATGCTATAACAAAAGGTAGCAATTATCAGGTCAAGCGCGAATGCATATTCTGCTGACATGAAGAAGTCGAACTGGGCAACGTTCCCATTTCTGCATAGATCATAATACACAATAACCCACATTTCTCTTTACACACAATTTCGTTGACATAAGCATATTCTTTATACTTTGTTTAGCTATAAATACCGTTAAGTTTCCTCAATAAAATCAGTAATTGTTTTGACCACAACGCGAGCTTTACTCATTTGGCTGCATTCAACAGAGGCTGTCGCAGAGTCTTCAGACCCTCATGTGCACCATCTATAGTCCAACTGGTTCATGTTCTAGTTGCGGCGACACAAGGCAGACAGTTTATGTACTGTTTTGCCACCAACCTCCCCCCCCTTTTAAAAATTAAAAAATTTTTTTGGTTTAAACCCCTGACTTTTCTTAGTAGGAGATTCGCTACTCGCCTTGCCAACAGAACAAACAGAAAAGCTTAGTGCCACCGAGCGATGGAGAAATTGTCAGCTTTTATTTCAACAATTTTGGAAGCGTTGGTCCTCGGATTATTTGTCGCGTTTACAGGGGGGAAAAAAAGGTTGGAAAAAAAAAATAATTTACAAGCTGGTGACATAAGTACTCATTAAAGATGAACGTGTGCCGTCGAATCTTTGGGCTCTCGGTCGAATAAAAATTTTAAGGAAAAGAGGTTTTTTTTTTTTTTTTTTTTCCCTAATTCACAGAGTGGTCTTATTAAACGACCAGTAGCACCCAAAATTGTGCCCGCTACCTATACAAGAAAACTGGCAGAATCATGACGTTGACCCTCCACAACAATCCTAAGTTGCTCTTTCTCTTTCTAGCGATTTTTAAACCTTCGACATCATGGACGCTGGACCAGGAGCTAATGATATTCGATGTTATCATTAGGGGGGAGAATGTTTGGACTGCTCCGATTCTCAACACTAGAATCGCCTGCAGCCCTGATGACGTCACGCACTGGAAGCGCGCTCACTGGAAAAGCGCTCTAGTTATACACATTCCTTTTTGCCCCTCGCTCTCAGTACGGAAAACTGAGCGCGATCACAGTTATTTTTGCTTATGTATTAAATTAAAGTTTTAAGCTGGCAGCGTGGTCGGCAATGAAATGCACGCCGAAGAACAAGTCTGCGAGCGATAGCCAAATAAGATGGACGTACCCTCTGTGCCCTTTCTCTCAACATATTCAATTTAACCTCATTAAAGCTAAGAGTCACACTTTGGAATTTTCTGGACCTTTTATTTGGGACTCTGGGAAACAGATCGCCAACCCGAGGACTCCCAACGTCGCCGCAGGTGGACAATCTCTCTGTGTGCCACACCATAACTTATGCAGATTGGGGCTCCGTCGAGACGCAGCCGTAGCCAACACATTTTTGGTGCCGAGACGCACAAAACAAGTGTGTGTGAAAGAAAAAAAAGATCGACTGTTAACCAAAAAATGGCGCAAAACTACAGAAAATAACGAGCGTGACCAAGAAATGACAAAAAATAACAAAATTCACTTTCATAACCCAACTTTGCCGAACTGGTATAAAATGTATTAATTGAATAAAAAGCAGAACAAATGAATAAGAATCTAAAATAAAAATGTATACAAATTCTTTGCCATGAGCGGGATTAGAACTCAGAACTTCTTGCATAATAAAACGATGCCCATCGCTTAGAAGCCTGGGCTGTGCTCCTCATTGCGCAATAGACAGCGATTGATACTTCTAATAGCCTCCAGACTTTTTCAATCAGAAGGCGGTTTGTTTATTGTAACAGAGACGCACAAAACAAGTGTGAAAGAGAAAAAAGATCGACTGTTGACCAAAAAAATGGCGCAAATTTATTATTAAGTCGGGAGCTAATTCGAGCGGCGATTTAATTTTTAATTAAGGAGTATCTAAACCAACAAACGTCTGGGTACTGGGTATCTCACAGTCGAGCACTCTCGACTGTAGCTTTCTTACTTGTTTTTCTTTGAGCTTAACTACTTTTTTAGATAAAAAAAATTTAAGTCTGTCGATTTAGCAAGTTTTTTACCTTTTTGCAACTACAGAAAAATTGTCAAACTTTGAGCAGCGACTATAAATACTAAACAAATTTAGTAAATTATTAAATTTTAGTTTTGAATAGCTTGATCAATTCCTAATTAAATGGTATCAAAAGATTTGCTAAATTCAACAACGCGAAATCCGACTTTTGCAAGGAGTTTTCATAAAATGAGCCACAGTGCGCCTGGGATCGAACCCTCGAACCGGTCGGCTACATGCAGCTTGGCAACAAGCATAAGGTGTCTGGTAGACCCTATGTACAAATTCCCACTTGGGCTTATCGCTATTGAAAGCTACACCGAGCTTTCCCCCTCTGGCCCTCCAACATTAGCACAGCCGTAAATTAATAACGCAAGAGTGGCCGCTGCGATTCTCAAAACTGGATTCAGCGACGCGCTTGTTTAAATAGGCGCTAATTTTGGGAGTTGTTCGTACACCTAAAGTTCACTGATGATGATCGAAGTGGGTATCGATCGAAACATGTCTGGATAACCCCGCTGTACAATAAGATCTGTGTGTGATCTTGGCATAAGTCGATTCTGACCTCGAGTTAGCTAGAACCCTTCAATAACAAATATAGGTCGCCAAAAATGCAAACATTTTTAAGAATCAGAACAATGTTATTCTTGTTTTTCATTTCATTTCATTTCATTTCATTTATTAGAAACTAACAAATATCTGCTAGTATATAATGCTTAATCTAATAATATACAATTAAAAATTTACATTTATAACACAATTATACATACAACGCATTAAGGATATGTCCAATAGTCAGACAATCAGAAGACAAAAGACAATATAATTCATTATAGTGTGTACAAAGAACACGAAACGGATGATGGCAGTCAAAGTTTGTCCTGCATATTTCCAAAAATATCGGCCGGAATTGTCGAGACGTTCTGACCGGAACACAAACTGTATTCGGCCTAGCAGTGCCGCAGAATCAATCTGTCCCTGTATCAGTTTGTGTAGGAAGAGAACTCCATGGCAAGTTCTCCGATCCAGGAGAGACGGAATGTTTAAGAGCCGCAGTCTCGCGGCGTACGGTGGTAGTTGATGATGGTGAGGGTCCACGAATAGCCCACGCAGAGCAAACAAGAGAAACTGCTTCTGCACTGACTCTAGTAGAGCTTGATGAACCTGATATTGGGGAGACCATACACATGAACAATACTCAAGTATGGGTCGAACTAGAGAGGAAAAAAGATGCTTGGTTATGTAGGGATCAACAAATTCCTTTGACCAACGCTTAACAAAAGCAAGTACACCCCTAGCTTTGTTTGCTGTTATGGTAATGTGCTCAGCAAAGTTTAGGTCGTGGCAAAATAATACTCCAAGATCGTTAACCTTATAAATACGTTCCAACCTGCTTGTTCCCAACGAGTAATTTGTAAGGAAAGGGTTTTTACGATAGAATGACATGAAATTACATTTAGAATGGTTGAGGAACAACATGTTATCGTTGCACCATGTGTTCAGGCTATTTAAGTCCTCTTGAAGCCGTAAGTGCGGCAAGGGGGACGTAAGATTTAAACACAGCTTCACATCATCCGCGTACATAAGCACCTGAGAATTGTGAATAATATTTGGCAGGTCGTTTATGAACAGACCAAACAGGACAGGACCAAGGTGACTGCCTTGGGGAACACCTGATGTAACAAAGACCAAGTTCGACAATGTGTTGTTGAATAAAACTCTCTTTGTTCGTTGAAGTAGGTATTTGGAAAGCCAATCTAATAAATTATATGGAAATCCTAACAATTCTAGTTTCATAAGCAGTAGCGAATGATTGACAGAATCAAAGGCTTTACTAAAGTCGGTGAAGATAACATCCGACTGCACTTTGTTATTAAAACCATCTCGAATGATTGAAATAAATTCCAGGAGGTTGGTTGTCGTCGACCGACGCTTCATAAATCCATGCTGAGAAGGGCTCATTATTGAAGAACATTGATGTTGCAGCTGTGAGGTAATTAGTTTTTCAAATAATTTGGGCGCATTTTTAAGGAGACAACTAGGAATAAGATCGGGACCGGCAGAAAATGACGATTTCATGTTCATTGATAAATGTCGTCTACGTGAATTATAGGCATGTTGATAGAATTTGAGTGTGGGAGCGAATACGGATAGGTGGAAGAATTATAAGTATGAGAGGAGTATGTCGATTGGAAGAAATTAGCAAATAAATTAGAGTTGTCTAGATCATTAAAGCCTTTTGTATTATTATAATGGAGCGATGAAGGAAACACAGAAGATTTTCGTTTTGAATTAACAAAAGCGTAGAATTGTTTAGGGTTGTCGAAAAACTCTCTTTTGCAACGGTTCAGGTAGTTATTGTAACATGTAGTATTATGAGCCAAAAATTCGGAACGAGCAATCAGATACCTGGAATGGTCCAGTTGAAGACCGGATCTTTGATACTTTTTGAACAACCTAGATTTGGTGTTCTTGAGATAAGATAACCTGCGTGAAAACCATTGAGGCTTGTTAGAGGGTTCCGCGACAGGAAACGACGGAACATGCGCATTAATTGCTGAGTTCAGCGAGTCGTAAAACATCCCCAGAATGACTGGAGGTGATTCTTCGGAGTCCATGAAAGACCAGTCAGCTTGAGAGAGGGCTTTGTTCATTTCAGTAAACGCAGCTCTTCTGAAGCAGTGAAAGGTTCTGGGTTCGATTTCAGGTAAGATCATTTCAGGCGATATAGACTCTAAAAGAATCTCTAAAGTTGGATGATACTTGTCTTCCGGCAATGATAATGGTTGTATTCGTGAAACGAAACCATTAGCAAATTCGGATGCAAAAACCAGATCAAGAAATTTGTTGTTGCAATTACCCACTGAGTTAAGCTGAACCAATGACAAATCCAAAACACCCTGAACAAACTCGTGGGGCGTGCTAGGAATGGATGCGTTACTATCCATGGATGACAACCATGAAGGAGTAGGGAGATTAAAGTCCCCTAATGTGAAAAGGTGATCATTATCACCAAGCAAAGAGAAAATCTCTTGGATATGTAAGAAGTGTTGCATATATATATTGAAATCGGATCGAGGGGGAATATATGAGCAGGTGACAAAAATACTGAAGTCCGGAAATTTAATTTGAACACAGACAAATTCAATTATTGGATCATTTGAATTTGGTAGAATAATGGATTTCGACGATAAATCGCTTTTTACGGCTAGGAGAACACCGCCCCCAGTGCGAGTGGGACGATCACATCGATAAATAATATAGTTGTTACAGAGAATTTCATTGTCCGACACTGTCGAATTTAGCCAGGTCTCCGTAAAGGCAATAACGTTGGCATCAAAGGATACACTATTGGAGTATATTTTGCTAAGTTTACCTAACAAACTACGAACATTTTGATAGTGTATGCAAAAAGATTGACTTAGTTTTTTGAATTGGTCAAAGTACTTTGGGAGCTACGAGCATTACTGTGATTTTTATTCTTATTGACGAATTCATGTACAATGGCAAACTCTGGCCAAATATTGGTATCAAGAACTCTAGGTAGAATCAAATCAGAAAGATCAATCTTAAAAGAAGATATGTTACGTCTCAATTTAAAATTAAACTTGGTGACAGAGAAATCAGTTGCAGAAAGGTTTAACCCACTTTAAAACACATAAGGGACTTGTTATAATTAAAGAATATCTTCGTGGTGCTATTATTTATGTATTATTTCCATGGATTTTTTCGACAAAGTTTTTCTCAAATGCAAGTACTTGTAGTTCGAAAGAACAGTAACACTATTGTAGGCAAGAAATACTACAAAATAAAATAAAAGTCTAATTAAAAATAAAACAAGTGTAACCTAATTTGTTTTATCATGAACAAAATGTTCTGCTATAATATTATTTCTAAACTGTATTTTGATTGATAAATGTTAATTTATACATTTCTTTAAAAAATAATTATATAAATATATTTAAATAATAAAATAAATAAATAAATAAATATATTTAAATAATAAAATAAATAAATAAATTTATTTAAATAATAAAATAAATAAATAAATAAATTTATTTAAAATGTTCACACTTCTTGTAACCGCGACTTAGACGATGTCGACAACATGGCCTCATAAAAATTAACCGGCTTATTCTAGGACTCATTTGTATACCATATGTATGTATATCCAAGGTTTGAGTCTCGGAGCCTTATACGTATTTTAAAGAAAGTTGGGGGTTTTTCTGCACCGACCGGAAAGCAGAAATATTTTCCTGTTACAAATCAAGGAGCATCGCATTATACTGTTGCGACCACAAAATGGTTTTGTGTAGCATATTTTTGATCTATAAGGTCCGGCACTTGAAGTGTAACCAATGAGACTAAAGAATTGCGTGCTATTATTACTATTGCATATACTTCATTATATTTCAAAAACATTTTTTTCCGTTTCAGGAACTGTGGAAATACATGCGAGGTGAACTAAATACAGAGCGAGAGCTACAGATTGTTCAATATATTATCGGATTAGGTATTGAAAGAGAAGAGTTAAGGGATGAAATATTTATACAATGCATACGCCAGTCTAGAAATAACCCAAATGTTGACTGGACCGACCGAATATGGCTAATTATGTGTCTCATAATCGTCGCTTTTCAACCAAGTAAACTATTATTCAGGTAAATTATATTTAAGAAGCATATATATGTTAAACACGATGGTTTTTATTATTTAAAAAAATAATATTGTTTAGGACACATGGTCCGTATTTATTTTCACAAAAATAGGAACTAAATTATGTTTACAGAAATTGCCATATTTATATCCAATAACTTTGCCGCTGCCTCTGCCAACGTCGGAGCTTTACCGTTGTCGTCGCTGCAGACGGTGCAGTCAGCACTTTTTGGGAGCTATTGACCGAAGCCGGGAAGTTGCCCTTGCACTTTTACTTGCTGGTGCAATACCGGATGCGCGTGGCCAACTTCGGTTGCGAATTCGTTTTGTGTTAACTCCTCCACCTTTAAAATCGAGTGTCCACGCTTGGTGCGGTCATTGATCTCGTTATCAGAAGCTATTTTGTTGATGTGCAGTATTTTGACCCTTTTAATCATGCTGGCATCGGGTGATAGTGTCACCGTGTCTTTGTTGGTGAAGGTCTGTCCATCAATATTATTTGTAGAATAGCTGAAGTTAATAACAAAGGTTCCGTTGAGACTTGTGGATGTCCCATTTATTTGTACGTTGCCGGAGAATTTGTTGAGCAGAATGACTCCAGGTGCGGTTTCATCAATAACTGGAATGTGTTGGTTGTTGATTCGAGTGCAGGTGACAGGGCGACTTTTTAATACATTTTGTAGGCAAGAAGAATTACTTATGTCTATCATATTTCAATGTTTACAAATGGTTATCTCATTATAATTATTACATTTTGAAGTTTTGCAAAAAGTTTCCCTTTACATTTGATTACATTTTCGTTTTGAATTTTATTAACATATTAACACATTTTTATTGGTTTGATTAAAAGTTCTTCACAAAAGTTGGTGTCGGTTATAGGAATTTTAATGATATAAATAAGTGTTGGCCCATTGCTTGCTACGCTTACTTCTGCTATTTTCATGGCTTCTTCAAAATTAGTGTATGGCAACTGGTCTTGATCCAGTGTTTTTTAAACTTCATTTACCTCTTCATCTCCTAATATCTGCCTTTTCCCATTGTATTGCGTGGTTTAAATTAACAATTTCTTCTTTAAGCATTTTAATTTGAAACATTAATATTGTGCTAGTGTCTCTTTGAGGGTCTCCTCCGTATTTTAAGCTGTTTATAAGATTTGCATTGGCCTGGGTGATATTATTTATTTTTTCTACGATAAGTCTGTTTAGAATAACTTGATTGTTGTTGTTAGTTAATGCTGAATTTATTTTTTCTTGAACTATTTCGAAATCTCTACTGTCGGGAGATCCAGCTAACCATTTCCAGGCGCTGCCTAATAAATCTATATGTCTTTTCCTTTTACTCTTAATCTTGAGGTTATTAATTAAATCTTTTGAAATTCTAATTTCTTTGGTTATAAATGGCAATATTGGGTCGTATGTTTTTAGTTTATAGTTAGCAGTGTAATTAATTTTTTCAAGTGTTTCTATGTATTCTTCTATGTCAATAATATGAATTAATCTGAAGGTTCCCGTTTGAACCTTTGCCAGTCCGGTAATTAGAGTCACGATATTGGATTTCGTGTGGTCAGTTATTTGCAAGTCAGCAGCGCACACAGTGAAAAGGGTTCTGTAAATGTGATTTAATTTCGAATAAATTGTTTATGAATAATTCTTCCAGTTTCTGTTGATACTGTGGTGTGCCTGTCTTCTTTTACGGTTTCTTTTTTATATATGGCGGATAGTTTTATACCTAATCTTTTATTATTTTGAACAAATATCTCATCTCCTGGGGAATATTTTCTTATTGGATCTCTACTTTTGCTATGCTGTTTAGGTCTTTTTCCTGAGTGGTCGTAATTCTCTCTGTGATTTTTTGTCTCTCTGTTTGTTGTAGTCTAGGGTTAAGTGCTACCTTTCTTCCAAAAAATAAGTCAACTGATTTTCTGTTAGTGGTTGAGTGTATTGAATAATTATATTTGAGAACTGATCTGTCTATAAGATCTTTTAACGAAGCGTGTACTTTGTCGGCCTTTTGGCACCGAATAATTTCTGACAGTGTTGAATGGAAACGTTCGATTTGGCCGTTTTCTGAACTGTTATATGGAGGTGTTTTGTAAACTTTGATATTAAATTGATCTTGTAGCATCCGCATTACGGGAGCAGAACCAAGTGATTTCTCATTATCTATTACTACCATTGGGATAGCAAAATTGATTAATAATTCTTTTAAAGGTTCTTTTATGTCTTGAGTTGCTCGAGATTTGACTATACTAGCCTGTGCAAATTTTGAAAATTTATCTATTGCAGTCAAAACGACCTGTTTGCATGTGAGGTAAAAATCAACATGAATAATTTGACCTGGGTATTGTGGTATTGGTGTTTTTTGTAACTCTGGTTTTTTGTGGTGTCTTTCGTATTTCTGTTCCTTACAAATTTGACATTCTTTTACAAGTTTTATTTTTTTGGCCCTCATGTGTGGAAAGTTAACTTTGTTTAACAATTGTTGTTTGTTTTCATTGCTATTTCTATGTGCTCTTCTATGCTCTGTTATAATTGCATTCTCTTGATCAGTTTCGTCTTTTAAATCTCTGGATGAGAGATTCGTGGTCTGTAAATATTTTCACTTTGGTCGGACCGTACAGAAAATGTCTAAGAGTCTGTATAGACCAAATTATAGCTAGCATTTCCTTTTTGTAGGGGCATAACTTTCTTCTGCCTTACTTAGACTCCTAGAAATAAACATTATAGGTTTGTCTTCTTGGGCCAATAAGGCACCAATAGCATAATCTGAAGCATCGGTTGTTAATTGAAATTCTTTATTGTAGTCTGGATATGATAACATTACCTCCTCGGAGGTGAGAGTTTGTTTTAATTTTCTAAATGCTTCCCTTGCCTATTTGTCAAAATCGATCAGAGTTTTGCTTGAGGCATTTTTTGAGATACGGCCTCGGCCCTCTTCCCCTCTTAAAAGAGCTGTAGGGGCTTTGCAAGCTTTGCATAATCTTTAATGAAGCGACGATAGAACCCTGACAATCCTAAAAAGGAGCGAAGATCTTTAAGTGTCTTTGGTTCGGGGAATTCGACGATTGCTCTCACCTTTTCCGGATTTTTCTTAATTCCGGTATCTGCTACTAAAACTCCTAAAAATTCAACTTATTTTTTAAAAAATTCGCATTTATCTAACTGAATTCCCATGTTTGCGTCTTCAAGAATTTTGAATACAATTTCTACGTCTTTTAGATGATTTTCTTCGCTTTTACTGAAGATAATAATGTCGTCAATGTAGACGAAACACCTAATTCCTATAATTCTCTAAGAATGTCATCTAGCGCTCTTTGAAAAATGGAAGTGGCATTTTTAAGTCTAAACGGGAGTCTGGTAAACTCATATTTGCCCTGATTTACTGAAAATGCTGTTTTTTCTATGTCTGATCCACTTTTAAGGATTAAAACAGAAAAAAAAATTATTTTGTCCTAGTTGTGCCAGTACCATTGTTTATGTCTGGTATTGGGTGTCAGGTTTTAATAGTGACCAAGTTAAACTTCCTATAGTCAATCACCATTCTATGTTTTTTCTGTCCGGAGGCATCCATTTTTTTGGGTACAATCCGTATTGGAGAATTATACGGGGACCTTGAAGGTCTAATTTCGCTGTTTTCGAGTAGCTCTTGTATTTGCTTTTCAACTTCTGGCCTAAGATCTTCTGGGTATGGGTAGTGCCTCGAGTATATTGGACTTTCGTTTGTACTTCTTATAGTGGCTTCTACTTTGGTAGTGTATGTCAGTTTTTCGTCCGGGTCGCCAAATAAGTTTGGAAATTTTAAGCAAATAATTTTTAAATTTTCCTTTTGCGTTTTTGTTGTATGCTCTATTCGAATATCTAACTTGTTGACTTCGGGAGAAGCTTTCTGTTTTATTTTAATTCTACGTTTGTTTTTAATTGAAATGTAACCTTCCTGCATATTTATTTGAGCGTTGATTTCGCGAACTGTATCATTTCCTATAATAGCATCGAAAGATTTTAATGAGGGTAGTAAAAAGAATTTAACAAATTTATCTTTTAAGTCAAATGGGTTGGCAATTGTGTGGTGTGTGATATGGACATCTCCGGCTACGGAGCTTACATAAAAATATTTATTATTTTCGATTGGTTTTTTTACCAGTCGCGGTTGGATGTAATTTTTATTAGAGCCGGTGTCTATTAAAATTTTGATTATCTCTCCATCACCAGTTTTACATTGAAAGTAAGGTTCTATTCTAAAAAATAAAGGACAGGATATTCGGTTTTTTCTGTTTCTTGTTTCTTGTTCGAAATCTGGAATTTCCGCGTAGTATTCGGCTGCTGTCTCGTCAGTTTCCGTTAATCCATATCCATAGGTTGTGCTTTAGGCTGTGGCTTTGGGGCCAATGGACGTGGTGGTTGTATTGCTGGGTAAGCAGAATATTGTTGTTGATGTCCACTGAAGTGCATTTGCTGCTGTGGCAAATAGGCTGTCGTTTTCGGGGTCTGTGGAACGTGAGCTAAATGTGGGATAAATGGTTGTCTAGCTGCGTTGAATGGTCGCTGTGCGAATTTTTTTGGTAAGGCAGGTCCTCTAGTAGGTCCTTAAAATTTTCTTGAATTGTTTTGATTATTATTGGCGTAATTGGTTCTGCCGGCTCTTTGGTACCTAGCAGTCTAGGCAAGTTGCCGTTAAGACCTCTAATAAATGTATCAAGCGCCTTGTCTCTGTAAGACTTGGCAAAAAGATCGATTGATTCTCTTCCCATTTCCATGCATGAAATTTTGTTCAAGATGAGTGATAAGTGAGTATAGACCTGTTGGTAGAAATCTGCTGTGGTTTGATTACCCTGTACTAACGAAGTCATCTGATAGGGGTAACGACATAAGACCGCGCGTCATATCTCCGCCCATACATTTTTTTTGCGGAGATATGACGCCGCACTCCGTGCTGAGATATGTCGTTTTGGAAACGACATATGTCCGCTCGGATTTTCGCGGAGATATGTCGTTTCGAAATGTCATATCTCCGCGCGGAGCTTGGCGTCATATCTCCGCGCGGAACTTGGCGTCATATCTCCGCGCGGAGATATGACGTTCTAAAGCGCCATATCTCCGCGCGGACATATGACGTTTTGAAACGACATACCTCCGCGCGGAGATATGACGCCAAGCTCCGTGCGGAGATATGACGTTTCAAAAACGACATATCTCCGCGCGGAGTTATGATCCAAGCTCCGCATGGAGCTCGGCGTCATATCTCCGCGCGGAGATATGTCGTTTCAAAACGCGCGGAGATATGTCATTTTGGAAACGACATATGTCCGCACGGAATTTAGTGGAGATATGACGTCGTGCTTCGCACAATGGGCCCCAGCCAAAAACCAGAGTCAAAAGTTACTTGTTCATTATGCGCTGCGGAAAATGAAAAGTTCTTTCTCATTGTTAAATAAATTTAATATCATGAAAAAATCTATATTAGTTTAAAAGAAGTTCATTTATAAAGCTGAAACCCAAAAAAAGGTTTCCCCAATTCGACCATTTATAAGATAAAAATAAACTGTTGCAAAATGTTTTTTTTTTTAATTTATTTATATGGAAGTATATAGATAAGTATTTGATTTATATGGAAGTATATATATATATTTTTTTATGGTGTTTTATATGGAAGTATTTATATAAGTATTTGATTTATATGGAAGTATATATGTATATATAAGTATTTAATTTAAATGGAATAATATATATAAGTATTTTATATGGAAGTATGTATATAAGTATTTGATTTATATGGAAGTATATATAGTAAAATGTTTATGTTTTAATTGTTGAGTCGAATTAATGTCCCGTCGATAGACTTAGGACAACGCTTGAGTACAAACACACGAAGTTGAAGTTTACGTATTTATTTGATGGATCTCAGCTTAAGACTAAAAACTGGTGACAAAAATATTTCTTGTGCTGCCCTTTGTTTACATTAGTTTGGGAGCGAGAGCGCCCGTTTGGGATATTGGTTGTACATAAGTTTGAGAGCGAGAGCGCCCGTTTGGGATATTGGTTGTACATAAGTTTGAGAGCGAGAGTGCCACTCAGGGAGCGGGGCTTAGTCATTGCAATAATTGTTTATGTTATTGAGGAGCAGCATCGCCTGCTCCGGATGTGGATTGTTTACATTGATTCAGCGTGGGATCGCTTACACTGCATATTCTTATTTCTTGGTATGTGAATATGTGAATATGTCACTTCCCTCCCCTTAAAAAGGGTTGCTTATGCTTGGGCTGGCATTTCAGGGTACAATGCAGGCAACTCGTTTTGTGCCGGTTCTATTTTTTGTTGTGGTTCTTGATTATTTTTTGCTTGTTTTCTAATTTTTGTATATAAAAAGGTAAGTGGATTTAGTGTACAAAATTTTGATAGGAGAAGAAAAATAATAAGAACAATAACTACTAATGTTATAATTACGTAAAGTGTGGTATTATTTTCTGAAATTAGGTTTAAAACGTCATTATGTTCTACTATCTTTATCTTGGTTACATTAATCGGTGAATACAATGCTGTTAAATCAAATTCTGGACTTAACGAATTTTCGCTTAAAATAACATTTCCAATCTTAACTCTACATTGTTTTATTCTAATAATTTTGCTTCCATTTATTTTTATTTCGCCATTTAATTCTTGACAATTTTGTTCGATTGTAGTTTCAGGTAGATTCCATGTAAGTATAATATTTGGTTCAATGTATTGAATCATTTCTTTTGAAAGAGTTGGTATAAAATTACAAATTGGATTTTTGCGCTTAATTATATTTTTAATGCATTCATTATTAACTTCTTTATTGTCTTGATTATAAATTTTATTCTCATCTTCAAAATATGATTGTTGATCTGAATAGTCTAACTGATACCCATTATGGTCGGGATAAGGAATTATTTTAATGGTGTTAATGATTTTGTGGTTAATAGGGATATGTGAAATAAGTAGTAATTCGTTATTTTTGTGGTCAATCCAAGTTGATGTTTTGATTAAAAGTATATTTTGGTTGTTAATGCATTCTAGTTTGTCGTAATTGAGTAACTTTGGATTAAAAAGTCCAAGACGTGAAAGTTGCATGCCCATTTCTATGTCTTCAATGTACTCAATAAATTGCATGAGTTCATAAACAAGTGTGTCAATACTATTGCGGTTATTTTCGTAGTTAGTAAGTTTCTCCAGTCCTTCATTCACAAACTTTACGACATCATTTAATTTATGAAGTTGAATTGAATTTTCTGCAATTATATCTATTTTTTTGTTTATTTTTACCCTATCATTTTCATCAAGTGTGCCAAATAGAAATTTAAAAGATGAACCAATTATGTCAAATAGTCCCCGTTTCTGCCTATTTTGCTGATGAATATTTATACCATTTAGTTCTTTCAATAGTTTGTTGTACAAATATTTCATTCTGGGCGAGTTTGTGATTTTTTTACCAAAAGATTCAGTGATAATATTGATTTCCGTTAAATTAATTCTTAAACAGTGATGTTCATACACTACCGGTATTTGAATTGGAATGCTTGAGAAAAGTAAATAGCCAAGGTCGGAATCTGGGTTGGTTATTTGAATTTGTTGAGTGTGGCCCGTGGTGAATAATAGAAACAACATCATTGTACAGAAGGTTCCTGTGGAAGTTTAACGGCATTAGTTTTCTTTTGTTTCTTAAATTGTGTTTTGTAGTATTGGGTTTCTCTATTTCGATTAGTAATTTTGTAATGGTCTTCGTCTATTTGTTCTACATTTTTATTTGCCTTAAATGGATTTTCTAATTTTCCCTTTTGAAGTGGACCTTTTCTGTATCTAGTGTCAATGTTAAATTCCTGTCGATCTTCATTTATTTTATCTATTTTCCTTTCTTTAATATTTTGAGTGTCTAATATTGGGTGCCCAGCGTATAAGAATATTTGAGCAGGTGTTTGTCCAGTGGTGTCATGTTTTATTTTATGGTTGTATGTGTAAAGAATTGTCTCTATCTTGCTTAATTTTATTTCTTCATCATCGGATGAGTTGATTATTCGGATTTTTTCATTTATTGTCTTATGTAGTCTTTCAACGTCTGCTACACCGTTTTTTGCCGTGTTGAGTTGTAATTCAATTCCTTCTGCTTCAAGCCATCGCTTTAAAGTCAGGCTGGTAAAAGCTCCGTCTTTGTCTGCCTTTAGTAATTTGGGTTTTTTGTTTTACTTTATTTTCGATTTCACTTATTAAGGTTTAAGTGTTTGTTTAATTTTAACTTTTCTTAAAATTTATTTTTTTATTAACTGTTAGGTGCCTTTGGACTTATTGTGTTTTTTGTTGTATTTCTATTCTTCCACTTTTTGTTGGACAACCGAATTGGAATTATAATCCAAGTTGAAGGATTTTGAAATGGGTTGCGTAATTATTATTCGAGAACTGAATTATAAAATTAATTTATTTTCCACTCGAGGTTCTTTTTTTTCGGATACTTTTGTATCCTACCGACTGCGCCAGTAAAATGTTTATGTTTTAATTGTTGAGTCGAATTAATGTCCCGTCGATAGACTTAGGACAATGCTTGAGTACAAACACACGAAGTTGAAGTTTACGTATTTATTTGATGGATCTCAGCTTAAGACTAAAAACTGGTGACAAAAATATTTCTTGTGCTGCCCTTTGTTTACATTAGTTTGGGAGCGAGAGCGCCCGTTTGGGATATTGGTTGTACATAAGTTTGAGAGCGAGAGCGCCCGTTTGGGATATTGGTTGTACATAAGTTTGAGAGCGAGAGTGCCACTCAGGGAGCGGGGCTTAGTCATTGCAATAATTGTTTATGTTATTGAGGAGCAGCATCGCCTGCTCCGGATGTGGATTGTTTACATTGATTCAGCGTGGGATCGCTTACACTGCATATTCTTATTTCTTGGTATGTGAATATGTGAATATGTCACTTCCCTCCCCTTAAAAAGGGTTGCTTATGCTTGGGCTGGCATTTCAGGGTACAATGCAGGCAACTCGTTTTGTGCCGGTTCTATTTTTTGTTGTGGTTCTTGATTATTTTTTGCTTGTTTTCTAATTTTTGTATATAAAAAGGTAAGTGGATTTAGTGTACAAAATTTTGATAGGAGAAGAAAAATAATAAGAACAATAACTACTAATGTTATAATTACGTAAAGTGTGGTATTATTTTCTGAAATTAGGTTTAAAACGTCATTATGTTCTACTATCTTTATCTTGGTTACATTAATCGGTGAATACAATGCTGTTAAATCAAATTCTGGACTTAACGAATTTTCGCTTAAAATAACATTTCCAATCTTAACTCTACATTGTTTTATTCTAATAATTTTGCTTCCATTTATTTTTATTTCGCCATTTAATTCTTGACAATTTTGTTCGATTGTAGTTTCAGGTAGATTCCATGTAAGTATAATATTTGGTTCAATGTATTGAATCATTTCTTTTGAAAGAGTTGGTATAAAATTACAAATTGGATTTTTGCGCTTAATTATATTTTTAATGCATTCATTATTAACTTCTTTATTGTCTTGATTATAAATTTTATTCTCATCTTCAAAATATGATTGTTGATCTGAATAGTCTAACTGATACCCATTATGGTCGGGATAAGGAATTATTTTAATGGTGTTAATGATTTTGTGGTTAATAGGGATATGTGAAATAAGTAGTAATTCGTTATTTTTGTGGTCAATCCAAGTTGATGTTTTGATTAAAAGTATATTTTGGTTGTTAATGCATTCTAGTTTGTCGTAATTGAGTAACTTTGGATTAAAAAGTCCAAGACGTGAAAGTTGCATGCCCATTTCTATGTCTTCAATGTACTCAATAAATTGCATGAGTTCATAAACAAGTGTGTCAATACTATTGCGGTTATTTTCGTAGTTAGTAAGTTTCTCCAGTCCTTCATTCACAAACTTTACGACATCATTTAATTTATGAAGTTGAATTGAATTTTCTGCAATTATATCTATTTTTTTGTTTATTTTTACCCTATCATTTTCATCAAGTGTGCCAAATAGAAATTTAAAAGATGAACCAATTATGTCAAATAGTCCCCGTTTCTGCCTATTTTGCTGATGAATATTTATACCATTTAGTTCTTTCAATAGTTTGTTGTACAAATATTTCATTCTGGGCGAGTTTGTGATTTTTTTACCAAAAGATTCAGTGATAATATTGATTTCCGTTAAATTAATTCTTAAACAGTGATGTTCATACACTACCGGTATTTGAATTGGAATGCTTGAGAAAAGTAAATAGCCAAGGTCGGAATCTGGGTTGGTTATTTGAATTTGTTGAGTGTGGCCCGTGGTGAATAATAGAAACAACATCATTGTACAGAAGGTTCCTGTGGAAGTTTAACGGCATTAGTTTTCTTTTGTTTCTTAAATTGTGTTTTGTAGTATTGGGTTTCTCTATTTCGATTAGTAATTTTGTAATGGTCTTCGTCTATTTGTTCTACATTTTTATTTGCCTTAAATGGATTTTCTAATTTTCCCTTTTGAAGTGGACCTTTTCTGTATCTAGTGTCAATGTTAAATTCCTGTCGATCTTCATTTATTTTATCTATTTTCCTTTCTTTAATATTTTGAGTGTCTAATATTGGGTGCCCAGCGTATAAGAATATTTGAGCAGGTGTTTGTCCAGTGGTGTCATGTTTTATTTTATGGTTGTATGTGTAAAGAATTGTCTCTATCTTGCTTAATTTTATTTCTTCATCATCGGATGAGTTGATTATTCGGATTTTTTCATTTATTGTCTTATGTAGTCTTTCAACGTCTGCTACACCGTTTTTTGCCGTGTTGAGTTGTAATTCAATTCCTTCTGCTTCAAGCCATCGCTTTAAAGTCAGGCTGGTAAAAGCTCCGTCTTTGTCTGCCTTTAGTAATTTGGGTTTTTTGTTTTACTTTATTTTCGATTTCACTTATTAAGGTTTAAGTGTTTGTTTAATTTTAACTTTTCTTAAAATTTATTTTTTTATTAACTGTTAGGTGCCTTTGGACTTATTGTGTTTTTTTTTGTATTTCTATTCTTCCACTTTTTGTTGGACAACCGAATTGGAATTATAATCCAAGTTGAAGGATTTTGAAATGGGTTGCGTAATTATTATTCGAGAACTGAATTATAAAATTAATTTATTTTCCACTCGAGGTTCTTTTTTTCGGATACTTTTTGTATCCTACCGACTGCGCCAGTAAAATGTTTATGTTTTAATTGTTGAGTCGAATTAATGTCCCGTCGATAGACTTAGGACAATGCTTGAGTACAAACACACGAAGTTGAAGTTTACGTATTTATTTGATGGATCTCAGCTTAAGACTAAAAACTGGTGACAAAAATATTTCTTGTGCTGCCCTTTGTTTACATTAGTTTGGGAGCGAGAGCGCCCGTTTGGGATATTGGTTGTACATAAGTTTGAGAGCGAGAGCGCCCGTTTGGGATATTGGTTGTACATAAGTTTGAGAGCGAGAGTGCCACTCAGGGAGCGGGGCTTAGTCATTGCAATAATTGTTTATGTTATTGAGGAGCAGCATCGCCTGCTCCGGATGTGGATTGTTTACATTGATTCAGCGTGGGATCGCTTACACTGCATATTCTTATTTCTTGGTATGTGAATATGTGAATATGTCACTATATATATAAGTATTTTATTTAAATGGAAATATATATAAGTATTTTTTATTTATGGAAGTATATATATGTAAGAATAAGCTTTTTTATTAACTATAAATGAATATATCGCATATTGCCTCTTTTACAGCTTGGTTATAGGTTGGACATTTAAATTTTCATTTCTATCTTCATGGAAATTTTCAATTTCATGTTTGTCAACAATATTTTCCCAGCATTCACTACAAATAGAAACGTTGTTGCATGGGCGCAATAAAACAGATTTTCTGTTCTCAAAACATACGTTGCATAAATTGTTTTGGTTAGCAGTAGACAAAGCGGTATCGCTTGAAGAAGACGACGAATGGGATGATGCTGATGAATTAAGATCAGTTTTAACTTTTTTCTCTTTTTCCGAACTGTGATTTGAAAATATGTCATCCGAAAACTTTGAAAACTGATTATTTATAGAAACAGATCTGGAAAAACTACGACAGTCCTGACATTCGATATTCTCGAGGTATTTTAACCAAAAATTCGATAGTATCAATGATTCGTACATTTAACTTTTAAAATATATTAACGGTAAAGATATAATAAATAAATCCTATTTGTAGCAACATAATAACATAAGCGCTATTTTGATCGGCGCTTATTTTACTTGTATGTACAGCCAGAGCCATGGGCTAGAGCAGCAACGCCTTTCATTGCGTTAGTGTAAGCCCTTCTCACACAAAATATATTCACACTAGATATATACTTTAATATTTTTTTTTTAATTCAAACGGGCAGAATTTTAATAATATAGAATAATAATATGGGAAAACCAAAAAATGATGCTGACTGGGGCCTTCAGATATATAAGCTTTCTAAGATAATATCTTCTAAACTTAGTAAGATAAGTTCATGAACTAAAATGCGTTTTTTGGGCATACGGTGCTTTTCACAGCCAGTTTCACCATATAAAATAATGTAAATTAATAGCTTAATTTAATTTTTTCATAACTACACAAATTGTTTTAACTAATTGGTATTCTGTATTCTGCCAACATTTAAAATTTCCAACTCTTACTCAAAAAGTGACTTTTGACAACAATAAGGCTGTTGAGGCCCACTGTTCACTGGTCTGGTTCATAAACAAAGATATGACGCCAAAATCCGCGCGGACATATGTCGTTCTTAAACGACATATCTCCGCGCGGAGATATGACGCCAAGCTCCGCGCGGACATATGTCGTTTCAAAACGACATATCTCCGCGCGGAGATATGACGCCAAGTTCCGTGCGGACATATGACGTTCTTAAACGACTCAAATTCATTCATATTATTTGCATTAGCAGTACAGGTTTGATCGAGTAGCGGCACTGAATCTGGGTTTAATTTTTGATTTAAAATGTTCTCTACTATTTTTTGTATTTGGGCTTGCATTTTAACTAAGTTTGCTGGGACTTGGTTTACTTCAGGGGCTACTCCACTATTGTTTAGCATCGTGGGCCTGATCAGATTATTTGGATTAGCCATTGTATGTGTTTTTGTGAAAAAAAAATAGATATATATTTTTTGTATGTGTAGAGATGTGTAGGGTTATGTGTAAAATATGAATTCTTAAATTAATAATTTTTTTAATTTTAGATTTGATTTGTTTTGTGTGTTTGTTTGCTTTGTTTTTGCTTTTATTGCTTTTGTTGTAGCTTTTTTGCCTTTGTTTTAGCTTTTTAGCATTTGTTTTAGGTATGTTTTACTTTTGTGATTTCTAATTTTGTTTGTGGTTTGTAATTAAAAGTTAGCTTACAGTAAAATAAAATACATCCTGAACCGGTCAGTTGGTAGTAGTACTTTTTGCTCCTTGCAACTGGGGTACTTTTTCTGATGTAAGTGAGTCGTTTTCTTGACGGGTCGTCCAGCAGTGTTGCCTTTCCTTTGGTGCGCCTTTTTTCCGGTGTTCCTGCAAGTGCACCCCATAGGCTGCCCTGGGCCTATGGGGTGCACTTGCAGGTGATTTTTGGATTCGCGAATTATTTTTCGGATCGGTGGAACCCGGGCAGCCTATGGGGTGCTCTTACGAGTGTTACTCTGATTCGATACCAAGGATATTTCCGCGGACAGAACCCCTAAACGTTGGGCGCCAGTTAAACACCATGGTTTTTATTATTTAAAAAAATAATATTATTTAGGACACTTGGTCCGTATTTATTTCCAGAAAAATGGAAACTGAATTATGTTTACATAAATGGCCATATTTATACCCAATAACGTTGTCGTCGCTGCAGCGGGAATTGGATCAGACACTGCAAACAGCACTTTTTGGGAGCTATTGACCGAAGCCGGGAAGTTGCCCTTGCACTTTTACTTTCTGGTGCAATACCGGATGCGCCAACTTCGGTTGCGAATTCGTTTTGTGTTAACTTATATAACATATAAGCCTTATTTGTTTCGCGAAGATATACATACGATGGCTCCTCCCTTCATCGCAAATTCAAGGCTTACTGACGCCTTGGTATCAAGCAGCGGCAAAATATAAAATATCGACAGATTACTAACCGAGTCACGATTGGATCACGGCTGATTACTAACCACGCCGAGATACCGATAGTCTGCACTAGGTCCGTGAACACCACGTTAACACCTACTAACTCTTATTGGTCCCAGGGGTTCGTTCGAACGGTTACGTCTGGGGAAACTCGTTAAGGGAAACAACCGATTACTAACCGAGTCCGTAAGCTCCTGCCGCTTCATTACAAATCGAAGCATAGGGGACATATTAGGGTTACTATACCATCACTACTACCGTAATATCTACCAGAACACTTAACTCCCGATCCTCCATGGTCAGATGCCGAAACACAAGTGATCGCTGTGAAAGAAATACGCCGCTTATATAGGCGCCTGGTTAGTGTGACTAGTCGTTTTGACTTAGCGCGTGTTTTGAATTAGGCGTGGGATTTGAAATCAAATGCCTTTCAGTATGTTCTTGTGTTAATGTGTTGCATTTTGTGTCGGCGGAGCCGTCATCTGCACATAAATAAATGGAACTAATCCACCCCGAGCTAGACTCTGAATATAATTGATCATACCAATATCAGTCAGTAATTAGAGGATTATTTCTGTACATTTCACCATTGCGTCCTATGACAAGATTCGAGTTAACACAGTCACAAAAAAACGAGAAAGAAAGCTAACTTCGGTAAACCGAAGTTGGTATACCCTTGCAGTCTGCAATTGGATCATTGAAAATCGAACCATTTTAGTAATGTTGAAAAAATATCGAATTTTGTACATTTTACATTTTACATGTAGAGTTTTACATTTTTGTATAGATCGACCGATCGCTTCTATGGCAGCTATATGATATAGTTGTCCGATCTTAAAAAAATGAAAACCGTAATTCTAGAACAATAAAAAATTATATATCTCAAAATTTATAGAAATACGTTTAAAAACAGAGAAGTTAAATTTTTTATACCCTGTACCCAAAGGGTACAAGGGTATTATAAGTTTGTGCCAACCGAGAATGTATGTAACAGGCAGAAGGAGGGATCTCCGACCCATAAAGGGTCCCACAAAGGGTCGGAGATCCCTCCTTTACTGTGTTGCAAATATCATGGCAAAATTATAATACCCTCTCTAAGGGTATAAAAATGTCTGTTCTTTGAAGTAACCGAATATGAAGTCAGAAATCCTCCATCACTCTGTGTTTATACCCGGTACCCATAGGGTAGAGGCGTATTATAAGTAAGTGCCAACCGAGAATGTATGTAATAGGCAGACAGAGGCATCTCCGGTATATAAGCTATAATCGTCATAAGTAGGCATTCGCGGACTTGTTCTGAAAATTTTTAGTAAAATCGGATAATAAACGTGGAAGTTATTAAATAATAAAGATTCTGTTTATGCTTCTTCTTCTTGTTGACGCTATGTGCACTCTCAACATCTCTCTCTCAAAAGCTACGTACTCAGACACGCGTAAAGTGATCCAAAGCATTGAGTCAAAACGCGAGGGGAATAGTCACCCTCTCGCTCTATCGCACTGCATACAGCTGCAGAATTTGTCTTTTTTGAACGTTGCACAACATGTTCCTAGCAACATTTGTATATTTTGGGTGTTGCTTAACATGTTTCTAGCAACATTTGTTCTCATTTGTCAAGATATTTTTTTTCCGTGTTCATGTGCTATTTAATTTCACCCACATTGCTTTGGGTATCGGGTATCTCACAGTCGGTCACACACGACTTTAGCTTTCCCACTTACGCATTTTTTTTTTTAATTTTTTGAATCCGGTATTTATTAGTGTGTATCTAATCCGTTTTAGGAAAAAATGGAGAAGGAAACAAATACAAAATTTGCGGCTCCAGTCTCCCCTGAAGAAAGCCGTGTATCGCGCAGGAGTCAAGTTGTTCGGGGTACGATTCTCTTTTAACGGCTGAACCGATTTCAATAATTGAAGCACAAAGTTAAAGCTTATACAATTTAGAAAGTTATCAGGTAGAGAAGACATTTTTTTCTTTCAGATACACACTAACAATACCGCACAACGTTTAAAAAAAAAATTGCGTTTGTTAAAAAGAAAACTTTAAATGTCGTTAGTTTTTGGAATTTTTCGATAAAAAAAGACTAATTTTTTTAGCGAGAGTTCAGGAGTTTTCGAAGTCCTTAAGGATCGAGGTGTTTTTCGCGAAGGCAAGTAGGTTGCCTGGCGTTCTCCTGGATGCATCTACTAGCGATGCCAATACCGGTGCGCCTAGGTATCTGATCCTTGCCCGTGATAAAGTAGGGCACTTGCAGATAACATGCTCCAAGGTTTCCATTGCCTCAGATTTATCGCATTTCCTGCAGTTGCCATTTTGTTGTAGAGTTGTGGAGTTCCTCCACCTTCTTTTAGTTCGCGCGTCAGCACGTCTCTCTAAGCGCCAATTTTTCAATGTGAGGTTGACTTTTGTAAATGAGGTAAATTTTAGTTTCGTATTAATTTAGGCACCAAAAATCATATTCGCTTTCATCTTACTGACAAATTTTTAACTAGAGCTATTCCTGTAGTCAGGAGTTGTCATCCAGATAAACAGAAACATGATTTTGAGGGGCCTAAATTACTCCGAAAAAATTGTACCTCAATGACAAAAGTTAACCTGACATTAAAAAATCGGCCCTAACTCACTTTGGAGCGTTCTTATGGAAACAAACACGTTGTCCATTCTGTCATTCGCTAGCCCGACGCCTTCCTTTGGAAGATCGTCCGCCGCCTCGTTACCATCGATGCCCTGCAGGCTTGGAACCTAGTAGATCCCCACTGACTTTGTCGTGCTGAGGATATCTAGTGCCTCCATGCTCGCCAGTACATTTTTGAAGCAGACCGCTGACGACTGCATGGATCTTATCTTCGCTTGACTGTCAAAGAATAGGTTGAACGCCGCATATTGGTGGTTTATATTTCTGATGGCCAAGTCTTCCTCCTGGAATATGCTGCATTGTCTTGGTAGATTATACGACAGCCCTATCTCAAGGTCTGTACAGTATATGCCGGCTCCTACTCCTCCTTCCTTCTTGGAGCCGTCGGTCTATATGTTGAGGTGTTCAGTATGGTTCTGACTGTTTTTCCATTCATGGGACCGAATGTTATTATTTCGACTTCCGGGTAAGTTCTGGGTATCATGTAGTCAGATAGAGTGATCATGTCTCGACCAATTGATCTGTGCCTGTATCGTTGTAACGACCTGTTTCCTGCTACAACTAGGCGTAGTCCTGTCTTTGCTGTAGTACGCGCGTGGATGTCTAGAGGATCGATCCCAAGTATAGTTTCGAGCGCTATCGTTGGGGTTGACCTCAGCGCCCCTAATATGCAGAGCAAAGACTGCTGAGTTCTCTCTATAAGTTTGTTGTACGTCTTCTTTTCCTTGGATTGCCACCACACTAAGTCCCCATGTGCTGAAAATGATCTTTTTAGATGCGTATAGCGCTATGGAGGTCTTCTTCACCCTCTCCATTACATTGGGTTTCCATGCTAGCTTGCTGTCCAATACTATGCCGAGGTATTTGACTTGTTTTTTCGGGGTCAGCATGTTTGAGTTGATCTCTTGAGTTGTATCTCTTGGTAAAAAAAATGAGATCAGTTGATACTGAGTCCTACCTTCCTCGCCCACTCACATATCTCCCTGAGTGTTAATTCCATGATAGAGCTGAGAGTCGATGGACAGACTCCCGTAATAATTATGCTTATGTCGTCGGCATAAGCTGTTATTTTTGTGGTTTTCAGTAGTATATAAACCGGGGTTTCGGGAAATTTTGTCGCTAAGCGGGGTCACCTGTCAAATTTTAATAGGATTTTAGTAATAAAAATGCAATTAATTAGGGTCAGCTGTTAATTTTAACAGGATTTTAGTAATAAAACTGCAATTTATTAGGGTTAGCTCTGAAAGGATAAGTGGAGGGATCGAGGAGCCACTTGAGAAGGGTGCATGCAAATTGATCCTGCACGATCTTGTCTCGTCGAAGGACACTCAACCTCCCCCATTTTAATAGGTTACACCGCCACCGGGAGCGATCGCACACTCACCCGCCCCCCACTTAAAAAGGTCACATACAAGTGCGAACAAGGCTCACCATCCCGCAAGTGAGTGCTGTGGGAATAAACGAACAAGTGTCAACGTAAACGCTCTCCCACACACGCACACCACCCGTCCCATCCGACAGTTACGATGCGATCTCAAACAACACTCATTCCAGATCATAAACAAGTAAGAAAGCTACAGTCGAGAGTGCTCGACTGTGAGATACCCGGTACCTAAACGTTTGTGATTTACACTTAAAGGCTATTTAAAATTTTACATACATTATCATACTCTACATCGATACTTCTTAAAATAAATCGACTCTCGAATTAGCTCCCGACCTAAACAATTTAATGTCATACTTAAATATGAATGATACATTTTATAAGGACGCCAAAAAATGAATTATGTTATTTTGTGTCATTTTTTGTTTTATTCTTTTGTCATTTCTTCTGCAGTTGGCGCCATTATATCGCACGGCCACGGCTCGAATGCGCCAGCTGTCGGCTACAGCTTGCAACAGCAACAGCAGTGCCTTAGGGAAATGTGTTAAAATTCTAACCTTATTGCTAATATCTCGCATGTTTATCATCCGATCTGCAATTTTCAGAAAACGTCCGTTATTTAACAATAATTTATTTTATCTATTAACTTTAACCCGAAAATAATGAGTATAGCTTATTTAACGTTTTTTTATGATTTTTGAGGGCGGAAGTGGGCGTGGCAAAATTTTAAAACAAACTTGATCTGCGTGCAACAGATTCCAATGTTGTCACCAAATTTGGTAACTCTAGCTCTTATAGTCTCGGAGATCTGTTGTTTCACACGGACGGACAGACGGACAAACGGACATGGCTAAATCGACTCGGTTGGTGATGCTGATCAAGAATATATATACTTTATGGGGTCGGAGATGCCTCCTTCTGCCTGTTACATACATTATCGGTTGGCACTAACTTATAATACCCTTGTACCCTTGGGTACCGGGTATAAAAAGTACGTTATAAAATCTGATCCTGAGAGAAGAAACTAGGAAGGCGAAAGGGAAGGAAATGGGACGGGGATGCTGGTTTGTAACCAAACGATTGTGAGTGGAATTTGAGCGATCGGGGGTCAAAAGGGACTCACACACCCTCTCACACTCCCTCAAGTGAGTGCTGTGGAAAAATGCTATATTTCAGCATCCAAAAGCATCCATCCAAAAAATAAAACCTGGAAAACAAACCCCTTCCTTCCATTTCCATTAAAATAATGCATACATTTTATTCTTGAGTACAATATTATTTTATTTTTCAAGTACAAAGATCAGAACCGGTGTTCCAAGTTTACATACATTTTTATAATTTTAAGTGATTTTTGTGAGCGCACTGCAAAGAAATGGCAGGCACATGTATCAACACCATTGGTGATATTATTATGCGCCCAACAACAACTTGTGAAATATTGACCATGTGCATTCGAAACCAGCGGTGTATCAGCCATCCTCTTATTAAAATATTTTAATGACTCCTCCAGATATTCCATGTGTTCAGGAAAAATTTGATCTTTATACATTTTCATGAAATTATTTATTCTGATTACAAGGTGTGTGACGCGCGAGCGCGCACATAGAGAGCATGTAAATTAAAAACATAAACTCAAACAATAAAAACTAAAGAGAAAATAATAAACAGTTTCAAACATTCAAATTCAAATTTGAATATCCGAGCGCGCGCGCCACTGATCGAGAGCAAAGGGTCACATTGGGCCGAAGGGGCTTTGGTCACACCAAAAAGGGCTAATTCCGCACGTGCGGCGGTCACACTAGACGTCCCGGGATTCTTATATAAAGCGGACCACAGCCAGTGGGAAGGCACTCAGCTACTGACAGCGATCGGGTGAGGTACGCCTCACATCAAAGTGTCAGTGCCAATAGTCGTTTACGTCTACGGATCTAGTCCACATTAATAAATAAATTGTAGTTAGTTATTCACCGTAGTATTTTCTCTGACCGCTGGTAGACGTCAGCGTCTCCACCGCTCACGAATCGGCCCACCGATTTGCCTGGAAGACTTGAGAGTCTCGGCTATCCCGGTTCGGCCCGCCGATCCGTACTTCTCGCAATTGGTAGACTTTCACAGTCTCCACAAACTTCTCGCAATTGGTACTCTTTAATAGCCTCCACAAACTTCTCGCAACTGGTAGATTTTAGAGTCTCCACAAACCTCTCGCAACTGGTAGATTTTAGAGTCTCCACAAACCTCCCGCAACTGGTAGATTTTAGAGTCTCCACAAACCTCTCGCAACTGGTAGATTTTAACAGTCTCCAAAACCTTCTCACAACTGGTAGATTTTAGAGTCTCCACAAACCTCTCGCAACTGGTAGATTTTAACAGTCTCCAAAACCTTCTCACAACTGGTAGATTTTAGAGTTTCTACAACCCTCTCGCAACTGGTAGACTTCAGTCTCCACAACCTTCACGCAACTGGTAGACTTCAAAATCTCCAAAACGCTCTTCGCTGCAAGGACAGGCAAGCCGCCGTCAGCACTAGCTCTAACCTGGAGCATACTTTCGGGGCAACATTCAGGGTAAACTTGCGGATCCAACTCTCTCTATCTCGCCCACAGGAAGCGCCCCAACCACCGGGTCAGGTCCAACTCCGGCAGCGAAGCCACGACAGCGCCCGTACTCCAGCACTGGCCACGACGGAACCCGGACGACGACCCCACACCCGGCACCCCGGCTCCCTGTTCCGGCGTGATTCTTTCCATCTCTGTACCTAATACGTTAATTAACCAACCTAAGATATACATTCACGGCATAATTCTCTAGTATTCTCATCTGGGATCGGGTCGGAATCTCTTTCAGCAACCACACCTGACCCAAATAAATTCTTGGGACGAGTCCTGGCCCACGCTGAACTGTCTCAGCCCCACCAGACCGTCACAGGTGTTTGATTGTTGATGAGCTGCTGCTGCTGGCCTTGTTATTGAACGACATCATTTTAGTTGATTCCGTGAACGTCTACTTGCGACAAATTTTAAAATTTGAATGGGAAAATCCTTCTCAAATTGTTACACAATACGTTGAACTAGGCCTGTCAATGGTGTGTATTCCACAAGTCGGTCATGAATGAGAAGGCAATATACCTTTGTATTTACCTCATTTGCTGCAATTAGCTCAGTAGAAATTTGAACGTCAATCAGTCCCGATTTTACTGTCTCATTTTGATGAGACAGATCTATAACCACCAACGGTGCCTTCGCAATGAATTCCTTTGGAGAAAGAAGAGCTCGTGCCTCCCGATTGTAGTAGCTCTCTTGGAATCTTGCATACATATCATACAAGACAGCAAAACGGTTTTCATGATATTTAATATTCAAATCCTCATAGGGATAGACTTCTGAATTTAAATATACTTTTGAATTTCTCAAGTTGTTTGTAATTAATTGTCCATTTAATGTAAAGGCAAGGACAGCGAAGCGTGGTCGTTCCCTGTTTGCCGAAAGCTTGACATTCCAGATATGATGTGTTCCCTGTACCAATGTCGGGTTTATATAACAATCCCAACTACTGAATGCTAGTGGAAGGGTAGCTTCACTTTTAATTACATTAAACAATTTAATTTTAGTAGCATCACTTGAAACGATGTGGGGGATCTTCCAACTTATGCTATGTATGGCAAGTTTATGAGTTTTACCGTCAACACTTTTAACATACATGGCATCAGTATTCAATATAATGAGCTGATGTTTACAGTTCAATATTATTTTCTTGTAATCTTCAGCAAATCCCAGCAGCATTTTCAATGGTACTGAAAAACTGAAATGTCCTCCTGAAGGAATATTGTCTCCGCCACTCCACCCAGCATTACGATAATGTACTCCTTCCTGTTGTCCCACTGAGAGAAAATTCTTCATTGTCGATGTAATCCCAGTAAACCTTGATTTGTCTAATTCAAAGCCGTTTATGCCATAACGGATCTCGTCAATAAAATGAGCCATGCTATTATTTTTGAGCATCCCATTGACATTATTAGTGCTGCTTGCTGCTGTATTTGTGTCAATAATTTTGCTAAGTGTTCCCTCAAAGTGGAGAAAACTTTCCGATGGAAGGACATATAAATCTTGGTTCTGTATTGTGATACGAACTTCATCATTTGTTTGGAAGTTTTGTGTATATGGATAATAGCTGTGATATTCTTTCTTGACAATGCTTTGATCATTGACAGGCTTTTCTTGAACATAAAAAATTTCATTCATTTGAATATTAGTTTTTAAACTTTATTTAATATTAAATCCCAGCGATTTTAAAATCAATTTATGGGATCATTATAATTTGGTTAAATAATGGATTTTGACGATGTATCGTTTTTTATGGACAAGAGAACACCGCCCCAGTGCGAATGGGACGATCACATCGATAAATGACATAATTGTTACAGAAATTTTTAATGGTCCGACCCTGCCGTAAAGGCTATAACGTTGGCATCAAGGGATACACTATTGGAGTATATTTTTTGAATTAGTCAAAGTACTTTGGGAACTACGAGCACTACTATTGTTTTTATTCTTATTCATAAATTCATGTACAATGGCAAACATTGGCCAAATCTCGGTATCAAGAACTCTAGGTAGGCTCAAATTAGAAAGATCAATCTTATTCTGCCTCAATCTTGTTTTGCCTCTATTTAAAATTAGACTTAAACAATTGTTACAGAGAAATCAGAATTCACTTGAGGCTAAGGTGGGCTATAATGTCTTTAACCGTAGCATCCGGACTCAAATGTGACACAAACACCGATTTAGTCCGAGCCACTCCAGCAATCGGCCTTGAAGTGCGTTGGGCAACTCCAGTTAGTTGTTTAGCGCCATAACTAGGAGTAGCCACGTTCGGAGCCAGTGTAATCTGCGACGAGGCCGCTAGTAAGGCAGATACAACTGCCTCCACTGCAGCAGGTGCAAGAATCGGTCACATCCACAATCCATTTGGTTCCGGTGAGACGACTTCCGCAAAACTATGCTGAAGTCCGGAACAATGTGTGAGCGATCCATTAGGTTCAGGTTGCGGGAGGGCTGCAACTAGGCCCGACTGAGTCTTTGGTGTAGTTAGGGAAACCATAGGCAATGTACTTTCAGTAGATATTCCAATAAGATTCAAACAGACGACATTATGTGGTATTTTTCTCTTGGGCGACTCACTTAAGAGTTTGAGGCCAAGACACTGAGACTTGACGGCAATGAATTTTTCGTTTTGGGGTACGAAATCCTTACGTATATCAAGAAAGCCATTTCTGATCTGCCGCATAAATGTACGCATTTCATTTTCCAGCGATGCAAGACCAAGTCAAGCCAATTTTTTGAGCGGTCTAGCGGAGCAGCTTAGAGAACGATGATGAGAGCACCTCAGGCAAGTGCAGTCAATCGAAGAGATGAAGAGAGCGTGGTTAAGAGCAGCACGGGCAGTGAACGTAGCCGTAGCATTAGCTTGAAGTAACGGATGTTCAGAGAGATGTCCAGCGGAGACAAAGAGAGGCCGGGAGAGCGCCGCAGTTGCAGTTGCTTAAACTGAGCTGAGCAAAGTAACGTGTAACGTCGTGAGTTTCAGCCAACGCTTTGTAGACTATTTATGCAAATAAATTTCCAAATAGTAAAAGCCAAGGATCTAATAACAAGTCTGTTTTCGTACCTTTTAATATATATATTTACATGAGTCGTTCTTCGCCCGAATAAAAAATCAGGAGATTTTTTATTTACTGATTCTTTATTCTTTTTAGAATGCTGGAAAAAGACTAACTGTCTGTTACAGAATTGGTTAGCATGAAACCTCGGTTTGCGTCTTAGAATTTACAGTTAGTGCATTAGGTGACGCAATCGCATTTGGATGATGTGATCGTCACTTTTTTGTTTATGTTTACATATCTCGGTCTTATTAGATTTTGGGAACATATTGGATTTTCAACTTTTTATGGAATTACGTCATTGTTGACGTTCGGACTTAATCAATTTTCTTTATTTGTTTGCATTGCGGGATCTCAAGCTTCTGTATCGTTTTTTAATCAAAGCCGAAATTGGCGATTCTGTTTGTTTGTGAACGGTTTCGTTCTTTGAACTGGTGGACGTTGAGAAGTCGCAGTGCAGATATGTCACTCCCCCTTCACTTAGACAAAATCATATGGTTATTTATGTGATTTTGGGGTATAGTTTTGGTATTTCTTGTAACTCTTGTGAGTTTTGTAACTCTTGTGTTTCGATTGTTGGGTCGTCACCTTTTGTGTTATTGTATTTAATAAGTATTCTTTTAGGTATTTCTTTAAATTTATAAAGTAGGTACAGTGATATACTTAATATTAAGAGACCCAGTGTTACAATTACAATTATTTTGTAAATCTGGTTTTCTTTATTGTGTTCAAAAAATATTTCTTTTGCTTCTATGTATGATATTGGGTCTAATTTGGTGACATTATTTCTTGTGTATATGGTTTGTGTGTAGTCAGAATTATAATTGCTTATGGATAAATCGTTAATTGCAATTGAGCAATTGTGTATTTTGATCATATTGTTTCCTTCAATTACAATTTCATTTTTAATACAATTTTGATTTAGTATAGTTTTTGACAAATTCCATGTAACTATGATATTTGGTTCGACATAATTAATTTGGGTAGTTAATAGCGTTTTTGTGTACCTAATAGACATGTGTTGGTAAGAGGTTTTCTTGTTTCTTTGTTATACAGACTGTTTCTGTATACGTAATATTTGTTTTGGGTGTTATCTTGTAATATTTTATTATCTTCATCTGGATAAGGTAATATTTCGTATACGGGAAGTTTCTTTATTTCTCTGGGTATGTGGGATATAATTAAAATTTCGTTTGAATCTGACCTAAGCCAAGTTGAGGTTTTTATGTTCAGAAGTATCTCAGAGTTAATGTTTGTCAAGTAGTCGTGTTTTAATAACTTTGGATTGAATATTCCTAATCTTGCTAACTGCATTCCCATTTCCAGGTCTTCAATGTATTCTGCGAAATGTTCTAAATTAAAAACCAATAATTCAAGAATTTTTTCGTTTTCGTTGTATTCGAGATGCTTGTTTATTATATCGATGCCTTTGTTAACTGTATCGATTATATTATTTAGTTCATTTACCTGTACACTGTTTTGAGCTATTACATTGATTTTTTCTTCTAATTCTTCTTTATCATTATTATCTAATGTTCCAAAAAGATATTTGTAAGCTGTTCCTACAAAATTAGCTAATCCTCTTTTGTTTCTCCTAACAATTTGTAACCCATTCATTTCTCTTTGTAGTTTTTCCGTTAAATATTTAATCTGCATTATTTCCTTAAAGCCAAACGCTTGTGATAGCAAGTTTTTGTAAGTTTCTTCCGTTTTTGTAATATTAATTGTGAGGCAATGGTATTCAAAACTATCTGGGATGTTGATTGTGTCGGTCATAAATAACAAATAGCCATTGTACGATTTTATAGGGTTAATTTCTATAAATTGGTTGTTACCCATTGGCATCATTATTAGTAACGTTGATGTCAGAAAGATGAAAGTCAAAGCGCTGGGTCTTGATCTGGGTCCTCCTGCAAATATTTACTTTTATTAACTTTCTTTTGTCTCTGGAAGTTTGTTTTGTAATGTTTTATTTTTCGACCTCTGTTAGTTTCCTCAAAATGATCATTATCTATTTGTTCTATATTTCCTGTCTTTTTATAAGGATTGTGTAATTTCCCGTGAATTATGGGAGCCTTTCTAAATTTGGTATTTACCTCAAAATGTTGTCGTTTTTTATTAAGTTGTTCTATTTTAGCTTCTTTTATAATTTGGTTATTATATGCAGGGGTACCTGCATAAATAAAAATATCAGCTGGTGTTCTACCTGTTGCATTGTGTTTTATTTTATGATTGTAAGTATACAGTATTACTTCCATTTTCATAAGTTTATTTTCCGTATTGTCGCTGGTCTCGATTACACGTATTTTTTCGTTAATTGTTTTGTGTAACCTTTCTACATCTGATACTCCATTTTTACTTGTTGTTATCTGAATATTTACGTTTTCTGTGTCCAACCAATTTTTTAGCGCTATACTCATAAAAGCACTATCCCTATCTGTTTTCAAGGTTCTGGGTTTTCCCATTGAATTAAATATTCGTAAAAGTCCTTTTTTAACTTCCATCCAGTCCTTTCCGTTTAATTCAATCGCGCTTCCAAATTTTGAGTATAAATCAATACAAGTTAGGTAATTTTGATTTTTGATCGTGTAAATATCTGCGACGTAAATTTCCCTACAAAATTCTGTTTCTGGAGTTGTTTTTAATAAAAGCGATGTTTTTCTATGTTCGGTTTTTGCTTGGTTACAAACATTACACTCATTAATTAAATTCTGAATTAAATTCTGGTAGTCGGGATAATAATAGGTTTCTTTAAAGAGCCTTACCATTTTTTCAATTCCTGGGTGCAATAGTTTTTCGTGGTTGCTAACAATAATTTCTTTAAATTCAGCGTAAGTTTTTATGTCCTGTAATTTAATTACTGCTCTTACAATTTTTGTAGTAGAGTTCATGACCTGTTTAAAAGCTTGTTGAATGATTTCAAAATCAGAGTCGTGTTCGATGTAAAGTGCACTTGACTTGGTACAAAAGTGTTTTATTAATATTTGCTTAGCTTTTTCGATGTTTAATTCATGAAACATTATTTTAATCTTGACTTTCTTAAAATAATTTTCACTTTCTTCACCTTCTGTATTGCTTCGAATCATTTCTACCTGGTTTTTCAGTAATTGTTATTAGATTTTCATTATCTTCTTCAGCGCTATGTGCTGTTGCTTTGTTACTGCCATAGTATACTTCGTTAATTTTGATTCTTGACAATGCATCGGCTACGTGATTTTGCCTTCCTTCTAAATATTTTATTTCGAAGTCATATTCGCCTAACTTTATCTTCCATCTTTGAAGTTTCATATTAGGTTCTTTGATATTGTTTAGCCAGACTAACGGCTTATGGTCACTTTATATCTCAAATTTTCTTCCGAATAAATAGAGTCTTAAGGTTTTTGTCGCCCATACTATGGCTAATAATTCTTTTTCAATTGTACTATAGTTGTCTTCATGTGCATTTAGAGTCCTACTAATGTAACTGATTGGTTTGTTATCCTGAGAAAGAACTCCTCCTAATGCAAAATTGCTAGCATCAGTAGTTAATTGAAACTTTTTTTCAAAATCTGGACAAATCAGTATGGGATCGTTTATGATAAGTTGTTTTAATTTATTGAATGCTGCAATAAATGTATCATCTTTGAATGTCACTTTAGAACCAGCTTTCAAACATTTAGTTAAGGGCTTTGAAATGTCTGCGAAGTTTGGAATGAATTTTCTGTAATAACCGCAAAGACCAAGAAATGATTTTATTTCTTTTTGAGTTTTGGGAATTGGAAATTTATTGATTGCCTTGACCTTTTCTGGATTTGGCATTACACCGTTTGGTCCAACTATGTGTCCCAAAAATTCTGTTTCTTTTTTCAAAAATTCACATTTGTCTAGTTGTAATTTTAGATTAGCGTTTTTAAGTTTTCCAAAAACAATTTGTAATGAATTAAGGTGTTCGTCAAGAGACGTAGAGAAAACAATTATATCGTCTAAGTATACAAGGCAATGCTTGTTTATTAATTCACGAAGGACATTGTTCATGCATCGCTGAAAAATTTCAGGTGCATTTTTTAATCCAAATGGCATTCGTGTGTACTCGTAGTGTGCGTACTTTGTGGAAAACGCTGTTTTGTTAATGGAATTTTGGTCCATTTCGATCTGGTGGAAACCTTTAGCCAAATCAATGGTGGTAAAATATTGACACCGTCCTGCTTGCCTAGTATTTCGTCCATATTGGGAATGGGAAATTAACCACTAATAGTGATCTCATTTAAGCCCCTATAGTCTACTACAAGCCTAAATTTTTGTTTACCTGAAGCATCTTGCTTTTTTGGTACTATCCACAATGGACTGCAATAAGGTGATTGGCTGTGCCTAATTATTCCTTGCTTTAACATATCCTGTATTTGAGACTCAACTTCTTTTTCAAATGAAAAAGGATACCCATAGGGTTTTTTATAAATTGGATTTTCATGATGAGTTTTTATTTCATGCTTAACAACATTTGTAAAGGTCAAATTTTCACCATCACGATATTGAATGCATTTATATTGGTTAATTAATTTTAATAATTTAACTTTTTCTTCTTCATTTAAGTGTTCTAAACGATAATTTTTTCCCTCTGCTAATTCATTTTGAACAGCATAATTTATTTCATCAGTATAATTTTTTGATTTTAGCAATGCCTCAAAGTCATTTATTTGTGTTAGATTTTTCAAACTAATGTTTTTGTGTAAAAAAATGCGCCCACTAATAGTAGTGCGATTATTTAAATAATCAATATTTGCCTGGTTTGCCTCTAGTAACTTTCGTCCTAGTAGTATGTCATAATTGGAAGAAAAGTCGTGAATATAAAATATTTGTTCTTGAGTAAATAAACTATTAGGTGCAACTTTTACAAATTCATTTAGTTCATAATGACCTGTCATAGTGCGTATAATTGTCGGATCTTTATGTATGCTCCCGTTAAGAAAATTCTTTTTCATTAAGTTAATTGATGAACCGGTATCGACGAGGCAACGATATTTTTGATTATTTATAGTTATTTCTATGTATGTAATTGGTCCGAGGCTTGCATTGGAAAATTTTCATTTTCATCATAAATATCTTCTTCTTTGTACTCTTTATTTTGTTGATAATTTTCGTCTACTTGCATTCTTGATTGTCCACTATTACTTTCTCTGACTCTCTTTTGGGGTTGGTTGGGTACTGAGCCCGATCGTCCACTTGACTGTTGGCTTTGATTCATTGTATTATTTTGCTGTCCCTGAATTAAATTTCTTCGAAACTCTTGGTAACTTCCCCTATTTTGGTCAAAAGTATTATTTCTGTTATTCGATTGGAACCTATAATTTTGTGGAACCATTCTTTGGGGTTGATTGGGGTGTGGTTGAATTGAAAGAGCTGGGCCAGGATTAAATTGATGGGTGTTGTACAAATTAGTGTAAGGGTAAGGGTTACGTGTATAATTTGTTTGTTGTTGCTTTTGAATTTTATTAAGATTGTTATTATAATGTTTTAAATTTTCATTTTCTTCGTATAGTCCTTCTTGCTGAGCCGCTTGTTTTAGTTTAAGTACTGTTGAAATATCGCTTCTTGCTAATGTCATAAAAATTCTGTCAGGTAATTTTCGTTGTATTAGGTTTTTTGTAGTCCTAAACATTGCTTCTGTGTACAATAATAATTCATTTTGATTTCCTTCAAGTTCTAATTTGTTGCTTATAACTAACTGTTTAAGCTCGATCTCATTACAAAATTTTCTTAGGTTACCTTGAAAATTAGTATTGTATAATCGCCTTAATAGTTCCTCTACAGGGGTTTGCGTTTTGTACTCGTCGATTAGGGCTGCTCTAAGAGCTGGCCAGTTGTTGACTTGTAGAACTTGCAGAATCCTCTGAGCATCACCGGTGATTTGAAGTTCAATTGCTCCAAATATAACGCTTGTCTGTCGATCATTGGTTGTAGGATACAGACCCAAAAGGTAGTTAACTCTTCTGACAAACGTTCCTAGGGTAGATGGATCTCCTTCAAACATTGGAATATTCCGGATCTGGGCCAAAAGCTGATTTAAGTTTTGCTCCGTCAATGGGTTGGGTGCCACACCAATTTGTGGTTGCCCTTGAGCTGGTGGTTGTACTTGAGCTGGTGGTTGTTGGGCCATTTTACTGCGTTTAATTAAATTTCACTCAACTTAATCACTGACCGAATTGGATTTATTCAGTAGTCGATTGAAATTTAATTTGTTATTATATTTTTTTTCGTGCCTTTGAATTTGCACTTAGGTTCTTTTGCGGATCTCTTTGTTGCACTTCCGAGCTAGTCGATTAAATTGCTTACTTGTGGGCAATTCCACGCGCTGATCTGGATATCCTAGTAGTTTAGAAATATCCTTTTAATTGATCAGTAAGCTCCCGACTTCGTTATTTTTCGCAAGGATATTTTTCAAAGAGATCCTACCGACTGCGCCATTTACATGAGTCGTTCTTCGCCCGAATAAAAAATCAGGAGATTTTTTATTTTACTGGTTATTCTTTATTAGAATGCTGGAAAAAGACTAACTGTCTGTTACAGAATTGGTTAGCATGAAACCTCGGTTTGCGTCTTAGAATTTACAGTTAGTGCATTAGGTGACGCAATCGCATTTGGATGATGTGATCGTCACTTTTTTGTTTATGTTTACATATCTCGGTCTTATTAGATTTTGGGAACATATTGGATTTTCAACTTTTTATGGAATTACGTCATTGTTGACGTTCGGACTTAATCAATTTTCTTTATTTGTTTGCATTGCGGGATCTCAAGCTTCTGTATCGTTTTTTAATCAAAGCCGAAATTGGCGATTCTGTTTGTCTGTGAACGGTTTCGTTCTTTGAACTGGTGGACGTTGAGAAGTCGCAGTGCAGATATGTCACTATATTTATATCCGGCTTGATTGACCAAAAGATGAGGTTATTGTGTTCCCGGTAATGTATATTATCCACACCCTCACAACGCACTCAAGAATTCGGTGGCTATATTATTTGCAATATTTAAATTATGTCTTTATTGTTAATACATAGAAAAACTTAGTTGCTAGGTCAATATCTTGCTTACAAGTCGGCGTCGCCTCTTTTTAACGGTACCATACTACTGTGGGCAAAAAGTAAGGTGAATTTGTTTGTAAAGTGAAAATTCTTTATGTATTCTCCTGAATCAATTTCACCCCCTTCAAAGTAATCCCGTCCCGATAAAATACACTTATGCCAACGTTTCTTCAAATCCTCGAAACAGGCCAAATAGTCCCTTTCCGGTATAGCCATGAGCGCCCTCGTCGATTCCGCTTTTATCTCTTCAATCGACTCGAAACGCGTTCCCCGGAGTGGTCTCTTGAGTTTTGGGTTTTGGAAGTCACACCGAACCAAATCAGGAGAATACGGTGGTTGCGGAACGAATTCTTGGCGAAATAGTCATTAAGAACGAGTGCAGTGTGTGACGGTGCATTATCGTGAAGCAAAAACCAAGAGTTGTTGGACCATAATTCTGGTCTTTTTCGACGAATTGCTTCACGCAAACGAAGCATAACGCTCAAATAATATTCCTTATTAACAGTTTGGCCAGGTGGAAGGAATTCATAGTGCACCACACCACGTGTTAGTCATCTTTTGACGTCGATGGTCGTCCGGAGCGCTCCAAGTCATCAACAGAACCTAAAATACTATAAAATGCCTTTTCGAAACCTTGTTAATCTGCTTACATATAGTTTTGCATGTTCAAGTTCGATAGATTCAAATTAATCGTTATATTCAATTAAAATTTTTAGCTTTAAATTAAGTTAAGAAAACAATACTTTGGGAGAAGTATGTTCTCCCAAAGTATTGCTTTCTTAACACTATTCTTTTACATTTGTCTCTGTACGTGGGCTGCTATATATATTTCTGGCCTAGGCAACACTAAGTGTTGTTAGGTGGAATGTCAGAGAAGTATGTTCTCCCAAAGTATTGCTTTCTTAACACTATTCTTTTACATTTGTCTCTGTACGTGTATTACATCTAGCTTAATAAGTTTAACAACAGATCGTTTGTAAACTCCAGTTTTAGTCTTTACGTTTACGATTCTAGTCCGGCCATCTTGTGATGTGTATATTTCAATAACTCTACCCGTTGGCCATGTATTTCTAGGCAGATTTGAATCCGTAATTATAACAATGTCTCCTATATCAATTTTTCCCTGATCTTTGTTCCAATTGCGATTCCATTAAAGATATTGGCGATAATCTTTTTTCCATTTTTGTCAGAACAAATCTGCAATTCCTTGAGATGCCTTCCACATATTTATACATCATAAGTCGGCCATAATTGTGTCTGAGTAAAAGAAATCTCGATAGTTTGGGCCAATTAAAAAGCTGTTTGGAATTAATGGCTCTGTCGCACTCGAATCGGAAGGAATATAAAGGAGCGGTCTACTATTCTACTATTCGATTTCACAAAAGACTCTTCTTAGTACATATTCCTTTGGGTACTTATCATTTAGTAAATATAACATATATTTTTTTACAGATTGAATTAGACGTTCCCATGCGCCTCCCATGTGGGGTGAATGGGCGGGACTAAAAATACGCGTAAAATTTTTTGTAGTCAAAAATTGAATAAGCTTATATTCTGGCCAACTAGATATAATTTCTCTTATATCTTTAAAATTAGTGCCATTGTCTGTATACATCTCTATAGGAAAGCCTCTGCGACTACCTAATTGGCAAAATACATTCATAAACGTATTACAAGATAGATCTTCTGCAATTTCTAAATGTAATCCTCGAGAAGCCATCCAAGTAAATAGGACTATACCGTTTCACATGACTTCTAAAATTTCTATAGGGCCAACAAAGTGTACTCCTGTTTTTAAAAATGGTCTCTCAGTTGGCAACACTCTACATGAGGGTAATTGGCCAATGATTGATATTATTGGCTTTGACCGTTTGTTCTCACAATTTTGATAATCTCGAATAACTTTCTTTATAACGCTTAACACTGTACAAAATTTCTGACGTAGATTGGTTAATACAGTTTCTGTTCCAATATGACAATTTTTAACATGGCAATATCGTACTAGAAGTACGGAAAGTGCATGTCTTTTGCCTAAAATAATGAAGCTTTTAGAATCAAAATTAAAACATTCTTCTATAATATTATTTAAACGTCCGCGCAGTCGCAAAAGTCCATCGTCTGCCATAAAAACTGGAAGTGATTTCAAAGAACTTGAGTTATCAATGGGTTTCGATTTTATAAATCAATCAATCTCGTTTTTATACGAGTCCGATTGTATGGACTTGTAAAAAAGGTATTCTGAATGTTTGATCTCTTCAGCAGTCAACTCCGATTGCGCGTTCCTATCTTTCTTTTCCTCAGTCTGTTTATATATTTTAAAATCCATGCTGTGGTCCGTATAAATAGGTTCTAATTAGAAAATCTATATGCATCTGGTAATATAATAGAATTGGTAAAATGTGTAATAGCATTTACATAGTCATTATCTGTTTCTAGATCTTGGTTTTGGTTTTGTTCATTGAATTTTCCTTTTTAGCCAAGTGTCGCTGGTTGCCAAATCAAATTTTATAATTTTGGTGGCCTGGTCCGCTGGATTTAGTTTCGTCTACCAGTCTACCATATTCGTAAGTTCTTGAATTTCATTATATTATGAGCTCGTTGATGTTTGCTTTATTTGCGCACAAGCTTTGCCACGTTTTAAAATTATCGATCGTAATCTGATCGTCCCAACCAACTCCACTTTCCCAAAATGATTGTAGTAAAATTTGATTGCCTATTAGGAAGTTTGATAGAAAACCTAATGGGTCAAATATTGGCATTGTGATTTACAGAACTTCACGTTTAGATGGACGTTTGCTTAGATTCAAAATGTCTTAATGTGCTTTTATGTCTTTAATGTCAATCTGGGTTTCGTTTGTATTCAAAAGGTTCAAAACATCTGTGGAATTGGAGACCCGATTACACATGTCAAAGCTTGCTTGTCTGTGTACATACCTTAGGATGTCATTATAGGCTTTAGGAAATTGCTTTATTTAGGATGTCATTATAGGCTTTAGGAAATTGCTTCTTAAAATCGAGTGCATTTATATTTCTGGTCTGCTGAGCTATGTTAAGGCTGCACTTCGCACCGAAAAAGAGTGCCTGGATTTCATAAAGATCTAGTTTACTATTTCGCTGAACTCCTCACCAAAGAATTCTCTGCGCATGTCGGTCTGCTTCTCGTATTTTTATCTGCAAAAACATTTCTCGTTTATATCCAACAAATACTACAGTATGCCCACGAACATTTATTAAAACAGATATATAGATCGGGACCTGTTAATAAAAAGTCGTTCAGGCTGTATCCATGTTGCTTCGATGCTGCATCAAACACTATTCTTAATTTGTTTGGTTTGTTGTGATTAATTAATCCCTTAAATTGCTGGCACATTGAAAGGTAATGATAAATTGTTGTCTTTTCTTGTCTATTAGTAGCGCTATGATTTGAGAAGAACAATGTTGTTTCCTTTGACTTAGTTTGACCAAATCCTAGCATTTGAGCAGAACATATGCAGTACCACTTTGGATCTTTTTGATTTCTCTCCTGAAAAAATTGCATAAAAGCTAGTCGTTGTCCTACGGGGATTTTTGTACCCTTGCAGAGGGTATTATAATTTTGACCAGATGTTTGCAACGCAGTGAAGGAGGCATCTCCGACCCCATAAAGTATATATATTCTTGATCAGCATCACCATCCGAGTCGATCTAGCCATGTCCGTCTGTCCGTCTGTCGGTTTTTACGCTAACTAGTTTCTCAGTTTTTGAGCTACCGAGCTGAAATTTTCAGCATAGTCTTATTTCTTTATCACGCAGTATATATGACGGAACGGCCGAAATCTGACTACTATATCCTATAGCTGCCATAGGAATGATGGCGAACTTAATGTAAAACAAAATTTTAACTTCTCTGTTTTTAAATGTATTTCTATAAATTTTGAGATATAGCAGTTTTTTATGGTTCTAGAATTACGGTTTTCATTTTTTAAGATCGTACAACTATATCACTGTGGACGGCAGTCCACGTAGTGACGATGAGCACCGAGACTGTGGTGCGCAAGGAGACTGCTATATACAGCCGTAGAATTGAAAATCTGCTACGATAGTCCGATCAGAACCATTTATATCTTGATCAAAAGGTATTGCAAACCTCTTTGAAACTGCATACTAAGATTTTTCAAAAACGGATTAGTTTAGGAGAAATTGGAGTGAAAGTGCGAAATTGAACATTTTGAAATTTGGAGCTATTGGGGCCGGTGGAGCAAAAATCCCAAGATTTTTAATGTTGTTGTGATCTAGCTACGTTGTTGTGATCTAAATACGCGTCGAATGACACTTCGATCATCCTGATCCGATACTCCGTTCAAAAGATATTCAATAAACAAGATTTTAACGGCCTTTCCGAACTGAAAACGTTTGTCCTGTTGTTTGTCTGTCTGTCTGTCTGTGTGTCTGTCGATTATTTTGATTTAGAGTCCTGGAACTACTTTTATTTTATTAAACAGCTCGAGCTGACCAATTTTTTGTTTTACGACCTTTTGGGTCTCCCGCTAGTTTGGCGGGAAAACAGCTAAAAAAGCCAGATTTCCCGCGCCCATAACTTCTAAACGACTAAAGCTACAGAAACGTGCTTTATGTATATTGAAAGGTATTTTGAAATAGCTTTGCCTTGACATTATTTATCTAAATATAGTATTTAAGAATTTATAATTAAAATTAATTTTTGTTTTAAGTTTTTGAAGCTTACTTAAAAATGGCTCCAACGATTTTGATAGTCACTCAAGGCCATATAGCCCTTGAGATTGCTCAACTTTTGGTATATAACACATATCTGGGAAAATTCGCTTTCTCGAGATATTATTCATTAAAATTAGTATAACACATATCTGGGAAAATTCGCTTTCTCGAGATATTATTCATTAAAATTAGTAGCAAAGATCCCATATACCAAACTTTTTACATGCACTATACATACATTTATGTAAGAAATCATGTAGAGTCATGTATAGACGTGCACAATGCAATAAAATTTAAAACCATCAAATAAAATTTAATATAATTTAAATTTAAAAGAAGTCGTTTAAAATTTTTATTTTTTTAATTTAATCTAATTGTTGCGTTTTCCACTACTTTGCCGGGAAAAAAGGAAATTTCTCGCGCCCATAACTTCTAAACGACTAAAGTTACAGAAACGTGCTATATGTTGTTGGAAAAGTATTTTGATATGATAATTACTTTGCCTTAACAAAATGTTTCTAAATATTATAATTAAGAAGTTAGAATTCAAATTAATTTTCTTTTTAAGATTAAACGTTTTTTTTGTTTAATGGCTTTTACGATTTTTATAGTCACTTCAGGCAGTATAGCCCTTGAGATATATCTCCGAAAATTCGCTTTCTCATCAAAATTAGTAGCAATGATCCCATATAGCTAACTTCTTTTATGTATTTTTTTTTGTTAATTTTTCTCATTTGAGTTTCAAACAAAAACTTATAACAACAATGGGAGACCTATGTATGTACATACATATGTCATTTAAAAAACTTCTGATATCAAATAAAAATACCTCTTAACGAGGTGAGATTAAAAGTGACGATGGCACATTCAACTCCAAAAATTTCTGATACCAAATTTTGTGACGATTAACAGTTATTTAAACAAAAATATTTAAAAAGTTTTTAATTAGTTTCAAAATCGGCACTTAGCTGAAAAATTAAAAAAGCAAAACAGGCAGCGTGCCGATTTTGAAACTAATTAAAAACTTGTTAAATATTTTTGTTTAAATAACTATTAATCGTCACAAAATTTGGTATCAGAAATTTTTTGAGTTGGATGTGCCATCGTCACTTTAATCTCACCTCGTTAAGAGGTGTTTTTATTTGATTACTAATAATGAGAATAATGAGAAAGTGACTAGCGCAGTAAAAATAAGTATTATACTTGTGACGCTAGGATATAAAACAATAAACAAATAAACAAAATAAAAAAATAACTATTCTTTTCCCCATTTCAGCCACTTTATCCCTATTTCTGCTCTGTTTCACTCACTAAAAGGGGAGCATTATGTCCTTAATTTCAACTGATATATCCTAATATGTGTACACTCACACTTTAAAGCGCATTCTGTTCCTATGAATAATTTCATATCTGATTTTGATTGGTCCGATCTCTACATGGTGGGTGCCATGGATATTTTTTACAATGCTATGAATTCCTTTTTTACAGAATGTGTTCCGCTTTACTATCCGTCAATCTCAAATAAGCCTCCCTGGTTTAGTAAAGAGTTGACTCGCCTCAAAAACATTAAGTCCAATCTCTATTCTAAATTTAAACGTAACGGTTCTCAAGCAGTCCATTCTCGTTATTTAGCGGCTCGGTCTAAGTTCACCGTGCTTAACGCGCAGTGTTATAAAAACTATCTGACTCGTTGTAGGGTTCAGTTCGCGGTGGACCCAAAACAGTTTTATAATTTTGTCAACACTAAACGTAAGCCTATTACACATCCTTCCTCGCTTTCATTTGAAAATACTACATCAAACAATGATCAGGAAATCGCCGATCTTTTTGCTCAGTTTTTTCAAACTACTTATTCTCCACCATCCGATTTAACCCAGACCTATTCTTATAACGAGCCCAAAATAAACCTAATCTTCAGTCCTAGCTTAAAATAAAGCTCTCTTCTTTTGGATCTTCAACGTGTCAAGCCGGTTTATACGCCAGGTCCCGATGGAATACAAGGCTGTCTGCTTAGGTGTTGTGCCGTGGCCCTGTGCAGTTCCCTTCTAAAAGTGTTTACCTTATCCTTATTCATTCGTCATTCCTCTCCACAAAAAAGGTAGCAAAGTGGATGCTAACAACTATAGAGGAATCCCTAAGCTGTCAGCCATCCCAAAAGTTTTCGAAAACGTAAATACTCTCCTTCCAATTGCAACATCTGTGTAGATCAGTAATTTCACCACGCCAACTTGGATTTCTTACACGAAGATCAACGACAACTAACCTTCTGGAACTCACTTCTTCTATTACAAGGCGCTTTCCACAAAATTTGCAGACAGATTTGATCTATACAGATTCAGTAAAGCATTTGACTCCGTTAATCATTCCCTTCTTATAAGGAAAGTCGACTTAAAAGGTTTTCCCGTCGATTTTCTTAGGTGCCTTTCAAGTTATCTGAAAACAACTTGTCGAATGTTTTCCGGGTGACCTCTGGTTAACGATCTGCCCAAAGTTCAGACTAACTCTAGAGTACTCATGTACGCTGACGACGTTAAACTTTGCGTGCAATATAAGGACGGCGATAGTCAGACGGATTTACAAACAGATCTTATTAACTTTCAAAAGTTGTGCAGTGCAAGCTTATTGATCTTTAATGGTTCTGAATGCAAGCTGATGACATTCGAACGTGTCTCTCCGAAGCTTGCGACTTTTACGCTGAACTGTTGCTCCTTGGAAAGGATCACTCTAGTCGACGATTTGGGTATCCGCTGTGACGAATACGGTTAGGTGGATACCGGCTGGGTGCATACTCTGCCTACGGGAACGGCCTAGCTCAGGGAAGAGGCAAGAGGGTCGGTTACTCCCTAGTCAGTATCATCGCCACACAATAAAATTTGTAGACAGAGTTAGGAAGGCTTGGGGAAGGATAAAGTCAATCCAGACGATCAAAACAAATATCCATATCTTTGATATTGTAAACCCTATTATTGAAGAACTCAGGTGTTATTGGTCTTCGGCTTGGCCCGCCCTATCTGTAAAGACATTCCATGATTGATTGCCCTTACCCATTAAAAGTGAAACCCATTTAGCTCAGGTGCCCATTAAAGTTCTACTTTATTCCATTCTAAATGTTAAAAGATTTCGAACTGTAAGTAATAATTCAGGATATAATCATATTCTTTTTATGTATGTGTTTGGTTAGTTTATCAAAGACACTTGGATGTGTACTTACGATCATTCCCTCGAAAAAAGTTGTTACGAAAGCGACTGCAGCGCGATCTACAGCTCATCGAAACTGTTTGCGTAGTTAAGTGACTATCCAGGTAAAAATAAATCCAGCTAAGAGTAAGTCCAATTGAGAGTAAATTCAAGTATGGTTAAATCCGGTTTAGAGTATGTCAGAGTGAGGTTAAATCCGGTTGAGAGTATGTCCGAGTGAATTTAAATCCGGTTGAGAGTATGTCCGAGTGAGGTTAAATTCGGGTGCTGCCTAGGTGAGGGTGTGCCAGAACTTTCGATCAGATGCTGCCCCAATCACGCACAAGATGCCGACCAACACTCGAGTTTCTAGCTGAGCGCAGTTTTGAGAATGGGCCAGCTCCTTGTACGTTTAGAGGCTGATCAAAAGTTTTTGGAAGCCTGAGAATATAATGAGGTTAAACCCGAACTTTTTGCAAGGCTAAGCTATGCATACCTAGGAAATAATACGCCTGTCCAACAAGAAAAACGAAATGTTACCCTGTTAGGGACTTGTGATGACTGCCGCCAATTTCAGCAGCGCAAGGTGCTCCACGTGCCCACGTTTGGGGACGCCTACTGCAAGTTTTAGCAGATTGCCGGGATTTGGGATGCTTGGTGAAAATTAGCAGACTGCCAAGACTGTTCTCTCGCACTGCAAGGGATCTGCACTTGCTCCAAAATAACCAAGAAAACACAATTACTATAGCCCTCGCGTTTGCAGAATTTAAAACTGCTCACTTCCAGGCTTTTTCCACACGCGGGACGACGAGGAAGAAGAATCAGCGGACAGAATTTGGTCAGCGCTGGCTGCAAAACTGTTTTGAAACACGAATGGATGGGATGCCTATATATTAGGACTTGCTCGCAATGGTTGTAGTGCACACGCGGAACTTTTAAGTTAAGTTAAAACGCACGTCTGTTTCCTTAAATGTTCCAATCGCAAGAGAAAGATGTGGCTGAGCGGAAGTTTATTCTTGACAAAGTAAATGGTTGCCGGATCCTCGTTTGACAGCTGTCAAAAATCGGAGATACCAGCACCAATCGTGCTGTTAAGATCAAGTTGGTAATTTGATGGCGGTTTCCTAAGATTCTAAATTGGAGTTTATTAATCATATCTCGTGCATTGTGAATAAAGCCAGGGGTGTGATTAGATTTATTAAACGGTGGTCAAAGGAATTCGATGACCCCTATGTCATTTCGTTAGATCGTCCATATTTTAGAATATGGATCTTGCGTTTGGAGTTCCGAGTGGGACGTCCACAGTAAACGCTGTCAGTTCACTGGGAGGCAAACCTTAGGTTTCCCTCTTATTTTAGTAGACTTTCCATATCCGTTGGAAGGTCTAGTAGTTCTCTCTGATTCTGATACTATCTGGTATCTAGCTCTTTTTCAGAACTGAAGCTTCCAGGGGTTTCATAGTCCGTTGATATATTATGATAGCTTGCTGTAAAGCGGTCCTAATAATTTTAAGATTTATACTTGTAAGTTATTGTAAGAAACTGATTTTATTTAAAACGGTCTCCCTCTTATATAGGAGATTGAATTCTAATTTTACTCTATGACCAACACAGACCGCACATCTGGTCGTCTTATCTTCTAAGATCCCACGCAGGAGTTCAGATTACATGTACATGATAGGCGCGATAGACTTTCATATATATATATATACATATATTCGTGTTCACGCGTGAACACTTGTATTTAGAAAGTTACTATCACTTAAAAGGTTCATGTTTTCGTCTGTGTTTACATTAGCCTGTTGTGCCATCTAATTCGTCTGCTCCAAAAAACTAACCAACTTTCTCCTTTAGCGCCGGCTGGGAAATGCTTCTAATAGCTCTGATGAAATAAATCACACACATTTGAACTGTATAGAGGATTATTATATTTATACCCTTGCAGAGGGTATTATAATTTTGATCAGAAGTTTGCAACGCAGTGAAGGAAGCATCTCCGACCCCATAAAGTATATTTAATCTTGATCAGCATCACCAGCTGAGTCGATGTCCGTTGCTACGCAAACTTTGCAGATAGTCTTCTTTCTTTTGCAGCTAGTACATATGTCGGAACGGACCACTATATCTTATATTTTTAAAGATATTGGGCTCAAATTGAATATAAAACCCTCTCATTTTATTATAGCTATACATTTTAAATTTTATGCAAATCGGAGCGCTATATCTTATAGCTGACATAGGAATGACATCGGAAAATTAATGGAAACAAATTATATCTTTCCAGTTTCTCAACGTATTACTATTATAAATTTCCAAATATAGCTGGTTTTCACAGTTTTTGAATTACGGTGTTAATTTCATTAGGATCGGACAACTATATCATATAGCTGCCATATAAGCGATCGGTTGATTTATACGAAAATGTAAAATGTGTAGGTTAATGTTATAAAAATGTAAAAACTTCGATATTTTTAAAATTTTACCTTTTTATAGAGGCTGACCGTACTTGGCTATCTTTCGCGGTGGCGAAGTTTGGGACTCTCCATTTGGTCCAGAGAATCCTTGGTAAATTCTCGTCCATTAAAATTACGTTGTTTCCGATTGCTATTGGAGGACGCTTTGTGAACCACATGAATTTCATAGTGATTATTGGGGTGTATTCCTTCACCCACCTTTTCCAAAAGAGATCTGCAAAACTTTGTGCCTGGCACCAGCGGTGTTTTAAACTTTTGTCGCTGGTAGCCGGTGGCTTGTACCCGTCTGCTGATCCCAGCAACAAGTGGTTTGGCGTAAGTGCGTCGTTATCCTCAGCTTCCAAGGATGCAAATGTTAGTGGGCGAGCGTTTATAACATATTCGGCGTTCATCAATACGTTTCGTAAACTCTCGTCGTTAAAGTTATTGTTCGGACAAACAGATTTACAAGGTGTTTTCTAGATTTTCTTTGACCACCTTCTCTGCTGCCTTAAAATTCTTTCTATTATACCAGAATATTTCCCTCGGAATTCTGCAACGCGACATGAAATTAGTATGCTGTAAGCTAGTTTAATGTGAATAGAACGAAGAGTGAGACAGGTAAAAATGACTATCGTTTTTTTTTTTTTTTTTTCGGCCGAAGTTGACCGAAGTGAAAGGTCTCTCAAAGCTGGCGATTCTGGCGTAGGGTAGCGGGGCCATTTGTGGCGGTTGATGAGTCGCGGAATTATTCCTTAATTGTTGGCACACGTTCATTGTTTATTTGCGTTTTCGGATCAAATTACTCGTTCTCTGATAGAGAATGTGGTGATTCTTCTCGTGAAAAGCCTGATGATTAGGTGTGCAACTCTATCCTCTTTTGATAGCACGATTTGGTCTATGTTTTGGTTAAATGCTCCAGAACGTCCTTAAGTACGTAGCAGTCCTGCGGCGTCGATGGTAACATGTAGGCCCAGAATGCTTAGTTTCTTGAGAGCTTCATTGTGTTGATGTGAGTCAAGTTTCTCTTGTTCGGCCTTCCGAATAAGCAGGATCTTCGCCGTGGTGTTGAGTTCAGGTATAAGAGTCTTGACTATAGACTCTGCTCTACACTTTGATCAAAGTATTTGCAAGTTCAAAATAAAAGTAGCTGTCGCTTGATACAGACGCTTGCAGTATAAAAAGGATTCAAGATAAGTCTATTGCATTGATTTGAAACTGAGTTTCTTATCACCAAGACTACTCTTCGTGTCTCAGAATTGTCGACATCAGAAAATGCTGTGGTAGAGGGCTGTTTGGGCCATGCGTCCGTGGATTGCTGGAAAATCACCCAATCTTCAGCGTTCGGTTTCAGGATTAATTTCGTGGCCATGTCTGTAGGGTTCAGTGTGGTCGGCACCCATTGCCATTGACTTGCGTTCGCAGTCTCCATGATTCCTCCAACTCTGTGCATGACGAAAGTATAAACATTTTTTGGATCCATAGTTAGCCAAGAAAGTACTGTTCTCTAGTCGGTCCAGGCGTGCACTGATATATTTTTAGGTTCGAGTCTCTACCACCTACGACAGCAAACAATGATCAGGCAACGGATTAGAATGCTGTCACCAAATTTGGTGGCTCAAGCTCTTATAGAGTCTGAGATCTGTTTACCAACACGGACAGACGGACATGGCTAAAACGACTCGGCTGGTGATGCTGATCAAGAATATATACTTTATGGGGTCGGAGATGCCTCCTTCTGCCTATTACATACATTCTCGGTTGGCACTAACTTATAATACCCTTGAACCCCATGGGTACCGGGTATAAAAACTGAGCCTAATGGCATGTTGTGTTTGTTTTCTTTGAATACGAACATTAAATTTTTGATTTTTGCAACGTCGTTTGTTTTAGAGGATCCATAGTGCACCGGGGCTGAAAGTGCAAAAGTCATGGAGCCCCAACAGCTCCAATTTTGAATAACATTTCTTCACATTTCTTAAATTTATACCCTTTGATTTGTATATAGCTTTTTACGATCGGACCATCGTTAGTTGATATACGTGTTTATATAGTAGTCGCCATGCGCAAACTTCGGTGCTCATGGAAGCAAACTTCGTGAAACCAAAGTTTAACATATATACACTTGTAGTTTGCAATTTAATCCGAATTGTATACGCGTGTATGTTTAAAAATAACAAAATAACGAATGACGGAATAGTAAAAAATAATTTACAGTGGCTTACAGGTTATTTTGTGCAAAAGAACAACCTGACTTTAAAGTCATGTAAGTACATTAACTATCTGAGATATAACCAAAATTTAACTGCAGTTTTGTAAAGTATTGTTTATATCTATCACTGTGGACGGCAGTCCACGTAGTGACGATGAGCACCGAGACTGTGGTGCGCAAGGAGACTACTATATACAGCCGCAGAATTGAAAATCTGCTACGATAGTCCGATCAGAACCATTTATATCTTGATCGAAAGGTATTGTAAACCTCTTTGAAACTGCATACTAAGATTTTTTAAAAACGGATTAGTTTAGGAGAAATGGGAGTGAAAGTGCGAAATTGAACATTTTGAAAATTGGAGCTATTGGGGCCTATAGTGGAGCAAAATTCCCCAAATTTGTAATGTTGTTGTCATCTAGCTTTAAATACGCGTCGAATGACACCTCGATCATCCTGATCCGATACTCCGTTCAAAAGATATTCAATAAACAAGATTTTAACGGCCTTTCCGAAATGAAAACGTTTGTCCAGTTGTTTGTCTGTCTGTCTGTATGTGTGTCGATTTTTTTGTTTTAGAGTCCTGGAACTACTTTTATTTTTTTTAACAGCTCGAGCTGAACATTTTTTGTTTTACGACTTTTTGGGTTTCCCGCTAGTTTGTCGGGAAAACAGCAAAAATAGCCAGATTTCTCGCGCCCATAACTTCTAAACGACTACAGCTACAGAAACGTACTATATGTCGTTTGAAAGGTATTTTGAAATGATAATAGCTTTGCCTTGACATAATTTATCTAAATATAATATTTAAGAATTTATAATTAAATTTTTTTTTTTTTTTAAGTTTTTGAAGTTTTCTTAAAAATGGCTCCAACGATTTTGATAGTCACTCAAGGCCATATAGCCCGCTTTCTCGAGATAGTACTCATTAAAATTAGTAGCAAAAATCCCATATACACGTACCTAACCTTTTACATGCACTATACATACATTTATGTAGTAATCATGTAGAGTCATATAGAGACGTGCACAATGCAATAAAATTTAAAGCCATCAAAGAAAATTTAAAATAATTTATATTTAAAAGAAATCGTTAGACATTTTTTTTTTTATTTAATCTAATTTTAGCTTTTTCCACCACTTTGGCGGGAAAACAGGAAATTTCTCGCGCCCATAATTTCTGAACGACTAAAGTTACAGAAACGTGCTATATGTCGTTGGAAAAGTATTTTGATATGATAATTACTTTGCCCTGACAAAATTTATCTAAATATTATAATTAAGAATTTAGAATTAAAATTAATTTTTGTTTGTTTAAGATTAAAAATTTTTTTGTTTAATAACTTTTACGATTTGTATAGTCACTTCAGGCCGTATAGCCCGTATAGGGTACAACACATATCTCCGAAAATTGGCTTTCTCATCAAAATTAGTAACAATGATCCCATATAGCTAACTTCTTTGTTTGCCTCTCTGTTTTGCCTTTTTAAATTTTTCAGCCAAGTGCCGATTTTGAAACTAATTAAAAACTTTTTAAATATTTTTGTTTAAATAACTATAAATCGTCACAAAATTGGGTATCAAAAATTTTTTGAGTTGAATGTGCCATCGTCACTTTAATCTCACCTCGTTAAGAGGTGTTTTGTTTGATCATATAGCTGCCATAGAAGCGATCGGTCGATTTATATGAAAATGTAAAATTCTACATGTGAAATGTAAAATGTACAAAATTCGATGTTTTTCAACATTACTAACATATTAAACATATTGTTTAACACTCAATCGATAAATAAACGAGAAAGAAAGCTAACTTCGGTAAACCGAAGTTGGTATAAACTTGCAGTCTGCAATTGGATCATTGAAAATCGAACCATTTTAGTAATGTTGGAAAAATATCGAAATTTGTACATTTTACATTTTACATGTAGAATTTTACATTTTCATATAAATCGACCGATCGCTTCTATGGCAGCTATATGATATACTTGTCCGATCTTAAAAAAATGAAAATCGTAATTCTGGAACCATAAAAAACTGCTATATCTCAAAATTTATAGAAATACGTTTAAAACAGAGAAGTTACAATTTTTTATACCCTTGCAGAGGGTATTATAATTTTGACCAGATGTTTGCAACGCAGTGAAGGAGGCATCTCCGACCCCATATAGTATATATATTCTTGATCAGCATCACCAGCCGAGTCGATCTAGCCATGTCCGTCTGTCTGTCTGTCTGTCTGTCCGTCTGTCCGTCTGTCGGTTTCTACGCGAACTAGTCTCTCAGTTTTTGAGCTATCGAGCTGAAATTTTCAGCATAGTCTTATTTCTTTAGCACGCAGTATATATGTTGGAACGATCGAAATCGGACTACTATATCCTATAGCTGCCATAGGAATGATGGTGAAATTAATGTAAAAAAAAATCTTAACTTCTCTGTTTTTCAACGTATTTGTATGAATTTTGAGATATAGCAGTTTTTTATGGTTCTAGAATTACGGTTTTTATTTCATTAAAATCGGACCACTATATCATATAGCTGCCATAGAAGCGATCGGTCGATTTATATGAAAATGTAAAATTCTACATGTAAAATGTAAAATTTACAAAATTCGATATTTTTTCAACATTACTAAAATGGTTCGATTTTCAACGATCCAATTGCAGACTGCAAGGGTATACCAACTTCGGTTTACCGAAGTTAGCTTTCTTTCTCGTGTTTAGTAATACATCAAATAAAACTGGATTCCGAATATGATCTTGTTCTTCAAAGTTTTGAAGTGTACATATAAGATAAGTAAGCATGTCGTACAAAGTAATTAGTTTTTCAATTTTATCGTCTTTTACAGGGGGATGGTCAATTATGGCGGTAACATTTTGTGGTAATAACAAAAGAGATTGGAGACATTCTTCTGCTCTGCCAGAAAGAGCTTTTCTTAGTCTACATATGTTTTCAAAGTTGGAAAAATTACTTATTTTTGGGCTGTTATTATAGTTGGAATAAAATATTGGCCAGTCCAGAGGATCTTCAGAGAAAATAGGCAGATCCTGTGTAATTGTCTTTCGAGCCATAAATGTTTTCATAATATTTTCATCATTATTGGGATTGTCCTCAACATTTTAAAACCCATGTGGCTGATGGTCAAGCTTTTTACCAGTGGAAAAAAGAAAATGTTGAGAAATAAAGACAAAAGTAGCTAGAAAAATGTTGAGCAACATCCAAAATAAGCAAATGTTGCTTGTTGCGCAACACCCAACAAAGATAAATATTGCTAGGAACAATGTTGCTAGGCAACACGCACGTGCGCTCTCATCTCTCTCTCTCTCTCTGTATGCTTCTTTATACACAGAAACTTTATTGTTTACTCAAACGTCCGCGAAGGATCACCTATTTCGGCTATTTACTTTAAGCCGAAAATTACAATTATTATTAGCTTACATACCGTTTTTTATGATTTTCGGGGTCGGAAGTGGTCGTGGCCAAATTTAAAAAAAATACCCTTGTACCCTTTGGGTACCGGGTATAAAAATGTATCGTTTATTTAGATGACATATTAATTTTAATTGGCACATCGCTGCAAGAACACATTCAGACAATTAAAGAAATCTTCAAAATCTTGGAAGATAAAAATCGAAAGATTCAGATAGATAAATGCAATTTTATGAAGAGGGAAACTGAATTCCTTGAACATATTTTGAGAAAAGGGAGGTATCAAGCCAAATCCCAACAAAATAGCCATTATAGAAAAATGAGTACTGCCTCGGACAGAAAAACAGATAAAAAGTTTCCTAGGCAGAACTGGTTATTATAGAAAATTTATTAAAGATTATGCTAAAGTAGCGCAACCTATAACAAAATATTTAAAGAAAAATGTGAAAATAAACATAAAAGATCCAACTTATGTAGAAGAATTTGAAAAATTGAAACATGTGATCATGATCTAAGTATGGCTTAGATATCGCAAATTTTATAAGACATTTACATTTACGACTGACGCGCCGAATTATGCAATAGGTGCGGTATTATCCCAAGAGGGCCACCCAATTTGTTTTGCACCTAGACTTAATAATCACGAAAATAATTATTCAGCTACCGATAAAGAATTTTTGACAATCCTTTGGAGCGTTAATTACCTTAGATCCTATTTGTATGGAAGGAAGTTTAAGATACTGACAGACCATCAACCCATAAAATTGTTGCATTCGAATCATAAAGGGTAGATATTTTACATAGACATCACAGATGGTCGTTAAAGCAAGGAGAATACCAATTCGAGATTGACTATATTAAAGGAAAGGAAAATAGAGTAGCTGACTTTTTGTTCAGACTCGATGACAATGTCTGCAATAAGAATAAAAATGACATACTAAACGAAAATAACGACAACATATCAAAGGTAAATATAATAGCAAACATAGATGATAACGAAGATAATTCGTAAAATGCAACAACACACTCAGCCGAAGAAAACTTACACAATCATTTTTTTTAAAAGGAGAAAATAGTAATAATTACAAAACAGAGATAATCATTACAAACTGCAAAACATAGGAAATTAAAACAATAAATGCTAAAAGAATGATTTTTGTAGCTAAACATGATTTTCCAACAGAAGACATTTTTATAATATATATAAGGGGCTGTCCATATATTACGTAATCACGAATTTGATGATTTTCGACCCCCTCCCCCCCCTATGTAATCAAGAGTAATCATAGCAGTCGTCGATCCAGGAAAGAATGTTGGACAAGTAATAGGGGGAAAAAGAGGCGGTTGTGCATGGTCGAGAGAATCTGGGCGACGGCGTCGGTGGTCATTGTGCGCAAATTAGCTATTCCAAAGCGAAACTACAAGTCTATGCGAATAGTCTTTCAAATATGAAATAAATAATGGTTAATATAAAGCAGCTGATTTAAGATTGGTATGACCGCATCATTTACTTCCCAAAAATGACGAAGAGCGTTTTAAGAAGCGGTCACAATGGACAAAGATTAAATCTTTTTCGGGTTGCGAACTGTTTTACTGTCTGTCTTTCATTGGAAAGTTTGGTATTTTTATACCTTTGCAAGGTATTATAATTTGGTCAGAAGTTTGCAAGGCAGTGAAGGAAGCATCTCCGACCCCTTAAAGTATATATGTATATTCTTGATCAGAATCACCAGCCGAGTCGATCTAGCCATGTCCGTCTGTCAGTCTGTCAGTTGCTACGCAAACTAGTCTCTCAGTTTTTTAGCTATCTGAATGAAACTTGGCAGATAGGCTTCTTTCTATTGCAGCTAGTATATATATCGGAATGGCCGGAATCGGACCACTATATCTGATAGCTGCCATGAAGTGTTCATTCATTGACAACTTCATTAGAACCTTAAACAAGACAACTATATGAATTTTTTGCTTCGGATTTTTTTCGTAATCCGACTACGGTCAGACTAATTTTAAAGGTAAAAAATAACAATGGCCGGAATTCGCAGTACATAATTATCAATTTCAGGAGTCCTCAGGCAAGCACTCCTGCAGAAATGAATATGAAAGCCCTTAAACTGATTATTACATGCGCTCTTGTACATAGATTAAGTTAATTCATAATAATTACACAATTTCACGGCGGAAAAACCATGCCGCCGAAAACTTATTTATATTGTTTATTTATCTTGCTTTTGTGCAGTAAAAAATTTTGGCAAGCCTTCAGCAAAAACCAATGTATTCTGTGAGAGACATTAATATACTTTTTATACCCTTGCAGAGGGTATTATAATTTTGCCATGATATTTGCAACGTAGTGAAGGAGGCATCACCAGCCGAGTCGATCTAGCCATGTCCGTTTGTCTGTCTGTCCGTCTGTCGGTTTCTGCGCGAACTAGTCTCTCAGTTTTTGAGCTATCGAGCTGAAATTTTCAGCATAGTCTTATTTCTTTAGCACGCAGTATATATGTCGGAATGGCCGATATCGGACCACTATATCCTATAGCTGCCATAGGAATTATGGCAAAATTATTGAAAAAAAAATTTTAACTTCTCTGTTTTTAAACGTATTTCTATAAATTTTGAGATATAGCAGTTTTATATGGTTCTAGAATTACGGTTTTAATTTTTTAAGATCGTACAACTATATCATATAGCTGTCATAGAAGCGATCGGTCGGCCATATATGAAAATGTAAAATTCTACATGTGAAATGTAAAATGTACAAAATTCGATGTTTTTCAACATTACTAACATATTAAACATATTGTTTAACACTCATTCGATAAATAAACGAGAAAGAAAGCTAACTTCGGTAAACCGAAGTTGGTATAAACTTGCAGTCTGCAATTGGATCATTGAAAATCGAACCATTTTAGTAATGTTGGAAAAATATCGAAATTTGTACATTTTACATTTTACATGTAGAATTTTACATTTTCATATAAATCGACCGATCGCTTCTATGGCAGCTATATGATATACTTGTCCGATCTTAAAAAAATGAAAATCGTAATTCTGGAACCATAAAAAACTGCTATATCTCAAAATTTATAGAAATACGTTTAAAACAGAGAAGTTACAATTTTTTATACCCTTGCAGAGGGTATTATAATTTTGACCAGATGTTTGCAACGCAGTGAAGGAGGCATCTCCGACCCCATATAGTATATATATTCTTGATCAGCATCACCAGCCGAGTCGATCTAGCCATGTCCGTCTGTCTGTCTGTCTGTCTGTCCGTCTGTCCGTCTGTCGGTTTCTACGCGAACTAGTCTCTCAGTTTTTGAGCTATCGAGCTGAAATTTTCAGCATAGTCTTATTTCTTTAGCACGCAGTATATATGTTGGAACGATCGAAATCGGACTACTATATCCTATAGCTGCCATAGGAATGATGGTGAAATTAATGTAAAAAAAATTTTAACTTCTCTGTTTTTCAACGTATTTCTATGAATTTTGAGATATAGCAGTTTTTTATGGTTCTAGAATTACGGTTTTTATTTCATTAAAATCGGACCACTATATCATATAGCTGCCATAGAAGCGATCGGTCGATTTATATGAAAATGTAAAATTCTACATGTAAAATGTAAAATTTACAAAATTCGATATTTTTTCAACATTACTAAAATGGTTCGATTTTCAACGATCCAATTGCAGACTGCAAGGGTATACCAACTTCGGTTTACCGAAGTTAGCTTTCTTTCTCGTGTTTAGTAATACATCAAATAAAACTGGATTCCGAATATGATCTTGTTCTTCAAAGTTTTGAAGTGTACATATAAGATAAGTAAGCATGTCGTACAAAGTAATTAGTTTTTCAATTTTATCGTCTTTTACAGGGGGATGGTCAATTATGGCGGTAACATTTTGTGGTAATAACAAAAGAGATTGGAGACATTCTTCTGCTCTGCCAGAAAGAGCTTTTCTTAGTCTACATATGTTTTCAAAGTTGGAAAAATTACTTATTTTTGGGCTGTTATTATAGTTGGAATAAAATATTGGCCAGTCCAGAGGATCTTCAGAGAAAATAGGCAGATCCTGTGTAATTGTCTTTCGAGCCATAAATGTTTTCATAATATTTTCATCATTATTGGGATTGTCCTCAACATTTTAAAACCCATGTGGCTGATGGTCAAGCTTTTTACCAGTGGAAAAAAGAAAATGTTGAGAAATAAAGACAAAAGTAGCTAGAAAAATGTTGAGCAACATCCAAAATAAGCAAATGTTGCTTGTTGCGCAACACCCAACAAAGATAAATATTGCTAGGAACAATGTTGCTAGGCAACACGCACGTGCGCTCTCATCTCTCTCTCTCTCTCTGTATGCTTCTTTATACACAGAAACTTTATTGTTTACTCAAACGTCCGCGAAGGATCACCTATTTCGGCTATTTACTTTAAGCCGAAAATTACAATTATTATTAGCTTACATACCGTTTTTTATGATTTTCGGGGTCGGAAGTGGTCGTGGCCAAATTTAAAAAAAAATACCCTTGTACCCTTTGGGTACCGGGTATAAAAATGTATCGTTTATTTAGATGACATATTAATTTTAATTGGCACATCGCTGCAAGAACACATTCAGACAATTAAAGAAATCTTCAAAATCTTGGAAGATAAAAATCGAAAGATTCAGATAGATAAATGCAATTTTATGAAGAGGGAAACTGAATTCCTTGAACATATTTTGAGAAAAGGGAGGTATCAAGCCAAATCCCAACAAAATAGCCATTATAGAAAAATGAGTACTGCCTCGGACAGAAAAACAGATAAAAAGTTTCCTAGGCAGAACTGGTTATTATAGAAAATTTATTAAAGATTATGCTAAAGTAGCGCAACCTATAACAAAATATTTAAAGAAAAATGTGAAAATAAACATAAAAGATCCAACTTATGTAGAAGAATTTGAAAAATTGAAACATGTGATCATGATCTAAGTATGGCTTAGATATCGCAAATTTTATAAGACATTTACATTTACGACTGACGCGCCGAATTATGCAATAGGTGCGGTATTATCCCAAGAGGGCCACCCAATTTGTTTTGCACCTAGACTTAATAATCACGAAAATAATTATTCAGCTACCGATAAAGAATTTTTGACAATCCTTTGGAGCGTTAATTACCTTAGATCCTATTTGTATGGAAGGAAGTTTAAGATACTGACAGACCATCAACCCATAAAATTGTTGCATTCGAATCATAAAGGGTAGATATTTTACATAGACATCACAGATGGTCGTTAAAGCAAGGAGAATACCAATTCGAGATTGACTATATTAAAGGAAAGGAAAATAGAGTAGCTGACTTTTTGTTCAGACTCGATGACAATGTCTGCAATAAGAATAAAAATGACATACTAAACGAAAATAACGACAACATATCAAAGGTAAATATAATAGCAAACATAGATGATAACGAAGATAATTCGTAAAATGCAACAACACACTCAGCCGAAGAAAACTTACACAATCATTTTTTTTAAAAGGAGAAAATAGTAATAATTACAAAACAGAGATAATCATTACAAACTGCAAAACATAGGAAATTAAAACAATAAATGCTAAAAGAATGATTTTTGTAGCTAAACATGATTTTCCAACAGAAGACATTTTTATAATATATATAAGGGGCTGTCCATATATTACGTAATCACGAATTTGATGATTTTCGACCCCCTCCCCCTATGTAATCAAGAGTAATCATAGCAGTCGTCGATCCAGGAAAGAATGTTGGACAAGTAATAGGGGGAAAAAGAGGCGGTTGTGCATGGTCGAGAGAATCTGGGCGACGGCGTCGGTGGTCATTGTGCGCAAATTAGCTATTCCAAAGCGAAACTACAAGTCTATGCGAATAGTCTTTCAAATATGAAATAAATAATGGTTAATATAAAGCAGCTGATTTAAGATTGGTATGACCGCATCATTTACTTCCCAAAAATGACGAAGAGCGTTTTAAGAAGCGGTCACAATGGACAAAGATTAAATCTTTTTCGGGTTGCGAACTGTTTTACTGTCTGTCTTTCATTGGAAAGTTTGGTATTTTTATACCTTTGCAAGGTATTATAATTTGGTCAGAAGTTTGCAAGGCAGTGAAGGAAGCATCTCCGACCCCTTAAAGTATATATGTATATTCTTGATCAGAATCACCAGCCGAGTCGATCTAGCCATGTCCGTCTGTCAGTCTGTCAGTTGCTACGCAAACTAGTCTCTCAGTTTTTTAGCTATCTGAATGAAACTTGGCAGATAGGCTTCTTTCTATTGCAGCTAGTATATACCTCGGAATGGCCGGAATCGGACCACTATATCTGATAGCTGCCATGAAGTGTTCATTCATTGACAACTTCATTAGAACCTTAAACAAGACAACTATATGAATTTTTTGCTTCGGATTTTTTTCGTAATCCGACTACGGTCAGACTAATTTTAAAGGTAAAAAATAACAATGGCCGGAATTCGCAGTACATAATTATCAATTTCAGGAGTCCTCAGGCAAGCACTCCTGCAGAAATGAATATGAAAGCCCTTAAACTGATTATTACATGCGCTCTTGTACATAGATTAAGTTAATTCATAATAATTACACAATTTCACGGCGGAAAAACCATGCCGCCGAAAACTTATTTATATTGTTTATTTATCTTGCTTTTGTGCAGTAAAAAATTTTGGCAAGCCTTCAGCAAAAACCAATGTATTCTGTGAGAGACATTAATATACTTTTTATACCCTTGCAGAGGGTATTATAATTTTGCCATGATATTTGCAACGTAGTGAAGGAGGCATCACCAGCCGAGTCGATCTAGCCATGTCCGTTTGTCTGTCTGTCCGTCTGTCGGTTTCTGCGCGAACTAGTCTCTCAGTTTTTGAGCTATCGAGCTGAAATTTTCAGCATAGTCTTATTTCTTTAGCACGCAGTATATATGTCGGAATGGCCGATATCGGACCACTATATCCTATAGCTGCCATAGGAATTATGGCAAAATTATTGAAAAAAAAATTTTAACTTCTCTGTTTTTAAACGTATTTCTATAAATTTTGATATATAGCAGTTTTATATGGTTCTAGAATTACGGTTTTAATTTTTTAAGATCGTACAACTATATCATATAGCTGCCATAGAAGCGATCGGTCGGCCATATATGAAAATGTAAAATTCTACGGCGGGGTCTATCTGTTCCCAAATCCTGTAGGGGGGGATTAGTTCACCTCCTAGTTGTTGAAGTCGACGTCTGATTAGCGAGGGGCATTCACATAGAACATGTTCTGATGTTTCTGAAAGTTTTAATTTCTTAAGGTGATACCTTAGGTTGAAGTGGCCCGTTAGGTAGCCTGTTAGAGTACGAATTCCACTATTTTTTAGGTTGATGATGCGCTTAGATCGCGACATCTGGGGGACGAGGAATTGTTTGGCTTGTCTCAGTCCTGCACTGTCGGTCCAGTGGCAACTTATCTCCTTTTCCTCCCAATTCCTGAGCAGTTCTCTTTTGTGTCCTTTCGAAAGTCCACAGAACGGTTCAGGGCCGATTAGTGGTGTCATCGCCCCGCGTTTAGCCAGGGAGTCTGCCACCTCGTTTCCTATATCGCCTTCATGCCCTGGCACCCAGCCCTCCGTTACGATCTTCTTGGAAGCGAGGGCGTTCAGCTGCTGGAAACAGTTCTCTACAAGTCTGGAGGAGATCGTGAAGGACCTCAGCGCTATGAGCGCCGCCTGACTATCAGAGAAGATGTAAATCCGTGCGCCTTGCATTTTCCTGCGAAGGCACTCACGAGCACAGATTTCTATGGCGTGTATCTCTGCTTGGAAAATGGTCGGAGACTTTCCCATGGCTATGGATTTGTTGAACCTTGGTCCAAAAATACCAGCCCCGGTGTCTCCGTTTTCCAATTTAGACCCATCAGTGTACCACGTTTGTGATCCTCTGGGTAGAGATATTGATTTTGTGTTCCAGTCGTGTCTGGTGTACAAGACTACAGAGAATTTTCTGTGGAAGACAAGTTTGGGTTTCTGTTCGTCAGTTACGCGCAGAATGGGCTCGTTTATTAAGGGTTCGAGAACCCGTAAATGGCCCGTAAGATCACCACTTTTTATGTCGGTGATATTTTGAAGGCGAAGTGCTCCCAGACAGGCCTCCTTTTGCAGGGTTATGGTTAAAGGGGGTATGCCAGTTATGACTCCAAGTGCTGCAGAGGGGCATGTTCGGATGGCTCCAGTAATGCCTATGCAGACCAGTCTTTGTATTTTGGTAAGTGCTGCTGCAGCTGTCTTCTGGGTAGCTTTCGTCCACCAAGCAAGAGATGCATAGGTTAGAATCGGTTTTACCACAGTGTTAAAAGACCAGTAGATCATTTTGGGACTTAATCCCCATGTTCTACCGAAAAGCCTATTGCAAGCGAAATATGCTCGAGTGGCCTTATTTATTGTCTTTTCGAGGTGTGAATTCCAGTTGAGCTTGCAGTCAAGTATGACTCCTAGGTAGTTGGCTTCAACCGAAAAATCAATGGTGGATCCATTTACCTTTTCCTGGTAAATGGAACTAGAACAGTTTTAGATGGGTTTATGGGCTTGCTGCATGCGATCCGAGATGGTTTGCTCATGCCAGCCCACTATACAGATGACTAGGTCATCAGCGTAGCCTCGAGTGGGGAATCCTAAGTTGTTGAGCTCATACAGTAGCTCGTGAATGACCAGAGTCCACAGGAGAGGAGAGAGTACTCCCCCTTGGGGGCATCCCCTTGTGGCTGTGATTGAGGTCATGGTTCCTCCTAGGTCTACAGTTATGATTCTGGATTTGAGCATTTTCAGAATCCACCTAATGATGGGTGTGGAGACATTTTTGCGTACGAGAGAGGCACGGATAGCCTCATATGACGTGTTGTCGAAAGCTCCTGAGATGTCTAGAAAGGCACCCAGTGCTATTTGTTGAGCGCCAATGGCCTTTTCAATGGTCGTTGTAAGGCAGTGAATGGCAGTCTCAGTTGACTTACCAGCTTGGTACGCATATTGGTACTTATGTAGGGGAAGGTGCTTGAGATTCACCTCCCTGATGTGCTGGTCAATTATCTTCTCCATAGTTTTAAGTAAGAAGGAGCTAAGGCTAATCGGTCTATAGGACTTAGGCAGTTGGGAATCTTTCTTCCCTACCTTTGGAATAAACACAACTTTTACCTTAGCCCATTTGCTTGGTATGTACCCAAGCACGAGACTAGCTCGGAATAGACGGACCAGGGGGAGTACAAGTTGGTGCAGTCCCCGCTGCAACAGGCATGGAAAAATTCCATCTGGTCCTGGAGATTTGTATGGACTAAAACTTTGTATAGCCCATTGTACGCTATTTTGATGAAACAAACTATAGGGCATGCTTCCAACACGGTCTGATTGATAGGGGGGTTCCCTTCCCTCAGTCCTGTTGGAGTCTGCCACCATAGCCACGCGCAGGTGTGGGCACTCTCCAGTCCCAGAGAGGTAGGTTGGTGCCTCACTCTCTGAGTTGGGTTGCTCCACGGCCACGCACCCCGGAAAATGAGTAGTCAGGAGTAGACTACTCGTTTCCGTAGGGTTGTTTGTGTGTGTTCCATCTGGCTTTTTCAGTGTACAGATGCCGTTTGAGTGGTCTTTTGAGAGGCCTTTTTGTAGCCTGACAGCTTCCGGGAGAGTTGAAATCTGCCCGCAGTGTTGGCGCCACGTAGCCCGTTTTGACCTTCTCAGCTCTTTGTTGTAGAGCGTTAAAGCACACTTATAGGAATCCCATGTGGCCTTCCCATTCTTTGCTTTATTGAAGATCCTACGCGCAGCCTTTTTAAGATCGTCAAGGCTCTTGTTCTACCAGGGAACAGCCCTTCTGATCTTACGAACTTTTTGTTTGCAGCTAGCGTGATATGCCGATTCAATGTTTGTGTGAAGCACAGTAGCTTCACGCTCTAGCTCGTCTATTGATAATATCGGACGGGTGGAGCAGTCTCTGGATTGCTCAAGCTCAAAACATAAAAGATCCCAGTTTGTGTTTTTGGGATTTCTAGTAACAAGGCTACATTGCACGGCACATCCTATATCAAATCGGATGTGCTGGTGATCAGACATGGTGATCTCACTCGCAACGTGCCAATTTGAGACAGCGGACAACATATTTAGACTACAGAGAGTTAGGTCAAGGACTTCCTCTCTGATCGCGTTAATAAATGTAGGCTCGCTGCCCTGATTTAGTAAACCTACGTTATTACTAATAATGTACTCAAGAAGGTACTCACCTCTTTTGTTGATGTCACTGCTCCCCCGGACCGTGTGATGCGCATTGGCATCGCAGGCGATAATCCACCGGAGCCGGTTTCGCTGGCAGTGCTCAACCAGGGCACAGGTAGTCGCCGGAGGCACCTCGTCAGTGTCACCGGGTAGGTAGGCGGAGGCCAGGACTGCCTCCTGTTCGCCGTGGGCCGTGGGTATTTTGACCTAAACTGCCACCAGGTCGTCGGTGATGAACTGTGATAGGGGAACAAATGTTAAATTTTTGTTAATTAACAACGCCGCTCTAGGGCGAGGTTGGTCGTTTGCATAGCAGCTTACCGGATGGGGTGTTTAGCCCCAGGACACGTCCGGCATTTACCCATGGCTCCTGGATAAAGGCTATGTCCATTGTAGCAAACCTCTCACAAAGGACGTCTGATGCGGCCTTTGCATGGTGGAGGTTTGCTTGGAGACATCTTAAGTGTCTCCGGGTGTTTGGGAGAGTGGGGGGAGGGGGACAGGACATTAGTCCTCCCTCTTGCGTCCTCTGGCCGCCATCTTCCGGCCTCGGTTTGTGCCCAGAAGTGCCTCCTCCTCAGGTGTGCGCCTCACACTCTTGTTGACGCGCCCTGTTCCGCGCGTAACACGCCCATATAGGGGCGGGCGCAGGATTTTCCACGTCGGTGCGGGCTCTTGGGCAACGGTGGTGCCACAAGCCTCCTTGCCACCGGATTCCTTCCGTTTGCCATCAGTGGTATTCTGCGGCGCCGGATCAGCCTTGTCCGACAAGACGGCCTTGGAGCAGATGGGCTTCTCCGCTGCGAGAGCAGGAGCCACCGCCTGTGCCTTCGGCTGCGCGCTGGCCTTTGACTTAAGGGTAGCCATGCCCCACGAAAAGTGCAGCTGGTACGCCAGCGACTTCATCTTGTCGGCAGATACTGGGTCCAGCGCAATTGTGATGACGGCCATGTTCTGCCGCATCTCTCGGTGGAAGACTCGCCAGTCTCCCACGCGCAGGCCGCTGTTCTGCCCCTCGACAAGCTTAAAGATCTCGTCCGTCTTCATATCCGCATTTGGAAGCGGAAAGTAGCCGATGAAGACAGCGGCACGTGGAGCCTCCGCTTCAGGGACACCCTTGATGTGGGCGTCCTTCCACAGCCGGAGCTTTGGTACCTCTGTACCTAGCCACGCAGCTGTCTCCGCATTGCCACATGTGACCGCCATCCATCCAGGGCGGAAGGTGCAGCCAGAGAACAGCGGCTTCACAGAGCCGTGTCTCAGCTCCATAACCCTCGATAGGATCGCGGACTGAACGCGGTGGAGCTGTTCCCTTGTGAGGAGGCAATCAGGGTAGTTGGCCGGGAGTATTGCCATCTTCATGGAGCTGGCAACATCCCTGTAAGCGGCCATGACACCGACTTTGGATGACTGCTCTTGTGCTGCCTGCCCAACCGCTGCTGCGGTTGTGGAGGCTACTGGAGCCTCCGTGGCCGGCAATACAATTGCAGGATCACCCTTCGTCAGGGCACTAGGTGCCGCGGTTTTAAACATGGCCCTCTTAGTCGACGCCTCTTCTGGGATCTACCTCTCTTGCTGGCTGTAGCGCCACTCCTGCTGGGCACAGCCCTTGGAGGGTCCATAGGCTTCTGTGCGAGCCGTTTGGCCTCCTCCATGGGTATGCCGTTCGCAAGGTGTCTGCGCAGCCTCTTCCTTGCGGCGCCCGATAACGCGATCCGCTTAGGTTTTTCATCCTTGGGGGAGGCGAGAAGGGTTTCTTCCTCTTCCTTGGTGATGCTGTCGGTGCCAGAGCTTTGTGAACAGACGTCCATAGCATCTTCGGGCTCCCGGATGGGTTCGATTTCAATCGATTTGGGGCTGCTAGAGCACCCTGTTGTTGTAGGGGTAATTACATTGGTATCCATAAGTTTGGTCCCACGAATAATGAGGAAGGGAGTATCCCTTCGGCGACAGGCACACACGCTTCGCTGCCCAACCTTAGTCGTAGAACACCTGCGAAGTGTCGCCCTGCCCATTGTCATCGTTGGGCACATCCGCGTCCACGACGACTGCTGCCACTAAATAGCGCTTAAGTCGCCGCGCCATGATCTCTATCCATGAGTTCTCCACGGAACCCGTGTTTATGCGTATCTAGGGCGGCGACTGCTTGCCCAGTCGTCCCGGGCCATTACCATTCCTTCCTTCACTTCCCGAGGACGGGCAGCTTAAATTCTCCTTCTTGTACTCCTCGTATGCTCTGAAGCAGCAGCATTTTGGGTTGGCAGCCAACTAAGAAGAGGATCCCAATAGGTGACCACTGGTCATGGACGAGCAGGGAATGTAGATAGCTTGCCCATAATTTTTAAAATTGTGATTTTGGCCATATTACTCCAGCAGTGGCAGTAGCAGCAGCTGCAGGGCCAGGAGCAGCTCGTCCTCGTCGGCGGCATTGGGAGCTGGCCCCGCGGCTTTGAAATCATAATTTAACTAATTTGTTCTGTTGATTTGCTTATTTTCCTGTGAAATCACATATTTTAAGACACCATTTTGTAAATTGGATCTTCTTTAATTGTATTGTAAATAAATTAATTTGTCACCGCTGGAAAGTCCCGCCATAGGGTTCTGTTTCCAATTGCCTGTCTTAAATTCGCAAGGGTCGCGGGGAATTATCAGATATTTCCTACCTTTCGCGCCACCCTTGCGAAGACTCAGCCGAGTTAAAATATCTAGCGCGATATTCATTCTAGTATATTCTAGTATTTCTCTTAGCTCATCTGCGTACCGACCTTGCTAAGAGGGGCCGAAAAAGTGTATTTGTCTCTCGCTCGCCTCATTTGGTTGCTAAATTTTAGCGCTGGTGAGTATGTTGATTTAATGAGCAATTAATGCATCTCTCATTGAAAGTGCCGTATAGTGGACTTGCTCGCACTTAGGTAATCACACTTAATTTTAATGGTCAATACCTCATTTTGTTGGAAATGGCATTGGTAATAAAATCAAGACAAAAAAGTTAATCAACATTTTTTTTCGAATTTCAAACTTTAAAATGTAACACAACTTTTAAATTTCATACAAATAGTATAACTATAAGATTGTTTTTCTTTTACCTAAGCGATTATTACTGCCTTATTTAACCAAAAACGATCACATCCAAGAAAGCCTAATGGTTGAGTTTCGAACCTTAAATTCGAATTAACAAAAAAAAAGTTTCGGGTGCAAAACTGTAACATTTGACCTTATTTACCTTTTTTTTTCATATTTCTTCTGGCCAATTAAATTGATCTTCAGATCTTCAGCATGCATTATATAGAACTCAAAATACAGACCGTTGAAATAAGAAATCAAAAATGGTGTTACAGTTTTGCTCCTCAGTGTATATAGGTGTAAACTTGTCATGTAATAAAATGAACTTACCCATTAGCTGAAATTAAATTATTAATATGATTATTTAATTGTTTTCATTTCAGATACTATGTTTCTTTTCTAAAAGGCAATATTAAACATTTAGGCGGTAAACTGAAACAATATGCACAGTGGTGTTTTGATAATTGTAAAAGTACCAAGGTTTCAACTCGGATATACCCCCCATCTAGTGTCGAAGTGGCGGTAAGTTTTTAGACTTATGCTGTGTTGTTTATGGAAACGACTTTAGAGCTTAAAGTTAAATTCTTAGCAAAATTATACATTTCTTTAAGGGGTAATTATTCAAAAATCGACATTTTATTTTTTATCTCTTACAATTTGTTTCACTTTTAAGAATAGTTTAAGACTTTGGCCTTATCTCAGATAAAATTAGTTCAGAAGTTATAGCCATTTAAAGTGAGCGCCTTTTCACTAGCATATTCCTGCAATGATTTTTTTCATTTGCGTTTTTAGAACTGGCGTTCGAATTCTAGTAAACTATAGTTTATTTAACAAAATGTAGCTTTTTTTCATTGCTAAATCCGACTGTTCATCACATCTAGGAAAGTTAACAGACCATCTAAAGGCGTCGCCCAACACTGTACCTTTAATCTAATAGGCATCCGACCATTTTTTTTTTAATTTCTCATTTTACGTAACTTTGAAAATCCACGATAAATCTATTTTTTAACGGATTTCTGGAGTTGTAGGCCTGTTTGATACTTTGGGCAATAAAAAAACACGTCTTGATTTTCCAACGGATTTTTTTCGAGTTTTTAGGATGCTAGCAGCACGTTAACATTTGAGTTAACGGATTAAAATTTCCACTTTTTTCAAGTTTATCGAGCTAAAGCAAACAAAGTACTTATCCAATATACATAAAGTGTTTTAAAATCGAAAGGTTAGTTCATTACCTGTAAAATAAAACATTCGACGGGTAATAAACGTAAACTAAGCATATTTTTTTTGTGTACAACTATAAAAAATCTTTTAAAAAAACAACATATCCATAGAAAAAAAAAATTAAAGCCATTTTCGTGATCTGAGGATTCAACTCTACCAGAATTTCGCATCAACAGGCTTAGAGGATTTTGAGTGTAAACTAGTGCTATCAGGCCGATTATTCTTAGATACATTATGCAACATTTAGGGTACGGGTTTTGCGATTACTCAATTAGTTTTATTTTCTTATTGACTATTCCGTCGGTGGTGTTGTGGTGCCTCAGTCCTTTAAGGACATAGGGCTGATGAAGTGGCCGCCCGGATAGCAGACACAATTTGCAGCTGAGCTCGCCGGATTTGGAGTGGGGTCTTTGGACGCCACTCTCCTCTCCAAACGAACAATTATTTACGTGATTGAAAAATTGAAGAGATCGTTCGTCAGTGTGTCTTTCTGTCTCCATGAAAGCTTGATCAGGAATCCGATTGACAGTGTTTTTGGCGGTTTTCCCTCCCCATTTGCAAACTTCGTGCGCCTTTGGATCGTCGCGGGCCATGCAATACGATTCCCTTTTATTCAGGTCGTTCGTCAAAAGTTATGTCATTTTTTGAACCAGTCTTCCATTAGTACCAATGCCCCCTTTAAATGGGTTTCTAGCAATGCATTTTTGTTTGTTTAAGTTCACATTACAAATGGGCAAAAGTGTATTGAACATTAAAGTGTATTAAAATGTGTTTTGTATTGCAAAGGAATTAGTGTAAATAATATTTCGGTGTATTTAAGTTATGTAAGTGTATTTTTGGAAGCTTATATTTTGTGATAATATTGGGAAAATGTCCTGTTGACTCACCATCTGTTATTCCATCGTTGAGAGCTCTCGTTCTGGAGTTGAGGTTTTATTTGTTGGAAAAGTTATGTAGAATTAAGCATATACAAGTATATATACATATATAGAATTAAGCATGTATATATAATATCGTGCTATGATTTGGTGTTAGAAATTCACGAAATGCACCAAATTTTTACTTCATGCTTTAAAAAAAAAATAAATATATTAAAAAAAATATAAGAAGTATATTGGTGTTGAAAAATGAGTTAATGTGTTTTAGGAAATTGTTGTTGCGGCTTTGCTTTTATATGTTTGTTGTCGGATTGTTTACGTCATGTCGTTATTGAACCAGGGTCACCTTTGTTTTTAGTGAATTGGTTGCTCCTTCAGGCTGGTCGATGCTCCTCAATTGCTTGTTTGATCACTTGGCTATCAGAGACATCCTTCAGGTTTTTATGTAGATTGCGATTGTTGTTGAAGGATATAGGCTACGCATGGTGATACGGTAGCTGCACAGTTAATTGCAAAAATGCAAATTGTCCTTCAGGATTCACTTTTGGACGCGGCAGATTGTTTTACTCATAGTATTGTTAAAATAGGTCCATTAGGATTCACATGGTACGCGGCACTGTTCGACGGGATGTTGTAGCCGGTCAATAGTCCTCAGGATATCTGCTTCCCTTAAAAGACTGCAGCGCACATTTACCGCGGTCGCGACATCCGACTCTAACCCTTATGTGGCTTGCACACCTGCAATTTGGTTTTGAGGGATTTCGAGTTTCTCCGAATAGAAGTTAACTTCAACTCTGACGCTGACTCTGACTATGACTGCCCCCTGGAACTGCTATATTGGGTCTTTTATACCAAAGACTGTGCCAAGTTTCGTCTAGAAATCACCGGAATGGGAACACAAAAGTGTTCTCAGCTAGTTTCATCAGTTTATCGGTTTTCACCTATTGGCTGGAGTTCTATTTGGGTGGTATTTGTTCTACCGTTTGACAGTTCCGCAAAAATCGGCGGTGCTGGGTTGCAGGTAATTGCATGGCCTAATTTGGCAAGTTTGGGCGGTGTCATCTGCGGCGGTGTCATTTCTGTGCAATCTTGCCAGTGTTGATTTTCTAGAGCACTGGCGTTGATTTTCTTCCATGTCAATTGAATGACTCACGTCAGCCCTAATCGGCGTACGTAACAGGCTCGGGGTCGTCGATGCTGATCAGTATGGAATGATCCCGTAAAGAAATTAACGTGCAGGCGGTTATGCCCAACGTGGTCCTCGACCCATTCCCTAAGGATAAGAGTCTCCTTCTCTACCGACTGTGCTTGCAGGGCTGACATTGGTTATTGATTTTGGGCTATTGTGAAGTACTGGAACGTTTTATTGTAATTACTTGTAGATTGTTGGGTGTACAAAGATATGTGCTGCTGCTGCTTTACGTTGAGTTGAAGATCTCTCTCGTATCCACTACTCGACTCGGATTCCTTCTTTCTTAAACGCCGCCAACGTTTTTATTGTTTAGTCCAGTAGGAATGCCCCCAAGATTAAGATTTTCCTTTAATATCCCGACGAAAATTTCTTCCGGAATATTGTTCTTCAGTTTGAATTGCAGGCTATGCATGGACGTTGAGAACGCCTTGGTCATTTTGCTAGTCAAGTCATAGTATCCGATTTCAAAGTCATCGCCTCGGTCCTCCATCAACTGCCAGTACCATTTGGATGCGGTACCACTCAATAAAGAGTGAAATTATTTAAATATCTGATCAGAAGTGTAGCCGTTCATTTCCGTTAAGCGACTCACTCGGAACAGAAAACACTCCACCGACATGCCCCTACTGGACCCATCAAACTTAAGGTTCCATTTGTCCAGGCGTGTTGGTCGAGTTCCTGTGTAGCTTGTAGGGTTCAATTAATACTCGGAAGCATAAAGGGTTAAAATAATTCTTTGTACCCATATTTTCCGTGAGAGGCGCAGAATTCCCGAAATTTAAGGCCAGCCTCTCTCTCTCAACGCACACCGGCCGTCCTGCTCACACAACGAGCACAGCCGCAGCCAAAAATCAGCGAATATCAGGCAAACAGAGAGAACCAAAAAATTATCATGCCATTGTACCGTTATTTTTCGCGCTGCGCTTCCCACTGGAAGTACAGGCGACCCAAGAGGAAAAATTCCAAGCCATAACTCGATTTTCGATCGCAGCGGCCATAAGACGCCAGCCAAATTGTGAGCGATCAAGAGTTTCTTAAGAACACGTGGAAAGATAACAGGCCCTAGACAACGTGAAGTGCGACAATTTAAACAACCTCTAGCCAGTGATTTAGTTTAATAACTAGTGAAGTGAACGAGAATCCAAGATGAATACAGTTAACTCAAGCCGCGTAATGTACCCGATCGGCTAATGTCAGTATACATATATTCACAAAACACCTTTAGAAATCCTTTCCCTCAGCAGTACAATAGTAGCTGTAACAGCAGCTTTGCTGCCAACGTCGCTAGCTGGTGCGAAAACACACGCCCAGTCACCTACGTGTATCTGCAAAGAGTCGGCGAGACATTGCAAAGAGTGAGTTGCGCAACGCACGTTGCGGATCACTAAGGAATCTTTGCGCAGCGGCTAGTGCATCATCAGGCAGAAGAATAAGAACAAAATCAACCCCTCTGCACTGCGAGCGGCATGCGAATTGTTTTCGGCTTCGGCCAGCAAGCCGTCTCCTACAAGTTGGAGCGAGAAGGAAGGAGGCACCGAATTACCGGAGTCGCCCACATTAACACGTAACCGGATTCAAGCTCAGCCCAACATACCCGGCCATGTAGTTCGCCTAGGGCATGAGAAGCACTTAACTGGATAGAGAGAGTGAGCGTGCGGCGTTGCCAGCCGAAATTTTGTGCGCGCTTCGAGATAGCACCTCGAGAGTAAAGGGATACGAGTTCTAGTGGTGGCGAAGGGCCAAGTTTAGTTTATATTTTGTAGTTTATATTATCTTTCAATAATTTTTGATAAATAGTCGCATAGTGCTAGCATATTAATATTAGAAATATAATCCTAATAGGTGGGTCACGAATATATAAGCGGTAGTTGCATCGAATTAACGTGTCGTAACGTCACACATACACACATTAGTATGATTGTTTACATTTCTTCTGAAGGAACCAACTGATGCTTCGATGAGCCCAGAGAATGCTTCGATGGATTATCCGGCGTATAAATAATGGTCGTGAGTAAAACCTTAATAACGAATGAAAAGTGTTCATATGGTATGTTCAGATCAAGTTAATTTTTCATGCAAATTCAGCTGAAGACCACTGTAGGAATCCCCTTTTGTTTTTCTTTGATTGTATATTAAGACAGATTGAAATATGAAAACAAAGAAACGAAATTATTAAAAATATAAAAATGCGACCTTAGCCAATAAGAATTAAAAATTATCAGTCTCTATAGATGGGATAAAAAAAAAATTGAAAACTAAAAGATTAATTAAATAAGGTTACGGGAAAAAATTAGGAACAATAAGAAATGATGACTAGAACGTAAAATTATTGGAGTTATAATGGGAACAATAGATTATTAGAACACAACCCCCTTACACTTAGAATAAATGGAAAGTATGAAATTTATGTACCAGAAAGCAAAATGATACTGTGAACATTCTTTATGGATCGTCGCCAGACCTGCAACATGTTGAGATCAGGGTAAAAAAGGAGTTTGTAGTCAGATAAGGGGTAACAAATAAGCGATATCAATGTTACCAAGGAAGGGTGGGTACAGAATAGGAAACAAATAACATCAAAGTTACCCTAGCCAGTGATTAGTCGACTCATTTCTATATAACCACGTACGTGGGAACGGCCCGTTACAATTTTTGGATTCGTATTATATTTAATTCATTACAGCCAGTGGACTTAATTTTTTTGTTTGGTTTATGTGAAGGTATAGCTGGAGTGGAATCAACCCACGTCAATTCCGACGAGCATAGCGCAGAGCATAGCTAGAAGTGCACGACCTCTACGTTCAGCATACCGAATAATGTCCTTGGGTTCCTTCGAACCTTAGTTGAACACTACAAGCTACTAAACTGAGTCTCGTTGTCTCTGGCGCTGGGATAGTGTGGATTTTCTGCAGCTCTCTCCCTTGGACTCGGTATTGGTCTGCTCGCTGCTGCTGCTGTATGTTGTCTTCCGGGTTGGTTCTGCCGAGCGGCTCCGTCTCTCTGAGGCGTTGAACTGACCTCGGGGTTTTTCCTAGGTATTGGGTTTTGCGCCTCGTATTTGCGTACATTTTTTCTATCATCGGGGTTTTATTTAAACTTCTATCTTGTGCCAATAATAATTCACCGTTTCACTTCGCGTGAACTCCTTTTCTACCAAATGTGTTCCGTTATACTATCCCTCAATCTCAAAAAGACCTCCTCGGTTTAGTAAAGAGTTGACTCGCCTCAAAAACATTAATTCTAATCTCTATTCTAAATTTAAACGTAACAGTTCTCAAGCTGTCCATTCGCTTATCGCGCAGTGTCATTAAAACTATCTGACTCGTTGTAGGGTTCAGTTCGCGCAGGACACAAAACATTTTTATAATTTTGTCAACTCTAAACGTAAGCCTATTGCACATCCTTCCTCGCTTTCATTTGAAAATACGACAGCAAATAATGATCAGGCAATCGCCGATATTTTTGCTCAGTTTTTTTCGAACTACTTATTCTCCGCCATCCGATTTAACCCAGACCTATTCTTATAACGAGCCCAAAATAAACCTAATCTTCAGTCCTAGCGTAAAATAAAGCTCTCTTCTTTTGGATCTTCAACGTGTCAAGCCGGTTTATACGCCAGGTCCCGATGGAATACAAGGCTGTCTGCTTAGGTGTTGTGCCGTGGCCCTGTGCAGTTCCCTTCTAAAATTGTTTACCTTATCCTTATTCATTCGTCATTCCTCTCCACAAAAAAGGTAGCAAAGTGGATGCTAACAACTATAGAGGAATCCCTAAGCTGTCAGCCATCCCAAAAGTTTTCGAAAACGTAAATACTCTCCTTCCAATTGCAACATCTGTGTAGATCAGTAATTTCACCACGCCAACTTGGATTTCTTACACGAAGATCAACGACAACTAACCTTCTGGAACTCACTTCTTCTATTACAAGGCGCTTTCCACAAAATTTGCAGACAGATTTGATCTATACAGATTCAGTAAAGCATTTGACTCCGTTAATCATTCCCTTCTTATAAGGAAAGTCGACTTAAAAGGTTTTCCCGTCGATTTTCTTAGGTGCCTTTCAAGTTATCTGAAAACAACTTGTCGAATGTTTTCCGGGTGACCTCTGGTTAACGATCTGCCAAAAGTTCAGACTAACTCTAGAGTACTCATGTACGCTGACGACGTTAAACTTTGCGTGCAATATAAGGACAGCTAAGAAAGCCAGCTGCTTTCGTACGGAATACCAGGCTGTGTGCTTAGGTATTGTGCCGAGGCCCTGTGCAGTCCCCTTCTAAAATTGTTTACCTCTCCACAAAAAAGGTAGCAAAGTGGATGCTAACAACTATAGAGGAATCTCTAAGTTGTCAGCCATCCCAAAACTTTTCGAAAAAGTAATTACTCCCCATTTGCAGCACCTGTGTAGATCAGTAATTTCTCCATGCCAACATGGATTTGTTAAACGAAGATCAACGACAACTTACCTTCTGGAGCTCACTTCTTTCATTATAAGGGGCTTTCCACAAAATTTGCAGACAGATGTGAGCAATTCTGATTTCAGTAAAGCATTTGACTCCGTAAATCATTCCCTTCTTGTTAGGAAACTCGATTTAATGGGTTTTCCTGTCGATCTTCTTAGGTGGGTCAAGTTATCTGAACGGCAGGACGAAAAAGGTCCTCTTTAAAAACAACTTGTCGAATGTTCTCCGGGTGACCTCTGGTGTCACACAAGGGAGCCACCTGGGTCCCTTACTTTTTACATTATTTATTAACGACTTGCCCAAAGTTTTGACTAACTCAAGAGTACTCATGTACGCTGACGACGTTAAACTTTGCGTGCAATATAAGGACAGCGCTAGCCAGTCAGATTTACAAACAGATCTAAATAATTTCCAAAAATGGTGCACTGCAAACTTATTAAACCTAAATGGCTCCAAATACAAGCTCATGACATTCTCACGTGTCTCTCCCAAGCTTGCTACCTATATGCTGAACTGCCGCTCTCTGGAAAGGATTACTCTAGTTGACGATTTGGGTATCCGCCTAGATTCTAAACTGAAGTTTATTGATCATATTTCGTCCATTGTAAATAAAGCCAGGGATGTGCTTGGATTTATTAAACGGTGGTCGAAAGAATTCGATGACCCCTACGTCATGAAGAATTTATACATTTCGTTAGTTCGTCCTATTTAGAATATTAGACTTCTCCTAATTAACCTACCTTCCTTAGCAAACCGTAGGACGATGCTAGGCATTACTTTTATGTATAACCTGATCCGTGGTGACGTGGAAAGCACCGATCTTTTGGGGCAGTTTAATTTCCACGTACCATGTAGAAACACCAGATCCTACTTGCCTTTAGTTTTACACCATTGTAGAACCTCGTATGAAATGCATGAACCCTTTAAAGTATCATGTGCAAAATATAATAATTTGTACAAAATAACCTCATATTTAGATAGCCTTCTCAAAGTAAAAACATTATTCATAACCCTTTTAGTACACATGCAAGATAGCAATCGAGCTGCGCACTATTAGTCGATATGGTGGAGGGTAGTTTCCTAGCATTCTTTCACGTATATACTTTGATTTGCGCCTATTAACACCGAACCCTAAAAAGCACGTGCTTGGTTTCGGAGGGTCACTGAGTGTACTGACCGTAGTGCATCAACGTCCATGAAAAGAATCATCCATGATGACGCTGTTGCAATCTGCTAAACTCAATAAGTTATTTATTTTAAGAATGGAATTACCTCCCTGCTCCTCTCTCTCTGGACTCGAACCTCGCGAGAGACCTGGTTCTGTGCCAAGTACAAATGATAGCGTCGGCCAGAGAGATTAATACTGTCGTCCCGCCCGTTAATCGTAGGTATCCGTACAGACTCAAACCTCGCGAGAGACCTCTCATAGCCTAGTACAATGGATAGTGTCGGCTGTACGGATACGGTCATCCCCCACCCCCCCTTAAGGAACTGGATTAATAAACGTGTGACGAACCGTGGTGACTTATTATGACGATGGCTGTATATTATTATGACCGGTCTGTTGTGTGTCGTTATTCGTTTGCGACCCAAGACCCTGGACTCGAACCGCGCGAGAGACCTGGCTTAGCCTAGTACAATTGATAGCGTCGTTAAATATTTCAAAAATGGTCTGCACTTTTATAAAGAAATTACACAAGATTCTCCCCTTTTCGTTTTCGAAAACGAAAAATCGGTTTCCCGTTTTCACTTTTTTGTTTTCAAAAACGCGGGAGTTTGTCTTGTCGAAATTAAAATTAACTGCCTTTTTCTACATCAAATCCGTTCTTATTGCAAAAGGAAAAATGGTAAAAATAACAAAACAAAGTATAAAGAATATGCTTATGTCAACGAAATTGTAAAGAGAAACATGGGTTATTGTGTATTATGATCTATGCAGAAATGGGAACATTGCCCAGTTCGACTTCTTCATGTCAGCAGAATATGCATTCGCTCTTGACCTGATAATTGCTACCTTTTGTTATCGCATATACACATTGCTGAGACTGAACATTCTCCCGGCCGTTGTTTTTTGTTTTCAAAAACGCGGGAGTTTGTCTTGTCGAAATGAAAATTAACTGCCTTTTTCTACATCAAATCCGTTCTTATTGCAAAAGGAAAAATAGTTGACTCGTTGGTCTATTAATGTTTATTTCACACCATCAGTAGATCACTCTAGTTCGTATTTACTTTTTAAATAACTCTTTTCCGACCCCACCTCGAATTCGGGGAAAAAATATTTGCCGTCGGCAACAACATCTTTCGTTTTGGTTGCCGGTGCTGCCGTACTGTTAATGGAACAAAACAATCTAGTCGAAATGGTTCTAAATTTAAAAGGTGGGCATAAATAGGTTTTAATAAAAAAACAGTTTATTTTAATATTTAAATGGAATTTTTACCAATAAAAAAGGTATAAAAGTCATATCATCAATGGTTGGCAGCCCTCTTGGAACGATAAGTAAACAATTTCTGCCTTTATAAGGCTTTCAAACAAACAATTAAAAAAAGTAAAGGCATTTACACATTCCGTTTATTTCTCAAAACATTAAAGTCACCTGTTTGAGCAATTCAAACAATTAAATATTTCGATAACAAAACGATGACAAAAAGTTTGTGAAAACCGGAGCACCTAAAAACGAATGCGTACGTTTTTGCTCTAAAACGAAAACGAAAAATAAAAGTGAAAACCGGAGCACGCCTGAATATATAATATATATTATACATACTATTATAAAAAAAAAATCGATTCGCTAACAGTTGCTGTTGATTAACCGTCCTTTACAATTGTAGGTATTTTTCGTAATATTTTTTAAGGAAAATAATCAAGCAATCATCGTGGAACTATAAATATTCTTAAAAGTGGCATTAAAGATGTAAAACAATTTTTTTTTTTATTACAAAATGGCGTACTTATGGAGCCTGTGTCATGGCGTTTCGATTTTTGAGTATACCGGCTATGGACACGATAGAACTCGGAATTCGTACCAGAAATCAAAAAACCAAAAATATTTTTGTCTATTAAAGTGTACCTTCTATTTGAACCTAAAAAACGCGAAAGACAAATATTGCAATTCAGTTTTGATAAAGAAAAGTTAAGTTTCAGGTAAACAAAAATCACTTGCACTCCCCTATAAAATAGTACAAAAGACTTTCTCACAAGGATTTAAGATCAAATTGAAGATTTTTTAATACTGTGTTTACACTAGGGTATGGCTTTCAATTTTTGCGTTTTCAGTCTGGTTTTGAATAGGTTATATTGGTGGGACAAAGTTGAGTTTATGTAGCGTCAATGATGCGTTCATTTCGATTTGTATTGGTTTTTTCGATAACTGCTCGATTTTCGGGCTATTAATTTACTCTCTCTATCCTACAAAAATTTGTTTTGTGATTTATTTGTTGCAATGTTGCCCTTGAGACACTCTGTGATCTGTGGACGAGCTGGTTTCTGAGAAGTTCGCAGGGACTTCCACATTTATAAGGACATTGCAACTCCTCCGTCCAAAGCGATTCTTCAGCGAGGGAAATATCAAGCCCTCCTCGAAAGAAGAGTCACACTGACAGGATAGTTCAACTGGTGGAGGTGCAGAAATTAATGGTCATGAAAAAAGTGGCAGACCCTCCAATGTCTTAAACCCCAAGTGTTAATGTGGGCTTAGGTGCCTGGCATACAGTACATAAACTGTCTGCCTTGTGTCGCCGCAACTAGAACATGAACCAGTTGGACTATAGATGGTGCACATGAGGGTCTGAATACCTAACGGTATTTATAGCAAAACAAAGTATAACGAATATGCTTATGTCAACGAAATTGTAAAGAGAAACATGGGTTATTGTGTATTATGATCTATGCAGAAATGGGAACATTGCCCAGTTCGACTTCTTCATGTCAGCAGAATATGCATTCGCTCTTGACCTGATAATTGCTACCTTTTGTTATCGCATATACATATTGCTGAGACTGAACATTCTCCCGGCCGTTGAACAGGTGTTCAACCATCGCTAACGTTAAACGCAAAACGGCGTGGGGTAGGTTCCGGTAATGACTGCTCAGCGTTTTTCTGATGTTTAAAAGTCCGTCGTCGTGGCTTCCATTTTCTGTATTGCCGTTGTAGAATATATGCAATGATCACTATAATTGATATTGATAAGGCCACATAAGCAGCTACTTGATGATGCTGGACAGTGCCGAAATGATTTTTCTATGTTGTATCCTTTAGTTTGGCCAGCCTTTGTTGTAGGACATCTAATTCATCTAGTTCGGAAACTCGGGTTGTAGTTTCTTGAGCTGGCTCTGATGTTTCTTCTACGCCAAAATTGGTAATATTGCCGAAGCGAACGTATGTTGATTTCGTTTCGCTGATCGTAGTGCTGAATGCACTAACACTAATTTTTGAGTTGCGCGCGGTGCAGCCTGAGGAGAAGGATAGTAACCCCGTGTACTGTGGACGGTGTTTCCTTGCACACCGCTTGAAGCTCTATGGGACTGTGTGTCGCAAACATCCATCTGTTCCGCTGATGTGTTTTTGTCCAAATCAGATCAGATTTTGATTGAACAATCTCACATAGTGTTTCAGTCTTGTAGTTAAATAATTGAAATTCACGCTGATTATCTGCGCTAAACGTAGCTTGATGAAGATACTAGCATGGGACTTATGGTTCGGTGGCGAACATCAGTAAGGACGCTGTCTATCTCATTTTGCATCCACTGCATTCCCGTCGCCAGCAGAGTTAGCTGAGCTGTTAGGATCATGAATGCTTGCTGTAGATAGTCGACTTCGTATTTGCCTCTCTCTCTGTTGATCGTTGCTAGTTGTTGTTCTAGCGTTCTGATTCGTTTGTTGTTGGCTGAGTTGCTCTTTCTCACTACATTTATAGTAGAATCAAGAACAGACGTTTGATTCTTGAGCAGCATCATCAGCACATCATCATTGGATTTGACTTCGTTTATGACCTTGGTCATTCCTTCTGCATAGTTGGAATCAAGCACGCCAAATAATGAGTGCGCCACGTTTCCGACTATATAAAGTGGTGATCTGCGCTTTTGGGAATGGTTAATCAGATCATTTCCCGCTTGTAACTCGCCATATAAATTTTGAAAATGCTCAGTTATAGAGTTACAGGCATTTGCGTTTCGTAGCTCTGAACACTTATGTTTGAGTTCAGTAATCCCGTCGGATTCTTATATCGGTCCAATATGGTTTCAACTCGTAGTACACAATAATGGTCCATTCTGAAACAGCCATTCTGGAATTACCGATTCATTCGTAGAATATTCCGTGTTGATTTGTAAAATGAGTCACAGTTATTTGTTGTCCCATTGCTAGTGGGAGGGTGAGTAGCATGGCCAGCAAAGTTGGAAGGATCGGAAGCTTCACCTCCTTTCTCTGTGTTGGGATTTCTTCTGACATCGTTGTTTCTTCGATGGAGCTGCGAGGACGTTTTGTGACTTCTTCTTTCAGAAGCGGAGCAAGCCGAGTAACTGCGCGTTTGTATACGCCGCAGGCAGTTTTAACGTCTACTACCCGGACGTGGTTGTCCTTGCCAGGATAAGTCTTTACTATCCTTCCCATTGGCCAACTCATCACCGGCACGTTGTCTTCCTTTACGAGAACTAGTAGTCCTTTTTCAACATTCTGCGACATGGTTTTCCCTTTGGTACGCATTTGAAGTTCTTGTAGGTACTCCATGGACCACTGATTCCAGAATGCTTGCTTTAATCTGGATACTAGTTCCCATCTCTTCACCAATGTTTTTCCGGGTGAGGCTAGGTTCACATCGGGAGGAGCTGTCAATGGCTCACCATCAGAAAGTGCCCTGGAGTAAGGGCGGATGTATCAGTCGGGTCTGATGACATTGGGGTAAGTGGCCGTGAATTGAGGATTGCTTCAACTTCAATGATCACAGTGTTGAGCTCCACAAATGTTAACGACGATGTGGCTGTGACTGATACGAGTAGTCGTTTTGCTGATTTTACTGCAGCTTCCCACAGGCCGCCAAATGATGGCGCTCGGGGCGGTATGAACTTGAATTCCACCTGCGATTTGTTGCAATTGTGGATAATTTGAGCCTGGGCCTTATCCGAAAAGATTGCTACTTCTAAGGTCTTCAATTGATTGTTGGCACCGATGAAATTTGTTGCGTTATCGCAGTGAATGGTCTGGCATTTACCGCGTCGACTCAAAAATCGTCGAAGAGCGGCTAAGAATGCATCCGTCGTCAAATCACTGACTAATTCCAGATGCACTGCCTTTGTGGCGAAACAGCAACAGCATCCCACGGATCTTGTGATGAATCCAAATGGGCCCACAGTAATCAACACCAGAGTTGAAGAATGGCCGCGCCTGTGTTACTCGGTCCGCTGGAAGGTTGCCCATAATTTGTTGCATTAATTTTGGTCGTGCCCTCGTACATTTGACACAGCAGTGCATAATGCTTCTTGCCATTGTTTTATCATTGACAATGCAGTATTGCTGTCTGGCAATGTCTCGTAGTGATTGCGCTCCACAAAGCATGTTCTCTTCATGCATCTCTCGCAATAGCATCCTCACAATCGGATCATTGTAAGGAAGCAGGATTTGGTGCTTTGAGTCATATGGAAGTTGAGATTCTTCTAATCTACCTCCGACTCTGATAAGTCCATCCTTTCCAAATATAGGAGATATTGCGATGATTGAGCTCTTTTTGTCCACGGTCTTGTGGTTCAGAAGCTGTTTGTATTCAAAAGCGAAATCAATATGCTGAATGGTGCGAAAAATGATAATCTTTGCACGAGTCAACTCACCGACACTTAGTGTGGTTGTAGTGGTTCTGTTCGTTTTGTTACAGAATCGCATCATATATGCTACAATACGTTGCAGCTTATGAAAGGAGTTGCCATGGTTGCAATTGTAGAGTTCTTCTCCAATCTGATCTTGACATGTTGGCAGGCTCACTTGTTTTGACCGCCGTTCCAGATCGCTAGGAACGATGGTTGGTATCTTGGCCCACTTGTCACAGGAACCGTGTAGAAAGAGCGGTCCATATAGCCAGAGGTTATGTTCCGCTAATTTGCTGGCGGTAATTCCTCTTGATAGTACGTCTGCCGGGTTATTTGCTGATGAGACATGACGCCATTAAGATTGGTCAGATACAGCTTGGATTTTAGCGATCCGATTTGCAACAAACGTGTGGTATGTTGACGCTGATGCGTTTATCCAGGACAGAACCACAGTTGAGTCAGTCCAGAAGTACCCAGATGCCCTTTCACTAGACATGTGTAAATCCTTCCTTACTCTGTGGGTCAGTTCAGCGCCCAATACCGCAGCGCATAGTTCTAGCCGAGGAAACGTTTCTTTTGCTGCTGGTGCCTCTCTGGATTTGGAGCACAGAAGCCGGACAGACACTTAATTATTTTTGTAGGTGGCTCGTATATAAACGGCAGCTCCGTACGCTCGCTCTGAGGCATCCACGAACGAGTGTATTTCTTGAGTGATTGGCACCTGTCTCGGGATTTGCATAGTATTTAATGCTTGCAAATCAGAGCGATATTTCTTCCAATCATCCTGAAGATGGTGTGGGAGCTCATCGTCCCAACCCAAGTTCAGTCCCCACAGAGTTTGCATAAATATTTTTGTCTCACTACAACAGTTGCAAATAGTCCTAGTGGGTCGAGTATCTGTGCAGATTCGGAACTTACATCTCGTATGGGGCTGTCCATATATTACGTAATCACGAATTTGATGATTTTCGACCCCCTCCCCCTAAGCTTAGGTTAGGTTAGGGCGGCGGCTGACACAAGGTCAGCCCACTTAGGCCATCACTGGCCCATTGTGATACCGCAATGGATCTTTGATACCCTCTTACCACAAAGTTAGAAAGACTCCCAGCCCGTTTCTCTTATGAAACCTGCTAATTTCTTCGGGGGGACAGCTGCTAATTCAGCTAGATTGTGGAGAAAATATTCTCCTATATACTTTTTCCTGCGCCTGATTAGGGCCACACAGGAGCAGAAGAAGTGCTCTACTGATTCAACTTCTTCCTCGTTTTGACAACTTCTACAGAAGTCGTTGTTGAGGACGTTTAGTCGGGATGCGTGGGCTCCTACGAGCCAGTGGCCTGTGATTGCTCTAATCACAGCTGAGCACTGTGTGCGGTGTAGACTAAAAAGCATTTTTGTTCGTTTGGCGTCAACTTTAGGCCATGTTTGGCGACTGATGTTGCAGTGTGTGGTATTGTTCCACATTTCTTGTTCAAGGGATCTTAAAACTTCCCTTGTCCTGAGCTTAAAAGTGGCTAGGGGCATACAGAAGTCCTCCTTGTCTGTAAGGAGAACTGTGTTGGTGCCGCGTCTGGCCAGTTCATCGGCTATTTCATTCCCCTCAATATTTTGGTGCCCTGGCACCCAGACTAGGGAGATAACGAACTGCTGTGCCATCTCTTGAAGAGATTTGCGGCAGTTCTTCACTATCGTCGAGTTTGAGGATAGCGCGCGAAGAGATTTTATTGCTGCCTGACTGTTTGAGTAAATGTTTATTAGTCCGTTTATAAGGCTAGAGTGGCGTAGGCAACTAAGAACCTCGCTTATGGCGAGAATCTCTGCCTGGAAAACGCTGCAGTGGTCCGGAAGACGGAAATGTATTTTAATACTGAGCTGTTCGCAGAAGACTCCTCCTCCAACTCGATTATCGAGTTTGGAGCCGTCTGTGAAGAAATTTATGCAGTCATTTTGTCCAAAGAGACTCGCCGCCCAGGCCTCCCTGGAGGGAAAGACTGTTTTAAACGATGTAGAAGTATGTTCTACGGGTATGCAATAATCTGTTAATTGCTTGCTTGCGCCCATTGATAGGATGGATGAGTGCCCATATTGATGGACTGTCCAGCCGTTTGCGTCTTTCAGACGTCGTGCTGTGATGGTGGCGGTTTCTTTTGCCACTAGTAGAATCGGAGATATGCTAGTTATAGCGTTGAGCGCTTCACTAGAGGTTGTTCTAAGAGCTCCTGTCATGCATAGTTGAGCTACTCTCTGCACCTTGCAACAATCTTGCACCCGCCATCTTCTATGTCGCGTAGCAGCGTGTTTACTGCTAGGTTCCATAGAAGCGGATTATAGCCCATTTGATATAGGATTCACCGGGATAACCGGGTGTTATGGTTGTGGGTCGCTTGTCTGGAGACCTAAGGTATTTCCTGGGAAATGCGTGTCTAGTAATAGCATCAGTGTTTCTTCGCTAGAAGAAGTCCATGAGTCGTCCTGTTTTTTGGATAATTTGAGCCTGGGCCTTATCCGAAAAGATTGCTTCTTCTAAGGTCTTCAATTGATTGTTGGCACCGATGAAATTTGTTGCGTTATCGCAGTGAATGGTCTGGCATTTACCGCGTCGACTCAAAAATCGTCGAAGAGCGGCTAAGAATGCATCCGTCGTCAAATCACTGACTAATTCCAGATGCACTGCCTTTGTGGCGAAACAGCAAAACACTGCTATATAGGACTTGTCTGGTCATTTCCCACGGATCTTGTGATGAATCAAAATGGACCCACAGTAATCAACACCAGAGTCGAAGAATGGCCGCGCCTGTGTTACTCGGTCCGCTGGAAGGTTGCCCATAATTTGTTGCATTAATTTTGGTCGTGCCCACGTACATTTGACAGAGCAGTGCATAATGCTTCTTGCCATTGTTTTATCATTGACAATGCAGTATTGCTGTCTGGCAATGTCTCGTAGTGATTGCGCTCCACAATGCATGTTCTCTTCATGCATCTCTCGCAATAGCATCCTCACAATCGGATCATTGTAAGGAAGCAGGATTTGGTGCTTTGAGTCATATGGAAGTTGAGATTCTTCTAATCTACCTCCGACTCTGATAAGTCCATCCTTTCCAAGTATAGGAGATAGTGCGATGATTGAGCTCTTTTTGTCCACGGTCTTGTGGTTCAGAAGCTGTTTGTATTCAACAGCGAAATCAATATGCTGAATGGTGCGAAAAATGATAATCTTTGCACGAGTCAACTCACCGACACTTAGTGTGGTTGTAGTGGTTCTGTTCGTTTTGTTACAGAATCGCATCATATATGCTACAATACGTTGCAGCTTATGAAAGGAGTTGCCATGGTTGCAATTGTAGAGTTCTTCTCCAATCTGATCTTGACATGTTGGCAGGCTCACTTGTTTTGACCGCCGTTTCAGATCGCTAGGAACGATGGTTGGTATCTTGGCCCACTTGTCACAGGAACCGTGTAGAAAGAGCGGTCCATATAGCCAGAGGTTATGTTCCGCTAATTTGCTGGCGGTAATTCCTCTTGATAGTACGTCTGCCGGGTTATTTGCTGATGAGACATGACGCCATTGAGATTGGTCAGATACAGCTTGGATTTTAGCGATCCGATTTGCAACAAACGTGTGGTATGTTGACGCTGATGCGTTTATCCAGGACAGAACCACAGTTGAGCCAGTCCAGAAGTACCCAGATGCCCTTTCACTAGACAGGCGTAAATCCTTCCCCACTCTGTGGGTCAGTTCAGCGCCCAATACCGCAGCGCATAGTTCCAGCCGAGGTAACGTTTCTTTTGCTGCTGGTGCCACTCTGGATTTGGAGCACAGGAGCCGGACAGACACTTGATTATTTTTGTAAGTGGCTCGTATATAAACTGCCGGTCCGTACGCTCGTTCTGACGCATCGGCGAACGTGTGTATTTCTTGAGTAATTGGCACTTTTCCATCAAAGATATACCTCGGGATTTGCATAGTATTTAATGCTTGCAACTCAGAGCGATATTTCCTCCAACCATCCTTGAGGTGGTGTGGGAGTTCATCGTCCCAACCCAGGTTCAGTCCCCACAGAGTTTGCATAAATATTTTTGCCTTCATTACAACCGGGGCAAATAGTCCTAGGGGGTCGAATATCTGTGCAGATTCGGAACCTACAACTCGTTTGGTGATAGTTGAAGCTTCGCTCTTTTGGGATCGCCCACATAGTTGATCCTTTTGTGGTATCCATAGAAGACCCAACGTCTTCACACTGTAGTGTTTCAGTGTTTCGTTTAGCTTTACATTGTTGACAATGTCTTCCTTAGGAATTTCTGTTAAAACTTGTTCGTTGTTTGAGCACCATTTTCGGAGCTTAAATCCGGATGGCAACAATATTTGGTTTAGTTCTCGTTGAATTTGAATTGCTTCCGGAATACTGTCTGCTCCAGTGAGGCAGTCATCGACGTAGAAATCATGCTTTAGCACGGATGATCCAAGTGGTAGTTTTTTATTGACCTTCTCGGCCAAATAATCCAAGCATTTTGTAGCTAGGAATGGGGCTGACGTTGTACCGTAGGTGACGGTTTTGAGTCGGTAATACTTTAGGTCGTCAGACGGATTCTTTCTCCAGACGATTAATTGATGAAACTGATCATCAGGGTGTATCCACACTTGCCGATACATTTTCTCTATGTCTGCTGTGAACACGTATTTGTGAGTGCGGAAGCGTAGCAGTATTGCAAATATCTCACTCTGGACAGTGGGTCCAGCATGCAATATATCAATCAAAGATTTATTGCTTGTGGTTTTACAGGAAGCATCAAATACTACCCGTAGTTTTGTTGCGCTGCTTTCAGGTTTAAGCACACAGTGATGTGGGATAAAATAGTGATCCTCGGGTATGTTTGAGGGATGCACTTATTTCATGTGTCCGAGTCTTTCATACTCCTCCATAAAGTCCACGTACCCTTTCCAGATTTCAGGTGAAATTCTCCGCTCCAGTGCCAGGAATCTGTTGGTTGCAGTTTTTTGTGATGCCCCCAGGGCTGAAGATTGTTCAGAAAATGGGAGTTTTACAATGAATCGGTGATTGATGCTTTCCTTCAGTTTCTAGAGTTTCTAGAGTCCAGAAGCGTTCCAACAACGTATCAATTTCTTCATCTGTGGCTGCAGCTGCACAAATTGCAGCTGAGTTGTGCTCCGTAGAAACCTTTCCGGCGACAATCCATCCAAGTTTTGTATTTTGAAGAATTGGGCCTCCTGGCTTTAATAGAGTCTGGTTCGGTAGTAGCAACGAATAGTAGTGCTCGGCTCCGATAAGCATGTCAATCTTTCCTGGCTTATCGAAGTTTGGATCGGCTAGGGCTATGTTGCATGGGATTTGCAGACTTGTAGAATTTAACTATTCGTTCAGAAATCAAATTTATTTGTGATCCTGAATCAAGCAGAGCTCTGAAGGTCGCAACCTGACCATTGCTTGCTTTTACTGCCACTTTGACGGTGGCGAGTAGGTTGTAACTTTTGTTGCTTGCTGCACCTACAGTAAGCGATTGTTGCTCGGTTGCTGCACCTGATGTGGTTTTAAGATGCAGCAATGTATTGTGTTTTTTGTCGCATTTAAAACACGTGCGACCTCGGCATTCCTTTGCCTTGTGGTCACTGCTGAAGCAGTTGACACACAACCGTTGTTTTTGCACCCAATTGAGTCGATCGGATACTGTTTTGTTGCGGAAGTCATCGCATCTGTAAAGCAAATGATTCCTTTTACAAAACGGACAGTTTGATACCTTTCCAGCGCTGGCAGAAGTACATGTAGGTCCTTTTTGCTCCCTTTTTGCCTGTTGGCCTCTTTTTCCTGTCTCCAGCACACGAATTCGTTGATCCAGGAAGCTGACCATTGTGTCCAGACTTTGTAGCTCTCGAGACCCATCTAACGACTGTTCGTATAGGGCTCTAGTTGCAAAATCTAATTTTTGCTTGATAATGGCAATCAATATTGTATCCCAGCTAGATACATCGATGCCAAGTCCCTTTATGGATGCCAGGGACTCTATTGTTGTAATGTATAGTTCTTTTAATGACTTCGGATCGTCACTATTAGTGCGTTGTTGGAGGAGACGATTGAGAATCGTTTCTGCTACATGTCGGGGATTGTTGTAAGCGTCAACCAATATACCCCATGCGTTCATGTAATTTTCTTTTTTAAGATTGATATGCCTTATCAACCTTTCTGCCTCTCCGGTTAAGGTGGTTTTGAGATACCACATTTTCCGTACGGTGGGCATGTTAGTATTTCTTCTGACATCGTTGTTTCTTCGATGGAGCTGCGAGGACGTTTTGTGACTTCTTCTTTCAGAAGCGGAGCAAGCCGAGTAACTGCGCGTTTGTATACGCCGCAGGCAGTTTTAACGTCTACTACCCGGACGTGGTTGTCCTTGCCAGGATAAGTCTTTACTATCCTTCCCATTGGCCAACTCATCACCGGCACGTTGTCTTCCTTTACGAGAACTAGTAGTCCTTTTTCAACATTCTGCGACATGGTTTTCCCTTTGGTACGCATTTGAAGTTCTTGTAGGTACTCCATGGACCACTGATTCCAGAATGCTTGCTTTAATCTGGATACTAGTTCCCATCTCTTCACCAATGTTTTTCCGGGTGAGGCTAGGTTCACATCGGGAGGAGCTGTCAATGGCTCACCATCAGAAAGTGCCCTGGAGTAAGGGCGGATGTATCAGTCGGGTCTGATGACATTGGGGTAAGTGGCCGTGAATTGAGGATTGCTTCAACTTCAATGATCACAGTGTTGAGCTCCTCAAATGTTAACGACGATGTGGCTGTGACTGATACCAGTAGTCGTTTTGCTGATTTTACTGCAGCTTCCCACAGACCGCCAAATGATGGCGCTCGGGGCGGTATGAACTTGAATTCCACCTGCGATTTGTTGCAATTGTGGATAATTTGAGCCTGGGCCTTATCCGAAAAGATTGCTTCTTCTAAGGTCTTCAATTGATTGTTGGCACCGATGAAATTTGTTGCGTTATCGCAGTGAATGGGGTGGCATTTACCGCGTCGACTCAAAAATCGTCGAAGAGCGGCTAAGAATGCATCCGTCGTCAAATCACTGACTAATTCCAGATGCACTGCCTTTGTGGCGAAACAGCAACAGCATCCCACGGATCTTGTGATGAATCCAAATGGGCCCACAGTAATCAACACCAGAGTTGAAGAATGGCCGCGCCTGTGTTACTCGGTCCGCTGGAAGGTTGCCCATAATTTGTTGCATTAATTTTGGTCGTGCCCTCGTACATTTGACACAGCAGTGCATAATGCTTCTTGCCATTGTTTTATCATTGACAATGCAGTATTGCTGTCTGGCAATGTCTCGTAGTGATTGCGCTCCACAAAGCATGTTCTCTTCATGCATCTCTCGCAATAGCATCCTCACAATCGGATCATTGTAAGGAAGCAGGATTTGGTGCTTTGAGTCATATGGAAGTTGAGATTCTTCTAATCTACCTCCGACTCTGATAAGTCCATCCTTTCCAAATATAGGAGATATTGCGATGATTGAGCTCTTTTTGTCCACGGTCTTGTGGTTCAGAAGCTGTTTGTATTCAAAAGCGAAATCAATATGCTGAATGGTGCGAAAAATGATAATCTTTGCACGAGTCAACTCACCGACACTTAGTGTGGTTGTAGTGGTTCTGTTGGTTTTGTTACAGAATCGCATCATATATGCTACAATACGTTGCAGCTTATGAAAGGAGTTGCCATGGTTGCAATTGTAGAGTTCTTCTCCAATCTGATCTTGACATGTTGGCAGGCTCACTTGTTTTGACCGCCGTTCCAGATCGCTAGGAACGATGGTTGGTATCTTGGCCCACTTGTCACAGGAACCGTGTAGAAAGAGCGGTCCATATAGCCAGAGGTTATGTTCCGCTAATTTGCTGGCGGTAATTCCTCTTGATAGTACGTCTGCCGGGTTATTTGCTGATGAGACATGACGCCATTAAGATTGGTCAGATACAGCTTGGATTTTAGCGATCCGATTTGCAACAAACGTGTGGTATGTTGACGCTGATGCGTTTATCCAGGACAGAACCACAGTTGAGTCAGTCCAGAAGTACCCAGATGCCCTTTCACTAGACATGTGTAAATCCTTCCTTACTCTGTGGGTCAGTTCAGCGCCCAATACCGCAGCGCATAGTTCTAGCCGAGGAAACGTTTCTTTTGCTGCTGGTGCCTCTCTGGATTTGGAGCACAGAAGCCGGACAGACACTTAATTATTTTTGTAGGTGGCTCGTATATAAACGGCAGCTCCGTACGCTCGCTCTGAGGCATCCACGAACGAGTGTATTTCTTGAGTGATTGGCACCTGTCTCGGGATTTGCATAGTATTTAATGCTTGCAAATCAGAGCGATATTTCTTCCAATCATCCTGAAGATGGTGTGGGAGCTCATCGTCCCAACCCAAGTTCAGTCCCCACAGAGTTTGCATAAATATTTTTGTCTCACTACAACAGTTGCAAATAGTCCTAGTGGGTCGAGTATCTGTGCAGATTCGGAACTTACATCTCGTATGGGGCTGTCCATATATTACGTAATCACGAATTTGATGATTTTCGACCCCCTCCCCCCCTAGCTTAGGTTAGGTTAGGGCGGCGGCTGACACAAGGTCAGCCCACTTAGGCCATCACTGGCCCATTGTGATACCGCAATGGATCTTTGATACCCTCTTACCACAAAGTTAGAAAGACTCCCAGCCCGTTTCTCTTATGAAACCTGCTAATTTCTTCGGGGGGACAGCTGCTAATTCAGCTAGATTGTGGAGAAAATATTCTCCTATATACTTTTTCCTGCGCCTGATTAGGGCCACACAGGAGCAGAAGAAGTGCTCTACTGATTCAACTTCTTCCTCGTTTTGGCAACTTCTACAGAAGTCGTTGTTGAGGACGTTTAGTCGGGATGCGTGGGCTCCTACGAGCCAGTGGCCTGTGATTGCTCTAATCACAGCTGAGCACTGTGTGCGGTGTAGACTAAAAAGCATTTTTGTTCGTTTGGCGTCAACTTTAGGCCATGTTTGGCGACTGATGTTGCAGTGTGTGGTATTGTTCCATATTTCTTGTTCAAGGGATCTTAAAACTTCCCTTGTCCTGAGCTTAAAAGTGGCTAGGGGCATACAGAAGTCCTCCTTGTCTGTAAGGAGAACTGTGTTGGTGCCGCGTCTGGCCAGTTCATCGGCTATTTCATTCCCCTCAATATTTTGGTGCCCTGGCACCCAGACTAGGGAGATAACGAACTGCTGTGCCATCTCTTGAAGAGATTTGCGGCAGTTCTTCACTATCGTCGAGTTTGAGGATAGCGCGCGAAGAGATTTTATTGCTGCCTGACTGTTTGAGTAAATGTTTATTAGTCCGTTTATAAGGCTAGAGTGGCGTAGGCAACTAAGAGCCTCGCTTATGGCGAGAATCTCTGCCTGGAAAACGCTGCAGTGGTCCGGAAGACGGAAATGTATTTTAATACTGAGCTGTTTGCAGAAGACTCCTCCTCCAACTCGATTATCGAGTTTGGAGCCGTCTGTGAAGAAATTTATGCAGTCATTTTGTCCAAAGAGACTCGCCGCCCAGGCCTCCCTGGAGGGAAAGACTGTTTTAAACGATGTAGAAGTATGTTCTACGGGTATGCAATAATCTGTTAATTGCTTGCTTGCGCCCATTGATAGGATGGATGAGTGCCCATATTGATGGACTGTCCAGCCGTTTGCGTCTTTCAGACGTCGTGCTGTGATGGTGGCGGTTTCTTTTGCCACTAGTAGAATCGGAGATATGCTAGTTATAGCGTTGAGCGCTTCACTAGAGGTTGTTCTAAGAGCTCCTGTCATGCATAGTTGAGCTACTCTCTGCACCTTGCAACAATCTTGCACCCGCCATCTTCTATGTCGCGTAGCAGCGTGTTTACTGCTAGGTTCCATAGAAGCGGATTATAGCCCATTTGATATAGGATTCACCGGGATAACCGGGTGTTATGGTTGTGGGTCGCTTGTCTGGAGACCTAAGGTATTTCCTGGGAAATGCGTGTCTAGTAATAGCATCAGTGTTTCTTCGCTAGAAGAAGTCCATGAGTCGTCCTGTTTCTTGGATAATTTGGGCCTGGGCCTTATCCGAAAAGATTGCTTCTTCTAAGGTCTTCAATTGATTGTTGGCACCGATGAAATTTGTTGCGTTATCGCAGTGAATGGTCTGGCATTTACCGCGTCGACTCAAAAATCGTCGAAGAGCGGCTAAGAATGCATCCGTCGTCAAATCACTGACTAATTCCAGATGCACTGCCTTTGTGGCGAAACAGCAAAACACTGCTATATAGGACTTGTCTGGTCATTTCCCACGGATCTTGTGATGAATCAAAATGGACCCACAGTAATCAACACCAGAGTTGAAGAATGGCCGCGCCTGTGTTACTCGGTCCGCTGGAAGGTTGCCCATAATTTGTTGCATTAATTTTCATATAGTCCATATAGCCACAGGTTATGTTCCGCTAATTTGCTGGCGGCAATTCCTCTTGATAGTACGTCTGCCGGGTTATTTGCTGATGAGACATGACGCCATTGAGATTGGTCAGATACAGCTTGGATTTTAGCGATCCGATTTGCAACAAACGTGTGGTATGTTGACGCTGATGCGTTTATCCAGGACAGAACCACAGTTGAGCCAGTCCAGAAGTACCCAGATGCCCTTTCACTAGACAGGCGTAAATCCTTCCCCACTCTGTGGGTCAGTTCAGCGCCCAATACCGTAGCGCATAGTTCCAGCCGAGGTAACGTTTCTTTTGCTGCTGGTGCCACTCTGGATTTGGAGCACAGGAGCCGGACAGACACTTGATTATTTTTGTAAGTGGCTCGTATATAAACTGCCGGTCCGTACGCTCGTTCTGACGCATCGGCGAACGTGTGTATTTCTTGAGTAATTGGAACTTTTCCATCAAAGATATACCTCGGGATTTGCATAGTATTTAATGCTTGAAACTCAGAGCGATATTTCCTCCAACCATCCTTGAGGTGGTGTGGGAGTTCATCGTCCCAACCCAGGTTCAGTCCCCACAGAGTTTGCATAAATATTTTTGCCTTCATTACAACCGGGGCAAATAGTCCTAGGGGGTCGAATATCTGTGCAGATTCGGAACCTACAACTCGTTTGGTGATAGTTGAAGCTTCGCTCTTTTGGGATCGCCCACATAGTTGATCCTTTTGTGGTATCCATAGAAGACCCAACGTCTTCACACTGTAGTGTTTCAGTGTTTCGTTTAGCTTTACATTGTTGACAATGTCTTCCTTAGGAATTTCTGTTAAAACTTGTTCGTTGTTTGAGCACCATTTTCGGAGCTTAAATCCGGATGGCAACAATATTTGGTTTAGTTCTCGTTGAATTTGAATTGCTTCCGGAATACTGTCTGCTCCAGTGAGGCAGTCATCGACGTAGAAATCATGCTTTAGCACGGATGATCCAAGTGGTAGTTTTTTATAGACCTTCTCGGCCAAATAATCCAAGCATTTTGTAGCTAGGAATGGGGCTGACGTTGTACCGTAGGTGACGGTTTTGAGTCGGTAATACTTTAGGTCGTCAGACGGATTCTTTCTCCAGACGATTAATTGATGAAACTGATCATCAGGGTGTATCCACACTTGCCGATACATTTTCTCTATGTCTGCTGTGAACACGTATTTGTGAGTGCGGAAGCGTAGCAGTATTGCAAATATCTCACTCTGGACAGTGGGTCCAGCATGCAATATATCAATCAAAGATTTATTGCTTGTGGTTTTACAGGAAGCATCAAATACTACCCGTAGTTTTGTTGCGCTGCTTTCAGGTTTAAGCACACAGTGATGTGGGATAAAATAGTGATCCTCGGGTATGTTTGAGGGATGCACTTATTTCATGTGTCCGAGTCTTTCATACTCCTCCATAAAGTCCACGTACCCTTTCCAGATTTCAGGTGAAATTCTCCGCTCCAGTGCCAGGAATCTGTTGGTTGCAGTTTTTTGTGATGCCCCCAGGGCTGAAGATTGTTCAGAAAATGGGAGTTTTACAATGAATCGGTGATTGATGCTTTCCTTCAGTTTCTAGAGTTTCTAGAGTCCAGAAACGTTCCAACAACGTATCAATTTCTTCATCTGTGGCTGCAGCTGCACAAATTGCAGCTGAGTTGTGCTCCGTAGAAACCTTTCCGGCGACAATCCATCCAAGTTTTGTATTTTGAAGAATTGGGCCTCCTGGCTTTAATAGAGTCTGGTTCGGTAGTAGCAACGAATAGTAGTGCTCGGCTCCGATAAGCATGTCAATCTGTCCTGGCTTATCGAAGTTTGGATCGGCTAGGGCCATGTTGCATGGGATTTGCAGACTTGTAGAATTTAACTATTCGTTCAGAAATCAAATTTATTTGTGATCCTGAATCAAGCAGAGCTCTGAAGGTCGCAACCTGACCATTGCTTGCTTTTACTGCCACTTTGACGGTGGCGAGTAGGTTGTAACTTTTGTTGCTTGCTGCACCTACAGTAAGCGATTGTTGCTCGGTTGCTGCACCTGATGTGGTTTTAAGATGCAGCAATGTATTGTGTTTTTTGTCGCATTTAAAACACGTGCGACCTCGGCATTCCTTTGCCTTGTGGTCACTGCTGAAGCAGTTGACACACAACCGTTGTTTTTGCACCCAATTGAGTCGATCGGATACTGTTTTGTTGCGGAAGTCATCGCATCTGTAAAGCAAATGATTCCTTTTGCAAAACGGACAGTTTGATACCTTTCCAGCGCTGGCAGAAGTACATGTAGGTCCTTTTTGCTCCCTTTTTGCCTGTTGGCCTCTTTTTCCTGTCTCCAGCACACGAATTCGTTGATCCAGGAAGCTGACCATTGTGTCCAGACTTTGTAGCTCTCGAGACCCATCTAACGACTGTTCGTATAGGGCTCTAGTTGCAAAATCTAATTTTTGCTTGATAATGGCAATCAATATTGTATCCCAGCTAGATACATCGATGCCAAGTCCCTTTATGGATGCCAGGGACTCTATTGTTGTAATGTATAGTTCTTTTAATGACTTCGGATCGTCACTATTTGTGCGTTGTTGGAGGAGACGATTGAGAATCGTGTCTGCTACATGTCGGGGATTGTTGTAAGCGTCAACCAATATACCCCATGCGTTCATGTAATTTTCTTTTTTAAGATTGATATGCCTTATCAACCTTTCTGCCTCTCCGGTTAAGGTGGTTTTGAGATACCACATTTTCCGTACGGTGGGCATGTTAGTATTTCTTCTGACATCGTTGTTTCTTCGATGGAGCTGCGAGGACGTTTTGTGACTTCTTCTTTCAGAAGCGGAGCAAGCCGAGTAACTGCGCGTTTGTATACGCCGCAGGCAGTTTTAACGTCTACTACCCGGACGTGGTTGTCCTTGCCAGGATAAGTCTTTACTATCCTTCCCATTGGCCAACTCATCACCGGCACGTTGTCTTCCTTTACGAGAACTAGTAGTCCTTTTTCAACATTCTGCGACATGGTTTTCCCTTTGGTACGCATTTGAAGTTCTTGTAGGTACTCCATGGACCACTGATTCCAGAATGCTTGCTTTAATCTGGATACTAGTTCCCATCTCTTCACCAATGTTTTTCCGGGTGAGGCTAGGTTCACATCGGGAGGAGCTGTCAATGGCTCACCATCAGAAAGTGCCCTGGAGTAAGGGCGGATGTATCAGTCGGGTCTGATGACATTGGGGTAAGTGGCCGTGAATTGAGGATTGCTTCAACTTCAATGATCACAGTGTTGAGCTCCTCAAATGTTAACGACGATGTGGCTGTGACTGATACCAGTAGTCGTTTTGCTGATTTTACTGCAGCTTCCCACAGACCGCCAAATGATGGCGCTCGGGGCGGTATGAACTTGAATTCCACCTGCGATTTGTTGCAATTGTGGATAATTTGAGCCTGGGCCTTATCCGAAAAGATTGCTTCTTCTAAGGTCTTCAATTGATTGTTGGCACCGATGAAATTGGTTGCGTTATCGCAGTGAATGGTCTGGCATTTACCGCGTCGACTCAAAAATCGTCGAAGAGCGGCTAAGAATGCATCCGTCGTCAAATCACTGACTAATTCCAGATGCACTGCCTTTGTGGCGAAACAGCAACAGCATCCCACGGATCTTGTGATGAATCCAAATGGGCCCACAGTAATCAACACCAGAGTTGAAGAATGGCCGCGCCTGTGTTACTCGGTCCGCTGGAAGGTTGCCCATAATTTGTTGCATTAATTTTGGTCGTGCCCACGTACATTTGACACAGCAGTGCATAATGCTTCTTGCCATTGTTTTATCATTGACAATGCAGTATTGCTGTCTGGCAATGTCTCGTAGTGATTGCGCTCCACAATGCATGTTCTCTTCATGCATTTCTCACAATCGGATCATTGTAAGGAAGCAGGATTTGGTGCTTTGAGTCATATGGAAGTTAAGATTCTTCTAATCTACCTCCGACTCTGATAAGTCCATCCTTTCCAAGTATAGGAGATAGTGCGATGATTGAGCTCTTTTTGTCCACGGTCTTGTGGTTCAGAAGCTGTTTGTATTCAACAGCGAAATCAATATGCTGAATGGTGCGAAAAATGATAATCTTTGCACGAGTCAACTCACCGACACTTAGTGTGGTTGTAATGGTTCTGTTCGTTTTGTTACAGAATCGCATCATATATGCTACAACACGTTGCAGCTTATGAAAGGAGTTGCCATGGTTGCAATTGTAGAGTTCTTCTCCAATCTGATCTTGACATGTTGGCAGGCTCACTTGTTTTGACCGCCGTTCCAGATCGCTAGGAACGATGGTTGGTATCTTGGCCCACTTGTCACAGGAACCGTGTAGAAAGAGCGGTCCATATAGCCAGAGGTTATGTTCCGCTAATTTGCTGGCGGTAATTCCTCTTGATAGTACGTCTGCCGGGTTATTTGCTGATGAGACATGACGCCATTGAGATTGGTCAGATACAGCTTGGATTTTAGCGATCCGATTTGCAACAAACGTGTGGTATGTTGACGCTGATGCGTTTATCAAGGACAGAACCACAGTTGAGCCAGTCCAGAAGTACCCAGATGCCCTTTCACTAGACAGGCGTAAATCCTTCCCCACTCTTGGGTCAGTTCAGCGCCCAATACCGCAGCGCATAGTTCCAGCCGAGGTAACGTTTCTTTTGCTGCTGGTGCCACTCTGGATTTGGAGCACAGGAGCCGGACAGACACTTGATTATTTTTGTAAGTGGCTCGTATATAAACTGCCGGTCCGTACGCTCGTTCTGACGCATCGGCGAACGTGTGTATTTCTTGAGTAATTGGCACTTTTCCATCAAAGATATACCTCGGGATTTGCATAGTATTTAATGCTTGCAACTCAGAGCGATATTTCCTCCAACCATCCTTGAGGTGGTGTGGGAGTTCATCGTCCCAACCCAGGTTCAGTCCCCACAGAGTTTGCATAAATATTTTTGCCTTCATTACAACCGGGGCAAATAGTCCTAGGGGGTCGAATATCTGTGCAGATTCGGAACCTACAACTCGTTTGGTGATAGTTGAAGCTTCGCTCTTTTGGGATCGCCCACATAGTTGATCCTTTTGTGGTATCCATAGAAGACCCAACGTCTTCACACTGTAGTGTTTCAGTGTTTCGTTTAGCTTTACATTGTTGACAATGTCTTCCTTAGGAATTTCTGTTAAAACTTGTTCGTTGTTTGAGCACCATTTTCGGAGCTTAAATCCGGATGGCAACAATATTTGGTTTAGTTCTCGTTGAATTTGAATTGCTTCCGGAATACTGTCTGCTCCAGTGAGGCAGTCATCGACGTAGAAATCATGCTTTAGCACGGATGATCCAAGTGGTAGTTTTTTATAGACCTTCTCGGCCAAATAATCCAAGCATTTTGTAGCTAGGAATGGGGCTGACGTTGTACCGTAGGTGACGGTTTTGAGTCGGTAATACTTTAGGTCGTCAGACGGATTCTTTCTCCAGACGATTAATTGATGAAACTGATCATCAGGGTGTATCCACACTTGCCGATACATTTTCTCTATGTCTGCTGTGAACACGTATTTGTGAGTGCGGAAGCGTAGCAGTATTGCAAATATCTCACTCTGGACAGTGGGTCCAGCATGCAATATATCAATCAAAGATTTATTGCTTGTGGTTTTACAGGAAGCATCAAATACTACCCGTAGTTTTGTTGCGCTGCTTTCAGGTTTAAGCACACAGTGATGTGGGATAAAATAGTGATCCTCGGGTATGTTTGAGGGATGCACTTATTTCATGTGTCCGAGTCTTTCATACTCCTCCATAAAGTCCACGTACCCTTTCCAGATTTCAGGTGAAATTCTCCGCTCCAGTGCCAGGAATCTGTTGGTTGCAGTTTTTTGTGATGCCCCCAGGGCTGAAGATTGTTCAGAAAATGGGAGTTTTACAATGAATCGGTGATTGATGCTTTCCTTCAGTTTCTAGAGTTTCTAGAGTCCAGAAACGTTCCAACAACGTATCAATTTCTTCATCTGTGGCTGCAGCTGCACAAATTGCAGCTGAGTTGTGCTCCGTAGAAACCTTTCCGGCGACAATCCATCCAAGTTTTGTATTTTGAAGAATTGGGCCTCCTGGCTTTAATAGAGTCTGGTTCGGTAGTAGCAACGAATAGTAGTGCTCGGCTCCGATAAGCATGTCAATCTTTCCTGGCTTATCGAAGTTTGGATCGGCTAGGGCCATGTTGCATGGGATTTGCAGACTTGTAGAATTTAACTATTCGTTCAGAAATCAAATTTATTTGTGATCCTGAATCAAGCAGAGCTCTGAAGGTCGCAACCTGACCATTGCTTGCTTTTACTGCCACTTTGACGGTGGCGAGTAGGTTGTAACTTTTGTTGCTTGCTGCACCTACAGTAAGCGATTGTTGCTCGGTTGCTGCACCTGATGTGGTTTTAAGATGCAGCAATGTATTGTGTTTTTTGTCGCATTTAAAACACGTGCGACCTCGGCATTCCTTTGCCTTGTGGTCACTGCTGAAGCAGTTGACACACAACCGTTGTTTTTGCACCCAATTGAGTCGATCGGATACTGTTTTGTTGCGGAAGTCATCGCATCTGTAAAGCAAATGATTCCTTTTGCAAAACGGACAGTTTGATACCTTTCCAGCGCTGGCAGAAGTACATGTAGGTCCTTTTTGCTCCCTTTTTGCCTGTTGGCCTCTTTTTCCTGTCTCCAGCACACGAATTCGTTGATCCAGGAAGCTGACCATTGTGTCCAGACTTTATAGCTCTCGAGACCCATCTAACGACTGTTCGTATAGGGCTCTAGTTGCAAAATCTAATTTTTGCTTGATAATGGCAATCAATATTGTATCCCAGCTAGATACATCGATGCCAAGTCCCTTTATGGATGCCAGGGACTCTATTGTTGTAATGTATAGTTCTTTTAATGACTTCGGATCGTCACTATTTGTGCGTTGTTGGAGGAGACGATTGAGAATCGTGTCTGCTACATGTCGGGGATTGTTGTAAGCGTCAACCAATATACCCCATGCGTTCATGTAATTTTCTTTTTTAAGATTGATATGCCTTATCAACCTTTCTGCCTCTCCGGTTAAGGTGGTTTTGAGATACCACATTTTCCGTACGGTGGGCATGTTAGTATTTCTTCTGACATCGTTGTTTCTTCGATGGAGCTGCGAGGACGTTTTGTGACTTCTTCTTTCAGAAGCGGAGCAAGCCGAGTAACTGCGCGTTTGTATACGCCGCAGGCAGTTTTAACGTCTACTACCCGGACGTGGTTGTCCTTGCCAGGATAAGTCTTTACTATCCTTCCCATTGGCCAACTCATCACCGGCACGTTGTCTTCCTTTACGAGAACTAGTAGTCCTTTTTCAACATTCTGCGACATGGTTTTCCCTTTGGTACGCATTTGAAGTTCTTGTAGGTACTCCATGGACCACTGATTCCAGAATGCTTGCTTTAATCTGGATACTAGTTCCCATCTCTTCACCAATGTTTTTCCGGGTGAGGCTAGGTTCACATCGGGAGGAGCTGTCAATGGCTCACCATCCGAAAGTGCCCTGGAGTAAGGGCGGATGTATCAGTCGGGTCTGATGACATTGGGGTAAGTGGCCGTGAATTGAGGATTGATCACAGTGTTGAGCTCCTCAAATGTTAACGACGATGTGGCTGTGACTGATACCAGTAGTCGTTTTGCTGATTTTACTGCAGCTTCCCACAGACCGCCAAATGATGGCGCTCGGGGCGGTATGAACTTGAATTCCACCTGCGATTTGTTGCAATTGTGGATAATTTGAGCCTGGGCCTTATCCGAAAAGATTGCTTCTTCTAAGGTCTTCAATTGATTGTTGGCACCGATGAAATTGGTTGCGTTATCGCAGTGAATGGTCTGGCATTTACCGCGTCGACTCAAAAATCGTCGAAGAGCGGCTAAGAATGCATCCGTCGTCAAATCACTGACTAATTCCAGATGCACTGCCTTTGTGGCGAAACAGCAAAACACTGCTATATAGGCCTTGTCTGGTCTTTTCCCACGGATCTTGTGATGAATCCAAATGGGCCCACAGTAATCAACACCAGAGTTGAAGAATGGCCGCGCCTGTGTTACTCGGTCCGCTGGAAGGTTGCCCATAATTTGTTGCATTAATTTTGGTCGTGCCCACGTACATTTGACAGAGCAGTGCATAATGCTTCTTGCCATTGTTTTATCATTGACAATGCAGTATTGCTGTCTGGCAATGTCTCGTAGTGATTGCGCTCCACAATGCATGTTCTCTTCATGCATCTCTCGCAATAGCATCCTCACAATCGGATCATTGTAAGGAAGCAGGATTTGGTGCTTTGAGTCATATGGAAGTTGAGATTCTTCTAATCTACCTCCGACTCTGATAAGTCCATCCTTTCCAAGTATAGGAGATAGTGCGATGATTGAGCTCTTTTTGTCCACGGTCTTGTGGTTCAGAAGCTGTTTGTATTCAACAGCGAAATCAATATGCTGAATGGTGCGAAAAATGATAATCTTTGCACGAGTCAACTCACCGACACTTAGTGTGGTTGTAGTGGTTCTGTTCGTTTTGTTACAGAATCGCATCATATATGCTACAATACGTTGCAGCTTATGAAAGGAGTTGCCATGGTTGCAATTGTAGAGTTCTTCTCCAATCTGATCTTGACATGTTGGCAGGCTCACTTGTTTTGACCGCCGTTTCAGATCGCTAGGAACGATGGTTGGTATCTTGGCCCACTTGTCACAGGAACCGTGTAGAAAGAGCGGTCCATATAGCCAGAGGTTATGTTCCGCTAATTTGCTGGCGGTAATTCCTCTTGATAGTACGTCTGCCGGGTTATTTGCTGATGAGACATGACGCCATTGAGATTGGTCAGATACAGCTTGGATTTTAGCGATCCGATTTGCAACAAACGTGTGGTATGTTGACGCTGATGCGTTTATCCAGGACAGAACCACAGTTGAGCCAGTCCAGAAGTACCCAGATGCCCTTTCACTAGACAGGCGTAAATCCTTCCCCACTCTGTGGGTCAGTTCAGCGCCCAATACCGCAGCGCATAGTTCCAGCCGAGGTAACGTTTCTTTTGCTGCTGGTGCCACTCTGGATTTGGAGCACAGGAGCCGGACAGACACTTGATTATTTTTGTAAGTGGCTCGTATATAAACTGCCGGTCCGTACGCTCGTTCTGACGCATCGGCGAACGTGTGTATTTCTTGAGTAATTGGCACTTTTCCATCAAAGATATACCTCGGGATTTGCATAGTATTTAATGCTTGCAACTCAGAGCGATATTTCCTCCAACCATCCTTGAGGTGGTGTGGGAGTTCATCGTCCCAACCCAGGTTCAGTCCCCACAGAGTTTGCATAAATATTTTTGCCTTCATTACAACCGGGGCAAATAGTCCTAGGGGGTCGAATATCTGTGCAGATTCGGAACCTACAACTCGTTTGGTGATAGTTGAAGCTTCGCTCTTTTGGGATCGCCCACATAGTTGATCCTTTTGTGGTATCCATAGAAGACCCAACGTCTTCACACTGTAGTGTTTCAGTGTTTCGTTTAGCTTTACATTGTTGACAATGTCTTCCTTAGGAATTTCTGTTAAAACTTGTTCGTTGTTTGAGCACCATTTTCGGAGCTTAAATCCGGATGGCAACAATATTTGGTTTAGTTCTCGTTGAATTTGAATTGCTTCCGGAATACTGTCTGCTCCAGTGAGGCAGTCATCGACGTAGAAATCATGCTTTAGCACGGATGATCCAAGTGGTAGTTTTTTATTGACCTTCTCGGCCAAATAATCCAAGCATTTTGTAGCTAGGAATGGGGCTGACGTTGTACCGTAGGTGACGGTTTTGAGTCGGTAATACTTTAGGTCGTCAGACGGATTCTTTCTCCAGACGATTAATTGATGAAACTGATCATCAGGGTGTATCCACACTTGCCGATACATTTTCTCTATGTCTGCTGTGAACACGTATTTGTGAGTGCGGAAGCGTAGCAGTATTGCAAATATCTCACTCTGGACAGTGGGTCCAGCATGCAATATATCAATCAAAGATTTATTGCTTGTGGTTTTACAGGAAGCATCAAATACTACCCGTAGTTTTGTTGCGCTGCTTTCAGGTTTAAGCACACAGTGATGTGGGATAAAATAGTGATCCTCGGGTATGTTTGAGGGATGCACTTATTTCATGTGTCCGAGTCTTTCATACTCCTCCATAAAGTCCACGTACCCTTTCCAGATTTCAGGTGAAATTCTCCGCTCCAGTGCCAGGAATCTGTTGGTTGCAGTTTTTTGTGATGCCCCCAGGGCTGAAGATTGTTCAGAAAATGGGAGTTTTACAATGAATCGGTGATTGATGCTTTCCTTCAGTTTCTAGAGTTTCTAGAGTCCAGAAACGTTCCAACAACGTATCAATTTCTTCATCTGTGGCTGCAGCTGCACAAATTGCAGCTGAGTTGTGCTCCGTAGAAACCTTTCCGGCGACAATCCATCCAAGTTTTGTATTTTGAAGAATTGGGCCTCCTGGCTTTAATAGAGTCTGGTTCGGTAGTAGCAACGAATAGTAGTGCTCGGCTCCGATAAGCATGTCAATCTTTCCTGGCTTATCGAAGTTTGGATCGGCTAGGGCCATGTTGCATGGGATTTGCAGACTTGTAGAATTTAACTATTCGTTCAGAAATCAAATTTATTTGTGATCCTGAATCAAGCAGAGCTCTGAAGGTCGCAACCTGACCATTGCTTGCTTTTACTGCCACTTTGACGGTGGCGAGTAGGTTGTAACTTTTGTTGCTTGCTGCACCTACAGTAAGCGATTGTTGCTCGGTTGCTGCACCTGATGTGTCGCATTTAAAACACGTGCGACCTCGGCATTCCTTTGCCTTGTGGTCACTGCTGAAGCAGTTGACACACAACCGTTGTTTTTGCACCCAATTGAGTCGATCGGATACTGTTTTGTTGCGGAAGTCATCGCATCTGTTTGATACCTTTCCAGCGCTGGCAGAAGTACATGTAGGTCCTTTTTGCTCCCTTTTTGCCTGTTGGCCTCTTTTTCCTGTCTCCAGCACACGAATTCGTTGATCCAGGAAGCTGACCATTGTGTCCAGACTTTGTAGCTCTCGAGACCCATCTAACGACTGTTCGTATAGGGCTCTAGTTGCAAAATCTAATTTTTGCTTGATAATGGCAATCAATATTGTATCCCAGCTAGATACATCGATGCCAAGTCCCTTTATGGATGCCAGGGACTCTATTGTTGTAATGTATAGTTCTTTTAATGACTTCGGATCGTCACTATTTGTGCGTTGTTGGAGGAGACGATTGAGAATCGTGTCTGCTACATGTCGGGGATTGTTGTAAGCGTCAACCAATATACCCCATGCGTTCATGTAATTTTCTTTTTTAAAATTGATATGCCTTATCAACCTTTCTGCCTCTCCGGTTACGGTGGTTTTGAGATACCACATTTTCCGTACGGTGGGCATGTTAGTATCATGGACCATGCATTTGAATAAGTCGAAGAATTGAGTCCATTTGAGCAGATCTCCATCGAATTTTGGGATGCTGACTCTTGGCAAGTGCACATCTTCGTTGCTTGACGTACTGCTTTTTGCCCCTAAGACCGCTTGAATTTCCTTTTCCAGTCTTAGGAAGGACTGCATATCATATCCTCCCTTAATTGGGTCATCGTATTCTTCGTGAACGGAAAAATGGACTTCTTGTGTCTGAGACCATAGTGATTTTATCAAATCACTTGTGATGGTCTTTCCTGTCTCTAAAAACTCTTTCAGAGCGCGTTTGATAGACTCAGCTATCGCCCTTTGTCGGCGACATGCCGATCTGAGTTTGTCAGATGCTATCATGGGTTGATGTGTACCTCTGGATTTGCAGCAGCGTGGCTTGTCTATTGTCCCATATTGTCGAGCATGTTCGCTCTGTATTTTTCGTATGTGTCACGACAGTCATCGTAGAACTTGGTATACTCAGCGGTTCTATAATTTTCTGGAATATTCAGATGGTTCGTCGCAAACCGATTCCACGCGTCATCGATGGCGGCCAATTTGGTTTGATAATACGTGGGTTTTTGTTTCCTCTCCGCAGAATCCTGATCTGCTCTTGCAAGTCTAACGCCTCTACGACTGCTTGCTCTTCCATTGTATTAGCCATTATAGTGTTAGTTCACTTCTAACCCGTTGGGAGTGTTTTATTCGCTACAAAGCTGGATACGCTCCTGTTCGCAACCGTCGATGGTCGCAGAAGTTGAACAATGACTTGGAAGATTTTTTCAAAGTGTCGCCTTGTTGACAACTCTGAGAAGTGTGTCCAGGATGGTTTCCTGTAGGGATCACTGAATGTGATCAACGGCTAGAAATCTGAGTTCTGAGCCAAATGGATATTAAAATCCTTCAAAGTGTCGCCTAATTGACAACTTTGAGATTGTGACCAAAGGATGATTGAAATCCTTCAAAGGTCGGATGTTTCCTGTGAGTAGGAATGGCTAGAAATCTGAGTTCTGAGCCAAAGGATGATTAAAATCCTTCAAAGATCTAGGATGTTTCCTAGACCGTCGGGGTCACCAAATGTTAATGTGGGCTTAGGTGCCTGGCATACAGTACATAAACTGTCTGCCTTGTGTCGCCGCAACTAGAACATGAACCAGTTGGACTATAGATGATGCACATGAGGGTCTGAAGACTCTGCGACAGCCTCTGGTGAATGCAGCCAAATGAGTAAAGCTTGCGTTGTGGTCAAAACAATTACTGATTTTATTGAGGAAACTTAACGGTCACTGTGGACGGCAGTCCACGTAGTGACGATGAGCACCGAGACTGTGGTGCGCAAGGAGACTACTATATACAGCCGTAGAATTGAAAATCTGCTATAATGTTCCGATCAGAACCATTTATATATTGATCGAAAGGTATTGTAAACCTCTTTGAAACTGCATACTAAGATTTTTCAAAAACGGATTAGTTTAGGAGAAATTAGAGTGAAAGTGCGAAATTGAAAATTTGAGCCATTGGGGCCGGTGGAGCAAAAATCCCAAAATTTTTATTGTTGTTGTGATCTAGCTTTAAATACGCGTCGAATGACACCTCGATCATCCTGATCCGATACTCCGTTCAAAAGATATTTAATAAACCAGATTTTAACGGCCTTTCCGAAATGAAAACGTTTGTCCTGTTGTTTGTCTGTCTGTCTGTCTGTCTGTCTGTCTGTCTGCCTGTCGATTTTTTTGTTTTAGAGTCCTGGAACCACTTTTATTTTAATTAACTGCTCGAGCTGAACATTTTTTGTTCTACGACTTTTTGGGTTTCCCGCTAATTTAGCGGGAAAACAGCTAAAAAAGCCTGATTTCCCGCGCCCATAACTTCTAAACGACTAAAGCTACAGGATCGTGCTTTATGTTTATTTTATAGTTTATAGTTTATTTTTATTTTTTAGCCCAGCGCTGCAAGTTTACACTTATTATTATTGCGCTAGTCACTTTAGGTTCAATACAGTTTTGCTTAAAACTTATACTTAAGTAGAAACATCAATTAATAAAGCTAACATGTAATTTACGTAAATTAGTTTTTTTTTAATTTGTAGATTTCTTATTATTATTAAAGTGTTATATTTTATATTATATTGTATTAACTAGTTTTAATTAATTTAATTAATATCATTATTCAAGAATTTTTTGATTTTAACAGAAAATAGAGTTGCGCTCCTAATTGATTTGTATTGATGAGGGAGATTGTTCCACAATCGGATACCATTAATAAGGAACTGCCTCTTCGAGCAAAGCGTTCGAGTTCGAGGGCATATATAATTGTTTGTCCTAAGCGAAGTCGCAGGAGAAAGTTTTTCATAGAGATATATAGGTTCTTTGGTCGTCACAATTTTATGAAAATATATTAAAGTTCTATAATCTATCCAGGTGGTCAAGTTAAGGTCAAGAATTTTACAAGAAAGGTGTGATACATGGTCATAGCGTCTTAAATTAAACACATAACGTACAATTGAGTCGTTAGAAAGGTATTTTGAAATGATAATAGCTTTGCCTTGACATAATTTATCTAAATATAATATTTAAGAATTAATAATTAATATTAATTTTTTTTTAAGTTATTGAAGTTTTCTTAAAAATGGCTCTAACGATTTTAATAGTCACTTAAGGCCATATAGCCCTTGAAATTGCTCAACTTTTGGTATATAACACATATCTCGGAAAATTCGCTTTCTCGAGATGTTACTCTTTAAAATTAGTAGCAAAGATCCCATATACCTAACCTTTTACATGCACTATACATACATTTATGTAAAAACTCATGTAGAGTCATTTAGAGACGTGCACAATGCAATAAAATTTAAAGCCATCAAAGAAAATTTAAATTTGGGGGTCTGGCATTATATATGATTTTAGCCTTTACGTTGGAGACGGAACCTGTAAGTCTTATGGACTTGGATTGTCTTCAGATATTGTTTTGCATTTAGCTGCAAACATTTCTGATAATCAAAATGTTTTAACTATTTTTTGATCAAATAAAAACACATCTTAACGGGGTGAGATTAAAGTGACGATGGCACATTAACCTCAAAAAAATTACTGATACCAAATTTTGTGACGATTAATAGTTAATTAAACAAAAATATTTAAAAAGTTTTTAATTAGTTTCAAAATCGGCACGCTGCCTGTTTTGCCTTTTTAAATTATTCAGCTAAGTGCCGATCGTAGTATGCAAATATATATATTGTCTACTGTACAAAGAGTACTTAAAGTGAACACACTGTAACACTTTGTTGCAGTGTTACCAAAACAAAACCCCGGTCATAGAAATTGCAAGTGTCAGCATAATTGCAATACGCGCGGACCTCATGTATGTACAAGTATGTGCATATAACCTCGCGCTCCAGCATAAGCGAGCATAGCTACAAGTATATACTTAAGAATATATAACCGTGTCTCCGCTGCCGCTGTTGGCAGCGCAGCTGCGAGACTTAGCCTTCTTTAGAGACTAAGTCATATTGGTAAAATCAATTACTCCAGAGCTATTGGAGCGGCACCATTGCTGTATCAATCAAGTAATAAATGAACCAAATAAAAAACTACATTGTGTGTATTAACTCTATGGATTTACAAACACCCTGAGACTATGTGTATTAACTCGATGGACGTATAACCATATCAATAATTAATTTTTTTAAAAATATTTTTGTTTAAATTACTACTATTAATCGTCACAAAATTTGGTATCAGACATTTTTTTGAGTTGAATGTGCCATCGTTACTTTAATCTCACCTCGTTAAGATGTGTTTTTATTTGATATTAGAAGTTTTTTAAATAACATATGTATGTATGTACATACATAGGTCTCCCATTGTTCTTATAAGTTTTTGTTTGAAACTCAAATGGGAAAAATTAACAAAAACAAATCATATAAGAAGTTAGCTTTATGGGATCATTGATACTAATTTTGATGAGAAAGCGAATTTTCGGTGATATGTATTGTACTCCGAAATACCTCAAGGGCTATACGGCCTGAAGTGACTATTAAAATCGGAAAAGCAATTAAACAAAAAAAATTTTAATCTTAAAAAAAATATTTATTTTAATTCTAAATTCTTAATTATAATAATTAGAAAAATTTGGTCAGGGCAAAGTAATTATCATATCAAAATACTTTTCCAACGACATATATCACGTTTCTGTAACTTTAGTCGTTCAGAAGTTATGGGCGCGAGAAATTTCCTGTTTTCCCGCCAAAGTAGTGAAAAACGCAACAATTAGATTAAATTAAAAAAAAAAAATTAAACGATTTCTTTTAAACTTAAATTATATTAAATTTCCTTTGATGGTTTTAAATTTTATTGCATTGTGCACTTCTCTATATGACTCTACATGATTTTTTACATAAATGTATGTATAGTGCAAGTAAAAGTTTAGGTATATGGGATCTTTGCTACTAATTTTAATGAGTAATATCTCGAGAAAGCGAATTTTCCGAGATATGTGTTATATACCAAAGGTTGAGCAATCTCAAGGGCTATTTGGCCTTGAGTGACTATCAAAATCGTTAGAGCCATTTTTAAGAAAACTTCAAAAACTTAAAAAAAAAAAAATTTTAATTATAAATTTGTAAATATTTTATTTAGATAAATTATGTGAAGGCAAAGCTATTATCATTTCAAAATACCTTTCAAACGACATATAACACGTTTCGGTAGCTTTAGTCGTTTAGAAGTTATGGGCGCGGGAAATCAGGCTTTTTTAGCTGTTTTCCCGCCAAACTAGCAGGAAACCCAAAAATTCGTAAAACAAAAAATGTTTAGCTCGAGCTATTTAATAAAATTAAAGTCGAGAGTGCTCGACTGTGAGATACACAGTACCCAGACGTTTGTTGGTCTAGATACTCCTTAATTAAAAATTAAATCGGCGCTCGAATTAGCTTCCGACTTAATAATAAATTTGCGCCTTTTTTTTGGTCAACAGTCGATCTTTTTTCTCTTTCACACTTGTTTTGTGCGTCTCTGTTACAATAAACAAACCGCCTTCTGATTGAAAAAGTCTGGAGGCTATTAGAAGTATCAATCGCTGTCTATTGCGCAATGAGGAGCACAGCCCAGGCGTCTAAGCGATGGGCCATCGTTTTATTATGCAAGAAGTTCTGAGTTCTAGTCCCGCTCATGCCAAAGAATTTTTTTACATTTTTATTTAAGATTCTGATTCATTTTTTCTGCTCTTTATTCAATTAATACATTTTATGCCAGTTCGGCAAAGTTGAGTTATGAAAGTGATTTTTTTTATTTTTTGTCATTTCTTGGTCACGCTCGTTCTTTTCTGTAGTTTGGCGCAATTTTTTTTGTCAATAGTCGATCTCTTTTCTCTTTCACACACACTTTTCTTTGACTATAAAAAACCCATTTTCATTAAGAAAATGTAGAAGCTATTAGATGTGACAATCTCTGGCAATTTTATTTCAGTTCTGCCAAAATTAGGTTAACAGTTGTCGAAGCATACTTAGTATGAAAATGGCGCTTCATATGTAACATACGTGGGCTGCTACATATATTTCTGGCCTAATAATGAAAATACGAATATTTATTAAGGAAAATAGTTTTATTGTTTTTCAAAATATTCTCCATCAAGATTTACACACTTTTGCATGCGCTCAAACCAATTTTCGAAGCACTTTTTCCACTCTGATTGACACACCTCAAAAACATGGTTTTTGAATGCTTCAACAGCATCTTCTGGCGACGAAAATCGTTGACCACGCATTTTCTTCTTGATGTGAGGGAATAAAAATAAGTCATTTGGTGCCAAGTCAGGACTGTACGGCGGATGACCCATCAATTCGACGTTTTGGCCAGTCAAAAAGGCGCTGGTTTGAGCCGATGTGTGAGAGCTCGCATTGTCATGGTGCACAATGATTCGTCTTCCCTTGTTCGTTTTTCGAATTTCACCGAAGACTTCAGGCAAACAAATGGTGGTGTACCAATCAGAATTGACCGTCCTACGTTGCTCAAGAGGAACAGTAGCCACATGACCAGTTTTTGCGAAGAAACAGGCGACCATTTGCTTCGAAGTGCTTCTTCCACGAACAACTTTCGTTGGATTTGGCTCGTCTTGGAAGACCCACACGGTCGATTGCTGTTTTGTTTCGGGCTCATACGCATAGATCCATGATTCGTCACCTGTGACGATCTTATAAACGTCTTTTGAAGCACCGCGATCGTATTTTTTCAGCATTTCTTTACACCAATCCACACGAGCCTTTTTTTGAGCGATTGTCAAATTGTGCGGGATCCAACGAGAACAAACCTTTTTACAGCCAGGTGCTCATGCAATATCGAATGTATGCTGGTGGAAGAAATGCCTAGGGATGCCTCTATCTCACGGTATGTCACATGACGGTCTTGCATTATTAGTTCACGTACGCCATCGATGTTTTCTGGCACAACGGCTGTTTTTGGACGACCTTCGCGGAATTCGTCTTTGAGGGAGCGTCGGCCACGATTGAATTCGTTGTACCAGTTTTTCACAGTGCTATAGGATGGTGCTTCATAGTCATACAAAGATTTAAGTTCATCGCTGCACTCTTGTCGTGATAATCCACGCCGAAAGTTGTGAAAAATGATCGCACGAAAATGTTCACGAGTTAATTCCATTTTTTTGCGAAATTGATTTTTTTAAGTAACTGTAAACAACACAAATGATAGTCGTACGTCAAACCGTTCTGAGTACGTTTATGCTTAAAAATGTCGAACTTTTCAATGGAAATGTCAGATTCCACCTAACAACACTTAGTGTTGCCTAGGCCAGAAGTATATATAGCAGCCCACGTATGTAATGGCCCTGTTGTCTAAGCAGCCGGTGCATCTACATTTTGCAAAATTGGCACGAGCTCAAACCCACACAAAACCAAAATATTTTCTGTTTTGTATTTTATTCTAAAATTTTGTTCCAGTTGTTCTCCGGGTATAATAACAAAGGAAAAAGGAAGAAATGAAAAAAAAAACAGAGAAAAACAAGTAAGAAAGCTACAGTCGACTGTGCTCGACTGTGAAATACCCAGTACTTAAACGTTTGCGCTTCACACTAAAAGGAAAATTAAAATTGTACATACATACATTGTACATACATACATTGGCGCCATGGTATCGCACGGCCAAGGCTCGAATGCGCCACCTGTCGGCTACAGCTTGCAACAGCAGTGCCTTAGGGCGGTGTGTTAAAATTCAAACCTTATTGCTAATATCTCCCATGTTTATCATCCGATTTTATTGAAGTTTTCAGGAAACGCCCGTCTCTATTTTATTAATTTATTGTATCTATTAATTTTAAGCCGAAAATCACGCATATAGCAAATATAACGTTTTTATGATTTTCAGGGGCGGAAGTGGGCGTGGACAAATTTTAAAACAAACTTGATCTGCGTGCAACAAATTCCAAAGTTGTCACCAAATTAGCTAGAGCTAGAGTTAGCTCTTATAGTCTCTGAGATCTGTTGTTTCACACGGACGGACAGACGGACAGGCGGACATGGCTAAATCGACTTGGCTGGTGACGCTGATAAAGAATATATATACTTTATAGGGTCGGAGATTTCTCCTTCCGCCTGTTACATACATTCTCGGTTGGCACTAACTTATAATACCCTTGTACCCTATGGGTACCGGGTATAAAAAGTATCTTTTCATTAAGAAAATGTAGAAGCTATTAGATGTGACAATCTCTGGCAATTTTATTTCAGTTCTGCCAAAATTAGGTTAACAGTTGTCGAAGCATACTTAGTATGAAAATGGCGCTTCATATGTAACATATGTAATGGCCCAGTTATCTAAGCAGCCGGTGCATCTATATTTTGGAAAATTGGCACGAGCTCAATCCCACACAAAACCAAAATATTTTCTGTTTTGTATTTTTATTCTAAAATTTTGTTCTAGTTGTTCTCCGGGTATAATAACAAAGGAAACAGGAAGAAATGCAAAAAAAAACAGAGAAAAAACAATAAAAAGTTTTGGCGAGGTCGGGGCTCGAACCCACGACCTAGACGGCTACAGGCTACTCAGCAGCGCCTTACGGGGGGTTTTAAAATTCGAACCTTATTGCTAATATCTCCCATGTTTATCATCCAATTTTACTGAAATTTTCAGGAAACGTCACACGGACGGACAGACGGACAGACGGACATGGCTTAATCGACTCGGCTGGTGATACTGATCAAGAATATATATACTTTATGGGGTCGGAGATGCCTCCTTCTGCCTGTTACATACATTCTCGGTTGGCACAAACTTATAATACCCTTGTACCCTATGGGTACCGGGTATAAAAATCGACAGACACACAGACATACAACAGGACAAACGTTCTCTTTTCGGAAAGACCGTTAAAGCCTTGTTTATTGAATATCTTTTGAACGGAGTATCGGATCACGATGATCGAGGTGTCTAGATCACAACAACATAAAAATTGTTGGGATTTTTGCTCCACCGGCCCCAATAGCTCCAATATTCAAAATGTTCAATTTCGCACTTTCACTTTCATTTCTCCTAAACTAATCCGTTTTTGAAAAATTTAAATATGCAGTTTGTACGTCTTAATATTGAAAAGTCGTTAATTACTACGTATTTTACATTGCCAAATTTTTGTTTTATTTATATTTCACGCATAAATGTATTCAAAGCGTGCAAACTGTCGACATACTCGTATATAGTTTTTACGCTAAGCACAATTTAACAAAAATTGTAAGCTTCACAGACCACTGTACCGCGACGATCACACAGACAGGCGCTTGGATTTTGTGTATTCATAATTTGTCAGTGTGCGTGTTTGCTACGCTACTTCAAATATGGATTCTGACTCAACTAAGAGCGTCCCCAACAATTTGTATACCCAAATGTACGTTGAAGCACCCCCTATATATGTTTTTTTTTTTTTTTAATTTTTTGGAAGGGGCCGAACTAACAGAAATTTACCGAAATCGAAAATAGTGTTACAGTTGCGCTCCTCAGTTATTTTCGATTTTTCTAAATAAAATTACAAATAACAGTTATAATTCAACTTTTATATAAAAATTGAAAAGTAAGAAAAATTGTAACTGTTACGATCCCGAAAATAAAGTCTTGAATGTCTACGATTGTGAAATCGTATTCGAAAGCAGTGCGTTTGAAGTTTACATATACCTACGTCGGATCTTATTCCTTTAACATGGACTGTGCAATACGGCACATATTCTAGCTGACTGTTTAATTTATTTGATTGCTACTATAAGTTTTAGAGCATTAGAAGGGTTTCCTAGCGTATTCTTTTACACAAACCTTCCTCTCGGAATGTTGAGCAACTGAGAAAAACATTTGCTTAAATCGGAGTCCATCATGTACTAGGTTAACGGCTGTCGGCGAGAGATTTGAAGGTATGGCTCTGATTTTTTCCATACACACAGTTTAGCAGTGACTCCATAGCCTAAACAAATGTATATAATCCACTATGATTTATGTGTATCATGTAAAGTTTAAAAAATCGCTTGTTGTATTTCCGAATGATAATACAGCACAACTTCTTAGTTCAATCTCTCTTTATTGAATAATTCTTTATTCTTTTACAATTGTTCATATATCTAGGGACCGCGCAGCTGCGCCGCCAGTGACGCCGGCATAAGAGCGGTCAGTGCTTATGTATAAATGTATATACATGGTGACAGAGCCGTCGCGCATGTTAGATATGCCGATTCAGCACTGCCATGGGACTGGACTGCACTCAAGAGCGATCATATTACTAGGCAACTGCTTGGGACTTGAAAATGTATATAAATATTGTGGCCAAGTGCAACAATGTGTTTTTATACCCGGTATCCATAGGGTACAAGGGTTAATGCCAACCGAGAATGTATGTAACAGCCAGAAGGAGAAATCTCCGACCCTATAAAGATTCTTGATCAGCGTCACCAGCCGAGGCGCCATGTCCGTCTGTCCGTGTTGGTAAACAGATCTCTGAGACTTAAAGAGCTAGAGTTACCAAATTTGGTGACAACACTGGAATATTTTGGACGCAGATGAAGTTTCTTTTAAATTTTGGCCACGCCCACTTCCGCCCCCAAAAATCATTAAAAAAAACGGAATTTAAGCTGTAATCGTCATTTTTGGCTTAAAGTAAATAGATATAATAAATAAGTGGGCATCGGATGGTAAACATGGAAGTTATCTGTGAAGTATAGCAGCTGGCCCGTCCTTTTGGACGGCAAGTCGGCTGTGGGTTACATCAGTGTTATATTTCTTTACCAATCATAATTTATTTTTTGCTTACGTCGATTCTTCATATTTAGCCTGTAATTTGTCAAAAGTACCCTTTGTTTTCCTTATCTAGAAGGACCTGTCTAGCCAACTCGTCCGCCATACAATTTCCAACGATATCCCGGTTTGCAGAAGCCCATATTAGGCTAATAATAATCATGTTTACCTTCTCGGGAAGATTGAATTTCCCTTTTCGATGGGAATCAATATTCATGACGATTAACTGAATTAATAAAGCGAAGCACATACTATGCCTTATTGAAACTGTAGAAAATAAAGCAGAAGATATAAATTTCGATACGAATGATATTTTATACGATTTTATAGATTGCAATTATAAACAATTGCAAAATAAAAGTAAAAAATTATTCAAATGGGCTCTGCAGTCCTTTGTAGATAAATAGACTTCATTTGCTAAATTGATCACAAATATATATTTTTCAATGAGTTTTATTTTTTAGGCTATGCGACGTCTTGGGACAATTGTATGCAGGTTTTTTTTTTTGGATGCACGTACAAAAGCAATAGATGTTCACCCAACTGATACTGCCGCTGATGCCGTACAGAAACTGGCCGCCAAGCTTAACTTGAGTAATACTGATGGATGGGCAATTTATCAGTCTCGACCTGACGGAGAAGAACACATAAAAAGTTTTGATTATTTGTATGATATAATTTCCGCATGGGAACTGAAGCAAGCGGCAAGTGATGCCTTAAAAAGACTATCCAATGGATCTACACCTGGAGAAAACCGATTTGTTTTTAAAAAAAGGCTATTTAAATCAACTCGAGAACTATCACAAGATCCTGTCGAGATAAGCATGTTATACTCGCAAGCTGTTTACAGCGTTGTTAAGGTAAGTACAAAATAATACATTATGACCCTTAGTATGAAGAAAAGAAGGTGCCACCATAGATGACTAATTCTCAACTACTACTACCAGTCTGTTTATATCGAATTTAAATTTGTATTTTCGAGGATTAATTTTTGTTTTGCTAGCACATGTTAGACCTGTTCGCAATAAAAACAAGTAAGAAAGCTACAGTCGAGAGTGCTCGACTGTGAGATACCCAGTACCCAGACGTTTGTTGGTCTAGATACTCCTTAATTAAAAATTAAATCGGCACTCGAATTAGCTCCCGACTTAATAATAAATTTGCGCAATTTTTTTGGTCAACAGTCGATCGTTTTTCTCTTTCACATACACTTGTTTTGTGCGTCTCTGTTACAATAAACAAACCGCCTTCTGATTGAAAAAGTCTGGAGGCTATTAGAAGTATCAATCGCTGTCTATTGCGCAATGAGGAGCACAGCCCAGGCGTCTAAGCGATGGGCCATCGTTTTATTATGCAAGAAGTTCTGAGTTCTAGTCCCGCTCATGCCAAAGAATTTTTTTACATTTTTATTTAAGATTCTGATTCATTTTTTCTGCTCTTTATTCAATTAATACATTTTATGCCAGTTCGGCAAAGTTGAGTTATGAAAGTGATTTTTTTTATTTTTTGTCATTTCTTGGTCACGCTCGTTCTTTTCTGTAGTTTGACGCAATTTTTTTTGTCAATAGTCCATCTCTTTTCTCTTTCACACACACTTTTCTTTGACTATAAAAAACCCCTTTTCATTAAGAAAATGTAGAAGCTATTAGATGTGACAATCTCTGGCAATTTTATTTCAGTTCTGCCAAAATTAGGTTAACAGTTGTCGAAGCATACTTAGTATGAAAATGGCGCTTCATATGTAACATATGTAATGGCCCTGTTGTCTAAGCAGCCGGTGCATCTACATTTTGCAAAATTGGCACGAGCTCAAGCCCACACAAAACCAAAATATTTTCTGTTTTGCATTTTTATTCTAAAATTTTTTTCTAGTTGTTCTCCGGGTATAATAACAAAGGAAAAAGGAAGAAATGCAAAAAAAACAGAGAAAAACAAGTAAGAAAGCTACAGTCGACTGTGCTCGACTGTGAAATACCCAGTACTTAAACGTTTGCGCTTCACACTAAAAGGAAAATTAAAATTGTACATACATACATTGTACATACATACATTGGCGCCATTGTATCGCACGGCCAAGGCTCGAATGCGCCACCTGTCGGCTACAGCTTGCAACAGCAGTGCCTTAGGGCGGTGTGTTAAAATTCAAACCTTATTGCTAATATCTCCCATGTTTATCATCCGATTTTATTGAAGTTTTCAGGAAACGTCCGTCTCTATTTTATTAATTTATTGTATCTATTAATTTTAAGCCGAAAATCACATCATCATATAGCAAATATAACGTTTTTATGATTTTCAGGGGCGGAAGTGGGCGTGGACAAATTTTAAAACAAACTTGATCTGCGTGCAACAAATTCCAAAGTTGTCACCAAATTTGGTAACTCTAGCTCTTATAGTCTCTGAGATCTGTTGTTTCACACGGACGGACAGACGGACAGACGGACATGGCTAAATCGACGCGGCTGGTGATACTGATCAAGAATATATATACTTTATGGGGTCGGAGATGCCTCCTTCTGCCTGTTACATACATTCTCGGTTGGCACAAACTTATAATACCCTTGTACCCTATGGGTACCGGGTATAAAAATCTATAATTATATCAAGGATATTTAAAAAAAAAAGGAAGCTAACATCATTTATCCAAAGTTTGTATATCTTTACCTGTACATTATTCATTATACCCTTTCAGAGGGTATTATAATTTTGCCATAATATTTGCAACGCAGTAGAAGAGGCATCTCCGACCTTAAAGTGTATATATCTTTACCTGTACATTATTCATTATACCCTTGCAGAGGGTATTATAATTTTGCCATAATATTTGCAACGCAGTAAAAGAGGCATCTCCGACCTTAAAGTGTATATATTCTTGATCAGTATCACCAGCCGAGTCGATCAAGCCATGTCCGTCTGTCTGTCTGTACGTCTGTCTGTCCGTCTGTCGGTTTCTACGCGAACTGAAATTTTCAGCATAGTCTAATTTCTTTAGCTCGCAGTATATACGTCGGAACGGCCGAAATCGGACAACTATATCCTATAGGTGCCACAGTAATGATGGCGAAATTAATATTAAAAAAATTTAACTTCTCTGTTTTTAAACATATTTCTATAACTTTCAAGATATAGCAGTTTTTTACGGTTTTAGAATTACGGTTTAAATTTCATTATTACGAAACTATAGCATATAGCTGCCATAGAATCGATCGGTTGGATAATTTAGCGATCGCTATTTTTTTTTTAACTTTAAATAAAGGAATTTTTTTATTTTTAGTGGAATATTAAATATAATGCCATATCTTTAAATAAATATTTTTGTTATATAATATTTGATATACCTTTGCAGAGGGTATTGCAATTTTGCCATGATATTTGCAACGCAGTGAAGGCGGCATCTGCGACCCCATAAAGTATATATATTATTGATCAGGATCACTAGCCGAGTCGATCTAGCCATGTCTGTCTGTCCGTCTGTCGGTCACTTCGGTTTAACGAAGTTAGCTTTCTTTCTCGTTTTACATTAATTTCACCATCATTCCTATGGCAGCTATAGGATATAGTAGTCCGATACCGATCGTTCCAACATATATACTGCGTGCTAAAGAAATAAGACTATGCTGAAAATTTCAGCTCGATAGCTAAAAAACTGAGAGACTAGTTCGCGTAGAAACCGACAGACGGACAGACAGACAGACAGACGGACATGGCTAGATCGAATCGGCTGGTGATGCTGATCAAGAATATATATAGTTTATGGGGTCGGAGATGCCTCCTTCACTGCGTTGCAAACATCTGGTCAAAATTATAATACCCTCTGCAAGGGTATAAAAAATTGTAACTTCTCTGTTTTAAACGTATTTCTATAAATTTTGAGATATAGCAGTTTTTTATGGTTCTAGAATTATGATTTTCATTTTTTTAAGATCGGACAAGTATATCATATAGCTGCCATAGAAGCGATCGGTCGATTTATATGAAAATGTAAAATTCTACATGTAAAATGTAAAATTTACAAATTTCGATATTTTTTTGCCAACATTACTAAAATGGTTCGATTTTCAATGATCCAATTGCAGACGGCAAGTTTATACCAACTTCGGTTTACCGAAGTTAGCTTTCTTTCTCGTTTATTTATCGAATGAGTGTTAAACAATATGTTTAATAATTTTAAGTTTTTAATTAATTAATTTAAATAAAAAATATATTCACGGTGTTTCCTATACGTCTAACTGACTAACTATCGCAAAAGGACTGAAACTATCGCCGTATAGGGAACGACCCAACAAAAATTCGGCTGCTGACTTTGCAAACAACTGATTTCAAAGGCTGATTTCAAAGGCTTCAAAGGGAAACAAAGATATTGCATTAAAAGGCAAGCTGTTTACCACCATCGATAACTGATTCGACACTTGGTAGTTGGGTGGCCAGGCAGCGTTCACGACAGCCGAATTTTTCAAAATTCTCCTCTATATATCGAGTAGTATCTTTTTTTTTGCTGACCTTCAATGGATCGCTAGAGACGGTGCATATAAGTTATCGGAGCAGGTTATAACACCGTTTCGTATCAACGCAACTGACATAAATATATTTTCAGTCAGTTAGACGATATTTTCAGCCGCCTCCGAGTTGCTAACTGACTGAATGAATATGGGAAAGCTGTTTTTCATTCGGTAAATTCAGTCAGTTAGACGTATAGGGAACACCCCAATTATTTTTGTAAAAAATTAAAAGTTTTAGGTTGCCAAATTAATTACGCCTCTTTTGGTAGGCGTAATTTAAAAAATATAATACTTAAAAATGTTCGGGGACTTACATATTATTATAAATAAAAGGCAATAATACAGATCGCGTCCTGCGCGGTCATTATTTTTACTGTCCTATTCCTGCGCTCCGTGGGATTTTCCTGTGGGCAAAATGGGGCTGCGTATTGTAGTTCCACCCCGAGCTTCTTGACGAAGGTTTTAAGAGCCCGACTGGTGAATTTGGTCCCGTTGCACAGTGGACGGTATTGTGAGGGAAAGCGGCCAAAAATACTTCCAGTTAAGCTAGAGGCATGAAACTGCATACTTTTTTATTATATCAATTATTGTTTGCAAACAATTTAGAATTAGAGCCCTCTTTTGCCTCCTATATTATAATATAAGAAAATATTTATAACTTTGTTGTTTTTCAACTTACACTCATCATTTCCGAGATGTGGCAATTATTTAGAATTTCAGAATTACCGTTTTACCTTTTCAGGGGCCGATTTTCCAATGTCAGGATACATTTTTGTCATTGAGGTGAATTGTTTTTCTGAGTTAATAAGGCCACCCAATTTATTTGTTTTATACCCGCTACTCATAGGGTACATGGGTATTATAAGTTAGTGCCAACCGAGAATGTATGTAAGGGCAGAAGGAGAATTCTCCGACCCTATGACGTATATTTATTCTTGATCAGCGCCACCAGCCGAGTCGATTAACCCATATTCGTCTGTCCGTCTATCCGTATGTCCGTCTGTCTGTCCATGTGAAACAACAGATCTCAGAGACTATAAGAGCTAGTGTTACCAAATTTGATGACAACATTGGAATCTGTTGCACTCAGATCAAGTGTGTTTTAAAATTTGGCCACTCTCACTTCCGCCCCCGAAAATCATAAAAAACGGTATATAAGATATAGTTGTAATTTTCTTCTTAAAGTAAATAGATAAAATAAATAAGTAGGCATTCTAAAAATTTGGGTAAAATCGGATGATAAACATGGAAGTTATTAACAATAAGGTTTCTGTGTATGTTTCTTCTTCTTCTGTGCCAATGCGTGTTGCTCAGCATGTCCCTAGCATCATTTGTCTTTTTAAGGTGTTGCTCAACATAATTTTAGCAAAATTCTTCATTTGTCAACATTTTCTTTTTTTCATGTCCATATGCTATTTAATTTCATCCACAATGCTTTGGGTACCGGGTATCTCACAGTCGGTCACACTCGACTGTAGCTTTCCCACTTGTTTTAGGCATGGATTGTAAGTGAGGATGTGTCAGCCGTTCTTATCTCACTGTGCGAAAAGGGGGAGATGCTGCTGCTGCTGCTGCCGCTGCTGCTGCTGCTGCTGCTGCTGCTGCTGCTGCTGCTGCTGCTGCTGCTGCCGCTGCTGCTGCTGCTGCTGCTGCCGCTGCTGCTGCTGCTGCCGCTGCTGCTGCCGCTACTGCTGCCGCTGCCGCTACTGCTGCCGCTGCTGCTGCCGCTGCTGCTGCCGCTGCTGCTGCTGCTGCTATCGCTGCTGCTTGTCGTTTGCATAGACCGGGTGCTGAGGATGCATATGCGATTCGTCCGGTTTCAGATACGGACACAACTGCAAATACTTGCACAAGCAAGAGTCATGTAAATAGATACACGGATCGAGCGGCGCACACACAAAAGCTTCGCAGATATAGATACAGCACACAGGGGCAGGCAGGCACATGCACTCTGTAGATAAAATATCTTATAGATGCGTTGAAGCGTAATTGTTGTTGATCTCGCTCTTGTTTTATTTATCTGATTGTCAAATCCTAACTAGAGGAATAGCTCTAGTTTAAAATCTATTAGTCTGTTTAAAATATATTAGTCAGATAAACATGATTTTTGGTGACTAAATTACTCCGAAGAATTTATCTCAATGACAAAAGTTAACCTGACATTCAAAAATCGGCCCTAATATTTATTAGAAAATAAAACTATAATTTCGTAGTTTTTGAAAACATTCTCATCTATTCCGAGTTATGGTAAGTTTTTATGAATTTAGAATTAAGGGTTTAACTCTATTTGAATAAGACGACTATATCACATAGATGCCATAGAAACAATTGATTATAAAATTAAAAATGACACTATTTTAACATGAAAATAGCTTAGCAGAAAAACATGAATAAATTTAATTTGCATTCGCATAAAAAATGTTTTAAGACAGTAGATCAACATAATATTACATATAAAAAGCCTTGCTATATAGGTCATACATATTTCATCCATCGGGTAATACAGGAGGGTCCCACACTACCGCGGTACCGCCGCAAAGCATTGCTTCCCGAAAGCAGAGGGCCCATCCCTTACTGCACTTGTCGTCTTCGCTCGTCAGACCTTAATCTGGTCATGACGAGCGCGGCGAAATCGCTGACCTTCTGCCAGTTGGCGTCGCTGTGAAGCATGGTCTCCTCCAGGTTGTCTGTCGAGATCACTGTGTTCAACTCCTCTTCCAGAACGTGTCTCTCATCCGCCAACTTACCGCACCTGAAGACTACGTGCTCCGCTGACTCCTCCTCTCCGTCTGAGCACCACCGTCTGAGCATGCTCCGCTGACTTGGTGGGCGAACCTGTGTAGGTAGCCACTAAAGCAGCTGTGTCCACTCACCACTTTTGCCAAGTAGAAGTTCACCTGGCCGTGCGGCCTACTGGTCCAGACCTCCAGGTTTGGAATCAACCGAAAGGTCCAGCGTCCCTTAGTCGAGCTCTTCCAGCGGGTTTGCCATGAAGCAAGTCGTCCGCTTCACCGCGGCACGCGCCGCTTCTCTCTCTCCAGGAGTTACGGCTCTTCCGCGCACTTGCTCGTGTACAGAGGTTTGCACGGAGGCAAGGAAATCAAGCGGTAGAGTCGCTGCCAGAACTAACGCAGCCACCGTTCTGAAAGCGCTGCAGATGCGGAGGGCAGCCAGTCTGTGGGTGGCGTTCAACGAGCGGCAGTACGACTGCGTCGACATGGCGTGCTGCCATACCGGCGCGACATAGAGTATGGTTGCCCTAACGACGCTGGTTAAAAGCAGCTTGGACCTCTGTTTCGGGCCTCTATGGTTTAACAGGATACGCGATAGAGAACGGAACGATCCCGCCGCCTTGGTGCTTGCAACACCGAAGTGCTGCAGGGTGATACCACCGGGTTTGACATCCTGGGGAACAGGTGCATGACGATGCTCACAAGACTCTCCCGGGTTAGTGGAGCTAACTGCCTGTTCAGCTTTTTCACCACAATCTTATATGCGCTTCCCCAAGGGTCGCTGTCCGCCCAATCGACGAAGCACCTTTGCTTGCTGGCTCTAATAGCTTCATAAAGGGCTCGGCGACAGTCTGATACTCGGACCGGCTCTCCAGGTGAACGGTGGTTCCGCGTGAGCGCTGGTATCGGCGCCTTGCCTTGAAACAGTCCCTTCTGGCATTGGCAATCGTCTGCGTCCACCAGTTCGCAGTGATGAGTGTTTCCTCTCCTGCTTACCATGCAGCTGTCACAAGCTGCTTTGAGTTGACGGGTTGCCGACTCAGCCCTTTGTTCTGCGTTGCCAGTGCACTCCAATCTAGCAATCCACTCCGCGATGGCCTCGATGTTGAGCGATTCCACCCTGTAACTCTTACGAGTTAGTGCGGGATGAGGGACGGGGAACGCCTGCTGCTCATCGATCGTGGTGAAGATCGCAAAGTGGTCGCTAGCTGTGTATCCCTCGCTGAGTTCCCATTTGCACATACTGGCTTTAGAGCTGCTCACGAATGTGGACGCGACTCCACTTCTTTTATGTGACCCCGTGTCCACCCAACTTTTACTTTACCCAGCTTGTTGAGTAGGCCTGCCAAGCTGGGCGGTACGGACACTGTCGCTACCTTGCCCCCGTTCGGTAAGATTCTGACGCCTTTGATCATTACCGAGCTGGTGGGTAGCTCCGCCTGCTCGAGGAGCGCGTCCGCCAACTCCTTTCTGGTCACTAGCTCGTCCAGGTCGTGGATGACGAAGACGGACTGGAGCGTAACTTCGCGAATGGAGACTCGATCGCCCAGCACTCTGCCGATGTTCTCCTTCAGCTCGTTAGTTGCTATCCCAGAACTTCCGAGCTCCAACAGTAATTCGCCTCTTCTAGTTCTCCTAACTTTGGTCACCTTGTCGATTACTTTCTTCATTCTGGGATCCTGGGTACGAGTGACCAGACACAGGACCTCACTGAAGGTCATTTCCGGGGAAGGGTTAAGGATCAGCGCTTCCTTCCTTGCCCGCTGACGGCGCACGGGCTGCTTTGTCTTAGCTGGGGCCGGTCGTGTAATGGGATCGCGTGGGAGAGGACAATTTTTGATCCTGCTAGCAGAGCCTCCTGTCCTTTGACGTTGGTTCCTCTGACGATTGATCCGCTCTTTTGTGCCGCTCGGTTCCGCGACGGCTTCGTAGCTGGGGTTAACGGGCCTGCCTCCAAGAGCCGGTGAAGTCTGAGCTGACTTCTCGGCAAACACCTGCGCGCTATGGCTCAGGGACGACTGGCATCATTGGTCCGAGGTCACTAGAGGTGACGCCGCCTTCCGCGAGTTCTGCTGCAGCAACTCCAACTGCAGTTCCTTCAGCCTCGCAAGAACGTTCATCATATCCTAGTCGCTTTGGTGACTAGGTCGTCCAGGATCACCCCATCTCCAATATCAGAGGCTGGGGCTAGGGGAATCCCTGCCCCTTTTGGGGGTGGCAGTATTCGCTCCTCTCTCGAGCCCGTTGTGGTCCTGAGCTGCTTCTGGTGCGGGGGGGGGCCAAAGAGCAGCCGCCTGGAGGGGTCCGCTTAAGTTTTTAGCCTCTCTGAATGGCGCTCATATCATGTTCTTCACTTCTCGCATGCTCTGGGGCGCCGGCCAAGTGCTCCGCCGTTGCCTTAGTATTGTGTGGAGTTCACCGCGGGTGGATTTCCACATATGTGGCTGCCACCTGGAGTATTATTGTTTATACTCGACATTCCCAAAGAGTTTGCAGCATAATAACCCGGCTGCTGGGGTTGCGTTTTATATCTTCCGCCAGGTGATGGGTGCTGCCGACCGATACGGTACAGACGCAGACCACCCCGCCGGCCAATGTAGCGCAGACGCGGTGTGGATTTTAAAGATCTGCAGTTTATACCTACTGCCAGCTCTCGATCCATTGCCGGCCAGTATGACTCAGACGCAAGGACGCTCAGACGCTGCAATCAGCCGGTTTACCATCTAGGCTTGCGAAGCCCGATTGCGTAAGCTGGAGCCGCCGGCGAGTGGTTGGGTTGTACATGGAGCGGGTCCAACGGTGGCCATAAGTTCCCCATGACTTGACCGGAGTGAGGTTTACCGCTCCAACTCGGTCGCCAGAGCCCCGATGTGAGGTGTGCCGCATAGGCGGTGGCGATGGCAATTGGCCTGATCCTTGAATTTTAACACTAATTTTTCCCTCGTGCGAACCTACTACGAGCGATTTGACGAAAGATCCAGGACCTCCATCCAAGGAAGTCGCACGGCATCGCGGTAAAGTGTGGTACCGTTTCCGGTACGACAGTGACCCCTGTTGGCAATCAGTTTTTACCTGCCAGCGCCACCTGATGGGCAAAGCTGCCAGACCGATTGTATTTGTGCGTTGTCCAACACTGGTGCTGCCTGTGCGATTAGCTGTCGTGACCAGCAAGTTGTAGTGGGCGCAGCCACATTTAAACAATCTGAAAGCATTTTGAACAGAGAGACAGTGAAAGAAAAAGCGCAACAAACACTCACCCCTGGTCCAAGCTGGGGCATCCGAGCAGTGGAGTCACCAGGCCTATAATGGACTCCAGGAGTTGCGCCCCAGACAACTGGGCATTTCCTTGCCATATGGACTCCTGTGGACCGGCCTCCGCTGTAGCAAAGCGGGCCAGCGCGGTAACTATCAGGAGCACTGCGGTACGCCGCTGTACCCTACCACTTCACTTTCTACTTTTTTCTTACATTCGGTGACAGCCAAATGGCCCCCGGGTCTAGTCAACATAGTTTCTCTCGCCGTGGTCTGTGTCCCTTTAAAGGGCTGCAAGAGTCGCATCTTTAGATACTGGGCCTCAAGTCTCTGACGTCAGCAGATATAGAAGAAACTATAGAGGCCGTGACAACTCGAATCAAAGCCACAATAGCAACAAAAACAATGTCCGAATTACTCAAAGTGAACCACAAACCTTAGTCACACTCTTTTTTAACTTGTAAATATATATCTCCTAATAATTACATTGTTCCTTATAAATTAGACCACTAGTCACAAAAATATATAAAATATATTTAACATTTCGGCCACTAAGGCAATTTTCATAATTTTAATTATATTTTATTTTATTTATTTATTTATTTATTTATTTTTTTTTAATTTTTTTTTTTGTTTTTTTCTTAATTATTGTTTATATTTTGATTTCTAAAAAACGTTATTAAATTATTCCTAAATTGCGGTGTGCTACGTATTGTTTTTAAATTTTGCGGCAGTTGATTCCACAAGCGAATAATGTGAATAAAGAAGTGACGTTCGGAAGAGGCGAGATTATGTCGGATATTAATTAAGTTATTGGTTCTTGTTGAAGTTCCAAATTTTAATTTTTCAAATAGATAGCTGGGCTCAGTGGTATTTATTATCTTATGCTAAAAAATAAGATTTCTGGTATTGATTAAACTCTTAAAATTAAAGCCGTATATGCTGTTGGCCATGAGCGTAATGTGTTCCCCTAGTTTAACATTAAATATATATCTGGCTATGTTGTTAAAGGCATCGTTTAATTTATGCTGTGAGGCAGCATCACAGTGTCAAAAAATTTCAATCCCGTAACTCAGGGTAGGCATAAGGTATGCTTTTGCTATCATGAGTCGCATAGCTGTCGGGAGGTACTTTTGTGTCATATAGAGCTGCCTATGTTGACCGTACATTTATCCAGAAGCCTTTGTAACATGTGTAAGCCCTGGCTCACTGTAATCTGTGTATTGCTCATTGTAATCCCTAGATTAACGACTTGTTCTATATATTCAATACAAGAGTTATTAATGCGTAAACTAGGGAGAGTTGGAATATATGACGATCTTTTGCTTAAAATTAAACATTTACATTTTGACGGATTAAGCGAAAGTCCATTCCTGCTTGCCAACTTACTAATATTTGATAATTCTAAGTTACATACATCTACACAATCAAATAATCTACTAACAGGACAACTAACATACATTTGGACATCGTTTCCAAAACGTCATATCTCCGCAAGGGGCTTTGCATCATATCTCCGCACGGAGCTTGGCGTCATGTCTCCGCGCGGAGATATGTCGTTTCAAAACGTCATATGACCGCGCGGAGATATGACGTTCTAAAGCGACATATCTCCGCGCGGAGATATGACGCCAAGCTCCGCGCGGAGATATGACATTTCGAAACGACATATTTCCGCGAAAATCCGCGCGGACATATGTCGTTTCCAAAACGACATATCTCCGCACGGAGTGCGACGTCATATCTCCGCGCGGATTTTCGCGTCATATCTCCGCAAAAAAATGTATGGGCGGAGATATGACGCGCGGACTTATGTCGTTACCCCTATGTACAATGTATGTATGTACAATTTTAATTTGCCTTTTAGTGTGAAGCGCAAACGTTTAAGTACCGGGTATTTCACAGTCGAGCACAGTCGACTGTAGCTTTCTTACTTGTTTAACTTGTAAATATATATTTACTAATAATTACATTGTTGCTCGATAAAGGAGCAAACTTTTATTAATCAAAATAAACTCAGATGATTTTATATATATATAGAAATAGAAAATAATAAACATCCAAAGCACTGGTTATGATGTTATCAGGTTCAATGGCCTATTTTGTAGTGAGCTACAGACAAACAGATAAATTATTCCGAACAATTATTTAATGGAATAATTGGAGATGATTTTATAAAAACTTCAACTGCAAATTAGACTGTGAACCACAGAATAATTGGTTCATACTAGAGAGCTAAATGAATACCGAAGGTGGACTGCAGCAAACACCAGGTTCTGTCCGGCACCCACCAGGTGAACGGCTATTCCACGCTGTTATTTAATGAGTAATAGCTTATTTAATGTAATAATAATGAGGAATAACGGCCTTTGACAGCGTGATCGGAGTAGATATGGAGCCCTATGCTTTCGCTTACCTGGACGATATTCTTGTGATCGCCGGTTTGATCTGATGACGGATAATTTGGCCTTCAACTGGCTGAATTCTATTCAGAGCCCATCTGGAAGAATTTCGCGCTGGGCTCTGGAATTGCAGCAATTTAATTTCGACGTTCGTTACAGAGGTAAGCTCAATGTCGTCGAGAACGCTTTATCGCGACAGCCAAATACGGTGCTTCAACACATAGCCGACGCAGAACACTCATTCCGGTGGTGGACCCGGATGACGAAGAAGGTGCGCAAAGATCCCTAAAAATTTACATCCTTTACGGTGGAGAACGATCAGCTGTACGAGTATCTTGTCCTTGCTCGTAGGGCAGGGAACGTGCAGCACGTGGGACCATCGATGGTTTTTCGATGGTTTTAGAAAAACAATCGAATACGATCGATGGTTTACAAAAAAAATAAAAAAATAATAAATAAAAAACCAAATGAAAGGCTAAAAAATTGTATCTTGAGACTAGATTTTTAAAATATTTAAGTTCATATTAAGAAATAACAATTGGTCCTACATTATTTGAATTAAGCGCGCATCGTCGGACCGATATTATCTTTCCTGCCTTACTAAAAATTCTTTCTGAGGCACAGGGCGATTCTGGGACGCATAGATATTCCTTTGCAATGGCCTTAAAGGCTAGAAAATCATCATTGCTCATCTGAAAGTAAATTGTTTCTGATGGACAAAACATAAAATGATGGAGCAAAAAAAAACAAAAACATGAAAGAAAGCTCATTTCGGTGAACCGAGGTTTGTATACCCTTGCAGCCTGCAATTGGATCACTGAAAATCGATTTATTTTGGTAATATTGAAAAAATATCGAGTTTAGTAAATTTTGTAAATTTTACATTTTACATGTAGAATGTTAAATTTTCACATAAATCGACCGACCGCTTCTATGGCAGCTATATGATTTAGTTGTCCGATCTTAAAGACATTAAAACCGTAATTTCGTTGTATCTCGAAATGTATAGAAATATGTAAACAGAGGAGTTACAATTTTTATACCCGGTACCCATAGGGTACCGAGAACTAACTAATAGTTAGTGCCAACCGAGAATGTGTTACACGCAGAAGGAGGCATCTCCGACCCCATAAAGTATATATATTCTTGATCAGCACCACCAGCCGAGTCGATTTCGCCATGTCCGTCTGTCCGTCCGTGTGAAACAACAGATCTCAGAGACTATAAGAGCTAGAGTTAACGAACTTGGTGACAACATTGGAATCTGTTGCACGCAGATCAAGTTTTTTTTAAAATTTGGCCACGCCCACTTCCGCCCTCAAAAATCAAAATAAACGTAAAATAAGCTATACTCGTTATTTTCGGGTTAAAGTTAATAGATAAAATAAATTAACGTGAAATAACGGACGTTTTCTGAAAATTTTAGTAAAATCGGATGATAAACATGCGAGATATTAGCAAAAATGTTAGAATTTTAACACATTCCCCTAAGGCACTGCTTTTGCTGTTGCAAGCTGTAGCCGACAGGTGGCGCATTCGAGCCTTGGCCGCGCGATATAATGGCGCCAACTGCAGAAGAAATGACAAAAGAATAGAGCAAAAAATGACAACAAATAACATAATTCATTTTTTGGCGTCCTTATAAAATGTATCATTCATATTTAAGTATGACATTAAATTGTTTAGGTCGGGAGCTAATTCGAGAGGCGATTTATTTTAAGAAGTATCGAAGTAGAGTATGATAATGTATGTACAATTTTAAATAGCCTTTTAGTGTAAAGCACAATCGTTTAGGTACCGGGTATCTCACAGTCAAGCATTCTCGATTGTACCTTTCTTACTTGTTTTACATTAATTTCGTTATCATTCCTATGCAGCTATAGGATATAGTTGCCCGGTTTCGGCCGCTTCGACATATAAACTGCGTACTACAGAAATAAGCCTAAACTGAATATTTCAGCCCGTTAGATAAAAAACTGAGAGACTAGTTCGCGTAGAAACCGACAGACAGACGGACAGACAGGCGGACAGATGGACAGACAAACGGCCATGGCTAAATCGACTCGGCTGGTGATCCTGATTAGGAATATATACTTTATGGGGTCGTTGCAAACATCTGACCAAAATTATAATGAACTCTGCAAGGGTATAAAAACCATCGATAGTGAGAAAAACCAATTGAATTTCACGATGGCTTAAGACCATCGATACTATCGATGTTTCCATGCGTTTTTCGCTTCCCATCCTACATCAGCTGATCCACTCCTGTGGATCTGATCCACTCCTGTGGACCGGCCTCCGCTGTAGCAAAGCGGGCCAGCGCGGTAACTATCAGGAGCACTGCGGTACGCCGCTGTACCCTACCACTTCACTTTCTACTTTTTTCTTACATTCGGTGACAGCCAAATGGCCCCCGGGTCTAGTCAACATAGTTTCTCTCGCCGTGGTCTGTGTCCCTTTAAAGGGCTGCAAGAGTCGCATCTTTAGATACTGGGCCTCAAGTCTCTGACGTCAGCAGATATAGAAGAAACTATAGAGGCCGTGACAACTCGAATCAAAGCCACAATAGCAACAAAAACAATGTCCGAATTACTCAAAGTGAACCACAAACCTTAGTCACACTCTTTTTTAACTTGTAAATATATATCTCCTAATAATTACATTGTTCCTTATAAATTAGTACACTAGTCACAAAAATATATAAAATATATTTAACATTTCGGCCACTAAGGCAATTTTCATAATTTTAATTATATTTTATTTTATTTATTTATTTATTTATTTATTTTTTTTAATTTTTTTTTTTGTTTTTTTTCTTAATTATTGTTTATATTTTGATTTCTAAAAAACGTTATTAAATTATTCCTAAATTGCGGTGTGCTACGTATTGTTTTTAAATTTTGCGGCAGTTGATTCCACAAGCGAATAATGTGAATAAAGAAGTGACGTTCGGAAGAGGCGAGATTATGTCGGATATTAATTAAGTTATTGGTTCTTGTTGAAGTTCCAAATTTTAATTTTTCAAATAGATAGCTGGGCTCAGTGGTATTTATTATCTTATGCTAAAAAATAAGATTTCTGGTATTGATTAAACTCTTAAAATTAAAGCCGTATATGCTGTTGGCCATGAGCGTAATGTGTTCCCCTAGTTTAACATTAAATATATATCTGGCTATGTTGTTAAAGGCATCGTTTAATTTATGCTGTGAGGCAGCATCACAGTGTCAAAAAATTTCAATCCCGTAACTCAGGGTAGGCATAAGGTATGCTTTTGCTATCATGAGTCGCATAGCTGTCGGGAGGTACTTTTGTGTCATATAGAGCTGCCTATGTTGACCGTACATTTATCCAGAAGCCTTTGTAACATGTGTAAGCCCTGGCTCACTGTAATCTGTGTATTGCTCATTGTAATCCCTAGATTAACGACTTGTTCTATATATTCAATACAAGAGTTATTAATGCGTAAACTAGGGAGAGTTGGAATATATGACGATCTTTTGCTTAAAATTAAACATTTACATTTTGACGGATTAAGCGAAAGTCCATTCCTGCTTGCCAACTTACTAATATTTGATAATTCTAAGTTACATACATCTACACAATCAAATAATCTACTAACAGGACAACTAACATACATTTGGACATCGTTTCCAAAACGTCATATCTCCGCAAGGGGCTTTGCATCATATCTCCGCACGGAGCTTGGCGTCATGTCTCCGCGCGGAGATATGTCGTTTCAAAACGTCAAAAAACGTTTTCAAACGCGGAGATATGACGTTCTAAAGCGACATATCTCCGCGCGGAGATATGACGCCAAGCTCCGCGCGGAGATATGACATTTCGAAACGACATATTTCCGCGAAAATCCGCGCGGACATATGTCGTTTCCAAAACGACATATCTCCGCACGGAGTGCGACGTCATATCTCCGCGCGGATTTTCGCGTCATATCTCCGCAAAAAAAATGTATGGGCGGAGATATGACGCGCGGACTTATGTCGTTACCCCTATGTACAATGTATGTATGTACAATTTTAATTTGCCTTTTAGTGTGAAGCGCAAACGTTTAAGTACCGGGTATTTCACAGTCGAGCACAGTCGACTGTAGCTTTCTTACTTGTTTAACTTGTAAATATATATTTACTAATAATTACATTGTTGCTCGATAAAGGAGCAAACTTTTATTAATCAAAATAAACTCAGATGATTTTATATATATATAGAAATAGAAAATAATAAACATCCAAAGCACTGGTTATGATGTTATCAGGTTCAATGGCCTATTTTGTAGTGAGCTACAGACAAACAGATAAATTATTCCGAACAATTATTTAATGGAATAATTGGAGATGATTTTATAAAAACTTCAACTGCAAATTAGACTGTGAACCACAGAATAATTGGTTCATACTAGAGAGCTAAATGAATACCGAAGGTGGACTGCAGCAAACACCAGGTTCTGTCCGGCACCCACCAGGTGAACGGCTATTCCACGCTGTTATTTAATGAGTAATAGCTTATTTAATGTAATAATAATGAGGAATAACGGCCTTTGACAGCGTGATCGGAGTAGATATGGAGCCCTATGCTTTCGCTTACCTGGACGATATTCTTGTGATCGCCGGTTTGATCTGATGACGGATAATTTGGCCTTCAACTGGCTGAATTCTATTCAGAGCCCATCTGGAAGAATTTCGCGCTGGGCTCTGGAATTGCAGCAATTTAATTTCGACGTTCGTTACAGAGGTAAGCTCAATGTCGTCGAGAACGCTTTATCGCGACAGCCAAATACGGTGCTTCAACACATAGCCGACGCAGAACACTCATTCCGGTGGTGGACCCGGATGACGAAGAAGGTGCGCAAAGATCCCTAAAAATTTACATCCTTTACGGTGGAGAACGATCAGCTGTACGAGTATCTTGTCCTTGCTCGTAGGGCAGGGAACGTGCAGCACGTGGGACCATCGATGGTTTTTCGATGGTTTTAGAAAAACAATCGAATACTATCGATGGTTTACAAAAAAAATAAAAAAATAATAAATAAAAAACCAAATGAAAGGCTAAAAAATTGTATCTTGAGACTAGATTTTTAAAATATTTAAGTTCATATTAAGAAATAACAATTGGTCCTACATTATTTGAATTAAGCGCGCATCGTCGGACCGATATTATCTTTCCTGCCTTACTAAAAATTCTTTCTGAGGCACAGGGCGATTCTGGGACGCATAGATATTCCTTTGCAATGGCCTTAAAGGCTAGAAAATCATCATTGCTCATCTGAAAGTAAATTGTTTCTGATGGACAAAACATAAAATGATGGAGCAAAAAAACAAAAAACATGAAAGAAAGCTCATTTCGGTGAACCGAGGTTTGTATACCCTTGCAGCCTGCAATTGGATCACTGAAAATCGATTTATTTTGGTAATATTGAAAAAATATCGAGTTTAGTAAATTTTGTAAATTTTACATTTTACATGTAGAATGTTAAATTTTCACATAAATCGACCGACCGCTTCTATGGCAGCTATATGATTTAGTTGTCCGATCTTAAAGACATTAAAACCGTAATTTCGTTGTATCTCGAAATGTATAGAAATATGTAAACAGAGGAGTTACAATTTTTATACCCGGTACCCATAGGGTACCGAGAACTAACTAATAGTTAGTGCCAACCGAGAATGTATGTTACACGCAGAAGGAGGCATCTCCGACCCCATAAAGTATATATATTCTTGATCAGCACCACCAGCCGAGTCGATTTCGCCATGTCCGTCTGTCCGTCCGTGTGAAACAACAGATCTCAGAGACTATAAGAGCTAGAGTTAACGAACTTGGTGACAACATTGGAATCTGTTGCACGCAGATCAAGTTTGTTTTAAAATTTGGCCACGCCCACTTCCGCCCTCAAAAATCAAAATAAACGTAAAATAAGCTATACTCGTTATTTTCGGGTTAAAGTTAATAGATAAAATAAATTAACGTGAAATAACGGACGTTTTCTGAAAATTTTAGTAAAATCGGATGATAAACATGCGAGATATTAGCAAAAATGTTAGAATTTTAACACATTCCCCTAAGGCACTGCTTTTGCTGTTGCAAGCTGTAGCCGACAGGTGGCGCATTCGAGCCTTGGCCGCGCGATATAATGGCGCCAACTGCAGAAGAAATGACAAAAGAATAGAGCAAAAAATGACAACAAATAACATAATTCATTTTTTGGCGTCCTTATAAAATGTATCATTCATATTTAAGTATGACATTAAATTGTTTAGGTCGGGAGCTAATTCGAGAGGCGATTTATTTTAAGAAGTATCGAAGTAGAGTATGATAATGTATGTACAATTTTAAATAGCCTTTTAGTGTAAAGCACAATCGTTTAGGTACCGGGTATCTCACAGTCAAGCATTCTCGATTGTACCTTTCTTACTTGTTTTACATTAATTTCGTTATCATTCCTATGCAGCTATAGGATATAGTTGCCCGGTTTCGGCCGCTTCGACATATAAACTGCGTACTACAGAAATAAGCCTAAACTGAATATTTCAGCCCGTTAGATAAAAAACTGAGAGACTAGTTCGCGTAGAAACCGACAGACAGACGGACAGACAGGCGGACAGATGGACAGACAAACGGCCATGGCTAAATCGACTCGGCTGGTGATCCTGATTAGGAATATATACTTTATGGGGTCGTTGCAAACATCTGACCAAAATTATAATGAACTCTGCAAGGGTATAAAAACCATCGATAGTGAGAAAAACCAATTGAATTTCACGATGGCTTAAGACCATCGATACTATCGATGTTTCCATGCGTTTTTCGCTTCCCATCCTACATCAGCTGATCCACTCCTGTGGATCTGATCCACTCCTGTGGACCGGCCTCCGCTGTAGCAAAGCGGGCCAGCGCGGTAACTATCAGGAGCACTGCGGTACGCCGCTGTACCCTACCACTTCACTTTCTACTTTTTTCTTACATTCGGTGACAGCCAAATGGCCCCCCGGGTCTAGTCAACATAGTTTCTCTCGCCGTGGTCTGTGTCCCTTTAAAGGGCTGCAAGAGTCGCATCTTTAGATACTGGGCCTCAAGTCTCTGACGTCAGCAGATATAGAAGAAACTATAGAGGCCGTGACAACTCGAATCAAAGCCACAATAGCAACAAAAACAATGTCCGAATTACTCAAAGTGAACCACAAACCTTAGTCACACTCTTTTTTAACTTGTAAATATATATCTCCTAATAATTACATTGTTCCTTATAAATTAGTACACTAGTCACAAAAATATATAAAATATATTTAACATTTCGGCCACTAAGGCAATTTTCATAATTTTAATTATATTTTATTTTATTTATTTATTTATTTATTTTTTTTTTTTAATTTTTTTTTTTGTTTTTTTTCTTAATTATTGTTTATATTTTGATTTCTAAAAAACGTTATTAAATTATTCCTAAATTGCGGTGTGCTACGTATTGTTTTTAAATTTTGCGGCAGTTGATTCCACAAGCGAATAATGTGAATAAAGAAGTGACGTTCGGAAGAGGCGAGATTATGTCGGATATTAATTAAGTTATTGGTTCTTGTTGAAGTTCCAAATTTTAATTTTTCAAATAGATAGCTGGGCTCAGTGGTATTTATTATCTTATGCTAAAAAATAAGATTTCTGGTATTGATTAAACTCTTAAAATTAAAGCCGTATATGCTGTTGGCCATGAGCGTAATGTGTTCCCCTAGTTTAACATTAAATATATATCTGGCTATGTTGTTAAAGGCATCGTTTAATTTATGCTGTGAGGCAGCATCACAGTGTCAAAAAATTTCAATCCCGTAACTCAGGGTAGGCATAAGGTATGCTTTTGCTATCATGAGTCGCATAGCTGTCGGGAGGTACTTTTGTGTCATATAGAGCTGCCTATGTTGACCGTACATTTATCCAGAAGCCTTTGTAACATGTGTAAGCCCTGGCTCACTGTAATCTGTGTATTGCTCATTGTAATCCCTAGATTAACGACTTGTTCTATATATTCAATACAAGAGTTATTAATGCGTAAACTAGGGAGAGTTGGAATATATGACGATCTTTTGCTTAAAATTAAACATTTACATTTTGACGGATTAAGCGAAAGTCCATTCCTGCTTGCCAACTTACTAATATTTGATAATTCTAAGTTACATACATCTACACAATCAAATAATCTACTAACAGGACAACTAACATACATTTGGACATCGTTTCCAAAACGTCATATCTCCGCAAGGGGCTTTGCATCATATCTCCGCACGGAGCTTGGCGTCATGTCTCCGCGCGGAGATATGTCGTTTCAAAACGTCATATGACCGCGCGGAGATATGACGTTCTAAAGCGACATATCTCCGCGCGGAGATATGACGCCAAGCTCCGCGCGGAGATATGACATTTCGAAACGACATATTTCCGCGAAAATCCGCGCGGACATATGTCGTTTCCAAAACGACATATCTCCGCACGGAATGCAAACGGAGATATATCCGCGCGGATTTTAGCGCCATATCTCCGCGGAGAAAATGTATGGACGGAGATATGACGCACGGACTTATGTCGTTACCCCTATGTACAATGTATGTATGTACAATTTTAATTTGCCTTTTAGTGTGAAGCGCAAACGTTTAAGTACCGGGTATTTCACAGTCGAGCACAGTCGACTGTAGCTTTCTTACTTGTTTAACTTGTAAATATATATTTACTAATAATTACATTGTTGCTCGATAAAGGAGCAAACTTTTATTAATCAAAATAAACTCAGATGATTTTATATATATATAGAAATAGAAAATAATAAACATCCAAAGCACTGGTTATGATGTTATCAGGTTCAATGGCCTATTTTGTAGTGAGCTACAGACAAACAGATAAATTATTCCGAACAATTATTTAATGGAATAATTGGAGATGATTTTATAAAAACTTCAACTGCAAATTAGACTGTGAACCACAGAATAATTGGTTCATACTAGAGAGCTAAATGAATACCGAAGGTGGACTGCAGCAAACACCAGGTTCTGTCCGGCACCCACCAGGTGAACGGCTATTCCACGCTGTTATTTAATGAGTAATAGCTTATTTAATGTAATAATAATGAGGAATAACGGCCTTTGACAGCGTGATCGGAGTAGATATGGAGCCCTATGCTTTCGCTTACCTGGACGATATTCTTGTGATCGCCGGTTTGATCTGATGACGGATAATTTGGCCTTCAACTGGCTGAATTCTATTCAGAGCCCATCTGGAAGAATTTCGCGCTGGGCTCTGGAATTGCAGCAATTTAATTTCGACGTTCGTTACAGAGGTAAGCTCAATGTCGTCGAGAACGCTTTATCGCGACAGCCAAATACGGTGCTTCAACACATAGCCGACGCAGAACACTCATTCCGGTGGTGGACCCGGATGACGAAGAAGGTGCGCAAAGATCCCTAAAAATTTACATCCTTTACGGTGGAGAACGATCAGCTGTACGAGTATCTTGTCCTTGCTCGTAGGGCAGGGAACGTGCAGCACGTGGGACCATCGATGGTTTTTCGATGGTTTTAGAAAAACAATCGAATACTATCGATGGTTTACAAAAAAAATAAAAAAATAATAAATAAAAAACCAAATGAAAGGCTAAAAAATTGTATCTTGAGACTAGATTTTTAAAATATTTAAGTTCATATTAAGAAATAACAATTGGTCCTACATTATTTGAATTAAGCGCGCATCGTCGGACCGATATTATCTTTCCTGCCTTACTAAAAATTCTTTCTGAGGCACAGGGCGATTCTGGGACGCATAGATATTCCTTTGCAATGGCCTTAAAGGCTAGAAAATCATCATTGCTCATCTGAAAGTAAATTGTTTCTGATGGACAAAACATAAAATGATGGAGCAAAAAAAAAAAAACATGAAAGAAAGCTCATTTCGGTGAACCGAGGTTTGTATACCCTTGCAGCCTGCAATTGGATCACTGAAAATCGATTTATTTTGGTAATATTGAAAAAATATCGAGTTTAGTAAATTTTGTAAATTTTACATTTTACATGTAGAATGTTAAATTTTCACATAAATCGACCGACCGCTTCTATGGCAGCTATATGATTTAGTTGTCCGATCTTAAAGACATTAAAACCGTAATTTCGTTGTATCTCGAAATGTATAGAAATATGTAAACAGAGGAGTTACAATTTTTATACCCGGTACCCATAGGGTACCGAGAACTAACTAATAGTTAGTGCCAACCGAGAATGTATGTTACACGCAGAAGGAGGCATCTCCGACCCCATAAAGTATATATATTCTTGATCAGCACCACCAGCCGAGTCGATTTCGCCATGTCCGTCTGTCCGTCCGTGTGAAACAACAGATCTCAGAGACTATAAGAGCTAGAGTTAACGAACTTGGTGACAACATTGGAATCTGTTGCACGCAGATCAAGTTTGTTTTAAAATTTGGCCACGCCCACTTCCGCCCTCAAAAATCAAAATAAACGTAAAATAAGCTATACTCGTTATTTTCGGGTTAAAGTTAATAGATAAAATAAATTAACGTGAAATAACGGACGTTTTCTGAAAATTTTAGTAAAATCGGATGATAAACATGCGAGATATTAGCAAAAATGTTAGAATTTTAACACATTCCCCTAAGGCACTGCTTTTGCTGTTGCAAGCTGTAGCCGACAGGTGGCGCATTCGAGCCTTGGCCGCGCGATATAATGGCGCCAACTGCAGAAGAAATGACAAAAGAATAGAGCAAAAAATGACAACAAATAACATAATTCATTTTTTGGCGTCCTTATAAAATGTATCATTCATATTTAAGTATGACATTAAATTGTTTAGGTCGGGAGCTAATTCGAGAGGCGATTTATTTTAAGAAGTATCGAAGTAGAGTATGATAATGTATGTACAATTTTAAATAGCCTTTTAGTGTAAAGCACAATCGTTTAGGTACCGGGTATCTCACAGTCAAGCATTCTCGATTGTACCTTTCTTACTTGTTTTACATTAATTTCGTTATCATTCCTATGCAGCTATAGGATATAGTTGCCCGGTTTCGGCCGCTTCGACATATAAACTGCGTACTACAGAAATAAGCCTAAACTGAATATTTCAGCCCGTTAGATAAAAAACTGAGAGACTAGTTCGCGTAGAAACCGACAGACAGACGGACAGACAGGCGGACAGATGGACAGACAAACGGCCATGGCTAAATCGACTCGGCTGGTGATCCTGATTAGGAATATATACTTTATGGGGTCGTTGCAAACATCTGACCAAAATTATAATGAACTCTGCAAGGGTATAAAAACCATCGATAGTGAGAAAAACCAATTGAATTTCACGATGGCTTAAGACCATCGATACTATCGATGTTTCCATGCGTTTTTCGCTTCCCATCCTACATCAGCTGATCCAACCACGGCGTCACCGGCTGCGAGAACTGCTGTAGCCTCGAATCCGGTGGCATCATCATCAACTGCGAATGAGAATACTGCCATCATTCCTTTACCTACTCCTGGACCATCATTATTGTCAGTTCCACCGCCTAGGCCAAACAACTCTTATGGGTGTGGCTCCCACCGTTCCTCGGGCGCTGATGCCTATAGCGCCACAAAAATCCATCTTGGTATCCAGGCTTATGCCCTTTGCAACAGTAATGGATATAAGGCTTCAAATCTCTTTAAATTTTCCCGAATCCAATCTGGATGAATCTGAAGTTGTCAAATTCCATTTTAAACATAAACGAAGAATTTCTTCCTTTAAAATCCTAGTGTCTGGCACACTCTTCCAGGGCCTTATGAATTCCGATATTTGGCCTAAGCATACGAAAGTCCACGAATATGCCAAGCGTACTAATGTAACCGTGGCTCCTACCACCTCACGGTCTCACGGCTTTAAGGCCGCCAAAAAACTACAATTCAAAATGAATTATCAAAATGTTCGTGGCCTGCTCATAAAGCTCACTAGACTGCACACTGGTAGTGCTGGCTTTGACTTCAGTGTTATAGTGTTTACTGAAACATGGCTTTATCATACGGTATCTGATAATGAAATACAGTGTAATTAATATTTCCTCGACGAGGCGGTTGTGTACTAATCGCTGTAAAGTCTAGCCTAACTTCCCAAGTGCTGAGCAACTTCGATGCCGACTCCATTGTGTTCATATCCATTAAAATATCATTTCTAAACTGTAACCTATTTGTTACATGCTTCTACATTCCACCAGGCTGTAATGCTTCCATATATTTAATGCACCTTATCTCCATCCGAAATATATTCTTATTCATTGGTGATGTGGACCACTAATTATTTTGGGTGATTTTAATCTTCCGTTCCTATCCTGGACACCTTGTGCAGAATCGTTCGCCCAAGCTCCTAGCGTTCAAAATGATTTTGTTGACGGTTTGCTTGATTTATCCCTCCTAGCATTCAGAATGATTTTGTTGACGGTCTGCTTGATTTATTCCTCAATCAGGTTAATTCTATATCCAACCAAAACGAGAAACTTTTGAATCTTATATTTGTGTCTGACCTCTGCGATGCAATCATCACACATCAGATCAACATCATCCGACTTTACAGCTTATCATTAACGGAATTTTTCAGCCACCTCTTATTAATAGCGCTCCTTTGCCTAGACTTTGTTTATGTAAAGCAAACTATACATAGTTATCCAATTCCTTATCAATAATTGATTGGTCAAGCCTTAACTATCTGCAGCTTGATGATGTACAGCATCATCCACATTTTATAATATCCTATATCCGCTGTTGAACAGTTTGGTGCCTAAATCCATTGTTAAATTCTCTATCAGCCCTCCATGGCATTCTCTTCACCTATCACATTTAAAAAAATATAAAGTCCAGGCTTTATAAGCGTTATGTAAAAACAGGATTGCAAGCTGACCTTAAAAAAAAAAAAAAACCTGGTACCAGGTCAACATGCTACTGCTTAATCCTGATAAATGTAAGTCCATGTCATTTTATCGATCCAGGCCTAATGAAAACACATATTCTATTGCTGATATAGCACTTGATTCGGTCCAAGATCTTGGAGTCTGACCGTAAAATCTCATAGTCACATCTGCACTATATCCAATAAAGCTAAGAGCTTATTATCTTTTATTAAACGGTGGTCCAAAGAATTGGACGATTTCTACACCACAAAGCTCCTTTACGTTTCCCTAGTGAGTCCTACACTGGAATACTCCTCCATTATCTGGTCACCAACAGCTGGGTCTCTCCAAGATAGGATCGAATCCGTCCAGAAACAGTTTCTCCTGTTTGCCTTAAGAGTATTAAACTGGGAGGCGGAACGCTGCTTGCCCCCGTAAAGAGACAGGCTACGACTCCTAAACCTCCCCACACTTGTGGATCGTCGGACCTGTTACGGAGTCATCTTCCTACAAAAACTGATCAATGGAGCTATCGACTCCACAGCGCTCCACATTCCACGGGAGGCCTTCGCTTTCTCCCATTATCACTGCTGGTGTGCAGGACAGACTACTCCCATAATGCCGCATTCCGCGTGCTTTGTGATAACTACAATCACCTGTACAACTTAATATCCTTTGAGTGTTCCGACGAAACGAATTCCCGTAACGTCATTGATTTCCTATTCAAGCCTATACAAAATTCCGGTTAATATATAATTATTATTTTACATATACTTTACAAATAAATACAAATACAAAATACAAATTCGAATATATTTTTTGGTGTCGCTGCGGCAGAGAAGCTACCGAGCAGCCTGTACACAATTACTCGGTTCCCGCAGCAGCAGAGAAGCAAATCGTTCGGGTCTGGTAGTATCATTCGGGTCTGTTAGCCTCGCATACATACGCACTAAAAAACTGTGTGTGTCTGGGTGCCGACAGCTCCCAGCCAACCATTTTCCGCTCCTTAAAAGAGCGTTTTCAGAGCGCACCGAAGTCAGTGTGATAGGGAAGCGTATTGGGAGCGCTCCGAAGTAGGAGTGAAAAGGGACTCAAAAAAGATGCTCGTAGGAGGATTAAGGGATCATAATTTGGTATAGTATGTATTTAAGATTTCATCAGCCTTCTTTGATTTGCCTGCCTGGCGCAATGCTTAGTGTGCTCGACTTTGAATCTGAAGGTCGCGTGTTCGAGTCCCAGTCTGAACAATTGTGTTTTAGAAATGTAAGTTGCTTTATAGAATATTTATAATACTTACATCCATTTAACACTAACATATTATCTTGCATAGCAGTGTCGATTGAAGTAAAATAATTATAATTATCATGTAAAAGGAAGATCATCTCTGTACATATGTATACACTCAAGTTACGGAAATCGCCCAAGTATGGGCTTGATTTTTGACAGTTTCGAACGGTTCATTCCCTGGGTGTACGAACTCTTTTTTGAGAATTTTCGGAGCACGAAAGCAATCCCAAAACACTCCGCTTAGACGATTTAAGGAGTCCTTTTTAAAAAATCCATAACCTATTAGAAGAGTCCGCACGGAGTCCTTGCGGTTTATCTATAGGAGCATTTTGGGACTTTGGGACTTTGGAACACTCCTTTTGAGACTCCTTTTGAGACTCCTAAAGCTCCGTACTCAGCCACGCGAACAGAGTTTCTAAGTAGTGAGAGAGAGCGAGAGGTCAATAGTCGAGAAACGGTGTTTGGCAGGGCTGATTTAAAGGCCGGTACGCAGACGAACGAACGAAATACTGGAAACATACCAGAAAAATACCAGGTGGCGCAAAGGAAGACTTTTGGTATTTCTAGAGCGGGATGAGGAACAGAATAAAAAATTTAATAAAACGGTCGTTCTCGACTATTGGTCTCTCACTCTCTCTTACTGTTTCTTCACACAATTCAAAAATATAGATCCCGCCAAACACAATAATGTATTCAAAAGCCCAGTCCAGGCGTTTAGAAGAGCAGATAAAGTTATAATAATTAAATTGGTAGAGGCCAATTCAATGATAAGGGATTTGAGCAATATTAAACATTTGCACAAATAAAGGCCTGGAAGGAAATAGGTCCCTCGATGACTGAGATGAAGGGGTCAGAGGCGACGGCCACCGCCCGCTGCTGCTTAGATCAGTGTCTGGGTGGACAAAACCTTCATTGCCTAGCTGGTAAAGGACATGTACAGCAATGGACAGAACCGGGCGCAGGAGCAGTACCAACTCTAACCAAATGTATGGCAGCAAGGATATGGTGTACAATCAGAGTCTCGCATCCATCAGAACGAAGTAACTTTGAATCATTTCACCAGTCCAACAATTTAGTGGCAGCAGGAGTAGCTGCGGCAACCACCGCCACCACCCAGATGGTGGTAAGAACAGAATCACCAGCAGCAGCCGGTAGAGCAGCCCTTGTCCTGGTTGTGCATGGTCGAGAGAATCTGGGCGACGGCGTTGGTGGTCATTGTGCGCAAATTAGCTATTCCATGCGAATTGTCTGCCAAATATAAAATAAATAATTATAAATATAAAACAGCTGATTTAAGATTGGTATGACCGCATCAATTACCTCCCAAAAATGCCGAAGAGCGTTTTAAACAGCGTTCACACTGGAAAAAGATTAAATCTTTTTCGGGTTGCGAACTGTTTTACTGTCTGCGTACTAGGCTTAAAGGAGCACTGTTTTTATATAAATTGAAAAGGCTGTTTTCTCCCGCAAACATGCTCCTTTGGGACACTTTTCGGGGCATCCCTAGGAGGGTTTGAGCTCCGCACAGGGAGTCCTAAACATGGTACAAACATTTTGAGTAAGCTAAATTCATTGTTTACAGAGTACGGCATATATTTATTACATAGAGAATATATGATTGTGACCGACAGAGGATTTAATATGTTAAGGGAGGGAGATCTAAGTAGCTCAAAGAAAAGAAAACGGATTTTCAGATTTTTTTTTTGGTCAAATGGAAGAGCTAATCGAAACTATGTAAATTATCTTTTATAAAGTAAGACATTTACTAGAAATTGTGTTGGTTTTTTTGTATCAAAAACAAAATGGCGGACGTCTAACATTTCTCCGTAGGTCCGTTTTTTTCGTGGTCCGACACATAACTGGAACAAATCTAACCGTTCGATTTGAAACTTTGTCAATAAATTCAAAATATCTATGGGTATTGATTCACGTAAAATTTTTCAATACTTTAATTTTTCTCAAAATAGCAAAAATAGCACACAAAAAAATATACTACGTGAATTGATAGCCATACGTATTTCGACTGACGAAATTTCAGATCGATCCGTTAAGATCTGTTCGAGTTATGTGCCTGGCCAGCTGAAAAAAGTGGTTTCGAGATACAAGCTCTTAAAGCTTTAAGGTACATTTAAGATACATGTACATAGTATACAAGATACATTTAAACAAATACAACAACTTTGAAGGTTCCTGATCTAGAGGTTTATGGCAGGATGCGTGTTCGCTTCTAGGCGGTCCATTATTGCGTATGTTTAAACGTTGTTGAATGCTCCGGAAATGGCGTCAAACACCCCGAGAGCTTATTCCTTGTTAAGAAGGGCTCTCTCGATAGTGGCTACTAACGAGGCTTTCAGCAAGCATGTAGTCATGCTTGTTGATCGACAGTAGTACCTCTACATCATTTTTGATGTGTTGATCCAGCAGCTTTTCAAGTGGTTTAATACAAAAGGTGATGAGAGTTATCGGTCTGTAGTCCTTGGGGCTCATGTGGCTGCACTTTCCTGCTTTCAATTCGAGACAATTTGAGGGGTCCTCTATTGGATTGGCTACTCTTAATTTTCTTCTGTTACCCGTGTGAATCACGTCGGCCCTAACCAGCGTACGTATTAGGCTCGGGGTCGTTGATACTGATAAGCATGGAATGATTCCGCAAAGAAATAAACGTGCTGACGGTTATGATGTTTTAACGCGCCCGACAAGGGCCTCGACCCTTACCCTAAGGTTAAGGGTCTGCTCTACCTCTGAGGTGAGTAGAACGCCGTTGGTACGGGTTAAGCGACATATCGGGTGAGTAATTCGGTGAATATATGTGACACGAATTGTTTTCCATTGTCTGAGTGTATGTATTTCAGTACTCCGAACTGATGATTTTTTCTCTACTTTTGGGTTCCAAAGAAATTTTCCAAAAAGCTTATTTTAAATCTTGCAGTTCTTGTGTTACTTCGATGACATGTTCTAATGCTCGGTTTTCCCTAAGCCCATGTCTTTACAAGACGGAAATGTATTAATTAGTTTTTGTAATATTGCATTTTGCTCAGCGGTCAGTTCATGCTGAGTGTACGCTGTCTCTGTTCTTTGTCTAATATTGCCCCTATTCCAGTTCTGCAATCTGCGCTAAGCGTTGCTCAAGCAGCGGGGTTTCTGTTGTGTCCACGTCATTGAATATTCGCTCACGTGCCGCCTCGTATTCTTGTTTTCGCTGGTGATACGATTTGTCTTGCAAAAATTGTGCAGGACGCATTGTAAAGTTTTATTGTGTTGGGGTAGGACTGGTTTGAGCAGGCTTTCACGACCCTCCTGTCAGAATCTGCTGTAAAAACGCTGACTGAGCGGAATGATCCGTGTCGTTTTTGTCGCAGTAGTTGCAGACGGTCTCATGAAATCCCACTTGGCACCTGATTCCTCTCTGAACTCTCCTCGTTTCCGATAAAAGTCCGGTGGCTTGTTACAGGTGTAACAAAGGTAAGTATGGAAAGGAGATGTACATTCTTTCCCGGAGTCTTGTTCCTTCCTACCCAAAGATGCGTTTTCTGTTAAAAGAGTTTCCTCGTGCAAACGATGCTTTTCCGTTGTTCTGGGGGGGTCGGCTCCTTTGAAATGCCTTGCCCTGGTACTCATCGGTTTCTGTGTCAACCATGGGGTCTTCGGTGATCTCATATACGAGTATATGCCTATGCAGGGCTCTTTTTTTCGGATCGATTTTTCCGACTCGTATTCCCTCTTTCTTATACGCCGCCAACTCATTTATTGGTGAGACAAGTAGGAAAGCCCCCATTTGCGAGTTAATATTTATTTGTATATTCCGACGAAGCTTTCGTCCGAAATTTTGTGTTTCAATTTTAATTGCAGGCTATGCATGGCTGCAATAAAATCATCAAAACTCTCATTGTACCCTTGACGCCGTTCCATAAGTTCTTTAATGGTCACGTAATCGTTTTCGGACGTTGAAAAATCTCCCCGGACATGCCCCTACTAGACCCATCAAACTTAAGGTTCCATTTGTCAAGGCGGTTTGGTTGGGTTTATGTGTAGCTGTTAAACTGATCCGTGCTGTCTCTGTCGTTGGAATTATGCGGACTTTCAGCAGCTTCCTCTCAAGGGCTCGGTATTGATCTGATAGCTGCTGCTGGTGTCTGTTGTGTTCCGGGTTGGTCATGCCATGCTGATCCGTGTCTTTGTGGCGTCGAACTGGCTTCGCGGTTTTCTCTGGGTATTGGGCTTTCCCTTGGATGTACGATAGACAGTTTTACTTTGCGCTGCAGGCTGATGACTTCCTCGTGCAATTTGGTCATTTTAGTTGTTATTGTTGTCTTTATCTCATTATTTTCCACTATTAATCATCCATGATGACGCTGCTGCAATCTGCTAAACTCCATAAGTTATTTACTTTGCAACTGCTGTTAAAGCTTAGCGACTGATTGTTTTCGTGAACTGGCGAAAAGCTAGTTCTTGCTGGTGTTTCTGTTCTAATTCGTCTGGCTTCTCTAGCTGTCAGTGTTGATGCTCTGAATGTCCTCATATATTAAGTGTAACCTTCATCTTCTTCTTACCTCCTGCCATATGTTACAATATTGTATATATAGACTCGATCGACCAGCCTGCCGTGTAATCGCGGTACTTATTTCGTTGCATTTGTGTTTAATTTTTTTTTAATATAACATATATATAATTAAATGTTTATAACTCCAGTTTACAAAGGTTTCTTATTGTGAAGATCACCAACCTCTTATATTGAGGTCTCAAATTGCACTTACTTCCTGATCTTATTTTCTTTTTGAGTGAATTGTGAAATAATTATGAGAGAGCTTTCAATTTCTTTTGAGTGCAACTTTAATTGCTCTTGGATTTATTTATTTTTATTTATTTATTTATTTCAATAGCAAATTTCTGCTAGTATCACAAATACCTCCACCCAATTTGGAGTAATTTTTAATGATATGCTCCGACTCACATCAAGTGGGCGGAGGCAAGGATAAATGGGTAATAATATTATTTACATTAAACTCAAGGGACATTTCAACATATAACAAAAAGTACAGATCATTATACGACGAACATAAAACGCGAAAAGGGTCATGAATCTCAAAGTTCGATTTACAAAATTTCAAGGCAATAGGCCGAAAATTACGAGACGGCCTTATAGGTATAGCGAATCGAATTTGGCCAAGAAGGTGAGACGAGTTGATGTGTCCAGTTATCAACTTGTGCAGGAACATCACTCCATGGCAGGTCCGGCGATCCTTAAGCGAGGGCAAGTGCATTTGCTTTGACTTTGAATAGAAATAGGAATCTTTGAATAGAAATAGGAATCTTTTGTTTTTCGCGAGCCGAACTATGATTGTCTTTAGACTTGACAACATGTTTATTGGATGGGATATTGCTCATATTATTTAGTCTACCGTTTAGTGTTTCATCGTGGGACTTTAGCTTGGGGACTTTCCACTAGTTGGATTTGACAGTTAGCAAAAGTTAATTTTAATGTGTAGGTTTTATGGTATATGTGGTAAATGGTGGATGTATACAGAGTCTTAGAGACTATGTATGGTGGATATATACAGAGTCTTAGGGACTATGGATATGTCACTGGGACTGTGGATATGTCACTCCCCCAACCTTTGAAATTGGCCTGTCCTCAGGGCGATAATGTAGGGTATAACATAAAAAGAGAATTTAACAATACATTTCTTAGGTATATTTGTAAACTTATAGATTAAATACATTGTTAAACCCAATACAGTTATTACAAATGTGGTTAAACATATAATTTGGAATGTACTATATTATAGTACTTAACATGGGAATCTATGATTTCTTTGGTTTGGATATAAGGCAAGGGTTTGATTCTGTTGATATTATTGTTAACATAAATGAATTGGGAATAGTCGGTTACATTGTTTGAAATAATAAATTCGTCTAGCTGAATAGTACAATTCTTCATTTTGATAATATTATTGCCTGTAATCAAAACTTCCGTATTTAAGACTAATTTCTGTACATTCCAAGTTACCAAGATATTTGGTTCCATGTAGTTAATCTGAAAATGTGTATGAGTTTTTTTGTATCTGCAATTAGCTGGTTCTTGTTTAATTATTTCAATTATACATTTGCCAAATATAACTTGCTCTGTGTTTCTATTAAATACCTTGTCTTCATAAATGTATAATTTGTCAAAAGTATCTTCAGTTAATCTGGGTGTTCCCTATACGTCTAACTGACTAACTATCGAAAAAGGACTGAAACTATCGCCGATATATTTAGACGTATACGGAACGACCCGAAAAAAATTCGTCTGATGACTTTGCAAACAAGTGATTTCAAAGGCTCTGTTTTTGTACACAGTCGTGAATCATGGAACAATTTACCATTTTGCATTGCGTATGTCGATGGCAGCGAAATTCCGCTGGCGGAGAAGCCAATGGAAGACCCGGAAGCGTTCTACTCCGGGAAACAAAGATATTGCATTAGAATGCAAGCTTGCAACCATCGAAAACTGTTTCAACACTTGGTAGTTGGGTGGCCAGGCAGAGTTCACGACAGCCAATTTTTTTAAAATTCTCCTCCAAATACCATGTCGTATCTTTCTTTTTTGCTGACCATCAATAGATCGCTGGAGACGGTGCATATAAGTTATCAGAGCAGGTCATAACACCGTTTCGAATCAACGCAACTGACCTAAATATATTTTCAGTCAGTTAGACGATATTTTCAGCCACCCCCGGGTTGCTAACTGACTGAATTTATCAAAAATTTCAATTTGAATGGGACTGCTATCTTCGATCCGATTTTTTCATTCGATAAATTCAGTCAGTTAGTCAGTTAGACGTATAGGGAACACCCAAAATATATTATTGAATTCATCTGGATATGGAACTATATCGGATATTGGAGTTTTAATTATTTCATTCGGAATGTGGGAAATAATCAGGATTTCATTTGTGTCTATTTTAAGCCAAGTAAATGTTTTAATCTTCAACAACTCTTCGGAATTGACCTAATTCAAATAATCATTTTTTTAATAACTTCTCCACTCTCGTTTTCGTCTAACGTACCGAACAAATATTTATATGCTGAAAATGACTATTCTTAACCCATTAATTTCCCTCTTTAGTTTCTCAACTAAATATCGGACTTGGACTATGTTTTGGAAATCCTTTGCTTCGTCCAGTAGGTGGTTGTCGAGTGTCAGTTCGGTCTTTGTTATATTTATACTTAAGTAGCGGTATTCGAAATTCGTTGGAATTTCCATGGATCGAGTTTTAAATATGAGATATCCATTCTTCGCGTTTATGGGATGGATCTCAATACTCTCCATTGATGGTACTTATGAGACATGTTATGATCATGAGAGATATGGGGACAATTCGGTTACGATTGGTCTTCGTCTTCTTCGGCTGGTCTGGAATTATCATATTTTCTTTTATTAGTCTTTTTCTGCTTCTTGAATTTAGACTTATAATAAGTAATCTTCCTGCCTCTGTTTGTTTCTTCGAAGTGTTTACCGTCAACCTGTCTGACTACTCCTGTTTTCTTGAAAGGATTGGTTATCTTAGCTTTCACAAGTGGAGCCTGTCTTTATTTTGTGTCGACCTCATATTCATGTCTGTTCTCATTTAGTTTGGTAATTTTGTCCACTTTGTTCTGTTGTATATTGAAGTCTTCTGTGCCTGCATATGAAAGATGTTCGCGGGAGTTCTATTAGTTGTGTTGTGTTTGGTTTTGTGATTGTACACATATAGGATCGATTCAAATTTTGTACATCGATCTTTTATATTGTCCTCACTACTAATAATCCTCAATTTTTCGTTTACCGTCTTATGGAACCGTTATATATCAGATTTACCATTTTTGCTTGTGGTTATTATTATGTCTACACCTTCGGATTTTTAACCAATTCTGCAAGGCTATGCAAAGTAAAGCTGAGTCTTTATCCGCTTTGATTTCTTGCGGTTCTCCCATGACATTAAATACCTTCATTATGGTTCTTTTAGCTTCTAGCCAATTTCTAATTTTTACTTCAATTAATGTCGCAAATTTCGAATAGATATCAATACATGATAGGAATTGTAGGTTTCCCTTGCCCTTTGAAATGTTAGGAAATCCTCATCATTGTGGAAATAGATTACGGTCTTTTTGTTACATAAATATTCCTTTATGATGTCCTTAGCAAAAGCTTTTGTCATTTCTTTGTATGTTATTATGATTTTCAATTTGTGAAAATAATGTTTTACTTCAGTGTTATCAATGTCGCCCTTCTTCAACTCTATTTGTCTAGAGAAATAGTTGAAGTCGCTCTCTGTGATGGGTATATAGTTTAAGTTATCTTCAGAACGCTATGTATTGTCGCATCTACGCTGTTAGCTACTTCACCAAGCATTAGTTCTTCTATCTTGGTACGGGATAGGGCGTCAGCTACGTAATTTTCTTTTCCCGGAAGATATTTGATTTTATTATCAAATTCGTTTAACTTAATTTTCCATCTTTGTAGTTTCATGTTTGGTTTCTTGATATTGTTGAGCCAAACAAGGGGCTTGTGATTACTTAATATTTCAAAAGATCTTCCAAACAGGTATGATCTGAAATATTTCGTGGCCCAGACTATTGCTAAGAGTTATTTCTCTATAGTAGCATAGTTTATCTCATGTTCGTTCAGCGTTCTGCTTGCTTAACAAGCCGGCTTTTGGTTTTGGGACAACACTGCTCCGATGGCTATATTACTGGCATCAGTAGTCAAAGAAAAGGGTTTATTAAAATGAGGATATATCAAGATCGGATCTGATGTAATAAGCACCTTTAACTTTTCAAATGCTTCCACATAGTCTTTGTTTTTTATACCAATAGTTGCTCCTTTCTTCAATTTAAGGGTAATTGGTTTAACTATATTCGCAAAGTTGGGAATGAACTTGCGATAGAACCCTCATAAGCCCAAAAATGATTTTATCTGCTTTGGAGTCTTTGGTAATGTGAAATTCGTAATAGCATTCGTCTTGTTCGGATTGGGTCTAATGCCGTCAGTAGTAACAACGGTCCCAAGGAATTTAGTTTCCTCTTTCATGAACTCGCATTTATCTAATTGTAGCTTCAGGTTTGCATCCATTAGTTTTCCGAAGACTCTCTTTAGAGATAAGATGTGTTCTTCCAAGGAAGTGGAACAAATTATTATATCGTCTAAATACACTAAACAATTCTTATAAATGAAATTTTCTAAAAGATTGTTCATCCATCTCCGGAAAGTTGCTGGAGCTTTCTTTAGCCCAAATGGCATTCGAGTGTACTCGTAATGATTATGTTTAGTAGAAAACGCTGTTTTGCTATCGAATTTTTGTCCATTTGGATTTGATGAAATCCTTTAGCTAAGTCAATGGTAGTGAAATATTGACATTTTCCAAATTTGTCAAGGATCTCGTCCATTCTAGGAATCGGAAATTTATCATTGACAGTGATTTCATTTAAATTCCTATAATCCACAACCAATCTGAACTTTGGCTTACCAGAGGCGTCAGCTTCCTTTGTATTTACCCAAATAGGTGAGCAGTAAGGATATATCGATTTTCGAATTATTCCCTGCTCAATCATTTCTTTGATTTGCCTATTTACTTCCTCATCTACACTCTAGGGATATTTGTATAGCTTACGATACACTGGGTCTTCATGTTGAGTTTGGATAGTGTGTTTAATTGTACTTTTTTTTTTTTATACCCTTACAGAGGGTATTATAATTTTGACCAGATGTTTGCAACGCAGTGAAGGAGGCATCTCCGACCCCATAAAGTATATATATTCTTGATCAGCATCACCAGCCGAGTCGATCTAGCCAGTCCATCTGTCCGTCTGTCCGTCTGTCGGTTTCTACGCGAACTAGTCTCTCAGTTTTTGAGCTATCGAGCTCACCATAGTCTTATTTCTATAGCACGCAGTATATATGTCGGAACGACCGAAATCGGACTACTATATCCTATAGCTGCCATAGGAATGATGGCGAAATTAATGTAAAAAAAATTTTAACTTCTCTGTTTTTCAACGTATTTCTATAAATTTTGAGATATAGCAGTTTTTTATGGTTCTAGAATTACGGTTTTAATTTCATTAAGATCGGACCACTATATCATATAGCTGCCGTAGAAGCGATCGGTCGATTTATATGAAAATGTTACATTCTACATGTAAAATGTAAAATTTAAAAAATTCTATATTTTTTCAACATTACTAAAATGGTTCGATTTTCAATGATCCAATTGCAGACTGCAAGGGTATACCAACTTCGGTTTACCGAAGTTAGCTTTCTTTCTCGTTTTTTTATACTTTGCTGTTATTTATTGAATCTTCTCCATTTAGAGACTAACAATAAGTGTGTCAAATCTTATATTAATAACCCAACTAACAGTCATTTGACTGGCACAGAGTTGTATGGCCCTCACAATTATTGCTGGGTTGGAAGGTCGTTTCGTTGTAGGCGGGTTCTGCTGGAAACCCGAGTCAAGCCTCTTGTCAGATGATTAGGGTGCACAGTAAATTTTTTATTATAGGTCGTCTTTTGCTTTTCTATTTCATCTTTTACTACAAGAATGCCGAGATCCCTATGGATGTTTTGGTTGCGAATATACCATGGTGCCCCAGTGATAGTTCTCAGGATTTTTGATTGCGCGCGCTGTATGATGTCTATATCGCTACTGCTCGCGTTTCCCCACAGCTGGGAGCCATATTTCCAGATAGGCCTTAGCGTGGAGTTGTAGAGCTGGACTTTGTAGTCCAGACGCAGTGGCGATCGGGCGTTTAACATCCAGTGAAGGCTGCTAGCTTTTAGCAAATCTTTCTATCTATCCAGCAACCTGTATAGTTTCTTATCGGGGTGATAGTTTCGATTGGAGAGCTTAGATTTGGGTGAGCCCTCCACAAAGGATGCTTTTTTACTGGTTGGCGTAAGTTTTTCGATGTACCGTAGATGTGCAAGTGACTTGCTTAAGACGTTGTTTTGAGGATGGCGATCTGTTGGTTTGCCAAGCACGTCGCAGACGCTTCTTTTCCAGGACAAGCTGTTCAATTTGTTGATTAGTTTTGAATTTGTTGGGTTGTACGTCCTTCCCTTGTGGTGTTGAAATAGTGGCTGCTGCAGTGAGTACGTCCTCAAGAGCATCAGTAGAGCAGTCGATCTCCGCTTTGATGTTGAGCTCCGGGGTTAGTTCAATGTTAGTTAAATATTCTTTAATTCAATTATAGTATAATAATTATAATTATATACTTTAATTTAATTATAGTCTCATATGGGCATTTCCTACAAAAGGTCTACCAGGCCCGAAATCTAAAATGTTTATTTTCATCGTATTTTTGTGTATATATATAAAAAAAAATTCAAATCCAAATCAAAATTTTCATAATATCTTGTTTTATATACCCAATAACTCGTGTGAAATTATTGGGTATACAAAACAATATATTTATGTTATGTTATAATTTATGTTTTAATTAACCGCAACACTAGCACCACAACTTAGCTCTAGAAAATGTCACAAGAAAAGGAAAGAAGATAGGTCAGTGTGACCAAAGGCTACGTATTCATTAAAGCCTAAAAGGGATATCTACTAAATGGTATTTCTGTATAGGAATAGGGGTATTCCAACACGCCCCCTCAGAAATTACATCTATAAAAAATTTTAAACTTAACATTATATTCATTTGTAATTGTTATGTACTTACTGTGGGTGGTGTGCATTCTGGGAATAGTTATATGATCCAGCATTTGCTGCAAGGATACGGGGAAAACCCAGAAAAACCCGATCAGATCACTCTTACATATACATACATACATATGTTTACAAAGAATTTTAAATTTCAATAACTTAATGCTTATACAAAAAGGAACAAAAGTATTTCATGAGATCGATTAAATTCAAATATAAACGAGAAAGAAAGCTAACTTCGGTAAACCGAAGTTGGTATACCCTTGCAGTCTGCAATTGAATCATTGAAAAAATATAGAATTTTGTACATTTTACATTTTACATGTAGAATTTTACATTTTCATATAAATCAACCGATCGCTTCTATGGCAGCTATATGATATAGTGGTCCGATCTTAATGAAATTAAAACCGTAATTCAAGAAGCATTAAAATCTGCTATATCTCAAAATTTATAAAAATACGTTGAAAAACAGAGAAGTTAAAATTTTGTTTACATTAATTTCGCCATCATTCCTATGGCAGCTATAGGATATAGTAATCCGATTGCGGTCGTTCCGACATATATACTGCGTGCTAAAGAAATAAGACTATGCTGAAAATTTCAGCCCGATAGCTCAAAAACTGAGAGACTAGTTCGCGTAGAAACCGACAGACGGACAGACAGACAGTCGGACAGACGGACAGACAGACGGACAGACAGACAGACAGACGGACATGGCTAGATCGACTCGGCTGGTGATGCTGATCAGGAATATATCTACTTTATGGGGTCGGAGATGCCTCCTTCACTGCGTTGCAAACATCTGGTCAAAATTATAATACCCTCTGCAAGGGTATAAAAAACTTCAGCATCAGCAAACAGCGGATCAGTCATCTTGTAGTAATCCCAACTCGTGTCGTATTTCAAAGAACTTAGCGGCAGGCAATGGCTTTGTAAAGATATCAGCAAGTTGATTCTCTGTGGAAATATACTCAAGACAAATTATGTTACTTTCAATTTGTTCTTTGGCAAAATGATATTTGATATCAATATGTTTGGCTCGTTTATAACATGAGGGATTATTTTCTATATGAAAACAGCCTTGGTTACGAAGAAGAAATTTTAGCCACAACGCTTCCCTCACAGCTTCAAATAATGCCATGTACTCAGATTCAGTTGATGAGGCTGCTACTGAGTTCTGCCTCTTTGTTTTCCAACAAATTAAATTTAAGTCGAACATTTTGAATAAATACCCTGTGGTACTTTTTCTATCAATCTCGTTTCCTCCCCAATCAGAATCTACATAACCAATTAATGTATTTTTAAACGTGTACATAGCATTATGTACATTAAACATCCTATGAGATTACGACATGGAGCATTGCAGTTTTAATCTGAATTAAGTAACGCATAATTTAGTTTGTTTGGAAGGGGGGTACTAACTGCATTGCAATTTTCCATGTTAAATTTAAAATCCTTTTAACATATGCAGCTTGGCTCAGGAATAATTTTATCTTCATACATTTATATTCTAATACTAATAAAATGTTTTATTTCTTTTAGGTCGGTCATTCTAAACTTTTTCATTAAATAATTTTTGAATTTATTCATTTTTCCCCGTAGCTATCACCATCAACATATAACAGCACATAAATATTTTCCTTGATATCACCTTTATCAAGGATATATATACAGTGATCTACGGAAGAGTTTACAAACTCACAGTCTTTCAATGTTTGCTCAAAGACTTCAAACCAAAAATTGCCTTATTCAATTTACATACATTGTCACCTTTGCCCTGTACACCTTGAGGAAGTCTCATATATATTTCCTCTTTTAACGTGCCATTTAAGAATGCAGTTTTCAAGTTATATTGTACTGCCAACGATAATATAAATCGAAAACTGGAAATTCTAGCTACAGGTATCTTAATAATCGACTTGGTATTTTTGAGTAAATACTCGTGCAACCAATCTTGCTTTATATCCAGTAGGACTTCCTAGTTCGTTATATTTAACGGAAAATACCCATTTGCTATCTACTTTGTTATTATGTTTAGGTCTTTCTGTGATTGTCCATGTATTATTTAATTAATGAGCACTCAACTCTGTTTTTATGGCTTCCTCCCAAAACAATTTATCATTCCTATACTGAATTTCATCGTATGTATTTGGAACATCGTTGAAGATAGTGTGAGCTTTAAATACAAATTTATTTAAATTATTATCATCTGCATAATATGTTTTTAATCTCTCACTTCTACTCGATATTTCAATATCATCAGTTCCAATTGGATTCTTAACAGATCCATTTTCTTCTAAGTATTCTGCTGTTTCATTTTCCCTACTCTTATTCGGGTTGTCTGATTCCTTACTTTCATTCAGGAGATCATCTCGCTTTCTTTTCTTACTCTCATTCAGAAAATGTTCATCCGTTTCCTTACTATCATTCAGAATTTGTGTGTTATCGCATTCCTTACTTTCATTCGGGAATTTTGTTTCTTTAATTTCCCTACTTTCATTCGGGAAATTTTTATTTGTACTTTCCTTACTATCTTTCAGGAATGCTGTTTCAGCTCTAGAATTCACCATATTGGTTTCATCGACAACCACATCTCTTGCAACGAGAAATTTTTCATTAACAGCATCCCACAGTTTAAGACAATTTGCTTCGTAGCCCACTAAAATACCATTGTATGATTTGTGAGGAGTTGTATTTAAACTCCCCACAATGCAGTGTGCAGTGGATGCACAATGCCGAGGGCAGCAGCCGCTTGGCAACCAAGCGGGGCAAGGGTACGGGGGGGGAGGATGAGGACTGCCTAGCAACAGGCAGTGCCGATGCAGGTGTCCACCACAAAGGAGACGCCGCTAATATAGCGGGACTCTGGTGGACGTTGGACCCGGTGGCGTGATCGGCGGCCGTGGACTTTGGCCGCCAAGGAGGAGACGCCGATAAATAACGGGACATGGGCCGGACTTTGGACCCGGTCACGCGATTTGCGCCGGACTTTGGACCGGGTCGCGTGACCGATGCGTGCAGGAGTAACGGGACTGGCAGAGCCTATAAAAGGCCGAGGGCGCAGGCGCACGTCAACTAGTACGAGTGCGAGGATTCAAGCGAGTGCGTCAACGGAGCCAGTCAAAGTTAAACCAGAGGCACGCGAGAGATCAAGAAGCAAAGTCGAGAAGTTCGGAGCTTGGAGTGGCAAGCCTTCCGAGCAGAGACTCCAAAGCTGAGATCTGTCGCAAGGGTACGCGTCCGGAGTAAGGAGCCAAGGAATCAAGAGTCAAGGAGTCAACAGAGGAACAGCGAAGTCCTGTGGCAAGGACCAATCGGAGGAATTAACGGTCGAGCGAAATCAAGTGTGGGAGTTGCGCGCGTGGCTAGGCTTTGCCGGGCGATACACCGTGTCGACGAGATCCCAGACCAGGGCGCAGAGCGGGCGATAAGGGTGGCTAGGCTTTGCCGGGCGATACATCCTGCTAGCTCTGTGCTGGAAGCTGCAAAGCGGGCGTTCGGAGTTGCTAGGCTTCGGCTGGGCGATACACTCTGCTAGCTTTGCAGTGAGGTCGCGAAGTGGGCGTTCGGGGTGGCTAGGCTCCGGCTGGGCGATACACCCTGCTAGCTTCGGCAGCGAGATAACCGAGAGACGGGCCAGAAAGGAGTGCAGCCGCACCCGGAAGGAGCAGACGCAGCAAAAATTATATCCGAAATATCCGATTAAAGTGCAATAAACACCTGAAAATTAACTTAACCCGAAGCGTTCTCTCTGGGCGGGCATCACGTTTAATATAAATTTGGTGGGACGAGCCCACGATCTCGACTGAGCTAGCCGCACGTAATCGTTGCGAGCCAAACCCAGGAAATCAGCTCGTTACATCTGGCGCCCAAAAACGTGATTGTCCAAACAAAGAGAAAAACAACAAGAACGCAAGATGGGGAAAAGTTGGATAAAGAACATAAAAAAGGAAGAGTACGATGGCGTGGCAAAGACGCTGGGCATCCAGCTCATCGGCTCGGTCGACGCCATGAGGAAAACCTTATCAGAATTCGTAGAGGAACACGGAACAGACCCAGAGGTGGCTGTAACGTTGGCTAAGCTGGAGGAAAGATTCAGCAAGATCCCAAGCATAAAAATACAGCTAGCAGACCCAGAAGCCCTAATAGCAAGCCTAGATGTCACAAGCATGCAGGACACAAGCAGAAGCAGGGAGTCGAGCAGTGATAGACGCCCGGAGGAGAAAACGAAAAAGCCAGACTACGCGAAGGTCGCAAAACAAGTGCGCGAGTGGAGCTTCAAGTATGACGGAAACGACAAGCCTCTGGAGTTCCTGGAGCAAGTGGAATGGTATGTCGCAACATACGGCCTCGACCTTAACCTGATCCCCAGAGCGATGCCAGAACTCCTACAAGGCAAGGCGTTGAAGTGGTTCATAGCCAACAACAAGTTATGGCAAAGCTGGGGGGAGTTCATCTACGACTTCCAAAACTTCTTCTTGCCGAGAGGTTACATGGAGAAGCTGGCTGACCAGGTAAAGCAGCGCAAACAGAAATACGGCGAGAGATTTAAAGACTACATGGTGGAAATTCAAACCCTAATGCGGCCACTGCGAATGTCCAGAAGGGAGTCACTGGCACGAATCCTAGAAAACAGCACGCCAGCACTCCGCATATTTATGCGCTCGTACGAGTGCAAAAACCTCGATGCCGCAATGGCACTGGCCGACGAATTCGAAGAGCTCGACCAGCAGCGGGAAGAATTCGAGAGGGAAAACGCTGCCCACAATGCCAGGTCCCATCCACAACAAAGGACAGAGCAGAGTGCGGTATGCAGAAGATGCCAGGACGAGGAGGATCACCCAGGTGGAAACGCGCAGCACAATCGGAGACCAGCGGTGCCCCAAAGGGAATTCGTGCAAAACCCAGCACAAGCATGCCGGAGGTGCGGAGGGCAAGAACACTGGGCGAGAGAATGCCGGAATCAGCGGATCGTGTTCTGCTGGATATGCGGGAGGGTCGGAAGAAGGACGGTAGAATGCTGCCAACCGTCGGGAAACGCTCAGCGATCCCAGCCTGTCAGAGGCCAGCAGGGATCGCAAGGATCCGCCTCGCAAAACTAATGGGGAACCTAACAGCCGAGGAGACACAACTGACCGCAACGGTGCTGATAGGCGGAATCCAAGTCAGAGCAACGGTGGACACAGGAGCCACAGCCAGCTTCATAAGCGAGACGTTGGCGGTCACTCTACAACGAGCTGGAACAAGGAAGCCAATTAAGCGACAAGTGCATATGGCAGACGGAAGCCGAGTCCAGATCAACGAGCAGATGGCAGTGCAGATCGGACTCGGAACAGAAACGGTGACAATACAACTGCTAATACTCCCAGGAATAATCGACGCGCTGGTTTTGGGTTGGAACTTTCTCACCAACATCGGCGCAGAAGTGAAGTGCGCAGGACACAAGGTGGCGATTCCAGCGAGGAGACGGAACAATGGATGGCTAGAAGAGAGATTGTCCGTCGCCGTCGTCGAAAGGCCTCAGCAAGCCAGCGAAAGAGAGGAGGAATTCCTGGAGGCAGAGTTGGCCGAATTCAGGCAGATGAAAGGACCGTCAAACGTAGCCGTACACAGCATCACAATGAAGGACGACAAACCGATCAAGCAGAGGTATTATCCGAAGAATCCGAAAGTACAAGGAGAAATCAATGCCAAGGTGGATGAGTTGCTGCAAATGGGATGCATCGAGCATTCGAAAAGTCCGTATAGCTCCCCCATAGTAATGGTGAGAAAGAAGACTGGCAAGTGGAGATTATGCGTTGATTTTAGGCAGATCAATGCAAAGTCAATAAAGGACGCATATCCCATGCCACGGATAAATTTCATCTTGGACCAACTAAGGGAAGCACGATACATCAGCAGCCTGGATCTCAAGGATGGATACTGGCAAATTCCCCTAGAGGAACGGAGCAGGCAGTTTACAGCTTTCACAGTGCCGGGCAAAGGTCTGTTTCAATGGAAAGTGATGCCTTTTGGACTACATTCGGCGTCAGCCACATTCCAACGAGCACTGGACAAAGTGATAGGGCCCGAAATGTCGCCACATGCATTTGCGTATCAAGATGATATCGTGGTGATAGGAAAAACGAAGGAGGAACACATAAGGAACCTGAAGGAAGTTTTTCGCCGACTGAAGGAGGCAAACTTGCGGATTAACGCGGAAAAGTGCCAGTTTTTCCAAAAGGAACTGCTCTATCTGGGACACCGTATAACAAAACAAGGAATCGGCACGGACCCGGACAAGGTAGCAGCAATCGCAGAGCTAAAACCGCCATCAACGAAGAACTCAGGCAATACCTGGGGTGGCGTCGGGTATAGGAGGTTCGTTCCAGATTTCGCAAAAATCGTGATGCCCTTAAACGAACTGCTGCGCAAGGGCACGAAATGGAATGGTCCCAAAAACACCAAGACGCGTCGAACAGGTGAAAGCGAAGCTGGTAGCAGACCCAATCCTGGCATGTCCAGATTTCGAAAAATGTTCGTGCTACAGACGGATGCTAGCGACTACGGGATAGGAGCAATCCTCACGCAGAACACAAAGGAAGGAAAAAGGTGATATCCTACCCAGTAGAACACTGAATGGGGCCGAGAAGAACTACTCGACCACGGAAAAGGAGTGTTTGGCGATAGTGTGGGCCGTACGCAAGCTGCGACCATACCTGGAGGGGTACCATTTTAAAGTAATCACAGACCACATGGCTTTAAAATGGTTAAACAGCATAGAAAGCCCTTCAGGCCGAATAGCGAGATGGGCCTTAGAACTGCAGCAGTATGATTTTGAGATTGCATACAGAAAAGGCCAGCTAAACGTGGTGGCAGACGCTCTATCCCGGCAACCACTACCTGAGAGTATCCGCCAAGTGAAGGAGGCGACCATATCATCGAGTGAGTCGTGCCCATGGATCACGGAAATGGTAGAGAAAATCCAGAGGAACCCACAGAAGTTTCCCGACTATATGCTGGAGGGATCAACCTTGTACAGGCACATTCCACATCGAGCTGGCAGTGAAGACGTCGTCGCGTGGAAATTGTGCGTGCCCCAAGGACTAAGGGAGAGCGTACTACGAGAAAACCACGACTCGCCAGCGGCTGGACATGTGGGAACGAGGAAAACGATAGCCAGAATAGCGGCAAGATATTACTGGCCAGGGATGCAGCGGGACACGAGATCGTATGTCAGGAAATGCGAAAGTTGCCTGAAGTACAAGCCGAACCAGCTACAGGCAGCAGGACAAATGCTCACGCAAATACCGGAAGAACCCTGGGCTACAGTGTGCGCCGATTTTGTGGGACCGCTGCCGAGATCAAAGCACGGGAACCAGATGCTGCTAGTGCTGATCGACAGGTTCTCCAAATGGACAGAGCTCGTTCCCATGAGGGCAGCCACGGCAGAATCGCTGCGAAAGGCATTCAGAGAACGAATTATATCAAGATTCGGAGCACCAAAGGTAGTGATAACGGACAACGGGGTACAATTTGCGAGCAGGGCTTTCAATAAATTTCTCAAGGAAATGGGAATCCGCCATCAATATACGGCCCCATACACGCCACAGGAAAATCCTACTGAGAGAGCGAACCGGACGGTTAAAACAATGATTGCCCAATTCGCCGGAGATGACCAGAGGTGCTGGGACGAAAAGTGGCCAGAGATTATGCTAGCCGTTAATACGACCGTATCGGACTCCACCGGGTACTCACCGGCGTTCCTAACGCAAGGACGCGAACCCAGACTACCGAGCGCCTTGTACGACAAGGAGACACTGGGCACGGGACGACAAACAGAGACGCCCGATGAAAATTCTCGAAAGCTGAAGGAAATCTTCGAAATTGTCCGAAGGAACTTGGAAAAGGTGGCGCAGGACCAGGCCAGGTACTACAACCTGAGGAGGAGGCCTTGGAATCCGAGAGTTGGAGACACGGTGTGGGTCAAAGAGCACCATTTGTCGAAGGCCGTGGAAGGATTCGCAGCGAAATTGGCACCCAGGTACGATGGCCCATTCAAGGTGACGGATTTCCAGTCCCCGGTCATTTGCGTCGTACAGCACAACGGCACCAAGAAGGAAAAGCTGGTACACATAAGCCAGTTAAAGCCACAAAGTGTAGACGACGGAGTCGAGGATGTTAAGGCCAGGGCAGAAGGCGCCGACACTAGTGTCAACAACGCGCCACAGAGAGAAGTCGGCAGGGCGAACGAGGACAGTGATGAGGATGTTACCGCAGAGGCAGAGGACTCCAACGGCGGAAGCGACGAAGATCAGGATGGTACCGCCAGGACGAAGGACTCCATCGTCAATGCCAATCACACACCACTGCGAAGATCCAGAAGAATACGGAAGCGGATCCAATCGAAGGCGGTCTCCCAGGCGGCGATTGGCAAACTCTAAGTGAAAGAGGACTCATTAATAACAACAGGAGAAATAAAGGAACGATACAGCACCTGGACGAAAGGCCACCGAGAGCACCATTCGCATCCGAAGAAAGGGAGGAGAGGATACGGAGTATCGTAGCACGGCAACGCACAGGAAGGACAGCATCAGCAACAGCCAGGGGCGAGAGGGGGTGCAGCGCTGCAAGGCCTGTCCTCCAGCTACTGGCGTCCAGCTGGTGTTGTCACTCCAGAGCCGGGGCACCGGCGACGGGAGGAGCTAGGCGTCAGACGGGACGGCGCAGCAAGGCGACCGACACACCCGCTGTTGTGGCAGCCACAGACGCAGCTGCTATTAGGGTAGCCACGGACGCGAAGGCTGTTATGGCACCCGGGACGCAGCTGCTGTGGTGGAGGCAACGGACGCAGCCGCCGGCACGCTGACCAGGCCGGACTCCGTCGAGCAGCAACAACAACACCTCGTGGAGGCTGCCAGCACGAAACAGGACGACCATGCAGCCCGACACGCACGAACACAAACACAACGGCAGAAGCGGCGAGCAAGATCCCGTAAGCGCGAAAAGGAATGCCGAGAAGACAAGAAAATGGCCACCGAAAGCCTCTGTACGCCCACACACAAGCACACGATACCGCTAGCCGAGAAAGAGAGAGCGTGGAAGGATCCCGTTAGGACTAGCCGAGAGAGAGAGAGCGTGGAAGGATCCCGTTACCGGAGGGGTTCCGTTAGGGCGCTCGGATCAGCGAGAACCGAGGTTTCCTCGAAGCGAAAAGCAGCGAAGACGGCCTTTCAAACACGGAACATGGTCGGGACAACAGTCATGAGCGGATCGGTCGCGGCGACAAAGAGGGCAGGGCGGCATCGGTCACAGCCAGCGGCGAAATGGGGACGTCGGGATTCCGATCCCGCTCTCCAGCTGCTGGCGTCCCCGCTGGTGTCGCCTTTGTCCTCACCCGCGACCCGGAGGAGCAGCAGCAGGAGCAGCAGCAGGAGCAGCAGCAGGAGCAGCAGCAGGGAGCAGCAGCAGGAGCAGCAGCAGCAGCAGCAGCAGGAGCAGGAGCAGCAGCAGCAGCAGCAGCAGCAGCAGCAGCAGCAGCAGCAGCAGCAGCAGCAGTAGCAGCAGCAGCAGTGACAGCAGCGGCGACCGCGGCGAGATCACCGACGTCGAGCTCCCGGACGAGGAGTGGACGGCCGGGATCTGCGACGGCGAGGTGATAACGTTGGAGTCGTCCGACGAGGAGGCCGCGGCAGATGGGCCAGACGAGCCGGCGCCGACGCCGGCCGAGGAGGGCTCCGACGTGTCGCCGGAGGTGTCCGGAGACGAGGACATGGGCCCGGACGAGGAGAGTCTGGGGCGCACGAGGGCGTACCTCATGCGCCAGGCGGCGCTGGAAGGATGGGAGCGGCGGCTCGAGGAGGCCGAAGAGGAGGAAGCCCGGTTGTGGGCAACGCCGCCACCGCCTCCGCCGTCGGTCCCGCCGACATCGACTCCGCCACCGCCGCCTCCGACATCGACTCCGCCACCGCCGCCTTCGCCGCCGTCACCGCCTCCGCCGCCGTCACGGCCGACATCGACCCCGCCGCTGATGGTGGCCCCACCACCGCCGACAAGCCAGCTAGGGACAACGCCGGTGCCGCCAGGTTCTCCGCCGGAGGCGGAAAGGCCCTGCCGCACTGCGCACACGCCGCGCACAGTGGTGGTGCAGAGCGGACAGCGGTACCACCAGCAGGCGGTCACCTGGATGTGGCCGGTGTCGCATCCGGACGAGGTGGCTCCGAAGGGCGGATGGATAGAGTTGCCCCCGGAGTGGGAGCAGCTGGCCATGCGGCAGGCGGCGACGCCGAGGCCGGAGGGACCTGGGACGGCCGAACTAGAGAAGGGGCCATGGGTCTGGCCCGTGCCGACCGGAGAGCCCGAGCGGAGGGCACTGCAGCGGCAGACATCATGCCCGGAGGTCGAGTCGACGAAGGAGAGACCGGCCATGAGGAGCCAGGTCTCGCAGCCAGAACGGGAGCAGTGGACTGTGATCCCGGAGTCCGAGTGGCGACCTGGAAAGACGCTAGATGATAGCGAAAGGCATGAAAAGGGGATAAAAAAATTACTCACCAAAGTAATAGAACATGGCGACCAGCGAAAAAATTGGTATTGGGCAGGGACGAGGATCGGCGACAGTATTATCGATAGCAGAAATATCGATAGGGATCGCCGGATCTGGTCACACGCCCGGTTGGTATTTTTTCCAGGCCGATCGATACGGAAAATACCAGATCGGGAAAGGTGTGACCAGGAGGAGTGCGGTATTTAAATACCAGCGCAGAGACGACAATACCGCGGAGGAAGGCGGGAATTTTGAAAGTGAAGTGGACGTACCCAAAGGCCGATTCCCGAATGAAAGCGGCAGTCTTTTTGCGTTTTCGAAGGAAGGGGAAAGTGTGAGGAGTTGTATTTAAACTCCCCACAATGCAGTGTGCAGTGGATGCACACTGCCGAGGGCAGCAGCCGCTTGGCAACCAAGCGGGGCAAGGGTACGGGGGGGAGGATGAGGACTGCCTAGCAACAGGCAGTGCCGATGCAGGTGTCCACCACAAAGGAGACGCCGCTAATATAGCGGGACTCTGGTGGACGTTGGACCCGGTGGCGTGATCGGCGGCCGTGGACTTTGGCCGCCAAGGAGGAGACGCCGATAAATAACGGGACATGGGCCGGACTTTGGACCCGGTCACGCGATTTGCGCCGGACTTTGGACCGGGTCGCGTGACCGATGCGTGCAGGAGTAACGGGACTGGCAGAGCCTATAAAAGGCCGAGGGCGCAGGCGCACGTCAACTAGTACGAGTGCGAGGATTCAAGCGAGTGCGTCAACGGAGCCAGTGAAAGTTAAACCAGAGTAACCGCAGAGATCAAGAAGCAAAGTCGAGAAGTTCGGAGCTTGAAGTGGCAAGCCTTCCGAGCAGAGACTCCAAAGCTGAGATCTGTCGCGTTCAGAGGACGGTCACGGAGTCAAGGAGCCAAGGAATCAAGGAGTCAAGGAGTCAACAGCCCAAGGAACAGCGAGGTCCTGTGGCAAGGACCAATCGGAGAAATCAACGGTCGAGTGGATTCAAGTTGTGGGAGTTGCGCGCGTGGCTAGGCTTTGCCGGGCGATACACCGTGTCGACGATATCCCAGACCAAGGCGCAGAGCGGGCGATAAGGGTGGCTAGGCTTTGCCGGGCGATACATCCTGCTAGCTCTGTGCTGGAAGCTGCAAAGCGGGCGTTCGGAGTGGCTAGGCTTCGGCTGGGCGATACACTCTGCTAGCTTGGCAGTGAGGTCGCGAAGTGGGCGTTCGGGGTGGCTAGGCTCCGGCTGGGCGATACACCCTGCTAGCTTCGGCAGCGAGATAACCGAGAGACGGGCCAGAAAGGAGTGCAGCCGCACCCGGAAGGAGCAGACGCAGCAAAAAGTATATCCGAAATATCCGATTAAAGTGCAATAAACACCTGAAGATTAACTTAACCCGAAGCGTTCTCTCTGGGCGGGCATCACGTTTAATATAAATTTGGTGGAACGAGCCTACGATCTCGACTGAGCTAGGCGCACGTAATCGTTGCGAGCCAAACCCAGGAAATCAGCTCGTTACAGATTTATCATCAAACTTTCCCTTTTTGATTTTATTGTGCACATATACAGTTGCACCAAACAACAAATGTTTTAAATCGGGCTTTTTATGTGCCACATCTCATAAGGGGTCAGCACGCTATTAACTTTTGCTCTACTAGAAATTCGATTAATTAAGTAAGTTGCAGTTAATACTGTTTCACCCCAAAAACTTTTGTCAAGTTGTGCACCACTTACCATGGCACGAGCTTTCTCTGTGGTGGTTCTAATCATTCTTTTAGAAACACCATTTAACTGTGGCGTGTGTGGCACTGTTAAATGATAAGTAATACCTTTATTAACACAAAACTGACGCATCTCATTTGAGAGATATTCTCTCCCATTGTCAATGTACAAATAACAATTTTCAAATTAAACTGAGCTTCACATTTTGCTACAAAGTTTTTAAACATATTAAATACGCCAGATTTATGTTTTATTAAGTAAGTCACTCAATAGTGTGTAAACTGATCAACAAAGATCACGAAGTAATTTTTGTCATTTAGTGTAACTGGGTCCAAATAGGGGTCTTTTAATATGGGATTTATCTTTAAATTGTTTAAAAGGTAACCTTGCTTGTTTTCCATTTAAACATGAATCGCAAATTTCATTCGATAGCTCTAAATTGTTTAAAAGACTAAACATATTATTTCGTTTTATTTCTAATAACTTGCCATTGCTTATATGACCAAGGCTCTCATGTCATAATCGAAAATAATTTTTATGGTTCGCATCTATATTATATGCTTGAAACTGAACAATAGGTATATTGTTAAGCATACATGAATTCTTGACCAGCGTCAATCTATTCTTGGAAATGGTTACTCCATTCTTGTCAAATTTGATTGACATTCCTGCCTCCTGTAGGCGCTTCACTGACATCAAGTTTCCAGCAGCCTGCTCGGAATACAGCACATCCTCCAGCGTTATTTCGTGGTCAATGCGCAAACGCACAATGCCACGCTTAGATGCGTAAATATATTCGCCTTGCTTGGCCACAGCGATCTTCAGCGGCGGCACCAATTCAACACTATCGATGTACAGCGACTCATCATTTATGAGATGATCACTTGCACCGGAATCAAGTATAAATCCACATTTATCTACCGCGGGGTTTTCTTGCACTTCTTTTACCATGAATGCAATGCCTTGTGATGTTGCGGTATTAGCTTGTTTATCGTAATTTTTATTATCTTTATTTCTTTCATTTAGAATTCTTTTATATTGGTAGCAATCCTTTTTAATGTGTCCCTCTTTGTCACAGTGGTGACATCTTACCCTATTCTTAAAATTTCCCTTAAATGTTTTTTTTTGTTTAGTTACACGATTTTTAAATGAATTGTTTTTATTATTGTAGTTTTAATTTTGAACGATCGTGTTTACAGCTTTCCTGCTAGTGTCATTATGATCATTTTTAATTTTAATTTCCTGGTCTAGCAATCTATTCTTAACAAATGCTAATTTTAAATTATCCTCTGATAATGTCTCTATTGCTGTAAAACTCGCTTATCAATTCATCAAAACTAGTAAAATGGGACAATAGGGACATTCCACTTGATAGCTTAAGAGAAAGCAAGCGTTTGCGAACTGCCAACTGCCAACTGCGACGCCAGACTTTTTCGTTCATATACAGCGTCTAAATTTGCAAGAATTTGGCGCTCAGTTATATCGCTTGTAGCAAAGTTAAAAAATGAATCGCTAAGATACTCTATTAACGTACTTTTTGCACAACGCTCTGCTTTCTTCCACTGTTCATCCACTTTCTCAGGTATATCTTCATCAATGACCCTAAGTACATCCAGATCGGTCAATAGAGCTCTAATTCTAAATTTCCAAATTGCGTACTTCTCGCCATCGAATGGCTACATACATATGCAGTTGTACAAGTGTAGGTATACATACACACGCGGAACTCAACTCAATGTAATTTCACAAGAACTCGCAATTTCACAAGAACTAGAAATTTCCAAGAAATTGAAATAAGACCTTTAATATAAACTGTTTCACAAATCAAGTATTCTTTTAGGCATGGACTGGGCCCATAACCTATTGTTTTTAGTTATGTTTTATAATTTATGATTTAATTAACCGCAACACCAGCACCACAACTTAGCTCAAGAAAATGTCACAAGAAAAGGAAAGAAGATCGGTCAGTGTGACCAAAGGCTACGTATTCATTAAAGCCTAAAAGGGATATATACTAAATGGTATTCCTGTATAGGAATAGGGGTATTCCAACATAATACTTGTACATAAACATACCCGATACACATATATTAGCCATAAGAACTCTGTAACTTAACATAAGAACTCTGTAAACATAACATAACATAACATAAGGGAGAGAATAGAGGCAGTCTGAATTGAGCGACCACACGAGCAAGACCTGTTTAAAATACAAGACATACACACATATATACGCATTCCTATTTCTACAAATCAGAAGTGGGATAATTTAACGCCATGTACATCACTGATTTAAACAGTTTGTCCGTCGTCCAACTAAAACGATGGTTATCCTCACTGGGATTGTCTCCCGTGAGCACCAAAATCGAATTAATGGCACGCTTGGAGCACGTCCCGGCCGAACAACAACGCAACGCCCCAGAAAGCGGCAATCTGGACGACCACGACGCGGTTCCAGCACCTGGAATCGGAGAAGGAGGTCATGCCGACTTGATCGAGATCGACCAGCTACAGCCATCAGAAGCCGGTAATTTTCCAAGCAACCGTGAGCTTCTCGAGACTATTGCGCAGTTGCAAGCCGAGTTAATTGCGTAGCGAAATTGGAATTCACGAAACGACACAACCAAACATGTCGCAGAACAAGGTGGCAACGTCAGGGATACAGTGGAGCGAGGTGGCAACGTCGGGGAAACAGTAGAGCGAGGTGGCAACGTCAGGGAAACAGTGGAGCGAGGTAGCAACGCTGGAGATGCACTTGAACGAGGTGGCAACGTTGGAGATGCATTGGAGCGTGATGGGAAGGTCGGGGACTTAGCTGGCGACAACTTACGCACACCAACACAAACAACAACAAACGCTGTAAGCGAGGACAGGCGTTTTACGGCCAGAAGCGGATCAGCAGCGTCTCTTTCATTCGCAAAGGAAGCTGCAATGGACTTCAACGGTCAGATTTGCGCACGCAGTTGGGTCAACCAGCTTAAAAACATTGGACGCATATACGAGCTCGACGCTGAATGCTTGCGCATGATCTTCGTCAACAAGATGAAAGGCAACGCTCAACGCTGGTTGCATGCTAGTCCTACTCGCATGTTGGAACCCTTCGACAAGCTATGTGACCAGCTAGTCATGGCTTTTGGCAACGAACTTGGCAGCATGGAGAGAGATTCGCCATGTACTTAGAGGAGAAGTTAATGCTTGCTCATAGCATCAACTTGGACAACGAAGAGCTTATGGAGCAAATCATCGAGGGAATACCAACAGCAAACTTGCGAGACCAGGCTCGAATTGTTGGCTTTCGCCAACATTTGCGTCCCCAAAGCAGGAGTGGACGGAGAAGGCAAGAAACGCACTGTTCTGACAGGAACAGGTGATCTTCGCTGTCGGAATTGCAACTCGAAAGGGCACTTCGCAAAGGACTGTCGCAAGCCGAAACGGGAACCAGGGTCCTGTTTTGCAAAGAGTGACACACATTGATATTTCTACAAATCAGAAGTGGTATAATTTAACGCCATGGACATCACTGATTTAAACAGTTTGTCCGTCGTCCAGCTAAAAAGATAGTTGTCTTCACTGGGATTGTCTCCCGTGGGCACCAAAATCGAATTAATGGCACGCTTATAAACGCACGACGCAACGCCCCAGAAAGCAGCAATCTGTACGACGACCACGCGGTTCCAACACCTGGAATTGGAGAAGGAGGTCATGCCGACTTGATCGAGATCGATCAGCTACAGCCATCAGGAGCCGGTAATTTTCCAAGCACCCGTGAGCTTCTGGAGACTATTGCGCAGTTGGAAGCTGAATTAATTGCGCAGCGAAATTGGATGTCACGAAACGACACAACTAAACATGTCGCAGAACAAGGTGGCAACGTCGGGGATACAGTTGAGTGAGGTGGCATTTGAACGAGGTGGCAACGTTGGAGATGCATTGGAGCGTGATGGCAACGTCGTGGACTTAGCTGACGACAACTTACGCACAGCAACACAAACAACAACAAACGCTGTGAACGATAACAGGCTTTTTACGGCCAGAAGCGGATCAGCAGCGTCACTTTCATTCGCAAAGGAAGCTGCAATGGACTTCAACGGTCAGATTTGCGCACGCAGTTGGGTCAACCAGCTTAACGCATTGGATGCATTTACGAACTCGACGCTGAATGCTTGCGCGTGATCTTCGTCAACAAGATGGAAGTCAACGCTCAACGCTGGTTGCATGCTAGTCCAACTCGCATGTTGGAACCCTTCGACAAGCTATGTGACCAGGTACTCATGGCTTTTTGCGAGCTCGCTTCCAAGTCGGAGGTGAGACGACAGTTTGGGCAACGAACTTAACAGCATGGGGAGAGATTCGCCATGTATTTAGAGGATAAGTTAATGCTTGCTCATAGCATCAACTTGGACAACGAAGAGCTTATAGAAGCAAATCATCGAGGGAATACCAACAGCAAACTTACGAGACCAGGCTCGAATTCAACGCTTCAGAGGTCCAGAGGAGATGCGGCAGGCTTTCGCCAACATTTGCCTCCCCAAAACAGGAGTGGACGGAGAAGGCAAGAAAGGTACTGTTCTGGCAGGATCAGGTGATCTTCGCTGTCGGGCACCTCGTAAAGGACTGTCGCAAGCCAAAACGGGAACCAGGGTCCTGTTTTTCCTGCGGCGAGATGGGCCAGTGCCAACAAAGGAAGAGCGCGAACACTAACAACAATTATGTAAGATATATTAAATTTTTTTTTCGTACACAATCTAGAATTTCTCCTTTCCGCAGAATGCCTCATAGACTCTGGGAGCGCAGTTTCGTTTATTAAAAGATCGTTAGTTCTAGAATTTCTCATTTCCGCAGAATGCCTCATAGACTCTGGGAGCGCAGTTTCGTTTATTAAAAGATCGTTAGTTCCGATCAGCATTTTGTTGGACATTTTGGAGTCCCATTATGTTGGTTTAACTTAAAGCCCATTTATAGCTTATGGAAAAATACTTTGTTATAATTACAAAGAAACAAATAAAATTAATTTTGAAATAATTGTCGTAGCAGAAGAGTCAATGAGTCATGAAGTGGTTTTGGGAAGGGATTTTATGGTGGCTTACGGTCTGAGTTTAAATCTAAACACCCTTGGGTCTGCGAATACTAAAGCATCAATAGATACAATAAATAAAACACTGGAAAAAGAGTTAGAAACAATTAAGTCAGAAAATGAAACTTTTGTGGAGCTGTTTATGAATCAACTGTTAGTGAATGAAAATGTTATGAATCAACTATTAATAGCATTATGACACTGTATTAAAAACTTCATTAATTGGCGCATTAATTAGAAGCTTGACAGCAACCATAGGGTTTTGCCTAAGTGCGAGCAAGACGACTATATGGCACTTTCAATGAGAGATTTAATACATTAATTGCTCATTACTTGAAAAACTTATCGGTTTACCGAAAAAAATACCAGACAAAAAAATGAGTTCGATAGAATATACCGTCTGTAATTCATTAAATTGTATCTAAAAAGTATATTAATGTCTCATTAGACAAAACGGTCTCACAGAATATATTGGTTTTTGCTGAAGGCTTGCCATAATTTTCAGCAACTATACTGCACAAAAGCAAGATAAATACACAAAATAAATAAGTTTTGGGTGGCATGGGTTTTCCGCCGTGAAATTGTGTAATTATTATGAATTAACTAAATCTATGTACAGGAGCGGGTGTAATAATCAGTGTAAGGGCTTTCATATTAATTTCTGCAGGAGTGTTTGCACGAGGACTTCAGAAATTGATAATTATGTACTGCGAATTCTGGCCATTGTTATTGTTTACCTTTTAAATTAGTCTGACCGTAGTCGCAGTACGAAAAAAATCCGAACCAAAAAATACATATAGTTGTCTCTTTCAAGGTTCTAATGAAGTAGCTAATTAATGAAAACTTGTATAAGGAGCGAGTAATTTATGAACAAACTGCAAAGTAAATAAACTGTTACGAATCAACTGTTAGGGAAAGTAACTGTTATAGATCAACTGTTAAGGAGAGAGTTATTTCTGAAAGAAACTGTAATGGATCAACTATTATGTAACAAAGCAACTAGGAATAGACTATTAGGAAATGAAACTATAGATGTCGGCCAAGATACAGGATGCGGAACAGTTGAGATTCTTAAGGAGAGCTTTGACAAAGACATGTTTAACATAAACATTGTAAATACAAAACAGTACAACTGTGGGGAAGATGCTGGATTATAGAAACTGCTTATATTCAAGCAGTTCGACCCGATGTTCCGTTAGTAAGATGCGAGATGAAGATATGTCTGGAAAAGTCGAAGATAAATACCTAAAGAATGGGATAATACAACCTAGTGATTCGGAGTATGCCTCTCCCATTGTGTTAGTCAAGAAGAAGACAGGAGTCTTGCGACTGTGCATCGACTACCGCAAACTGAATAAAGTTTTAATAAAAGACAACTATCCCCTGAAATTAATAGACGATTTATTAGACAAACTGGTCAACAAAACTGTGTTTACCAAGTTCGATCTTAAAAGTGGCTTTTTTCATGTTTTCATGGATAAGGATTCAGTGAAATACACCTCAATCGTCACCCCTCTAGAACAATTCAAATTCCTGCGAATGCCAATGGGCATTAGGAATGCCTCAGCTGTATTTCAACGTTTTGTGAATAAAATATTTGCCGATCTGATAAGAGAAAACAAAGTTATAGTTTATATGGACGACATAATGATTGCAAATTAAAATCCGGAAGAACATTTATATACTTTAAAGGAAGTATTTAATAGGTTGGTAAAAAAAAAACTCGAATTACGAATGGACAAATGCGAATTCCTGCAATCGAGAGTTGAATATTTAGGATTTTGCATATCAAAGGAGGGAATTAGGGCTGATGAAAAAGGCATAGAGGCAATCAGGAATTTTTCCACCCCCAATACAGTTCACACAGCTCAAAGTTTTTTAGGGTTATGTTCCTACTTTAGGCGTTTCATTAAAGATTTTTCCATTTTGGCTAAGACTCTATACGATCTATTAAAAAAAGATAAGAGTTTTTCATTCGGGGAAAGGAATTAAAATGTTGTCTGACCCTTAAACAGAAATTAATAGATTCACAAGTACTTGCTATATACAATTATAAAGAAGAAATAGAACTTCATTGTGATGCAAGCTCATTAGGTTTTTGGAGCAATATTGCTGCAAAATAAAAATGATGGCCAATTGCATCCAATTTTTTATTTTTCCAAACGTACAACTGAAACAGAATCTTGATATCATAACTTTGAACTAGAAACACTGGCTTAATTGTATACGCACTGCGCAGATTTCGCATCTACTTACAAGGCAAACGGTTTAAGATTTTTACTGATTGCAACTCACTAACCCTGACATTGAACAGATTGGAGCTCAATCCAAGAATTGCTCGTTGGGCACTTGAGTTACAAAACTACGACTATGATATCGTTCACAGGGCCGGTAACAAAATGCAACATGTAGACGCTTTAAGTAGATGTACCAATGTCCTTATAGTAAACACAAACAGTTTTAAAGACAATCTAATTATTTGTCAGTCAAAGGATTTAAGAATTAAACAAAGAAAAGAACTGTTAGAAAAAAATGAACACAAACTGTTCGCGATGAGAAACGGTATTGTCTACAGAAAAATAAACGATGACAGACTGTTGTTTTACGTCTCAGAAGACATGGAAAGCCATGTGTTGCAAAAATATCACAATGATTTAGGACACATAGGCAGAGACAAAATGGTAGACGCTATTTCAAAACGTTATTGGTTTCTCAATGTTAAAGATAAGTCTAACACACATATTGAAAATTTTTTAAAATGTGTAGCGTTTCCCAAAAGGTTGGAAAAATAAAAAGGTTTTAGCATAGCATACCAAAAGGGGACAAGCCATTTGAAATGCTACACATTGATCACTATAGTCCGGTTTCTGCTGGGAGAGCAAATAAGCACATTTTTTTGTTTGTCGACGGATTCACGAAATTCGTAAGACTTTACCCAACAAAAACTACCAACACTAAAGAAGTCATAAAGGCACTCAGTGATTATTTTAGAGCATATAGCAGACCAAAAAGCATCGTTTCTGAAAGAAGAAGTAGTTTCACATCCAACAAATTCGAAAATTATATGAAGGAGTCAACCACATTAAAATCGCTACTGGCTCTTCAAAAGCAATGCTTTCAAAGTTGTCACAGCCAGAAATGGGAATTCATTGGGATTCAGTAATCGAAAAGGTAACAAGTATTTCACTTAACAATACTTTACATCGCAGCATCAAACAAACTCCCAGCAAATTATTATATGGCATAGATCAAAGAGGAATAGTTATAGATGAGCTTAGAGAGAGTTATAGAGAAAAGTTTAGAAACGGTTAGGATGGAAGCAAAAGCAAATCCATTAAAAGCTCAGAAATACAACGAAAAACAGTATGACAAATCAAAAATTAAGCCAAAAAATTACTAGCAAGGGGATTATGTAATGGTTAAAAACTTTGATTGCACGGCGGGAATCTCCAGAAAGTTAATTCCAAAAAGCAAAGGGCCGTACGTGATAGCTAAGGTATTATGAAATGACAGATTCTTATTGCAAGATGTTGACGGATTTCAAGTTTCGCGAAATATGTACAGGGGTGTTTGGAGTGCTCAGAACAATAGACACTGGGTATGTAAAAATAAATAACAAAAAGAAAAGGTAAAAATATATATTGATGTATAGAATATTAAAGTTTATAAAATTATATATATATATATAAAAAAAATTGATGTATATAGTAGTACACACAAGTTTTAATGTTAAGCACACAGTTTATATAAAAACAACTTGTAACTAACTAGGATCGGAGAATCCAATTCGCAGGATGGCCGAATTGTAGTAGGACTGACCAGGACGGCAGTACTACACAATGTCAGCTGCACACACATTCATAAGCATACACGATTCACATACATTAGCCATAAGAAATCTGTAACTTAACATAAGAACTCTGTAAACTTAACATAACATAACATAAGAGAGAGAATAGAAGTAGTCTGAATTCAGCAATCGTACGAGCAAGACTTGATAAAAATAAAAGAGAGACACACATTGATATTTCTACAAAAGTTTGATATTTTTTAATTTTCCCAAAATGGACCGACTTTCAATGATCGAATTGCACCCTGCAAGGGTATACAAACTTCGACTTGTCGAAGTTAGCTTCCTTTCTTGTTATACCTAATTTTTCGCATGCAAAACATTTGAAATAACCAATCTTTTTTTTTCAACCAAATCTTTTCTTTGATATCTTTTAAGTACATAATAAGTTGTTTTTCAAGAAAATATAAAGAAAATATATAAACTACATTGTTTAATTTGGAAGGAGGGGACTTAAGTTAAAGCTACATTATCCCCTTTTTAAACCATAATTTTTTTAATTGACAATTTGATCCAAATTTGTTGAGTTTTGCTATTCTTTACATGTAGCGTAGATGCACTTCCGTTTCTTGAGTGTTCGGGAGGGCATGTTTTTTGCAAATTAAAAAAAGTGTGATATCCACCGAAGCTACTTATTGCACCAAACGTAAATCTAATATATTTACGTAAAAAAAAAAAAAAAAAAAAAAGGGGTTGTTTTATAGCTAGAAAGCGTAAAATACATCGGATTAAAACTTAGTAAATGGTCATTTAATTTAAATAAAATTTAATTGAAATAAAATGTACATTTAAAATTTCATCCAACTCGGACCACTAAATCTTATTGCTGCCATGGGATCGATCGGGTCAAAACATTCGATTTTTGTTCCTTTAAAGATGATCGGGAAATATATAAAACAAAAAATAATAAATTCTCTGTTTTTAAAGGCATTTCTATAAATTTCAAGAAATGGCTGTTTTTTACGGATTTAGAATTTCAATTTTAATTTTATTAAGATCGGACAACTATCATACAAGTGTCATATTCATAGCTGCCGTAGAAGCGATCGAATGATATTTATCATAATGTAAAATTCGACATGTAAAATGTAAAATGTGTAGGTAAATGTTATGAAAATGTACAAACTTCGATATTTTTTCAATTTTCAAAGATCCAATTGCAGACTGCAGCGGTATACAAACTTCGGCTTACCAAAGTTAGCTTCGTTTCTTGTTTTTTTTTATTAAATTATTTCACAGCATTCACTATTATAACACACTATTATAACACAAACATCTAACCTTAGCTCAGTATAATTTTGGTTTCAAGAGATCCTGCAAAAAGTAAGAAAGTCTGACAACTTATAATTGGGATTTCAGAATTTATTAAAAGGACTTGGCCGGATGGGCCAAGCTTAACAAATATTCAGACCTGATGGGCTGGGCTTGTTGTTTGCAAAGCACAGATGTTCGAACCTCTGAGTTCGTAGGCATAGAGAATTTTGAAATATCAACTCAACGAAAGAAGACATATTCTTTATCTAAAGCCTCCCTAACACTCGCTTGGGTTTTGGGCTTCGATTAGATTAGATATTGTTTTTCAAATCACTGTGGACGGCAGTCCACGTAGTGACGATGAGCACCGAGACTGTGGTGCGCAAGGAGACTACTATATACAGCCGTAGAATTGAAAATCTGCTACGATAGTCCGATCAGAACCATTTATATCTTGATCAAAAGGTATTGTAAACCTCTTTGAAACTGCATACTAATATTTTTCAAAAACGGATTAGTTTAGGAGAAATGGGAGTGAAAGTGCGAAATTGAAAATTTTGAAAATTGGAGCTATTGTGGCCGGTGGAGCAAAAATCCCAAAATGTTTAATGTTGTTGTGATCTAGCTTTAAATACGCGTCGAATGACACCTCGATCATCCTGATCCGATACTCCGTTCAAAAGATATTCAATAAACAAGATTTTAACGGCCTTTCCGAAATGAAAACGCTTGTCCTGTTGTTTGTCTGTCTGTCTGTGTGTCGATTTTTTTGTTTAAGAATCCTGAAACTACTTTTATTTTATTAAACAGCTCGAGCTGAACATTTTTTGTTCTACGAGATTTTCCGCGCCCATAACTTCTAAACGACTAAAGCTACAGAAACGTGCTATATGTCGTTTGAAAGGTATTTTGAAATGATAATAGCTTTGCCTTGACATAATTTATCTAAATATAATATTTAAGAATTTATAATTAAAATTAATATTTTTTTTTTAGTTTTTGAAGTTTTCTTAAAAATGGCTCTAACGATTTTGATAATCACTCAAGGCCATATAGCCCTTGAGATTGTTCAACTTTTGGTATATAATACATATCTGGGAAAATTCGCTTTCTCGAGATATTACTCATTAAACTTAGTAGCAAAAATCCCATATACCTAACCTTTTACATGCACTATACATACATTTATGTAATAAATCATGTAAAGTCATATAGAGACGTGCACAATGCAATAAAATTTAAAACCATCGAAGGAAATCTAATATAATTTAAATTTTGCGGTTTTCACTACTTTGGCGGGAAAAAAGGAAATTTCTCGCGCCCATAACTTCTGAACGACTAAAGTTACAGAAACGTGCTTTATGTCGTTGGAAAAGTATTCTGATATGATAATTACTTTGCCCTGACAAAATTTTTCTAAATATTATAATTAAGAATTTATAAAAAAAATTATTTTTTTTAGATTAAAATTTTTTTTTAAATAGCTTTCACGATTTTTATAGTAACTTCCGGCCGTATATCCCTTGAGATATTTCGGGGTACAACACATATCTCCGAAAATTTGCTTTCTCATTAAAATTAGTAGCAATGCTCCCATATAGCTAACTTCTTATATGAATTTTGTTTGTTAATTTTTCCCATTTGAGTTTCAAACAAAAACTTATAAAAACAATGGAAGACCTATGTATGTACATACATAAGTCATTTAAAAAACTTCTGATATCAAATAAAAACACCTCTTAACGAGGTTAGATTAAAGTGACGATGGCACACTCAACACAAAAATTTCTGATATCAAATTTTGTGACGATTAATAGTTATTTAAACAAAAATATTTAAAAAGTTTTTAATTAGTTTCAAAATCGGCACTTAGCTGAAAAATTTAAAAAGGCAAAATAGGCAGCGTGCCGATTTTGAAACTAATTAAAAACTTTTTAAATATTTTTGTTTAAATAACTATTAATCGTCACAAAATTTGATATCAGAAATTTTTTGTGTTGAGTGTGCCATCGTCACTTTAATCTAACCTCGTTAAGAGGTGTTTTTATTTGATAAAATATACATACATTTTCCACATGGGATATAGTAGTGTTTATTTTGGTTAAATTCCGCCTTATAATAAACCGAAATATTACATAAGTAAGTTGGTACACAAAATCTTTGCATTAAAAGCTGTAATTTGTGTGTGGATTTGCCTGAATGAGTCAGTGCCAAGGCATTTATTAAGGCCCGCTGGCAATCTCTCTGTGACATCTTTATTGCGGAGTAAATCAATTATTACTGGGCCTTCAGCTTCGGCAGTGGGCGGTTCGCATTGGTGGCCGACTGCCGCCACAAGAGCCTTGGCCAAGAGCTTTCTACTTGACCACGACGAACGCCCACTCACCCCTGCGGACACACAGTGGGCCCACACACAATCACTTTCCATTTTCAATTATGCCAACAAAACCCAAACAATTTCCCTTGTTTACGGCCGCAAGAGAGAGGCCCGAAAGTGGTCAGTGGGGGGCCCTTGAGCGCGTCTCTTTCGGCCACATTGGTCTCATTAAGAGTTCTCCAATATTCCGTCGCTGCTGCTGCTGTTATTGTTTTGCGCCAAACCTTCGCCCTTAACCTCTTCCTCATATGTAGCGATTTCTTTTATGTTTCTGTTTTTGTTTTTGCATAATTTCTTTATTGTTCCCATTGTGCCCTGATTCATGAAAACCCTCGCAACAAAACACACGCTTATATCTTTTGATCTTTCGATTCGGGATGCTTTGACCCAGTTGGATGTTGTTGTTTCCACTACTTATTTATCTCCCCTTCTCCCTTTGAAAGTCATTTACTTATTTGTACTTCTTTCGGCGACAGAACTTTTTTTGTCACACAATCACGTTCTCTGTCGCCCCCGCTTTTGGTTCGTGGGTATTTTATTTTTATTTTATGAGTCTCTTTCATTTTCTTGAAAAACAATTGTTTGTTGTACACAAAAGGGCAGATTAAAGAATTATTTCTTATGAGCAATTTATTTTCGCAAAAGTTTTACCATTTGATTTGAAATTTGGAAAAGTTTTACTGCCTATATAATTGATTTTGATAATTCAAAATCGGCACGCTGCCTGTTTTGCTTTTTTTAAATTTTTCAGCTTAGTGCCGATTTTGAAACTAATTAAAAACTTTTTAAATATTTTTGTTTATATAACTATTAATCGTCACAAAATTTGGTATCAGAAATTGTTTGGGCTGAATGTGCCATCGTCACTTTAATCTCACCTCGTTAAGAGGTGTTTTTATTTGATAAATATATTAATTGCGATTTTGTTGGTTTGAAGATATATCCTTTAAAAAAATATAAAAAAACGTGTTTGACGACTGAATTTAAATTAAATAAAGTGGTTAAACAAACATAATTAATTATGTATATTATTATGTGTAACAATTTTAAAATATTTTTCATTTTTCTTACAGAAAGACGAATTTCCTGTCAGTGAGAAAGTAGCCCTTCAACTAGCAGGCTTGCAAGCTCAAGTATCATTAGGAGATCCATCTAATCAGCCAAAGCCAGAATATTATTCGGATATAAATAGCTTCTTACCAAGTAGAATATCAAAAACAAGAGAGCAACAATTTTGGATTCCAATTTTAGCACAAGCTCACCGACAATACGGATCATCCAGAAAAGAGCTAACCGCTAAAGTCTTGTATTTAAGTTGCGTAATGCAGTATCCTCTTTATGGCACAACAATGTTTACAGTTACTTACAAGGGATATTGGAATTTCGTTAACAACATAATTCTGGGAGTTCATTGTGATGGAATAATGTTTATTCAACCGGAAGATAAATTTATTATTCACCAATTTAAGTACATAGATATTGAATCCATTATGCTAGACCCCAGTGACAGCTTTATAACTATATCACTTAATCGCAATACGTATCAGTTCAACAGGAATTATCCTGACGGTATATCTCAGATAGAATCACAAAAATGCTTTGTTTTCGAAACATCACAAAAAAATGAAATTGGATCTTTAATTATATCTTATTACCCAGCTTTATCAAATTGGATATTAAACATTTCGGATTGCTCAAAAAAAATTAAAAGAACTACGAATGAGGATAGATTGAGATTGTATCAAAATGTTGTTACTTGTAGACGTCAATTAGTGGATATGAATTTAGTTAAAAAGCCCCAAGAGCTCGGTGGATTTTTAAAAAACACTCTTAGACGTCTATCCAAACACCGCATAGATAAATTGAGAATAGAACAAGGTGCTAATGTCCAAGATCACGGTGAAACATACAAGGGGTTTTCCCACTCTTTTTGGGCGTTCAGTAAACTGCAAATTCCATTTTGTTTAAGTACACTTTGTGACCAAGACGAATCCGTGATGGTGCAAATTTTTTATTCTATTTTAACATACTCTGGACTTGGAACTTCGGGTAAGTCATTGTAAAAACAAATGTAGCGATATTTTATAGAAAATAGTTTATTGATTAGAATAAATTTAAGTATATAAATACCAAACACTGTGCAACTTTTTATGCTTACCCATTCATTTTGTATTTTTTTTAAGAACTTTCATGCACTACGGTCCTGTCAAAACCAAGCCTGTTCTTGTCAGGGTTAGGTGTTAATAGGCGCGTTAGAAAAGTATATGTAAAGGAACTACCATACTCCATACTAGCGCGCAGCTCGATTGCTATCTTGCATGTATAATAAGTGGGTTAAGATAAATGTGTTTAGTTTAGGAAGGCTATCTGCTAATGAGGTTATTTTGTACAAAATCTAATTTGCACATAGTACTCTAAAGAGTTCATGCATTTTGTAAGAGGTTCTAAAGTGGTGCAAAACTATAGGCAAATTGGATCTAGTGGTTCTACATGGTACGTGGAAACTTAACTGCCCCAAAAGATTGATGCTTTTCCACGTCACCACGGAATTAGAAGAAGTCTATTAGAATAAGAGGGCAACCTTAGGGTTTGCATCCCAGTTTAAGGCACGAAGAGCGAAAAGTAAAAAGTTCTTTTGAACTGACTCAATGCGTTTGCTGTGGACGTCCCACTCGGAACTCCAAACGCAAGATCCATATTTTAAAATAGGACGAACTAGCGAAATGTATAAATTCTTCGTGACGTAGGGGTCATCGAATTCCTTTGACCACCGTTTAATAAATCCAAGCACACCCCTGGCTTTATTTTCAATGCACGAAATATGGTCAATAAACTCCAGTTTAAGGCGGATACCCAAATCGTCAACTAGAGTGATCCTTTCCAAAGAGCAGCAGTTCTGCGTATAGGTCGAAAGCTTGGGAGAAACACGTGAGAATGTCATCAGCTTGCATTTGGAGCCATTTAGGTTTAATAAGTTCGCAGTGCAACATTTTTGAAAGTTATAAAGATCTGTTTGTAAATCGGACTGGCTAGCGCCGTCCTTATATTGCACGCAAAATTTAACGTCGTCAGCGTACATGAGTACTCTTGAGTTAGTCAAAACTTTGGGCAAGTCGTTAATAAATAATGTAAAAAGTAAAGGACCAAGGTGACTCCTTTGCGGGACACCAGAGGTCACCTGGAGAACATTCGACAAGTTGTTTTTAAAGAGGACTTTTGCGTCCTGCCATTCAGATAACTTAAGATCCACCTAAGAAGATCGACAGGAAAATTCATTAAGTCGAGTTTCCTAACAAGAAGGGAATGATTAACGGAGTCAAATGCTTTATTGAAATCAGTATAGATCACACCTGTCTTCAAATTTTGTGGAAAGCCCCTTACAATAAAGTGAGCTCCAGAAGGTTCCAGGTTTAAAATATCCATGTTGGCGTGAAGAAATTACTGATCTACATAGGTGCTGTAAATGAAGAGTAATAACGTTTTCGAAAAGTTTTGGGATGGCTGACAACTTAGAGATTCCTCTATAGTTAGTAGTAGCATCCACTTTGCTACCTTTGTGGAGAGGAATGACGAATGATTCCTTTCAAATAAGGGGAAATTGGGGTGTTTTTTCTATGGACAAGGTAATCAATTTTAGAAGGGGACTGCACAGGCCCTCGGCACAATCACACAGCCTGGAATTCCACCGGGACCTGGCCAAAAGAAGGGAGCTTTCGTTTAAGCTAGGACTGAAGATTAGGTATGATTAGGGCATGTTTTAAAAATAGGTCTGGGTTGAATCGGATGGCGGAGAATAAGAAGGTTAAAAAAACGGACCAAAAATATCGGCGATTGCCTGATCATTATTTGCTGTCGTATTTTCAAATGAAAGCGAGGAAGGATGTGTAGTAGGCTTACGTTTAGTGTTGACAAAATTATAAAACTGTTTTGTGTACTGCGCGAACTGAACCCTACAACGAGCCAAATAGTTTTTATAACACTGCGCGATAAGCGAATGGACAGCTTGAGAACCGTTACATTTAAATTTAGAATAGAGATTGGACTTAATGTTTTTGAGGCGAGTCAACTCTTTACTAAACCAAGGAGGCCTTTTTAAGATTGACGGATAGTATAACGGAACACATTCGGTAAAAAAGGAGTTCACGCGAAGTGAACGGTGAATTATTATTGACACAAGATAGAAGTTTAAATAAAACCCCGATGATAGAAAAAAATGTACACAAATTTGACGGGGAACACCTAGACTTAGGGCCATCACAAAGGCGGTGCAGTATTCTTCCGACTAATCAAGGAGCTAGGCCCAGACATAGTGATAACAACGATTGACTAGAGAGAATGCTCTTGGCATTGATTGTGTCCAATAATGAGATGAAAACAACAATGACGACGAGGATGGCCGAAATGCAGGAAGAAGTCATCAGCCTGCGGCGCCAAGTAGCCGAACTGTTCGCAGTACAGCCAAGGAAGAGCCCAATACCCAGGAAAAACCCCGAGGTCAGTGCAACGGCTCAGAGCCGCTCGGCAGAACCAACCCGGAACACAACAAACAACAGCAGCAGCGAGCAGACTAATATGCTTTGCGCTATGCTCGTCGGAATTGGCGTGGGTTGATTCCACTCCACAATTACCTGGAATGAAAAGGAAAGACTATCAGAATACAATTTAGGAGCGGGCGTAACGGGCACAGTGGTTTTGTCAGGCCTGGGTAGACTGATTCCTACAGGCGGTCTCCTTTTTCTCTTAGCTTCGTACTCCTTAACAACAACATAATGAGGCCAGAAATCGGAAGAGCATATCGTGTTAAAGAGTTCGCCAGTGACATTTATTTTGAAATATGAAATATCCCTAGCATAAGAAAATGTAAATAAGATGATCGCATTTGGTTCTGTCTTGAATATAGACAGTAACTTCTTCAGATGTTTGAGACGGGTGAATCCGAGAGACAAATATCTGCCTCGTTGGTGGTACTGCAATAAAGGCTTTTGACAACACAGATTGGTTGGCTGTATTACCAATTTCGGCCGGTAATCCAGGCCTGTCACCCTGGGCAGCATTCGGGACGGGGATCTGAAGGGTCGTTAATTTTGACCCCCAGCGAACTCAACGGAAATCACTGGAGCTGCGGTCCCTAACGCGGCACATGCGGAGGCCGATTCTTTTCTCGCACCCGACCTCAATACCATTGGCGTTAGATATATTGGAGACGGGGACTGTGCCGTGGGAGTCAGCTGTTGAGAACCTGCGTCGAGTTGCAGGGCAGCGGCCAAATGCGGTGTGCAAACCGTGGTTTTCTTGCGCTTTGGGGACTCGTTTAATACCTTAAGGCCATTAAACTGGGAGTCCAGCGCCATGAGCACCTGATTAGTTTTACGAAAACTAAGAAGTAGTTTTTTGCAAGCATTTTTGGTTTGCCGCATAAAAGCCATCATTTCCCTTTCAACTTCGCGACAAGCCTCACAGCAATAGCGCAGTCCGTTTGTGCTTTTAATAATTTCGGCCACCCGGCCTGTGCAATCAGTGCACTTGGCGTGCACAACATTATCACAAACTCAGCAACCAATGAAAGGGTCATTATTAGAAATAACCTTTTGGCAGGTTTTAGTTTAACAGACAATATTGTAGGACATTTTAGTGACTTACCACTGTACCAATTAGAAGTAAAGAGAAAATAAGAGTAGTTACGTGCCCTAAAAGAGAGAGAGAGCGAGCTTAAGCCGTCAAGCTGTAATATCAGCGTAACGGATAAAGCACAAAGAGGAATGCAAAAATGAAGACAAGCAATCGCTGCACCAAAACTAATTTGCAATTAATTAAGTTAGTATAGTAGAGCGAAGTGAAACGGTGATTTATTATTGACACAAGATAGAAGTTTCAAATAAAACCCCGGTGGTTTAGAAATTAACACAAATACGAGGCGCAAAACAAAAACACGAAAGAAAGAAAAAACGCTTTGAAAGAGAAACGTTTACGTAAGCCTCTTGCATTCTGATAGGAAAGAAGGAGGGAATTGGTTAGTTTCTTGGAACGGACGACGTAGATGGCACAATGGATTTGTCCGGCCTTGGTAGACTAACACCCTCAGGCCGTCTCTTTTTCTTAGCTTCGTACTCCTTAACAACAATGTGCTTTGGCCAGAAGTTCTCAGACCACATTGTCTTAAAAAGTTCGTCAGGAACATTTATTTTGAAAGATGAAATGTCCCTAGCATAAGAAAATTTGAATTTTTCCACCTTAATCTTAGATTTATCGGCTTTAATTCGAGCTAGAATGTAGGTAATTACATCATCAGATGTTTGATCAGGGGAAAGCCGCGAAACAAATATCTGTTTCGTTGGTGGAATAGCAATCAGGGCTTTTGGCAATACATTTGTAGTGCCAATTTCGGCCGGTATTCCGGGCCTGTTACCCTGGGGAGTTTTCTGGATGGGGTTCTGAAATATCCATAGTGTATTAACCCCCCGGTAGTTGTACCAATAATACAATAATTAATTGTAGTTTTATACATATATATGTCGCTATGCTCCGTACATTTTGGCTTCCAGATTAGGATTAAGCTTAACAGAGGATTGATATTAGGTGTCATCTGGACTCGCTCTCTCGCTGTCAGAGATGATTGGAGGTTCAGGCTTCCACGTACCTCCCTTAGTGATGAGCTTCAGCTGCAGCCCTTCTCTGGGTGCCGATGTCGTCTCAGTAGTCGATACCATTTCATTTGATTTTTCCGGTGTCCTGAACTGGGAAGGCTGCAGAACGTCACCTGTATCTCGGGAGTGTGAGGAGTGATCGCCAGTATCAGCTGGTGACTGTGTTTGTGAAATCTTTTTCACAAGACTTACGTTTCATGTCAAGGTCTTGCCTCCACCTGCTATTCTTACAATGTCTCCCTCTCTTCCTTCTTCTACGACGTATTCGGTAATGTGAAAATTTGGTGTCAGCTTGTGAGGAAATATTACATTTTTAAGAAAAACCTTGTCTCCTACTTCAACATTAATTTGCTTTGCCCCTCTCCTCTGGTCGGCATATTCTTTCCCTTTCTGTTTGCTTACTAAATCACGATCTCTTTCTACTGAATCATTGTATTCTCCCATCAAATCCTGAATACCCGGAATTTTGTCTCTTATCACTGGATTGAACATTAAGTCTGTTGGGGCAGACCCTGTGGTTCCATGAGGAGTTACATTATACATCATAACAAACGACTGAATTTCTTCCCTGAAAGTTTTCTTGTTGGTGTACGCTATTTTTAGCCTTTTTAATTTCATAACAGTCGTCGCAGCGGGTCAGTTTTATTGGCTAACTCTGGGATAAATTTCCCTCTGGATCAGCCTCAATGCTACGACTCGATAATATGTGAATATCTCGCTTTAGTGCACCCTGAATTTTACTGCGCACCTTGTCTTCCAGTGCGATTGGTATCCTTCGCAAGGGCTGTTGTACTGGATTTATGTCATGATTTATCGCCAATTTGACACTGTCCCCCTTCCACTTCGGAAAGACTGATACCTCCTGGATATGGTTCACCTGCAGTCTGAGCCGTAGTACTTCCAACTTAATTGCCGTTTCTCGTCCAAGTAATGACTGCTTTACTCTTTCAATGACGAAAATGAGATTGGTGCCTCAAATACGCAAATTACATTTAATATTTGGTCCGAAGCATAACTTTTGAACGGGTTCTGTGAGTTGGGGCGGACGTTGAAAACTGTGGCTTCGTTCCTTTTCATGATGGACCAGAGATGAGATTATAGCGAGAACCAGAATCAATAATCAGGAATACGTTTGACACACCGATTCGGCATTTAATCCATTCTTCTTGATCTTCGCTATCGATTTTGAAGCAACCCTCCGTTTTTGGTCTTTTAGTGGAGGAAAACATTTCATCTTGGTTTTTAAATCTCGACTGGAAATGTCTTTTTAAATTCGTTTTACATTTGCGTCCAAAATGACCAATACGACCGCAATGATTACATTTCGACTGTCGAGCTGGATAAATAGGGGAGTCATCTTTGTGGCCAGTACGTCCACATCTCCCACATTCGGAATTCTGCCAGTTTCCTTTCGGTTTACTTGTCGAGAATTTATTTACCGGCTCCGCTGTATTTTGTTTCAGCATCGCTGATTCCTTCTTTATTTCCTCATCAACTTGACAGGCTTCGATTATTTCATCCAGTGAGTGTTCCTTTCCCAACAGTTTCCTTTTTAAATCTCCGGACGCCCATCCATCGATTATTTTATATCTTATTTTGGTTTCCTCTTTCTTTTTTTTATGTTTCCACCTCAGTTTTCGTCGATCTAAAATCGCACCTCTTAATTTGTTGTCTAAGGCGCAGTATGAGTTTCGCAAAACTCTCGTCACCATATGGAATCAAATTCCTGAAATGACGAGTTTTGCTTGGGAGAGAAAAACGCTATTAGCATGTCCACCAATACCTGGAATACACCGTTTGGTTCATCTTCGCTGAATTCGACCAAGGCGCCGGGTAGTGAATACGCTACTGTTTGTAGCCGTGTTCCACCTAGATGGAGTAGCTCCTCTGATTCAACGTAGATCTGAAATGCCCACAACCATTTCTCACACAACGAAGCAGTGATTTATCAATGCTTTCGCACAAGAATGGTTTAATGGGTAATTGCGCGTTCACCTGTAATAAATTTGGATATATCTATAAATGCATATATATATATAATTAATTTAATAGAACTGAGCTTTACTTCGCTTAGTTCTGTCCCTGTCTTTAGTCAATTCATTTAACATGTGTATGTACATATTTTGGACATACGCAATTCATACACATGCACCTGTACTTCTTTTTATACCCGGTACCCATAGGGTACAAGGGTATTATAAGTTAGTGCCAACCGAGAATATATGTAACAGGCAGAAGGAGGCATCTCCGACCCCATAAAGTATATATATTCTAGATCAGCATCACCAGCCGAGTCGATTTAGCCATGTCCGTCTGTCCGTCTCAGAGACTATAAGAGCTAGAGTTACCAAATTTGGTGACAACAATATATCAAGTTTGTTTTAAAATTTGGCCACGCCCACTTCCGCCCTCAAAAACCATAAAAAACGTAAAATAAGCTATACTCGTTATTTTCGGGTTAAAGTTAATAGATAAAACAAATTAACGTTAAATAACGGACGTTTTCTGAAAAGTTCAGTAAAATCGGATAATAAACATGCGAGATATTAGCAATAAGGTTAGAATTTTAACACATTCCCCTAAGGCACTGCTGTTGCTGTTGCAAGCTGTAGCCGACACGTGGCGCATTCGAGCCTTGGCCGCGGGATATAATGGCGCTAACTGCAGAAGAAATGCCAAAAGAATAGAGCAAAAAATGACAAAAAATAACATAATTCATTTTTTGGCGTCCTTATAAAATGTATCAATCATATTTAAGTATGACATTAAATTTTTTAGGTCGGGAGCTAATTCGAGAGGCGATTTTTTTTAAGAAGTATCGAAGTAGAGTATGATTATGTGTGTAGAATTTTAAATTGCCTTTTAGTGTAAAACACGAACGTTTAGGTACCGGGTATCTCACAGTCGAGCACTTTCGACTGTAGCTGTCTTACTTGTTTTTTACTGTCTCTGACTCTTGTGAGCTTCATGTGTGTCTCTGAAAAAACTTATTTTCAGTTCACTTCATCTGCTCTTTTTTTTTGTTGTTACTGTTTCTGCCTTAGTATGTGGCTAACTGCCTCTGAAAAACTTATTTTCACTTCACTTCTTCTTCTTCTTTTTATTATCATTATAATTTTTACTGTCTCTGACTTTTGTCAGCTTAGGCCAAGCGCACACTAGCAGCTGAAAGCGGAACTTATTGCTGAGAGCTTTCAGCTCGAAAAATCAAACTCTCTGTTTGCTTGAAAGTGCGCACACTGAAAGCTCAGCTGAGCTGATCAGCTGCAAGTTCAGTTCAGCTCTGCTTAATCGATCAAACCAGTTTGATTTATCACCAAGCTGACGAGCTGATTTTATTGTGTTGCGAAGTGGGAGATAAAACGTTAAACGGTGAAATCTCTCAGTATTAAAGTATTCAGTATTCATCTGAATGAAACTTGGCAGATAGTCTTATTTCTGTTGCAGAAAGTATATAAGTCGGAACGGGCCAGATCTGTCCACTATATCATATAGCTGCCGTAAGAAATATCGGGACAAATGGGCCGATATTCATTTGTTTTGTAAGATATCGGTTTAACTCTTAGTAAATGGTCTTTTAATTAAAATATAGCCATACATTTGGCTATATTTTGACGGATCGAGCAGGCGATCTAAGGAGTTTCGTACATGGTTGACTTGAGACAACGAAATGTCAAACAAGCCTAAATAAAATCGTGACGTGCAGTAGTTAAAAGTGTGTTAGAGGATTCAGGTTTGGACCAAATAGCTCCAGGAATGTTAAAATGTTAAAGTCTATTGGAAACCGACTGGATAGCTGAAAGGTGATTCCAATTAATAGGAAGTTCCGACAAGGAGGGAATGTAGGAACAAGTAATATAAGTAAAACTACCATTAAATGATAGCTTCAACATCGTTGCATTCTTCGAAAGCTAATAATTCAGACGTGAGGTTGGAGTCAACCGCAATGAGGATCCCGCCCCCTCGCCTGGAAGGCCGATCAAGCCTGTACGTTGTGTACACAGCTGGAAAAACTTCAGAGCTTAGGATCTCCGGCTTTAACCACGTTTCTATAAACACAATCTCCTGGGATGCAAAGGAAACACTATCAGAATACAATTTAGGAAGCTTTCTTGCATTCTAATAAAAAAACAGGAGAGAATTGGTTAGTTTTTTGGAGCGGACTGGGTAGACTAATTCCTACAGACCGTCTCTTCTTTTTCTTAGCTTCGTACTCCTTAACGACAACATACTGAGGCCAGAATTCAGCAGAGCAAATTTTATTAAAGAGCATAAGAAAATGTACATGTTTCACCTTAATATGATCGAATTTGAATCTGTCTCGAATATAGACAGAAACATCTTCAGATGTCTGAGACGGGTGAATCCCATAGACAAATATCTGCCTCGTTGGTGGTACTGCAATAAGGGATTATGGTTAGCTGTATTACCAATTTCGGGCGGTAATCCAGGCCTGTCACCCTGGGGAGCATTCGGGACGGGGATCTGAGGGGTCGTTAATTTTGATTTTGACCCCCCAGCGGACTCAACGGAAATCAATTTCAAATAGTTACACAAGACGACCAAATGAAATCCCGGCGACCAAACGCTATTGATTCTGAAAGTTCTTTACCTGTACATTACTTATCCATCACGTACCAGTTTTGAGAAAATCGCGGCCAAAGTATCGAGCACTGCTTGAATTGACACTTTTCAAGGCTTAATAACTATCAAACCTTACGTACTCCAGAGCTTGCTTTAGGCTTACATAAACTTTTGTCTTTTTACTTCAATATTAAACAAGAATATAAAATGGTGGATAACTGGTTCGTTAGTTGTATTAAAGTATCATTCAATTGCAGCTTACAATTTGACTCAACCGATCCTATGCCAAATATTTAGAATTATTTTTGGGCTCTGTTCTTATCTGTGCATATGAATTAGGAATCCTAAATTTACATTTGTAATATGTTCACGCCAAATTGGCGCATATTTTCTAGCGGCAGTGCCGAGCAGCAGTTTCTCCAAATGTTCCCATTTCGCTAGCTAGCACTGAACCCCTGCTCTTAAGTGTCTCCACCACTTCGTCTAGAACATGATACAATTACTAATGGTAGTCTCGTCGGCAAAATCTGGTCCTTCCACAATCATAACAATGAGTGCGAGTGAGAGGGGCTCACCTAGTAAGTGCGAGCGAAACGACAATTGAGTGTGTGGATTAACCTGTTAATGTGTAGGCTTAGATGCCTGGCATATGTTGCCTTGTGTCGCCCCAACTAGAACATGAAATCTAAGTTCTGAGCCAAAGGATGATGAAAATCCTTCAAAGATCTAGGATGTTTCCTAGACCGTCGGCGCCGCAACTAGAACATGAACCATTTGGACTATGGATGGAGCATAAGAGGATCTGAAGACTCAGCGACAACCTCTGTTAAATGCAGGGAAATAAGTAAAGCTTGCATTGGAGTCAAAACAATTACTGATTTTGTTGAAAGAGAAATGTGGGTTACTGTGTACTATGATCTATGTAGGAATGGGAACGTTGCACAATTCGAATTCTTCATGTCAGCAGAATATGCACATGCGCTTGACCTTATAATTGCTACCTTTTTGTTATTGCATATACAGATTGCTGAGACTGAACAATTTGTAAATTATATTCAACAAATTTTTTTGTTTAAATTTATTTAGATACACATATAAATCAGTTCACAGTTGGACAATCAAATTATGCTGAACAAGTCATATTTTTTAATACCTTTGCAAAGTTTATCCATTTAAAAAAGAAAGAAATTACTAATCGACAACACAGCACGTTAACTTAAAGTTAATTTTTCGCCATCGTTGTTTCTACGATGAAGCTGCGAGGACGTTTTGTGGCTTATTCTTTTAGAAGCGGAGCAAGCCGAGTAACTGCGCGTTTGAATACGCCAGAGGCAGTTTTAACGTCTACTACCCGGCCATGGTTGTCTTTGCCAGGATAAGTCTTTACTATTCTTCCCATTGGCCAACTTATCACCGGCACGTTGTCTTCCTTAACGAAAACTAGTAGTCTTTCTTCAACATTCTGCGACATGGTTTACCATTTGGTATGCATTTAAAGTTCTTAATCGGATCATTGTAAGGAAGCAGGATTTGGTGCTTCGCGTTATATGGAAGTTGAGATTCTTCTAATCTACCTCTGACTCTGATAAATCCGTCCTTTCCAAGTATAGGAGATAGGGCGATGATTGCGCTCTTTTTGTCCGCGGTCTTGGGGTTAAGAAGCTGTTTGTATTCAACAGCGAAATCAATTTGTTGAATGGTGCGAAAAATGATAATCCTTGCACGAGTCAACTCACCGACACATAGTGTGGTTGTAGTGGGCCTGTTCCTTTTGTTACAAAATCGCGTCATATATGCTACAATACGTTGCAGCTCATGAAGGAGCTGCCATGGCTGCAATTGTAGAGTTCTTCTCCAATCTGATCTTGACATGTTGGTAGGCTCACTTGTTTTGACCGCCGTTCCAGATCGCTGGGAACGATGGTTGGTATCTTGGTCTACTTGTCATAGGAGGTTATGTTCCCCTAATTTTCTGGCGGCAATTCCTCTCGATAGTACGTCGGGTTATTTGCTGATAAGTCATGACGCCATTGTGATCGGTCAGACACAGGTTGGATTTTAGCGATCCGATTTGCAACGAACGTATGGTTTGTTGACGCTGATGCATTTATCCAAGACAGAACCACAGTTGAGTCAGTCCAAAAGTACCCAAAAGCCCTTTGGGCCAGTTCAGCGCCCGATGCCGCAGCGCATAATTCCAGACGAGGTAACGTTTCTTTTGCTGCTGGTGCCACTCTTGATTTGGAGCACAGGAGCCGGACAGACACTTGATTATTTTTGTAAGTGGCTCGTATATAAACGGCCGCTCCGTACGCTCGCTCTGACGCATCGACGAATGTGTGTATTTCTTGAGTGATTGGCAGTTTTCCATCAAAGATATGCTTCAGGACGCATAGTATTTAATGCTTGCAAATTAGAGCGATAATTCGTCCAATCATCCTGAAGATGGTGTGGGAGCTCATTGTCCCAACCCAGGCTCAGTCCCCATAGTGATTGCATAAATATTTTTGCATTCACTATAACAGGGGCAAATAGCCTTAGTTGGCAGATTCGGAACTTACCACTCGCTTGCGCACCACAGTCTCGGTGCTAATCGTCACTACGTGGACTGCCGTCCAAAGTGATATATTGTGATCTCATTATCAGTTGATATGGGGTGTTAGATATTGTATCTAGCAAATGCAACGTTGTCTTGTAAATGTTCTATTTTATTTCTAATTAATTGAATATTTATTTGTTGCTTGTAAAACAAGTTTCTCCTGGTTTCTATTATTTTCATATTTACTAATTGAGTTCAACTGACTCTCTATAGTTCTTCTCTCTGATTGGTTTAATTTCTTTATGTAATTGATTGTATCGTTGAAATATGTATTAATATAAATATGTTAATTTACTAACTCATAAATTTCTTGCATGTTTTCTTTAAATTTTGATAAATGATTTTCTATTAATTTTCTATCTTCTTCGTCTATTGTACTATACAACAATTTTGCTCCACTACCTACTGCATTTCACTTCGTTCACGTGTGTGATTTCCATATAATGTGTATGCCCAGTCGGACCTGGTTGCTTCCAACAAGCACAGTTCTGTGTGTTCTCTGCGAGTAAAGAATGCATTCTCTATACCTGCGGCCTTCCTTTCAGATTTGTATGGGGTGCAACAAGGAAACCACTCTTCTTTTTTTTGTATGCTGCAACAGGTCTTTCGCAACATATAAATAACGTTCTATATATTATCTTCTATATATCTATATATATAAAAATGGAGCCCAAAAAATGTGTCGTAAAAAACTACTGGAGAACGGCTGGGCCGATTTGGTTCAAATTTTTTTTCAGTTGTAGGTAACTAACAGGAGAAGGTCAGAACGTAATAAAATTTTTAGAAAATCCTCCAGGGTAATGGTGAAAAACAAATAATTAAAATATCAAATTATATAAAAGAGTAGTGTATCGAAATATATGTCAAAGTAAAAACAAATCGTTTCAATATTATTCGGTTTCTTATTCGTTTTTATCAGACGTCCGGATTTGTTTAATTTCTTCCTGTGATTTGTAGGAATAAGCCTGCTATAAGACGGCCAAACATTGGACGACGTACACGTCGAGCAACATATAGTCGGAATGTCCATGAAAGTCAAACGCAAGACGAACGTGCAGAAAGAAATGAATCGAGACGAACCCGTTTAGCACAGATTCGCTCTACACAAAGAGTACCAAGAACAGACTTGAATCGCGCTGCATTTGCATACAATTTCTCAACGTCCTACAAAGACCATAGCTGCGTTGTTATCGGTTCATTGTCTGTGGTATGTCAGCACTGCAATGCACTGAAGTTTCGATTGGAAGCTCCCGGCTTATGCTGCGCAGGTGGCAAGGTAAAATTGCCGGTTTTGACTCATCCACCAGAGCCATTGTATTCGCTTCTATATGGAAATACAAGCAAATCAAACCATTTCCTGTTGCACGCACAAAAATATAACGGATGTTTTCAAATGACGTCATTTGGAGCAGAGGTTGTTCAACAACCAGGCTACAATCCGAGTTATAAGGTAATAGCGTCACTCTTTTATCAACATGAACAACTATAATTTTTCACGAAATTGCATCACAAAATTCAGATTCAAGGGCAAATTCACCATCGAGCGGGCGCTTTGTTACCACCACCAAACAAAGATCATAAATTCCTTCAGATCTATTTCGTTGGTGATTCGGCAGTTGAACTTAATCAGCGTTGTGCAATTTTCACTGCAACTAAACGTGAAATAATACAACAATTGCAAAATCTTCTTCATGAGTGTAATGAATTGGTCAGATTGTTCAAAACAGCTTTGGATACAATGCATTCTGACGACCACAAAATCATTATCAGAGCAGATAAAAGACCAGCAGGAAGCCATTCAAGACAATTCAATGCGCCCACTATCAATGAAGTCGCAGTGGTGATTGTTGGCGAGAATGTGGAATCACGCGATATTGTTCTCAAGCGTCGGGATGATGGACAATTGCAACGCGTTTATGAGACTCATCGGTCATATGATGCACTTCAATATCCGTTGATGTTCTGTCGTGGAGAAGATGGCTATCACTTCAACATAAAGATGGTCAATCCAACGACAGGTTTGTTTAATCACTTCTTTTTCATTCTGCACGTAAATTCGAATTCATATTACAGGAGAAGAAACGAATAAGAAAGTCAGCTCAATGAATTTTTATGCATATCGATTGATGATTCGACTAGATGTTGACAATCATCTGTTGAGATACCGCCGTTTGTTTCAGCAGTACTGTGTCGACATGTATGTAAAAGTAGAAACGGAGCGTCTCAATTTCATTCGTTTCAATCAGTCAAAGTTACGATCTGACGAGTACATCCACTTGCGTGACGCCATCGCTACTGATGGACACGCGGCAAACATTGGTTGTTTGACCATTCTGCCAGCTACTTATGTTGGGAGCCCGCGCCATATGCATGAGTACGCTCAAGATGCGATGACGTACGTGCGGAATTACGGACGACCTGATTTATTTATCACGTTTACATGCAATCCGAAATGGCCCGAAATTACGAATTTGTTGCACCAAGGACAAACATCCAGCGATCGACATGACATCACTGCACGAGTATTCAAGCTAAAGGTAAAAATTCTTATGGATTACATCGTTAAGCAGAAGGTTTTTGGCGTAGTTCGTTGTTGGATGTACTCGGTTGAATGGCAGAAGCGTGGCTTACCACATGCGCACATTTTGTTTTGGATGTTCGACAAGATCCGACCAAAACATATTGATTCGATTATTTCTGCCGAAATACCAGATCCAGAAACTGATCCGGAGCTTCATTCCGTTGTGAAAACGAGTATGATCCATGGCCCTTGCGGAGTCCACAACCCAGAATCACCATGCATGGAAAACGGAAATTGCACAAAACGATTTCCCCGTCCGTTGGTGGCTGAAACAATCAGTGGAATGCAGTGTTTGACTATTACCCTGGGGTTATATAATGGCGTCGAATTAGGGCGAGACAAAGTTCGCCGGGTCCGCTAGTATTTATATATATAGATAATCGTGCCTACATATACACTATCAACCATAGGAACAAACTATTAGCTTCCCAAAATACACTATATTCTAAATACACCTAAATATTAATTGCACAATGTAAATCTATTCAGAATAGCTATAACACACCTTTTGACACACTTAAATGTCCAATACACAATCGACCAACCATTCTAATAAACTTGTAATGTGAACTTAAACAACAAAAATGCAATGGTAGAAACCCATTAAAAGGGGGACATTGGTACGAATGTACGACTTGGTCAAGAAGATGACATAACTTTTGACGAACGATATGGACAAAAGGGGATCGTATTGCACGGCCCGCGACGATCCAACGGCGCACGAAGTTTGCGAATGGGGAGGGAAAACGGCCAAAACATAGCCCGATCGTTTTCACGATCAAGCATAAATATGCTTGCGGGGCAATGTGGACAGAAAGACAGACTGACGAACGATTTCTTCTATTTTTCAGGCACGTAAATAATTGTTCTGATTACGTTTGGAGAGGATAGTGACGTCCAAAGAACCCATCCCAAATCCGGCGAGCTCAGCTGCACAAATCGTGTCTGCTATCCGGGCTTCCTCAGCCCTACGTACTCCAAGGACTGAGGCACAACGACACCACCGACGTAACAGTGGGTTACAATCAGTAAAGACAACAAAATTCCTACCCAATGAATAATGAAGAAAATGTTTTTTAGACAGAACAACAGCAAAACTCCAACTTAAAAGAATGATATCGTGACTCTGCAGGTGATGCAGCCCTACTGAAATATTCAATGACACGGGACCTGTTGTTGCTTTTGTCTATCAAGATGGCACAGTATCCTATACGTCTAATAGTTAGTCTATTGCAAAACGACTGAAATTATCGCCAAAATATTTAGACGTATAGGGAACGAGCGAAAAAAATTCGGCTGCTGACTTTGCAAACAACTCATTTCAAAGGCTCTCTGTTTTTGTAAACAGTCGAGGAAAATGCCTGCATGAAAAATATGGAACAAATTGCCATTTTGCATTGGGTATGTCGATGGCAGCGAAATTCCGCCGGCGAAGAAGTAAACGGAAAACCCTAAAGCGTTCTACTCCGGGAAACAAAGATATTACATTAAAATGCAAGCTTTTTGCCACCATCGAAAACTGATTTGACACTTGGTGGTTGGGTGGGTGGCCAGGCAGCGTTCACGACAGCCGAATCTTTCAAAATTCTCCTCAATATACCAAGTCGTACCTTTTTTTTTGCTGATCATCAATGGATAGCTGTAGAAAGTGCATATAAGTTATCAGATCAGGTTAGTAGTATATAAACCGGGATTTCGGGACCTTTGATGTCGCTAAGCGGGGTCATAAATTAGCTTAATTAGGGTCCCCTGTCAAATTTTAATAGGATTTTAGTAATAAAAGTGCAATTAATTAGGTTCAGCTGTCAAAATCCTGTGATTTTAGTAATAAAAATACAATTTATTGAGGTTAACTCTGAAAGGATAAGTGGAGGGATCGAGGAGCCACTTGAGAAGGGTGCATGCAAATTGATCCTGTACGATCTTGTCCCGTCGAAGGACACTCAACCTCCCCCAATTTAATAGGATACACCGCCAAATGAAAGGGTGCGCGTGCGAGGGAGCGAACCCGCACGATCATGTTCCAACGGAGCGCACAATCCCACACTGAGCCATCCCCCACTTGAAAAGGTCGCGCACAAGCGAACCCACACTCAGCCGTCCTTGACGGAAGAGAGCGAGGAACGAGTTAATTATAAGCCCTCCGTCCGATATGACCTACAGCCAAGTGCTAGGCTTGGTCACGCGGGCACAGGACGCCAGGATGGAAGGGATCTGCGAGGGTGTCTGCATAGTCAGGAAAACTGGGAAAGGAGAGCTCCTTCTGGAGATTAAACGGTCCTTTCAAGTCCAAGCGAGCGGCATTGGGGAGAAGATCGGCAGCGTACTGGGAAGCGGGGTCTCGATTCGCACCCTGACACCGCAGGCCTTGTTTCTGATCCGGAAGGGCACAAGGTGGCTGAGTGCAAGAACCCTGCGCGCTGCTTCAGGTGTGCAGAAGCAAAGAGGAAGGACTCCCCGTCGAGGAGACCCTTGAGAATGGTGCATGCAAATTGATCCTGCACGATCTTGTCCCGTCGAAGGACACTCAACCTCCCCCAATTTAATAGGATACACCGCCACATGAAAGGGTGCGCGTGCGAGGGAGCGAACCCGCACGATCATGTTCCAACGGAGCGCACAAGCAATCCCACACTCAGCCGTCTCCCACTTGAAAAGGTCGCGCACAAGCGATCCCACACTGACCCACCGGATAATTGGTGGGATCGAGAAGACACTTGAGAAGGGAGGATGCAAATTGATCCTCCAGGATCGAGTCCCATCGCAGGACACTCAACCTCCCCCAATTAAATAGGTTACGCCGCCACATGAAATGGAATGGTGTGCGAGGAGAAATCTGATCTTCACCCGCCCCCACACTTGCATGAACAAGGCTCACCATCCCTAAAGTGAGTGCTGTGGGAAAAAAACGAGTGCTGTGGGAATAAACGAACAAGTGTCAACGTAAACGCTCTCCCCACACGCACACCACCCGTCCCATCCGACCGTTACGAGGCGATCTCAAACAAGTCTCCTTCCAGATTATAAAAAAGTACGTTATAAAATCTGATCCTGAGAGAGGAAACTAGGAAGGCGAAAAGGAAGGAAATGGGATGGCGGTCTCGTTCGAATTCGAATTTGTAATCAAACGATTGTGGGTGGAATTTTAGCGATCGGGGGTCAAAAGGGACTCTCACACTTGCTCAAGTGAGTGCTGTGGAAAAAATGCTATATTCCAGCATCCAAAAGCATAACAAAAAAAAACTGGAAAACAAATCCCTCTTTATTCCATTTCCATTAAAATAATGCATACATTTTATGTTTGATTATAATATAATTTTATTTTTCAAGTACAAAGATCAGAACCGGTGTTCCAAGTTTACATACATTTTTATAATTTTAAGTGATTTTTGAGAGCGCACTGCAAAGAAATGGCAGGCACATGTATCAACACCATTGGTGACATCATTATGCGCCCAACAACAACTTGTGAAATGTTGACCATGTGCATATATTTTATATTTATATTTATATTTTAATGACTCCCCCAGATATTCCATATGTTCAGCAAAAATTTGATCTTTATACATTGTCATGAAATTATTTATTCTGATTACAAGGTGTTTGATGGTTGATGAGCTGCTGCTGCTGGCTTTGTAATTGAACGACATCATTTTAGTTGATTCCGTGAACGTCTACTTGCGACAAATTTTAAAATTTGAATGAGGAAATCCTTCTCAAATTGTTACACCATACGTTGAATTAGGTCCGTTAATGGTGTGTATTCCACAAGTCGGTCATGAATGAGAAGGCAATATACCTTTGTATTTAACTCACTTGCTGCAGTTAGCTCAGTGGAAATTTTAACGTCAATCGGTCCCAATTTTACTATCTCATTTTGATGAGACAGATCTATAACCACTAACGGTGCCTTCGCTATGAATTCCTTTGGAGAAAGAAGAGCTCGTGCCTCCCGATTGTAGTAGCTCTCTTGGAATCTTGCATACATATCAGCAAAACGGTTTTCATGATATTTAATTAATTTAGTATTCAAATCCTCACAGGGACAGCCTTCTGAATTTAAATATACTTTTGCATTTCTCAAGTTGTTTGTAATTAATTGTCCATTTAATGTAAAGGCAAGGACAGCGAAGCGTGGTCGTTCCCTGTTTGCCGAAAGCTTGACATTCCAGATATGATGTGTTTCCTGTACCAATGTCGTTCCCTGTAACATCCACAACTTCTGAATGCTAGTGAAAGGGTAGCTTCACTTTTAATTACATTAAACAATTTAATTTTAGTAGTATTACTTGGAACGATGTGGCCATGTATGGCAAGTTTATGAGTTTTACCGTCAACACTTTTAACATACATGTCATCAGTATTTTTAGCAAGCAATATTATTCAATATTACTTTCTTGTAGTCTTCAGGAAATCCCAATAGCATTTTCAAGGAAACTGATAAACTGAAATGTCCTCCTGAAGGAATTTTGTCTCCGCCACTCCACCCAGCATTACGATAATGTACTCCTTCCTGTGGTCCCACTGAGAGAAAGTTCTTATGTGTCGTTGTAATCCCTGTAAATCTTGATTTGTCTATCTCGAAGGCATTTAGCTCATATTTGATCTCGTCAATAAAATGAGCCATGCAAATATTTTTGAGCATCCCATTGACATTATTAGTGCTGCTTGCTCTTGTGTTTGAGTCAATAATTTTGCTAAGTGTTCTTTCAAAGTGGAGAAAACTTTTAGATTTGATTCCTTGACAGGCTTTTCTTGAACATAAAAAATTTCATTCATTTGAATATTAGTTTTTAAACTTTATTTAATATTAAATCCCAGCGATTTTAAAATAAATGTATTTTTTAATGTAAGAGCATGTCGTTTATGTGAAGCTCCTCGAGATGATGATGTCGATGTCGATGTTTTCACTTCAGCTTTAGATTTGATAATGCCATCATTGGAGCGATGTGGAGGCTTTTAATTATAAATAATCATTCTGTTGGTCGCAAGTGAAGCCGAATTGAAACAGTTTCTCCACGCAAGTTATCTAAATCTCCGTTCTGATCAGTTATCCGTACTTCGAGCGTGCTTTCTTGTCTGGTGTTGACAGGTAAATAAATCAAATTTCGTGGTGTAATATTAATTTTATAGCCAGGAGGGACATTGATTCCAAATTCATGAAGCACATGATTTGGTCTATTCCCCACATATGACCCACTAATGATGTTACATTCCAATCTGACAGAATTTATTTTTAAAATATTTACAGGATTTTCTGAGATATACATTTCTTTATCATGTGGCCCTTATTTTCGTTTATTAAGTCCGAATAGCTGTCCAATAGATCGCTCATGATTAAAATAAACTGTTTCATTTTTAGTGGAAACTTGAACTTGAAAGGTGTTGATGTTGCATTTAATTTTTATAGTTATGAAGATCATACTCCTTAAGCTTATTAATAATATATTTTGTGATATCTTCGAGCTCATATGAACCCACAGGTATTTCTATGACTTTATTTCCAATATGAAAGAGATTATTCATGGTGTCAACATTCATTAGAATTGAATGTATAAAAGTCAATCAAAGCACACTCATAATTATGTTTTAGCTCTAATTGTGGGAAAAAGTTTTCAGTTATAACTGATGTGTTTCCAGTTAATGCAATTGTTAATGATGTATTCATTATGAAGCTTGAGAGTAGACTGTCTTTTTTGTCATTCATCTTATTATTCTTATATAAATATTTAATCGAGTACAATGAATTTATCAAGTCCCTTTCTATATCGTCCAGTTTTCATTTCATCATGAAAACGGATTGATTTTTAGCTTCCTGTGGTAACAAAACTGTATCATTTGCTGAGAATGTGTAATATCCCATACCTTTTATAGGCTTAATAAGTTTTTCCAAATATATATTTATATTTCGGTTGATTTAAGCTCTTTGAAAATATATAAATATTTTCAAATTTGAGACCATTTGGACTTTCAATTAAACTTAACATCACATCAATAATACATTCAGTCATAAACCAAATGCGAGGAAGGGTGCTGGTCTAGTAAATAATATAATAAACGGTCTACCATTTGAGGATCATTTACCTGGTTACAATTATTGTGGACCAGGTACAAAGCTAGAGAAACGATCGCGGGATTAATGATCTAGATGAGGCGTGTAGATTACATGACATTGCCTATTCAAATAGTAAGGACTTAGCTGAACGACATAAAGCAGATTCGATTTTAATTCAATCCGCTTGGAACCGTGTCAGATCGGCGAATGCTAGCATTGGTGAGAAAGCAGCTGCATTCTTAATGACAAATATGAATAAAGCTAAAGAAAAAGTTTGGGATGGGAATAAAGCAACAGAAAAAGAAAGTAGAAAAAAATCCCTTGCTTCAATAATCAAACAGGCTACCACCGAATTAAAAAAGCACAAGCCGCTTGACATAATGAATGCAGTTAAAGTTGTACGCAAAACAGTAAATAAATCAATGGGATGTAGGAAAAATGTTGTAATTCCACGGGTTATAACCGTCCCCAAAATTGGAGGTTTCTTACCACTGGTCCCTATTTTAACTGCCCTTAGTTCTATCGGCAGTTTAGCGTCCGGAAGTGCAGCAATAGTTAAGACTATCAACGCAAAGAACACAAAGGAACAACTTCAGGAAAACCAGAGACACAATAGAAAAATGGAATCGGTAGCGTTAGGAGAGGGATTGTATCTACAACCATATAAAAAGGGTTATGGTATATAATTTTACAAAAATAAAACTAAATAAAAACGCAATCAAAAAAACTAATAAGTATGCTGCCCAAACGAGCGCTATCTAATATTGATATATTGAAGTTTGCGATTAAAAGGAGTGTGGAATAATTAATTTAGCAGACTCATCTTCAAAAGGAACGCATTGGGTAGCGTACTATTACAATAAAAGGTTATATAATAGCTTGTACTATGACAGCTTTGGCAACTTAAATCCACCATTAGAAGTAGTTAAATACTTAGGAAAAAACATCAGATATAATTATAATCAATTTCAAAAATTCGGGACAGTCAATTGTGGTCATTTGTGTCTTCAATTTTTGTTGGACTGCAATACGACCAATGTTCTATCTACTTAAAATTGTGAATGTAATCTGATTGTTTACACTCACAAGAGGATGTCTCCCTTAAATCCCTACACACACCACATGTGGTTCTTAGTGGTAGGAGACATGTGCTCTCTGACGGATATAAAATCTGCTAGCGCGACTAGGAAAATATCATTCACATCGCCGTCTCAACTGCAGCAACAGCAACTAGTAGCCGCATCAGCACCATCTGCAACATCAACCGCACCAGCAGATCTCCAAACAGCTCCAGCACCACCAGCTCTCCAACAGCTCCACCAGCACCACCAGCGACATCAGCTCTCCACCACCTCTCCATCAGCTCCACCAGCTCCAACACAATCATCAACACCACCATCAAAATGAATACGAAGACCACTTCTTCATCAACCTCCACTACCGTACCCATCCCGACCACCAATTTGCCTGCTGGAGTGACGCAGGACGATCTCGATGCCCTATTGAAGGATATAGAGGAGGATCCGCTAATGACGGCTTTAAACGCATACAGACTGAAGAGGACATTACCATTAAAGGACCTTCCATCAAATATGGATTTCGACATTTTGTCGGCGAAGAGGGTACAAGGACAATATGGTTCCAGAATCAAGATGGAGCTCCTAAACAAATATGTATACCCCTGCCAGACAGGTATACAAATATAAATAACGATTATTTCAATTTGTTTTCAGAAAACAAATATTTTCTAATCAAAAGGGATGATGGGAACATTGATTTTGGAAGTAGAGTGAGTAGTATATAAATGAGAGTTCTGGCTCAATTGGGGTGTAATTAATTAAGAGAAGTTGACAGGTGATCGTGGGATTATGTAAATGAGATCCAGAAATTTTGGGGTGACGCGAGGGTGTTTGTCAGGTGTTGTTAGATGTGGCGTGACGAGCGATCAAGATTGGGGGTGGCTGAGACGTGTGATGGTTGAGAAAAGTCGCCCTCAAATTCCACCGGTGACTTTCTCAAAAGGAATTCACCCTCAGTAAGTGATCGCTGGGTGTTCGTCAGGTGTTGTTAGATGTGGCGTGACGAGCGATCAAGATTGGGGTGGCTGAGACTTGGGATGGTTGAGAAAGTCGCCCTCAAATTCCACCGGTGACTTTCTCAAAAGGAATTCACCCTCAGTAAGTGATCGCTAATGCCAGCTGCTTCAGCTGGGAATTAGGTTGTCAATTAACGTGGCGTGTGACATAAGTAAGCTAAAAGTGTCATAGAGAAAACAGGGAAAACGATTAAGGGTCTCGGCATGTCTTAGAAATAAAAACCCTCTTTTGGAGTTTGACTAAAAGGAGTCGTATGCTATAAAACTGAAACTGAAACTGAAAAATAGAAGGTTAAAAGGCAGCTGTTTGTTAGTTTGGTTGAGTGGTTCGGGGGGATGATTATAGCGTGATCAAGGTTCAAAATAAAACGGTGAAGAGTGTGATAGAGGAATCGGATGGATGAGGGATCGAGTGCGGATTCATTAACGCCCCCGTTTTGTTTGTCTCAGAAAATAAACACCCTCAACCTAAGGATTCGGTTTGTGATGATCTTCTTTTCAACCAATGGGTGTTGATGATGAATTTTTGAGGGTTTGACTTGTGAGCGAAAACTGTGAGAATGAAATTTGGCGAGGGTCGAGTGAGGATCAGAATCCTTTGTTTGAGTTGTTTGACTGGAAACAAAATCTTGAAAAAGAAAACCCACCCCAGAATAAGAAAACACTTGGAATTTGAATAGAAATATGTTTATTTAGATTTATTGACCGGCTTTCTTATACACTAAGTACTAAGCCTCCATATCGATGATTTTTTACTGAAAAAAGGAGGCTCCAAATACAACCGAGTTATTATGCAATTTACAAAACGTAAAATTATCACCATAAAGCGTTTTATAAAACATAAACATGTTTCTTGTATCAGATATAATTCAAATGGTCCTTAAAAATTTCATCACCAAAATTGTGAAGGTGTTCGTCAGACATAAATTCTCCAAATTCTTCCAGGGGTTGAGTGAGGGAGTCTGAATGTGTGGGTTATCCGAACCCCTAATTTTCACCTGGGAAATAAGGGTCCCTTGATTTACCACGCTTCCTTTTGGTTTGTCTCTGAAAAGGGAAAACGCATCCGGGGTCGATGCGAAACAAAATAAGTGAAGAGTAAGAAGTCGGAATGTGTGGGATTCCCGAATACCTAATTTTCGCCCTCTAACTTCCTTACATATAACCTATTTTTCTAAAGTTATTTGTTGAATATATTTTCTAGTTAGCTTAAAGATCCAAAAAATTTTAAATTTGACAGAGCTGGTATTGTTGCTGTTGTTGTTATTGTTTATTGTTGTTGTTGTTTATTGTTGTTGTTGTTTACAGTTGTTGTTGTATATAGTTCTTATTGTTTATAGGGGCTGTTGTTTATTGTTGTTTTTAGTTGTTGTATTGTTTTGTTGTTTATTGTTTATTATTGTTTATTGGTGTTGTATTGATGGTATTAAGGCTGGTAAGTCTTCAGAAACACGGCGCCAATTAACCGTTCATTAGAATCATTTGAACTAGTAAATGATCTTCCTAATTTTTTGTCTGACTGTGATGTACACCTTTATGCAGATGCTGCCCAACTATATGTAAATCGTCCCCTAAACCATATCGATGAATGTGTAAATGTTAGCAACCATGAAATCCAAAATTTAACAACTGGGCGAAGGCGAACGGGCTGCATTTAAATCCTACTAAAACAAAAACCATAATAGTTTACAAAAAATCGCAAAGCCCCAGGTTGCTTCCACAAGTCGTCGTAAATAATGTAGTTATTCCCTTATGTTGAACAGGCCACAAACCTGGGCATAGAATTTAACTCCACTTTGACATGGGATGATCATATTACCAAGGCCTGTGGGAAAATGTACGGTATGCTCAGGCAGCTATCTCTGACTCAAAAGCTTATTCCTCAGAATATCAATATGCTAGTGGCCAAAACGTGCATAATACCAACCCTCTTCTACGGCATTGAAATTTTCGCATCCACCGACGCAGCAAGCATGCATAAGCTGAAATTTGCATTTAACTCAGTAGCGCGTTACATTTTTAACTTAGATCACAGTGCACACGTTACAGGCTATGCATTTAAGATCTTAGATCTAAGAACTGTCTTCTTTCTACAGAAATGAGCCACAATACCCAATAGATCTTTTGCAAATGTCTTAATCCGCTAGAACAAATAATATTATCTGCTAAAGGCTAAAACTTGCAGCGGCTGAGAAGCATTTCTTTATACAGACTGTTCCCTATTGGAATGAAGTTCCCAACAATTTAAAAAATATTAGGAACCATACACACTTTAAATCTAAACTATTAATGTATCTTAAAGGCACACTTTAACTTTAATCTAATCTTAATTTTAAGTCAGATGACTTCCATTATTTCAATTCATATATATTTATTATTCTTTTTCATATTTTGTATTTTGTTTTTTCAAATGATCCCCCGTTTTGTTTCCCAACTGTTTAAATATACTAAACATTTCTATGTATGTTTAGTGTGAAAGATTTTATAATGTTAGTATGTAAGACAAAATGATTAATGTAAAATGTAATAACACAGAGTGACTGGTGCCATAACTTAAAAGCTTGAATTAGCTTGTAGGACCAGGATAAAACGAAAATAAAATAAAATTAAATTAAAAAATTAGAATACGTACTAAATAAAATAAATAAATAAAAAAGACTGTTATGCTTGTGTATGTTATAAAATCAAAAAAAAAAAAAAAAAAAAAAAGTTAGAGTCTCAAAATATGAACCCCTAAAAAAACTATTTTTAAAAAACTTAATTTTTTTTTTTTTTTTTCTAAACTTTATTAAATATTTTAAAATTAACAAGAAAGGAAGCTAACTTCGGAAAGTTGAAGTTTGTGTAACCTTGCAGTCTGCAATTGGATCATTGAAAATCTATACATTTTGGTAAAATTGAACAAATTTCGAAGTTTGTAAATTTGTGTAACACACTTTACATGTTTACAAGTTAGTGTACCATATATATATATATATAAATATATATTTTTCTTCTATGGTAGCTATTTGAAAGTGTTCAATTTAGTGAAACATCTATATTTATGGAAATAGAAAGTCTTCTTTTTTGCAAAGTTTTATTCAGGTTGCTTTAAAACTGAGGGACTAGCTTGCGGAGCTAGATCGACTCGGCTACTGATGCTGATCAAGAATACATATGTATACTTTATAGGGTCGGCGTTGCAAACTTCTGGCTAACATTATAATACTCTGAAAAGGTATACAAATTAAAATTTCAAATACAGCAACTAGTTTTTTAATGATCAAATTTTGAGATATAATTAATCCAAGCTTGTCAAACAAAGATACACAGAAAGCCTCGTAACTGAATTTGATATTGAAAGATTTTGAAGTTCAAGACCAGATGTTGCATGAGTAGTGAATAAGTTTCGAGTATGACTGATAATTTTCATTATTGTACTGCAATTACATCTTTTGCAGTTTCTTGTTTTAAACTAAATAAATTATTATGTAACACTAATATATAAATTAATTTAGTTTAAAACAAGACACTGCAAAATATTAATTTATAAAATAAAGTAGCAATCCCATAGCAGTTTCGCCCGCTCAGCAAAAAAAAAAAAACCCTGAGGTCAGATGTTTATATCCCCTTTGATTGACTTAAATCAAATAATCATATTCTATAGCTGGCATATACTTGCACACTGTGCTGCCAAATTTATTAAAACATCAAAATAATCATTTCCGATGCCTGCAATGCATTTTGTGTAGATTGTGTGTCCTTAGTTCACTTTTCTGCTGCGCCTTTTCTTTTGGCTGTGTTGGATAAACCATATTAAATTTAAACGTTTGATTGTAGAATTTGTTTGTTTCGTTCCCCAAAACTGTATAGCACTGATTAATTATACTAATTCTCTGAGGATCTTAACTGCTTTCTTTATGTACAATGGCTGGTTAAAGGGAATTTGAAAAAAATTATTTCTAGGCATACGTCTCAGAACAAAGTGTAGTAGGAAAACAAAATAGAATAAAAAGGGTTTGACCCGTGGTCGAACCCAGTTTCTCCCCTTTTGGTTAGAAACGGCTGGCGAAAACTGCATTAGGGGAGTACTATGAAATGCAAATTTTGGGAAAATGCGAATGTTCCAGACTTTCTAGTAGGCCGATTAAAAATCCTTTCTTAGTGTGCATCTTTAACCAACAACACAGGATAAAAAAAAAAAAAGGGGAGACAATACTTAAGAAAAGCGTTAGAGATATATATATATATATATATATATATATATATATATATATATATATATATATATCAGTCAATTTATATATATATATATATATATATATATATATATATATATATATATTTACATTACTTAACATATTTACAGATACCATGATTGATTGTAATAAATCCAATATTTCTTCTTTGAGATAAAGTGAGAAGAAATCTTCTTGGAAAAATCATTCTCAATTTTTCTGGGTGTACGACTTATGTATATTATTCACAAATTGTAGGAGATTCTGTAATAGATTCTATAGTTTCTGATTTGAGTGTCTGTGACTTTAGAATAATACTATAATAAAACGATACGATGGAGTGTAATTAACAGGGACTGAAATTTTTATAAGTTTGATTGTGAAAATAATTATTATTTCATAAGTTTTATTTTTGATCAAATATTATGATTATTTTATGATTACTATCATTATTATTGTCATTATTATTATTATCATTATATGCAATTTATTTCTCCATTATCACTCACAGATTTATAACTTACATTATTTGTATCCTTATTTGCAAGAATAAGGAGAATATAATAACTGTACTATTATTTTCGAACATTAAATGCAAATCTGAAAATAATCATTATTTCATGAGTTTTATTATTTATTTCTTATTAGTCCCTTTAAAAATAATCATTATTTTACATGTTTCATTATACCCTTGTACGGTATTATAATTTTGACATGATATTTGCAACGCAGTGAAGGCGGCATCTCCGAGCCCATAAAGTATATATATTCTTGAACAGCATCACCAGCCGAGTCGATCTAGCCATGTCCGTCTGTCTGTTCGTCTGTCGGTTTCTACGCGAACTAGTCTCTCAGTTTTTGAGTTATCGAGCTGAAATTTTCAGCATAGTCTTATTTCTTAAGCACGCAGTATATATGTCGGAACGGCCGAAATCGGACTACTATATCCTATAGCTGCCATAGGAATGATGCCGAAATTAATGTAAAAAAAAATTTAACTTCTCTGTTTTTAAACTTATTTCTACAAATTTTGAGATATAGCAGTTTTTTACGGTTTTCATTTTTTTAAGATTGAACAACTATATCATATAGCTGCCATAGAAGCGATCAGTCAATTTATATGAACATGTAAAATTCTACATGTAAAATGTACAATTTACAAAATTCGAAATTTTTCAACATTACTAAAATGGTTCGATTTTTAATGATCCAATTGCAGACTGCGAGGGTATACCAACTTCGGTTTACCGAAGTTAGCTTTCTTTCTCGTCTTTTAACTCATTAGGATATCATAATATATTGAAAAAAAAAAATACATATTATAGATGTTGCAGACTATGGTGTCAATGCATAAATTACCCTTAAGGAAGATGGAGAATGGTAAAATTCTTGCCCTCGTAAAATTTAACAAATGTTTCTATTTATCTTTGTAATTAGTTTTTTTTCGAATAAAACAAAAATACAAATAGTCCGTGGTAATCAATCATTTGGTATTCTTAATGAAATTACTTTTTTAATCAGAATTTTTATTTTGATTTTATATCATCTTTAGACAGATAAACACTACGCATCAGTAACCGACGTTGGAAGGGAATTAGAAAGCAGCTTGAAAAATAAGTACTGAAATTAGAATGAGAATTGCGAATGAAGATCAGGCTCTGTATCTCTATTTTGTATGTAGGCAAAAGTATCTTTCACATCTAGGTTTAAAAAAACCAACAAGAAAGATCCTAGTTGAACAAAACTTTGATTGTTGCAATTTATGAGAAAAACAGCAACCTAGAAGTACAAATTCCTTTCAGATTTTTTCTTTTACCTTCTTTATAGATAACAAGTAAGAAAGCTATAGTCTGGTGTGCTCGACTGTGAGATACCCGGTACCCAAACTTCACTTCCCGAACAAACACTCTGTCGAATTAGAACAATCGTTAATTAAAAACAAGTTGGAAAGTGACAGTCGAGTGTGACAGAGTGTGAAATACCCGATACCCTGAATGAATTTTGACAAATGAAGACAAATGTTGCTGAAGACATTTTGAGCACCTCCAAAAAAAGACTAATGTTGCTAGGGACATGTTAAGCAACACGCATGGGCTGTGTCAAAACAAAAGAAGAAGAATGCACAGAAACTTTATTTTTCAAGAACTTCCTTGTTAATCGTCTGATTTCACTTAAATTGGTAGAGGATGTCCGCACAAATGTATTTATTTCATATGTATTTACTTTAAAAAAACTTTTGTTTCCGTTAATATAAGGTATGTACTAAATATAAATTGTATGTTCTTGACGTGTTTTTTCATGTGTAGCTAAAAATTGTGCTTTTTGTGAGTTGCTTTTGCAAGACTTGCTTTTAAGCAGTTTACTGTCTTTATTGGACTGTAACTAACTTTATTCAATCGTATTCAAGCTAAGTTTAGTATTTATGCAAATTGGGAGTCTTTGTGGTGTGAAAATGTCTAAAATGATAACCAACTACGTCCAACTCTTAAGTCTGTTGCATTTGTAAGCGTATACTTTTTTCCATGTGGCTTGGCGAAAATGTCGCATCAAAAAAGTGGTTAGCACTGAATGAATTTGTGTTTGGCACAATTCTGAAGAACAGAAACTTGTCAGAAAACGACATTAAAGAGGAAAAAAAAATTGGCTAATTTTGTAAGCATGCTTTCTGAGAACTGGAAGGCTTCCCATTATAATGCCAAGTTTTTTGAGACAAGAAATCATGATTATTCAGATTCCGATTAAATATCACATTGATTTGTTAAAATTAAAAAAAATTTACTAAAACTGAACAATTAAAAAAAAAGATCACCAACTTATACTGCATGTAAATATATGATTTTTATAACATTTGTATGAAAGCTGTGGGAAATACCTAAGGTAGGAAACTGAAACTTAGAGGATTTGCGTAAAATTATTTAAAAACTATAATTACAAAGTTTCATTAAAATATCATTCATTACATTCACAATTTTAAGTAGCTAGAACATTGGTCGTATTGCAGTCCAACAAAAATTGAAGACACAAATGACCACAATTGACTGTCCCGAATTTTTGAAATTGATTATAATTATATCTGATGTTTTTTCCTAAGTATTTAACTACTTCTAATGGTGGATTTAAGTTGCCAAAGCTGTCATAGTACAAGCTATTATATAACCTTTTATTGTAATAGTACGCTACCCAATGCGTTCCTTTTGAAGATGAGTCTGCTAAATTAATTATTCCACACTCCTTTTAATCGCAAACTTCAATATATCAATATTAGATAGCGCTCGTTTGGGCAGCATACTTATTAGTTTTTTTGATTGCGTTTTTGTTTGGTTTTATTTTTGTAAAATGATATACCATAACCCTTTTTATATGGTTGTAGATACAATCCCTCTCCTAACGCTACCGATTCCATTTTTCTATTGTGTCTTTGGTTTTCCTGAAGTTGTGCCTTTGCGTTCTTTGCGTTATTGATAGTCTTAACTATTGCTGCACTTCCAGACGCTAAACTGCCGATAGCACTAAGGGCAGTTAAAAAAGGGACCAGTGGTAAGAAACCTCAAATTTTTGGGACGGTTATAACCCGTGGAATTACAACATTTTTCCTACATCCCATTGATTTATTTACTGCTTTGCGTGCAACTTTAACTGCATTCATTATGTCAAGCGGCTTGTGCTTTTTTAATTCAGTGGTAGCCTGTTTGATTATTGAAGCAAGAGACTTTTTTACTACTTTCTTTTTCTGTTGCTTTATTCACATCCCAAATTTTTTCTTTAGCTTTATCATATTTGTCACCAAGAATGCAGCTGCTTTCTCACCAATGCTAGCATTCGCCGATCTGGCACGGTTTCAAGCGGATTGAATTAAAATCGAATCAGCTTTATGTCGTTCAACTAAGTCCTTACTATTTGAATAGGCAATGTCATGTAATCTGCACGCCTCATCTAGATCATTAATCCCACAATCACCGCGTGCTAATCGTTTCTCTAGCTTTGTACCTGGTCCACAATAATTGTAACCAGGTAAATGAGCCTCAAATGGTAGAGCGTTTATTAAATTATTTACTAGACCAGCACCCTTCCTGGCATTTGCTTTATGACTGAATGTATTATATAAATGATTTCCCATTTTATATCAACCTCAATTATCGAATGAATGTCAATGAATGAAGACTTAACTCTATAACATGCGTTTATTAAGGCAAAATAAAACCATTATAGTAAGAAACATTGAAGGTGGTGGGCATGGTGATAAAAAACATCTGCGACACAGCTCCTTGTTACCGAACACAATTAGAGCATTAATTGTCGGTCCATCTAATTGTGGAAAAACAAACGTGATGTTAAGTTTAATTGAAAGTCCAAATGGTCTCAAATTTAAAAATATTTAAATATTTTCAAAGAGCTTATATCAACCGAAATATGAATATTTGGAAAAACTTATTAAGCCTATAAAAGGGATGGGATATTTCACATTCTCAGCAAATTATACAGTTTTGTCACCACAGGAAGCTAAAAATAACTCCGTTTTCATTTTTGATGATATCGCGTGTGAAAAACAGGAGAATATTAGAAACTTTTTCTGTATGGGACGTCATAAAAATATAGATTCATTTTATTTGTCACAAACGTATTCACATATTCCAAAACATTTAATACGTGATAATGCGAATTTTTTGATTATATTTAAACAAGACGATTTAAACTTGCGCCACATATATCGAGATCATGTAAATAGTGAAATGGATTATAATACATTTATGAATATTTCACGAAAGTGTTGGGAAAATAAATTTGAATTTTTAATAATCTCTAAGGATGATGAAATGAAAACTGGACGATATAGAAAGGGATTTGATCAATTCATTGTACTCGATTAAATATTTATATAAGTATAATAAGATGAATGAAAAAAAAGACAGTCCACTCTCAAGCTTCATAATGAACAATTGCTTTAACTGGAAACACATCAGTTATAACTGAAAACTTTTTCCCTCAATTAGAGCTAAAACATAATTATGAGTGTGCTTTGATTGACTTTTATACATTCAATTCTATACCGAATGTTGAATAATCTCTTTCATATTGGAAATAAAGCCATAGAAATACCTGTGGGTTCATATGAGCTCGAAGATATTACAAAATATATTATTGATAAGCTTAAGGAGTATGAACTTCATAACACTATAAAAATTGAATGCAACATCAACACCTTTCAAGTTCAAGTTTCCACTAAAAATGAAACAGTTTATTTTAATCATGAGCGATCTATTGGGCAGCTATTCGGATTTAATAAACGAAAATTAAGGCCACATGATAAAGAAATTTATATCTCAGATAATCCTGTAAATATTTTAAAAATAAATTCTGTCAGATTGGAATGTAACATCATTAGTGGGTCATATGTGGGGAATAGACCAAATCACGTGCTTCATGAATTTTGAATCAATGTCCCCCCTGGCTATAAAATGAATATTACACCACGACATTTGATTTATATACCTGTCAACACCAGACAAATAAACACGCTCGAAGTACGGATAACTGATCAGAACGGAGACTTAGTTAATTTGCGTGGAGAAACTGTTTCAATTCGGCTTCACTTGCGACCAACAGAATGATTATTTATAATAAAAAGCCTTCACATCGCTCCAATGATGACACTATCAAATCTAAAGCTGAAGTGAAAACATCGACATCGACATCATCATCTCGAGGAGCTTCACATAAACGACCTGCTCTAACATTAAAAAATAAATTGATTTTAAAATCGCTGGGATTTAATATTAAATAAAGTTTAAAAACTAATATTCAAATGAATGACATTTTTTATGTTCAAGAAAAGCCTGTCAATGATCAAAGCATTGTCAAGAAATAATATCACAGCTATTATCCATATACACAAAACTTCCAAACAAATGATGAAGTTCGTATCACAATACAGAACCAAGATTTATATGTCCTTCCAAAATTATTGATACAAATACAGGAGCAAGCAGCACTAATAATGTCAATGGGATGCTCAAAAATAATTGCATGGCTCATTTTATTGATGAGATCCGTTATGGCATAAACGGCTTTGAATTAGACAAATCAAGGTTTACAGGGATTACATCGACAATGAAGAATTTTCTCTCAGTGGGACAACAGGAAGGAGTACATTATCGTAATGCTGGGTGGAGTGGCGGAGACAATATTCCTTCAGGAGGACATTTCAGTTTTTCAGTACCATTGAAAATGCTGCTGGGATTTGCTGAAGATTACAAGAAAATAATATTGAACTGTAAACATGAGCTCATTATATTGCTTGCTAAAAATACTGATGCCATGTATGTTAAAAGTGTTGACGGTAAAACTCATAAACTTGCCATACATAGCATAAGTTGGAAGATCCCCCACATCGTTCCAAGTGATGCTACTAAAATTAAATTGTTTAATGTAATTAAAAGTGAAGCTACCCTTCCACTAGCATTCAGGAGTTGGGATTGTTATATAAATCCGACATTGGTACAGGGAACACATCATATCTGGAATGTCAAGCTTTCGGCAAACAGGGAACGACCACGCTTCGCTGTCCTTGCCTTTACATTAAATGGACAATTAATTACAAACAACTTGAGAAATGCAAAAGTATATTTAAATTCAGAAGTCTATCCCTATGAGGATTTGAATATTAAATATCATGAAAACCGTTTTGCTGTATTGTATGATATGTATGCAAGATTCCAAGAGAGCTACTACAATCGGGAGGCACGAGCTCTTCTTTCTCCAAAGGAATTCATTGCGAAGGCACCGTTGGTGGTTATAGATCTGTCTCATCAAAATGAGACCGTAACATCGGGACCGATTGACGTTAAAATTTCCACTGAGCTAACTGCAGCAAGTGAGGTGAATACAAAGGTATATTGCCTTCTCATTCATGACCGACTTGTGGAATATACCCCATTAACGGGCCTTATTCAACGTATGGTCTAACAATTTGAGAAGGATTTCCTCATTCAAATTTTAAAATTTGCCGCAAGTAGACGTTTACGGAGTCAACTAAAACGAGAAAGAAAGCTAACTTCGGTAAACCGAAGTTGGTATACCCTTGCAGTCTGCAATTGGATCATTGAAAATCGAACCATTTTAGTAATGTTGAAAAAATATAGAATTTTGTACATTTTACATTTTACATGTAGACTTTTACATTTTCATATAAATCAACCGATCGCTTCTATGGCAGCTATATGATATAGTGGTCCGATCTTAATGAAATTAAAACCGTAATTCAAGAAGCATTAAAATCTGCTATATCTCAAAATTTATAAAAATACGTTGAAAAACAGAGAAGTTAAAATTTTTTGTACATTTATTTCGCCATCATTCCTATGGCAGCTATAGGATATAGTAATCCGATTTCGGTCGTTCCGACATATATACTGCGTGCTAAAGAAATAAGACTATGCTGAAAATTTCAGCCCGATAGCTCAAAAACTGAGAGACTAGTTCGCGTAGAAACCGACAGACGGACAGACAGACAGACAGACGGACATGGCTAGATCGACTCGGCTGGTGATGCTGATCAGGAATATATATACTTTATGGGGTCGGAGATGCCTCCTTCACTGCGTTGCAAACATCTGGTCAAAATTATAATACCCTCTGCAAGGGTATAATGATGTCGTTCAATAACAAAGCCAGCAGCAGCAGCTCATCAACAATCAAACACCTTGTAATCAGAATAAATAATTTCATGAAAATGTATAAAGATCAAATTTTTCCTGAACATATGGAATATCTGGAGGAGTCATTAAAATATTTGAATAAGAGGATGGCTGATACACCGATGGTTTCGAATGCACATGGTCAACATTTCACAAGTTGTTGTTGGGCGCATAATGATGTCACCAATGTTGTTGATACATGTGCCTGCCATTTTTTTGCAGTGCGCTCACAAAAATCACTTAAAATTATAAAAATGTATGTAAACTTGGAACACCGGTTCTAATCTTTGTACTTGAAAAGTAAAATTATATTATACTCAAAAATAAAATGTATGCATTATTTTAATGGAAATGGAAGTAAGGAAGGGGATTTGTTTTTCAGTTTTCCAGTTTTTTTTTGTATGGATGCTGGAATATAGCATTTTTTCCATAGCACTCACTTGAGGGTATGTGAGAGTCCCTTTTGACCCCCGATCGCTCAAATTCCACTCACAATCGTTTGGTTACAAATCCTGCAATTATATTGAAAATTGGAAAGTAATATTATAAACACTTACCGTAAATCGCAAATATTATCTAAAATAGAAATGTTATCATATTATGACTTATAAATAAATAAAATCTGAAATGATAAATATTATATTTTATATATTTACGTATACATATCAGATCTGAAATAAGAGTAATATATTATTTATTTTATTAGGGCAATTGCTTACCTTATTTTCTTAATATATCTGAAATTGAAATGAATTAACTTATGTAATAATAGATATGTTTTGCTTACCTTCCATACGTATTATAATGAATTTCACAACTGCGTCAAGCAAATTTCTTAATACAACTGAAGCAAATAACAAAGAAAACGAAAAACCCAAGCTCGCGTTTTTTCATTCTCTTTTCTTCTTATTTGTTTGTGCGTTTCTTTCCTTTTTTATTCTCTTATTTTCGTTTCAAATGGTGGTTTCCGAAATAATGCATCTTTTTACGTTCTAAGAGAAGCGACGATCGCAGTGATATGAAAGAAAAATAGAACAGCAAACAACAACAAACATTGGTTTCCGATAGAATACATATTTATGCGTTCTAAGAGAAGCGACGATTGCACTTATATGAAAGAGACAGAGAATAAAAACAACAATAAATCCTGTTTTCCGATAAAATGCATATTTATGCGTTTTGAGAGAAGCTACGATTGCACGGACCCGAAACTATAAAAAAAAAAGCCGACCGTTCGGAAAGCGCTCGGGTAATTTACTTCCAAAATAACGTATATTTATGCGTTCATAGAGAAGCCACAGCTGCACATAATATTTATTTTATAACTAATTTCTTCGCTTCTAATATACCAACAAAATAACACATCTTATTGCACACATCTAATATGCATTATATCATAGTTCTAGCCATTTTTGAGCTAGAATTAGCGGCAGAGGTGTTCTGTTGAACAACCCGTTCTACAAGGTCCGACTGGGTGTCGCAGTGAGAATAACGGGGGCCTACAGTATTTATGCTTTGTAAATTTGGTGTTGTCAAGCAGAATGTTCTGGAAGGTCAAGGAGAAAAGGAAATGTCACCGGTCCCGTTAGGTTTGCATGTTATGTGTGTGAAAAGTCGAATGCAAAGCATGGTAACAGAGAGGAACAGAGACAGACTGATGCCAAGTGATGTCTGTTCGTAAGGCGCTAGACCCTTGTAAGAGGGAGATGACTAGAGAGCCACAGAATTATAACAGGTGCAGAAAATAGGAAAGCAGAAAGCAAGCGCAGGAGAAGCGAACCGAACTCGATGCTTATTTCTGACTTCAGCTAAACGGTAAACTAAGTGAAATGGAGCACATGAACTTAACTCCTACATATACAATTTATGTTTTGTTTCTCTCAATTGTGTCTGTAAGATATGATTGTTGTCATTGTTTAATAGTTTTATGTTGTTTACTAAGTCACTTAAAATGTCGAACATATCTTTTTAATTAATTATGTGTACTATTATGTCTGTTGCCGTTACTATCAGACGTGCTCCGGCTTTCGTTTTCGTTTTTTTTTTTTTTTTTTTTTTTGTAGACCAAAAACCTACGTTTTTGTTTTTAGGTGCTCCGGTTTTTACAAACTTTTTGTCATCGTTTTTTTTATCGAAATATTGAATTGTTTATATTGCTCAAACAGTTATCTTGTTTGTTTTGAGAAGTAAGCGGAAAGTTCAAGTGCTTTTAGTTTTTATACCCGGTACCCATAGGGTACAAGGGTATTATAAGTTTGTGCCAACCGAGAATGTATGTAACAGGCGGAAGGAGAAATCTCCGACCCTATAAAGTATATATATTCTTTATCAGCGTCACCAGCCAAGTCGATTTAGCTATGTCCGTCTGTCCGTCTGTCCGTCCGTGTGAAACAACAGATCTCAGAGACTATAAGAGCTAGAGTTGCCAAATTTGGTGACAACATTGGAATCTGTTGCACGCAGATTTGGCCACGCCCACTTCCGCCCTCAAAAATCATAAAAAACGTTAAATAAGCTAAACTCGTTTTTTTCGGGTAAAAGTTAATAAATAAAAAAAATGAATAAAATAGAGCGGACGTTTCCTGAAAATTTCAGTAAAATCGGATGATAAACATGGGAGATATTAGCAATAAGGTTTGAATTTTAACACACCGCCCTAAGGCACTGCTGTTGCAAGCTGTAGCCGACAGGTGGCGCATTGGAGCCTTGGGCGTGCGATATAATGGCGACAATGTATGTATGTACAATGTATGTATGTACAATTTTAATTTGCCTTTTAGTGTGAAGCGCAAACGTTTAAGTACCGGGTATTTCACAGTCGAGCACAGTCGACTGTAGCTTTCTTACTTGTTTTTAAATGTTTGTTTTAATGCCAAATAAAGGCATAAATTGTTTTTTATCGGTCCAAAAGGGCTGCCACCCTGTGATGATATGACTTTTATACTTTTTATTTGGTAAAAATACCATTTGAATTTTCCAAGCACTTCGAACAGATTGTTTTGTTTCACCAACAGTATGGCAGTACTGCCAATTAAAACGAAAGATGTTGTTGCCGACGACAGATATAATTTTTTCCGAATTCAAGGTGGGGTCAGAAAAGAATTATTTAAAAGTAAATTCGAACTGGATTGATCTTCTGATGGTATGAAATAAAGATCAATAGACCAACGAGAACTGATTTGATGTCATAAAAGGCATTTACTTTTCATTTCGACAAGACAAACTTGCCCGTTTTTGAAATCGAAAATGTCTTGTGAAAGTGAAAAAGGGAGCACCGATTTTTCGTTTTCGAAAATGAAAACGAGAGAATCTTGTAAAAGTAAAAACCGGAGCCTGCCTGTATATCTTGGTTTTTCATATTTATTTTCAAAACTTTTTTTCTATTCTTCCTAAGACACCACTAAAACATGGTTTTTAAACGCTTCAACTGCTTCTTCCTGCGATGAAAACGTTGATCACGTAATTTTTTTTTTATATAAGAAAACAAAAAGAATTCATTTGGTGCCAAGTCATTAGAAGTCATTAGATGCCATTAGATGCCACTGTAAGGTCATTAGATGCCACTGTAAGGTGGATGACCCATCAATTCAATATTTTGAGTGCCCAAAAAGTCATTTGTTTGCTTGGACTTGTGAGAACTTGCATTGTCGTGGTGGAGAATGATTCGCCTTCGGTTGTTGGTAGAACTTATGCCCAAGAATGCCTGAATCTCACGGTATGTAAAATGTCGATCTTGCTCAATCATTATGCGCACTGCATCGACATTTGCTGGCACAACAACTGTTTTTGAACGACCTTCGGGAGATGCGACCACGTGAAAATTCATTGTACTAGTTTTGTAGAGTCCTTAAGGATGGTGTTTGGTCGTCATATATCGATTTAAGTTCATAGATGCATTCTCTGAGAAAAATAATCGCACAAAAACAATTACTCCATGATTTTGCCAAAATAACCTTTACAAGTCACTGTAAACAACAAAAATATTACTAGTACTTTAAACTGTTCTGAGTGAATTCATATTGAACAAGAATAAAAGCTAACTTCGGTAAGCCGAAGTTTGTATACCCTTGCAGTCTGCAATTGGATAATTAAAAGTCGATACATTTTGGTAATATAGAAAAAATAGCGAAATCAACCGATCGCTTCTATGGCAGCTATATGATATAGTTGTTCGATCTTAATGATTTTAAAACCATCATTCTGAATCCGTAAAAACCAGCTTTATCACCAAATTTATAAAAATACGTTGAAAATAGACAAGTTATAATTTTTTTATAAATTTTCCGATCATTCCTATGGCAGCTATAATATATAGCGGTCCGATTTGCATGAAATTTAAAATGTATAGTTATAATATATTTAAAGGATTATATATATTTAAGAAGAGCCCAATATCTTCAAAAATAGCGAACATATAACATATAACATTTTAGCCCTATCGTTCTTATAGCATTATGACACTGCATTAAAAACTTTATTCATTGGCGTATTCATTAGAGGCGTATTGAACAATCTGCCTCCAATCCACTCTAGTTGAATAATTTGTAATTTATTTTTGTTAACGTTACTATTAATCGTCACAAAATTTGAAATCAGAAACTTTTGAAGTTGAAGGTGCCATCGTCACTTTAATTTCATCCCGTTAAAAGGTGTTTTTATTTGAAATCAGTAGTTTTTAAAATTACATATGTATGTACATACATATGTCTTCCATTGTTGTTATAAGTTTTTGTTTAAAACTCAAATGGGAAAAATTAACAAACAAAATCCATACAAGAAGTTAGCTATATGGGATCATTGCTACTAATTTTGATGAGAAAGCGAATACGGCCCGGAGTCGCTATAAAAATCGTAGAAGCCATTTAAAAAAAAAAGAATTTTAATTATAAATTCCCAAATATAATATTTAGATAAATTATGTCAAGGCAAAGCTATTATTATTTCAAAATACCTTTCTAACAACATATAGCACGTTTCTGAAGCTTTAGTCGTTTAGAAGATATGGGGGCGGGAAATCGAGCTCGGATGCGTTTACAGACCACACCGAACGGTCGACTGTAGTGATTTTGTTAACGAGGTATCTACATTATGCACTGACTATACTGACGTTTTAATAACTGGGGACCTAAATAATAATATACTTAAGGAACGACACTTAAGCTCTGAAATGGCAAGCCTTGGACTGCAACTTGTAAATGAGACCATACATACACACTACACGGCAACTGCAAATACACTTCTTGATGTTTTCTTTGTCAGCAATAATGACAAAACTCTTTTATATGACCAGGTCTCAGTGCCAGCTTTTTCAAAACATGACCTAATATACATGACGTACAAATTTGACCCTAATTTTACTGATCAATCCATTTATTATAGAGACTTTAAGAATATTGAGTTGGATCTCCTTAGCCATGAATTGGATGTTTATGACTGAAGCTATATGTATACCTTAACTGATGTTAATTCGCAATTACATTATTTAACAGAATGCATAGACTTGATGTACGAAAGGTATGTGCCACTTCAGCATAAGGTTTTAAAACCCATGGTATTGCCGCCATGATACGTCGACGTGATATTGCGTATAGAAGATGGAAAATATACAAAATTCCAGATTACTATATAGAATTAAAGACTTTAAAGAACACAGTAAATATAATGAATGCCAATGCGAAGAGTAATTATTTATCTCAAATATTTACTAGCGTATTAACAATGAATCAAAAATGGAGGGAACTTAAGATGTTGGGAATCGGAAAATCGAAGGACAGTAGCAAAGTAGACGCAGACCCACCCAAATGAACTCCATAGACAATTTTTTCAATCAAGTGTTCCTGAAACATCGACGAACTCTTATCTTGACAATATTCTGAATATTATCTGTGAAAATAGCTTTAGTTTTGTGTGATGTTCTTGATAAGAAAATCATCATGCTGCCCGCAGCGACGAAGATAGAGCCGAAACATTTGCTTCACATCTCCGAAGCGTCTTTCTGCCGAACCCTGGCACTAGGTTATTTGTTCTACCATAAGTCCAATCTATAACTTTGTCTTTACCAAAATTGTTTCAGCCAAATGAGATTGCAACAGTCTCCAGGCTCCGTGTCTTGATAACTCCAAAAATGATAATTGAACTTCCAACTCTGCTATTGAGGTTTTTTGCAAACTCTTACATTGGATTATATGTCTCGGCTACTACCCAAGGAAAAAATATTTCTCGATGTCTGGGTTATTGGACTTATGCATAAGCATAAGTTACATGAACCGTATTCAACAACAACTGACGACTACATTATCGAAGCTGGAGTTCCACAAGGAAGCGTACTTGGACCTATTCGGTTCGTCCTTTATACAGCGGATATTCCTACGAACGAGAGGCTAACAACATCCACGTTCGCTGACAACACTGCGATCCTAAGTCGCTCAAGGGCCCCAACCCAAGCATGCTCCCCAGTAATAGTACGCAGATTCTCCCAGTCAACGAAGTAACGTTTCTGGATAGACGACTAACCTGGCGGAGACACATCGAATGCAAGAAACTACATCTAAAACTAAAAGCAAGCAGCCTTCACTGGATTTTAAACGCCCGATCGCCACTGCGTCTGGACTGCAGGGTCCTGCTCTACAACTCCACTCTCAAGCCTATCTGGACATATGGCTCTTAGCTGTGGGGTAACGCCAGCTGCACCAACATAGGCATCATACAGCGGGCACAATCGAAAGTCCTGAGGACTATCACTGGGGCACCTTGGTACTTAAATCACCTGGCAATAGGCTTGACTTGGGTTTCCAGCAGATCCCTCCTACATCGAAACGACCTCAATCATTTTCAGGGGCATATAACTCTGTGCCAGTCATATGGCTTTTAGTTAGGTTATAACTATAAAATTAAATACCCTTATTGTTAGTCTTGAAAAGGATAATTTCTCTGACTCCGTTTGCCTCGATTTGGGCTATGTACTTTGCTAGGGTTTTCTTCATAATGGTCACCGTGCCTTCTAGCTCGATCTCCAATACTTCGGCTACCTTGCTAAAATCTTATTTTTGTACGGTTTAAATCCACGATTTCCTCAACTTTGCGTTATTTTATTATTATTCACTTGGTCTAGACAATGAAATTGGGCACCAGATGTAACGATTCGGTTCGCGACTGATGTGTGTGTCTAGCTCAGTAGATTTGTGTGCTTGTCCAACCAAATTTGTTTGTTGTGATTGCCCTCCCAAAGTGATAAAGCGGCAGAGGATAAGTTTCACAAGAACTTACAATATTTATTCAACATCTTATGATCTAAACTTACGGTTAGCATTCAATATTTTAGTATTATTCGTTGGCTGACCTGACGTCGGCGGCACTCTGTTGTTTTCGCTGCTCCTCGACGACATCGCGGCGGCGCGGCTTGACGCGCGCTAGTTGCGACCGACGCGTCGCTTTCCACGTTGATCGAATCGAGTTCCATTGAGAAGTTAGAAACCAGTGGTTCCCGTACCATAGCCTCGAGTCAGCTATAACTAATACCCGCTTCACCCTTAGCTGAAGGTGGGTAGAGCTATCGTCCGTTCGTAGAGTGCATGTCAACTCACAGTGTCATAACGACCATGGCCGTGTCATAGGGTCCGCAGGGCTTTATGTCACTTTTTTGTGGGTCTTTCGACACTAAAACGCCAACAGCTAATAAAAATATAATAATTACTATGAAAAGCAATTCAGTGTAAGTTTCAGTTAATAACTGCAGTTTACAAAAAAAAAAAAAATCACTCCCGTTTGTGCGAAATTCTGGTAAAAATTGACCCCCAGACCACGGAAATGCCATTACATTTTTTTTTTAAAATATTTTTTAAAGTTTATTATGAAAAAAATCAGCTTACTTTTTGTGTTTTATTTCATATCTCGAGGTGTAGACAACCAATTTGGCCAACCGAGAAGGTTGGATCCAGCCGTGGATCCGACCATTGTTATTCAGTTTGACCACGTGCGAGATAAGCAACCACTAAACCTTCAGCTTTTTTGGACCAATTAACCGGCAGCCCTCTACCTAAATGAGCAGCTTTCAGGAGAAAGCTACGCTATCTTCAAAAAGGCCATGCGCTTAAAAAAGCTTAAGCATCTTTCTGGGTGTTTATACGACGGCATTGCATTGAGAACATGCAGAAGCTTCACGACCTCCAAGCGAATGCCTCGCAATAACAAGGGTTCTTGCAAAACAAAAAAAAAGGGCTACACATTTGTCATCTTAATGCGCAAAGTCTAAGCAAAAAGATTGAAGAGTTCCGGTATTTATTTATAAAGTTTAATATTGATCTTTTGTGTGTTAGTGAAACGTGGTTTGTTCCCCAACTTAGTGGTGTTTTAGCAGCATGTGAAGGCTATGACCTTTACAGATCTGACCGTGAGGGGCATGCTGCTATCTGTGTTAACAAAAGACTAAAAATTAAATTAAAAGGCAAACAACCCTCGGATGCGTTTACAGACCACACCGAACGGTCGAGTGTAGTGATTTTGTTGACGAGGTATTTACATTATGCACTGATTATACTGACGTTTTAATAACTTAAGGAACGACACGTGAACTTTGAAATGGCAAGTCTTGAACTGCAACTTGTAAATGAGACCATACATACACACTACACAGCAACTTCAAATACACTGCTTGATGTTCTCTTTGCCAGCAATAATGAAAAAATTGTTTTATATGACCAGGTCTTAGTGCCAGCTTTTTCAAAACATGACCTAATATACATGACGTACGAATTTCACCCTAATTTTACTGACCAAACCATTTATTATAGAGACTTTAAGAATATTGAGTTGGATCTCCTTAGCCATGAATTGGATGTTTATGACTGAAGCTATATGTATACCTTAACTGATGTAAATTCCCAATTACATTATTTAACAGAATGCATAGACTTGATGTACGAAAGGTATGTGCCACTTCAGCATAAGGTTTTAAAAGCCAAAGGTAATCCGTGGTTTAGCCATGGTATTGCCGCCATGATACGTCGACGTGATATTGCGTATAGAAGATGAAAAATATTCAAAATTCCAGATTACTATATAGAATTCAAGACTTTAAGAAAGAAAATAAATGTAATGATGGCCAATGCGAAGAGTAATTATTTCTCTAAAAAATTTAGTAGTGCAATAACAATGAAACAAAAATGGAGGGAGCTTAAGATGTTGGGAATCGGAAAATCGAAAGACAATAGCAAAATAGACGCCGACCCAAACGAACTCAATAGACAATTTTTGCAAACACACGTACCTGAAACATCGACGAACTCTTATCTTGACAATATTGTGAATAATATCTGTGATAATAGCTTTAGTTTTATATGTGTCTCTTCATGTGATGTTCTTGAATCAGTCCTTAAGGTAAAGTCGAGTGCTGTTGGGCTTGATAACGTTCACCTCACCTTTATAAAAACAAGTAAGAAAGCTACAGTCGACTGTGCTCGACTGTGAAATACCCGGTACTTAAACGTTTGCGCTTCACACTAAAAGGCAAATTAAAATTGTACATACATACATTGTACATACATACATTGTCGCCATTATATCGCACGCCCAAGGCTCCAATGCGCCACCTGTCGGCTACAGCTTGCAACAGCAGTGCCTTAGGGCGGTGTGTTAAAATTCAAACCTTATTGCTAATATCTCCCATGTTTATCATAAGATTTTATTGAAGGGGAAACGTCAGGAAACGTCCGTCTCTATTTTATTAATTTATTGTATCTATTAATTTTAAGCAGAAAATCACGCATATAGCTAATATAACGTTTTTATGATTTTCAGGGGCGGAAGTGAGCGTGGACAAATTTTAAAACAAACTTGATCTGCTTGCAACAAATTCCAAAGTTGTCACCAAATTTGGTAACTCTTGCTCTTATAGTCTCTGAGATCTGTTGTTTCACACGGACGGACAGACGGACAGACGGACATGGCTAAATCGACTCGGCTGGTGATACTGATCAAGAATATATATACTTTATGGGGTCGGAGATGCCTCCTTCTGCCTGTTACATACATTCTCGGTTGGCACAAACTTATAACACCCTTGTACCCTATGGGTACCGGGTATAGTAATACTACCGAAGATATTAAACAAAATAACATATGTGTTCAATTCCGCACTGACTACATCCTGCTTCCAATACTGCTGGAAATCAGTAAAAATTGTTCCTGTCCCGAAACCAAACGGTGAATATCGGCCGATTTCTATACTTCCATTTTTTTCCAAAGTCTTTGAACAATTAATGACCAAGCAGATTAACTCTTTTTTTAAACAAAACTCTCTACTTTGCAATAACCAATCTGGTTTTAGACCATATAGAAGAGAACAATAGACAAAAACTTGACAACAATCATGTGACATTCTTAACCCTATTGGACTTCAGCAAAGCGTTTGACACGGTCAACCACAAAATTGTATGTACTAAGCTATTAAAACTCTTCTCATTCACGGACACCGCTGTTAAATTAATATCGTCTTATTTGTACGGCAGAACACAACCTGTGATCACAGACAATGGATCTTCCGACGCGATGATATTAACGCGAGGTGTACCTTAAGGCTCTGTTCTTGGTCCACTTCTCTTTTCTATATACGTAAATGACCTTCCGACTATATTAGCCAGGTGTAAGCTCCATATGTATGCTGACGATGTCCAAATGTATGTTAGTTGTCCTGTTAGTAGATTATTTGATTGTGTAGATGTATGTAACTTAGAATTATCAAATATTAGTAAGTTGGCAAGCAGGAATGGACTTTCGCTTAATCCGTCAAAATGTAAATGTTTAATTATAAGCAAAAGATCGTCATATATTCCCACTCTCCCTAGTTTACGCATTAATAACTCTTGTATTGAATATATAGAACAAGTCGTTAATCTAGGGATTACAATGAGCAATACACAGATTACAGTGAGCCAGGGCTTACACATTTTACAAAGGCTTCTGGATAAATGTACGGTCAACATAGGCAGCTCTATATGACACAAAAGTACCTCCCGACAGCTATGCGACTCATGATAGCAAAAGCTACCTTATGCCTACCCTGAGTTACGGGATTGAAATTTTTGGAAACTGTGATGCTGCCTCACAGCATAAATTAAACGATGCCTTTAACAACATAGCCAGATATATATTTAATGTTAAACTAGGGGAACACATTACGCTCATGGCCAACAGCATATACGGCTTTAACTTTAAGAGTTTATGCAATACCAGAAATCTTATTTCTTAGCATAAGATAATAAATACCACTGAGCCCAGCTATCTATTTGAAAAATTAAAATTTGGAACTTCAACAAGAACCAATAACTTAATTAATATCCGACATAATCTCGCCTCTTCTGAACGTCACTTCTTTATTCACATTATTCGCTTGTGGAATCAACTGCCGCAAAATTTAAAAACAATACGTAGCACACCGCAATTTAGGAATAATTTAATAACGTTTTTTAGAAATCAAAATATAAACAATAATTAAGATTAATAACTACAAAAAAATTAAAAAAAAAATAAATAAATAAAATAAAATTAAAATTATGAAAATTGCCTTAGTGGCCGAAATGTTAAATATATTTTATATATTTTTGTGACTAGTGTACTCTTTTATAAGGATAACCTTGTAGCACTGGGAAAATAGATAAAATAAAATAAATAAATAAATAAATTAAAAGTTGTTTAGTTCGAGCTGTTTAACAAAATAAAAGTGGTTCCAGGACTTTAAAACAAAAAAATCGACAGACAAACAATAGGACAATCGTTCTCATTTCGGAAAGGCCGCTAAAATCTTGTTTATTGAATATCTTTTGAACGGAGTATCGGATCGGGATGATTGAGGTGACATTCGACGCTTATTTGAAGCTAGATCACAACAACATTATAAATTTGTTGAGTTTTGCTACACCGGCCCCAACAGCTCCAATATTCAAAATTTTCAATTTCGCACTTTCACTCTCATTTCTCCTTAACTAATCCGTGTTTGAAAAAGTTTCAAAGAGGTTAACAATACTTTTCGATCAAGATATAAATGGTTCCGATCGGACTATCGTAGCAGATTTTCAATTCTACGGCTTTATATAGTAGTCTCCTTGCGCACCACAGTCTCGGTGCCCATCGTCACTACGTGGACTGCCGTCCACAGTGATAATACCCGGCCAGGGAATAAAAGAAGTGGGAAAGCTATAGTCGAGTGTGACTGACTGTGAGATACCCGGTACCCAAAGCATTGGGGGTGAAATTAAATAGCACATGAACATGGAAAAAACAAAATGTTGACAAATGAGAACATATGTTACTAGAAACATACTGAGCAACACTCAAATGCCTACTTATTTATTTTATCTATTTACTTTAAGCCGAAAATTACGACTATAGCTTATATACCGTTTTTTATGATTATGGCCAAATTTAAAAATAAACTTGATCTGCGTGCAACAGATTCCAATGTTGTCACCAAATTTGGTAGCTCTAGCTCTTATAGTCTCTGAGATCTGTTGTTTTACACGGACAGACAGACGGACAGACGAACATGGCTAGATCGACTCGACGGGTGACGCTGATTATAGGGTCGGAGACTTCTCCTTCTGCCTGTTACATACATTCTCTGTTGGCACTAACTTATAATATCCTTGTACCCTATGGGTACCGGGTATAAAAACTTCAAGTACAGTGGAATATTATAACAAAGACTATATAAAACAAAGATATTGCATGAGCTCAAAAAAGTCGTTCTATTTTGGATTCTGATATGGAGACCCACATGACTTGACATTTTTAGCCTTACTATTGAGAACATATAGTCCTTTAGTCGGCCCGATTTTCCTAGTAGCTTTGGTGTAGCGCTTACAGGCTTCGATTCGTGCTCTGTTGGACGTTGATGCACTACGGTCAGTACACTCAAGTGGCCCTTTGAAACCAAGCACGTGCTTGTTAGGGTTAGGTGTTGATAGACGCGAAAGAAAAGCATAGGTAAATGAAATGCGAGGAGTATAGACTACTATCGGGCAGCTCGATTGCTATCCTGCATGTGTACTAAGTGGGTTAAGATTAATGTTGTTAGTTTAGAAAGACTACCTACAGATGTGGTAATTTTGTACAAATCATTGTAATTTGCACATAATACTCTAAGGGTTCATGCATTTCATATGATGTTCAGTGGATGTGCAGTGGTGCAAAACTAAAGGCAGGTAGGATCTAATGGTTCTACATGGTACGTGGAAATTCAACTGAACCAATAGATTGCTGATTTCCACGTCACCGCTGATCAGGTTATACATAAAGACAATGCCTAGCATCGTTGTAAGGTTAGCTAAGGAAGGTAGGTTAATCAAAAGAAGTCTACTGGAAAAGGAGGGTAACCTAAGGTTTGCATTACAGTTTAAGCCACGAAGAGCGAAAAGTAAAAAGTTCTTCTGAACTGACTCAATGCGTTTGCTGTGGACGTCCGACTAAGTCCCATTAAATCGAGTTTCCTAATAAGAAGGGAATGATTAACGGAGCCAAATGCTTTACTCAAATCAGTATAAATGACCTATGTCTGATAATTTTGTGGAAAGCCCCTTATAAAAAAACAAGTGAGCTCCAGAAGGTTAGTTGTCATTGATCTTCGTTTAATAAATGGAGAATTTACTGATCTACACAGGTGCTGGAAATGGGGAGCAATTACGTTTACGAAAAGTTTTGGAATGGCTTAGAGATTCCTCTATTGTTGTTAGCATCAACTTTGCTACCTTTTTTGTGGAGAGGAATGACGAATGATTCCTTCCAAATAAGGAGAAATTGGGGTGTTTCTAAGGATAAGGTAAACAATTTTAGAAGGGGACTGCTCAGGGCCTTGGCACAATATCTAAGCACACAGCCTGGTATTCCATAGGGACCTGGCGAAAAAACCGGCTTGACACGTTGAAGATCCAAAAGGGAGCTTTCGTTTAAGCTAGGACTGAAGATTAGATTTGATTTGGGCATGTTATAAAAATAGGTCTGGTTTGAATTGGATGACGGAGAATAAGTAGTTTGCCTGATCATTGTTTGCTGTCGTTTCTTTAAATGAAAGCGAGGAAGGTTGTGTAATTGGCTTACGTTTAGTGTTGACAAAATTATAAAATTGTTTTGGGTCCACCGCGAACTGAACCCTACAACGAGGCAGATGGTTTTTATAACACTGCGCGTTAAGCACGGTGAACTTAGACCGAGCCGCTAAATAACGAGAATAGACAGCTTGACAACCGTTACCTTTATACAGCGGATATTCCTACGAACGAGAGGCTAACAACATCCACGTTCGCTGACAACACTGCGATCCTAAGTCGCTCAAGGGCCCCAACCCAAGCATGCTCCCCAGTAATAGTACGCAGATTCTCCCAGTCAACGAAGTAACGTTTCTGGATAGACGACTAACCTGGCGGAGACACATCGAATGCAAGAAACTACATCTAAAACTAAAAGCAAGCAGCCTTCACTGGATTTTAAACGCCCGATCGCCACTGCGTCTGGACTGCAGGGTCCTGCTCTACAACTCCACTCTCAAGCCTATCTGGACATATGGCTCTTAGCTGTGGGGTAACGCCAGCTGCACCAACATAGGCATCATACAGCGGGCACAATCGAAAGTCCTGAGGACTATCACTGGGGCACCTTGGTACTTAAATCACCTGGCAATAGGCTTGACTTGGGTTTCCAGCAGATCCCTCCTACATCGAAACGACCTCAATCATTTTCAGGGGCATATAACTCTGTGCCAGTCATATGGCTTTTAGTTAGGTTATAACTATAAAATTAAATACCCTTATTGTTAGTCTTGAAAAGGATAATTTCTCTGACTCCGTTTGCCTCGATTTGGGCTATGTACTTTGCTAGGGTTTTCTTCATAATGGTCACCGTGCCTTCTAGCTCGATCTCCAATACTTCGGCTACCTTGCTAAAATCTTATTTTTGTACGGTTTAAATCCACGATTTCCTCAACTTTGCGTTATTTTATTATTATTCACTTGGTCTAGACAATGAAATTGGGCACCAGATGTAACGATTCGGTTCGCGACTGATGTGTGTGTCTAGCTCAGTAGATTTGTGTGCTTGTCCAACCAAATTTGTTTGTTGTGATTGCCCTCCCAAAGTGATAAAGCGGCAGAGGATAAGTTTCACAAGAACTTACAATATTTATTCAACATCTTATGATCTAAACTTACGGTTAGCATTCAATATTTTAGTATTATTCGTTGGCTGACCTGACGTCGGCGGCACTCTGTTGTTTTCGCTGCTCCTCGACGACATCGCGGCGGCGCGGCTTGACGCGCGCTAGTTGCGACCGACGCGTCGCTTTCCACGTTGATCGAATCGAGTTCCATTGAGAAGTTAGAAACCAGTGGTTCCCGTACCATAGCCTCGAGTCAGCTATAACTAATACCCGCTTCACCCTTAGCTGAAGGTGGGTAGAGCTATCGTCCGTTCGTAGAGTGCATGTCAACTCACAGTGTCATAACGACCATGGCCGTGTCATAGGGTCCGCAGGGCTTTATGTCACTTTTTTGTGGGTCTTTCGACACTAAAACGCCCACAGCTAATAAAAATATAATAATTACTATGAAAAGCAATTCAGTGTAAGTTTCAGTTAATAACTGCAGTTTACAAAAAAAAAAAATCACTCCCGTTTGTGCGAAATTCTGGTAAAAATTGACCCCCAGACCACGGAAGTGCCATTACATTTTTTTTTTAAATATTTTTTAAAGTTTATTATGAAAAAAATCAGCTTACTTTTTGTGTTTTATTTCATATCTCGAGGTGTAGACAACCAATTTGGCCAACCGAGAAGGTTGGATCCAGCCGTGGATCCGACCATTGTTATTCAGTTTGACCACGTGCGAGATAAGCAACCACTAAACCTTCAGCTTTTTTGGACCAATTAACCGGCAGCCCTCTACCTAAATGAGCAGCTTTCAGGAGAAAGCTACGCTATCTTCAAAAAGGCCATGCGCTTAAAAAAGCTTAAGCATCTTTCTGGGTGTTTATACGACGGCATTGCATTGAGAACATGCAGAAGCTTCACGACCTCCAAGCAAATGCCTCGCAATAACAAGGGTTCTTGCAAAACAAAAAAAAAGGGCTACACATTTGTCATCTTAATGCGCAAAGTCTAAGCAAAAAGATTGAAGAGTTCCGGTATTTATTTATAAAGTTTAATATTGATCTTTTGTGTGTTAGTGAAACGTGGTTTGTTCCCCAACTTAGTGGTGTTTTAGCAGCATGTGAAGGCTATGACCTTTACAGATCTGACCGTGAGGGGCATGCTGCTATCTGTGTTAACAAAAGACTAAAAATTAAATTAAAAGGCAAACAACCCTCGGATGCGTTTACAGACCACACCGAACGGTCGAGTGTAGTGATTTTGTTGACGAGGTATTTACATTATGCACTGATTATACTGACGTTTTAATAACTTAAGGAACGACACGTGAACTTTGAAATGGCAAGTCTTGAACTGCAACTTGTAAATGAGACCATACATACACACTACACAGCAACTTCAAATACACTGCTTGATGTTCTCTTTGCCAGCAATAATGAAAAAATTGTTTTATATGACCAGGTCTTAGTGCCAGCTTTTTTCAAAACATGACCTAATATACATGACGTACGAATTTCACCCTAATTTTACTGACCAAACCATTTATTATAGAGACTTTAAGAATATTGAGTTGGATCTCCTTAGCCATGAATTGGATGTTTATGACTGAAGCTATATGTATACCTTAACTGATGTAAATTCCCAATTACATTATTTAACAGAATGCATAGACTTGATGTACGAAAGGTATGTGCCACTTCAGCATAAGGTTTTAAAAGCCAAAGGTAATCCGTGGTTTAGCCATGGTATTGCCGCCATGATACGTCGACGTGATATTGCGTATAGAAGATGAAAAATATTCAAAATTCCAGATTACTATATAGAATTCAAGACTTTAAGAAAGAAAATAAATGTAATGATGGCCAATGCGAAGAGTAATTATTTCTCTAAAAAATTTAGTAGTGCAATAACAATGAAACAAAAATGGAGGGAGCTTAAGATGTTGGGAATCGGAAAATCGAAAGACAATAGCAAAATAGACGCCGACCCAAACGAACTCAATAGACAATTTTTGCAAACACACGTACCTGAAACATCGACGAACTCTTATCTTGACAATATTGTGAATAATATCTGTGATAATAGCTTTAGTTTTATATGTGTCTCTTCATGTGATGTTCTTGAATCAGTCCTTAAGGTAAAGTCGAGTGCTGTTGGGCTTGATAACGTTCACCTCACCTTTATAAAAACAAGTAAGAAAGCTACAGTCGACTGTGCTCGACTGTGAAATACCCGGTACTTAAACGTTTGCGCTTCACACTAAAAGGCAAATTAAAATTGTACATACATACATTGTACATACATACATTGTCGCCATTATATCGCACGCCCAAGGCTCCAATGCGCCACCTGTCGGCTACAGCTTGCAACAGCAGTGCCTTAGGGCGGTGTGTTAAAATTCAAACCTTATTGCTAATATCTCCCATGTTTATCATAAGATTTTATTGAAGGGGAAACGTCAGGAAACGTCCGTCTCTATTTTATTAATTTATTGTATCTATTAATTTTAAGCAGAAAATCACGCATATAGCTAATATAACGTTTTTATGATTTTCAGGGGCGGAAGTGGGCGTGGACAAATTTTAAAACAAACTTGATCTGCTTGCAACAAATTCCAAAGTTGTCACCAAATTTGGTAACTCTTGCTCTTATAGTCTCTGAGATCTGTTGTTTCACACGGACGGACAGACGGACAGACGGACATGGCTAAATCGACTTGGCTGGTGACGCTGATCAAGAATATAGAGAAAAAAAACAATAAAAAGTTTTGGCGAGGTCGGGGCTCGAACCTACGACCTAGACGGCTACAGGCTACTCAGCAGCGCCTTAGGGGGGGTTTTAAAATTCGAACCTTATTGCTAATATCTCCCATGTTTATCATCCGATTTTACTGAAATTTTCAGGAAACGTCCGCTCTATTTTTAATGTATTTATTAACTTTTACCCGAAAAAAAAACGAGTATAGCTTATTTAACGTTTTTTATGATTTTTGAGGGCGGAAGTGGGCGTGGCCAAATTTTAAAACAAACTTGATCTGCGTGCAACAGATTCCAGATTCTTATAGTCTCTGAGATCTGTTGTTTCACACGGACGGACATACGGACAGACGGACATGGCTAAATCGACTCGGCTGGTGATACTGATCAAGAATATATATACTTTATGGGGTCGGAGATGCCTCCTTCTGCCTGTTACATACATTCTCGGTTGGCACAAACTTATAACACCCTTGTACCCTATGGGTACCGGGTATAGTAATACTACCGAAGATATTAAACAAAATAACATATGTGTTCAATTCCGCACTGACTACATCCTGCTTCCAATACTGCTGGAAATCAGTAAAAATTGTTCCTGTCCCGAAACCAAACGGTGAATATCGGCCGATTTCTATACTTCCATTTTTTTCCAAAGTCTTTGAACAATTAATGACCAAGCAGATTAACTCTTTTTTTAAACAAAACTCTCTACTTTGCAATAACCAATCTGGTTTTAGACCATATAGAAGAGAACAATAGACAAAAACTTGACAACAATCATGTGACATTCTTAACCCTATTGGACTTCAGCAAAGCGTTTGACACGGTCAACCACAAAATTGTATGTACTAAGCTATTAAAACTCTTCTCATTCACGGACACCGCTGTTAAATTAATATCGTCTTATTTGTACGGCAGAACACAACCTGTGATCAAAGACAATGGATCTTCCGACGCGATGATATTAACGCGAGGTGTACCTTAAGGCTCTGTTCTTGGTCCACTTCTCTTTTCTATATACGTAAATGACCTTCCGACTATATTAGCCAGGTGTAAGCTCCATATGTATGCTGACGATGTCCAAATGTATGTTAGTTGTCCTGTTAGTAGATTATTTGATTGTGTAGATGTATGTAACTTAGGATTATCAAATATTAGTAAGTTGGCAAGCAGGAATGGACTTTCGCTTAATCCGTCAAAATGTAAATGTTTAATTATAAGCAAAAGATCGTCATATATTCCCACTCTCCCTAGTTTACGCATTAATAACTCTTGTATTGAATATATAGAACAAGTCGTTAATCTAGGGATTACAATGAGCAATACACAGATTACAGTGAGCCAGGGCTTACACATGTTACAAAGGCTTCTGGATAAATGTACGGTCAACATAGGCAGCTCTATATGACACAAAAGTACCTCCCGACAGCTATGCGACTCATGATAGCAAAAGCATACCTTATGCCTACCCTGAGTTACGGGATTGAAATTTTTGGAAACTGTGATGCTGCCTCACAGCATAAATTAAACGATGCCTTTAACAACATAGCCAGATATATATTTAATGTTAAACTAGGGGAACACATTACGCTCATGGCCAACAGCATATACGGCTTTAACTTTAAGAGTTTATGCAATACCAGAAATCTTATTTCTTAGCATAAGATAATAAATACCACTGAGCCCAGCTATCTATTTGAAAAATTAAAATTTGGAACTTCAACAAGAACCAATAACTTAATTAATATCCGACATAATCTCGCCTCTTCTGAACGTCACTTCTTTATTCACATTATTCGCTTGTGGAATCAACTGCCGCAAAATTTAAAAACAATACGTAGCACACCGCAATTTAGGAATAATTTAATAACGTTTTTTAGAAATCAAAATATAAACAATAATTAAGATTAATAACTACAAAAAAATAAAAAAAAAAATAAATAAAATAAAATTAAAATTATGAAAATTGCCTTAGTGGCCGAAATGTTAAATATATTTTATATATTTTTGTGACTAGTGTACTCTTTTATAAGGATAACCTTGTAGCACTGGGAAAATAGATAAAATAAAATAAATAAATAAATAAATTAAAAGTTGTTTAGTTCGAGCTGTTTAACAAAATAAAAGTGGTTCCAGGACTTTAAAACAAAAAAATCGACAGACAAACAATAGGACAATCGTTCTCATTTCGGAAAGGCCGCTAAAATCTTGTTTATTGAATATCTTTTGAACGGAGTATCGGATCGGGATGATTGAGGTGACATTCGACGCTTATTTGAAGCTAGATCACAACAACATTATAAATTTGTTGAGTTTTGCTACACCGGCCCCAACAGCTCCAATATTCAAAATTTTCAATTTCGCACTTTCACTCTCATTTCTCCTTAACTAATCCGTGTTTGAAAAAGTTTCAAAGAGGTTAACAATACTTTTCGATCAAGATATAAATGGTTCCGATCGGACTATCGTAGCAGATTTTCAATTCTACGGCTTTATATAGTAGTCTCCTTGCGCACCACAGTCTCGGTGCCCATCGTCACTACGTGGACTGCCGTCCACAGTGATAATACCCGGCCAGGGAATAAAAGAAGTGGGAAAGCTATAGTCGAGTGTGACTGACTGTGAGATACCCGGTACCCAAAGCATTGGGGGTGAAATTAAATAGCACATGAACATGGAAAAAACAAAATGTTGACAAATGAGAACATATGTTACTAGAAACATACTGAGCAACACTCAAATGCCTACTTATTTATTTTATCTATTTACTTTAAGCCGAAAATTACGACTATAGCTTATATACCGTTTTTTATGATTATGGCCAAATTTAAAAATAAACTTGATCTGCGTGCAACAGATTCCAATGTTGTCACCAAATTTGGTAGCTCTAGCTCTTATAGTCTCTGAGATCTGTTGTTTTACACGGACAGACAGACGGACAGACGAACATGGCTAGATCGACTCGACGGGTGACGCTGATTATAGGGTCGGAGACTTCTCCTTCTGCCTGTTACATACATTCTCTGTTGGCACTAACTTATAATATCCTTGTACCCTATGGGTACCGGGTATAAAAACTTCAAGTACAGTGGAATATTATAACAAAGACTATATAAAACAAAGATATTGCATGAGCTCAAAAAAGTCGTTCTATTTTGGATTCTGATATGGAGACCCACATGACTTGACATTTTTAGCCTTACTATTGAGAACATATAGTCCTTTAGTCGGCCCGATTTTCCTAGTAGCTTTGGTGTAGCGCTTACAGGCTTCGATTCGTGCTCTGTTGGACGTTGATGCACTACGGTCAGTACACTCAAGTGGCCCTTTGAAACCAAGCACGTGCTTGTTAGGGTTAGGTGTTGATAGACGCGAAAGAAAAGCATAGGTAAATGAAATGCGAGGAGTATAGACTACTATCGGGCAGCTCGATTGCTATCCTGCATGTGTACTAAGTGGGTTAAGATTAATGTTTTTAGCTTAGAAAGACTACCTACAGATGTGGTAATTTTGTACAAATCATTGTAATTTGCACATAATACTCTAAGGGTTCATGCATTTCATATGATGTTCAGTGGATGCGCAGTGGTGCAAAACTAAAGGCAGGTAGGATCTAATGGTTCTACATGGTACGTGGAAATTCAACTGAACCAATAGATTGCTGATTTCCACGTCACCGCTGATCAGGTTATACATAAAGACAATGCCTAGCATCGTTGTAAGGTTAGCTAAGGAAGGTAGGTTAATCAAAAGAAGTCTACTGGAAAAGGAGGGTAACCTAAAGTTTGCATTACAGTTTAAGCCACGAAGAGCGAAAAGTAAAAAGTTCTTCTGAACTGACTCAATGCGTTTGCTGTGGACGTCCGACTAAGTCCCATTAAATCGAGTTTCCTAATAAGAAGGGAATGATTAACGGAGCCAAATGCTTTACTCAAATCAGTATAAATGACCTATGTCTGATAATGTTGTGGAAAGCCCCTTATAAAAAAACAAGTGAGCTCCAGAAGGTTAGTTGTCATTGATCTTCGTTTAATAAATGGAGAATTTACTGATCTACACAGGTGCTGGAAATGGGGAGCAATTACGTTTACGAAAAGTTTTGGAATGGCTTAGAGATTCCTCTATTGTTGTTAGCATCAACTTTGCTACCTTTTTTGTGGAGAGGAATGACGAATGATTCCTTCCAAATAAGGAGAAATTGGGGTGTTTCTAAGGATAAGGTAAACAATTTTAGAAGGGGACTGCTCAGGGCCTTGGCACAATATCTAAGCACACAGCCTGGTATTCCATAGGGACCTGGCGAAAAAACCGGCTTGACACGTTGAAGATCCAAAAGGGAGCTTTCGTTTAAGCTAGGACTGAAGATTAGATTTGATTTGGGCATGTTATAAAAATAGGTCTGGTTTGAATTGGATGACGGAGAATAAGTAGTTTGAAAAAGAGCAAAAGATCGGCGATTGCCTGATCATTGTTTGCTGTCGTTTCTTCAAATGAAAGCGAGGAAGGTTGTGTAATTGGCTTACGTTTAGTGTTGACAAAATTATAAAATTGTTTTGGGTCCACCGCGAACTGAACCCTACAACGAGTCAGATGGTTTTTATAACACTGCGCGTTAAGCACGGTGAACTTAGACCGAGCCGCTAAATAACGAGAATAGACAGCTTGACAACCGTTACGTTTAAATTTAGAATAGAGATTGGACTTAATGTTTTTGAGGCGAGTCAACTCTTTACTAAACCAGGGAGTTTTATTTGAGATTGACGGGTAGTATAGCGGAACACATTCAGTAAAAAAGGAATTCATAGCATTGTAAAAAATATCCATGGCACCCACGATGTCAGTGCACATGTAGAGATCGGACCAATCAAAGTTAGATATGAAATTATTCAGTCGTCCAAAATCCGCCTTGCGAAAGCAGTGGACTTTCTTAGCTGGACGATGACCTGCAGTAGTTAAAAGTGTGTTAGAGGATTCAGTTGTGGACCAAATAGCTCCAGGAATGTTAAAATCACCTAGAACAATTACACAATTGGATAGCGGAAAGGTGGTTCCAATAAATAGAAATTTCCGACAAGGGGGAATGTAGGAACATGTTCCATTAAATGATAGCTTCACACAAAGGAATTCAACATCGTTGCATTCCTCGAAAGTTAATAATTCAGACGAGGGGTTGGAGTCAACCGCAATGAGGACCCCACCTCCTTGCCTGGAAGGCCGATCAAGCCTGTATGTTTTGTACACAGCTGGAAAAACTTCGGAGCTTAGGATCTCCGGCTTTAACTGCTTTCTCCACACAATTGTGAATTAAGTGATTCATGCAGTGAATATGCCGGTTATCACGAAAGGCTGCTATCATGTTGGAGCCACGGTCCGTCACTATGACAGGATTTTCCTCCTCCAGGCAGCAACCAAAGTCATTTAGTATGCCACGCATTTTCTTTAGTATACTGGTACCTTTAAGATAAAATGAAATTGAATTACCAATAAAAAGTTACATATATAGTTTGCTTACCAGTGCAGGCTTCACCTTCCATGGATTTTATTGCCAACAGATGGTTTACTAGCGCTCCTTCCAATTTTTAACTGCCCATTTTGTTATTAGTTCTATGCCCTCGGCGTTCATAAGGAAGCATTTGTGCTTTGTTAAGTTTGAAGTGCTTCCAGTAAATTTATATACACTGTAGCACTTTTTGCAGGCAACTATACCAGTTAAGTCCTCTCCATCCTTTTCTTTAATATTTGCGAATATTTCCCAAACTTTACTTCTTCCCTTTTTAAGGTTGAAAATATATTCGCCATTTAAAAGTTTGGATTTAATATCTCTATGCGTAGATACTGCTGCATCCGATAGCTATAAACGAAACACACAGCCACTAATTATAAATTCAAAATATACCAACATAGAAGCATCATAGACTTACGTGATTACAAACACATGGAAAAGACAGCACGTGGTAGACTAAACGTTTTGTTAAAGGAGACAAACACTTCAATTGAGCTAATTATTAATATGTTATTCTATTTACACATATATTATGTTGTACATACGCAATTTACTAAAGTACTTACGCTTTCGTCCAAGCTCTGCATTTTTATCACAAAATTTGCTGCTCTGCTTCTTCTGCTCTGCTGCTTCTGCTCTGCTAGCCATGAACGACGAGAATGCCAAAATTTCACTCGAGTACTCGAAACATTTACTCTGCATTCACTCATTCTATCCATTCCGCTTTGGTTTAAATTTCACTCATTTCGCACACAACGAATACAACGCTAACCAATGCGCAATTCACTTTGTTGAAACCGTTTTGGCACGCCGAATTGCGACTCAAGCTGGTTGTACTCAAATAACCGAAAATTTTTAGTGCATTCGTGCAGACCTCTATTACATACATTCTCTGTTGGCACTAACTTATAATATCCTTGTACCCTATGGGTACCGGGTATAAAAACTTCAAGTACAGTGGAATATTATAACAAAGACTATATAAAACAAAGATATTGCATGAGCTCAAAAAAGTCCTTCTATTTTGGATTCTGATATGGAGACCCACATGACTTGACATTTTTAGCCTTACTATTGAGAACATATAGTCCTTTAGTCGGCCCGATTTTCCTACTAGCTTTGGTGTAGCGCTTAGAGGCTTCGATTCGTGCTCTGTTGGACGTTGATGCACTACGGTCAGTACACTCAAGTGGCCCTTTGAAACCCAGCACGTGCTTGTTAGGGTTAGGTGTTGATAGACGCGAAAGAAAAGCATAGGTAAAAGAAATGCGAGGAATATAGACTACTATCGGGCAGCTCGATTGCTATCCTGCATGTGTACTAAGTGGGTTAAGATTAATGTTTTTAGTTTAGAAAGACTATCTACAGATGTGGTAATTTTGTACAAATCATTGTAATTTGCACATAATACTCTATGGGTTCATGCATTTCATATGATGTTCAGTGGATGTGCAGTGGTGCAAAACTAAAGGCAGGTAGGATCTAATGGTTCTACATGGTACGTGGAAATTCAACTGAACCAATAGATTGCTGATTTCCACGTCACCGCTGATCAGGTTATACATAAAGACAATGCCTAGCATCGTTGTAAGGTTAGCTAAGGAAGGTAGGTTAATCAAAAGAAGTCTACTGGAAAAGGAGGGTAACCTAAGGTTTGCATTACAGTTTAAGCCACGAAGACCGAAAAGTAAAAAGTTCTTCTGAACTGACTCAATGCGTTTGCTGTGGACGTCCGACTAAGTCCCATTAAATCGAGTTTCCTAATAAGAAGGGAATGATTAACGGAGCCAAATGCTTTACTCAAATCAGTATAAATGACCTATGTCTGATAATTTTGTGGAAAGCCCCTTATAAAAAAACAAGTGAGCTCCAGAAGGTTAGTTGTCATTGATCTTCGTTTAATAAATGGAGAATTTACTGATCTACACAGGTGCTGGAAATGGGGAGCAATTACGTTTACGAAAAGTTTTGGAATGGCTTAGAGATTCCTCTATTGTTGTTAGCATCAACTTTGCTCCCTTTTTTGTGGAGAGGAATGACGAATGATTCCTTCCAAATAAGGAGAAATTGGGGTGTTTCTAAGGATAAGGTAAACAATTTTAGAAGGGGACTGCTCAGGGCCTTGGCACAATATCTAAGCACACAGCCTGGTATTCCATCGGGACCTGGCGAAAAAACCGGCTTGACACGTTGAAGATCCAAAAGAAGGGAGCTTTCGTTTAAGCTAGGACTGAAGATTAGATTTGATTTGGGCATGTTATAAAAATAGGTCTGGTTTGAATTGGATGACGGAGAATAAGTAGTTTGAAAAAACTGAGCAAAAAGATCGGCGATTGCCTGATCATTGTTTGCTGTCGTTTCTTCAAATGAAAGCGAGGAAGGTTGTGTAATTGGCTTACGTTTAGTGTTGACAAAATTATAAAATTGTTTTGGGTCCACCGCGAACTGAACCCTACAACGAGTCAGATGGTTTTTATAACACTGCGCGTTAAGCACGGTGAACTTAGACCGAGCCGCTAAATAACGAGAATAGACAGCTTGACAACCGTTACGTTTAAATTTAGAATAGAGATTGGACTTAATGTTTTTGAGGCGAGTCAACTCTTTACTAAACCAGGAAGTCTTATTTGAGATTGACGGGTAGTATAGCGGAACACATTCAGTAAAAAAGGAATTCATAGCATTGTAAAAAATATCAATGGCACCCACGATGTCAGTGCACATGTAGAGATCGGACCAATCAAAGTTAGATATGAAATTATTCAGTCGTCGAAAATCCGCCTTGCGAAAGCAGTGGACTTTCTTAGCTGGACGATGACCTGCAGTAGTTAAAAGTGTGTTAGAGGATTCAGTTGTGGACCAAATAGCTCCAGGAATGTTAAAATCACCTAGAATAATTAAATGGTCCCTATCCGAAAGTCTATTGGACACTGACTGGATAGCGGAAAGGTGGTTCCAATAAATAGAAATTTCCGACAAGGGGGAATGTAGGAACATGTTCCATTAAATGATAGCTTCACACAAAGGAATTCAACATCGTTGCATTCCTCGAAAGTTAATAATTCAGTCGAGGGGTTGGAGTCAACCGCAATGAGGACCCCACCTCCTTGCCTGGAAGGCCGATCAAGCCTGTATGTTTTGTACACAGCTGGAAAAACTTCGGAGCTTAGGATCTCCGGCTTTAAATAGGCTTATGTGAACACAATCACCTGGGATGCAAAGGAAACATTATTAGAATACAATTTAGGAAGCTTACTACGTAAGCCTTTTGGATTCTGATAGGAAAGAAGGAGAGAATTGGTTGGTTTTTGGGAACGGACGTAGCTAGCACAGTGGTTTTATCCGGCCTGGGTAGACTAATTCCTTCAGGCCGTTTCTTTTTTCTCTTAGCTTCGTACTCCTTAAAAACAACATACTGAGGCCAGAAATCGGCTGAGCATATCGTGTTAAAGAGTTCGTCAGTTCGTGTTAAAGAGTTCGTCAGTTCGTGTTAAATTTTGAAAGATTAAATATCCCTAGCATATGGAAATTTAAATTGTTCCACCCTAATTAAATCGGATTTGGTTCTGTCCTGAATATAGAGTAACAGTAACATCTTTATATGATTGAGACGGGTGAATCCAAGAGACAAATATCTGCCTCGTTGGTGGTACTGCAATAAGGGATTTTGGCAACACAGACTGGTCGGCTGTATTACCAATCTCAGCCGGTAATCCAGGCCTGTGACCATGGGGAGCATTCGGGACGGGGATCTGAGAGTCGTTAATTTTGATTTTGACCCCCAGCGAACTCAACGGAAATTACTGGAGCTGCGGTCCCTAACCTCCCGACCTCAATATCATTGGAGTTAGATATATTGGGGACGGGGGCTGTGCCGTGTGAGTCAGCAGATGAGAACCTGGGTCGAGTTGCAGGGCAGCGGCCAAATGCGGTGTGCAAACCGTGGTTTTCTTGCGCTTTGGGGACTCGTTTAATACCTTAGGGCCATTAAACTGGGAGTCCAGCGCCATGAGCACCTGATTAGTTTTACGAAAACTAAGAAGTAGTTTTTATACCCTTGCAGAGGGTATTATAATTTTGACCAGATGTTCGCAACGCAGTGAAGGAGGCATCTCCGACCGCATAAAGTATATATATTCTTGATCAGCATCACCAGCCGAGTCGATCTAGCCATGTCCGTCTGTCTGTCTGTCCGTCTGTCGGTTTCTACGCGAACTAGTCTCTCAGTTTTTGAGCTATCGAGCTGAAATTTTCAGCATAGTCTTATTTCTTTAGCACGCAGTATATATGTTGGAACGACTGAAATCGGACTACTATATTCTATAGCTGCCATAGGAATGATGGCGAAATTAATGTAAAAAAATTGTACCTTCTCAGTTTTTCAACGTATTTCTATAAATTTTGATATATAGCAGTTTTTTTATGGTTCTAGAATTACGGTTTTAATTTCATTAAGATCGGACCACTATATCATATAGCTGTATTAGAAGCGATCGGTCGATTTATATGAAAATGTAAAATTATACATGTAAAATGTAAAATTTACAAAGTTCGTTGTTTTTTCAATATTAGTAAAATTGTTTGATTTTCAATGATCCAATTGCAGACTGCAAGGGTATACCAACTTCGGTTTACCGAAGTTAGCTTTCTTTCTCGTTTGAAAACATTTTTGGTTTGCCGCATAAAAGCCATAATTTCCCTTTCAACATCGCGACAAGCTTCACAGCAATAGCGGAGTCCTTTTGTGCATTTAATAATTTCGGCCGCCCGGCCTGTGCAATCAATGCAATTGACGGGCACAACATGATCACAAAGCCAGCAACCAATAATATGGTCATTATTAGAAATAACCTTTTGGCAGGTTTTAGTTGGGCAGACAATATTGTAGCACATTTAAGTGACTTACTACTGTACCAATCAGAAGTTAAGAGAAAATAAGAGTAGTTACGTGCACTAAGAGACAGAGCGAGCAAGAGAGCGAGCTTAAGCCGTCAAGCTGTAATATCGGCGTAACGGATAAAGCACAAAGAGGAAAGCAAAAATGAAGATAAGCAATCGCTGCACCAAAACTTATTTGCAATTAATATAGTTATTAATACACAAAAACAGCTGATTATTATTATTATTGACACAAGATAGAAGTTTTAAATAAAACCCCCGTGGTTCATAGCAAGGAATTAACACAAATACGAGGCGCAAAACAAAAGCACGACTAGTTTGCGTAGCAACCGACAGACAGACGGACATGGCTAAATCGACTCTTTTGAAAGCTGATCAAGAATATATGTATAGTACTTAATGGGGTCGGAGACGCTATGAAAACTTCTGACTAAAATAATAATTGAAAATTAATTTGATTAGCAAGTGCTTATATTGCTTAATATCCCACACATAGACAAATTGTATGAGTCAGTCTATGAGTGTATGTGTGCCCCAGCTGTGAAAAGATTTTGTGAGTCGACAGCATAATACCCTAAACTGCATATATTCAAACACAAGGAAAGTTATAGCCTCACATAGCAAACCACGTACATACATTACACACCTAACGGGAACTGTGACATTTCTCCTTGTCTTTTACTTTTAAGGAATGTTCACCTAGCAGCAGCAAACTGATAACCTTTTAATCTCGCAGCAACATACAGTTTTATAATTACATATACAATAATGAAATTTTTTTTTATTAGGAAAGTATATTTAATTAAAATAATAATGCCTTACAAACTTTGTAGAGAGATTGAGTGGCTTCCGTAGAGAGCGGACGTGTTTTGCGTGAGCTCTGGAAAAATGATAGAAAGTGGATGATTTTTAGACAAAAAAAAGTTTAAAGTACTGGAGTATCCTAAGATAAGCGAAAAGACGCTTAAACAGAAAAAATAAATAGTTTTCGACTCACAAAAATAGTGATATGATTAAAAGAAGTGCGTAAATAGTTAATAAAAATAAGTGCCAAGCGAAAAAGCTCAATGAGAGACGAACAAAAGCAAGAGCGAAGAAGCTCCGTGAGTCCAAGTAACGGTTATTTCTCGTATTTCTGAGCGTGCGACAGCAACTAAACGGCTCACCCGCTCTACTAACTCCTACACCTACATCATGGAGTTCTCAGTGTAAAACCCCAACAACAAGCAGTGATAAAATTTCTGTAACTACAGCAACAGCAACGACCAATATCGCGGAAACGACTGCGATTGCATCGACTGCAGCGTCAAATACAATAACAACAGACTTCAAACTCCAAAGCCAATATCGGCAATATTCAACAAGCGGCCCCGGCTATACAGACCGGCATGGATCGCTACATCCAAATTAAGCGTAAGCGTAGCCCGCGGAACAACGCGGTCGGTAACAAGCTAAAGATAAACCGTGTCCAAGGAGACAATGATCAACCCGGGAGATATAACAAAAATATATTTGCCCTATAAGCGGATGACCAACCGGAACTGGGACAAGAAACCCAAAATAAATGTTTGATGTTATCCCACATTACATGTAAATGTAATAAACAGATCCGGTCGATCATATTTACGTACATAAGACATTGTCTTGTGCATATTCGTTCATATGCCGTGGGTTTCAGATCTGAATTTTGCTTGGTTAAACCGAATAAAATTAAGACGTTCAGTTTCTATTTTGGCATACATACGTGTATCAACGATGTACTGATGAAACAGTTTACCACATCTTAAGAAAAAAAGTTGTTCTTGTGAACGAACCGTCAATCTATACGAATAAAAATTCATGGCACTAATTTTTGTCTGCCCATGCAGACCTGAAAATATGTCAAAAATGTTATTTTAGAAAATTATACAAATGCAATGTCATCACATTGAAAATAGGTAAATTTTTACCTGTTTGTGGATCAATCATTGGTATATTGATATGGCAGCCATCGTCACCTTTCCAATGCAATATTGGGTAATGTAATGCATCGTAACTACGATGAAGTTCCGAAACACGTTGCAATTGCTCATTTCTGCGATGAAGTACAATATCACGGGATTGAAACTGATCACCAAGAATTACAATTGCAACCTAATTAATTGTCGGTGCATTAAATCGCCTTGCATGCTCTCCAAAAGGTGTTCTATCAGCCCTTGTTACGATTTTTTGATTATCAGAGCACTTTTGAACAACTGAACTAATGCGTTATACTGAAGAAAAAACCTTTGTAGCTCACGAATAATTTCACGTCTTATATTCGAAACAATTCACTATATTCATCACCAATAAAATAAATTTCCGAAAAATTATGATCAGCGTTAGAGTATGGCAATAACGAACCAGCTTGATGATAAATCTGGCTCTGGATCTGTAACATGTATAAAATTTTAGGTGGATGTTGGATCAGAACTATTGAATTGAATACTTTATCAAATAAAGATGAGACAATCCTATTGAAATATTTAAACGTCGGCATAAAATGATCTGTAATAATTTTAGTAGCACCAAAATAAGTTATTTGAAATGACAAATTGTATTGTTGAATATGACTCAAAAAGTGCTTCGACGTTTAAGATATCCCAAAAAATAATTAATACAATGGTTCGGGTGCAGTTTCTAATGCTGGCAATCTCACTTTGCCATTAGCACAACATAAACTGGGCGTTTCTCCTGGAAACTTAGCCGCATCACATTGTAGTATTCACATATCGAGAGCTCACTGTTCTCAGCAATATGCTTCATATATGCTTTGTTGCAGTGTTTACATAATTCAAAGTCCCGGTCATAAACCCAAGTGGCCGAAATAAGAACCGATCGCTATGCCTTGGCCCGCACACAGAAAGTGAAAGTGTCAGCATAATTGTAACACGAGTAGACCTCATGTATGTGCATACACGTATACCTCCGCGCTCCAGCCTAAGCGAGCATAGCTATATACTTAAGAATATATAACCGTGTCTCCGCTGCCGCTGTTGGCAGCGCAGCTGCGAGACTTAGCCTTCTTTAGCTCCTAAGTCATATTCATAAAAGGAGAAACTCCTGAGAGCTTGGAGCGGCAACTACAGCTGCTCCAATCAAATAATAAATGAACCAAATAAAAAACTTGATTGTGTGTATTAACTCTATGGATTTATAACACCCTGAGACTACATGGCGATTAGGTGTATTAACTCGATGGACGTATAACCCGTATCCCTACATGGCGACCGTGACATTCGAGCCCAAATTCGGAAAATCAGTTACAACATAAGACGGACAACAGCAGTAGCACCCCTTCAAGATCGAAAAACACATGAACTACTAAATTATTACCAGGAAGCACCCGTGCGCCACAGATGGAACGCCGAGGGCGAAACAACTATTAAAGAAACTCAGTGAGTAGAGTGTGATGTGTGCAAAACGTAGTGGCGTAGTGAAAAGATTAAAAGCCAGAAGGGCTGAACTACTGAAGCTGCTGAACAGCGGCAATGAATTAAGTTGGAAATCACAGCCACACACACACATCCACTTACCCTGTAATCCAAAATCTTGCCAAACCTAACCAAAAACTGCCTCCACCAGAAAATATCAAGATTCCCAAGCTGAAGAAGACATGTCCGAATGACTGCGAGGGACCCTTGTGCTCACCCCATTGCGAGTACACCTGTGCAGCCAGCACCGGTGCCTCACCACAGAGGTACAGGCTGTGCAGCCAGCACCGGTATCGTCTTACGCACCAAGTAAGACCAAGGATCAGTGAACCGACAGCGCTTCCAAGAGCGCATATTTTTTTTCCCATTGCACTGCGTTGCATAATTTTTGTATATTGGACTACGATGCATATTTTTTTTATATAATATAAAAACTAATCTAAAATTGAGCGACATTAAAGTTGCCCGATTGGCGTGTGGCCCGAAAACCATACAAAAAACTAGGCAGGAAAATATGTAAAACACAAAAAATTTTGAAGTAAAGTAAAGATCAAACAAAGACATTAAACTCAATCTTAAATTTCATTAAATTTAAATTAACAGCAAAATACGTATATTTTAATGAACAATAATACCATCAGTAAATCCCCAGAAAATTATCAAATCAAATATAGTACTCACAATCAATATATGACCAAAATGGGTCTAGTAGATGTAAAAAAAGTGGTCTCCACTGCTAACGTAATCAATAAAATAGAATAAAAAAATATCGATACAGATTTAACAAACATCTGATTATCAATAATTGTTTTCATTATGAGCGCATTCATTTTGTATAAAGCTTATATGTACCACAATAAGTGCATATCAAAAAGAGCTGTAAACAGAAGCCAGGCTAACGATCTGAATAAGATCTAAATTAATAAAGCGCAAACAATTTGTATAAAAAGATGTTTTAAAAATACAAATTAAAAAACAAATTAATTACAAAAACAAAACCTAAAAAAAAATAAAAATTTAAAAAAAAACATAAAAAAGGACTTCCTTATAGTGCATATATAAAACAGATATGGAATGACAATAAATAAAAGCCAACCTTCAAGAAATTAAGAAAAGCTTTGATAGATCTATTGGAAATACAATTGGCAGTACATTGATCTCCATCCCTGGTCACCACATATCGTATACCTTATATATATCGCGTGTATTGTTATCATATAAGTATCTTACCTAAGAGTTCTGTTCTGTCATCTCTATAGCCAACAACGTGTAAAACTTAATCTCTACTAAATATCCTTAAATAAAACTATCAACTATTACTCAAGATAAAACTACAACAAGATCCAATAAATGTCTCTCACAAAATAGAAATATTCTCCCATACCGACATTCTTCTCGATACCGACAATCTTGAACACCCCTTTGACAGTGGGAACTAGTGAAAAACCAAATCCAATAGATCAGGAAGACATAGATTCAACAGAAGAAGACGAATCAGAAAGTAACACTGACCCAGAAGTTAAAGAAAAAGATCTACAAGACTTAACTATACCTGCGGTAATAAATAATTCTTTATCAGAATCCGACACGAACTCTAGCATTGTCGAACAAAAACCAGCAATCATGACGCAAACTAATATTGAATTTATAAACACAGCACCGAGGATTATACCGGATTTCAGTGCTAAAGCTGAATACCTGCGTAGTTTCATAGATGCATTGGAAATTATAAAAACAATACAGGGCGGGCATGAAAACTTAGCAGTATCTTTATTAAAAACAAAACTAAAAGGGCCAGCCAGGAATATAATCAGCAATGAGAGTACAATTGATCAAATCATAATCAAACTTAAAACAAATGTAAAACAAATGTGAGTCAATCGACAATTTATCTGCACGATTATTGAATCTCTCCCAGAAAAACAAAACACCCAACGTGTACTACTGTAAGCAAAAAGTAAGGTGAATTTGTTTGTAAAGTGAAAATTCTTTATTTATTCTCCTGAATCAATTTCATCCCCTTCAAAGTAATCCCCTCCCGATAAAATACACTTATGCCAACGTTTCTTTAAATCCTCGAAACAGGCCAAATAGTCCTTTTCCGGTATAGCCATGAGCGCCCTCGTCGATTTCGCTTTTATCTATTCAATCGACTCGAAACGCGTTCCCCGGAGTGGTCTCTTGAGTTTTGGGAGAATACGGTGGTTGGGGAACGATATGCGTCGAATTCTTGGCGAATTGGTCACGAAGAACGAGTGCAGTGTACGACGGTGCATTATCGTGAGGCAAAAACCAAGAGTTGTAACACTCAAATAATATTCCTTATTAACAGTTTGGCCAAATGGAAGAATTTCATAGTGCACCACACCACGAAAATCGAAAAATACTGTCATCATAACGATGATTTTTTAATGACTTTGACGTGCTCTTTTAAGTCTTTGTACCACTTATAAACATTTTTCTGGGACATGGTAGAATCACCAAAGGCCTTCCGCAACATCCTCAACCTTTCCGCAGCCGAAATTTCATTCCGCAAACAAAATTTGATGGCACTTCTCTGTTCAATTAAATCAGCCATTGTAAAAATCGACAAATGCACTCTTGTTCGTTTGGTAAACACAAGCATAAATATAGTACTGATACTGACATTGACATGAAATTACCGCCAGATGTCATCAAAAGTCCTGTCAACTCAAAAAAAAAAAAACTAGTCCGCCATCTTAAGCCCGCGAATTTTAAATTAAAAATTCGCCTTACTTTTTTCCCACAGTAATATACCCAGGAGATAGAAAAGTTAGCTAAGTCCCTAGAAGGAGCATATATTGAAAAAGAATATACACTAGAGCAAGCTAAATCATTTAGTACCAAACAGGCTGTATCAGCAATGAAGAAAAATTGCATAACCAAAGACATTAAAGCTGTTATGCGTTCTCGTCAATTCAACAATATGGATGAAGCAATAGCTATATTTATTGAAACAGCCAATGATATATTATGTATTACCAAAATTACCCACAGCGCGGTGGAAATCATGGTCGTGGTAATTATAGAGGCCATAACTATAACAGAGGCGGCCAACGGTACAATAATAACAATAATTACAACAACAACCATAATAACAACAATAATAATAACAATAATTACAACAACAACAACTCTAGAGGCGGCTCGAACAGAGGCGGCTCAAATAGAGGTAATAATAGAAGTAACAATCAAGTACGAGTAACACAGAGTAGTAGCTCGGAAAACGCTCAAACCCCATTAAGCAACAGAACATAAAAGTTTTTAATATAAATCTAGATCTCAGCAGCATAATAAAAATACAGAACCAAAAAAATAATAAGCCATTAACATTAATAATAGATACTGGAGCTGACATATTAATTCTAAAAGATAATAGCATTTGTTCTGAAATTAATCAAACTTTAAAAACAAATATAACAGGAATTGGTCAGGGAAAAATTGAATCAATTGGACTAGCAACAATTGATTTACTCTTCGATTATTTCACAATCAGTCATGACTTCCAAATAGTTAATAATGAATTCCCCGTTCAGTGTGACGGAATCTTGGGACTTGACTTCATTCGAAAATTCGATTGCATAATAGATTATAACAACGATGAATTAATATTAAAACCACAATCACTTAAATACCAAATACATGTGCCACTCTTACACAATGCTATTGACAATTCAATATTATTGCCAGCAAGGTCGGAAGTAATGAGAAAAATAACACTCCAGACTAATGAAGATGTTGTTTTAATACCAAATCAGGAAATTCATCCTGGGGTATTTACAGCTAACAGCATCGTAAAAAGCAATAGTGCAATAGTTCGTATTTTGAATACAACAAATAAAAATATAAATATAAAAAATCCAAACATTAAATTGGAATCAATAGAAAATTACGAAATTAAATCATTTAATAAAAACCAAACCAATAGAACTAATACTTGTAAAGTCTTAACCAAATTACAATTCCCAGACCGTGTGAAAACAGAACTTACTGAATTATGCACCAAATACAGTGACAGAGTGGTCTAGAAACAGAAGCAATATCAAGTAACAACTTTTACAAGCAAAAATTAAGTTTAGCAGACAAAACTCCAGTATAAATAAAAAACTATAGAAATGCGGAAACAGAAAAACCAGATATAAACAGATAGGTAGAACAATTGATTAAAGATGGTATAGTCGAACCGTTTATATCAGAATATAATAGCCCACTTTTCTTAGTGCCTAAGAAATCACTCCCAAATTCAAAAGAAAACAAGTAAGAAAGCTACAGTCGAGAGTGTTCGACTGTGAGATACCCGGTACCTAAACGTTTGTGCTTTACACTAAAAGGCAATTTAAAATTGTACATACATTATCATACTCTACTTCGATACTTCTTAAAATAAATCGCCTCTCGAATTAGCTCCCGACCTAAACAATTTAATGTCATACTTATATTATATATATACAGTGAAGGAGGCATCTCCGACCCCATAAAGTATATATATTCTTGATCGGCATCAGCAGCCGAGTCGATCTAGCCATGTCCGTCTGTCTGTCTGTCCGTCTGTCGGTTTCTAGCCCGAACTAGTCTCTCAGTTTTTGAGCTATCGACCGAAATCGGACTACTATATCCTATAGCTGCCATAGGAATAATGGCGAAATTAATGTAAAAAAAATTTTAACTTCTAAGCTTTTCAACGTATTTCTATAAATATTGAAATATAGCAGTTTTTTATGGTGCTAGAATTACGGTTTTAATTTCATTAAGATCGGACCACTATATCATATAGCTGCCATAGAAGCGATCGGTCGATTTATATGAAAATGTAAAATTCTACATGTAAAATGTAAAATTTACAAAATTTGATATTTTTTCAACATTACTAAAATGGTTCGATTTTCAATGATCCAATTGCAGACTGCAAGGGTATACCAACTTCGGTTTACCGAAGTTAGCTTTCTTTCTCGTTGCTAATTTATTTTATCTATTAACTTTAACCCGAAAATAACGAGTATAGCTTATTTTACGTTTTTTATGATTTTTGAGGGAGAAATCCTAGATCAATTGGGAAGAGCAAAATATTTCTCGTGTCTAGACCTAATGTCTGGCTTCCATCAAATTGAACTAGAAGAAAAATCTAGAAATATAACATCTTTTTCTACGAGCACTGACTCATATCGCTTCACGCGATTACCATACGGTCTTAAAGTAGCCCCAAATTCATTTATGAGAATGATGCAACTTGCTTTTTCTGGTCTAGAACCATCGCAAGCATTTCTTTACATGGATGATTTAGTTGTCATCGGTGTTCAAAAATCAGTCAGCACATGTTCAAAAATCTTACAAGTATATTCGAACTTTGTAGAAAACACAACCTTAAATTAAACTCAGAGAAATGTTCATTCTTTATGCACGAGGTAACATTCCTTGGCCATAAATGTATAGAGCGGTCGTGAGATTCTTAAAACTAGTCTTATCGCTAGACCAACGCAGTGGTTGTTTAACCCTAACATGGGATACATTCTTCAGTGCGACAGGGGTGAACACAGAATTCGTGGATCCCACGCATGGATTCAAATTACATATACAATTCCGAATGCTACAAAAATTACGTGATTCGCTGTAAGAATGAGTTTCAGGATAACCCTAAACAGTTTTATGCGTTCGTTAATTCAAAACGTAAGTCACAACAATTTCCATCTTGTCTTCATTTCAATACTATTTCCGCCTCTAATGAGTCCGATATTGCAAATTTATTTGCAAATTTCTTCCAATCTACATATTCGTCTGTTAGTTTTGACAATACCTCATGCTATCCTTATTCACTACCACACTCTAATTGTATTTTTATGCCATTGATTAGTGAAGATGATGTTCTTCAAAATCTTCAAACTATTAAGTCCTCCTTCTCCTCTGGTCCAGATCTGGTCCCAAGCTGCGTGTTAAAAAATTGCGCTAAAGCTCTGAGTAAACCTCTGGCAAAACTTTTTCAATTATCCCTTCAGAACTCTTTTTTCCTGACGTTTGGAAGGAATCTTTTATCATTCCGCTTCATAAAAAGGGAAGTAAAGCTAACATCGAAAACTACCGAGGGATAGCAAAACTCAGTGCGATTCCCAAGTTATTTGAGTTATTAATTACTGCTCAGTTACAGCACCAATGCAGCTCGATAATGTCCTCCTCGCAGCACGGCTTTATGAAACGTAGATCAACGTCTACAAATCTTCTTGAGTTTGTTTCTGTTATAAGGAACGCGTTTAAAACGAATGCCCAAACTGACGTTATTTTTACAGACTTCAGTAAGGCTTTCGACTCCGTGAACCACCATTTACTGTTAAAAAAACTTATTCTTTTTGGATTCCCAATAACGCTGATCAATTGGATTTCGACTTATTTATCGAACCGAACGCAGAGGGTAGCCTTCAAGGGTTCTTTCTCAAACCTTGTCCTTGTGACTTCTGGTGTTCCTCAAGGGAGCCATCTTGGACCTCTGCTGTTCGGCCTCTTCATAAATGATTTACCTCAGGTAGTTCAGCATTCACACGTAATGATGTATGCGGATGACGTAAAACTTTGTTTGCCACTCACGCAGTCTGACTCCCATACACTTTTACAGTCTGACTTGGACAACCTTCAGTCTTGGTGCGTCCAAAATTTGCTGTTCCTAAACAACTCTAAGTGTAGCTTCATGTCCTTTTATAGGAGAAATCTTTTCCTGACTAATTACTCTATAGGGTCGTGCGAGCTTGAGCGCATTTATACGGTGACAGATCTTGGAGTCTTATTTAACCATAATCTAAACTTCACCGATCACATTGGCATCATTGTCGGGAAAGCAAAAGGAGTTTTTGCTTTTGTCAAGCGATGGTCGAAGGAGTTTGAGGATCCCTACACGACTAAACTTCTTTATATTTCGCTGGTTCGCCCGATTCTGGAATATATGCAAAATATCAGGACCTTATCGAATCGGTACAGAAACAGTTCCTTTTGTTTGCTTTACGGGGATTAAACTGGGAACCTCATCGTCACCTGCCATCCTACGCTGACAGACTGCGCCTACTGAACCTGCCCTCGCTTAAGGATCGCCGGACCTGCCATGGAGTGATGTTCCTGCACAAGTTGATAACTGGACACATCAACTCGTCTCACCTTCTTGGCCAAATTCGATTCGCTATACCTATAAGGCCGTCTCGTAATTTTCGGCCTATTGCCTTGAAATTTTGTAAATCGAACTTTGAGATTCATGACCCTTTTCGCGTTTTATGTTCGTCGTATAATGATCTGTACTTTTTGTTATATGTTGAAATGTCCCTTGAGTTTAATGTAAATAATATTATTACCCATTTATCCTTGCCTCCGCCCACTTGATGTGAGTCGGAGCATATCATTAAAAATTACTCCAAATTGGGTGGAGGTATTTGTGATACTAGCAGAAATTTGCTATTGAAATAAATAAATAAATATAGTCAAGTGTTTTGTGTTAGGCCCATTTGGCCGCTATATTTAAAGATATGCTGAGATCCCGCACAGGGGTTCAGTTTACATTACATTATTTGTGTTACGCTCAACCTGCCGCTATGTTTTAGAGTCATTCGCACATGCGCTAAGCAGCGTACAGCTACATTGATTCGTTACAGATAAATATATATTTATGTATATACGTGTTCATGTGTGAACAACCACAGATGCAAGTAAACATGCGTGTGGTGCAGTACTTTCACAAGACTGCAACGGTGCGCAACTACCAATTGCATATGCATCGAGAGCTTTCACGCAGGGAGAAAGGAATAAATCGACTAAAGAACAGGATTTAGCAGCTATACACTGGGCAATAAAACACTTCAGACCATATATCTATGAAACGCATTTCTTAGTAAAAACAGATCATAGACCACTAGTACAGTATACATATTTTCTGAAGAATCCAACTTCAAAGCTGACTAGAATGAGATTAGATTTAGAAGAGTATCAATTTACAGTTGGGGAAGGATAATCATGTTGCGGATTCATTATCTCGCATAAATGTAGAAGACTTAATACAAATGAACAGAAACAAACTAAGGTCATCAAAAACACAGAAAAACATCTGCGCAGATGAAAAAATTAAAATGCATGATAAAATATACGAGCCCAATGTCTACGAAGTCGTTAGCAATAAAGACGTAAAGAAATTTGTAAAAATAAAAATTAATAACTTCAAATGTTTACTCAAACGAGGCAAACAAATTATTTCACAATTTTCAGTTAAAGATTTTTATTCTAATGAATAATTCGATTTAGGTCAATTTTTTCAAATGCTTATTTCAGAAGCCGGGATACATAAAATCATTAACATATAGTTGTCACCAAGTGAAAAAATTTTCAAAATTCAAAAATAAGGGCAATAAACATTTACTAAATATAAAAATAGCGCTATTACAAAAAGTAACACAAGTAGACAAAAATGACGAAAGTCAAATTAATGCAATCCTGTTAAGATATCATAACGACCCAATATAAGGAGGCCATACAGGGATTACGCGTACCCTATCAAAAATAAAGAAACTTTATTATTGGCCCAAAACGATACAAACCATAAAAAACTATATAAAAACGTGTGTAGACTGCCAAAGACCTAAAACTACAACACATACAAAGGCCCCAATGATAATAACAAATACCCCAAAAACAGCTTTTGACACTGTTTTAATTGATACCATCGGCCCATTACCTCGAACAGAAAATGGCAACGAGTATGCAATAACTATAATATGCGACCTTACAAAATATCTAGTTTCAATACAAGTAACAGATAAAAGCGCAAACACAGTAGCCAAAGCAATATTTGAATCATTTATACTAAAGTACGGTCCTATGAAGACGTTCATAACAGATATGGGTACTGAGTATAATAATTCACTTATTAATGGCTTAAAGCAACAGCCACAACTACAGCAACGACCAATATCGTGGAAACGACTGCGATGTCATCAACTGCAGCGCCAAATACAATAACAACAAGAACTGCAAGCTCCAAAGCCAAAATCGGCAATATATAACAGGCGGCCCCGGCCATACAGACCGGCATGGATCGCTACATCCAAATCAAGCGTAAGCTTAGCCCGCAGAACAGCGCGGTCGGTAACAAGCCAAAGATAAACCGTGTCCAAGGAGAAAATGATCAACCCAGGAGATCTAACAGCAACAGATTTGCCCTTTTAGCGGATGATTTACTGGAAATGGGCCAAGAGACCCAAAAGAAATCAAAGCCCCCACCAATCTACATAAGGGAGAAAAGCTCGAACGCCCTGGTCAACAAAATTGTTGCGCTGGTCGGGGACGGAAATTTTCATGTAGTTCCTCTTACTAAAGGGAATATTCACGAAACCAAAGTGCAAACGAAATCGGAAGAACACTTCCGAGCTGTGTCGAAATACGTGGACGAATCAAAAAAAAATTATTACACGTACCAATTAAAAAGCAGCAAGGGCCTGCAAGTGGTACTAAAAGGAATCGAGACCGATGTAACCCAAAACGAAATTATAGATGCCCTTAAAGAAAAGGGTTTTTATGCAAAAAACGTCAGCAACATCATAAATAAAAACAGACAACCGCAACCACTCTTCAAGGTCGAGCTGGAGCCAGACAGCAGAGCCTTGAAGAAAAACGAAGTCCACCCCATTTACAACTTGCAATTCCTCTTGCACCGAAGAATTACGGTGGAAGAGCCACATAAAAGAAACGGCCCAGTGCAATGCACAAACTGCCAGGAGTATGGACACACCAGGACATACTGCACACTTCGATCAGTCTGTGTAGTTTGCGGAGACTTTCACAATTCCGCTAACTGCCCTGCTAACAAGGAAGACCCCCACAAGAAGAAATGTGGGAACTGCGGAGGAAACCATACCGCAAACTACAGGGGCTGTGTGGTCTACAAGGAGTTGAAGAGTCGCATGAGAAGAGTGACGGCAACGCGCAATCAGAATACACGAAACGTGTACACTAGATCACAAACGACGCCGGAAGTATTCTTTGCCAAGGCCGCAAGATCCTCATTTGGTCCGCTAAATCCCAGAAGGGCTTCTCCTACGCTGATGCCCTCCGAACAGGTATGGAGAACCCCGTCCAGTCTAATCTAGAAAATGCTCAGAAAGCCCCAGGACAGCCACAAAGCACAATGGAAGCTATGATGCTTACCATGCAACAAAGTCTAACAGAATTAATGTCCTTCATGAAAACCACCATGCAAACACTTGTTCAAAACCAGAACATGGTGATACAGTTGCTTGTAGCTCAGCAGTCCAAATAACTGATGTCTAGTCTAAGAATAATTATGTGGAACGCCAATGGCGTTTCACGGCATAAACTTGAAATAACACAGTTCCTGAATGAAAATCATATCGACGTTATGCTGCTTGGAGAGACGCACCTCACAAGCAAATACAACTTCCAAATAAGAGGTTACGCCTTCTACCGCACAGATCATCCAGATGGTAAAGCCCACGGCGGAACCGGCGTCCTAGTCAGAGAACGCATAAAGCACCACTTTCACCAAAGGTATTCAACTAATTACTTGCAGGCTACGTCTATTAAACTGCAGTCAGGTAACGGCAACCTTTCCATAGCCGCTGTCTACTGCCCGCCTCGCTTTACAATCTCGGAAGGACAATTCATGGATTTTTACAACTCACTTGGAGATCGCTTCATAGCTGCAGGAGACTATAATGCCAAGCATACGCACTGGGGATCGCGTCTCGTGACTCTCAAAGGAAGGCAATTATATAATGCAATCATAAACTTGAGCAACAAATTGGACTATGTTTCCCCTGGTAGCCCCACATATTGGCCAGCAGACCCCAGAAAGATACCAGACTTAATAGACTTTGCGGTGACAAAAAATATCTCACGCAACATTATATGTGCCAAAGCGCTTTCGGATCTTTCATCAGACCATTCGCCAGTACTAATAACTCTTCTTCAAAGCCCAGAAACTACAGATCAACCCCAAAGGCTGACGTCGCACAGAACTAACTGGCTTAAATATAAGAAATAATGGAAGTTCCCACATTGAACTAACCCCGCAGCTCGACATCGAAGCGGATATCGACTGCTCTACTGATGCTCTTGAGGACGTACTCACTGCAGCAGCCACTATCTCAACACCACAAGGGAAGGACGTACAACCCAACAAATTCAAAACTAATCAACAAATTGAACAGCTTGTCCTGGAAAAGAGGAGTCTGCGACGTGCTTGGCAAACCAACAGATCGCCATCTTCAAAACAACGTCTTAAGCAAGTCACTCGCTTACTAAACCGAGCTCTGAAACAAGACGCTGAAAAGGCACAACTACGGTACATCGAAAAACTTACGCCAACCAGTACAAAGCATCCTTTGTGGAGGGCTCACCCAAATCTAAGCTCTCCAATTGAAACCGTCACCCCGATAAGAAACTCTTCAGGTTGCTGGGCCCGCAGCGACGAAGATTGAGCCGAAACATTTGCTTCACATCTCCGAAGCGTCTTCCAGCCCAACCAGGCCACTAGTCCATTTGTCCTACCACAAACCGAAACTAATACTATGTCTTTACCAACATTGTTTCAGCCGAATGAGATCGCAAAAGTCATTGGGGAACGGAAACCAAAAAAGGCTCCGGGCGGTGACTTAATAACTCCAAAAATGATAATTGAACTTCCAAACTCAGCTATTGAGGTCATTTGCAAAATCTTCAATGGGATTATATGCCTTGGCTAGTACCCAAGGAAATGGAAAAAATCTATCATCATAATGATACCGAAACCCGGAAAAGACCACACAATCCCGTCATCCTACAGACCAATAAGTTTATTATCGTGTCTGTCCAAACTGTTCGAGAAATGCCTTCTAAAACACATAATACCATACCTGGAAGCACACAATGTTATCCCGGCTCATCAATTTGTGCTTCCGTCGAAACCATGGCACAATCGAACAAGTCAACAGAATAACATCAGAGATACGCACAGCCTTCGAGCATCGGGAATACTGCTGCGCAGTATTTCTACAAAGATGATATATCTTCAAGTTTAAGATAGGAGTCTGGTTAAATGGCTTCATGCATAAAATCAAAACACACTTTCCTGCTACTTGAGTCGTATCTCTACAACAGAGTCTTTGCAGTAAGGTGCAACGCAACAACATCTGACGACTACTCTATCGAAGCTTGAGTTCCACAAGGAAGCGCACTTGGGCCTACTCTGTTCGTCCTTTATACAACGGATATTCCTACAAACGAGCGGCTAACAACATCCACGTGTCGCTGACGACACTGCGATCCTAAGTCGCTCGAAGTGCCCAAACCGAGCAACAACCCAACTAGCAAGTCACCTCATGCGTAGTTGAGAAGTGGACTATCTGACTGGCGTATTAAAATAAACGAACAAAATTAAGTGACACATAACTTTTACTCTTAACAGGCAAACATGCTCCCAGTATATCCTATGAATAGTAAGCAGATTCCCCAACTCTACCGAAGTAACGTATCTCGCATCCACCTCGACAGACGACTAACCTGGCGAAGACACATCGAATGCAAGAAACTACATCTAAAACTAAAAGCTAGCAGCCTCCACTGGATTTTAAACACCCGATCGCCACTGCGTCTGGACTACAAGGTCCTGCTCTGACAACTCCACGCTAAAGCCTATCTGGACATATGGCTCCCAGCTGTGGGGAAACGCGAGCAGCAGCAATATAAACATCATACAGCGCGGCAATCAAAAATCCTGAGAACTATCACTGGGGCACCATGGTATATTCGCAACCAAAACATCCATAGGGATATCAGGCATTCTTGCAGTAAAAGATGAAATAGACAAACAAAAGGCGACCTATAATAAAAAACTTACTGTGCACCTAATCATCTGGCAAGCGGCTTGACTCGGGCTTCCAGCAGAACCCGCCTACAAACGAAACGACCTTCCAACCCAGCAATAATTGTCAGGGCCATACAACTCTGTGCCAGTCATATGACTGTTAGTTAGGTTATTAATATAAGATTTGACACACTTATTGTTAGTCTCTAAATGGAGAAGATTCAATGAATAACAGCAAAGTATAAAAAAAAAAAAAAAAAAAAATCAATGGTGCAAATATATGAAGATAAGTAATATATTATCAACAGCACATCATCACCAGACTTTAGGAACGGTAGAAAGAAGTCATCTGTCTGTCTGTCCGTCTGTCGGTTTCTAGCCCGAACTAGTCTCTCAGTTTTTGAGCTATCGACCGAAATCGGACTACTATATCCTATAGCTGCCATAGGAATAATGGCGAAATTAATGTAAAAAAAATTTAAACTTCTAAGCTTTTCAACGTATTTCTATAAATATTGAAATATAGCAGTTTTTTATGGTGCTAGAATTACGGTTTTAATTTCATTAAGATCGGACCACTATATCATATAGCTGCCATAGAAGCGATCGGTCGATTTATATGAAAATGTAAAATTCTACATGTAAAATGTAAAATTTACAAAATTTGATATTTTTTCAACATTACTAAAATGGTTCGATTTTCAATGATCCAATTGCAGACTGCAAGGGTATACCAACTTCGGTTTACCGAAGTAAGCTTTCTTTCTCGTTGCTAATTTATTTTATCTATTAACTTTAACCCGAAAATAACGAGTATAGCTTATTTTACGTTTTTTATGATTTTTGAGGGAGAAATCCTAGATCAATTGGGAAGAGCAAAATATTTCTCGTGTCTAGACCTAATGTCTGGCTTCCATCAAATTGAACTAGAAGAAAAATCTAGAAATATAACATCTTTTCTACGAGCACTGACTCATATCGCTTCACGCGATTACCATACGGTCTTAAAGTAGCCCCAAATTCATTTATGAGAATGATGCAACTTGCTTTTTCTGGTCTAGAACCATCGCAAGCATTTCTTTACATGGATGATTTAGTTGTCATCGGTGTTCAAAAATCAGTCAGCACATGTTCAAAAATCTTACAAGTATATTCGAACTTTGTAGAAAACACAACCTTAAACTAAACTCAGAGAAATGTTCATTCTTTATGCACGAGGTAACATTCCTTGGCCATAAATGTACTAGACCATGGCATCCTTCCGGATGATAAAAAATATGATTAAATTAAAAATTATCCAACTCCAACAGATTCGGATAGTGCACGACGTTTCGTCGCTTTTTGTAACTACTATAAAAGATTCATTAATAATTTCGCACAATACTCACGGGACTTGACAAGACTGTGCAAGAAAAATGTCCAATTCAAATGGACTCAAGAATGTGAAGAATCATTCAAATATCTTAAAAACGCATTAATGAAGCCAACATTATTGCAATACCCTGATTTTAGCAAAGAATTTTGCATAACCACTGCAAGAGAGGCTGCAAATAAAGCAAACGTCTACATTTCTTGAGTTGATATTTCAAACTGAATCTTTATTTCAAAGTCCGCGTTTACGTAGCGGTCGTGAGATTCTTAAAACTAGTCTTATCGCTAGACCAACGCAGTGGTTGTTTAACCCTAACATGGGATACATTCTTCAGTGCGACAGGGGTGAACACAGAATTCGTGGATCCCACGCATGGATTCAAATTACATATACAATTCCGAATGCTACAAAAATTACCTGATTCGCTGTAAGAATGAGTTTCAGGATAACCCTAAACAGTTTTATGCGTTCGTTAATTCAAAACGTAAGTCACAACAATTTCCATCTTGTCTTCATTTCAATACTATTTCCGCCTCTAATGAGTCCGATATTGCAAATTTATTTGCAAATTTCTTCCAATCTACATATTCGTCTGTTAGTTTTGACAATACCTCATGCTATCCTTATTCACTACCACACTCTAATTGTATTTTTATGCCATTGATTAGTGAAGATGATGTTCTTCAAAATCTTCAAACTATTAAGTCCTCCTTCTCCTCTGGTCCAGATCTGGTCCCAAGCTGCGTGTTAAAAAATTGCGCTAAAGCTCTGAGTAAACCTCTGGCAAAACTTTTTCAATTATCCCTTCAGAACTCTTTTTTTCCTGACGTTTGGAAGGAATCTTTTATCATTCCGCTTCATAAAAAGGGAGTAAAGCTAACATCGAAAACTACCGAGGGATAGCAAAACTCAGTGCGATTCCCAAGTTATTTGAGTTATTAATTACTGCTCAGTTACAGCACCAATGCAGCTCGATAATGTCCTCCTCGCAGCACGGCTTTATGAAACGTAGATCAACGTCTACAAATCTTCTTGAGTTTGTTTCTGTTATAAGGAACGCGTTTAAAACGAATGCCCAAACTGACGTTATTTTTACAGACTTCAGTAAGGCTTTCGACTCCGTGAACCACCATTTACTGTTAAAAAAACTTATTCTTTTTGGATTCCCAATAACGCTGATCAATTGGATTTCGACTTATTTATCGAACCGAACGCAGAGGGTAGCCTTCAAGGGTTCTTTCTCAAACCTTGTCCTTGTGACTTCTGGTGTTCCTCAAGGGAGCCATCTTGGACCTCTGCTGTTCGGCCTCTTCATAAATGATTTACCTCAGGTAGTTCAGCATTCACACGTAATGATGTATGCGGATGACGTAAAACTTTGTTTGCCACTCACGCAGTCTGACTCCCATACACTTTTACAGTCTGACTTGGACAACCTTCAGTCTTGGTGCGTCCAAAATTTGCTGTTCCTAAACAACTCTAAGTGTAGCTTCATGTCCTTTTATAGGAGAAATCTTTTCCTGACTAATTACTCTATAGGGTCGTGCGAGCTTGAGCGCATTTATACGGTGACAGATCTTGGAGTCTTATTTAACCATAATCTAAACTTCACCGATCACATTGGCATCATTGTCGGGAAAGCAAAAGGAGTTTTTGCTTTTGTCAAGCGATGGTCGAAGGAGTTTGAGGATCCCTACACGACTAAACTTCTTTATATTTCGCTGGTTCGCCCGATTCTGGAATATATGCAAAATATCAGGACCTTATCGAATCGGTACAGAAACAGTTCCTTTTGTTTGCTTTACGGGGATTAAACTGGGAACCTCATCGTCACCTGCCATCCTACGCTGACAGACTGCGCCTACTGAACCTGCCCTCGCTTAAGGATCGCCGGACCTGCCATGGAGTGATGTTCCTGCACAAGTTGATAACTGGACACATCAACTCGTCTCACCTTCTTGGCCAAATTCGATTCGCTATACCTATAAGGCCGTCTCGTAATTTTCGGCCTATTGCCTTGAAATTTTGTAAATCGAACTTTGAGATTCATGACCCTTTTCGCGTTTTATGTTCGTCGTATAATGATCTGTACTTTTTGTTATATGTTGAAATGTCCCTTGAGTTTAATGTAAATAATATTATTACCCATTTATCCTTGCCTCCGCCCACTTGATGTGAGTCGGAGCATATCATTAAAAATTACTCCAAATTGGGTGGAGGTATTTGTGATACTAGCAGAAATTTGCTATTGAAATAAATAAATAAATATAGTCAAGTGTTTTGTGTTAGGCCCATTTGGCCGCTATATTTAAAGATATGCTGAGATCCCGCACAGGGGTTCAGTTTACATTACATTATTTGTGTTACGCTCAACCTGCCGCTATGTTTTAGAGTCATTCGCACATGCGCTAAGCAGCGTACAGCTACATTGATTCGTTACAGATAAATATATATTTATGTATATACGTGTTCATGTGTGAACAACCACAGATGCAAGTAAACATGCGTGTGGTGCAGTACTTTCACAAGACTGCAACGGTGCGCAACTACCAATTGCATATGCATCGAGAGCTTTCACGCAGGGAGAAAGGAATAAATCGACTAAAGAACAGGATTTAGCAGCTATACACTGGGCAATAAAACACTTCAGACCATATATCTATGAAACGCATTTCTTAGTAAAAACAGATCATAGACCACTAGTACAGTATACATATTTTCTGAAGAATCCAACTTCAAAGCTGACTAGAATGAGATTAGATTTAGAAGAGTATCAATTTACAGTTGGGGAAGGATAATCATGTTGCGGATTCATTATCTCGCATAAATGTAGAAGACTTAATACAAATGAACAGAAACAAACTAAGGTCATCAAAAACACAGAAAAACATCTGCGCAGATGAAAAAATTAAAATGCATGATAAAATATACGAGCCCAATGTCTACGAAGTCGTTAGCAATAAAGACGTAAAGAAATTTGTAAAAATAAAAATTAATAACTTCAAATGTTTACTCAAACGAGGCAAACAAATTATTTCACAATTTTCAGTTAAAGATTTTTATTCTAATGAATAATTCGATTTAGGTCAATTTTTTCAAATGCTTATTTCAGAAGCCGGGATACATAAAATCATTAACATATAGTTGTCACCAAGTGAAAAAATTTTCAAAATTAAAAAATAAGGGCAATAAACATTTACTAAATATAAAAATAGCGCTATTACAAAAAGTAACACAAGTAGACAAAAATGACGAAAGTCAAATTAATGCAATCCTGTTAAGATATCATAACGACCCAATATAAGGAGGCCATACAGGGATTACGCGTACCCTATCAAAAATAAAGAAACTTTATTATTGGCCCAAAACGATACAAACCATAAAAAACTATATAAAAACGTGTGTAGACTGCCAAAGACCTAAAACTACAACACATACAAAGGCCCCAATGATAATAACAAATACCCCAAAAACAGCTTTTGACACTGTTTTAATTGATACCATCGGCCCATTACCTCGAACAGAAAATGGCAACGAGTATGCAATAACTATAATATGCGACCTTACAAAATATCTAGTTTCAATACAAGTAACAGATAAAAGCGCAAACACAGTAGCCAAAGCAATATTTGAATCATTTATACTAAAGTACGGTCCTATGAAGACGTTCATAACAGATATGGGTACTGAGTATAATAATTCACTTATTAATGGCTTAAAGCAACAGCCACAACTACAGCAACGACCAATATCGTGGAAACGACTGCGATGTCATCAACTGCAGCGCCAAATACAATAACAACAAGAACTGCAAGCTCCAAAGCCAAAATCGGCAATATATAACAGGCGGCCCCGGCCATACAGACCGGCATGGATCGCTACATCCAAATCAAGCGTAAGCTTAGCCCGCAGAACAGCGCGGTCGGTAACAAGCCAAAGATAAACCGTGTCCAAGGAGAAAATGATCAACCCAGGAGATCTAACAGCAACAGATTTGCCCTTTTAGCGGATGATTTACTGGAAATGGGCCAAGAGACCCAAAAGAAATCAAAGCCCCCACCAATCTACATAAGGGAGAAAAGCTCGAACGCCCTGGTCAACAAAATTGTTGCGCTGGTCGGGGACGGAAATTTTCATGTAGTTCCTCTTACTAAAGGGAATATTCACGAAACCAAAGTGCAAACGAAATCGGAAGAACACTTCCGAGCTGTGTCGAAATACCTGGACGAATCAAAAAAAAATTATTACACGTACCAATTAAAAAGCAGCAAGGGCCTGCAAGTGGTACTAAAAGGAATCGAGACCGATGTAACCCAAAACGAAATTATAGATGCCCTTAAAGAAAAGGGTTTTTATGCAAAAAACGTCAGCAACATCATAAATAAAAACAGACAACCGCAACCACTCTTCAAGGTCGAGCTGGAGCCAGACAGCAGAGCCTTGAAGAAAAACGAAGTCCACCCCATTTACAACTTGCAATTCCTCTTGCACCGAAGAATTACGGTGGAAAGGCCACATAAAAGAAACGGCCCAGTGCAATGCACAAACTGCCAGGAGTATGGACACACCAGGACATACTGCACACTTCGATCAGTCTGTGTAGTTTGCGGAGACTTTCACAATTCCGCTAACTGCCCTGCTAACAAGGAAGACCCCCACAAGAAGAAATGTGGGAACTGCGGAGGAAACCATACTGCAAACTACAGGGGCTGTGTGGTCTACAAGGAGTTGAAGAGTCGCATGAGAAGAGTGACGGCAACGCGCAATCAGAATACACGAAACGTGTACACTAGATCACAAACGACGCCGGAAGTATTCTTTGCCAAGGCCGCAAGATCCTCATTTGGTCCGCTAAATACCCAGAAGGGCTTCTCCTACGCTGATGCCCTCCGAACAGGTATGGAGAACCCCGTCCAGTCTAATCTAGAAAATGCTCAGAAAGCCCCAGGACAGCCACAAAGCACAATGGAAGCTATGATACTTACCATGCAACAAAGTCTAACAGAATTAATGTCCTTCATGAAAACCACCATGCAAACACTTGTTCAAAACCAGAACATGGTGATACAGTTGCTTGTAGCTCAGCAGTCCAAATAACTGATGTCTAGTCTAAGAATAATTATGTGGAACGCCAATGGCGTTTCACGGCATAAACTTGAAATAACACAGTTCCTGAATGAAAATCATATCGACGTTATGCTGCTTGGAGAGACGCACCTCACAAGCAAATACAACTTCCAAATAAGAGGTTACGCCTTCTACCGCACAGATCATCCAGATGGTAAAGCCCACGGCGGAACCGGCGTCCTAGTCAGAGAACGCATAAAGCACCACTTTCACCAAAGGTATTCAACTAATTACTTGCAGGCTACGTCTATTAAACTGCAGTCAGGTAACGGCAACCTTTCCATAGCCGCTGTCTACTGCCCGCCTCGCTTTACAATCTCGGAAGGACAATTCATGGATTTTTACAACTCACTTGGAGATCGCTTCATAGCTGCAGGAGACTATAATGCCAAGCATACGCACTGGGGATCGCGTCTCGTGACTCCCAAAGGAAGGCAATTATATAATGCAATCATAAACTTGAGCAACAAATTGGACTATGTTTCCCCTGGTAGCCCCACATATTGGCCAGCAGACCCCAGAAAGATACCAGACTTAATAGACTTTGCGGTGACAAAAAATATCTCACGCAACATTATATGTGCCAAAGCGCTTTCGGATCTTTCATCAGACCATTCGCCAGTACTAATAACTCTTCTTCAAAGCCCAGAAACTACAGATCAACCCCAAAGGCTGACGTCGCACAGAACTAACTGGCTTAAATATAAGAAATATGTAAGTTCCCACATTGAACTAACCCCGCAGCTCAACATCGAAGCGGATATCGACTGCTCTACTGATGCTCTTGAGGACGTACTCACTACAGCAGCCACTATCTCAACACAAGGGAAGGACGTACAACCCAACAAATTCAAAACTAATCAACAAATTGAACAGCTTGTCCTGGAAAAAAGGAGTCTGCGAAGTGCTTGGCAAAGCAACAGATCGCCATCTTCAAAACAACGTCTTAAGCAAGTCACTCGCTTACTAAACCGAGCTCTGAAACAAGACGCTGAAAAGGCACAACTACGGTACATCGAAAAACTTACGCCAACCAGTACAAAGCATCCTTTGTGGAGGGCTCACCCAAATCTAAGCTCTCCAATTGAAACCGTCACCCCGATAAGAAACTCTTCAGGTTGCTGGGCCCGCAGCGACGAAGATTGAGCCGAAACATTTGCTTCACATCTCCGAAGCGTCTTCCAGCCCAACCAGGCCACTAGTCCATTTGTCCTACCACAAACCGAAACTAATACTATGTCTTTACCAACATTGTTTCAGCCGAATGAGATCGCAAAAGTCATTGGGGAACTGAAACCAAAAAAGGCTCCGGGCGGTGACTTAATAACTCCAAAAATGATAATTGAACTTCCAAACTCAGCTATTGAGGTCATTTGCAAAATCTTCAATGGGATTATATGCCTTGGCTACTACCCAAGGAAATGGAAAAAATCTATCATCATAATGATACCGAAACCCGGAAAAGACCACACAATCCCGTCATCCTACAGACCAATAAGTTTATTATCGTGTCTGTCCAAACTGTTCGAGAAATGCCTTCTAAAACACATAATACCATACCTGGAAGCACACAATGTTATCCCGGCTCATCAATTTGGCTTCCGTCGAAACCATGGCACAATCGAACAAGTCAACAGAATAACATCAGAGATACGCACAGCCTTCGAGCATCGGGAATACTGCAGCGCAGTATTTCTCGATGTATCTCAAGCTTTCGATAGAGTCTGGTTAAATGGCCTCATGCATAAAATCAAAACACACATGCCTACATACACTGATAAGCTACTAGAATCGTATCTTTACAACAGAGTCTTTGCAGTAAGGTGCAACGCAACAACATCTGACGAGTACACTATCGAAGCCGGAGTTCCACAAGGCAGCGCACTGGGGCCCACCCTGTTCGTCCTTTATACAGCGGATATACCTACGAACGAGCGGCTAACAACATCCACGTTCGCTGACGACACTGCGATCCTAAGTCGCTCGAAGTGCCCAAACCGAGCAACAACCCAACTAGCAAGTCACCTCATGGTAGTTGAGAAGTGGCTATCTGACTGGCGTATTAAAATAAACGAACAAAAATGTAAACACATAACTTTTACTCTTAACAGGCAAACATGCTCCCCAGTATCCTTGAATAGTACGCAGATTCCCCAACTCAACGAAGTAACGTATCTCGCATCCACCTCGACAGACGACTAACCTGGCGAAGACACATCGAATGCAAGAAACTACATCTAAAACTAAAAGCTAGCAGCCTCCACTGGATTTTAAACGCCCGATCGCCACTGCGTCTGGACTACAAGGTCCTGCTCTACAACTCCACGCTAAAGCCTATCTGGACATATGGCTCCCAGCTGTGGGGAAACGCGAGCAGCAGCAATATAGACATCATACAGCGCGCGCAATCAAAAATCCTGAGAACTATCACTGGGGCACCATGGTATATTCGCAACCAAAACATCCATAGGGATATCGGCATTCTTGCAGTAAAAGATGAAATAGACAAGCAAAAGGCGACCTATAATAAAAAACTTACTGTGCACCCTAATCATCTGGCAAGAGGCTTGACTCGGGCTTCCAGCAGAACCCGCCTACAACGAAACGACCTTCCAACCCAGCAATAATTGTCAGGGCCATACAACTCTGTGCCAGTCATATGACTGTTAGTTAGGTTATTAATATAAGATTTGACACACTTATTGTTAGTCTCTAAATGGAGAAGATTCAATGAATAACAGCAAAGTATAAAAAAAAAAAAAAAAAAAAATGACTTGTGCAAATATATGAAGATAAGTAATATATTATCAACAGCACATCATCACCAGACTTTAGGAACGGTAGAAAGAAGTCATCCAACATTTAACGAATACATTCGTTCATACATCTCTATAGACAAAGATGATTGGGATGAATGGTTGAATTACTTCACATATTGTTTTAATACTACCCCATCGACAGTACATGACTACTGTCCTTATGAACTTGTTTACGGTAAACTACCAAGACAATTTACAGAATTTAACACTTCATCAAAAATAGATCCTATATACAATTTAGATGATTATGCAAAAGAGTTTAAATTTAAATTACAAATAGCATATAAAATGGCAATATCTATGATTGAAATAGAAAAACAAAAACGTAAAATAGAATATGATAAATAAGTTAATGACTTAAAGTTAGAAATAGGAAATTTAGTACTACTTATGAATGAGTCAGGTCATAAGCTAGATAATCAATACTTAGGACCCTACAAAGTAATAAAAATAGAAGATAAAAACAATATTGTAATGGATATAGGAAAAAAGAAACCTCAGAAAGTCAATAAGAATAGACTAAAATTATTCAAAAATTAAAAAAAAAACAAGAAAGAAATCTAGTAAACGAAGTAGTAAACCGAAGTTGGTATACCCTTGCAGTCTGCAATTGGATCATTGAAAATCGAATCATTTTTGTAATGTTGAAAAAAAATTTACATTTTCATATAAATCGACCGATCGCTTCTATAGCAGCTATATGATATACTTGTCCGTTCTTAAAAAAATGAAAATCGTAATTCTAGAACCATAAAAAACTGCTATATCTCAAAATTTATAGAAATACGTTTAAAAACACGGAAGTTACAATTTGTTTAACATTAATTTCGCCATCATTCCTATGGTAGCTCTAGGATATAGTAGTCCGATTTCGGTCGTTCCGACATATATACTGCGTGCTAAAAAAATAAAACTATGCTGAAAATTTCAGCTCGATAGCTCAAAAACTGAGAGACTAGTTCGCGTAGAAACCGGCAGACGGACAGACAGACAGACGGACACACAGACGGGCAGACAGACGGACAGACAGACGGACAGACAGACAGACGGACAGACAGACGGACATGGCTAGATCGACTCGGCTGGTGATTCTGATCAAGAATATATATAGTTTTGGGGTCGGAGATGCCTCCTTCACTGCGTTGCAAACATCTGTTCAAAATTATAATACCCTCTGCAAGGGTATAAAAAAATTACGTAAAAAACAAAAATTAAATTTTACAATTCTTCTATTTTTTTGAAATACATGTACTTAAAAAATTAAAAATAAATTAAATTATACATAAATTAAAAATAACTTCATATAATTACGTTATTTTTCAAAAGGAGGGAGATGTAGTATGCACATATCGAGAGCTCACTGTTCTCAGAAATATACTTCATATACTTCATATATACATATATACTGTTCTCAGAAATATACTTCATACTTTACATAATGCAAAGTCCCGGTCATAAACCCAAGTGGCCGAAATAAGAACCGATCGCTATGCCTTGGCCCGCACACAGAAAGTGCAAGTGTCAGCATAATTGTAACACGAGCGGACCTCATGTATGTGCAGCTGCGAGACTTAGCCTTCTTTAGCTCCTAAGTCATATTCATAAAAGGAGAAACTCCTGAGAGCTTTGAGCGGCAACTACAGCTGCTCCAATCAAATAATAAATGAACCAAATAAAAAACTTGATTGTGTGTATTAACTCTATGGATTTATAACACCCTGAGACTACATGTCGATTAGGTGTATTAACTCAATGGACGTCTAACCCGTATCCCTACAACATATTGCGTCCATCATTCCAATGTATTCGTACATACTACAATCAATCTGACTGTTGTAATTAAAAGCAGCATTCATCATTTCAGCCAAAACAGGATTATTTTTACACGGAGAGCTACTGGAACAGAAAAGGGAACACAAATACCTGGGTGTGACCCTCGACAGAAGATTAACACTAGCAAAGCACACTACAAATGTCAAAAACTCACTCGAAGCCAAGGCTAAGAAGCTTTCTTGGCTGTTAAAACCAAACAATTACCTTAACCTAACAAACAAAATCAAAATTTACAAAACCATACTTGCCCCCACATGGAGATACGCCATACAAGTATACGGTATTGCTGCCAAAAGCAACTTAAACAAAATCAGACTATTCCAAAGCAAGACACTACGCAGACTATCAGGAGCTGAGTGGTACATACGGAACATTGACCTGGCCAGGGACTTCAAAGTCCCTCTTGTTGGGGACGTTATCAACTCTCAAGCGGAAACATACTTCAAGAAACTGCCAAACCATCCGAATATACTCGCCAGAAGACTCACGGAACAAAGAACCAGAAGAAGACTCAAATGAACCCATCCCATCGATCTACCACGCAGAACTTTTTAAAAAAAAACCTCCACAAGACCTAAAACACTCCACAAATTCGTAACCCATAACACTTTTCTACTACTACAAAATATTTTAAAATCCATTGAACACCTGCCTACACTATTGTAAAAGTTACTATATACAGTAACAGTATACAATATACACTGTGTAATTTAACACAGTAATAAATCACAAAATTAGTATTAAAAAAAAAAAAAAAAAAAAAAAAACAGCACGACGTATTCGTGATCGCCGTCAAAGATTCTGTACAGGTACCGGGTCAACAGATCTATTTCGTGCACTACCTTCATCTGCAGTCCGTGATCGTCATTTGCACTACGAGTTTACCTACCTATATTTGCTCGTCTAGGTCGTGCCATTTTTTCTTCATATAAAAAAGATAAAATGAGAAAAGTTCACGCACATATAAAGAATACATTTTAACAATTCTAGACTCACCCTTTATCCGAACGATAGGAAATATTCCAAACCAATTTTATGCAAACTTTACAAAACCGATCTACTAAGTAGTCTGATCGAAGCCTAAACATTTGATTTAGCTAAATAAGCCCGTTCTTGAGTTAAAAACATTACAAAGAATTGCCACTTTATTATATCAAATAAAAACACCTCTTAACGAGGTTAGATTAAAGTGACGATGGCACACTCAACACAAAAAATTTCTGATATCAAATTTTGTGACGATTAATAGTTATTTAAACAAAAATATTTAAAAAGTTTTTAATTAGTTTTAAAAGCGGCACTTAGCTGAAAAATTTAAAAAGGCAAAATAGGCAGAGTGCCGATTTTGAAACTAATTAAAAACTTTTTAAATATTTTTGTTTAAATAACTATTAATCGTCACAAAATTTGATATCAGAAATTTTTTGTGTTGAGTGTGCCATCGTCACTTTAATCTAACCTCGTTAAGAGGTGTTTTTATTTGATATCAGAAGTTTTTTAAATGACTTATGTATGTACATACATAGGTCTTCCATTGTTTTTATAAGTTTTTGTTGGAAACTCAAATGGGAAAAATTAACAAACAAAATTCATATAAGAATTTAGCTATATGGGAGCATTGCTACTAATTTTGATGAGAAAGCAAATTTTCGGAGATATGTGTTGTACCCCGAAATATCTCAAGGGATATCGGCCTGAAGTTACTATAAAAATCGTGAAAGCTATTTTAAAAAAATTTTAATCTAAAAAAAAATAATTTTTATTCTAAATTCTTTATTATAATATTTAGAAAATTTTTGTCAGGACAAAGTAATTATCATATCAAAATACTTTTCCAACGACATATAGCACGTTTCTGTAACTTTAGTCGTTCAGAAGTTATGGGCGCGAGAAATTTCCTGTTTTCCCGCCAAAGAAGTGGAAAAAGCAAAAATTAGATTAAATTTAAAAAAAAAATTTCAAACGATTTCTTTTAAATTTAAATGATATTAAATTTTTTTTGATGGCTTTAAATTTTATTGCATTGTGCACGTCTCTAAATGACTCTACATGAGTTTTTACATAAATGTATGTATAGTGCATGTAAGAGGTTAGGTATATGGGATCTTTGCTACTAATTTTAATGAGTAATATCTCGAGAAAGCGAATTTTCCCAGATATGTGTTATATACCAAAAGTTGAGCCATCTCAAGGGCTATCTGGCCTTGAGTGAATATAAAAATCGTTAGAGCCATTTTTAAGAAAACTTCAAAAACTTAAAAAAAAAAATTACTTTTAATTATAAATTCTTTAATATTATGTTTAGATAAATAACGTCAAGGCAAAGCTATTATCATTTCAAAATACCTTTCAAACGACATATAGCACGTTTCTGTAGCTTTAGTCGTTTAGAAGTTATGGGCGCGGAAAATCTAGCTTTTTTAGCGGTTTTCCCGCCAAACTAGCGGGAAATCGAAAAAGTTGTAGAACAAAAAATGTTCAGCTCGAGCTGTTTAACAAAATAAAAGTAGTTCCAGGACTTTAAAACAAAAAAATCGACACACAGACAGACAAACAAACAGACAGACAAACAACAGGACAAACGTTTTCATTTCGGAAAGGCCGTTGAAATCTTGTTTATTGAATATCTTTTGAACGGAGTATCGGATCAGGATGATCGAGGTGTCATTCGACGCGTATTTAAAGCTTGATCACAACAACATTAAAAATTTTGGGATTTTTGCTCCACCGGCCCCAATGGCTCCAATTTTCAAAATTTTCAATTTCGCACTTTCAATCTAATTTCTCCCAAACTAATCCGTTTTTGAAAAATCTTAGTATGCAGTTTCAAAGAGGTTTACAATACCTTTCGATTAAGATATAAATGGTTCTGATCGGACTATCGTAGCAGATTTTCAATTCTACGGCTGTATATAGTAGTCTCCTTGCGCACCACAGTCTCGGTGCTCATCGTCACTACGTGGACTGCCGTCCACAGTGATATAAGAGAGATATATATAATCTTACCTCATTGGCACTATACAAAAATATATACAAAAATACTTTTGTTTATTTACAGGCGAAACAATCAAACGGGCTGAGGACGAACATATTTTAATCGTACAATCTATAATGGAGAAGTGTATGAAAAAAGAGTCTTTATTAAATGAACTTTATCTTCAGTTAATTAAGCAGACTACTGATCATCCAGATGTTAACTCAAGAATTAATTTAAAAAATTGGGCACTTTTATCTGTTGTATGCAGTATTATCTTGCCATCTATGAAATCTATACGGAAGTACCTAATTGCCCATTTAAAACGATGTGCAAGTGATAATTTGTCTGAGGAGGGTAAATACGCCAGATTTGCCGAAAACGTGAGTACTAAATAATGTCGAATCCTTTTGATAAAAACTACTGGAGAGTCACTGTTAGTTTTATAATTACATATTCTATATTTTTTTTTTTAATTTCTCCCTTAATGCATATTAATATTAAGCCCCATATATTGCACAGTGGGGCCATTTAATTTTTCTGTAGCAAAATTAATAACTTTTCAGCAAAGTAAAATAATAAGGAAGATAATAATTTAAATTGCATATGATAGAAAATTTTCGTTAAAAAATTTGTTAAGGAATGTGCCTATTTTATTTTGGTTGATAACTTATTGCTTATTATAGTACATTTTTTACATATTATTATTATTTGATTTATTGACTTACATCCTAACACAACAAGATTAACTTTTCTTTAAAGTACTAGTCACATCGTTTTATACTTTGAAATTCTTATAAATTACAAATTGATTTTAAATATTAAACATTACAAAATAGACATACAAGTTTTGTGACATCTAATGAGTTTATTATTATTTTATGTTTTTTACATTGCGTTGCGTTTTTGATCTGTTTAATGTGGTTTGGGAGTAGATTTCAAAGCCGAGCGTGTATATAAAAATGTCTTTCAGAACTTGCGAGCTTAAATCTTAAGCAAACTATATAATTTATTCTTATAGATGTGGTGAAACGTATTTTTTCAAAGAGGTATGATGGTTCTTTAGTAAATATTTTTTTGTGTAGGAACAGTAAAGCCCTTGCGTTGAAATTGAGATTGAATATTTTATAGGAAAAAAAAGATATGTGCTCAGTTATTTTAAGGTTAAATATATACATTGCTATACAATTAAAACCATTATTATTACACTTATTAAAGTAAAATTAAAGAAAATTATCATTATGATTATTACATCATTATTTATTTATATGTGGTTTTGGGTTGGGAGATCAGAGTACCCTAGTCACATGTATTTTGTACCGCTAATCTCGAATCTGAACGAATGTTTTGTTTTAGACGTACATTTACTTGGGATTTGTATTTTTTACCAGGGCTGGACGGCACAGAATTTCAGGAATTTTTCTTTTTTATGTTTTTTGCCTGAAGGTGTATGGGTGCTGCATCTAACCGCAGCTGAACTCTGTTGAATTCGATTAAGGAATATATAAAAAATAACACGTGTTGTTTTAAAAATAAAAAAAACTTCCGTTTCATTGTATATTTGCATACTAGAGACCCGTCCCAGCACGGGTGCAATATAATCTAATTCTCGTCGTCACTGAATCAAAGTACCACTGGCCATATTTTCTTGAAATTTCTTGCCATTATGATGAAAGAAAAAAAATCCTTAATGATGAAGCTGATCTGCAATTAGCTAGTTCTGACAAAGTGTTTTCCCAGTGATATTCCATTCCAAATCCAATCTCCCAAAAGCTCTATAACTTAGCATGGTGTCTGATAACACTAGTTTGCACTCAAAATGCTCCAAGCTTGTTAACGTGAAATTGTGGTAAAGTTGAATCCCCAGATCTCGAAAATGGATTTACATTTTTTCTATGGATACGTTTATCTATAAAAATATTTTTTTAAGTTTTACACAAAAAAAAAATCTGCTTATTTTATGTTTATAATTTCATAGCTCGAGTTGAAATCAACCAATTTAGCCGTCGAATGTTTTATTTTACAGGTAATGAACTCACTTTTCGATTATTATACACTTAATGTATATTGGATAAGTAAACAAATTTGAAAAAAATCCGTTTGAAAATAAAAGCGTGTTTTTTCCTAAAGTTGACCGTCCAAAATATCAAAAGTCCTACAACTCCAGAAATCCGCTGAAAAAAATATTTATCGTGGGTTTTCAAAGTTAGTTAAAATGATACATTTTGATTTCCGAAAGGATTTTTTTCGAGTTTCTAGGATGCTAGCAGCACGTTAACATTTCAGTTAACTGATTGAAATGTCCACTTTTTTTAAGTTTATCGACCTCTAGCACACAAAGTACTTAAGTACATAAAGTGTATAAAAATCGAAAGGCTAGTTCATTACCTGTAAAATAAAACATTCGACGGCAAAATTGATTGGCTACAACTTTTTTTTTTGTGTAAAACTTTCAAAAATATTTAAAAAACGAGAAAGAAAGCTAACTTCGGTAAACCGAAGTTGGTATACCCTTGCAGTCTGCAATTGGATCATTGAAAATCAAACCATTTTAGTAACGTTGAAAAAATATAAAATTTTGTAAATTTTACATTTTACATGTAGAATTTTACATTTTCATATAAATCGACCGATCGCTTCTATGGCAGCTATATGATATAGTGGTCCAATCTTAATGAAATTAAAACCGTAATTCTAGAAGCATAAAAAACTGCTATATTTCAAAATATAGAAATACGTTGAAAAACAGAGAAGTTAAAATTTTTTTTACATTAATTTCGCTATTATTCCTATGGCAGCTATAGGATATAGTAATCCGATTTCGGTCGTTCCGATATATATACTGCGTGCTAAAGAAATAAGATTATGCTGAAAATTTCAGCCCGATAGCTCAAAAACTGAGAGACTAGTTCTCGTAGAAACCGACAGACGGACAGACAGACAGACGGACATGGCTAAATCGACTCGGCTGGTGATGCTGATCAGGAATATATATACTTTATGGGGTCGGAGATGCCTCCTTCACTGCGTTGCAAACATCTGGTCAAAATTATAATACCCTATGCAAGGGTATACAAATTGTATTTCCATAACTTTTTAACTAAAAGAATAACTTATATTAAATATATTGTTTTTATATAAAAACAGAATTTATGAAGTTTTAATCGAATATCTTAAAAAATAGCGAGTATATGCCAATTTAATCCGATAGTGTCTATATTATATAGAAGACCGATTTCGCATGAAATTTAAAATCTGCTGTTATAATCATACGCAAGGGTATAAGAATAACAATGCAATGTAAATTTATAACATTTATAACATTTATACATAGCTATAAAATTTTACATTTTAGATGATTTCACATTTTCATATAAATCGACGGATCGTTTCTATGGCAGCTATATAATATAGTTGTCCGATCTTAACGAAACTAAAACCGTAATTCTAGAACCATAAAAACTGCTATATCTGAAAATTTATAGAAATACGTTAAAAAACAGAGAAGTTAACATTTTTTTTACATTAATTTCGCCATCATTCCTATGGCAGCTATAGGATATAGTAGTCCGATTTCGGTCGTTCCGACATATATACTGCGTGCTAAAAAAATAAAACTATGCTGAAAATTTCAGCTCGATAGCTTATAAAACTGAGAGACTAGTTCGCGCAGAAACCGGCAGACGGACAGACAGACAGACGGACAGACAGACGGACAGACAGACGGACAGACAGACGGACGGACAGACAGACGGACGGACAGACAGACGGACAGACAGACGGACAGACAGACGGGCAGACAGACGGACAGACAGACGGACAGACAGACGGACAGACAGACGGACAGACAGACGGACAGACAGACGGACAGACAGACGGACAGACGGACAGACAGACAGACAGACAGACAGACAGACAGACGGACATGGCTAGATCGACTCGGCTGGTGATGCTGATCAAGAATATATATACTTTATGGGGTCGGAGATGCCTCCGTTACTGCGTTGCAAACATCTGGTCAAAATTATAATACCCTCTGCAAGGGTATAAAAACGTATCCATAGAACAAAAATTTAAAGCCATTTTCGTGATCTGAGGATTCAACTCTTCCAGATTTTCACATTAACAGACTTGAAGCATTTATTTATTTTTATTTTGTAAACTGGTGCAATAACTCCTTGCATAGTTCTTAGGTGTTGTAGAGACTAACTAAGCTTATACGATATAAAACTATTCTCTATCGCACCCAGTTACAGGAAATTTTCTGTTTAGAGAATAACTAGAGATAACCAAAGCAAATCGCAGCGTAAAATCGTACGACTAAACAGTTAGCATTCCAGCGAAAGCTCAGCGGCAACAGTCTACCGGCTCGCTTCTTCAAAAGTACAATTCATTCATCGTTTTCGTATCGTTTTCTCTTTCAAAGTGAACGGTCGTGTTTTTGTTTTGCGCCTCGCTTTTGTGTTAATTCCTTGCTTTAAACCACCGGGGTTTTATTTAAAACTTTTATCTTGTGTCAATAATAATTCACCGTTTCACTTCGCGTGTGCATGCAGCTGTTTTTGTGTATTAATATTAGTTATATTAATATAGTTATATTAATTGCAAATTAGTTTTGGTGCAGCGATTGTTAATCTTCATTTTTGCTTTCCTCTTTGTTCTTTATCCGTTACTCCGATATTACAGCTCAACGGCTTTAGCTCCCTAACTCTCGCTCTCTCTCTCTATCGCTTAGTGCACGTAACTACTCTTATTTTGCTACAATATTATCTGCTCAACTAAAACCTGCAAAAAGGTTATTTCTAATGATGACCCTAATATCGGTTGCTGGCTTTGTGATAATATTGTGCACGTCAAGTGCATTGATTGCACATTGATTGCCGCCCTAGAATTATTAAAAGCACAAAAGGACTGCGCTATTGCTGTGAAGCTTGTCGCGATGTTGAAAAGGAAATTATGGCTTTTATGCGGCAAGCCAAAAATGATTTCAAAGAGCTTCTTGTCTGTTTTCGTAAAACTAATCAGGTGCTCATGGCGCTGGACTCAAAGTTTAATGGCCTAAAGCTATTAAACGAGTCTTCAAAGCGAAAGAAAACCACATTTTTTTGCAGCGGCCAAATGCTGCCCTACAACTCAACGCCGTTGATTTCCGTTGAGTCCGCTGGGGGTCAAAATCAAAATTAACGACCCCTTAGATCTCTGTCCCGAATACTCCCCAGGGTGACAGGCCTGGATTACCGGCCGAGATTGGTAATACAGCCAACCAGTCTGTGTTGCCAAAATCCTTTATTGCAGTACCACCAACGAGGCCGATATTTGTCTCTTGGATTCACCCGTCTCAAACATCTGAAGATGTTACTGTCTATAAAATTAGGGTGGAACAATTTAAACTTTCTTATGCTAGGGATATTTCATCTTTCAAAATAAATGTCCCTGGCGAACTCTTTAACACGATATGCTCTTCCGATTTCTGGCCTCATTATGTTGTTGTTAAGGAGTACGAAGCTAAGAGAAACAAGTAAGAAAGCTACAGTCGACTGTGCTCGACTGTGAAATACCCGGTACTTAAACGTTTGCGCTTCACACTAAAAGGCAAATTAAAATTGTACATACATACATTGTACATACATACATTGTCGCCATTATATCGCACGGCCAAGGCTCCAATGCGCCACCTGTTGGCTACAGCTTGCAACAGCAGTGCCTTAGGGCGGTGTGTTAAAATTCAAACCTTATTGCTAATATCTCCCATGTTTATCATAAGATTTTATTGAAGGGGAAACGTCAGGAAACGTCCGTCCCTATTTTATTAATTTATTGTATCTATTAATTTTAAGCAGAAAATCACGCATATAGCTAATATAACGTTTTTATGATTTTCAGGGGCGGAAGTGGGCGTGAACAAATTTAAAAAAAAACTTGATCTGCTTGCAACAAATTCCAAAGTTGTCACCAAATTTGGTAACTCTTGCTCTTATAGTCTCTGAGATCTGTTGTTTCACACGGACGGACAGACGGACAGACGGACAGACGGACATGGCTAAATCGACTTGGCTGGTGACGCTGATCAAGAATATATATACTTTATAGGGTCGGAGATTTCTCCTTCCGCCTGTTACATACATTCTCGGTTGGCACTAACCTATAATACCCTTGTACCCTATGGGTACCGGGTATAAAACGCATCTTTTCATTAAGAAAATGTAGAAGCTATTAGATGTGACAATCTCTGGCAATTTTATTTCAGTTCTGCCAAAATTAGGTTAACAGTTGTCGAAGCATACTTAGTATGAAAATGGCGCTTCATATGTAACATATGTAATGGCCCAGTTGTCTAAGCAGCCGGTGCATCTACATTTTGCAAAATTGGCACGAGCTCAATCCCACAAAAAACCAAAATATTTTCTGTTTTGTATTTTTATTCTAAAATTGTTTTCTAATTGACGCACTGACCACATCCTGCTTCCAATACTGCTGGAAATCAGTAAAAATTGTTCCTGTCCCGAAACCAAACGGTGAATATCGGCCGATTTCTATACTTCCATTTTTTTCCAAAGTCTTTGAACAATTAATGACCAAGCAGATTAACTCTTTTTTTAAACAAAACTCTCTACTTTGCAATAACCAATCTGGTTTTAGACCATATAGAAGAGAACAATAGACAAAAACTTGACAACAATCATGTGATATTCTTAACCCTATTGGACTTCAGCAAAGCGTTTGACACGGTGAACCACAAAATTGTATGTACTAAGCTATTAAAACTCTTCTCATTCACGGACACCGCTGTTAAATTAATATCGTCTTATTTGTACGGCAGAACACAATCTGTGATCACAGACAATGGATCTTCCGACGCGATGATATTAACGCGAGGTGTACCTTAAGGCTCTGTTCTTGGTCCACTTCTCTTTTCTATATACGTAAATGACCTTCCGACTATATTAGCCAGGTGTAATCTCCATATGTATGCTGACGATGTCCAAATGTATGTTAGTTGTCCTGTTAGTAGATTATTTGATTGTGTAGATGTATGTAACTTAGAATTATCAAATATTAGTAAGTTGGCAAGCAGGAATGGACTTTCGCTTAATCCGTCAAAATGTAAATGTTTAATTATAAGCAAAAGATCGTCATATATTCCCACTCTCCCTAGTTTACGCATTAATAACTCTTGTATTGAATATATAGAATAAGTCGTTAATCTAGGGATTACAATGAGCAATACACAGATTACAGTGAGCCAGGGCTTACACATGTTACAAAGGCTTCTGGATAAATGTACGGTCAACATAGGCAGCTCTATATGACACAAAAGTACCTCCCGACAGCTATGCGACTCATGATAGCAAAAGCATACCTTATGCCTACCCTGAGTTACGGGATTGAAATTTTTGGACACTGTGATGCTGCCTCACAGCATAAATTAAACGATGCCTTTAACAACATAGCCAGATATATATTTAATGTTAAACTAGGGGAACACATTACGCTCATGGCCAACAGCATATACGGCTTTAACTTTAAGAGTTTGTGCAATACCAGAAATCTTATTTTTTAGCATAAGATAATAAATACCACTGAGCCCAGCTATCTATTTGAAAAATTAAAATTTGGAACTTCAACAAGAACCAATAACTTAATTAATATCCGACATAATCTCGCCTCTTCCGAACGTCACTTCTTTATTCACATTATTCGCTTGTGGAATCAACTGCCACAAAATTTAAAAACAATACGTAGCACACCGCAATTTAGGAATAATTTAATAACGTTTTTTAGAAATCAAAATATAAACAATAATTAAGAAAAATAACAAAAAAAAATTTAAAAAAAAAAATTAAAAAAAAAAAATTATGAAAATTGCCTTAGTGGCCGAAATGTTAAATATATTTTATATATTTTTGTGACTAGTGTACTAATTTATAAGGATAACCTTGTAGCACTGGGAAAATAGATAAAATAAAATAAATAAATAAATAAATTAAAAGTTGTTTAGTTCGAGCTGTTTAACAAAATAAAAGTGGTTCCAGGACTTTAAAACAAAAAAATCGACAGACAAACAATAGGACAAACGTTCTCATTTCGGAAAGGCCGCTAAAATCTTGTCGGATCGGGATGATTGAGGTGACATTCGACGCTTATTTGAAGCTAGATCACAACAACATTATAAATTTGTTGAGTTTTGCTACACCGGCCCCAACAGCTCCAATATTCAAAATTTTCAATTTCGCACTTTCACTCTCATTTCTCCTTAACTAATCCGTGTTTGAAAAAGTTTCAAAGAGGTTAACAATACTTTTCGATCAAGATATAAATGGTTCCGATCGGACTATCGTAGCAGATTTTCAATTCTACGGCTTTATATAGTAGTCTCCTTGCGCACCACAGTCTCGGTGCCCATCGTCACTACGTGGACTGCCGTCCACAGTGATAATACCCGGCCAGGGAATAAAAGAAGTGGGAAAGCTATAGTCGAGTGTGACTGACTGTGAGATACCCGGTACCCAAAGCATTGGGGGTGAAATTAAATAGCACATGAACATGGAAAAAACAAAATGTTGACAAATGAGAACATATGTTACTAGAAACATACTGAGCAACACTCAAATGCCTACTTATTTATTTTATCTATTTACTTTAAGCCGAAAATTACGACTATAGCTTATATACCGTTTTTTATGATTATGGCCAAATTTAAAAATAAACTTGATCTGCGTGCAACAGATTCCAATGTTGTCACCAAATTTGGTAGCTCTTGCTCTTATAGTCTCTGAGACCTGTTGTTTTACACGGACAGACAGACGGACAGACGAACATGGCTAGATCGACTCGACTGGTGACGCTGATTATAGGGTCGGAGACTTCTCCTTCTGCCTGTTACATACTAGAGGTCTGCATGAATGCACTCAAAGCAGCATTTGGTACTCTCACTCAAAGTTCTGACTGACTGAGTGAGACATTGAGTAAAACGGATTCGGCAAATGTGGTGAAGGCATGAGTAGAAAATGTACCATATCCGAACGGCGAAGCAATGCACGAATGAGTTTCGCGACCGAGTACTCGGTTAGTTGTGCGCCGCAGTGGCGACGTCAAATTTATTGCGTGTTTGTTTTTTCGTTTTTGTTTTGCTTTTCAATACAAGACATAGACAAATAGAAAGACATGGATTAATTATTATATACATGTAATTTATTTATTTTATTTTTCAATTACTGAGTGCAAAAACATAATTTTGTTTACTGTATCTGAATTATTACCAATGATACATCTTTTTTCTGATATTAAATTTCTAGCATCTGAAAATGCTCTTTCAGATGCCGAGCTGCTTGCAGGAATACAAAAAATTGTGCAGCTAGTTTTATATAGTAAAGGAAAAATATTTTTGTTTATGTGCCACCATTCAAGGCAATTAAAATCATCAGTATAATTTACTGTTAAGTTCATGTAGCTGTCAATTTCATGCTTTAGGGGGTCAATATCATTGAATTGATTTCGGTCTTGAATAAAATCAGAAAATGCATCGTCACACAGGCTCAAAGAATTATTAGAATAGGAATTTACAGAGTTTAACGAAAATGTTTTCATAATTTTTTTGCAATCTTCTATAATTTCTAATTTTTCAGTCGCTGAGCATTGCACAAGTTTATTAGTTGGTGGAAAAAGGAAAAGAGCTGTTTTATGGTAGTTAGAAATATATGGAAGGATAATTATTGAAATTTAATCGGACAAATCGGACTTCAGATGTGCGATACAGGCATTATCGTTTGTATCTGCAGTGCAAATTTTCTGTAATTTTCTTATATATGGAATAGTTAAGTGGATGGTTTGATAGTTACTGGATAGTACTTCACAAGCTTGCTACATTTGATAACAAGATCCGCAACCTCCTGTACACCTTTAACTGCTTTCTCCACACAATTGTGAATTAAGTGATTCATGCAGTGAATATGCCGGTTATCACGAAAGGCTGCTATCATGTTGGAGCCACGGTCCGTCACTATGACAGGATTTTCCTCCTCCAGGCAGCAACCAAAGTCATTTAGTATGCCACGCATTTTCTTTAGTATACTGGTACCTTTAAGATAAAATGAAATTGAATTACCAATAAAAAGTTACATATATAGTTTGCTTACCAGTGCAGGCTTCACCTTCCATGGATTTTATTGCCAACAGATGGTTTACTAGCGTTCCTTCCTTAATGTAATGTATTGTGCATGAAATATATGACGATCTTAAATAATTATCTGTCCAAATATCGCTAGTCACCGCATATCCAAAGCTTTTAAAACTAATAACTTCTTGTTTTGTTGTTTCAAAATAAGTTTCGTAGATTGCTGAAATGTTACGTGATATTGTTGTGGGATGCGGCAACAACTTTTCTACATCCACATTTGGCCCGAAAGTTGCTCCAACTTTAATAAGGAATGATGCAAATTGTTTTAGGCCGGAATCCTGAATCATTTTAAAGGAGCGGCAATTTTTAACTGCCCATTTTGTTATTAGTTCTATGCCCTCTTGTTTCGTTTCCGAGTTCACTTCGACGGGCGTAGCATTATCAAGATCGGCGTTCATAAGGAAGCATTTGTGCTTTGTTAAGTTTGAAGTGCTTCCAGTAAATTTATATACACTGTAGCACTTTTTGCAGGCAACTATACCAGTTAAGTCCTCTCCATCCTTTTCTTTAATATTTGCGAATATTTCCCAAACTTTACTTCTTCCCTTTTTAAGGTTGAAAATATATTCGCCATTTAAAAGTTTGGATTTAATATCTCTATGCGTAGATACTGCTGCATCCGAAAGCTATAAACGAAACACACAGCCACTAATTATAAATTCAAAATATACCAACATAGAAGCATCATAGACTTACGTGATTACAAACACATGGAAAAGACAGCACGTGGTAGACTAAACGTTTTGTTAAAGGGGACAAACACTTCAATTGAGCTAATTATTAATATGTTATTCTATTTACACATATATTATGTTGTACATACGCAATTTACTAAAGTACTTACGCTTTCGTCCGAGCTCTGCATTTTTATCACAAAATTTGCTGCTCTGCTTCTTCTGCTCTGCTGCTTCTGCTCTGCTAGCCATGAACGACGAGAATGCCAAAATTTCACTCGAGTACTCGAAACATTTACTCTGCATTCACTCATTCTATCCATTCCGCTTTGGTTTAAATTTCACTCATTTCGCACACAACGAATACAACGCTAACCAATGCGCAATTCACTTTGTTGAAACCGTTTTGGCACGCCGAATTGCGACTCAAGCTGGTTGTACTCAAATAACCGAAAATTTTTAGTGCATTCGTGCAGACCTCTATTACATACATTCTCTGTTGGCACTAACTTATAATATCCTTGTACCCTATGGGTACCGGGTATAAAAACTTCAAGTACAGTGGAAGTACGTTGATGCACTACGGTCAGTACACTCAAGTGGCCCTTTGAAACCCAGCACGTGCTTGTTAGGGTTAGGTGTTGATAGACGCGAAAGAAAAGCATAGGTAAAAGAAATGCGAGGAATATAGACTACTATCGGGCAGCTCGATTGCTATCCTGCATGTGTACTAAGTGGGTTAAGATTAATGTTTTTAGTTTAGAAAGACTATCTACAGATGTGGTAATTTTGTACAAATCATTGTAATTTGCACATAATACTCTATGGGTTCATGCATTTCATATGATGTTCAGTGGATGTGCAGTGGTGCAAAACTAAAGGCAGGTAGGATCTAATGGTTCTACATGGTACGTGGAAATTCAACTGAACCAATAGATTGCTGATTTCCACGTCACCGCTGATCAGGTTATACATAAAGACAATGCCTAGCATCGTTGTACGGTTAGCTAAGGAAGGTAGGTTAATCAAAAGAAGTCTACTGGAAAAGGAGGGTAACCTAAGGTTTGCATTACAGTTTAAGCCACGAAGACCGAAAAGTAAAAAGTTCTTCTGAACTGACTCAATGCGTTTGCTGTGGACGTCCGACTAAGTCCCATTAAATCGAGTTTCCTAATAAGAAGGGAATGATTAACGGAGCCAAATGCTTTACTCAAATCAGTATAAATGACCTATGTCTGATAATTTTGTGGAAAGCCCCTTATAAAAAAACAAGTGAGCTCCAGAAGGTTAGTTGTCATTGATCTTCGTTTAATAAATGGAGAATTTACTGATCTACACAGGTGCTGGAAATGGGGAGCAATTACGTTTACGAAAAGTTTTGGAATGGCTTAGAGATTCCTCTATTGTTGTTAGCATCAACTTTGCTACCTTTTTTGTGGAGAGGAATGACGAATGATTCCTTCCAAATAAGGAGAAATTGGGGTGTTTCTAAGGATAAGGTAAACAATTTTAGAAGGGGACTGCTCAGGGCCTTGGCACAATATCTAAGCACACAGCCTGGTATTCCATCGGGACCTGGCGAAAAAACCGGCTTGACACGTTGAAGATCCAAAAGAAGGGAGCTTTCGTTTAAGCTAGGACTGAAGATTAGATTTGATTTGGGCATGTTATAAAAATAGGTCTGGTTTGAATTGGATGACGGAGAATAAGTAGTTTGAAAAAACTGAGCAAAAAGATCGGCGATTGCCTGATCATTGTTTGCTGTCGTTTCTTCAAATGAAAGCGAGGAAGGTTGTGTAATTGGCTTACGTTTAGTGTTGACAAAATTATAAAATTGTTTTGGGTCCACCGCGAACTGAACCCTACAACGAGTCAGATGGTTTTTATAACACTGCGCGTTAAGCACGGTGAACTTAGACCGAGCCGCTAAATAACGAGAATAGACAGCTTGACAACCGTTACGTTTAAATTTAGAATAGAGATTGGACTTAATGTTTTTGAGGCGAGTCAACTCTTTACTAAACCAGGAAGTCTTATTTGAGATTGACGGGTAGTATAGCGGAACACATTCAGTAAAAAAGGAATTCATAGCATTGTAAAAAATATCAATGGCACCCACGATGTCAGTGCACATGTAGAGATCGGACCAATCAAAGTTAGATATGAAATTATTCAGTCGTCGAAAATCCGCCTTGCGAAAGCAGTGGACTTTCTTAGCTGGACGATGACCTGCAGTAGTTAAAAGTGTGTTAGAGGATTCAGTTGTGGACCAAATAGCTCCAGGAATGTTAAAATCACCTAGAATAATTAAATGGTCCCTATCCGAAAGTCTATTGGACACTGACTGGATAGCGGAAAGGTGGTTCCAATAAATAGAAATTTCCGACAAGGGGGAATGTAGGAACATGTTCCATTAAATGATAGCTTCACACAAAGGAATTCAACATCGTTGCATTCCTCGAAAGTTAATAATTCAGTCGAGGGGTTGGAGTCAACCGCAATGAGGACCCCACCTCCTTGCCTGGAAGGCCGATCAAGCCTGTATGTTTTGTACACACCTGGAAAAACTTCGGAGCTTAGGATCTCCGGCTTTAAATAGGCTTATGTGAACACAATCACCTGGGATGCAAAGGAAACATTATTAGAATACAATTTAGGAAGCTTACTACGTAAGCCTTTTGGATTCTGATAGGAAAGAAGGAGAGAATTGGTTGGTTTTTGGGAACGGACGTAGCTAGCACAGTGGTTTTGTCCGGCCTGGGTAGACTAATTCCTACAGGCCGTCCCTTTTTATACCCGGTACCCATAGGGTACAAGGGTATTATAAGTTTGTGCCAACCGAGAATGTATGTAACAGGCAGAAGGAGGCATCTCCGACCTCATAAAGTATATATATTCTTGATCAGTATCACCAGCCGAGTCGATTTAGCCATGTCCGTCTGTCCGTCTGTCCGTCTGTCGGTTTCTACCTTTAAGGTACTAAATGTTGAATAGTGGTTGATTTTATAACGATTCATTAATCCCTTAAACTGAGCATTGAAGAACTCTTTTCCGTCATCCGTCTGAAGATTCCTAGCCAGATATAAATATTTTCTCCATCGCCTCAGCAACATCCTTCGCAGTCTTAGATTTAATTGCCTCACCCCACGCGAATTTGGAAAACGTATCAATAACAGTAAGCAGGTACCGGAACCAAATTATTCGTGGAAGCATAATTTCTGAAGATTCTTAAGTACTCTACGGCCAGACATGAATATTTTCTCCATCGCCTCAGCAACATCCTTCGCAGTCTTAGATTTAATTGCCTCACCCCACGCGAATCTGAAAAACGTATCAATAACAGTAAGCAGGTATCGGAACCCATTATTCGCGGAAGCATAATTTCCCATCTCGACCAAGTCAGCTTGTAATAAACAGTTTATTCCCTTTGCCTCTTCCCTCGGCCTCTTTGCCTCTTGTGTGCTAACAATTACTTCACCCAACATTGTCGGCATACTCTTTTGGATTAACTCAATTTTTATTCGTTTTTGTTGAATATTAAAGTTTCCATCAGCATCAATGAAGAGTCCTGGGATAGTTTTGTCATATCGTTTTGAATGCTTAGAGTTCTCCTTATCACTTATATAATGTCCAAACTTGTCAACGGACATGGTGAATATAACTTATATCAATTTAGTTCCATAAATATATACTAAATTATCATATAATTTGAGCCTCTGTCAATTCCTCATTGATATCAATTCATTTGAGTGATTTAAATTTCCAGCAGATTGTGAAGCTATTAAGAGTTGAAGACGTTCCACCAACTCGTTCGGATCGTTCCAATAAATATAATTTTTATTCGATTGCAGTGTCATGAATCATTTCCCATATACATTTTCTATGATACGATTGGGAGTGGACTCGGCGACGGGTGACTTAGTTGTTAAAAGTGGTTTTATAATTTTAGTATATTTTAGTGCCCTTGTTCCCTTCACCTGTCCATTTGGATGAAAATTTCTTCGGTACACATTTGTTTTTTGTAATATTTCTTTGTATATTTATAGATCATTTGTATGGTAATTCTTTGGTAGATGGTGGAAAATGAAGGAATATAAACCACTAGTGAGACGCCAGTTTTGTCCATCATAAAATTCAATTTAATTATTTGTAACATTTATTTGATTATTTCCCATCATTAATTGACCATTATTATTTTTAAATGGACCCTAAGTATTGTCTAGGGCATGCCCTCGTGATAGTTCACTAATGTTCAAATTTTTGAACTCTCTTCAAGCAATGCTGATTGATTTGATATTATTGGTGTTGTATGGGGTGAGGATTGACTCGGTATCACAGATGATGTGTGAGGAGTCACTTGAGTTGTTAATGTGGGAGATGAGGGATTACATTCGATGTGTGAGACAAGTCTTGATCCGATAGCATTAATGATGAGTCATCTATAGCTGGTTGTGGGTAGAATTGGTCATCGTCATCATCGTCATCTTCATTGATGTCATCTCTTTTCAAGCCCCAATCTATCGGCTTCTTATCATCATATTTACGGTTTGAGTTTTGATTACTCGCACTGTAAAATAAAAGTTTCCTCTTTTTCTTATTTGGTGTGATATCATCATTGTCTAATTCAGTTTTAATTTTTTTGTTATTACTTACAAGTTCATTAAAGGGCTGTGTTATAGGCTTAAATGTTTCTTCCAAACCAATAATATTCTGGCTTTTGAGTTGTTTTAGTTCAAGAATTTTTTTTAGTGCATTTCGAGTTTTGCTTAATTGTGTTAAAATATTTTGATTCATTGTGATGAAATAATTCAAATCAAAAAAATTTAAGTGGTTATTACACCCTTGAGGTTAGGAATGCACTGTAAAATAAATCTACAATCACAATCATATATAGCTAATCAGATCAGACCTGATCAGTTAATCAGACCTGATGATGAGATAATCAGACCTATTAATCAGACCTGTTAGAATAGCCTGTTCAGTTAAATAGATCTGATCTGATTAAGTGATCAGATAATCAGACCTGTTAATCAGACCTGTTAATCAGACCTGTTAATCAGACCTGTTAATCAGACCTGTTAATCAGACCTGTTAATCAGACCTGTTAATCAGACCTGTTAGTATAGCTGTTAGTATAGTATACAGTTAAAAAGCTAGCTGATAGAAAATTAACATGTTTCATATTTTACAACTTAAAGTAAAGGCTATAATTATTTTGATAAACCTCATTTCCCATTTCCCATTAAGAAGTAATTTATAATTTTGTATTTATTTATTTTTATTTATATATTTATTTATTTAATTATTTTTATTTTTATACCCTTGCAGAGGGTATTATAATTTTGACCAGATGTTTGCAACGCAGTGAAGGAGGCATCTCCGACCCCATAAAGTACATATATTCTTGATCAGCATCACCAGCCGAGTCGATCTAGCCATATCCGTCTGTCTGTCTGTCCGTCTGTCGGTTTCTACGCGAACTAGTCTCTCAGTTTTTGAGCTATTGGGCTGAAATTTTCAGCATAATCTTATTTCTTTAGCACGCAGTATATATATCGGAACGACCGAAATCGGATTACTATATCCTATAGCTGCCATAGGAATGATGGCGAAATTAATGTAAAAAAAATTTTTAACTTCTCTGTTTTTCAACGTATTTCTATAAATTTTCAGATATAGCAGTTTTAATGGTTCTATAATTACGGTTTTAATTTCATTAAGATCGGACAACTATATCATATAGCTGCCATAGAAACGATCCGTCGATTTATATGAAAATGTAAAATCATCTAAAATGTAAAATTTTATAGCTATGTATAAATGTTATAAATGTTATAAATTTACATTACATTGTTATTTTTATACCCTTGCGTATGATTATAACAGCAGATTTTAAATTTCATGCGAAATCGGACTTCTATATAATATAGGCACTATCGGATTAAATTGGCATATACTCGCTATTTTTTAAGATATTCGATTAAAACTTCATAAATTCTGTTTTTATATAAAACCAATATATTTAATATAAGTTATTCTTTTAGTTAAAAAGTTATGGAAATACAATTTGTATACCCTTGCATAGGGTATTATAATTTTGACCAGATGTTTGCAACGCAGTGAAGGAGGCATCTCCGACCCCATAAAGTATATATATTCTTGATCAGCATCACCAGCCGAGTCGATCTAGCCATGTCCGTCTGTCTGTCTGTCTGTCTGTCCGTCTGTCCGTCTGTCTCTCAGTTTTTAAACTATCGAGCTGAAATTTTCAGCATAGTCTTATTTTTTTAGCACGAATTATATATGTTGGAACGACTGAAATCGGACTACTATATTCTATAGCTGCCATAGGAATGATGGCGAAATTAATGTAAAAAAATTGTAACTTCTAAGTTTTTCAACGTATTTCTTTTACCTATACTTTTCTTTTGTGCCTATTAACAGCTAACCCTAACAAGCACGTGCTTGGTTTCGAAGGGCTACTTAACCCTCTAATGCCACTTTCCACAATAACGCAAGAAATTAAATGAAATAATTTTTTCTAAATTGATTTGTGCCATCTTAACTCAAAAATGCTATTAAAAAGAACGTAGAACCTTTTTTTTACCTGTAAGGTGAGAAAAACTGAATAGGTGCCTCAAGGCACCCTTAGGCACTTGAGAGTAAAAAGAATCAATTTTGTTTTGCCATGTCAAATTTTATTTTTGGTATGATACTCTAAGAAACAGTTTTTATTAGATGTGCAACATAAATGTAAGTTGCATTTAGGGCAAATGCATTGTGTTTGTGATGTTTTGCATAATTTGCAACGACGTTTTCCACTCTCTCGCTCCAACCAATGAGGAAAATGGTTTACCTGATCAAAACGCAAGCTTGATATAGGGTGCTTTGATTTTTTTCCTTGTTTAAGGCCAAGCTGTGGTGATCGGTGAGACAGTGGAGACTGTGCTGTTTGCTCTATCCGAGAGGATGGTGAGTTTATAGCTCGCACTAGCTGAGAGCACGGCGATCTATATGTAGATGGACGACCTGGTAAATTTTTGCATTTGTATGTTACCATACCTGCGGCCACCGCTTCTCTAAAATCTGGGAGCTCCAACATTTTTTCCTTGTTCGCCTCGTTCGCCATTTGTATACGTCTGTATAATATATAAGAGTTCGTTACTGCCATATCAATTAAATGATAAAAAATTCGAGTTGCGGCATCCCGAGTTTTGGCTCTAATATGGTAACGGCCCATTAAACCATCCATAAGGTCTACGCCGCCCATGTGAGCATTATACTCCTTAACAATTGTGAGGAGTCGTAAAACTCCCCACAAATCTCGAGGCAGGAGAGCCCCTAGCAACAGCAGCGAGGATGCGGCAGAATTCAAGGGCATCCAGGTCCACCGGTAAATACTGAACCTTGGACCCGGCCAAAGCGGAGAGACCGTGAACTAACGGTGCCGCGCTGGACCTTGGACCCACGCCGCTGAAGGGCAATGAGGTCAAACGGGACATCTTGGACATTGGACCCTAGCGAGCCGTGTGCAAAAAGGGAAATAACAGGACATCGTGGACATTGGACCCTGGCGAGCCGTGTGCAAAAGAGGGAAATAACGGAACCACGCCGCAGCCTATAAAAGGACGACGCAGGCGCAGCTCGAGACGACAACCAAGATACGCGAGCGAGAGTAAACACAGTCAACCAAGATACGCGAGCGGAAATACTGAGAGACAACCAAGCGAGACCAGATAACCAGACAACGAGATCCAAGTGCGAGAATTCAATCGAGTGCGCGGCCGGGAGAGTACCGAGTAACCGAGTGCTCAACGCCCAGATCAAGATACCAGAGTCAAGACGCTAGGCCAAGGCTGAGACTGCAACGGTGAGATCTGCAGGACACGGAGATTGGAGGAGAGACAAGTGCTGGACAGGAGCAGAATCGAGCGAAGGACGAGCTACGGCAAGGTGAGCGCGGATCAAGAGTTTGTGCCAGGCGTCGGGGTTACGGTGGACTGACGATAAGGCTGGATCTTCGGATTTGACCTGTCGGGACATCTGTGCTGACGATAAGGCTGGATCTTCGGATTTGACCTGTCGGGACATCTGTGCTGACGATAAGGCGGAATCCTCGGATTTGACCTGTCGGGACACTTGTTGCCCAGGCTAGAGCCAGACCGACCTCAGGGAACACGACGAAACAGGTGATCCCAGGATCGTTCTGGTCGGACCCGAAGGGAAGGTTGTACAGACTTTTGAATCCTATAAGCCGGGTGGAACTGGAGAGACGCAGTTGGAGAACGACGCCGTAGGAGTCCGCGAGAAGCACGAGGAAGTACAAGAGCCAGCGACGCCGGAGAGGAGCGCCGCCGAGGAACGCACGAAGGAAACCTTAAGCCGAGGAAGGCACGTCGCCGACCGGGCAAGCCGCAACAGCCAGCTGACGCAGAACAATTCCAGCGAAAAGAAAAACTAAATAAAGTTTTCCGATTTGTCCCAATCGGATATCACTGCATTTTCTTGGGTCACGGGCAGTCACGCAATACAAATTTGGTGGGACGAACACACAAATTCTCTGAGCTAGTCGCGGCGTTTACGTAGCGATCAAACAGTAAAAAAACAGTTCGTTACATCTGGCGCCCAAGCGTGATTGTCCTGATCAAGAAAACAGATTGAAGATGGGCAAGTCGTGGCTGTATGCCCTCAAAAGGGATGACTTTCCCGCCATCGCAGCCGCCCTTGGAATCAGGCTAGAGGGTCTCGTGGATGACATGAGAAAAGCACTGTCGGAGTTCATAGACCGCACAACAAAAGAACCGGAGACAGTTGCCATCCTCGAAGCGTTGGAGAGGGAATACGGAAAGAAGACTCCCGAGATGAAGATCACAAGCGCAGAGGGCTTGGTGAGCAGTTTGGACGTCCAAAGCCTCAGGGACGCCAGCAACCAGGAGCGACGAAACTCCACCCAAAGGGAGAACAGTCGGGAAAGGCAGATGGACCCCAATCAAAGGAAGGACAGGGCCAAGACACAAGGGCCGGACTATGCCAAGGTGGCAAAGCAGGTGCGAGAGTGGACCTTCAGGTACGACGGCCACGATAAACCCCTGGAGTTCCTAGAACAGGTAGAGTGGTCAGCGGTGACGTACGGGCTCGACGCCGATCTAATCCCCAGAGCGATGCCGGAGCTCCTGCAGGGAAGAGCCCTCAAATGGTTTATCGCCAACAACAGATTCTGGGAGACCTGGGCAGACTTTTCCCGGAGTTTCAAGGAATTCTTCCTGCCCAGGGGCTTCATGGTGAAGCTAGCCGATCAGGTCAGGCAGAGGAAGCAAGTCTTCAATGAGTCCTTTAAAGACTACATGGTAGACATGCAGACCTTGATGCGGCCCCTGGATATGTCCCGAGAAGAGGTCCTGCAGAGGATAATAGAGAATAGCACACCGGCGTTGCGAATATTCATTCGCCCGTACGAATTCAAGGACCTGGACGCTCTGATGGCATTGGCAGACGACTTCGAGGAGCTGGACCAGCAAAGGAGGGAGTTCGAGGAGACCAACACCCCACAGACCAGGATGCACCCCGTACCCGCAACAAGAGACCAACACCCGGTAGCTGCACGACGAGAATTCGAACACCCGGGAACAACACGAAGAGAGTACGCGCACCCAGCAGCCACTCGAAGGGAGCAAGGAGCAGTATGCAGAAGGTGCCAAGACGGCACAGATGCTCCCTGGAGGCCAAAAGGACAGGACCAAAGGACAGAAACAAGGAGAGGATACATAGCAAACCCGGCAACAGCATGCCGAAGATGTGGAAGCCAAGAGCACTGGGCAACAGAGTGCCGAAACCGCCCGGTGCTGTTCTGCTGGAACTGCGGAAAAATGGGCATAATGACAACAAATTGCTGCCCGAGATCGGGAAATGCCCAGCGATCCCAGCCGCCGAGGGGCAACTAGGATTCGCGAGGCACTGCCCCTCAGATTTAATGGGCGACCTGCAGGCGGAAGAAATGCAACTGTCCGCCACAGTGCTCATAGCCGGGAAGAGGCTGAAGGCCACGGTGGACACCGGCGCCACGGCTAGTTTTATAAGCGAGGAGCTGGCGGACAGGCTGCAGGCGGCAGGACAGGTCAGGCCCACGAGGAGGCAAGTACGGATGGCAGACGGACGGTGCGGGAACATCACCTCGCAATTGGAAATAGGAATAGGACTCGGCACGAGAACGGTGGTAATACAGTTGCTGATCCTTCCTGGAATCATAGACGCCCTGGTGCTAGGATGGAATTTCCTCACCACAATAGGAGCAAAAATGGAGTGCGCTGGACTTAGAGTGGCAATACCACCAAGGAACAGAGAACAAAACTGCACAGAGGAAAGACTGTCCGTCGCGGTCACGGAAACGCCAAAAGAATTCACGGAAGAGGACGTAGCTGAATTCCTAAAAACAGAACTAGCCGATTTAGAGATTATACAAGGAACGGCGACGGTAGCTGTGCACAAAATCACCATGAAAGATGATCAGCCGGTCAAACAAAGATATTATCCCAAGAATCCCAAGATGCAAGGGGAAATTAACTCCAAGGTCGACGAGCTACTCGAAAAAGGCTGCATAGAACCATCGAAAAGCCCATACAGCTCACCAATCGTCATGGTCAGGAAGAAAACAGGGAAATGGAGGCTGTGCGTAGATTTCCGGCAAATAAACGCAAAGTCCGTTAAGGACGCGTATCCGATGCCAATGATAAACTACATCCTGGACCAGCTGAGAGAAGCCAAGTACATCAGCAGCCTGGATCTAAAGGACGGGTACTGGCAGATACCCTTAGAGGCGGACAGCAGACAATACACAGCCTTCACAGTTCCGGGAAAAGGTCTATTCCAATGGAGAGTCATGCCATTCGGACTACACTCGGCATCGGCGACATTCCAAAGAGCGTTGGACCAGGTCATAGGGCCCGAGATGATGCCGCACGCTTTTGCGTATCAAGACGACATTATCGTGATCGGACGGACCATAAAGGAACACATGCAGAACCTAAAAGAGGTGTTCAGAAGACTGCGGGCAGCAAACCTGAAAGTAAATGCTGATAAATGTAAATTCTTCAGGAAGGAGTTGCAATACTTAGGGCATCGAATAACAGACCAAGGCATTGGGACGGACCCGGAGAAAGTCGCGGCTATAGCCCAGCTGAAGCCACCGGCAAACGTCAAGGAGCTGCGCCAGTACCTGGGGGTGGCATCATGGTATAGGCGATTCGTACCAGATTTTGCCACCATAGTACAGCCCTTGAACGCCCTCCTCCGGAAGAAAGCAAAATGGGAATGGACGAACGATCACCAGCAAGCGTTCGAAGCCGTCAAGGCCAGGCTAGTTGCTGACCCAATCCTGGCATGCCCCGATTTCAGTAAAACGTTTGTACTTCAAACAGACGCCAGCGATTACGGCCTCGGTGCTATTCTCACACAACATTCGGACCAGGGTGAGCGGGTGATTTCCTACTCCAGCCGATCCTTGAACGGGGCGGAAAGGAATTACTCTGCAACAGAAAAAGAATGTTTAGCGATCGTGTGGGCCATCAGGAAATTAAAACCTTACCTGGAGGGCTACCACTTCAAAGTGATAACCGATCACATGGCCCTGAAGTGGTTGAATAGCATCGAGAGTCCGTCCGGCAGAATCGCGAGATGGGCGCTGGAGCTACAACAGTACGATTTTGAAATCGCATACAGGAAGGGCCAGCTTAACATAGTAGCGGACGCCCTGTCTCGACAGCCGCTACCAGAAACGTGCCGAAGACTGGAAAATAAGGAAACCGATCTGCAAGAGCGAGCACAATGCCCCTGGATAAAGGAAATGCAAGGAAAGGTTACGCAGAATCCACAAAAATACCCCGATTATTTGATAGAAGCCGACCGGCTGTACCGACATATTCCACACAGGGCTGGCAACGAGGATGTAGTAGCCTGGAAGCTGTGCGTACCCACCGAGTCGAGAAAAAGGGTCATCTCGGAAAATCACGACATGCCAACGGCCGGACACCTGGGCAGTCGGAAAACGATTGCAAGAGTGGCAGCAAGATACCACTGGCCGGGCATGCATCGAGACGTACGGAAATATGTGCGGAACTGTGAAAGCTGCATGAAATACAAGCCTAACCAACGCCAGGCAGCCGGGAAAATGCTGACACAAATTCCGGAGGAGCCATGGGCTACGGTATGCGCCGATTTCGTTGGTCCCCTGCCACGGTCAAAACACGGGAATTCGATGCTACTAGTCTTGGTGGATCGATTCTCAAAGTGGACAGAAATCGTGCCCATGCGAAGGGCAACCACGGAAACCCTTCAAAAGGCCATCAGAGAACGGATAATTTCACGATTCGGAGTACCTAAAATGATGATAACCGACAACGGCGTGCAGTTCACAAGCAGAGCATTTAAGAAATTCATGGAGGAACTGGGTGTCCGACACCAGTTTACAGCACCGTACACGCCACAAGAAAACCCGACAGAGAGAACCAACCGGACCGTGAAAACAATGATCGCGCAATTCACCGGAGCCGATCAGAGGACGTGGGATGAAAAATGGCCAGAATTGCAGTTGGCCGTGAATACAAGTGTGGCGGAAACGACGGGATATTCACCAGCATTTATCACGCAGGGTAGAGAGCCGAGACTCCCAAACGCACTGTATGACGAGCAGACAACCGGAACAGGAAAGGAAACACAAACACCCACGGAAAACGCACAAAAATTAAAGGAAATCTTCGAGTTGGTCCGGAGAAACATGGAAAGAGCGGCGCAGGATCAGGCGCGTCACTATAATCTCCGAAGGCGACCATGGAAGCCGAAGGTTGGAGACAAGGTCTGGGTCAAGGAGCACCACCTGTCCAAGGCAGTAGAGGGCTTCGCGGCGAAACTGGCCCCAAAATTCGATGGGCCGTTTAAAATCACAAAGTTCACCTCGCCGGTGATCTGTAAGTTACGGCACGAGGAAAGCGGCAAGGAAAAAACAGCACACATAAGCGACCTAAAGCCCGGGAGCGAACAGAGTGAAACGACCACGACATCGAGGGAGCACTGCGCTTTCCGTTAGCGAGAAAAGAGAGAGGACGATACGGTGTATCGAAACGGGCACAACACATGGAACACACACGGATACACGAGCACACACACAATCAGGAGCGCGAGATCAGGAGCGCGAGAGCGGGTCAGAGGAGGGTCAAAAACCGCGACTACCGTTACCGGCATACGCACACCGATGCGAATTCCGTAGGAGGCGTACACGGAGGTCAAGTCCCGTTACCGGTACAAGCCCTGCGGAATAACGGAACAGGAGCGCGGCGGAAGAACAGAGGTTACGTATAGAGTAGAGCAGAACGGATCTGCCTATTCGAAATCGTAAGCAGCAGCAGCAACATGTCCGCCAAAGCACAGCGTAACAAGGCCGAGGCACGCGGGGCCGGCGTCGGGGAACAGCCCGCAGCGACATGGAGGCAGGATCCCGAGTCCTACCTCCAGCTGTGCGCGTCACCCTTGGCGTCGCGCTCTCCGTCGCCGTCGGAAGAGGAGGATCGCGGCGAAATCCCAGACGTCGAGCTGGAGGACGACGCGGAAGAGGAGGCGCGGATACCGGACGACGAGGGATCCGTGGTGTCGCTCTCGTCGGATGACGACGACGAGACCGGGGGGGCGCTGGACTCAGTCACCCCGGAGGTGTCCTCGGACGAAGAGGATCACCTGCGACGAGAGGAGCGGGTGAGGCTAAAGGCGTACCGTCTCCATTTGGCGAGGCAGGGAAGGGGCCGTATCCCGCTCGGGGCGGCGCCGCCCACGGACCGCACGAGGGACTGGCGGCAGATGTTCCTGGCGCGCCGGATCACCCACGGCCGGCTGACGAGCCAGAGGAGGCGTCAGAAGGAAGCCGAGGCATGGGTGCAGAGGCTGCTCAAGACGGCCGAGGAGGAGGAGGCCCGCCTGTGGGAGCCTCAACAACCACCGCCGCCAGCGCCAGAGGAGCCGCCACCACCAGCAACACCGCCGCCACCACCGCCGTCACCACCAGCAACACCACCGCCACCACCGCCGCCACCACCAGCAACACCGCCGCCACCACCGCCGCCACCACCAGCAACACCGCCGCCACCACCGCCGCCACCACCAGCAACACCGCCGCCACCACCGCCGCCACCACCAACAACGCCGCCGCCACCACCAGCAACACCACCGCCACCGCCCTCACCACCGCTGCAGGAGCAGCAGGAGGCGTGGCAGGTAGCCGAGGAGCGACGGGTGGTCGAGGCGGAGGGCAGAACGTGGCACGAGGCGGTCGTGACCTGGAGATGGCCGGCGCAATCGAGGAAGAGGAGGGCGAAGAGCGCCGAGGTGCCGGAGAAGGAGGCATGGGAGTGGCCACCGGTGGGCCCGAAGATCGCGCGGCAATCCTCGTGCCCGGAGAGGTCAGAGCTGCAGCGGCAGCAGTCCGCGAGAGGCGCACCTTGGACGCCGATCGCGGAGGAGGAGTGGCCACCGGAGATCGCGGCGGAGGCGAGACGGCAGCGAGGGAGAGCGCGGCCGAAGCGATGGGCCAAGTTGGTCGTCGCGGAGGGCAGGCGATACCGATTGAAGGTATCAGTAGTCGGCGAGGTCGCCGTTTACCGCGCCGAATAACAAGGAGCCCAGAGAGGGCTAGAACAGAAGAAGAAGAGTATGTTCTGGGACAGGGGAGGGTACGCGCGGCAACATATGCGCAGGCGCAGCCAGCGCCAACAAACACGGCAACAACAACACGGCTGTAACACAGACTGCAGCACAACAACAAAAAAAGGGTCAACGACCTCTACGGCAGCCATGCCAGGAGCGGAGCAAGGGCGCGAAAGCCAGGCGCGCGGGCCGGCAAATACGACGCGAGGCTGCCGCAGGCGCGGGACACGGGGGCACTTGCAGCCGCAAGTCGTCTTCCGGGGCGCGCGGTGGCCAGGATTCGCACCCCAGAGCATCCAGGGGCATGCATGAATTCATCGCCATGGAGCTGCAAAAGGAGAAAATAGTCAGATGGCTGAAAACCAAAGAAAAAAACAACACCAACTCTTACCATTTTAAAGCAGCCACGCGGTTGTGAAAAATCGGGATGGGGGCGCTGCGATAGCGGCGGTCGATCGATAGTTGCGATCGATAGGGCACACGAAGTACTGGAAAAAATACTAGATTTTCACAATGGCCACACCATTGGTCACACTGCGACGCTAAATATCGATAACGGCTGGAATTGGAGACATCGAAGTGGCAACGCCGCTCACCATGATCGATGAACGCGATGGTGAGTTGGAGCGGAGTTGCCAGACTGCGGAGAGAGAAGCGGTGCATTTCGACGTGGGAGTGGCGCGGAAATTCAAAATTCCGTCCGGAGGCGAGGATCAGCAACCAAGGAGGAGGAATCGGCACGGACAAGGAGCAGGATCAAGGACGGCGCCGGGAGGATCTATACGCGGGGGTCGAGATGCCTATACAACACGGCTGAGACTGGCATCGCTGCGATTCGACCGGTGGCCAACGGCAGGAGAACGGCATCAGCGAGGGTTAGACGCGGTCGTCGAGATGCCTACAGAAAAGGCTGAGATAGCACCGCTGCGTCCGGACTGGTGGCCAACGGCAGGAGAGGACGAGAACGAGGACGACAACGAGGAAGCTGAAAGGCGCCGACGGAATGAGCCGGGAGGAGAAAGCGCCGTCTTCAATAACTTTCCGAAGAAGGGGGGAGATGTGAGGAGTCGTAAAACTCCCCACAAATCTCGAGGCAGGAGAGCCCCTAGCAACAGCAGCGAGGATGCGGCAGAATTCAAGGGCATCCAGGTCCACCGGTAAATACTGAACCTTGGACCCGGCCAAAGCGGAGAGACCGTGAACTAACGGTGCCGCGCTGGACCTTGGACCCACGCCGCTGAAGGGCAATGAGGTCAAACGGGACATCTTGGACATTGGACCCTAGCGAGCCGTGTGCAAAAAGGGAAATAACAGGACATCGTGGACATTGGACCCTGGCGAGCCGTGTGCAAAAGAGGGAAATAACGGAACCACGCCGCAGCCTATAAAAGGACGACGCAGGCGCAGCTCGAGACGACAACCAAGATACGCGAGCGAGAGTAAACACAGTCAACCAAGATACGCGAGCGGAAATACTGAGAGACAACCAAGCGAGACCAGATAACCAGACAACGAGATCCAAGTGCGAGAATTCAATCGAGTGCGCGGCCGGGAGAGTACCGAGTAACCGAGTGCTCAACGCCCAGATCAAGATACCAGAGTCAAGACGCTAGGCCAAGGCTGAGACTGCAACGGTGAGATCTGCAGGACACGGAGATTGGAGGAGAGACAAGTGCTGGACAGGAGCAGAATCGAGCGAAGGACGAGCTACGGCAAGGTGAGCGCGGATCAAGAGTTTGTGCCAGGCGTCGGGGTTACGGTGGACTGACGATAAGGCTGGATCTTCGGATTTGACCTGTCGGGACATCTGTGCTGACGATAAGGCTGGATCTTCGGATTTGACCTGTCGGGACATCTGTGCTGACGATAAGGCGGAATCCTCGGATTTGACCTGTCGGGACACTTGTTGCCCAGGCTAGAGCCAGACCGACCTCAGGGAACACGACGAAACAGGTGATCCCAGGATCGTTCTGGTCGGACCCGAAGGGAAGGTTGTACAGACTTTTGAATCCTATAAGCCGGGTGGAACTGGAGAGACGCAGTTGGAGAACGACGCCGTAGGAGTCCGCGAGAAGCACGAGGAAGTACAAGAGCCAGCGACGCCGGAGAGGAGCGCCGCCGAGGAACGCACGAAGGAAACCTTAAGCCGAGGAAGGCACGTCGCCGACCGGGCAAGCCGCAACAGCCAGCTGACGCAGAACAATTCCAGCGAAAAGAAAAACTAAATAAAGTTTTCCGATTTGTCCCAATCGGATATCACTGCATTTTCTTGGGTCACGGGCAGTCACGCAATACAAATTTGGTGGGACGAACACACAAATTCTCTGAGCTAGTCGCGGCGTTTACGTAGCGATCAAACAGTAAAAAAACAGTTCGTTACACAATTTGGGGGCAATCAATTTCAACGTATTTTTTAGATTTTCTGTCGAACCGTGGAATTTTTGATGTTCCTTGACGCGGATCCTTCCTTGCAAATGGTTTAACACCCACATATGATGACAAGAAACGAACGGCTTTGCTGTCTTTCCACAGAACATTTGTTAGTTCAATTCCATATGAGCAACCTACGTACTCAATCATAGAACCTCTTGGCAATTTGTTGATGGTCCCTTCGTTCGGTAACTTACAATTGGGGATACGATTTGCTCGAATCGTGCCAAGACTGTAAATACCTTTCGCACGTAGATACACCATCAGAGGCAGTGAGGTATAAAAATTGTCAAAGTAAATAATATGATTTTTAAAACTTTGAACGCTTTGTGTCAGACGGACAACAATGTTAGCCGAAGCACCAAGATCTGGGTGACCAGGCAAGATCACATTATCTCCTGCACCGCTGTATACTTCAAAGCGGTATGCGTAGCCAAACGAATCGCATAGTACAAATAGTTTGATACCCCACTTATGTGGCTTATTTGGCATGTATTGGCGCAAGTGGTGCTTCATTTTTGTGCTGCACATTTGTTCATCAACACAAAGGCGGGCTTGTTTGGGCACCGAGTCGAACTGTTGATTCAAGTAATCAACTAGTTTTCGCGTACGAAACAATGGATCGTAGCCTGGTTGACCCTTTTAATGCGCTGGCTCTCATCACACAGAGAGAAATACTTTTTAATTGTCTCAAATCTGTGTCGGGTCATGCAATTTTGAATGGGTCCGAACGCATTTTGTCCCCAATAACTCCTCAAATTCGGATAGCGGTAAATCGACATGTAAATTAGAATGCCGATGTAATGATGAATGTCATCGATGGTAATTTTGAAATTATTTGAAATGTTGTCAGTTAAAGCTGCGCGCATTGTATCCTCGACAATCATTTTCATAATTTCTCCATCAAAAAAGTAGCAAAATATCTCAAATGGAGTTTCCAGCCCCTTAATTTCTTCTGTAAGCGAGGAATCTCCTCGAAAGGCTATACAGTTTACATGCAACTGCATCGATTGCTCCCTCCAGAGAATCTTAGTGGGTTCCTTTGTAATCGATTCAAGACCTACCCATATATAAATTATTAATCACTTATATAAAAAATCTGAGTTATATTTGCTTACCAGCAGCATTAAATCCTCCAGAATTTGGTAAATATTCGCATCCCGAATCTTCTATAGTTGGCAATGGCGATCGAGGACGTTTTGTAGCCTTTCCAGTAGACTTAGGATCCTGGGCACTATTTAAAACATTTTCCTTATTGCCAACTATAAAAGAGACAGAATCGGCTTCCTCTAATGCAGCGTTTAGAGCTTCCACCACATTTAAATCATTGTCCTCGTCGTCACTAGAAATATTTGAGACCTCCTCATCTGACGGGACTGACTCAAATAATTTCATTAACTGATCATCTGTCAAGTCGGATAACTTGAAGCGCTTTCGATTTGCCATATTTTCTAATTTAAGAATTTGTATTAAGAAAAACCTCTTTAAACCACTGCAGATTGCAAATAATTGTGAAATAGCTACTTGGAACAAAAGTTTGCTTACTGCCCCAAAGATGCCTCAAGGCACTTATCACTATTTCACTGATACAATGCATACCAATTACATATTTGCATATCTGTAATATTATTTTAATACTAAATTAACTTACCTCTCAGTAAAAAATTAATGGTTTGGTTTAGTTTTATATTTTAACTTTTATATTCAAAAGAAATCCCACTTCACTGCAGCTCAAATTTCACACGCGGCGAAACACATGTTCTGTGCAAGTATAAACAAAAAGTACCGTTAAAAGCTTCTGAGAGCTTTCAAAGCTTCTATACATAATTGAGTATCTATTCTTAACGGCTAAAAAATATTTAAACGTAGAAATAGCGTTTATTATTTTTAAAATTGTAAATAATGTAATGAGTGCCTCAAGGCACTCTTGGGGCTTAGAGGGTTAAGTGTACTGACCGTACTGCATCAACGTCCAACGCCCAACATTCTCTCATTACCCATCTTAGCAAGCGTACGGTTAAGACTTTGTCCAAGAGGAATTACCAAAACCACATGGTGATCACAATACAAAGTTCTATTCTAAGCTTACTATAAACAGTGAATGTGTGCGAGTGTCGAAGGGTAAATAAGTACCATTTTTTTATGTGTCCCGCTTTGACATAGTTTTCTTAGGGATCTGCTTAAGAAGGCGTGACGGTGTCAACCGTAGACCCCACCAAGGGCTTCTGTATCTGGTCTGAGTCGGTACAGTCTGCGCAATCTCCGCCACTCGGTCACGACAGCGTCAGCTTCTATATGGGGTCAAGATTCCCCTGTAAGCTGCGCTCACGGAGACATAACCTCCAGCCACCGGATTACGTAACCTCACCACGCTCTGTGCCGACTTGACACCACAGTTATTAGACCGAGTTACGCAATACCTTTTTCTGCACTGGACCTTACCTATTGGCCGGATCCGGCGTAATTGTCACTTGGATTTCACCACCACATGGCTGCAGTGTAAATCACCACGTCTGGCCTGCAAAAGCACGAGACCCGATCCCGCCAACTAACGGCCTAGATCGCACCATGGCACGGCTGCAGTGGATGTTGCGGCAATTTTACTGTTCCACCATTGGCCGTGGACTCAGGCCAGAAGCGAACTGTTAGAGTCTCCGGGGTTCTGGATTCACACGATAATGTGCATGTTTTGATCAATTATTTAATTCTCTCATTGATCGACATAAGTGTGGCGTTGTAATAGATGCTCTAAAGTAGGTTCTTTCTATAAATTTTGACCAACAGCTCTTCAACGTCAACGTGAATTTGGGCCCAACTTTACGCGCGTAGCATGGTGTGGAGAAAGAAAGGTCGTGAGTACAAAGTAAACGAGTAAAGACTGTTGAATATCTATTATAAACTGCCAATAATGCCGCTCCTTGTCCTTCTTTTTAGAGATGTATAAATTTAATTTGATTTCACTTAATTATAAATGCTTATTTTTCACTAACCAATTTACTTATAAATTTATTATTAATTGTAACAATTATTTCGAAAATTATCATGGATCGAAGGAATTAGATCATAGTTTAAAAATTTTATAGGTTATAAATGAAAAGTCTAGATAAAAAATCGGTTAAAATGAATTGAACTGAAGTTAATTAATTAATCTTTTATATTAAAATTAAAGAATATTAAAAATCATAAATCATATATCGTAATAACAAAAAACATTCAAATAACAATGTTAGTACATAAGTATCTTTAAGATACTTGCCTCAGTCCTTGGAGGACATAGGGGTGAGGAAGTGGCTGCCCGGATAGCAGACACGATTTGTGCAGCTGAGCCCGCCGGATTTGAGGTGGGTTCTTTGGACGCCACTATCCTCTCCAAACGTAATCAGAACAATTATTTACGTGCCTGAAAAATAATAGATATCGTTAGTCAGTCTGTCATTTTGTCTACACTGCCCCACAAGCGGATCTATGCTTGATCGTGAAAACACTCGGGCTATGTTTTGGCCGTTTTCCCTCACCATTCGCAAACTTCGTGCGCCTTTGCATCTTCGCGGGCCGTGCAATACGATCCCCTGCTGTGCTGAAACGCCAGTTAATAGTTATGTCATTCTTTTCTTGACCCAGTTCCTCATTCACACCACTGCCCCCAAGGTTTGATAGGTTTCTACTAAGACATGGTTAAAATTCTGTTTATATTACAAATTTATTATTAATATTAGGAATTAGTGTATTGGACATTAATAGGTATGTACGGGTGTTCTGGTAGAGCAAATGATTCTGAATTAATTTAAACGGAGTTACTGATATTTTTTGAAATTGTGAAATTAATATTTCAAATATGTACGTGTATAGTGTCATTAAAAATAAAATGTAATCTTAACTATGTAAACAAATATTCGAAGGACAATCCGAGATTACTCAATTTGTTTTAAATGTATATATATACTTAAATGTTTATAACTCCAGTTTAAGAAAAAAATTATTTTATTTTATTCAACTGATAGTTACAAAGGTTTTTTTTTGTGAAGATCACCAACCTATTATATTGAGGTATTAAACTAAACTCAGCTTCCTGATCTGATTAATTTAACGATCAAGCCTCGGTTTCGAGCTTTCCTGGATTTGAGTGAATTGTGAAAAAATTATGAGAGAGCTTTCAACTTCTATTGATTGCAACTTTAATTACTCTTGAAACTTTTTCAATTATTACTCTTAATTAATTACTTAATTACTCTTGATACTTTTACTCTTCAATTGCATTTTCTCTTGAATAAAAGCCACTCTTGGTTTTTGTGACTTTGAATTGAAATAGGAATCTTTTGTTTTTGGCGAGCCGAACTCTGAAAATCACTGTGGACGGCAGTCCACGTAGTGACGATGAGCACCGAGACTGTGGTGCGCAAGGAGACTACTATATACAGCCGTAGAATTGAAAATCTGCTACGATAGTCCGATCAGAACTATTTATATCTTGATCGAAAGGTATTGTAACCCTCTTTGAAACTGCATACTAAGATTTTTAAAAAACGGATTAGTTTAGGAGAAATGGGAGTGAAAGTGCGAAATTGAACATTTTGAAAATTGGAGCTATTGTGGCCGGTGGAGCAAAAATCCCAACATTTTTAATGTTGTTGTGATCTACCTTGAAATACGCGTCGAATGACACCTCGATCATCCTGATCCGATACTCCGTTCAAAAGATATTCAATAAAAAAGATTTTAACGGCCTTTCCGAAATGAAAACGTTTGTCCTGATGTTTGTCTGTCTGTCTGTGTGTCTGTCTGTCGATTTTTTTGTTTTAGAGTCCTGGAACCACTTTTATTTTAATTAACTGCTCGAGCTGAACATTTTTTGTTCTACGACTTTTTGGGTTTCCCGCTAGTTTGGCGGGAAAACAGCTAAAAAAGCTTGATTTCCCGCGCCCATAACTTCTAAACGACTAAAGCTACAGGATCGTGCTTTATGTCGTTTGAAAGGTATTTTGAAATGATAATAGCTTTGCCTTGACATAATTTATCTAAATATAATATTTAAGAATTAATAATTAATATTAATTTTTTTTTTTAAGTTATTGAAGTTTTCTTAAAAATGGCTCTAACGATTTTGATAGTCACTCAAGGCTATATAGCCCTTGAAATTGCTCAACTTTTGGTATATAACACATACCTCGGAAAATTCGCTTTCTCGAAATATTACTCATTAAAATTAGTAGCAAAGATCCCATATACCTAACCTTTTACATGCACTATACATACATTTATGTAAAAACTCATGTAGAGTCATTTAGAGACGTGCACAATGCAATAAAATTTAAAGCCATCAAAGAAAATTTAATATAATTTAAATTTAAAAGAAATCGGAGGATTTTTTTTTTTTAATTTAATCTAATTTTTGCTTTTCCCACCACTTTGGCGGGAAAACAGGTAATTTCTCGCGCCCATATCTTCTGAACGACTAAAGTTACAGAAACGTGCTATATGTCGTTGGAAAAGTATTTTGATATAATAATTACCTTGCGCTGACAAAATTTGTCAAAGTATTATAATTAAGAATTTAGAATTAAAAGTAATTATTTTTTAAGATTAACAATATTTTTTTTTAATGGCTTTTACGATTTTTATAGTCACTTCAGGCCGTATAGACCTTGAAATATTTCGGGGTATAACACATATCTCCGAAAATTCGCTTTCTCATCAAAATTAGTAGCAATGATCCCATAAAAGCTAACTTCTTATATGCATTTTTTTTCTGAATTTTTCCCATTTGAGTTTCAAACAAAAACTTATAACAACAATGGGAGACCTATGTATGTACATACATATGTCATTTAAAAAACTGATATCAAATAAAAACACCTCTTAACGAGGTGAGATTAAAGTGACGATGGCACATTCAACTCAAAAAATTTCTAATACTAAATTTTGTGACGATTAACAGTTATTTAAACACAAATATTTAAAAAGTTTTTAATTAGTTACAAATCGGCACGCTGCCTGTTTTGCTTTTTTAAATTGTAAAGCTAAGTGCCGATTTTGAAACTAATTAAAAACTATTTAAACTATTTCATATAAATCGACCGATCGCTTCTATGGCAGCTATATGATATAGTGGTCCGATCTTAATGAAATTAAAACCGTAATTCTAGAAGCATAAAAAACTGATATATCTCAAAATTGATAGAAATACGTTGAAAAACAGAGAAGTTAACATTTTTTTTACATTAATTTCGCCATCATTCCTATGGCAGCTATAGGATATAGTAGTCCGATTTCGGTCGTTCCGACATATATACTGCGTGCTAAAGAAATAAGACTATGCTGAAAATTTCAGCTCGATAGCTCAAAAACTGAGAGACTAGTTCGCGTAGAAACCGACAGACGGACAGACAGACAGACGGACATGGCTAGATCGACTCGGCTGGTGATGCTGATCAAGAATATATATACTTTATGGGGTCGGAGATGCCTCCTTCACTGCGTTGCAAACATCTGGTCAAAATTATAATACACTTGGCCCTCGCTTAACACGGACTCTTTTAGCACGAACTCGGTCTTACACGGTTATAAATTTGCTCCCATCCCCCTTTTAGCACTCTAAAAACCTCGTTCTTACACGATTGCAAAATATCGCTACATATTTATAATAACATAAAAATACTTTTGCCTTTTAAGGAGTGCTATAAAGAAGCTTTAAAAGCCCCAAAACAATCGAAAATGACTGATTTTTTTGATAAGGAGCCACCAAAAAAGAAAGCCTGTTGAAACAAACTGGCTTAAACTTTAAATGCCACCAAATGCATTTCAAATTTGATATGAATAGAAACATATGATCTCCTTACTTTTTAACATTTTTAAGTTTCTATAAAGTTTAACCTTTTAATTAATTATATGAAGCAACTTTTTTAAATTAATACCAACTTTTAATTTTGAAAATATGAATGTTATGCATTTATTAAAGGCATATACATAATAACTTTTGGTTAATTTTAAATAAATGTATGAAACTTTAATAAAAACAGACCAAATTTGAACAAATAACAATTTTTGTTTTGCTACCAAATTTGAATATTGAGAACAAAACCCCTTATTTTGTACTGAATCCATGTTTCGCTTAACACGATTTCGCTTAACACGAGGATTTCTAGGAACGTAACCCCCGTGTTAAGCGAGGGCCAAGTGTATATATATATGTCGGAGAATGTAGTATGCGGTACTACGTTTGACATGTCCGCGAACTGTGTGATTGGCTGTTCTTTGTATCAGCCCTGGTTTAGTGGGACTCTAGGTGTATGAACTAGAGTCGAGTGTGGCTCCGTATGCATTGCTAGTGTTGGAAAGGTATGAACGGTCTAATGACAGTTGACGTGTGGATAGACGTCCTCTTTCCTGTTTGGTTACCGAACAAGCAACACGGCTGCGGAGACTCGCTGCGCTAATCCAGTTAATATAAAATCATCAAACGTAAACTTAAAGAAAAGATGGCTGATAAATTACAAGATGATGTCGTCCTGACTGGGGAAGATAATATTTCCCCGACATCAGAAGTGGGATTCAGCTCTCGTCCAACAACCTTTTCGGAGCAGTTTTATGTGTTGTTCGACCAGCAAAATCGAAATTTTCTGGAGCTGGCGAAAAGTTTAAGGGCATCGGCAAGCGAACCGCAGCAACAAGGCGTACTAACACTGCCGAAGTATAATCCGGACATTTCTTGAGGCGATGCTACTCAGTGGTGTGCTACGGTGGAGCTTATTTTTGACGAAAAACCACTAATCGGCAGTGCGCTCATAATGGCATTGAGCAAATCTTTGGAAGGAAGCGCATCACAATGGCTGTCGCAGATATGTTATCCCGGAATAACATGGCAGGAGTTTCGGCAGTTATTTGAGCAGCGATACGAGACACCCGAGACGCCAGCAGCAACATTCTTGCGTTTGCTCAGTAGCCGTCCATATAACGGTGAAGGCTTGTCTGCATACGTGTATGCAAGCCGCATTGTGACGTCGCTATGCACAAAAATTCGTAACATGGATCACGAGCAAATCGCCGTGGCGTTTGTGCTAGGGCACATGGCAAATTTCGATCGACGTTTGCAGAGGACTGCATACACGTCGAACATAAAGAATAGACGTGACTTACAATCGGATCTACAAGTTTTTAACTTACTGAAAAGTCAAAGCAATACACCAAATTGGGAACCGGAAATCAAGCGTGCCAAAACAATGGAGGTTAAGTGCTATCTTTGTGGCAAACTGGGCCATAAAAAGGTGGACTGCAGAGCCGGAAAAGGGTTCAAAAATTCACCAGCTGAAGGAGAACGTCGTTCCGGAGAGTCTTTTCATCAAGGAAAACATGACCAACATCTGTCGCAGGGAAAGCCGAAAGTGACATGCTACCGTTGTCGTGAGCCGGGCCACATCGCCCCTAAGTGCCCCAAAAACGTGTCGACAGGAGGAACAGGATCCAGGTCAGAAAAGAGGGTAGAACTATGCGTCGTGGATGAACCTAAGTCTTTTATGATGGTACAAGGTGAGAAGTTTCCAATCTCATTCGACTCTGGAGCAGAGTGCTCATTGGCTAAAGAAAGTATTTCCAATAAGTTAGTTGGTAAGAGAACAAATAATGTAATTTCCTTAAAAGGTATAGGTAATGCCAATATCTACAGCACAGTTCAAATTGAAAGTAACGCTATTATTGATGGCAATTGTTTAGAAATCTTGTTTCACGTAGTTCCGGATGATTGCATGAAAAATAATGTTATTATCGGTAGAGAAGTATTGGCTCAAGGGTTTACAGCAGAAATTTCTTATGATGGCTTTAAAATTGTACGATCTAAAATTGTTAACACATGTAATTTATCGGAGCCAGCTAATTTCGATAATTTAGAAACAGAAGTTGTTGCTGATGAAAGAGTAAAATTAATATCATTGTTGAAGAAGTACTCAACGTCTTTTATTGAAGGCACTCCGCAAACTCGTGTTGGTACTGGTGAAATGTGTATTCGTCTACGTGAACCGACTAAAACTGTACAGAGACGACCGTATAGATTCAGCCCAAGTGAGAGAGAGATAGTACGTACTAAGATCAATGAACTAATAGAATCTAAAGTCATTAGGCCAAGTAGCTCACCGTTTGCTAGCCCTGCGTTGATAGTAAAGAAAAAGAATGGGTCTGCCAGGCTTTGTGTCGATTATCGAGAATTAAATAGCAATACAGTGGCCGATAAGTTTCCGTTGCCTTTGATATCGGACCAAATTGCTAGGTTGCGTGGTGCGAAATATTTTACCTCTCTGGACATGGCTAGTGGATACTACCAGATTCCAATGCACCCAGAATCAATTGAATATACTGCCTTCGTTACCCCTGATGGGCAGTATGAGTTTTTGTCAATGCCGTTCGGTTTGAAAAACGCACCGTCAGTGTTCCAAAGAGCTGTAATGAAAGCATTGGGTAATCTCGCACATTCATTTGTAATCGTTTATATGGATGACATATTGATTGTTGCGTCGACTAAAGAAGAAGCATTTGACAGGTTGCAACTTGTGCTAGAAGTGTTGGTAAATGCTGGATTTTCCTTTAATATTTCGAAATGCTTTTTCTTGAGGACTACAGTGCGATATCTTGGCTACGAGGTACAAGCGGGAGAAATACGACCTAATGCAAACAAAATTGAGTCGTTGGTTGCGTTGCGACCTCCAAGATCAGTTGCGACTTTACGTCAGTTTATTGGGTTAGCATCATATTTCCGTCAGTTCGTTTCGGGATTTTCACAGATGATGAAGCCTTTGTATTTTCTTACGTCGGAGAAAAATAGTTTTGAATGGAAAGCAGAACATGAAGAGGTTCGTAAGAAAATTATCCACCTACTTACAAACAAACCGGTGTTGACCATTTTTGACCCCAAGTATTCAATTGAGTTGCATACTGACGCCAGCTCTATCGGTTATGGAGCCATTCTGTTGCACAGAATAGACAACAAACCCCATGTCATTGAATATTATAGCAAAACGACCAGTTCTTGTGAGTCAAGGTGCACTTCATATGAATTAGAAACCCTGGCAGTTGTAAATGCTGTAAAACATTTTCGTCATTACCTTCACGGAAGAAAATTTGTTATATTCACTGATTGTAATTCTCTAAAGTCGTCGCGAACTAAAATCGAGCTGTCACCTAGAGTTTACCGTTGGTGGGAGTTTCTTCAAACGTTTGATTTTGAAATCCAATACAGAGAAGGAAAGCGAATGGCACATGTAGATTTTTTGTCAAGAAACCCAATTCGTCAACAATTGGTTCAAAATAAGGTGCAGGAGAAGCGGGTTGACTTGACAGAAATATCCGAAAATTGGTTACACGTGGAACAACAAAGAGATCCGGAAATTACAGAAATAATTACAAAATTGACAAATGATGATTTGCCATTGGCTTTGGTTGCAACATATGAACTGAGATCGAATGTTTTATACAGAAAAATTCAAAGACACTCTAAAACACGTTGTCTCCCTGTTGTTCCTCGATCTTTCCGCTGGTCTGTAATAAATCAAGTGCATGAGTCTATCATGCATTTGGGGTGGGAAAAAACGTTAGATAAGGTATACGATCACTACTGGTTTACTGGCATGGCAAAATACGTTCGTAGATTTGTTGAGAACTGCATCACTTGCAGAGTGTCGAAATCTGCATCTGGTAAAACACAAGTTGAGCTACACTCAATTCCGAAAATTAGTGTTCCCTGGCATACAATTCATGTTGACATATCTGGCAAGCTAAGTGGTAAAAGCGACCGCAAGGAGTACATAATCGTACAAATTGACGCCTTCACTAAATTTGTTTATTTGTATCACACCTTTTCGCTTGATTCTAATACCTGTATCAATGCACTGAAATCTTCGATTTCCATGTTTGGAGTGCCAACTCGATTGATTGCGGATCAAGGAAGAAGCTTTACAGGTACAAAGTTTGCAGAATTTTGTTCGTCGCAAAAGATACAACTGCATCTGATTGGTACTGGTGCTAGTAGAGCTAATGGCCAGGTTGAGAGGGTAATGAGTACACTTAAGAATCTGTTGACTGCTGTTGAAACAAGCTCTAGGTCCTGGCAGGACGCATTGGGGGAGGTGCAGTTGGCACTTAATTGTACGTTAAATCGGGTTACCAAAGCAAGCCCATTAGAACTTTTAATTGGTAAAGTGGCTCGACCGTTGGGGTTGACCCCTATTAGTAATGAAGAAACCGAAATTGATCGGTCAGTATTGAGAGAGCAAGCAGCTAAAAACATGCAAAATGCCGGCGTGTATGAAAAAAACGTTTTGATGAAAATAAAGCTAAGGTAATTAGATTTAACGTGGGCGACTATGTATTGCTAAAAAACAGCGAAAGACAGCAAACCAAACTAGATCCAAAATGTAGAGGCCCGTTTTTGGTTACGGAGGTTTTGGACGGAGACCGATACATGTTAAAATCCACGAAAAATAATAGACTTCATAAGTATCCACATGAAAGTTTGCGTAAGATGCCAGATGTTGAGATACCAGAAGCGCTGGATATTGACAGAGAAAACTTAAGTCTGTCGAATGAGATAGTTGAATCCGACGAGGATAATCGTGAAGCCATGGTTTATGGTGATGGACGAGAATAATCGTGAAGCCATGGTGTATGGTGATGGACGAGGATAATCGTGAAGCTGTTGTGTACGGCGATGGACGAGGTTGATCGTGAAGCTGTTGTGTACGGCGATGGACGAGGTTGATCGTGAAGCTGTTGTGTACGGCGATGGACGAGGTTGATCGTGAAGCTGTTGTGTACGGCGATGGACGAGGTTGATCGTGAAGCTGTTGTATGCGGCGATGGACGTGAAGTAGTAGTAGAGTATGACAAAGTTCGAGCAATATGTTTGCTAGTAATTCCGTAAAAAAAAAAAAAAAAAAAAAAAAAATTAAATGTAAGCACAAGTGCAAACTTTCAATTAACATGGCGTGCTGGGCATCGAATATAATAGAGTAGTTGATAAAAAAAAAAAAAAAAATAAATTAGAAAATTGAATTTGATATCATGGTTGTGTACCTTGATTTAAGAGTCGATATACTATAAGACAGTTTAAGTAACGCAATGTAATTTGATCGATCTAATCTAAGACGGATATATATTTTGTTTCAAATAATTCATAAAGAGAATGTAAAATTTGAGATTATGTTTATGATCTAAGAAGTTGAATTATAATTATAAGAAAGGAAATCAGACAAAGAAGTAAGACTCTGTGACACGAGGACGTGTGAATGTCAGAATGGCCGTGTCGGAGAATGTAGTATGCGGTACTACGTTTGACATGTCCGCGAACTGTGTGATTGGCTGTTCTTTGTATCAGCCCTGGTTTAGTGGGACTCTAGGTGTATGAACTAGAGTCGAGAGTGTGGCTCCGTATGCATTGCTAGTGTTGGAAAGGTATGAACGGTCTAATGACAGTTGACGTGTGGATAGACGTCCTCTTTCCTGTTTGGTTACCGAACAAGCAACACGGCTGCGGAGACTCGCTGCGCTAATCCAGTTAATATAAAATCATCAAACGTAAACTTAAAGAAAAGATGGCTGATAAATTACAAGATGATGTCGTCCTGACTGGGGAAGATAATATTTCCCCGACATATATAAAAATGTTAAAACCAATTACAGTCCACTAAATTTAATTAGAAATTTTTAATTAATTAATTTAAAAAAAAACTACACCCATTCTTGCCGGCCCTTTCTTACAAAAACTCACCGTACAAATGTCTTCTTATTTGGGACAGCTTTACATATTAAGAATTCTCCAATTGGCCCTCCTACATTTTTTTGAAGGCTTCTTTTGAAAAATTCGTATTTTCTTTATATTTGTGTGTACCAGTCCAACAGTTCCAAGTCGTCATTTTGAAACCTTTAACTACATACATACTTGTACATACATAAATTGCCTGAAAACCTGTGTCTGTGTGTCTATAAATTTGTTAATTTTTTGTTTTTGATATAATTAAATAAATTATTAATAAATTAACATACATACATTGACACATAATCATATAATAAAATTCCAGTGTTTCCAAAATTCCATAGTGTATGTATGTGTCAAGGCACCATCCGAACGGGAAAATAATATATTCACATATGTTCAAATATAATTAACTAGCGGACCCGGCGAACTTTGTCTCGCCCTAATTCGACGCCATTATATAACCCCAGGGTAATAGTCAAACACTGCATTTCTATAGAGCGATATGATATACTATGTTTTTTGTTTTATTTTCCGGCGCAAAAACAAACAATGAAGACGGCTTACCAACACGCGAACATGCAACGTACAGCTGGCCGTGCGAAAAACAGGGAAATTCTAGATTTATCCCGCAGACTTCTAACGATTGGCCTTGCGATTTGTTGATTGTCATCGCAAATGCCAATCGGACGGGGAACTGAATCCTCTTGAATTGGAATGGTAGATCAGTTGGAATAATCGGAATTCGTGGTATAAGGACTACCTCTCCTTTAAATGTTCCCTTGATGATCGTCGCCTGAATCACGTTATTCATCAGTTTCTTGACGGACAACCGCGTACCGTTGCACAATTTCGGATGATTTAGATTCCGCAGCATTATAATAATTGATCCCACCTTCAGTTGCAAATTATGCGGTGGAGTTCCTGGCACATCTAGCGAGTTCAAGAATTCTGTCGGATAGTTCGTCGCTTCATCCTCGTCGGTCACGCTGTTAACGGATCTGTATGAATGCAGTTCTCCATGTGCATTGCAGTGCTGACATACCACAGGCAATGAACCGATAACAACGCAGCTATGGTCTTTGTAGGACGTTGAGAAATTGTATGCAAATGCAGCGCGATTCAAGTCTGTTCTTGGTACTCTTTGTGTAGAGCGAATCTGTGCTAAACGGGTTCGTCTCGATTCATTTCTTTCTGCACGTTCGTCTTGCGTTTGACTTTCAATGTTTGGCCGTCTTATAGCAGGCATTATTCCTACAAATCACAGGAAGAAATTAAACAAAATCTGATAAAAACGAATAAGAAACCGAATAATATTGAAACGATTTGTTTTTACTTTGACATATATTTCGATACACTACTCTTTTATATAATTTGATATTTTAATTATTTGTTTTTCACCATTACCCTGGAGGATTTTCTAAAAATTTTATTACGTTCTGACCTTCTCCTGTTAGTTACCTACAACTGAAAAAAAATTTGAACCAAATCGGCCCAGCCGTTCTCCAGTAGTTTTTTACGACACATTTTTTGGGCTCCATTTTTATATATATATAAGATAGATAGATAGATAGATAGAAGATGGTAGGTGGAAGTGGTGATGCCCTTGCTGGAGCCTCCAAATAGAGTTGACCTCGTTTTTGATCCACACCCTCTGTTCAAATTTATGAACATGCACAAGTACCTGACTTTAAGAAGCACTTGCAATGGCAGCCGACCATCGCGTCAAATATTCTAAGTAGGCATTTACGCCTTTATCAACATACATACATATGTACATGTAATTAAGTGTAATTAGCACTCACATATACATATACCAGTCTAAGAATACACAAGATGCTCTTGTCAGCCCCTGGAAAGTCTAAGAATTCTTAAGAACTATCTAGCAGATAACCCCTAGGTGGGATTATACATAAGAAATCTGTAACTGGTACATAAGTTGAAACCGCTTTAAAAAGGCGTGTTCGCCAAATAAAAATAAAATAAAGTAAAATAAAAATAAAAAATCAATTCCTAACAAAATACTCTTGTATTTAGTCAGGGATTCAGGCGGTTAGCGGTAAAAGTTGCCAGTTGAAGTGAGGGTACGAGCTGCTCCGCTAAGCGGGGTCATAAATTAGCTTAATTATTATCACCTGTCAAATTTTAATAGGATTTTAGTAATAAAACTGCAATTTATTACGGTCAACTGTCTATTTTAAAAGCACTTTAGTAATAGAAATGCAATTAATTAGAGTCAGCTGTCAATTTTAACAGGATTTTAGTAAAAACAAGTAAGAAAGCTACAGTCGACTGTGCTCGACTGTGAGATACCCGGTACCTAAACGTTTGCGCTTCACACTAAACGGCAATTTAAAAATGTACATACACTACATTGTACATACATACATTGGCGCCATTATATCGCACGGCCAAGGCTCGAATGCGCCACCTGTCGGCTACAGCTTGCAACAGCAGTGCCTTAGGGCGGTGTTAAAATTCAAACCTTATTGCTAATATCTCCCATGCTTATCATCCGATTTTACTGAAATTTTCCGGAAACGTCCATTTTATGTTATTTATTTATTGTATCTATTAACTTTAACCCGAATATAACGAGTATAGCTAATAACGTTTTTTATGATTTATGAGGGCGCAAGTGGGCGTGACCAAATTTTAAAACAAACTTGATCTGCGTGCAACAGATTCCAATGTTGTCACCAAATTTGGTAACTCTAGCTCTTATAGTCTTTGAGATCTGTTGTTTCACACGGACAGACAGACGGACAGACGGACAGATGGACATGGCTAAATCGACTCGGCTGGTGACGCTGATCAAGAATATATATACTTTATAGGGGCGTATATTTCTCCTTCTGCCTGTTACATACATTCTCGGTTGGCACTAACTTATAATATCCTTGTACCCTATGGGTACCGGGTATAAAAATGCAACTTGTTAGGGTTACCTCTGCAACGATAAATGGAGGGATCGAAAAGCCACTTGAGAAGGGTGCATGCAAACTGATCCTGCACTATCGTGTCCCGTCGAAGGACACTCAACCTCCCCCAATTTAATGGGTTACACCGCCATATGAAAGGGTGAGCGTGCGAGGGAGCGATCCCGCACGATCATGTTCCAACGGAGCGCACAAGCAATCCCACACTCACCCGTCCCCCACTTGAAAAGGTTGTGCACAAGCGATCCCACACTGACCCACCGGATAGTTGGTGGGATCGAGGAGACACTTGAGAAGGGTGCATGCAAATTGGTCCCCCACTTGAAAAGGTCGCGCACAAGCAATCCCACACTCACCCGTCCCCCAATTGAAAAGGTCGCGCACAAGCAATCCCACACTGAAGGAAGGAAATGGTACGGGAGTCTCGCACAAAATCCACGCACGCGTTTGTAACCAAACGAATGGGGGTGGAATTTGTGCGAGGCGGGGGTCAAAGGGGACTCTCACACTCCCTCAAGTAAGTGCTGTGGAAAAAATGCTATATTCCACCATCCAAAAGCATCCATAAAAAAAAAACAAGTAAGAAAGCTACAGTCGAGAGTGCTCGACTGTGAGATACCCGGTACCTAAACGTTTGTGCTTAACACTAAAAGGCTATTTAAAATTGTAGATATATTATCATACTCTACTTCGGTACTTCTTAAAATAAATCGCCTCTCGAATTAGCTCCCGACCTAAACAATTTAATGTCATACTTAAATATGTATGATACATTTTATAAGGACGCCAAAAACTGAATTATGTTACTTTTTGTCATTTTTTGCTCTATTCTTTTGTCATTTCTTCTGCATTATATCGCGCGGCCAATGCTCGAATGCGCCACCTGTCGGCTACAGCTTGCAACAGCAAAAGCAGTGCCTTAGGGGAATGTGTTAAAATTCTAACCTTATCGCTAATATCTCGCATGTTTATCATCCGATTTTACTGAAATTTTCAGAAAACGACCGTTATTTAACATTTATTTATTTTATCAAATAACTTTAACCCGATAATAACGAGTATAGCTTATTTTATGTTTATGATTTTTGAAGGCGGAAGTGGGCGTGGCCAAATTTTAAAACAAACTTGATCTGCGTGCAACAGATTCCAATGTTGTCACCACATTTGGTAACTCTAGCTCTTATAGTCTCTGAGATCTGTTGTTTAACATGGACGGACAGACGGACATGGCTAAATCGTCTCCGCTCGTGGTGCTGATCAAGAATATATATACTTTATGGGGTCGGAGATGCCTCCTTCTGCCTTTTGCATACATTCTCGGTTGGCACTAACACATAATACCCTTGTACCCTATGGGAACCTGGTAAAAAAAAAACTGGAAAACAAATCCATTTCCTTCCATTTCCATTAAAATAATGCATACATTTTATTTTTGAATAAAATATAGTTTTATTTTTCAAGTACAAAGATCAGAACCGGTGTTCCAAGTTTACATACATTTTTATAATTTTAAGTGATTTTTGTGAGCGCACTGCAAAAAAATGGCAGGCACATATATCAACACCATTGGTGACCTCATTATGCGCCCAACAAAAACTTGTGAAATGTTGACCATGTGCATTCGAAACCAGCGGTGTATCAGCTATCCTCTTATTAAAATATTTTAATGACTCTTCCAGATATTCCATGTGTTCAGGAAAAATTTGATTTTTATACATTTTATGAAATTATTTATTCTGATTACAAGGTGTTTGATTGTAGTTGAGCTGCTGCTGCTGGCTTTTTTATTGAGCGACATCATTTTAGTTGATTCCGTGAACGTCTACTTGCGACAAATTTTAAAATTTGAATGAGAAAATCCTTCTCAAATTGTTACACCATACGTTGAACTAGGCCTGTCAATGGTGTGTATTCCACAAGTCGGTCATGAATGAGAAGGCAATATACCTTTGTATTCACCTCACTTGCTGCAGTTAACTCAGTGAAAATTGTAACGTCAATCGGTCCCGATTTTACTGTCTCATTTTGATGAGACAGATCTATAACCACCAAAGGCGCCTTCGCAATGAATTCCTTTGGAGAAAGAAGAGCTCGTAGCTTTCTTGGTATCTTGCATACTCGTACATATCATACAAGACAGCAAAACGGTTTTCATGATATTTAATATTCAAATCCTCATAGGGATAGACTTCTGAATTTAAATATACTTTTGCATTTCTCAAGTTGTTTGTAATAATTGTCCATTTAATGTAAAGGCAAGGACAGCGAATCGTGGTCGTTCCCTGTTTGCCGAAAGCTTGACATTCCAAATACACGTATGATGTGTTCCCTGTACCAATGTCTGGTTTATATAGCAATCCCAACTCCTGAATGCTAGTGGAAGGGTAGCTTCACTTTTAATAACATTAAACAATTTAATTTTAGTACTATCACTTGGAACGATGTGGGGGATCTTCCAACTTATGCCATGTATAGCAAGTTTATGATTTTTTCCGTCAACACTTTTAACATACATGTCATCAGTATTTTTAGCAAGCAATAGAATGAGTTCATGTTGTCAACTTAATATAACTTTCTTGTAGTCTTCAGCAAATCCCAATAGCATTTTCAAAGGTACTAAGAAACTGAAATATTGTCTCCGCCTTTTCACCCAGCATTACGATAATGTACTCCTTCCTGTTGTCCCACTGAGAGAAAATTCTTAAAATTTAATCCCTGTAAATCTTGATTTGTCGATCTCGAAAGCATTTAGCTCGTATCGCACCTCGTCGATAAAATGAGCCATGCAATTATTTTTGAGCATCCCATTGACATTATTAGTGCTGCTTGCTCCTGTATTTGTGTCAATAATTTTGCTAAGTGTTCCTTCAAAGTGGAGAACTTTTTCAGATGGAAGGACATATAAATTTTGTTTCATCATGTGTCCTTAATTTTCGTTTATTAAATCCGAATAGCTGTCCAATAGATCGCTCATGATTAAAATAAACTGCTTCATTTTTGATGTGTTGATGTTGCATTCAAGTTTTATAGTGTTATGAAGTTCATACTCCTAAAGCTTATTAATAATATATTTTGTAATATCTTCGAGCTCATATGAACCCACAGGTATTTCTATGACTTTATTTCCAATATGAAAGAGATTATTCCTGTTGGCTACATTCGGTATAGAATTGAATGTATAAAAGTCAATCAATGCACACTCATAATTATGTTTTAGCTCTAATTGTGGGACAAAGTTTTCAGTTATAACTGATGTGTTTCCAGTTATTGCAATTGTTAATGATGTATTCATTATGAAGCTTGAGAGTGGACTGTCTTTTTTGTCCTTCATCTCATTATCCTTATATAAATATTTAATCGAGTATAATGAATTTATCAAAACCCTTTCTATATCGTCCAGTTTTCATTTCATCATCCTTAGAGATTATTAAAAATCTAAATTTATTTTTCCAACATTTTCGTGAAATATTCATAAATGTATATATATCGATATATGTGGCGCATGTTTGTCCGACAGACGGACAGACGGACAGACAGACAGACGGACATGGCTAGATCGACTCGGCTGGTGATGCTGATCAAGAATATATATACTTTATGGGGTCGGAGATGCCTCCTTCACTGCGTTGCAAACATCTGGTCAAAATTATAATACCCTATGCAAGGGTATACAAATTGTATATATATATATATATATATATATATATCCAATCTTAATGAAATTAAAACCGTAATTCTAGAACCATAAAAACTGCTATATCTGAACATTTATAGAAATACGTTGAAAAACAGAGAAGTTAACATTTTTTTTACATTAATTTCGCCATCATTCCTATGGCAGCTATAGGATATAGTAGTCCGATTTCGGTTATTCCGACATATATACTGCGTGCTAAAGAAATAAGACTATGCTGAAAATTTCAGCTCGATAGCTCAAAAACTGAGAGACTAGTTCGCGTAGAAACCGACAGACGGACAGACAGACAGACGGATATGGCTAGATCGACTCGGCTGGTGATGCTGATCAAGAATATATGTACTTTATGGGGTCGGAGATGCCTCCTTCACTGCGTTGCAAACATCTGGTCAAAATCATAATACCCTCTGCAAGGGTATAAAAATAAAAATAATTAAATAAATAAATATATAAATAAAAATAAATAAATACAAAATTATAAATTACTTCTTAATGGGAAATGGGAAATGAGGTTTATCAAAATAATTATAGCCTTTACTTTAAGTTGTAAAATATGAAACATGTTAATTTTCTATCAGCTAGCTTTTTAACTGTATACTATACTAACAGCTATACTAACAGGTCTGATTAACAGGTCTGATTAACAGGTCTGATTAACAGGTCTGATTAACAGGTCTGATTAACAGGTCTGATTATCTGATCACTTAATCAGATCAGATCTATTTAACTGAACAGGCTATTCTAACAGGTCTGATTAATAGGTCTGATTATCTCATCATCAGGTCTGATTAACTGATCAGGTCTGATCTGATTAGCTATATATGATTGTGATTGTAGATTTATTTTACAGTGCATTCCTAACCTCAAGGGTGTAATAACCACTTAAATTTTTTTGATTTGAATTATTTCATCACAATGAATCAAAATATTTTAACACAATTAAGCAAAACTCGAAATGCACTAAAAAAAATTCTTGAACTAAAACAACTCAAAAGCCAGAATATTATTGGTTTGGAAGAAACATTTAAGCCTATAACACAGCCCTTTAATGAACTTGTAAGTAATAACAAAAAAATTAAAACTGAATTAGACAATGATGATATCACACCAAATAAGAAAAAGAGGAAACTTTTATTTTACAGTGCGAGTAATCAAAACTCAAACCGTAAATATGATGATAAGAAGCCGATAGATTGGGGCTTGAAAAGAGATGACATCAATGAAGATGACGATGATGACGATGACCAATTCTACTCACAACCAGCTATAGATGACTCATCATTAATGCTATCGGATCAAGACTTGTCTCACACATCGAATGTAATCCCTCATCTCCCACATTAACAACTCAAGTGACTCCTCACACATCATCTGTGATACCGAGTCAATCCTCACCCCATACAACACCAATAATATCAAATCAATCAGCATTGCTTGAAGAGAGTTCAAAAATTTGAACATTAGTGAACTATCACGAGGGCATGCCCTAGACAATACTTAGGGTCCATTTAAAAATAATAATGGTCAATTAATGATGGGAAATAATCAAATAAATGTTACAAATAATTAAATTGAATTTTATGATGGACAAAACTGGCGTCTCACTAGTGGTTTATATTCCTTCATTTTCCACCATCTACCAAAGAATTACCATACAAATGATCTATAAATATACAAAGAAATATTACAAAAAACAAATGTGTACCGAAGAAATTTTCATCCAAATGGACAGGTGAAGGGAACAAGGGCACTAAAATATACTAAAATTATAAAACCACTTTTAACAACTAAGTCACCCGTCGCCGAGTCCACTCCCAATCGTATCATAGAAAATGTATATGGGAAATGATTCATGACACTGCAATCGAATAAAAATTATATTTATTGGAACGATCCGAACGAGTTGGTGGAACGTCTTCAACTCTTAATAGCTTCACAATCTGCTGGAAATTTAAATCACTCAAATGAATTGATATCAATGAGGAATTGACAGAGGCTCAAATTATATGATAATTTAGTATATATTTATGGAACTAAATTGATATAAGTTATATTCACCATGTCCGTTGACAAGTTTGGACATTATATAAGTGATAAGGAGAACTCTAATCATTCAAAACGATATGACAAAACTATCCCAGGACTCTTCATTGATGCTGATGGAAACTTTAATATTCAACAAAAACGAATAAAAATGGAGTTAATCCAAAAGAGTATGCCGACAATGTTGGGTGAAGTAATTGTTAGCACACAAGAGGCAAAGAGGCCGAGGGAAGAGGCAAAGGGAATAAACTGTTTATTACAAGCTGACTTGGTCGAGATGGGAAATTATGCTTCCGCGAATAATGGGTTCCGATACCTGCTTACTGTTATTGATACGTTTTTCAGATTCGCGTGGGGTGAGGCAATTAAATCTAAGACTGCGAAGGATGTTGCTGAGGCGATGGAGAAAATATTCATGTCTGGCCGTAGAGTACTTAAGAATCTTCAGAAATTATGCTTCCACGAATAATTTGGTTCCGGTACCTGCTTACTGTTATTGATACGTTTTCCAAATTCGCGTGGGGTGAGGCAATTAAATCTAAGACTGCGAAGGATGTTGCTGAGGCGATGGAGAAAATATTTATATCTGGCTAGGAATCTTCAGACGGATGACGGAAAAGAGTTCTTCAATGCTCAATTTAAGGGATTAATGAATCGTTATAAAATCAACCACTATTCAACATTTAGTACCTTAAAGGCTTCAATTGTTTAACGATTCAACAGGACATTAAAAGAACTCATGTGGAAGGAGTTTTCTTTTAATGGAACCTATAAATGGATTGATATGTACCAAGAGTTAATTCACTTGTACAATAACAAAGTACACAGGACTATAAAAATGACTCCAATCAACGTAAACAGTGACAATGGGAAGCATATCCTGGAAACTGCCTACAATAATATTAAAATGTATATGGGGAGCAAGTGGAAGATTGGAGACTATGTTGGAATTTCGAAATACAAATCTTTATTTACCAAATCTTATACACCTTACTGGAATGTTGAGATTTTAAAAATAGCCAAAGTTGAAAATACATATCCAACCACATATTTAATAGAAGATTTAAATGGAAATCCAGTTAAAGGTAGTTTCCATCTAGTTGAAAAAGTGTTGAAAAGGAAAGGGAAAAGGGCTCTTTTACGGTGGTTGGGCTTTCCCAAATCTGATGACAGCTGGATAGATAAGTCTGAAATTTTGTAAAAAAATAAGCTAAACATCAAGCATTTTTTTGTATCTTTCTTTGTTTAAAATATTTGTAACAACTTTATTCTTAAATTAGTTTTATATATAATAGTTTTAATTTATTTAATCATTTTACAATTATACATTTTTTAAATAAACAAAATACTCTTTAAACTTTAAATTATCGTTTTATTTTGTTATGGATCTCATCTACTACCATGTAATGCATGTAATGCAGGCTTTCTGCTTAAACTCTAAGATGATATGAATTTTTTGAAGCCTTAGACCATACTTCAAACACTGTTTTAATGATTTGTAATAAATAATATATTTCTCCTTATCACGAAGATCGGCTATCAATTTTTGAACTTTAGAATCTTTCGAAGGGAGTTTGTTGGCTGGACAAAAGGGTAGGTCTAGAATATATCCGTATTCACTATTTTCTGAAATATTTTCTGGATTAAATAAATTAATTTCTTCTTGTTATAGCCATTTAAAGCTTCCGTATGGTAAAGCTTTACACATACTCCAGCCATAGAGATTGTTCATATCGACATAATAGAGATATTCTGATTCCTTGGTGCTATCAAAATCTTTCAGATATTTGTGGTTTGCTTTTGTATGTCTATGACTACATTGCACTAGCCCACCTCGAAATCCACTCTGAATATATGTTATCATGTCAATATCTGTGAGTAATTCGAGAGTAATTTCTGTAGTCTTTAGCATTGCATCCCATGATAAGCCTGAAGTTGTATAATAATGGGCAGGATCAAGTTCATAAATGTTTGAACAAATTGATCTAAAATTTTAAAAAAGTCTGTTCAAAATAAAACATCAGTTTTTAAATAACACTCCAAGTAGTCTTTAAGTGATTGACACTTGAAATGATTCCACACTTGACATGCGTAGGCATAATCGACTTCAGAACATTCAGAGTCTGTTAACTTAAAAAAAAAATTTTCTAAAACTTTAAAATCACCTTCATTCAAATTAGCTGCTAGAGTATCTAGACTAGACATCTGCATGAGTGGCAAAAAAATCACATTCAAATGCACAAAGCTCAAAATGAGTTGAGTGAATTTGAAGCAAAGCCAAATTGAAGGAGGTGACTCGCTTACGTACGACTCAGCCGCACAAAGAATAGAGAAAGAGAAACGAATGGAATGAAGTGAGAACTCTGAAAACTGAGACGCTGAATTCGAATAATTCGAGTTGCAACTGCAGATACACCAGTGTAAGGAAACATAAGCAATTGAAATGCGTTTTTACATTCGTGGTTTTTTTATTTAACTTATTTCTAAAACAACAAGGCTATTAAATTCATAAATTCATGGTTTTCTCTGAAAGTAATTTCTATATAAACAATAACAAACTAATTCAAATATAAATTCATAGTTTTTCCTTAAACTTATTTTCAAATTAACCATATACCTAACTTAAATTTGAATGCAAAAACATTATTTTGTTAATATTATCAGAGTTGGTGGCTATTTGGGAACGCTTTTCGGTAATTAAATTTCTCGCGTTAGAGAATGTGCGTTCCGAAGCTGCGCTGCTCGCTGGAATGCAAAATATTTTGCAGCTTGTCTTGTGCAACAGCGGAAAAAATTGCTTGTTCATATGCCACCAAGATAAGCACAGAAGTCCATCGTGTATGCAACATTGATATTTATATATCCAGCAATCTCTTGTTCCACCTTGTCTTGTATTGTTTCACATTGGGGGACCTCTATGTAATCAGCAAATTCATCGTCTACCAACTGGGATTCTATATTGTTGTTAAGCTCGCAATTGTTTTGGAGAAAGTGATTCATAATAACTTTGTAATCGTTAATTATGCTCTCTCTTTCAGTTGTTGTAAATTGAATAAGTTTGTTTGTTGGGGGAAAAAGGAACAAGGCTATGTTGTGGTATTTTGACAAATTTGGAGTTACAGTTGTTAAAATTTGGCTATTGAGTTCAAACTTCAGGCTTTTAATTATGTCTATGTCATAGTATTCAATCTGGCAGGCTTTCTTTAGCTTATTTAAATTTGGCAAAATGAGATGAATGGTTGGGCGTTTAGAAGCTTTAAGTTTTTTTGACACATTTTCAAAAACTTCCAGCAATTGTACAATTGGACCTAAACAATTAATGTTAATGCCCTCACCTCTGCAGGCTTGATTTTTTTCTTTTAAAATATCTGTTAGCTCTACCCAATTGACTTCAATTGACTTTAGCAGGTAGTAGACGGTATTCCACCGAGTTGGACAAAAGCTCTTCAAAGACACTCCTAACGATGAATTATTTCCTGATTTTTTAAAATATTTCACCAACTTGCTGCAACTTGAGACAATATTTTCCATCTCAAGAATAGCATTAATAGCTTTTTCAACAGCGTTGTTTAGCAAGTGGTTGACACAATTAATTTTCTCCGAGTCCGAAAAAGCTTTAATCATGTTCGACCCACGATCAGTTACGACGACGGGTTTGTCAAGATCGAGGTCACATCAAAAATCCTTCAATATTGCCTCTATTTTTGTCCGTATATTGACACCTTGATAAAGAAAAAATTGGTATTATACTTGTACGCATAAAGTTGGGTTTAACAAACCTCATGGCCATGAGGCGTTCAACCAAAACACCCTTCCTTATATAATCTACAGTGCACGACAAATATGAAGTTTTTAAATAGTTGTCCGTCAATATGTCACTGGTTATAGCGTACCCAAAGGCTTTATATCTTTCAATTTCCGTTTTTATTGGGCCAAAGTGGGACGAATATATTGTTGATATGTTTCGGGAAACGGTTGTTGGATGTGGTAACAGCTTATTAACGTCGACATTTGCACCATATGTTGCTCCAACATTATTTAAAAACGATGCAAACTTTTTAGTGCCAGAGTCATCAATAATTTTAAATGGCCGGCAATTCTTAAGTACCCATTCTGTTACAACAGCTATGCCCTCGTCTTTCGTTGCTGTGTTTACTTCTATTAGAGCACCGATGCGGAATTTACTGCTATTAACGACGTAACATTTGTGTTTGACCAGGTTAGACGTGCTTCCTGCAAACTTCAAAACACTGTAGCACGTCTTACAAGCTACAAGATCAACAATTCTTCTCCATTTTGGTTTTTAATTTTGGAGAAAAATTTCCAAACTTCGCTTCTGCCTCTCTTTTCAACCAAGGTGTACGTGCCACTTTTAAGCTTCTCTTTGACATCCACCCCGCTTTGCACAACCTAGATTTTTCAAACAAATTTAATGAACTCTGAAAAATATAACACAAAAAACACTTATGGACAGGTCACGTTGGTTAATACTAAAAGCATGTTAATATCTACGCACGAAAAAAACAAATAAACAAATTGTTATATCTATATATAAATTAAAACTACAACATCAAACTAAGAACAAAATAAAAAAAAAACGCGGACTACAAATACATACAGATACACATTCGTCGGCTTCTTTTATTGAGGTGTCCATGTTTGTGTCTGCACTTGCGTCTGTTTGCGAACTGCAGGTGGTCCCTGAAAATTCGAATTCCTACACAGCAACTCGAATGACACGCATTGTCACAGTTATTTCATTTTTCGCTTCATTCCTTCTCATTCATTTCGTTCAACGTCCCAAGCTATGAAGCAAAACGGGAACGCATACTGATACAATGTCGTTTCATTTCTTGCATTCCACTCATTCCATTCCATTTCATTCGAATGTACTCAATGAAACGTATGTTGTGAGTGATTTCATGCAGATGACTAATCTAGACTAGAGAGCATAAAACGGAAAGTATCCAAAAATCGAATTTCTAGTTTATTCTTTCCTAGAGGGATATACTTTGAAATTGAGATATATAATTCTTTATTCAAGGGAATTAATTTAATTTCCCCTTCAATCTCACCAAGTTCTTTGACAAATAAGTGAGCGTCATATTTTGAAATATTATGGAAGAAGACTATAAAATTCCCAGTCTTAAACTTAAGGTTGCACTCACTATGTGCTGCCCCTCTAAATTGCCCAGTGAAATGGCAATGGTCTCTCACTCTGTCTTTACCTAAGACCCCCTTACAAATGTGGCAATTAAGAGCCTCATCAAAATCAAATGAGTCCTGTGTGCTCATTTGTAATGGAACTATACACTTCATATAGTTTTCATGAATTTCTGACAAATCGATAAATTACTAACAAAAGTGCGCCCGGCATTTCCCCCCGTCTTGCTTACAAACTTATCTAGACTTAAATCAAATGCACACTTTATGTAGTATGGAAATGCTATAGGAACATGGTTATATACTATTTGTGTCCTGTCACTTAAATTTAACGAAGAGGGCTCTAGTATGCATTCGAAGTCTGCATATACAGCGAATGGTATTTCCAGCTGACGTTGAGGATTTGAGAATTTCAGGTCAGTCGCACCCTCTTTCGGTCGCTCAGTCACAACGTTGCTGCATCTCTCCGCATGGCGCTTGAACCTAGCCTCACTCGTTAAGTAGGATAGGCACTTAAAGAAAAATAATCGTCTCACACTTTTCTTTCCCAATTGAGATGAAAGAAGACTTAAATTAAGAAATTATTAAAAAACAAAAATTAGTTTTAAAAATCAATTTTAATAATTAGATCTTTTATATTTTTACTCACGCTGAAATATTTTTTAGCCACATACTATATAGTGTCCATGAATGTTTGCGGTTGGTACATCGATGTACATCAAATTTATATGACGCTCCATTTCGATTCCATTACAAAAGAGTGGACCACCACATTGTCGTTTTCCTCATCATACCCAAACACATTTATGCTTATGTGTGGGTTTCGTGATGTAAACTCATTTATTTTCGAAATTTTCATAGGAAACGTTAATCCTGTGAAGTCGACTGTGATGTTGTTGGTGTGGATTATGGGTGAAGATATATCCACTCCATAACCACTGCACCGATCTCCTTTTTCTCTCGGGTTAAGGGCGGATATTATAGCCCACTTGAAGCAAAAGACATCGTCGTTCTGCACATTGATGACTGCTCTTCTATTTTTAAATTTCCTTGGCAGCTCAAAATGTGCTGATCCCTTCAAAGGAACACATTGGAGCATGTTCAACTCCATTCGAATAATTCGTGTCAATGTCCATCCGGAATCTTTTTCCTGGAATTCTCCCATTTTTTATAATATTTGAATGGGAATCATAGAGTTCTGATAAATTGGATCCTATCGTAACCAGACTCATCTTACTCTGGAACGATTTTATATCGGTTTGTATATCATGTTCTTTTATTAACATGTACTCTGCAAACAGTTCAAAATTTATTTTTGATGCAGTATGGAAGCTGAGAGTACTAAGCCCTCAATATGAGGGAGTAGCGCTAGGCCTGCTTCATTCAGGAATTCATCAGGAATCCTAAGAGCAGCTCCCTCATTTAAAAAATATATACTGAAGGATACGTCCCTTGTATCCATCAATAATCTGTTTAACTTGTCCATTAACCGGGCACATCGCAAAGTTTTTATGCTGTTCGGTGCGGACATGGTGATGCCATTGCATATTTGGGGGGAGGTATTGCTGGCAGGAGTGGCAGAAAATAACATTCATGTTGAAAGTGTAGTTGGTGTTGTTGGCATTCATTTTGATGATGAATTGTTAATGTTTTAACTTTGTTTAATGTGTTTTTGTTTTTTATATTTTTTTTATTTCTGTAACTTTGTTAAACGCACACCGAATCGTTTGAAACACAAACTCGATGTGATCCTTAAGGCTCCACGAGACTAGCCTTTGACTCACAAAATCAAAGAACAAATGCAATGCAATGATATAGTCACTTATACAAATTTGAGACTCGATTTTTCCGTTAGACATTAAGTGGACAGACTGAGGGTAGTGTATAGTGTATAATTTTTACACTCGATCGTGTTACTGTCCTTTTGAACCCCGATCGCTCAAATTCCACTCACAATCGTTTGGTTACAAAATCTAAAAAAAAAAGAAGTGCAAAAAAAATTTCCTTTTTTTTTTTTATTTCAGGTTTAGAATTGGTTCCTTAAAAGAAAACAACATTTTTTTTTCTTTGAGCTTAACTACTTTTTTAGAAAAATTATTTTAAATCTGTCGATTTAGCGAGTTTTTGTACCTCTGCAAATACAAAAAAATTGTCAAACTTTGAGCAGCGATAATAAATACTTAAAAAATTTTGTAAATTATAAAATTTTGGTTTTGAATCGCTTGATCAATTCCTAATTGAATGGTATCAAAAGATTTGCTAAATTCAACAACGCGAAATCCGACTTTTGCAACGAGTTTTCGGAAAACGAGCCACCGTGCGGCGTGGGAGAGACCACCAACTAAAAGGATCTAGTGTTGGACAGCGGATCGAAAATCCGCGCACTAGCGGAGGCTGATTTATATCTACAATGGCGTTGGAGGACCACGAAACGAAAAAAGATTTTCGACAATAACGGGGAAGAGGCTTATGGAAGAATTTTACAAAAAAATTAACAGAGTGCTTCAAAAGGCGCACACAGAAGAGTGCTTCAAAAAAATTAACAGAGTGCTTCAAATAGCGCACACAGAAGTGTCGAAGTTAGATCTCCTGACTGAAGTACAGAGTTAGTGGGAGCTATTTTAAGATCAATATAACGAGTTGCTGAGTAGCGCATCGGCCTTTACAGGGGACCATTTCGCCAAGGACGGGTATGAAAAAACGCAAACCGTGAAAAACAAAATTTTGGCAGAACTAAATAAAGGGGCTACTGAAGAAACCACGAATAATTCAATAGGACAAATGGTGGAAGAAATACGCCTTCGCGAGTAGTTTATAATAGTTTATAATAGTTTATTCGAAATATATTAAGAAGACTTAAGGAAGTTGTAAAATCGAAGCTTCTTATTTAATTAAGCATCTGTTGATATGCGATGAAAATTTTAAGACAGCTTTAGATATTTTAAAAAGTCAGAAATATTTTTAGAGACAGAAAGAAGTGCTCAGAATATGCTGGACATGGCACAAAAATGCACACATGCTATAAAAGGCATGAGCGTTGCCTTAGACGACACCGACGTATTTATTGCAGGGATCCTATGAAGGAAATTTGACCGTCAAGGTCAACAAAACTACGAGCACACTTCGAATTCGATAAAGGAATTCCAGACCCTCCGAAATGTGTTCGATTTTATGAAGAAACATCTCCAAGCCATAAAAGCAGTCAGACAACCAAGAAACATGACAAGGGAAAGTCCAAAAGTATTGGCAGCAGTAATGGGTGTGATCTGCTCCTATTGTCAAATTCTAGGGCACAGATTAACCACCTGCATAAAATTCAATAACCTGGACATTACAGAAAAATGGAATTTTGTGCGTCGAGAGAGATTATGTTTTAAATGCTTGGGTCACAAGTTCATGATCTACAGAGGCTGTCAAGTGGACCAAGTATGTTCTAAGTGTGGGAAGCCGCACCACGATCTGCTACACGGGCCGGAAGAAACAAAAGCAACGCTAATACCAAAAACAGGAAAAAACGACTTTGTCGGAGAATAGATAACACTTCGAGCATTAATAAACCAAGGATCTCAGGTTGCTGTAGTGTCGGAGGAAGCAGCTCAAATGTTGAGAGTACCAAAGAAATAGAAGAGGACTCAAATTTATGGGTTAAGAGAAAGCTCGGTAGGTGTTCACACATGAACACATATATATAAGAATAATCTTTATCTTAAACAAATTGACGTAGCTGTACGCAGCTTAGCGCATTTGACTGACATTTAACTGAACCCCTGCATAGGATCTCAGCATATCTTTAAATATAGCGGCCAAATGATCCTATGTACATGTAATTTGAATCCCTGCGTGGGACCCAAGAATTCTGCGTTTACCACTATCGCACTCAATAATGGTTCCCATGTTAGGGATACCCACACCACTGCGTTGGTCTAGCGATAAGACTAGTTTTAGGAATCTCATGACCGCTACGTAAACGCGGACTTTGAAATAAAAATTCAGTTTGAAATACCAACTCAAAAATCATTTGAATATGACATGCGGAAATGGAAAAATGAAACCTTAGCGTACCCAACCTTCAATGAACGCAGCATAATTGATGTCCTTTTAGGAGGAGATTTATTAGCCGAAATTATCAACAATGGCTCAAACAGGAAGAAACCATGATTGGTCAGAGCACCAAGCTAGGATGGATACTATCTGGAATCGTACAAGTGCCTGGTAGTAAGCGCATTCTATCGACAGTAACTTGGAGACATTCTGGGAACTGGAAGAAGTATATGGAACTATACGAAAAAACGACGAAAATTTATGTCGACGGGCGTTTTATTGTAAAAATGCCACTAGTGAAAAGATAGGACACTCTCGGGAAAAAAACGATGGCCCGGATGAGAAGCAGAAATACTCAGAGTTTATGGAGGACTATTTAAGACACGGACACATGGAGGAAGCAGACGCCGAAAAAACAGGCAAATATTATATTCCACACCAACCGGTGATATGAGAGGATAGTCTCACCACCACACTTCGGGTGGTGTTTGACGCCTCATAAAAAACGACAAATGGGAAAAGTTTTAATGATATACAATTAACGGGACATCACATTCAGAAGACTATATTGAAAATTATACTGAAATGAATACGTGTACAAGAATGAGAAAGAGAAAGAGACAAAAAAAATATGTTCAAAAACAGAGATGTTAAATTTTTTTTTACATTTATTTCGCCATAATTTCTATGGCAGATATACGATATAGTGGTCCTATTTCGGCCGTTCCGACATATATACTGCGTGCTAAAGAAATAATATTATGCTGACAACTTCAGCCCGATAGCTCAAAAACTGAGAGACTAGTTCGCGTAGAAACCGACAGACAGACAGACGGACATGGCTAGATCAACTCGGCTGGTGATGCTGATCAAGAATATATATACTTTATGGGCTCGGAGATGCCTCCTTCACTGCGTTGCAAATATCATGGCAAAATTATAATACCATTAGATAACGGCTGATGTCGATAAAATGTACAGACAAATAAAAGTTCAAAAGGAGGATCAAGATTACTTGCGAATATTGTGGAGAAGGATATTTAATGAAGATATAAAGGAGTTTAAGCTGAAAACAGTAACATATGGAATTGCATCTGACCCTTTTTTGGCAACAAGAACACTGTTTGACATTGGCAAAAAAAATGTAACTACGAGATATTAAAGGAAATTATTCAAAATTACTTCTATATGGATGACTTAATGACAGGAGCTGAAGACATCGAACAATGTACCCAAATCCAGAAAGATCCAAAGAACTAGGAAAATATGGGTTGCATCTTTGGAAATGGGCAGCGAACCAGCGGAGCATATTCGCAGCATTGTCTGAAACTACTATGGAAAAAATGTTTGAAATAAATGAAGAAGAGACAGTCAAAATCCTAGGATTGATTTGGAAACCGCATAATGATGAGTTCAGTTTTATAATCAATATTATAGATGAAAAAATTATAACGAAAAGAAGAGTGCTGTCTACACTAGCAATGATTTTTGATCCAATGGGCTGGTTGGTACCATCAACAATTAAAGCAAAGTTATTTATTCAAAAGCTATGGATATCCGAAGTTGGGTGGGATGAGACACTGATTGAAATAGTGGCCAAAGAATGGATTAATTTTAATTCAAAACTACAAGCAATAGAGGATATCAGGATTCCACGATGGACTGGAGGATCAGCAAAACAACCGATAGAAATAAATGGGTTTGCAGATGCATCAGAATCAGCATATGCAGCAGTAGTATATGGAAAGACAACAAGTGGAATCACCATAATAGCAAGCAAAACAAAAGTTAATCAAATTAAAAACAGAAAAACATTACCCAAATTGGAACTATGTTCAACACATCTACTGGCGAAATTGGTTGAGTGTAGTGACAGCAACCATACCGACTAAAAAGGATATTTTTTCTTGGGGTGACTCATCAATTGCGTTAAGTTGGATACAAAATTAAAGGAACAAAGACAAGATTATACGGTCAAAGGTTGAGCAAATTCAGCAACTAGCATCAACAGCTTCATGGAGGCACATAGGATCTAAAGAGAATCCAGCTGATTTGGGAACCAGAGGTGTACAATTGGACAAGCTAGGAGCAGCTAAACTGTGGTGGAAAGAACAGTGGCTTCATAAAGAAAAAGAGAGCTGGCATTTGCAGGAGGACGAGTCTTACCAGAATAATGTAATTGCAGTTAAAAGAGAAAATGATCTACAAAATATGGAGAATAAATTCAGCGATTTGGGAAAACTAGTCAGAGTAATGGCTTATGTACAAAGATTCATAAGTCGATGTAAAAAAGGATCGTCATCGCGATCGGGAAATTTATCACTAGAAGAGTTGGAAAGAGCACGGATACAAATATTCAAATTGCATAAAATAAAGGAATTTCCAGAGGAGATAAATAAATTAAATGGACTGAAGGAGATTGACTCCAAAAGTTAATTGCAACCTTACACCCATTTCTGGATAAAGATTAGATTTTAAGAGTTGGAGGCAGATTACAATTTTCGGATCTAAAATGTAATCAAAAACATCCAATCATAATTAATCATTCGCATTTGGCAAAACTCATCATTCAAAAAACACATTCAAACACATTACATGGAGAATATCGGAGGAATTTTGAATAATGGGTCTAAATATATCTAAATATAATAAGATAAAGGCCGTTGTACACCAATGCATAGTAGTGGACTATGCCAGACCTCTTAATATGCAGTGTTGCCAAATCAGATTTTTTCCCGTCATTTTCAGCTTTTTTATTCATAACTTGCGGGTATATTTTACAAACAGCGGGAAGCGGGAATTCTAGCTCTTATTGATTTTAAATCAGCTTTTTTATAGCAATATTCTAGCGAGAGTGTCAACTCTCGAAGACGGTTAGAGTCGAGAAAAGATAATCTGCTGTGACAGAATATTGATGTGAATATCTTTATATCTTTATGTACAAGTTCACGCTGAAACATATTTGTGAAAACTGCCGAAAGTGTTTAAGCAAAAATTCCGAGACGCTTGGCTTGGCTTCAGCACCCGGATTTTAAGACTTGGAGAGATGAATCGGCTGCCTTCCGAGTTTAATACAGTTATTGCAAATTCACATTACCTGCAAAACTAAGTAACTTGTGAAACAAACGAAAAACCCACGACTTAGTGTTTTACTTAAATTTTCAGAAAATAGATTTTCCGCATAAAACTCTATATTTGTTATAATTTTTTCCTTAACCGAAATTCAAGAGATTATTTTAGACTTTTTATAATTTGAGAGACCGGAAGTGGACGTGGCCAAATTCTAAAACAAACTTTATCTGCGTGGAATAGATTGAAATGTTGATTACCTAATTTGGTAGCTCAATAGTACATAGTTTATAGGGTCGAAGCTGCCTCCATCTGCCTGTAACATACATTCACAGCTTGCAGGAAGCTTTAATATCCTTAAACCCTATGGGTACCAGTTATAATAAAGTGAAAAAGTAGTGCCTTTTTTTTCAGCTTTTTTTTTTTTTGAAGATAAAAGGATTTTGTTCTTTTGTTTAATTGCAAAATTTGTATGAAAATCTTTGCGTTTTTTTTTTCCAGTTTTTTTTCAGGCAAAAAATTCAGCTTTTTTCTACCCTTGTCCCGCCGAAAACAGTTTTTTTTCTCAGCAAAAGTTGGCAACACTTTACAGCTTGACGGCTAAAGCGCCCTAACTCTCGCTATCCTGCTCGCTCTCTCTCTCTCTCTTAGTGCACTTAGGCGTAGTGAGGTCGCGAAGTGGGCGTTCGGGGTGACTAGGCTTCGGCTGGGCGATACACCCTTCTAGCTTCGGCAGCGAGACAACCGCACCCGGGAGGAGCAGGACGCAGCGGAAATTGTATTACAAATATCCTATTGAAGTGCAATAAACACCTGAATATTAAATTAAACCAAAGCGGGTTTGGTGGGACGAGCACACGATCTCGACTGACCTAGCCGCACATAATCGTTGCGAGCTAAACCAAAGAAATCAGCTCGTTACAAATTAATTGCAGCCGTTTTTAAAAAACGGTGTTTATGGGAACAGCAGAATAAACTATACCACAATAGGCATATTGTGGACCAAAATTGGAATGATATTTCAAAGGAATTGAATGTAGATGCTAAGTAATTTAATTAATGTTCATGTTCGTTTCTCTTTCAAAGTGAACGGTCGTGTTTTTGTTTTGCTCCTCGAATTTGTGTTAATTCCTTGCTATAAACCACCGGGGTTTTATTTAAAACTTCTATCTTGTGTTCAATAATAATTCACCGTTTCAATTCGCGTGTGTATGCAGCTGTTTTTTTGCATTAATAACTATATTAATTGCAAATTAGTTTGGTGCAGCAATTGCTTATCTTCATTTTTGCATTCCTCTTTGTGCTTTATCCGTTACGCCGATATTACAGCTTGACGGCTTAAGCTCCCTAACTCTCGCTCTATTGCTCGCTCTCTCTCTCTCTTAGTGCACTTAACTTCTCTTATTTTCTCTTAACGTCTGATTGGTACAATGGTAAGTCACTATAATGACCGGTAATATTGTCTGCGCTATTAAAACCTGCAAGAAGGTAATTTCAAATGATGACCCTAATATCAGCTGCTGACTTTGTGATAATGTTGTGCACGCCAAGTGCCTAAATCGCACAGGCCGGGCGGCTGAAATTATTAAAAACAGTGGAGTGCGCTACTGCTGTGAATCTTGTCGCGAGGTTGAAAAGGAAATGAGATCTTTTATGCGGCAAACCAAAAATGGTTTTAGGGAGCTACTTGTTAGTTTTCGTTAAACTAAATAGGTGCTCATCGCGCTGGACTCCCAGTTTAATGGCCTTAAGCTATGAAATGATTCCCCTAAGCGCAAAAAAACCACGGTTGGCACACCGCATTTGGGCGAACTCCTACACACACACATATATCTAACTCCAATGAAATTAGGATCTGGTGCGAAAAACGATTCGGCCTCCGAATTTGCCCGCGAGAGACCGCAGCTTCAGTAATATCCATTGAGTCCCAATCGTGGGTCACAATCAATTACCCCTCAGATACCCGTCCCAAATGCCCCTGAGGGTAGCAGGCCAGGATTACCGGCCGAGATTGGTAATACAGTCAACCAGTCTGTATTGCCAAAAGCCCTAATTGCAGTACCACCAACAAGGTAAATATTTGTCTCTCGGATTCACCCGTCTCAGACATCTGAAGATGTAACTGTCTATATTCAAGGCAGAACCAAGTCCGATAAAATTTAAGTGAAACAATTAAAATTTTTCCATGCTAGGAATATTTGATCTTTCAAAATAAATGTCTTTTTAACACAATATGCTCTGCTGACTTCTGCCCTATGTATGTTGTTGTTAAGGAGTACGAAGCTAAGAAAAAGAAAAGACTGCCTATAGGAGTTAGTCTACCCAGGCCGCACAAAACCAATGTGCCAGATACGTCGTCCGCTCCAAAAAACAAACAAATTCTCTCCTTGTTTCCTATCAGAATGCAAGAGGCTTATGAAGTAAACTTCCCAGATTGTATTCTGATAGTCTTTCATTTGCATCCCAGGTGATTCTGTTCACAAAAACTTGGTAAAAGCCGGAGATTCATAGCTCCGAAGTTTTTTCAACTATGTACACAACGTACTAGCTAGATCGGCCTTCCAGGCGAGAGGGCGGTGTCCTCATTGCGGTTGACTCCATCCTCACGTCTGAATTATTAACTTTCGAGGAATGCAACGATGTTGAATTCCTTTGTGTGAAGCTATCATTTAATGGTAGTTTTTTTTTTATTAAATGTTCCTACATTCCCCCTTGTCGGAACTTCCTATTAATTATAACCACCTTTCCGCTAATCAGGCGGTCTCCATTTAGTAGTTCTAGGTGATTTTAACATGCCTGGTGCTATTGGGTCCACAAATGAATCCTCAAATGCTTTTTTAACTACAGCACGTAACGATTTTACTGCTTTCTCAGGTCAGTTTTCGACGGCTAAAAAAAACTTTTGTCGGATCTCTACATGAGCACTGAAATGGTTGGTTACAATTCCATGAATTTCCTATGCGTTAATCTCGAATCTCGCTTTCAAAATATTAAATCCAATTTCCATTCTAAATTAAAACGTATAAATTCGTATGCTGTCCAGTGTCGCTATTTGATTTGATTTGATTTTGATTCAGCTGCTGTTGTCCTGGACCTTTGCCCTTAGTCGGTACCGGTTGGGTCATTGCACAGGCTTCCACCAGGCAGCTAGACACGGAAAAAGGGCTTTTCACTAGTCCCGGGCAATCCTTCGGGCACGTTTCTGTTCTTTTTGGTAATTGTCAGTTTTTCTGTTATAAATGTATTCTCCGGTTGTAGTTCATGTCCTCCAGTTGTATTTGTTCTAATAAATATGCACTCCACCGATGGTGAAAGGGGCGGTCCTTTGCTCCTCTCACTTTAGGAGGTTCCTTTTGTTCACTATTCTTTTGCGGTCCTTTTTTTATTACTTATCATGGTCGCCATGTAAATGCACCATCCCATGTAGAAGTTGATTTCGTTTTATCATTTCATACAAAGAGGTTTCATTTAAGTTTCTGTTTATTTAATTAGGAGCAGCGAAGGTACCGCTCCAATATCTCTAGAGTTTCTGATTTAACAAAAATGTTTTAGGAACTAGGGAAGGCTAAGTCTCACAGCTGCGCAGTCAACACCGGCAGCGGAGAGACGGATTATATTCTTAAGTATATAGCTATGCTCGATAAGGCTGGAGCGCGAGGGTATATGCACATACACGAAGTCCGCGCGTGTGACTATTATGCTGACACTTCCACTTTCTATGTGCGGGCCAAGGCATAGCTATCGGTTCATATTTCGGCCACTTGGGTTTATGACAACAAAGTGTTACAGTGTGTAACCTTTAAGTACTCTTGGCACAGTGTGTATTCAATATGTGTGCATACTACACGATAGCTTGCATTTCGTGATTGCGCAAGAATATCGACTTCCTTATCATAATTCATGAACGACTCCACAATAAAGAAATGAATATATGCGATTGCCTAAGTTTCAAGTTTAGTTGGCTAGCTAGGCGGGAGGTGATGAAATTTAACTGCGAGGCTGAATCTTATATTGCTCTTCAAGGCACCAATGAACCCAAGCTACTTTTTACGAAGATTATATCAGTTGGAAACAGCACATAGTCTATCGGCATGATATTTGAGGTTTTAGGTGGAGGGTGTTTTAAATGGCCGCGATGATGTAGATGATCATGTAAGTAGTGATAATGAAGTCGATAGTAATGGGTGCGAGCTTATGAGTGGGTCGGATGATGGAGGTAAAAATGAGGTATATGTTGCGGATGGGTCTGGGGTCAAATGCACTAATGAGTGGTGCTTCATTCCACAATATCTGCAAAGGGTTGACTTACATTGCTGCAAACTATGCTCTTTGCGCAAACAGTTGAGGCAGAGGCGCATTTTCTTTGCTTCTTTATATCGAGGATTCGGTCTTAAATTTAGAAAACGGGAGCTTTTCGGCAAATAATGATCTTCGCAAAATTGGCATGCTGGATGATTTGAGTTAGTAGCAGAAGAAAAAAGTGCACTTGGGTTAGATCTAATCACGATTTTTACCCACCTGATGGCCTTGCGTTTGCATTACCAAGGCTTGATCCATATTCTCCATCATCCTGCACCTCTTCTCCAAGAAGAGACAAGACTGCATATTATTTCAGGTAGATAGCTCAGAGGGAGACAAAACTTCTTCCCATATTTTAAGCGTCTTCTGATCCAGCTTGAGAGCGACGATATGTATCAGAAATCCATCAACAATTTGTTGCGTAGTGCCAAAGGTACGGATGTCCCGAAGAAGCGAATTCATCCAATCGCTGAGCTCCCGAAGACCCTTGGCCGATCCCTTCTCGACACCTTGTGGGAGTCAGTATATTCGGCTAAGTTGGCATTCCTAGTTAGGACATCACCCATGGTAATTAACTTAAATAGCCCAGATGCAAACCTTCAGTAGCAAGGATCCGATCCCCGCTCGAATACCAATAATACCATTTTTATGGATTTTGGGATTTTGTGCATACTACATCCACTCTAGACGCCATGATTTCCTCCTCTTTGTGGCAAGCTTCTCCCGAGATGGGTTCGTTCCCTGCACAATAATTTTCAAATCCGTCCGCATCCACACATCCGCGTGTAAATTCTTGAAATTTTGGTTGTCCAGTGCTACCGGTTATCACTCCCAATATCGGTGGTAAGATATTTCGACGATATACTGAAAGAATCTAATCGCAATTCCCGGAAAACAGCAGTGACCAGAGACACGTGCGAATTCTCTGAATTGACGGAAGTTTTAAAGTCCTCCCTCTGCGAACAGCAAGGAGCAGGTGCCGCAGGCAGCGGTTCAGTAGCGGAACCATACATTTCTTCAACGCCAGGCCATAATCGCCATTTAGGATTCTCATACCGCACACCGCGTGAAAGGAATCTTTTATATTTGCCACACACCTAGACAAATTTCATCATTGTCGAACCATAAGCGACTTCAAGGATCGCCGCCGTCAACCCGCGTGAGTTTTTGACCTTGCAAAGCTCGCACCACGCTCTAGAAGTCGGATCACGTTGCAGTTTGGGCGAAGATCGCACCACGCTCTACAAGTAGGATCACGTTGCAGTTCGGGCGAAAATCGCACCACGCTCTACAAGTCGGATCACGTTGCAGTTCGGGCGAAAATCGCACCACGCTCTACAAGTCGGATCACGTTGCAGTTCGGGCGAAAATAGCATCGGCGCCGATTCGGCGTAATTCGAGCAGCGACAGCGGAGGCAGATGCCGCATCCCAATTGGAATTAAAATTCCAATTCTGGCCCCCAGTTAATTTTAGCCGGGACTGCCAACTCGTTTTTGTATCGCTAAAGCGTTTGTAGTTTAATTATCTAATTTTAAATATTTGTACGACAAGTTTCTAATTTAATTTACGATTCCTATTTAGCCATTATACTTGCGTGTGTGCTTACGACATAGTATGACATATATATACACCTAAATTAAACTATTCTACAGCGCACATCGATCGTCATCAGGCCTGCTGACTTCGTTGGAGAGTTCGTAAGTACGACATAGCCGTAAATCATTTACATTACTACATATATATATTCATTCTTGTCTGAGCCTGCACACTTTTGGTAAAATATATACAAATATTAAATAAGAATCGTTTGCCCTTATATAATTTAACGTAATCTGCCTAAGTGCTTTTCTGTAATTTGTGAATAAGTTTGCCGCATATCGATAAAATATGTAATCAGTTTCGTAATAATTTAACGTAAACAAAATATCTATTTCTTTTCCTATTTGATAATCTTGTACTGACACACGATCATATAGAGAGTCGTTTGGCGTGAAGAATTCTTAGCTTTAAGGTACTAGTGTTAGGATTTGTAGAATTAAAAAACATGAACCATATTATCGAATTTGCCGTATTAAATGAATTTTAAGATGAATTAATTTGTGATCTTTTGAGGGCACCTTAGAGGATGTAGCGCAGCAGTTGTTTTAAGGGTGGAGTCTAATGAGACTTCACTGGTAGGGTGGGTATAGAAGGTGGCCAATAACATCTGGGCCTCCGTCTTTGATAGGTACAGTCTCTCGTCCGAATCTTAGCCGATGGGTTAAAAATCCTTATCGTTACCGTCTCTCTGTCTACTATTGTTAGTTCTGTGACACTCTTGTTTCATCTTAACACAAACCCACACCCATCTCTCTGAGCAGGCCGGTCAAAGCGTAGACAGAGGTGTTAGGGTGGACAACGCTCATAGTGTGTTCGTTACTGAATTAAATGGCGCCCAACGTGGGGCTAGCCCGATGCCTGATCAGGCATTTGTCGTTTGACAGTCGAGCTTCCCGGAAATATTTCAATCCATTCATTTTTTGTAAAATTGTAGTTTCAGTTGGTGTTTCATTTTTGACTTGGATTTAATGGAACTCTGGATAGATTCGGAGCCATACCAGCAGAAATGTTATACTTTTGTTACATGTTTTTCTATCAGTTCGGTCACACTCGGACATTATAGTTAAAGCATTCCATTTTGATTATTTGATACTTCGGAATTTTAGTTCTGATTTAAAGTCGGTTCTTTACCAGGTTTTCAGTTTTCAAACCACATCTTCTATCCAATTAAAATCGAGATTTGTTCTAGCTGGAAAGATTCGGCTAGTCCCTCTTTTGATTGGTTAGGCCTCAAAATACTATTTTTATTTAATTAATTCCGCAAACATTTTCAGTTAATAATTAGTACCTATCGAACAAAAATCAACCTGCTGCTACATTACTCCTCAGGATAAGCCCCTCTTATTTTTATGATACTATCGCATTCCGTATTTCTCAAGGATCTTCCTCGTCTTGTCATTGTTGAAGTATTATCGTATACCTCAATCGCATATCGTATATTTCTATCGCTTATCGTATATTTCTATCGTTTATCGTATAGCTTCCATTTCTCTTTTAAGTTTTTGAGTTTAGTTAGTTATTTAGTTAGGTTTTAAATCGTTTAAAAATGTCGGTTAGGCACAGCAACGAGAACCTAGTTTCTCTAGGTGATGATGACTCAGGGACGTGCACCCTCTGCAATGGAGTAGTTTTCGAATTGAATTTAATGGAAACTGCTTGTAAACATTGCTTTCATAAGGCTTGTCTACAAAACTGGCTGCAGGATAACAACACTTGTCCAACATGTTCTCAACCATGTTCTGAGTCCCAGACGGTATCTAATCCGAATTCCGGTATGCAAAGTCGAATGATGACCAGATCTATGTCTCGTAACGCCGATAATCAGAGCAATGTTATCGTCTCTCAGAATGGCAATTCGAGTCCCCATCAAGACAATAGTCAAACTAATGACTTAGATACAACCGAAGACCCAGATCAGCAAAGTCTTGCGAATCAAATGCGAGCATTTAAAAAAAGCATGTTGGAGAACCAGAGAACATTTCAAGTAGCCATGACAGATACAATCACAGAAAAAATGACTCAGATGTTTAGCCAATTGAATAGGTCTACGTTTGTGGATAACAATACGCAGCACGAATTCCGTAACAATTCAGGACAAGTCGATTTTCAGAACAATCAAAGTCAAAACAGTCAGCGAGTTAGGAACTATCCGGATGTGCGAAGCGATCGCAGCGCGAATACGCAGCACGAATTCCGTAACAATGCAGGACGAGTCGATTTCCAGAACAATCAAGGTCAAAACAGTCAGCGAGTTAGGAACACTCCAGATGTGCGAAGCGATCGCAGCGATCTTTCTGTGGATCGTCCTGACAGAATTTCAAATGTGATTTCCAACTGGCGAATCAAATTCAGCGGGTCAGCTGACGACATCGCAGTTGAGGATTTTATATACCGTGTAAACTGTCTCACTACGCAAAGCCTAAACGGAAATTTCGATTTGTTGTCGCAGTTTGCAAATTTGCTATTTGCAGGTCCTGCTCTATTTTTTTACTGGCGTGTTCATAGGTCGGTAGATGTCATGAACTGGCATGTATTATGCAGACGTTTAAAGGAGAGATACTCAGATCAGAGATCAGACCGTGAAATAAAAAGTGCCATGCGTCGTCGTAAGCAGGGTTCAAACGAAAGTTTTGATGACTTTCTTGACGCAATGCTTATCATAGCTAATTCCCTCCGAGAGCCCATGCATGATAGTGAGCTAGCCAGCGAAGTGCGCCACAATCTTAAGTCAGACTTGAAACTTGAGTTACTGCATGTTGACACCCCTTCTTTGGCAGCTTTGCGTAAGGCGTGTCACCGCCACGAAAAATTTTATCGTAGCACTCGATCGAAGCCAATTCAACGCCCTTATGTAACCAAACGGTTTGTCAACACAATTATTCACGAATACAATCCTGAAGATCAGTCCGAAGACGAAGCTGATGTTGAGGGCGAGGTCTGCGCAATTAAGCCTGCAGATAAATTCATATGTTGGAACTGTGATGAAACAGGTCACAGGTACCATGATTGTCTAAAACCTCGCCGTATTTTCTGTTACGGTTGCGGCATACCCGATGTATATAAACCAAATTGTGCAAAATGTAAATCGGTATCGGAAAACTCCAAGCAGGACATTCGCAAAATGAATGTCCGCCGTTAGCCTCGGATATTATAAGTACTCCGGATGCTGCGGCAACGGATAATTTACCTGATTTGTCTACTCCCAAACCTGATGTACCGACTACTAAAGCGTTCAATCCCTATCACGTGTGCTTGCAAGAGTATCTTAAGCGAAGGCTTAAACCTGTTAGTGTACACTCTATCTTCGCTTACAAACGTCGTTCTACCTTGCGTATACGTAAATTCTGGATGCGCAAACGAGCTTTTAATCGTTGCATTATCTCATCAATCATCCACAAAAAGAATGATATCCGGCCTTTCACAATGGTGCAGATATTCGGCCTCGAATATTCAGCTCTCTTAGACAGTGGAGCCAACAAAAGTGTCATTGGTGGAAAGCTTGCTCAACAAATAATATCTAACAAACTGTATAACAAATTCAAAAGCATAGTCCGTACTGCAGACGGCCAAACACAATCCGTGGCTGGCACAATCTCCATTCCCTTGACGTACAACTCTATAGATTCAACATTTGAATTCTTAATAGTACCCTCTATTCAACACAGCGTCATATTCGGCATGGATTTCTGGGAAACCTTTTGCATTTTCATTCAACATTCGTTTTCAGTTAACGAAATTGAATGCAAACCCGAGGACGACCCCTCACACATCTGTTTATCCAACGCACAGAAATCAAAGCTGAAAAAGGTAACCGACTTCTTTCCATCATTCGAAAGTGAGGGCCTAGGTTTGACCAGATTGATAGAACACAACATTGACACATCTACCGCGAAACCAATCAAACAAAGGTTTTATCCTTTATCGCCAGCTAAGGAAAAGCTTTTGTGTGTCGAAATCGATCGCATGATTGAAATGGACGTCATAGAAGAGGCACCATAATCGTCTTGGTCTTCTCCGGTTACCTTGCACGTCAAACCTGGCAAGGTTCGTTTCTGTCTCGATGCGAGGAAACTTAATGCAGTTACTGTTAAGGATGCTTATCCGATTCCTATTATAGAAGGTCTGCTTAGTCGTCTCCCGCCAGTGCATTGCATTTCTAAAATAGATCTCAAGGATGCGTTTTGGCAAATCTGCCTAGATCAAGAGTCCCGTGCAAAGACAGCGTTCACGATACCGAACCGTCCGCTGTACCAATTCAAAAGGATGCCATTTGGTTTGACCAACGCACCGCAAACCATGTGCCGTTTAATGGACCTTGTAATACCGTATCAGCTGAAGTCGCATGTGCTAGTCTACCTTGATGACCTTTTGGTGTTGTCAAACAGCTTTGAAGACCATCTTCTACATCTTGCTGAGGTAGCCACTCAGCTGAGAAAAGCAGGATTGACAATTAACGTCCAGAAAAGTCAGTTCTGTCTGAAACGGGTAGATTACTTGGGGTATTTGGTTGGAGAAGGAACACTTCAAGTGAATCCAATCAAGACTAGCGCTGTCAGTGAATTCCCGATACCAAAAACTCAGAAACAGCTGAGAAGATTTCTTGGTATGACTGGTTGGTACCAGCGCTTCATTTCGAACTATTCCTCAGTCATATTCCACCTAACAGAGTTGCTACGTGGCAAAGACTTTCAATGGAATGAACATGCTCAAGAGGCCTTTGAGAACATCAAAGCCAAGTTATGTTCTGCCCCATGTCTCGTTCACCCCGATTATGAGAAACCGTTCATTCTGCAGTGCGATGCCTCACTACATGGTGTCGGTGCAGTTCTGGCCCAATGTGACCAATCTGGTTGCGAACGACCAATAGCGTTCATGTCCAAAAAACTTAACAAAGCCCAACGTAACTATACAGTTACAGAACTTGAATGCATGGCTGTAGTTTTGGCCATCAAAAAGTTCAGGATGTATATTGACGGACATTCTTTCAAAGTAGTCACAGACCACTCCAGCTTGCGTTGGCTTATGAATCAATCTGATTTAAGCGATAGACTGGCCAGATGGGCTATCAAACTTCAGGGTTACTCATTTGAAATCGAGCATCGTAAAGGATGTGAAAATGTCGTGGCGGATGCTTTATCCCGCGCTTTCGAGGACGCTGGAGTTGCTGCGCTGAATTTTGAAGTTCACCCTGAAATCGATCTCGCATCAGATGCTTTCCAATCGGAAGAATATTCTGCACTCCGGAGCAAATTCTCTTCCTCACAGCTACCTGATTTCCAAGTAGTCGACGACTTCATCTATTACCGAGCAGCATTTCCCAATACTATTGACACTTCACCAGACGATTGCTGGAAATTGTTCGTACCCGAGTCGGTACGCCAAAGCGTAATCAGTGCCGCCCATGGCCAACCATCATCTGCGCATTGCGGAATGACCAAATGCCTAGAGCGCATTCGCCGCCGCTTTTACTGGCCAAACATGGTAATCAACGTGCGGGACTACATACGCAACTGCGAAACGTGCCTCACCACAAAGCATCCTACGCGTTCCTTGAAACCACCTATGGGCGCTCAAGTGCATAGCGAAAGGATATTTCAACGACTCTATCTGGATTTTATTGGCCCATTTCCGCGTTCCAAGTCTGGGAACATAGGCATATTGGTTATCCTTGATCACTTTTCAAAATTCACTTTTCTAAAGCCAGTGAAAAAGTTTACCACTAATGTGATAGTCAGTATACTGCAGGACGAAATCTTTCCCTGCTTTGGTGTGCCTGAGACAGTCGTGAGTGACAACGGCACTCAGTTTAAAAGCCGTGACTTCTCTGACTTCCTTTCGAAATATGGCGTGCGCCACATGTTCACAGGTGCCTATGCTCCGCAGTCCAACGCAGCGGAGAGGGTCAACCGTTCAATCAACGCGGCTTTGAGAGCTTACATCCGCTCGGACCAGCGTGAATGGATGTTTTCCTCAGCAGCATTAATTGCTCACTTCGCAACTTCCTCCATCAGTCTATCGGTGTATCACCTTACCAAGTTGTTTTTGGGCAACATATGATCTCACACGGCCAGGACTATAAATTGTTGCGCAAGTTGGGTTTACTCGCCGAAGGTGATGTCAACCTTTCAAGGACTGACGAGTGTCAGAAAATTCGTGCAACCATCCATAAACATCTGAGCAAAGCTTATGAGACGAACCAGCGCACATATAACTTACGCACGAGGCCTAGATCGTTCGAAGTAGGTCAAGAGGTGACAAAACGGAACTTTGCGCTGAGCAACGCTGCCAACAATTTCAACGCAAAGCTAGCCCCAGTCGGAACAAAAGCGCGTGTTAAGGAGAGACTTGGTCAATCATTATATGTTCTGGAAGACATGAATGGCAAAGAGCTTGGTAAATTCCATGCCAAGGACATCTGGTGATCCCTCCTGACTCCTTTTTAGTTTTTATTGTTAGTCGCAGGGACTAAAAATCAAAACAGTGGGTGTGGGAGTCAGTATATTCGGCTAAGTTGGCATTCCTAGTTAGGACATCACCCATGGTAATTAACTTAAATAGCCCAGATGCAATCCTTCAGTAGCAAGGATCCGATCCCCGCTCGAATTTTCGGATTTTGTGCATACTACATCCACTCTAGACGCCATGATTTCATCCTCTTTGTCGCTAGCTTCTCCCGAGATCGGTTCGTTCCCTGCATAATAATTTTCAAATCCGTCCGCATCCACACATCCGCGTGTAAATTCTTGAAATTTTGGTTGACCAGTGCTACCGGTTATCACTCCCAATATCGGTGGTAAGATATTTCAACGATATACTGAAAGAATCTAATCGCAATTCCCGGAAAACAGCAGTGACCAGAGACACGTGCGAATTCTCTGAATTGACGGAAGTTTTACAGTCCTCCCTCTGCGAACAGCAAGGAGCAGGTGCCGCAGGCAGCGGTTCAGTAGCGGAACCATACATTTCTTCAACGCCAGGCCATAATCGCCATTTGGGATTCTCATACCGCACACCGCGTGAAAGGAATCTTTTATATTTGCCACACACCTAGACAAATTTCATCATTGTCGAACCATAAGCGACTTCAAGGATCGCCGCCGTCAACCCGCGTGAGTTTTTGACCTTGCGTTGGATCACGTTGCAGTTTGGGCGAAGATCGCACCACGCTCTACAAGTCGGATCACGTTGCAGTTCGGGCGAAAATCGCACCACGCTCTACAAGTCGGATCACGTTGCAGTTCGGGCGAAAATAGCATCGGCGCCGATTCGGCGTAATTCGAGCAGCGACAGCGGAGGCAGATGCCGCATCCCAATTGGAATTAAAATTCCAATTCTGGCCCCCAGTTAATTTTGGCCGGGACTGCCAACTCGTTTTTGTATCGCTAAAGCGTTTGTAGTTTAATTTTCTTATTTTAAATATTTGTACGACAAGTTTCTAATTTAATTTACGATTCCTATTTAGCCATTATACTTGCGTGTGTGCTTACGACATAGTATGACATATATATACACCTAAATTAAACTATTCTACAGCGCACATCGATCGTCATCAGGCCTGCTGACTTCGTTGGAGAGTTCGTAAGTACGACATAGCCGTAAATCATTTACATTCCTACATATATATATTCATTCTTGTCTGAGCCTGCACACTTTTGGTAAAATATATACAAATATTAAATAAGAATCGTTTGCCCTTATATAATTTAACGTAATCTGCCTAAGTGCTTTTCTGTAATTTTTGAATAAGTTTGCCGCATATCGATAAAATATGTAATCAGTTTCGTAATAATTTAACGTAAACAAAATATCCATTTCTTTTCCTATTTGATAATCTTGTACTGACACACGATCATATAGAGAGTCGTTTGGCGTGAAGAATTCTTAGCTTTAAGGTACTAGTGTTAGGATTTGTAGAATTAAAAAACATGAACCATATTATCGAATTTGCCGTATTAAATGAATTTTAAGATGGATTAATTTGTGATCTTTTGAGGGCACCTTAGAGGATGTAGCGCAGCAGTTGTTTTAAGGGTGGAGTCTAATGAGACTTCACTGGTAGGGTGGGTATAGAAGGTGGCCAATAACATCTGGGCCTCCGTCTTTGATAGGTACAGTCTCTCGTCCGAATCTTAGCCGATGGGTTAAAAATCCTTATCGTTACCGTCTCTCTGTCTACTATTGTTAGTTCTGTGACACTCTTGTTTCATCTTAACACAAAGCAATAAGCAAATCCAAAGCCATTTTATTCCCAGTATCCATAGGGTACAAGGGTTTTATAAGTTAGTTTCAACTGAGAATGTATATACCAGGCAGAAGGAGAAATCTCCGACCCGATAAAGTATATATATTCTTGATCATCATCACCAACCGAAAACTAGTATCGAAAAAAAAGTGTTGTGTGCTTTCGGGCGCAATTTTAATTCGTAATGCAGCCGCGTACAGATGCAGAATTACTCTTTTTTGAGTGTTGCCCAACATGTTCCGAGCATCATTTGACTTTTTTGAATGTTGTTCAACATGTTTTTAGCAACATTTGTTTTTTCCATGTCCGTGTGCTTTTTAATTTCACCGACATTGATTTGGGTACCGGGTATCTCACAGTCGGTCAGCCTCGACTGTAGCTTTCCTACTTGTTATAATTGGCATTTGAGGGTTCAAGCGAGCGTATGGTTTCCAAAGACTAAACTAGACCGTAAATATTGTAGTATTTCAATATCACATAGCTCGTCATCACTGTCAATGACGGTGGTGAAAGTTGCAAGAAGAAGAATATGATCCATGAAAACGAGCCATCTCCAGATTTGGCAATCGTGGTTTCCTAGACCCGAAAGAAAGATCGGCATTGTTAATTATGTCGAAAGCTGTGGAATTAGCAGGGGAGGCAGCCGGCAATTGCAGTTTGCGTTGTGCCGTTAAGCCACGATTTAGTTTTGCCTGAACATCCATAAAAACTGCGGAAAATTCAAATCGCTTATCACTCGTAATTTCCGTCAAATCCAGTTTATCCAACGATGTTTTTGCGGAATCAAATGCCGAGTTCTTAAAATTCCAATCCATTCCAATCGCTTCATCGAACTGATTAGAAGATTCGCCGGTTAAATAGTTTTTCATTGCTCTGGTTTGCCATAAAATTTATTGCACTTTGGCTCTGTAAAATTCAATGTCACTTGGCTCTTCATTTTGATCAAAAAAAAAAATTTTATTAAAAATAAGGCTGATCAGGTTCAGAGGGCACGAGCCACCCTTTGGTTTTGCCGCGAAAGTTCAACGGAACCTTTCACGTTGTTGTTTTTGTTGTCTGCCTAGCATCAGCACATTGACTTGGCAAACGAATGTGTGTAGATGTATGTATGTGTTTGGGCGGCTATATGCACATAGATGTATGTAATATGAACTTCTAACAATAATTAATTGCGATCCCCTTTTTGATAATGTTTTGAAGCACAACACAGTTTTGTTTTTTACAGCGCGAAATGTATGAAATTACTTAATTCCAGCGGCCGGCTGTGTGCAGTTTTGTATGTATGTATTTTCGTGTGTTTCTGACCAAATGCCCGCAAACGACAAAGAAAATAGCTTATTGTTCTAACGATATTAAACAATAGTAAAAACCGAGCTGCAGACTCCGAACTTTATGAGATCACGTCGGGGTCACCAAAATATTTGTCACAACTAAAATGCCACCCTTTATTTAATCACACAATTTATCCAGTTTTATGCCTGGTTTTAATTGTTAAGTTCGGAGCTGTACTAACTGCCCGGCAAGCTTAGCTTCAAATTATTTATGTTTACATGCACATGTGTTTAAAAAAGAAGCTTCGCAGAGGTAGAGATAAGAAAGTCGATAAATAGAAGAAAAACAGAGCGTGTAAGAGCGCCGCAGGTTCAGTAGTACACCTATGCCCACCTCACTAGGCGCTGGCGGTCTGCTCTGAACACTACTGATATCCCTTTTACAGTTTGATATCAGTTTCTTCATCTGACTACTGTCAAAGATCGGCCAACATAGCTTTCGTCTCTTGTGCTCACTCTTCCTTGACCCTTCTCTATTGGCTATCCTTGACTGGATCATGTTAAACGAGTTCGGTATACTTCTGGATTCTGTACTTCTCGTTGCCTGGGATCTCACTTTGTTCCGGCACCCAGTTGTACGTCGTTGTGCTCGCCAAGGGTATTAAGGGCTCCCTTGCTTTGTGCCACTAACTGTGATGGATTTGATTGCTTCCTGGCTGTCTGAGTAGATCCAAACCTTGGTATCCCTGCGGTCCCTCTGTATAGAGAGTCTGGCTGCCTTCAATACAGCGAGCACCTCAGCCTGAAAAACCGTTGCTGAGTCTGGGAGAGTAAAGGCCGCTTCAATCTCCCACCTCTCAGCAAAGATTCCAGCCCCTATCCCGCAGCAAATTTTTGAGCCGTCAGTGTAGAGCGATATCCCATCCTGTTCGGTTACCCTGTCGCTGATTCAATCTTCCCTTGTTGGGTATATTGTTGGGTGACGGATTGTCACCGATCCTTAGTTCCGTGGTCATGTAGTTCAAGTATCCTGCCATGCCCTATGCGGTGTTCCTTTCAGCAGTTGCTTGCCTTCAGTCTTACCGCACTCTGCGCAGCAGTGTCCTTGAACAGTTATATCGGCATTGTATCTGGAATAACATTCAGAGCAGCTGCAGGACACGAACGCATTGCTCTCTGATCTCTGATCTCTGTATCCTCGTTAGCTTTGTAATGTTGTATTTCCTAGTCAGTGCAGGCCACCACACTAGAGCTCCCTATGTCAATATTGGCCGTAAATTCCAGTGTTGAGCCAAATTATAGTTTTTGGGTGATGGTTGTTCCCAAACATTAATAAAAAACAAAATCTAAAGACAATAAATACTATCCTGTTATATCTATTGCTTATATCCAACCATTCTACGATAAATATATATTTATTATTTGGAGTTTAGCTAGTTTCCAGTGTGAAAAAAAAAAATAAAAGTAATATCAACTAACTAAAGTGGGAATGAAAGATGATGGTGCCAGGCCTTCTGGCAATCTGAGATCTAGTTTAAGGAGCCCCTTAGACTTAGCAATGCTGGAATTTATAAATGGTTTATAAATGGTAAATGACTTATATTCAAGGTTAGTCTATCAAGAAGCCAGCAGCAATTGTCCATCGTTGCAAAGCAAATACGACAACTGCTACCCAGTTTACGAGAGATGTGTTTCAAAATTGATTAAGCAAATCTCCTTAGCGCAGTCACGGTCCAATCCTAGATGCCTCAGTTAAACACAGAGGTTTTCAACGGTGATTATTTGCGCCACCTGTGCGGCTTAGCTTGCTCAGCGGTGTTTTAGTTGTTTGTGTGGCAGTACCGTTGCAACTGATATGACCTGCTCCCGCCATATCAAAGGTGAAACAGCTGATACGACGCCTAGAAAACAGTATGGGCTGATGTTGGCATGCAAATCGAACCTATCTTGAGTCTTTTTGCTGTCGTGAACTGGCGTATTTCTCTTCTAAGTCATGCACCGATTCCTAGGGAAGGTTTCGGTGCGGCTATCTAAAGTCTTGGGGAGTCAGATGTCTCAGGTATTGGGAAGCTGTTGGCGTTGCCCTCGTTGAACAACCGGGATGGACTTCGGTCTGATGTATGCAGTAACATGCGGGAAGGTGACTGAGTGCTTATGTATGGGATCTGATGGCCAAGACATGGTCATTGAAATCGTAAGCCGTTTAGGTTGCTTAGATTTTAATATTGGGTAAAATAACTAAAAAGTATTTATAACTAGTTACCATTATTGGCTAGCACCAATTAAAACGAGACAAAAATCGTTAATAATTAGTAATTACTAATAAACTTAAACTCTATTAATGAGTCCTTAAGAAATAATAATGTTTTTAATTTTAAAGTGCTTTTCTAGAACTCAAGGAACAAGAAGACGTCAATGGACACCAAGCTGCGATGAAATTTTATGTACAACTAACCGGAGACCTTGTTATTCCAAATTTTACTTTATGGATGGTCGTTATTATTCAATTGAATTTCACCCAAGCTCTTCAGCAAGTGATGTATTGGAAATTATTAAGAAAAAAATTGGACTACAAGATAGTTCTAAGGGATACGCGATTTACGAAGTAATTGGGAACTCGGAAAGAAGTCTTTTACCGGAGGAAAATGTGTGCGACGTTATGGCAAAATGGGAAAAGTATCAAACTGCCCCACAACAAGGAACTCTAAATCAGGTTAGACTATCATTTATTTAATTGTAGATTAGGCTATTGTGAATTCATTACAAACATGTCTGACTTGGACAACTAATAGCTTTGTTCCACATCTTATTATTATGAGCTTGTTGCATTATTTAAATAAATAATTAAATTTGACCCCTCTCACTTTTAACTTTATTTTAGCTTATTATCATAATTAACATTATATTTTAATTCGAGAATATTTGTATAGCCTTGTTAGCCTAGTAAGAAGTTTGCAACGATGTGATCTATCCGGCATCCATATTTTATGGATAAATCCATCTACTCCAAGATATGACAACTTTTAAGGTTTTCTTAATTAAGACATTTTTTTACCATGTTCTTAATTTGTTCGGCAACATCGATCCCATCAATTAAATTGATATTTTTTTCAAATCTTATAACTGTTACAAAGTATCATTATACTTATCCCTTTACATCCCACTTACACATTTGTATAACAACAAACTTATATAAACTTCGGTTTTCCAAAGTTTCTTGTTATTATTATTTTGTTTTATTTCTAAAAAATTCATAAAATGAATTCGTAAAATATATTATACTAGCAGTCCCAGCTTCGTTCGTTATAAAAATAATATACCCTAAAACTAGGTAGAGAAAAATACTTTTCATGCCTTGATTTAACGTCAGGATTTCAACAATTTGAAATCTTAACAATAAAGAAATATTTTTAATTTATAAAAAATTTTTTTTTTGTAATTTATTTTGTACATATTTACTTGCAGGGTATTATAATTTAGTACAGAAATTTTCAACGCAGTAAAGGAAGCATCTCCGACCCCATAAAGTATATATATCTTGATCAGCATCACCATCCGAGTCGATCTAGCCTTGTCCGTTTGTCTGTCCGTCTGTCTATCCGTGGCTACGCAAACTAGTCTCTCAGTTCTTGAGCTATCTGAATGAAACTTTGCAGATAGTTTTTTTTTCTTTTGCAGTTACTATATGTGTCTGAACGGCTGGAATCGGACCATTATATCTTAAAGCTGCCATAGGAATGATCGAAAAATGATTCGAACAAAATTAGAACTTCTGTGTTTTTCAACGGGTATTTATAAATTTTGAGTTATAGGTGTTTTATACGGTTTTAGAATTACGATTTCAATTTTATTAAGATCGGACAACTATATCAAATAGCTGCCATAAAAGCGATTGGTTGATTTATGCGAAAATGTAAAATGTGTAGGTAAATGTTATACAAATGTAAAAACCAAAAATGGATTGACTTTCAATGATCCAATTGCAGACTGCAAGGGTATACTAGCTTCGGCTTACTGAAGTTAGCTTCCTTTCTTGTTTAACCAGATCTTGTATATAATTTTAGTAATAGTAATTAATTTTTTTGTGGCGTTGTGTTGGCACTCATGTCTCTCACTTATACCGATAAGCTCGGCCATTTTGAATGTTCACTTAATTGTTGACAGCTGCTGTGCTTGCACGTGTTTTGGATTGTCTTCGATTTTTACCTATTCAAAAAAAATGGATCAAAGAATCTGTATCAAATTTTGTATGAAAAACGAAATTAAATGTGCGGATGCATTCCGAATGTTGACTGTGGCATACGGAGAAGCTACCTTGGACGGTGGTACATAATGTTCTAAGAAGGCCGAGAAGATGTGAACGACGAAGAGCGTGCCGGACGCCCGAGCACTTCAACAACAGACGAAAAATTTAGTGAAGTGGAGAAAATGGTATTGCCCAATCGTCGAATCACCGTTAGAGAAGTTGCTGAGGACCTTGGCTCGTGCCATTCGATATTTATTAATGATTTGGGCATAAGACGGGTCGCCGCGAAATTCGTACCAAAAATTGCTCAATGTTGGACTCTGTCCGCGACGACCCAAATTTGCTCCAGAGGGTCATAACTGGTGACGAGTCGTGAGTTTATGGTTATGACGTGGAAACCAAAGCTCAATCATCTCAATGGAAGCTGGCGCACGAACCAAAACAGAAAAAAGCGCGCCAAGTTCGGTCGAATGTGAAAGTTTTGCTGACAGTTTTCTTCGATTGCAGGGGCGTGGTGCATCATGAGTTCTTGCCACAGGGTAGAACGGTCAATAGGGAATATTACCTGCAAGTTATGCGCAATTTGCGCGAAGCAATTCGCCAGAAACGCCCGGATTTGTGGAAGAACAAAAATTGGCTTTTGCTCCACGATAATGCCCCTGCTCACACATCGTTGCTTGTGCGCAACATTTTGGCCAAAAACAACACTAATGATGCGCAGCCACCGTATTCCCCAGATCTGGCCCCCTGTGACTTTTTCTTGTTCCCTAAACTGAAGAGGCCCATGAAAGGATACGCTACGCTTGACGCGATAAAGACGGCATCGAAGGAGGAGCTGAACAAGATTAAAAAACATTGAAGTGCTTCGAGGATTGTAAAAACCGTTGGCACAAGTGTATAATATCTCATGGGGATTACTTTGAAGGGGACAAAATAGATATTCATGAATAAATAAATAATTTTTGAAGAAACACAAAATTCGAGATACTCGTTGAACAAACCTCGTATGACCTGATAGGCTTGTGAGGGGAGTTGTAGGGGAGGTAGTTGTAATCCAAAAACTGTGGCGATCTGGCATTTAAAATCAAGGGGAGGTTGCTGGCTTTTAGATTTAGATGTATTTTGTATGCCTTCGATGTGTTTTGCCAGGTTAGTCGTCTGTCGAGGTGGACGCCGAGATACGTTACTTTGTTGACTTAGGGGAATCTGCTTAATAGTGGATGGCATGTTTGCCTGTTGAAAGTAAACGTTATGTGTTTACATCTTTGTTCGCTTATTTTAATACGCTTGTCAGACCAAGCCATGAGTTGATTAGCTAGTTGGGTTGTTCCTCGGATTTGGCACCTCGAGCGACTTATGATCGCAGTGTCGTCAGCGAACGGGGAGGTTGGCAGCCGCTTGTTCGTAGGAATATCCGCTGCATAAAGGACGAACAGGGTAAGCACCTTCGCATCACATTACAAAGACTCAGTTATACAGATACGACTCAAGTAGCTTAGGGGCTGTCCATATATTACGTAATCACGAATTTGATGATTTTCGGGACTAATTCAATGTGGGAACTCAAATATTTCTTATATTTAAGACAGTTCTTTTCTATTACCAGTTCTGTTCTATGGCGAATGGTCTGATGAAAGGTCCGAAAGTGTATTGGCACTTTTAATGTTGCGTGGAATGTTTTTTGTCACCGCAAAGCGTATTAAGTTAGGTATCTAGGGCTCTGCTGGCCAATATGTGGGGCTACCAGGGGAACATAGTCAAATTTGTTTCTCAAATATATGCTCCTGTAGCTCCAAGTGTGTTATAAAAATCCAAGAATCCATCAGAAATTGTAAAGCAAAACGGGCAGTAGACAGCGGTTATGGAAGGGTTGCCGTTACCTGACTGCACTTTAATAGACGTGCCCTGCAAGTAATTCGTTTCAAACCTTTGGTGAAAGTGGTGTTCGATGCCTTCTCTGATTAGGATGCCGGTTCCGCCGTGAGCTTTATCATTTGGATGATATGTTCGGTAGAAAGCGTAACCTCTTATTTGGAACTTGTATTTGCTTGTGAGGCGCAAGGTTCAAAATTGTACCGTGAAACGCCATTGGCGATCCACATCGTTATTCGTAGACTAGACTTCCACTAGTTGGACTTCTGAGCTACAAGCAACTGTATCACAATGTTCTGGTTTTTAACAAGTGTTTTCATGAAGGAGTTAAACTCCGTATACTATGTTGCATGGTATACATCATAGCTTCCATTTTGCTTTGTGGCTGTCCTGTGGCCTCCCGAACGCAATTAGACTGGAGTGGGCTTTCTATTTCTGTTCGATGGGCATCAGCGTAAGAGAAGCCTTCTGGGTATTCAGCGGACCAAATGAGGATCTTGTTGCCTTGGCAAAAAATACGTCCGCCGTCGTTTGTGAGTTAGTGTACACGTTTATTTTATTCTGATGGCGCGTTGCTGTCACTCGTCGCATTCTGTTCATTCTGTTCAGCTCGTTGTAGACCACACAGCCCCAGTAGTTTGCCGTATGTAGGCAATCTGCGTACTTTTCAAGGATAGTGGAGGGCATGTTTGCCTGTTAAGAGTAAACTTTATGTATTTACATTTTTTTTCGTTTATTTTAATACGCCAGTCAGATAGCCACTTCTCAACTGCCAAGAGGTGATTAGCTTGTTGGGTTTTTGCTCGGGTGAGGCACCTCGATCAACTTAGAATCGCAGTGTCGTCAGCGAACGTGGATGTTGTTAGTCGCTCGTTCGTAGGATGATCCGCCGTTTAAGGGACGAATATAGTAGGCCCAAGTGCGCTTCCCTGTGGAACTCCATCTTCGATAATAAAGTCGCAAGATGTTTTTCCTTGCACCTTACTGCGAAGACTCTGTTGTAGAGATACGACTCAAGTAGCTTATGAGTGTATATCTGCAAGTATGTTTTTATTTAATACATGAGGCCATTAAGCCACTCCACTCGATGACAAGCTTGAGATGCTCGAGGCTGTGCATTTCGCTGATGGTATTTTGTTGACTTGTTCGACTGTTCCATGGTCTTGACGGAAGCCAACTTGATGATAACGTTATGTGCTCCCAGATATGGTATTATGCGTGTTAAAAGGCAATTTTTGCACAGTTTAGTCTGTAGGATGACGGAATTGAATGGTCTTTTCCGGACTTCGGTATCATTATGATAATCAATTTTTTCCATTTCCATGTGTAGTAGCTGAGACATATAATCCCATTGAAAAGTTTGCAAATAACCTTAATAGATGAGTTTTGAAGTTCAATTATTATTTTTGGATTTGTGGTTGGATAAATTAACTATTGACAGGGTTCGGCTGGAAGACGCTGCGGAGATGTGAAGTAAATGTTTCGGCTATATCTTCATCGTTGCGGGCCCAGCAACCTGATGATTTTCTTATCGGGGTGAAAAAAGTTTTTCGTAGCTGTGCTTTTTCAGCTGTTGTTTCACAACTCGTTTAAGTAAGCGAGTGATGTTGTTTTAAGGATGGCGATCTGGTGGTTTGCCAATCACGTTGCAGACAGCTATTTTCCAGGACAAGCTTTTTAATTTGTTCATACCTTGGGGTATTGAAAGAGTGGCTGCTGCAATAAGTACGTCTTCAAGAGCATCAGTAGAGCAGTCGATATCCGCTTCGATGCAGAGCTGCGGGATTAGTTCAATGTCACATATTACTTATATTTAAGCCAGTTAGTTCTAAGCGACGTCAGCCTGTGATGATCGGCAAATTTCTGGGCTTTGAAAAATAGTTATTTGAATTGGCGAATGGTCTAACAAAAGGTCCGAAAGCGCTTTGGCACATATAACGTTGTATGGAATATTTGTTGTTACCGCAAAGTCTATTAGGTCTGGCATCTTGTTGGGGTCTACTGGCCAACTTGGCTACCAGGGTAAGCAAAGTCCAATTTGTTGCTCAGATTTATAATTGCATTATATAATTGCCTTCCTTTGGGAGTCACGAGGAGCGATCACCAGTGCGTATGCTTTGCATTATAGCGATCTCCAAGTGAGTTGTAAAAATCCATGAATTATCCTTCAGAAATTTCTGAATTTCCTTCTGACTATCAGAAAGTGAGTTTTGTGTAATGGTCAAATGGTGTTTATTAGAAAAGTATCAAAAGCTGTACTTGGGGTTTTTGATTAGTCAGAGGTGCTTTTGTATATAATTGTTTGGGTGTTTCCTATACGTCTAACTGACTAACTATCACAAGACGACTGAAACCGATATATTTAGACGCATAGGGAACGACCCAAAAAATTCGGCTGCAGACTTTGCAAACAACTGATTTCAAAGGCTCTCTGTTTTTGTAAACAATCGCAGAAATGCCTTTTAAAACGAAGAAAGCAGATGTATTTGAGGTAGAGATGGAGGCACTATAATGAAGTGCACATATACTCTATAGGGCCATTTTAAAATTGGCCTATACGAATATATGCTGGACACACTTGGACGAGCGATCTTCAATAGTGTTAGAAACATGGAACGAATTACCATTTTGCATTGGGTATGTCGCTGGCAGAGAAATTCCGCTGGCGGAGAAGCCAACGGATGACCCTGATGCGTTCTACTCCAGGAAACAACGACATTGCATTAAAATTCAAGCTGTTTGCGACCATCGAAAACTGATTCGACACTTGGTGGTTGGTTGGCCATATTAATAATGTTTGATTAAGAATTGCTGTGGAAAATTTATTAAAAAAGAAAGGCACACAACACACACACTTTTCAGTCAGTAAGACGTCTTTTTTCAGCCTCCTCCGGGTTGGTAACTGACTGAATTTATCGAACATTTCAATTTGTACGAGGTGTGTTCATAAACTGAGGTGACTTTTCAAATTTCTGCTGTTTCAGAGCAGTTTATTTTATTTTTTACCCAATATTTGATGCAGATCTTTGATCCATATTTTTCGATAGCAAGAAATCGCCGAGCACGCAAAACACACAATGCCATTCACTTGAAATTTGGTACAGATGTACCAACATAACAAAACAAACAAATCGATACTGGAAAGAACGTTGTCCGCAATTTGGAAGGTAGGTAGGTGGAAGTTGTGAGGCCCTTGCTAGAGCCTCCAAGTAGAGCTGAGGTCCATTTTTATCCACACCCTCTGTTTGTCAATGCTAGCTGCGTCAACCTTAGCACCACCCTAGGATATCTGTATTCTTCAGCTTTTCTACATCTTTCAACGATTTTGCTAGACACTTGCAAACTAGGTGCTCTGGTGTCCCTTGTTCCGTTTCGTCTTTGCAGATCCTGCAGCTTGTGTTGTAGGGCAGTCCCCCTTTATTGCATGCGTTCCGATCGCCTAATGACCTGTAGAGACTGCTGTGATCCTACTGGTATCCCTTTTACTGTTTGATATCAGTTCCTTCGTCCGACTACTGTCAAAGATCGGCCATCATAGCTTTGATCTCTTGTGCTCACTCTTCCTTGACCATTCCCTGTTGGCTTTCCTTCTGAAATGGATCCTTGATTGGATCGAGTTTAGCGAGATCGGTATACTTCCAGCTGAGCCTGCTCCAGCCAGCTAATCCGCTTTCTCGTTGCCTGGGATGGCACTACGGCCTGGTACCCAGATGAGTTGTACGTCGTTGTGCTCGGCAAGGGTATTAGGAGCTCCCTTGCATTGTACCACTAACTGAGAGTTCGTTCTCACGGCTGTGAGGGACTTAATTGCTTCCTGGCTATCCGAGTAGATCTGAACCTTGGTATCTCTGAGGTCCTGCTGCCTCCAATACAGCGAGCAGCTCAGCTTTAAAAACCGTTGCTGGGAGAGTGAATTCTGCTTCAACCTCCCAGCTCTCAGCAAAGATTGCATCCCCTACCCCGCAGCTCATCTGTGAGCCGTCGGTGTAGAGCGATATCACATCCTGTTCGGTTACCCTGTCACTGATCCAATCTTCCCTTGTTGGGTATAAGTGGACATGTAGTCCAGTGGTTCAGTCTGACCACACTCTGCGCAGCAGTGTCCTTGATGAACAGTTCTATCGGCATTGTATCTAGGATAACATTCATAGGAACTGCAGGGCACGAACGCATTACCGCCGTGGCTCCTGCGCATGCTGATCTTTGTATCCTTTTTAGGTTTGTAATGTTGTATTCCCTAGTCAGTGCTGGCCACTACACTATAACTCCGTATTAGAGCTTTAGAACAATCGAGGGAACATCGATAGTATCGATGGTCTCAAACCATCGTAAAATTCGATTGTTTTTTCTCACTATCGATAGTTTTTATACCCTTGCATAGGGTCAGATGTTTGCAAGGACCCCATAAAGTATATATATTCTTGATAAGGATAACCAGCCGAGTCGATTTAGCCATCTTTGTTTGTCTGTCCGTCTGTCTGTCGGTTTCTACGCGAACTAGTCTCTCAGTTTTAATCTATCGGTCTGAAATATTCAGCATAGTCTTATTTCTTTAGTATGCAGTGTATATATCGGAATGGCCGGAATCGGACAACTATATCCTATAGCTGGCATAGGAATTATAACGAAATAAATGTAAAACGAGAAAGAAAGCTAACTTCGGTAAACCGAAGTTGGTATATCCTTGCAGTCTGCAATTGGATCATTGAAAATCGAACCATTTTAGTAATGTTGAAAAAATATAGAATTTTGTAAATTTTACATTTTCCATGTATAATTTTACATTTTCATATAAATCAACCGATCGCTTCTATGGCAGCTATATGATATAGTGGTCCGATCCTAATGAAATTAAAACCGTTATTCTAGAAGCATAAAAAACTGCTATATCTCAAAATTTATTGAAAAACAGAGAAGTTAAAATTTTTTTTACATTAATTTCGCCATCATTCCTATGGCAGCTATAGGATATAGTAATCCGATTTCGGTCGTTCCGACATGTATACTGCGTGCTAAAGAAATAAGACTATGCTCAAAATTTCAGCCCGATAGCTCAAAAACTGAGAGACTAGTTCGCGTAGAAACCGACAGACGGACAGACGGACAGACAGACAGACAGACAGACGGACAGACGGCCAGACGGACAGACGGAAAGACAGACAGACGGACATGGCTAGATCGACTCGACTGGTGATGCTGATCAAGAATATATATACTTTATGGGGTCGGAGATGCCTCCTTCACTGCGTTGCAAACATCTGGTCAAAATTATAATACCCTCTGCAAGGGTATACAAATTTTAACTTCTCTGTTCTTTAATGTATTTCTATAAATTTCGAGATACAACAGCTTTTTACGGTTTTAGAATTACCGTTTAAATATAATTAAGATCGGACAACTATATCATATAGCTGCCATAGAAGCGGTCGGTCGATTTATATGAAAATGTAAAATTCTGCATGTAAAATGTAAAATGTACAAAATTTGCTAAACTCGATATATTTTCAATATTACCTAAATGGATCGATTTTCAATGATCTACTTGCAGATTGCAAGGGTAAACAAACTTCGGCTTACCAAAACTAGCTATCTTTATTGTTTTTTTTTGTCCATCATTTTATGTTTTGTCTATCAGAAAAAATGCACCTTCAGATGAGCAATGATAATTTTCTAGCCTTTAAGGCCATTGCTAAGGAATATCTGTGCATCCCAGGACCGCCCTGTGCCTCAGAAAGAACCTTTAGGAAGGCAGGACAGATAAGATCGGACCGAAGATGTGCGCTTAATTCAAATAATTTAGGACCAATTGTTATTTCTTAATAAGAACTTAAATATTTTAAAAATCTGATCTCAAAATACAATTTTTTCGGCTTTTCTTTTTGTTTTTTTTATTTATTATTTTTTTTTTTTTTTGTAAACCATTGATAGTATTCGAATGTTTTTCTAAAACCATCGAAAACCATCAATGGTCAGTAGCCTATATATACGGAATCGACTGTACATGCAGCCGTTACAGAAAAATCACAACAACAATAAACTGAACACACAAAAAAAACAGCATCCTTTGACTTGTTGCTCTTACCTGCTCAAGTAAAAGGTAATAAAAAAAGAGTCCTTTCAGAGGTAACTGAAACCAGTTTCTCAAGGGTACCGAAAATATTACTTACAGAAAAATAATAGGTAGAACATATTTATATTTATATTAGAGATTACTAACACTAACACACACCACTTTTAGTTCCAAAAAAGTCCGATAGGGGGCGCCACAGAGTAGTAGGGATATACGGGAGCGGCGGTTTTTTTTTTATGCCGTCCCCGTAAATGGTTTTAGAGCCGCCGCTCCCGTATATCCCTACTACTCTGTGGCGCCCCCTATCGGGCTTTTTTGGAACTAAAAGTGGTGTGTGTCTAATTCCTCCTTAACTGCTTGATCATCCGGTATGTGTCTAGAATATTATTGTCACCTGGGTTTTATGCTCACCGATCTAGCGGCGTGTTAGCATTACTGTTGAACTGGCATGTTAACATACTATGAACATTTTAATATATTTGAATTTAATAGTGCTGCTGGCCAAATACTGCTGCTGGCTAGATTAAAAATTTTAAATACAAATGTATGTTGCTTTTTAACTATTACATTATAAATTAAATTAAAGCATTTTTGAAATATTATATTTTAAATGGATTCTTTAAATAATAAATTTAATATATATATATATGTGCATTAATTAAGTGGAGAAAAATTTAATAACATTTTATCAATAATTCACTATGTATATGCCTACCCCAATATTATATTATAATGAATTTATTTATTTATATGGATTTGTTAAATAATAATTTCAATATATATATATATACATATATGCATTAAGTAATTGTATTAGTATATTACTATATATTAGTAAGTTAGAATATTAGTAAATTAGTGTATATATTAATTTATTAGTAATGTTAGTAATCTCTAAAATAAATATATATTTTCTACCTATTATTTTTCTGTGAGTAATATTTTCGGTACCCTTGAGAAACTGGTTTCAGTTACCTCTGAAAAGACTCTTTTTTTATAACCTTTTACTTGAGCAGATGAGAGCAAAAGGTCAAAGGATGCTGTTTTTTTTTGTGTGTTCAGTTTATTGTTGTTGTGATTTTTCTGTAACGGCTGCATGTACAGTCGATTCCGTATATATAGGCTACTTTTAGCTGTTGGCCTGACCCATTCTAATAAATGCAACCCTCAGCTGAATTAAATATCAAAAGTAGACACATACACTTGCATTTTCACTCACCCAAAATCTAACGGCCATTGCCGATGCCGTAGGATACCCACATACACTCCCATTAAACCAGTTCTTAGGCCATTGTTCATTTACCTGCGTTATGCAATAGCCGATGGTGTCGATGCACTTGACGCTGTGCATCCTGCTCATTTTTCTTTTCTATTTTCCTGATTTTGGGATTCGGTGTGTAAATTCAACCAACCCTATTCAACCAATAGGCGGTGATCTCGAATTTTGGAGGGTTTGGCTAAATCGAACCATTTGATATAAAAACTGCTAGTCTTACGAGTTAACTTTCAGTTTTAAAAACAACTAAAGGTGTTCAAACCCAAAACCAACCAAAACTAAAATGGAAAAGGAAAACATATCAGTGCTTTTCGTGGACTCGGATCTGGACAGCAGTGACTGGATTTTGTTGGAGGTCCCTGGAACCACTGGAGTGTCAGAAATTTTATCGGACAGCGGTGACCGGATTTTGTTGGAGGCCTCCAGTCAAGTTCACTCTGAAATACAACGTATATTATCGGACAGCGAGGACAACTTATTGATGGAGGTTGATTTAGCCCCTGAGAAGAACCTATTTTCAGGTTACAGTATATTTAATGATATTATAGAAGAAGAAGAAAATCGATTAAAACAATTGTTTTTAAATGATAGCGATGGAGATAGATTATTGTCAAATATTCAAATAATTAATAATTGTAAAAATTTAATAAAATAAAAAACACATTTTTCTCACATAATTTTTATTTTTTTGTTGGTGGGATTAGCGATTTATGATTAATCACTTTTATTTGATCATTATGCTTTAATAAAATATGCATATGAAAGTCTTCTCGCCTCCAGATTTGTATTTCAGGACAGTAAAAGCAGTGGTAGTACGATGTACGAGACTTTTCATAACTAAAGTTATGAAATCTTAAGATGTGTTTTTTAAGACCGAAGCGCGTTGTAAAGGCTTTGCTTTCTAAACACAACTCACAGAGAAATTGTACCATGATGATGTAAGAATAGACTGACGACCTCAAATAATGGTATGGTCTTTTATAGGTATACGATTGATAATTTTTCATTTTTTTTTTTTTTTATATATACAATGTTGATTTACATAAATAAATATATGTACAAATATATAAAGAAAGCAAATGAAATATATCGATATCTCTTTCACTTGATACAATACTCATATTATATAAAAAACTACCAATCAGCATTGACTATAACTGGTTTCCGATATAAATTAAACCTATTAAAGGAACAGTATAAAAGAGTTAGTAAACGTATGAGGATTGATTAGTTTACGAAGTGAGATACAAGTAAAATAACCACCCCGAATTATTATTCATAATAATGGTATGTTACATTACATACTTATATAAAAATAAATATAAATGTATATATTTACGAATTCTTAGACATTCATAGAATCTCTGAACGAACTAAAGCCTGTGGTTGGTCCATCATTGGATGTAAACTCAAAAAGACACCCTATGGTAATAAAATTGCTCTTTATTTAACGAGTAAAGACGACGAAAATCTGTGGATATTTCTACCTAAACGTTATGTATCAATATTTTCAACAAAAACCCCGTTTAAGAAATTGACTGAAAATGGAATTTCACATCTTAAATATAAAGGAAAAGAGTTGATAGGATATAACAGCTCTTATATTGAATTTCTAACCAAGAACTAAGTAAAGTAAATAAGCACCGCATCGTATAAAAAAGGACTACAGTACACGTATTGAGTTCCTCATCAGTAGATGCTACACAACGATTCTAACAACATCTCTAAAATGTACGCGCAGCAAATCGAAGTTTTTTAAAATCAATTTGAGGACATGCTGTTCGAGGATTACCTTCAGAGACTCCAAATGTTGAAAAATACTCTGGAAGACTTGGAAGACAAGGAGCTCATCTATTCAAAGTATGGATTCCACTATAAGCTTTGTCCTTGGAGTGATGACGACGCCACCGAAGGACCAGATACATGTCAGTGTCATAAGCTACCGATTTTAAAGCAAGAAGCTCTAGACCTAATGCTTAAGTGCTATAAATTAAATAAACGATTGTATCGAGCTCCAACCCTATATAAACTCAACTAATATAAATAAATTATTTAAAGTCTTTTAATTTTCTTAAAACTTTTCTTAAACATTTTAATTATAAGCTTATCATTATATAAAGAATTTCTTTAACTAAAATTTTTTAAGAAATATTTTAATGAATGGTTTTCGCATTTAAAAAGTCCGTATAGGATGCAATAATGTCCGCATGTATTTGAGAAATATCCTTGAAGTGGTTGTTTATTAGACGAATAGGATAAAGAATTTTTATTTATGAAACTTACAAACTCTTTTTTCTGGGGATTTTCTCCATATGAATCGAAAAATTCTGCTTCACGGTTTTTGTTAAAGTAGAAAGCAATTCAATGAGTGCCAGGTTTAGTAGACGGATCGGTATTTGCAATAAATAGTGCTCGGTGTAGTGCTTCTAGTGTATTCATTTTATATTTTAAAGAAGTACTCGAATATTTCTATGCTTGTCAATATCAATCACAGAGTCGTATTCACAGTATACTAAACACGTTACCGCTTCAGTAAGAGCCTCAGAAAACCGACCTTCAATTCGAATTGTTCCTTGTGTAAGTAAATTAGAGCAAGCAGACGAATTTGAGTGATCGGCAGTTAAGTCAAATGCTAATATAAAACTGTTTTTATTGAACATTTCCTTTGTAATTTGTAAACCTCTGTCGTAATGTTTAATTCCACTGGATCTGAATAGCATGTTATATCCTCTAGAGCTTCTAAAATTTTCCAAATTAGAGTAATCAAACTCTAAAGCCTGGGAGGGAATTTGAGCACCATTTACCAAAAGATTAAAACGTTGAATCGTGAAGTGTTCAAAATGAAATGGGTCCAAACTCCGATTACCTGAATATGATTGATTTTTAAACATACAAAATGTTAAAAAATTTGGTAACTGTCCAATGACAGCATTATCAATTGATAAAGTATTGTTTACAGGATATATTGTAAAAGATTTAACTTCTACTTTATTGGATATATTGCATTTTTTGTTTGTAAAACATGATGATGTGCTAGCAATATACTAGGGTTGACGGTTATATGGTTCATGAACAGCTGTGCCTCCAAAATTTTTAAATTTTATTCAGTTTCACTCTCCATTAAATAAAATGCAGTTTTTTCAATATTGAAGTTAATGCGTAAGCCCACGTTATTTATAAGAAGCTTGGGTTGATTAAATATATCTCCATGAATCTTACCGAATAACTCAACCTTGTTACTATTTTGCAAAATATTCTTAAGAGTTTTGCTCCCATCCGTATTAACATATTTCCCTTCTAATAATCCTCAAAAATTAGGATAAAAGCCTTGGGTAGCTAAGTGACTTTCTGATGCGTCACCTCCATAGTTTAAAATTGTTTGCAAGTATGATCTATAGTGATAATTATTATCATTCTGTGATAATAATATATTATTTAAATAAACTGATGAACTCCTAAATATTGAGTGTAAAATATTATTTACAACCCCGATAGAGTTTCCTTCAATGGAGCTGTTATCACTCTTCCGAAGTTGCACAACAAGTCGTAAATATACACTTGATAAGTCACGATAAGTCTCACCATTTCCTAAGCAAACAAATTCAATTAAAGATGCACTATCCAATGAAGCAATAGGATTGTATGAAACTTCTTCAGTTCTTAGAATTGAACTCTGTGTTGGATGTGGTTCAAACAAATCCAATTCCCCTTTCATACACTTTATATGGGTAGGCATTTTAATTTTGAAAAAATGTCTTTAATGATTTTTTTATTTGTAGGCTTTGTTTTTTTAGCTTTTAAATGCGTTCGTTTACGTTGTTGCTTTAATGCTAAATGATTCCGACTTTTCCTTGAACGTCTCTTTTTATTCTTTTTACCTGAACCATTTTGGAAACGGGTTATTTTATCAATAGCTTTGTTTGAAAGATTTTGCAGTGCTATTTTACTTTGCTCTTGAATAATATTTCTTATTGGTTTTCGTCCCAACTCATTCACTCAGCCTTCCCAGACTCAGTTTGCTGATTTTTTAAGGCATTGATTCCAGAAAGAAAAAGTGGTTTGATATAATTAAAAAGACCGCTGAAAAAATTACCAATACCACGACCGTGCTGAATAATTCTGGGTGAAACATAAAGGCTTCCTATATGACTTAAACCAGCACCACACTAATTTGAATCAAATTTATGGTAAGACTTCGCCATGATTGTTAGATTAATTCTGAATAAATAATTTACTTAGCAGTTTTATTTATAGTATGTCTCTCCTTTTTCGTTGCCATCAAAATGTAATACCCGGAGACATCGGGGTCTCTTACTTCCAACAGATCTGGGTTTAATATATCAGTGTATAAAAATATTAATCCACTTTCTAAGTTATCATACTCTAATTCAACATTTGTATACCTAAATGTCTCACCATTAACTAAACTAATAAACTATGTTGGACTATAATCGCTTTCTAGTTCATTTACATCGTTTCTATTAGAGGTTGAAAAATATTTATCCTTTTCTTTACCAGTTGAAGGTTTATTATATTTATTTAAATATAATTCTGTACCTCCTACTTCCCAATCATCATTAAGTTTTACAGGAATATTTACTATATTTGTAAATGCACATTTAACATTATCAGAAAATACATTTAATGAATCATTACTAAGTAAAGTTACGAAAAACTCTGATAAGTAAACCATCTTGTTTAATATTATTTATATGAAATCCAATCGATTCTATTCTTGCCGTATTGTATTCCTCTCTTTACAGAGCGACTTAATTTTTGCCTAGTAGTTATAAATTTTAAGTCGTTTTTGATCTGTTTTATACTTTTTGAGATTAGTTTTCAATTTACGGTTTTTATCGGTACTCTAGTTGACTTCGCTTTCTTAACAACTTTCAAGTCTTGAAATGAAGTGTCGTCTACCCTTCGTTTATTATCATTTAAATTTAAGCATTTTGATGTCGCTGATTTAAAGTCATCTTCATCATCACTACTCGGTAAATCTGGAAACTCTATTTTTTCTGGTACTGGTATTGTTGATTTTGAATCAATTAAATCTGTTTTTAAAGATGAAATTGGGTAATCAATTAAAGCAACTGTTTGCGTTGGAGTTGTTCTTAAAGATGAAATTGGTGATTGGTTGCTGGTTTTTATGTTCATAGTTTTGTTTCTTTTTTTATTTTGGTAGTAACACAATTCTTGTCGTATTTGAATCCATTTATTGAAATCACTTATTTTACTATTATTTAAAATTGGTAAAAATTGTTTACTAATTAAGTCGGTTCCTTTTTCATCATTGATTATTTTATGATATTCATTAGGATGCATTAGAATGACTTTACTTAAATTATGTTTATTTTTAAACATGATTCAATATTTTGAGAAGTGGTAGAAATCCTCCTTTTTGAATTAAAACTTTTTTCTTTGAATTTATTGTTCTATTGGGACTGGATAAATAACGCAAGGTCTTCTTATACTTTTGTAGTGCGCTCAGTTGGGCTTTTGAAACTTTATGATTTCCTTGTAATATGTTCAACACTATTTCAACTAATGTTTTAACCACCTCGCTATCACTAACTATTACTTATTATTGCCTTGCGAAGCTTGTTATTGGCTTTTCTGAGAACATACAATATATGTTTGTTCGCTTTCAACCGCTTTAGACTCTTTTTGCAAACCATTTTCATCTGAATAGCATACTGTGTATTCAGAGTTAAAAATATCTGATCTAAATCTTAGAAGATCATTTATACCTTGGGTAAGATCAATAAGTAAATAACCGTGTGGTTCATCTGTGACTTCCTTATATATTCTGAAGAGCTCAGTAGGATTTTCAGGATAGATTTGTCTAGCTAAACATTTAAATTGTATTTTGTCTCTAGGATTTTTGAAAGCAATGATATATTTTGTGTTTAAAGAAATATCACGAGTATGAGAAGCCCTATGAAAAATGTTTTGAGTAACTAATATCACTGATAAGTTTCTATGATGAGATCCTTTTGTAAAGAGCTCACATACATTTTTATTAAACGCTCCCATCATTAAGTCGTCTAATATTAAAAGAATAGGTTCATTGAGTTCGTTTTCAATGGTTTCAGGTACACCTTTATAGTATTCGATACTGTTGAAATTTGGTTTAGCAAGCTCTTCACCGTAACACCAAATAATTCGATTAATTAAAATGTTTAGTAAGTCATTTCGTTTGTTTATTAGATTTTCTAAAAATGAAGTTTTACCTGAGCCCAATGGTCCGCATATTAACATTGTAAAAGGATGTATAAATTGTTTAAACATTTTGAATAGAATAAAAATGTCGCTTTAGTTTTTGATAATTTTTATTTATATGAATATATTTATGATTTTTTCTTATGATCATGTTTTTTCACACAGTTATTTTCAACATGAGTATTAGATCCACAATAATTACAATATATATGTTGTGTATATCCTTTATTACGAGGATCATTTCCAAACCATTTCTTAAAAGAATCAATTTTCTTAAGATGTAGTTGCTTGCACGGTTGTATTTAAACTAATTTTTCACACAATTGAGTCGCAGTTACAATAAACGTCATAATTGGAGTTTTCTAAGATAACAAATAATTTAAATAAATTATTTAATGCACATCTAAGTGGTATATTTTTATGAATTCTACAATTAGTGTAAAAATTTGGGCATAACGCTAAACTTTTCCCTATGTCGATATCAATAATGTTGGTTGATAAATATTTGGTTAAAATTTTTGCTTAATTTCACCACGAACAATAACAGTAGTAAATTTGTTTAACGGTACAAGTATTTCTCCGAGACTAGTATAAGGTATTTCACCCTCAGACCAATCCAGTCCATTTATATTTTGTCGATGAATGCTTTGTTGTCTAAGCGTGTCGTTATCCAATTCCTTTATGTGATAGGGCGGTTTAAAATGATAAAAGTTTGGTATTACTGTTCCTGCTTTCATAAACGACAATTCTTTAACAAAAACTTGTTTGTTATTTCCAAGTAGATATTGAAAATCAACTAAAACGCTAGAGTTTCGATCCACTTTGTTCATGATGACTTCAGATTTCGTTATAAACTGAATATGGTACTGCTGCTTATCCCCCTTATATAGGAGTCGATTTGCTATAGCTTCTCAGTTTACTCATTGATTTCAATAGAAATGGGCACTCTTCAAGCAAAGCGAAGTAAAAACATTAGAAGAAAGCAGTATCACGAAGTAATTTTCGGTTTCGAATATTATGTTTCTCTTAATTTAAAGTTGCAATGCGGTTTATCAACATCTCGGAAATTCACTCCTATGCTTTGGATGCAGCAACGCAAATATAATTTCATTGGATTTGAAAAAGATGAGTGGATGCAGTTATTAACTTATAAAGAGTATATTCAATTTAAACTAGATCAATACGACTTTTTAATGCCGGATTCTATTATTGATCATCCTAATATACAAACCATTAAATGTAATTTTTTGGTTTAGAAAATCTGATAAGCAATACGTTTTAGTAATAAATCAGTATGGTAATAAAATTGAGTTTGATAGTGAGTCTTTCAGATCACTATTAAGATTGAGTATTTTTTTTACATCGTTCGTAAAGCAACAAGTTATATATCTCTACTATAATGAAATAATTCCTAGATGTGTCGCATTTAAAAAATTTCATATGCAATTGTCTGATTTAGAAGGCTCTTTTGAAAAAAAATTTGAAGTAGATTTAACACGTTTGTGTTTTGAAATTTCAAAAAAAAATGTGTAAACAAATAAAAGACGGTGTACCTTTATATAAGCAAACACTGTCATCTAAGAACTCATCTGAGAACAATATAAAATAAAAATAAAACACTTCCTAAAATGAGTAAAAGTCAAGTTGTTTATGAGATACATAGGCAAGCTCGTAAAAATTTTCCACGTTGAACATTTGTTCAGAAAGGAATTAATGACCCTTGGCAAATAGATTTAGTGGAAATGATCCCATTTAGCAAAGAAAATAGTGGATATAAATATTTGTTAACTGTTATCGATACGTTTTGAAGTATGCCTATGCAGAAGCCGTTAAATCTAAGTCTGCATATGATGTAGTAAATGCTATGAAGGTTGTTTTTAAAACTGCAAAAACTAACCCTTTAAATATTCATTCAGGTCAAGGAAAAGAGTTTTTTAACTCATCATTTACAGAGCTAATGAAATCACATAAAATTAATCATTATCATACATATACACATTTAAAAGCTTCCATATGTGAGCGTTTTAACAGAACCTTGAAAAATCGTATGTACAGGGCTTTTAGTTTACAAGGTCGATATAAATGGATTAATATAATTCCACAGCTAGTTAAAGATTATAATAATTCTTATCATCGAACTATTAAAATGAGAACAAGAGATGTTTGTAAAGAAAATGAAGAGTTTATTTTAAAATCGATTTACAATATCCCCAAAACATTTCCAAAACATAAATTTATTATTGGTGACAAAGTAAGAATATCAAAATTTAATGGAATATTTATGAAAGGATATGAACCTAGTTGGACTCCTGAAATTTTTAGAGTGTACAAAGTTAAATCAACTTACCCAGTTACATATGAACTTGTAAATTATAAAAGTAATCATATCAAAGGTTCATTTTATGAACAGGAGCTTCAAAAGGTTAAAGATGAAAACGCTTTCTTGGTTGAGAAAATAATTAGACGTAAAAAGAATCAAATCCTGGTAAAATGGCTTGGATTTGATGAAACCCACAATTCATGGATTAATAAAAAAAGCTTGTTAAAGTAATAATAATAATAAAACAATTCAACCATTGTTACATTTTGATTCTTTTTTTTATTACAATAATATATGTTTTTCTTAAAGAATTATACAATATCAATAATCTAAACATTTTTTTATACATTATTATTGCTAAGGATATTACTTAGAAAATTAATTATATTATAATGACCATGAGCTAATGTTTGAATTTTATTAGGTAATACATATCTTTTATCATCTTTAAAATTAAGAGATATTTTAATTTCTAATACTGTAAAAAGTTGATGTCCTTTACTCCGAATAACCCTCTGTTCTCCGTAAAAAGTTTTTCTAATACATTCAATAAAATGATTATATTTTACCTTATTAATTATTGATTTCTAAACTCCTTTAATTTTTTTTAAACATAAACTTTCATTTGGTTCTTTATCAACAACATAAGTATATGCCTTTGCTTTTAGCCCCGCAAATTTAATTACAGGTCTTCCACCATTTTCATCTTTCATTAAACCTAATTCTTTATTATTTGTTAAAGTAATATTATATCGATTATTTGGTTTAAAATTATAAGTATCAAAACGATTCGGATTGCTTTTAATTAATTCATAAAAATCTTCTTCTGAAGATATAATAAATGAGTCTGTGTCCATATAAATAATTTTTACTGATGGACATTTAACTTTAAGGAAATTATAATAGTAATCATACATTAACCATTTTGATAATTCTAATACGCTAAATACTATATATATTGGTTTATCGTACATTACTTTAGTTTTGGTGGACTCTATAGCAGCCAAATCAGAACCAAATATTTCTACACTATGGAAATTATGTCTAGCAATACGCTGTCTAAACCCGGGTGAATTTTGCCTTGATTGATAATGTTTAATTAAAACTATTTCCCGTCTCTTTTCAACGTTCTCCATTGTATTGCCATAAATTGCATTGTTCATTAATTTAAAGAAGTGTTTTTCAAAGTCATTCTGTGCTAATTTTCTATGATTAGTATTTAAATCAATATAAGGCTTCAATCATGGAGATTGATTAAAACTAAGAATTCTGTGAATCTTTTTGAAAACTAACATATGCTGTAAGCATAATTGCAGTTGTTTTAAATGAATTATATAATTTGTTTTATTTTATAAATCTGCAATTAGTTTTTGTTGTTTACCTCCTGGCGGAGGTATATTTTCAGGACAGAATGGTAACCAATTATGGTCGTCATGAAATTTATCTGGATATACCAGATCAACTTCTAATATATAACCTATTTTCCTTGTGTTGTCTATATCTTTAATATTTAGAATATTTATTTCTTCTAAAGTTAAAAATTTTAAATTAGAGTGTGGAAGTGGTTGACTCATTGCCCATCCGTATAGATTATTGGCGTCAATGTAAGCTAAATAATTTAATGGCTTGCTAGAATCATAATTATTAATATATTTATTATTTGCAAATGAGATTCTCTCACTGCATTGAGTCAACCCTCCTCGAACTCCTCTTTTCAAAAAGTTGTACATTTCCGAATCGCTAATTAGTTCCAATTGTATTTTTGTAAATTTAAGCATGGCATCCCATGATATTGATGGGGCTGTTACGTAATTAATTGGATCTAATTTATAAATATTAATGCAGATATTTCTAAACTTCTCAAATACATCTGCTAGAATTAAAACATCACTTTCTAAATATAATTTTAAGTAATCTCTAATAGTAGTACAATTAAAAGTCTTCCACACTTCTTGGGCAAAATTATAATCTTCTGTGGAACACTCCTCATCATTTAGAGAATTATAAAAATATTCAATGGGTGGAAGCTGCTGTTCATCAAATTTACTAAAACTGTCTACATAATCGTATGGAAATACACCCTTACGCCGCATATATTTGAATTTCTCTTCTTGAAACTTTGTTTTAAGTATTTTAAAATCTATATCATCCATATAACTAGCTAATTTTTCAAGACTAGAATTTAAAAACCTATTTGAATCAATAAATCTAATTTTATAACCATTAGGCCAAGCGCACACTAGCGGCTGAAAGCGGAACTTATTGCTGAGATTATTCAGCTCGAAAAAACAAACGCTCTGTTTGCTTGAAAGTGCGCACACTGAAAGCTCAGCTGAGCTGATCAGCTGCAAGTTCAGTTCAGCTCTGCTTGATCGATCAAACCAGTTTGATTTATCAGCAAGCTGACGAGCTGATTTTATTGTGTTGCGAAGTGGGAGCCAAACCTTAAACGGTGAAATCTCTCAGTATTAAAGCTATCTGAATGAAACTTGGCAGATAGTCTTATTTATGTTGAAGAAAGTATATAAGTCGGAACGGGCCAGATCTGTCCACTATATCATATAGCTGCCATAAGAAATATCGGGCCAAATGGGCCGATATTCATTTGTTTTGTAAGATATCGGTTTAACTCTTAGTAAATGGTCTTTTAATTGAAATATAGCCATACATTTCAAATTTTATTCAACTCTGACTCATATCTTATAGCTGTCATAGGAACGATCAGCCAAATTAGTAGATTTTCGATGTTAATTTAATTTTATTTGTAGTCAGCCTCAGCTTCAGTTTAAGCGGTCGGTGTGCGCAACCAAAAAAATCTCAGCTAGCTGAGGAGCTTTGAAGTTCTCAGCTCGCTTATAATCTCAGCAATAAGTTCCGCTTTCAGCTGCTAGTGTGCGCTTGGCCTTAGAGGCATTTATTGTAATTTTCTGAGTTAATGTAATATATAATTCTTTATTACAGGGTATTGGGCTTAATTCCCCCTCTAACTCTGTTATAAATAAATGAATATCGTATTTTGATAAATTCTGAAAAAGGGATCACTTAATCTATAAAGAGGCTTACAATTTTTATGGATGGTTCCTATATATTTTCCCGTGAATTGGTCATGACACCGGTCCAGGTCGCTTCCGTGAACTTCTTTCTCGCAGGCACAGCATTTTTCGTCAAATTGTAATCCTGTATCTATTGTAGGCCTCTTGGGGGTTGCCCAATATCTATAGTACAAGTCCGTGGTCTTCTCTTTAAGGGTTTTACAGAATTTTTGTATACAGTCATCACCTGTAAAATATAAAAATAAATTAGTTTATGTACTTCAGAGGTAAATAAAAATATTTTTTGAAGTGAAACTTCTTTAGGCGCGTTATGGATTTTCGGGGACGGAGTAAAACCGATCCGCGTAGTTCCTGTCCCACTCTCACCGCTGGCGAACGATCTTCCTCTCCTCTTCTATCCTCTCTCGCTCTCAGCGCGCTAGCACAAAGTTGAAAGCGTAAAAATCTAAAAATAGAATGCGCATGTGAGCACGTCTGTGTATATGCGTACTTGAGCGAGAATACGGTTTTTAAGCCGAAATCATTTCTGTGACAAAACAAATTCATTTACAGAAGTAGAAAAAAGGGTGAGAAATGTATGTGTCAAATGAACTTCTGATTGAACAGGTTGCATACAGATATTAACAGGTTAAGTATGCATTAACTATTTTTGATTGGCACCATAATTCTTATCCATCTTTTTCGACCTGGAAATGAAAATATGTAATGTGTCTTCTTCTTCTTCTCGATCGGTTTGTTTACTTTTGAGAGTCGAGAGCTGTGCGCTGCAATAGAGTCGCTACAACATTTCGTGACCTCTGAATTTAAGCGGCAGTCTAAAAAGGCAAATTTTTGGTTTCCTACAGAATTTCAGTGTTAAAAAATTATTATGGTGTCAATTTATATCTCACCAGGTAAATCGATTACAAATATCAAAGATTTTATCCACCACGTGCTTCTGCCATACACAGAGGATGGTTCGAGGTTATTGAATAAGAAATATCACGAAATTCCTATGATTATTTCGGGAGAATTTTAATGTTAGTTTCGCGAGGGAAGAATCTGTTGAGATTTTGAACTTTTTCAAAAACACCCTCAATTTGGATATTGTAAATGATAGGAACATTAGCACGACTAGACACGGGACAACAATCGATGCAGTTTTTGCACGATTCATTAAGGATTTGAGTGCTCATGTATATATCTCGCACTTTAGTTACCATAACCCAATTATCACGACATTAGGAAATGATATTCATGAAATTGATAATGAAAATGTCACATGATAGGTAAATTGTCATTGTATTTTCTTTGTAATTTTTAAATATAATATTGTTAATTATGTAATATTGTATACTTGTAAATAAATTGAACATTTTTGGAACTATATATTAATCGATCGTCATTCATCTATAAGAAAATATTAGATACAAAAATCCATGCTTCGTCCTTGAATTATTTAACCTCTAATCTTCAAACTAACCTAAGACAGAAAATAAGAGATAGTGAAATGATAAGAGAGAGAGGAATACTAGAAGTTTCACTTCTGTCGTGCGTAGGCTGGACACACCCCTTTTTTGTTTTTTTTTTACCTTCATATGTCCATATTTCATTTTGAGTCGAATCAAATCTATGTACAATATAAAATGATACTGCACATGCTGTATGCTTCTGCATTTTTGTTGTAGCCGATGTATTTGGTGCATTCTGACATGTACTGTAAGTCTCCAAAGCAGCTTCAATGTCGGCGTAAATTACGATAGGCGGAGATAATTTTTTATTGTAGGCCTTAAATTGAGTTTTGGTATTTGGCTTTGGATAGAGTGCAGCCACTTTTCCACACTCTTTTATATTGCTAGTAATATAGGTATAATGCATCATTTCAAGATCATTATTGTTTATTCCTAGCATGTTTATTTATTTATTTATTTATTTATTATGTTTATATGATTTGCTTTCACTTCAGTTGATCTAATATGGGACCAACGATATTTTTATTATCGCTATCTACTTCGTAAATATTAATGCTAAAGTCCGCATTATTTTTTTCAAATATTTTTATTCCCTTTTTAGTTATTGGAAAATCAATACCTGTAAAATTTAGGTAGTTTCCTTTATAAGTTATTTCATTTGCAGATATATCTTCAATTCTGTAAAAAGATGTTTTAGCCATTTTTTCGCGAGCGTATAATCTTTGCGTATCATCATGAAATGTGGTTGCTTCATGTATTTTATATTCCAAGTGTGCCAAAATACACCACTTGAAACAAAAACTGTAAGAGTTTTTTATATTAATAACAGCATTTCTGGCTCTTATTTTTAGTGGAACTTGAATATATCCACTTGCAGGAATGTGTTCCAGTTTAATAATTGTGGTTTCAAAATACATACAATTTTGAATAGCCCACCCAGAATCTTTTTCTTGGAATTCACTGCTCAATAATTTGAGGACATCAACAGCTTTATCAAGAATTTCTGTTAATTCATCATCTTGATATGCAGTCATATATGCTGTAACGAAGTGTTTTATTGTTTCGTTTGTTAAACCTTCTTCGGTTTGTTTAATGTATGAGCCATATACTCTTAAGTTAAATTTTATAGATCTATAGTCTGCAACACAATTTGAAATGACTTCTATTATATTGTTTTTGCAATCATTATAGAATTCTTGCAAGTCTGTAATATCTTCTTTTTTTTTTGTTATCCGATATGACTTTACCGGGAATGAAGAAGCAATTGATAATAAAAATATGTTTTGATTTCCTTGCAATTCTTATGCTGCTGCATTCTTACACGTATGCTTTTCAGTCATAAGATGTTGACGTTCCCTTGTCGATATATATGTCTCACCGCATACCGGACAATTGATTTTAAAATTTAAATTTGCTATTGATGTCACATTTCTTTTCTTATTTATTGAAGATTCGCTTACAGCTGCGGCCCGTTTGAGAGCCATCGATGATGTTGATGGGATGTCATCCTGAAGCTCCTGAAGACTTCGTCGATGAGTATGAGTAGGAGTAGGCTGTTCCGGTTTTTTCTTCATCAATACGTTGAACGCGTTCCGGGGACCCTCACATCCCGATAAATGAGCATTGAACTCATTTCTTGGAATGTCTTTTTTAAAACACTTTTCACATGTTGACATTTCGCTCGTCGAATTAGAGTCGCACATAAGCAAATGCTCGCTCAGTTCGAGCAGAGTAAACTCCCGACGCACAGTAGCGCCTCTCGAACAAAAGGCGTTGCTAAAATCAAAAAAGTCGTAGTCGCAAAAACGATTTAAACCATACTTATTCGACAGGAAATTTCCCATCGATTCGGAATTTCCAATAAAATCAATTTTAAGATTTTTTTTGTAGAAGATATGAGCCTTCAAAGTCGAACTTTGTTTCCATTTTTGCATCATACAAAAAAAAAGGGGGAAATTGGTTGACTTTCAGGTAATATTACACAAATATTACGCATAAACTGTAAACTGACCCAAAAAAAAAACAGAATTGGGTTTGGGCTTGTACAGATAAATCGCTACCTGCCAGGGGTCCATTCACTTTTTTCTGGCTAAAGTAGTCTATATCTTTTTTGGCCGGGCTCGGCCCTCATACACATTACATACAAAACCTTCGTTGATCTTTTCTGGACCAGAATCAACTTACATCTGCTGCAGCACGCTGCAGCTGCGGAAATGCAATGCAATAAACTAAAACAACTCAGGGTAAAATATACCAAAATACCGATTCAACTTTATACATACCAAAAAATATACTACTAATTACAAAAAATCATAGGCATAACAGGTGTCTGGTTTAACTCTTTAATTGACCCAAAACCCAAAGGGTACCTAACAGGTAATAAATCGGACTATATATTGCGCAATTTTAATATGCCCAGCATTAGTCTATCAGTGAAAGTTGACAAGACAGAATGGCAAAGATCAATCGCGGAAAACTGTTCGAAATCTTTCGGAACGCCCCAACCTATGGTGATTTCGAAGAAGACTGTTTTAGAGAGCTTGAACTTTGGTTTGGAGATTTAAGAATCAACTATGGAGTGGAAAACAACATTCGCTTACTGTACTTCAGGAAAAAGTGGGGAGAAGTGTATCGAAGCCAAATATGAGGACTGGCTTCTGGGGGATCTCAACTTGCAAGCCACGGAAGAAGATCATGATGATGAACCCAGCACATCTACCCGTAAAGGAAGACCATCGAAAGCAATACAGGATTGCTCGGATTTCACAAGAAGAAAGAAGCTTTCTGAGGTGACCAACATCTTGACCACTGGAAATTTGTCGGAAGCATTGGCTACTAAATATATAAAGGATCATCAACTGACTAAATCATCCATAACCAAATCGGTTGCTATAGCAAGCCCTTGTCGGCTCAAAAGGATTCGGAAAAGCATTCCCACTCCATTAAACGCTAGCATAATGGAACTAACTGACGAAGAAGCCCTGGCCTTATTTATGGACTTACAATTATCCAAGGAGAAATATGAAATATTACGAACGTGTTTAATGCAACATGGGGCGGAGGCAAAAAAAATGTCAAGACCAATTAATACAGAGATTACTGAAGTCTCTGTGAAAGCTACTGTGCAGGATCTGATGAATCACACGGCTCAACGTTTATTGAAGAGTCTTCCGGATAATGTGTTGGACAATTTACCAGAGAAGGTGGAATTGGTCAGTAAATGGGGCTGCGATGGATCATCTGGACAAAGCATTTATAAACAAACAATAAGGACAGATGATGAATCAATATCAGACGGGAATTTGTTCATGGCATCAGTGGTTCCTTTGCGGCTTCAATCAGAGGAATCTTTACATTGGAGTGTTTCTCCTTCATCAGTTCATTATTGCCGTCCAATAATGTTTCAATTCGCAAGAGAATCACCGGAACTCATCAATACAACAGTGCAAAATATTCAAAGAGAAATATATGCTATTAGACCCATCATTCTGGAGATCAGGGAAGGAAAATATGTTGAATGCAGCTTCGAGTTTCACTTGACCATGGTCGATGGAAAAATAGTGAATGAATTAACCAATACCAAATCGACTTTAACATGTCCAATTTGCAAAACAACTCAAAAGAATTTCGGAAGTTTGGATGATTCTACAACCAAGGAGGCAAACTACAACTACGGAATCTCACCTTTACACGCTCGGATAAGGTGTATGGAATTTTTGTTGAAATTGGCGTATACCCTTCCACAAGACAACGAAGACTGGGATAATAACAATTCGACAAAGAAGGAAAAGGAACAATTTAGGAAATATCGAATACAGGAAGCGTTTTCAAAGCAACTTGGACTCAAAGTGGACTGCCCGAAACCCGGATATGGAAACTCAAACGATGGAAATACTTCTCGGAGATTTTTCGAAAATTGCATTGTTGCGGCAGAAATCACTGGAATTGACGAGGAAATCATTCAAAGATTGGGTGCGATCTTGAATGTACTCAATTGCAAGGAGAAAATTGATTCGGTGAAATATGGGGAATATGCTTCCATCACAGCTTCGCTTTTGGCTGAGAAGTATCCTCATAAGAAATTGACTCCAACAGTCCACAAAATTCTAGAACATGGTAAAGATATAATTGAATATCAGTCTTTGCCAATTGGAGAACTTTCAGAAGAAGCTCAAGAATCGCTAAATAAATTCTATAAGAAGTATAGATACTGCAGAAGATCTACTGCCGTTAGATTTTGGGTGAGTGAAAATGCAAGTGTATGTGTCTACTTTTGATATTTAATTTAGCTGAGGGTTGCATTTATTAGAAAGGGTCAGGCCAACAGCTAAAAGTAGCCTATATATACGGAATCGACTGTACATGCAGCCGTTACAGAAAAATCACAACAACAATAAACTGAACACACAAAAAAAACAGCATCCTTTGACCTTTTGCTCTCACCTGCTCAAGTAAAAGGTTATAAAAAAAGAGTATTTTCAGAGGTAACTGAAACCAGTTTTTCAAGGGTACCGAAAATATTACTCACAGAAAAATAATAGGTAGAAAATATATATTTATTTTAGAGATTACTAACATTACTAATAAGTTAATATATACACTAATTTACTAATATTCTAACTTACTAATATATAGTAATATACTAATACAATTACTTAATGCATATATGTATATATATATATATATTGAAATTATTATTTAACAAATCCATATAAATAAATAAATTCATTATAATATAATATTGGGGTAGGCATATACATAGTGAATTATTGATAAAATGTTATTAAATTTTTCTCCACTTAATTAATGCACATATATATATATATATTAAATTTATTATTTAAAGAATCCATTTAAAATATAATATTTCAAAAATGCTTTAATTTAATTTATAATGTAATAGTTAAAAAGCAACATACATTTGTATCTAAAATTTTAAATCTAGCCAGCAGCAGTATTTGGCCAGCAGCACTATTAAATTCAAATATATTAAAATGTTCATAGTATGTTAACATGCCAGTTCAACAGTAATGCTAACACGCCGCTAGATCGGTGAGCATAAAACCCAGGTGACAATAATATTCTAGACACATACCGGATGATCAAGCAGTTAAGGAGGAATTAGACACACACCACTTTTAGTTCCAAAAAAGCCCGATAGGGGGCGCCACAGAGTAGTAGGGATATACGGGAGCGGCTCTAAAACCATTTACGGGGACGGCGGAAAAAACCGCCGCTTGTTTAATGTTTAATGTCTTGTTTAATTAAAAAAAATATTAATTGCTGTTGGTCCGCTTTTTTTTGTTTTTTTTATTTTCCATTTTCCTATATGTACATTAACTGCTGGAAGCATTTCATTAGATTGAAGATTTCAGCAGGAACCCTTAACGTTTAAAGTTTTGCTTTTTACCACATCTTTTTAATCATTACTGTTCAAAATAAATCATAACGGAACACTTTAACTTTTTGTTTCAGCAGAATAATACCGGAAATACCCGCCAGAATCAATATATGTTCCTATTTAAAAAGCATTTATTTGTTGACATTTACATGAATTTAGACGATACAGTAGAAAAGGAACTATTATATCATCAAATTCTTCATTGCTTGCGAAGTGAAAGGTATCCAATAACAGAAATGGAAGCCATTATGTTAACTGCTCTTCAAGGACAACTGGAGCTTGGTGACTGTGGTGAAATACTAAATGATTACAGGGCGGTAGCTAGCCATTGCTTACCACCCCGATTTGTACCAAATATTCCACACGATGCCGTGGCTATGCATCACCAGAGTCTTAAAGGGATGTTACCAGTAGAAGCTAAGAAAGCGTTTCTCAATTTAATACAAAGTTGGCCTCTTCATCGTGCTACTATTTTTGATGTCATGGTAAGTAGATTTCGTCTAAATATAATTAACACTATCTAGTATTCTCATGTCGCGGAGTTTGTTATGAAGCTCCTAAGTAACAATCAGCCAACGTAATGTATAAAATCTAAAACTAAAATCGTTTGTTTTAAACACAAAATAATTGTACAAACATTTCTCCGTCCATGATTTTAAATTTGTGTAACATAATTTAATCAAAGATAAACAGTAAAATGTAAAAATGTAAGAGTGTAGCTTATCCAATTAGTGGAGATCAATTAAATCCTATAAGCTCAAAAACGAACGAAGGACCGAAAAGTAAAGCAAAAACGCATAAAGCCGCAATAACTCAGAAGATAATTAAAATAATGGAAAACTTAAAACATGGCTTGTTCACTTTGGCTAATAATGCTCAAATTTATGAATAACTAAGGCAAAAGAAAATGAAATTGTGTTACTACACAAATGTAGATGTTGCAAAAGTTAAACATACATAGAAATGTTATTGTTTTATAACTCCCATGATAATCATTATATTTTGCTTAAATTTTCAGAGCACAGCCACAAAAATATAATTATTTCTATTTGTATTTATATTTACTTTTAACCGAAAATCATGACTATATGTAGCTTAGTTATAAGTTTTTCATGGTTTTCGAGGGCGATAGTCAGCGTGGCCAAATTTAGTAAGCAACTTGATCAGCGTCAGGTAAGAATGTTGTCACCAAATTTGATAGCTCAAGCTAAATCGACTCAGTTCGTGATGCTGATCACGAATATATTTACTTTTTGGGGTCGGAGATGCCTCAATCTGTCTGTTACAGTACTTCTAAAACCTTAGTACGGGACCACTTTGATATCGCTAATTAAGGTCTTAAATTAACTTAATTAGGGTTACCTGTCATCCATATAAAATGGTGATTAGTGCATTACTCAGTGCATTACTCACTGATTGAGTGGTGTAAGGTCTCATGAGAAACTTGCGATCCCCCAACTCCCATTTTTCTTGCAACGATCTCACATGTGTACGCCAACGGAAGGATCGAAGCATATGCGATCCCGACCCCTCGATCCGTCTAAGACATTTTCCATGTAATTGCAATCATTGGTCATAAACTCCTATTGATTCGTTAAACTTGTCCATTAGCCTGTGGCGATCCCGTCGCGATTTTGGTGTGCTTTACGTTACTATTTTTTATAAACTCACCAAAATCAGAAGAAGTAAAACAACTCCCCCGATCTGATATTATACATTTAGGTCTCCTATATAGTAAGCTCGAAAGTAATCTGACAACGCACTTATCACCTCCTTTGTACTCGTCGTTTTTGTTGTATACAACCTAAAAAACTTTTTGAACGTATCCAAAACACCGAATATTTGTTTTTTCGATCTGCTATTATCCACCGGACCATAGTGGTCAATGTGAATAATCTTAAAAGGCTTCTTGCCTTTCGGTATTCTATGCAAGTGTCCGTCTCCCTTACCTACTTTCGGAGAATAAGCTATGCACTTTAAACAATTTTTAATATGTCCTAAAACTCTATCCTTCATGATTGGAAACCAGTAGCTTTTGCTAATGACATCTACCATTTTCTCCCTTCCAATATGACCCATTTCGGATTTGGTATTTGTATAACACATGTTCCACCATTCGATTCGGTATATAAAATAATAATTTTTTGTCTATAAATTTTTTAATAAATCTTTTTCTATAAATTTCCCCATTTCTCATTTCATATAACTTATGCTCACTTTTTTCTAAAATTTTCCTAATTTCTTGAACCTTTACATATTTTGACTGACAAATTACTAAATTCGTTTCTAACGTATTTGCCTCCACTGTCAATATGTTGTTGCATCTGCTTAACGCATCTACATGCTGCATTTGATTGCCTGATCTGTGACTTAATTCATAATCGAACTCTTGCAGCTCTAGAGCCCTTCTTGCTATTGTTGGATTTAATCTTATTGAGCGTTAAAGTTTGGGAATTGCCGTCTGTTACAATTCTAAACCGTTTGCCAAGTAAATATATTCTAAATCTTCTTAACGCGTAAATTATGGCTAAAGTTTCTAACTCAAAGCTATGATATTTTGCTTCCGTTGCCGTCGACCTCTTTGAGAAATAGCAAATAGGATGCAACTTGCTGTCTTCTTTTTTCTGAAGAAGCACAGCCTCGAACCCTAAAGCACTTGCATCACAGTGAAGCTCGACATCATCCCTGTAATCGTATATAGCCAGAACTGTCGCTTCCATTAATTTCGCTTTTAAATGCGAAAAACAACTTAATTCTTCTTCAAACTTAAACAAATAAGTCATACAAAGGTTTCGCTAATATCCCCTACTGTGAGATTTAAATCAATTTTTCGAAATCAGAAAACCTAAATACTTAACATTGTCTTGTAAAAATGTCTACTAACCTAATAAATACTTCTACTAACACTTCTAAATGCTCTTCTAAACTTTTGCTGGCAACTAAAATATCGTCCATATATATGATCACCTTGTTTTGTCTTATCATGTCCGAAAATATGTCATTAACGAATCTTTGAAATACCTGTGGAGCCGTTTTTAGACCCATAGGCATCCGCAAGAACTCAAATTGCAAACAACAACAAATGTCAGTTTCCGATATAATACATATTTATGCTTTCGAAAAGTAAAGACGTTTGCACATATATGAAAGAGAAAGAGAATAAAAAACAACAATAAATGCTGGTTTTAGATAGAAGCGAACAAAGAAGCGACAATTGCATGGAACCGAAGCTATACAAAAACGAGAAAGAAAGCTAACTTCGGTAAACCGAAGTTGGTATACCCTTGCAGTCTGCAATTGGATCATTGAAAATCGAACCATTTATGTAATGTTGAAAAAACATCGAATTTTGTACATTTTACATTTTACATGTAGAATTTTACATTTTCATATAAATCGACCGATCGCTTCTATGGCAGCTATATGATATAGTGGTCCGATTTCAATGAAATTAAAACCATAATTCTAGAACCATAAAAAACTGCTATATCTCAAAATTCATAGAAATACGTTGAAAAATAGAGAAGTTAAAATTTTTTTTACATTAATTTCGCCATCATTCCTATGGCAGCTATAGGATATAGTACTCCGATTTCGATCGTTCCGACATATATACTGCGTGCTAAAGAAATAAGACTATGCTAAAAATTTCAGCTCGATAGCTCAAAAACTGAGAGACTAGTTCGCGTATAAACCGACAGACGGACAGACGGACAGACAGACAGACGGACAGACAGACAGACGGACATGGCTAGATCGACTCGGCTGGTGATGCTGATCAAGAATATATATACTTTATGGGGTCGGAGATGCCTCCTTCACTGCGTTGCAAACATCTGGTCAAAATTATAATACCCTCTGCAAGGGTATAAAAAACCCAACTGTTAGTCAAGCGCTCGGGTAATGTACTTCAAAAATAATGCATATTTATACGTTCTTAGAGAAGCGAAAGCTGAACTTAATATTTATTTTATAACTCATTTCTTCGCTTCTAATACGTTATACCAACAAAAGAACAGTTTTTATTGCATACATCTAATATGTATTATATCACAGTTCTGGCAATTTTTGAGCTAGAATTGGCGGAATATAGAACCGTTGCAGATGCGTTCTGTTGTACAACCCGTTCTACAAGGTCCGACTGGGATATCACATATGGTATATGCCATATGGTACAAATTCATACATGCATACGTACATCATACAAAATGTACTGAGACGTAGATTGAACACATCTTTCGATCTTTCAAATATATCGGCCCGTTCAAAATTATAGCAATTGGATTTTTACTTTCAATTTTTAAAATAAAAAACTGATAAAAACACTTATATTCGATTTTTTAAAATAAAAATTACAAATAAGAGTGATGATACAACTTTTATATACAATTTTTATAATAATAATTATTATTAACCTTTTTATTAAAAATCAAAAATAACAGTTAATTTGCAATTATTATTTTTTTATAAAAAAATAACTCTTATTTTACAACTTGTATTACATAAATTATAACTGTTACGATCCCTAATTTTATGTTTTGTCCATACAAAAAATTCACATTCAGCAATGATCATTTTCTAGCCTTTAAGGCCATTGCTAAGGAATATCTATGCGTCCCAGCATCGTCCTGTGCCTTAGAAAGAACCTTTAGTAAGGCAGGACAGAAAATATCGGACCAAAGATGCACGCTTAATTCAAATAATGTAGACCAATTGTTATTTATCAATAAGAGCTTAAATATTTTAAAAATCTGATCTCATAATACAGTTTTTTAGGCTTTTAATTTAAATTTTTTTTTTGTAAACCATCGATAGTATTCGATTGTTTTTCTAAAATCATCGAAAACCATCGATGTTCCCGCTATGAATTTGTAACGAGCTGATTTTCTCTGTTTAGCTCGCAACTAATGTGTGCGGCTAGCTTAGCAGGTTGTTTATTATACTTCAATAGGTTTCTCGTATCTCAAGTCTCGCTGCTGCGTCCTGATCCTCTACGGTTGCGGCTGCACTCCTTCCTCGCTGATCGTCGGTCGTCTTGCCGCCGAAGCTAGCAGGGTGTATCGCCTTGCAGGTTGGACTTTCGCTCCACCTTATCGCCACTGCCACTCCGATCGCCCACTTCGCGACCTCACAACAAAGCTAGCAGAGTGTATCGCCCAGCCTAAGCCTAGGCACTCCCAATGCCCGCTTTGCAGCTTCAAGCACAGAGCTAGCAGGATGTATCGCCCGGCTTACGCCTAGCCACCCTTATCGCCTGGTCTGCGCCTTGGCCTGGGATGTCGTCGACACGGTGTATCGCCAAGCCTAAGCCTAGCCACACGCGCAACTCCCACAGTTTGACTCCCTCGACCTTTGCTTTGCATGGCTGGTCCTTGCCGCAGGATCCAACCTTTCCCCATCTTGTGTTCCTTATTCTTTGTTATTTTCTCTTGACTCAGACAATCACGTTTTGGGCGCCAGATGTAACGAGCTGATTTTCTCGGTTTGGCTCGCAAGTTTGTGTGCTCGCGAGTTTGTGTGCTCGTCCCACCAAATTTGTATTGTGTGATTGCCCGCCCAGAGAGAATGCTTTGGGTTAATATATTGTTCAGGTTGTTTATTATACTTCAGTAGGTTTCTTGTATCTCAAGTCTCGCTGCTGCGTCCTGATCCTCCACGGTTGCGGCTGCACTCCTTCCTCACAGATCGTTCGGTCATCTTGCCGGCGAAGCTAGCAGTGTGTATCGCCTGGCAGGTCGGACTTTTGCCCCACCCACCACCTAGCAGGATGTATCGCCCGGCCTACGCCTAGCCACCCTTATCGCCTGCTCTGCACCTTGACCTAGGATTTCGTCGACACGGTGTATCACCCGGCCTAAGCCTAGCCATCGTACTCCTCCTTTTTGATGTTCTTGATCCAACCTTTTCCCATCTTGTGTTCCGTATTCTTTGTTATTTTCTCTTGACTCAGACAATCAAGTTTTGGGCGCCAAATGTAACGAGCTGATTTTCTCGGTTTGGCTCGCAACTAATGTGTGCTGCTAGCTCAGTAGAGTTTGTGTGCTCGTCCCACCAAAATTGTATTGTGTGATTGCCTGCTCTGCGCCTTGACCTAGGAATTCGTCGACACGGTGTATCGCCCGGCCTAAGCCTAGCCACGCGCGCAACTCCCACAGTTTGACGCCCTCGATCGTCGCTTTCCTCGGCTGGTCCTTGCCGCAGGATCTCGCTGTTCCTCGACTTGTTGCTTGCCTCTGGACTCCTTGAATCTCCTTGACTCCTTGATCGTCCTCACACGCAATGGATCTCAGCGGTGAAGTCTCTGTTGGGAAGGCTTGCCACTTCAAGCTCCGAACTTCTTGACTTTGCTTCTCGATCTTTCGCGGACTCGGTTTAACTTTGACTGGTTCCGTTGATGCACTCGGTTGGATTCTCGCACTCGTACTAGTTGCCGTGCGCCAGCGTCCTCCGCCTTTTATAGGCTCCGCCAGTCCCGTTGCTCCTGCCGGCGTCGGTCACGCCACCCGGTCCAAAGTCCGGTGAATGTCGCGTGATCGGGTCCAAAGTCCGGACCGTCCCGTTATTCCTCACGGCGTCTCCTCCTTGACGGCCAAAGTCCAACGCCGCCGATCTTGCCACCGAGTCCAAGGTCCGCCTGAGTTTCGCTATATTAGCGGCGTCTCCTTTTTGGCGGCCACCTGCCTCGGCACTGCCCGTCTGTTACTAGGCAGCTTTACCCGGACTGCCTTCCCCATCCTCTTGCCCCGCTTGTTTGACTGGCGGCTGCTGCCCTTGGCAGTGCATCCCCTGCACACTGATTTGTGGGGAGTTTAAATTACAACTCCTCACAAGGCTTTTAAGGGGGTCATCTAAGTAGAATTGTTTGAAAATCTAAAAAAATGTATTTGTTTAAATGTACCATGTATACCGTGTACATGTTTCTTAAATGTACCACATAATTCGAACAGATCTTAACGGATCGATCTGAAATTTCTTCAGTCGATATACGTATGGCTATCAATTCACGTAGTATTCTTTTTTGATATATTGTTTTTATACCCTTGCAGAGGGTATTATAATTTTGCCATGATATTTGCAACGCAGTGAAGAAGGCATCTCCGACCCCATAAAGTATATATATTATTGATCAGCATCACCAGCCGATCTAGCCATGTCCGTCTGTCTGTCTGTCTGTCTGTCTGTCTGTCTGTCTGTCTGTCTGTCCGTCTGTCGGTTTCTACGGGAACTAGTCTCTCAGTTTTTTAGCTATCGAGCTGAAATGTTCAGCATAGTCTTATTTCTTTAGCACGCAGTATATATGTCGGAACGGAAATCGGACTACTATATCCTATAGCTGCCATAGAAATGATGGCGAAATTAATGTAAAACAAATTGTAATTTCTCTGTTTTTAATCGTATTTCTATAAATTTTAAGATATAGCCGTTTTTTATGGTTTTAGAATTACGGTTTTAATTTCATTAAGATCGGACCATTATATCATATAGCTGCCATAGAAGCGATCGGTCGATTTATATGAAAATGTAAAATTCTACATGTAAAATGTAAAATTCGATATGTTTTCAACATTAGTAAAATGGTTCGATTTTCAATGATCCAATTGCAGACTGCAAGGGTATACCAACTTCGGTTTACCGAAGTTAGCTTTCTTTCTCGTTTTTTTAAACATGAAAAATTTTTTTTTTTTGATTTATTGACAAAGTTTCAAATCAATCGGTTAAGATTTGTTCCAGTTATGTGTCCGGCCACGAAAAAAACGGGCCTACGGAGAAATGCTGCACGTCCGCCATTTTGTTTTTGATACAAAAATCAAGCACAATGCTGCACGTCCGCCATTTTGTTTTTGATACAAAAATCAAGCACAATTTTTAGTAAATATCTTACTTTATAATACATAATTTGCATATTTTCGATTTTCTCTTCCTTGCGGATTCCGCAAGGTGCTCCTTTAGGACTCCCTGTGCGTAGCTCAAACCCTCCTAGGGAGGCTCCGAAAAGTGTCCCAAAGGAGCATGATTGCGGGAGAAAAAAGCTTTTTCAATTTATATAAAATCAGTGCTCCTTTAGGAGTCTCAGATGGAGTGTTTTAGGAGTCCCAAAATGCTCCTGTAGATAAACCGCAAGGACTCCGTGCGGACTCCTCTAATAGATTATGGATTTTTTTAAATTTAAAAATCCGATTTTTAAATCGTAACTTGAGTGTATACATATGTACACAGGGTATTTTACTTCAATCGACACTGCTATGTAAGATAATACAAGGTGAGTTCCAAAGTAAACACGACTTTTTTAATCTAGCGCTCTCTAGTGGCGCCATCTATATGTCAACTGGTGCGTTAGAATCTGCTATCGTTTATCGACTTCCAGTAAAAATTTCATGACATTTCATCTATTGGAAGTGAGGTTATTGCGTTTTAAGTGTCAGTATGATTTTGTCATCGGTGCGAAAATGAGCTTCGAACTAAGAGCCAACATTAAATTTTGTTTTAAAATTGGTAAAACTTTTACCGAAACGTTTCAATTGATGAAACAAGTTTATGGCGATGATTGCCTATCCCGTAGCAGAGTGCACGAGTGGTTTCAACGTTTTCAAAGTGGTCGTGAGGACATAAATGACGACGAGCCGAAAACCAAAAAATCGCGCCTGGAGAAGTCGAAAGTGAAGACAATGCTGCTTTGTTTTTATGATTCCAAGGGTATTGTCCACAAAGAATTTGTTCCACCCGGCCAAAACGTTAATGCGGTATTCTACCTTGGAGTTTTGAAGCGTTTGGTGCGCCGTATTCGACGTGTTCGGCCCGAATATCGCGAAGATGGAAGTTGGCGTTTGTTGCACGATAATGCGCCGTCTCATCGATCGACGTTTGTGTCCGACTATTTGACCAAAAATCACATTTTAACCATCAACCACTCCCCGTATTCACCTGATATGGCACCGTGCGACTTCTACCTTTTCGGAAAAATGCATTTGCCGATGAAAGGAAAGCGTTATGCAGACGTAGAGGCCATTCAAAAGGCTTGCACCGGCATACTGGCGGCCATACCGGGCAACGAGCTAAAACACTCGTTCGACATGCTTTTGGACCGTGCAAAACGCTGTATTAAAGCAGAAGGAGACTACTTTGAATAAAATAAATTGATTTTGCCGAAAAAACTTTTTTTTTTTTTTTTTTTTAAGTCCTGTTTACTTTGGAACTCACCTTGTATGTTAGTGTTAAATGGATGTAAGTATTATAAATATTTTTTAAAGCAACACGCGACCTTCAGATTCAAAGTCGAGCACACTAAGCAAAATGCGCAAGAGGGCTGGCAAATCAAATAGGGCTTAAGATACATACAATACCTAAATAATACAATCCCTACCCATTATGATTTTTTTTTTTTTTTTTTTTTTTTTTTTTTTTTTTTTTATTGGGTTATATTTCCCTATCCTATATTTTAAAATTTATTTTTTTATTTTTTTTTTTTTTTTTTTTTTTTTTTATACTTTGCTGTTATTTATTGAATCTTCTCTATTTAGAGACTAACAATAAGTGTGTCAAATCTTATATTAATAACCTAACTAACAGTAATATGACTGGTACAGAGTTGTATGGCCCTGACAATTATTGCTGGGTTGGAAGGTCGTTTCGTTGTAGGCGGGTTCTGCTGGAAGCCCGAGTCAAGCCTCTTGCCAGATGATTAGGGTGCACAGTAAGTTTTTTATTATAGGTCGCCTTTTGCTTGTCTATTTCATCTTTTACTGCAAGAATGCCGATATCCCTATGGATGTTTTGGTTGCGAATATACCATGGTGCCCCAGTGATAGTTCTCAGGATTTTTGATTGCGCGCGCTGTATGATGTCTATATTGCTGCTGCTCGCGTTTCCCCACAGCTGGGAGCCATATGTCCAGATAGGCTTTAGCGTGGAGTTGTAGAGCAGGACCTTGTAGTCCAGACGCAGTGGCGATCGGGCGTTTAAAATCCAGTGGAGGCTGCTAGCTTTTAGTTTTAGATGTAGTTTCTTGCATTCGATGTGTCTTCGCCAGGTTAGTCGTCTGTCGAGGTGGACGCCGAGATACGTTACTTCGTTGAATTGGGGAATCTGCGTACTATTCAAGGATACTGGGGAGCATGTTTGCCTGTTAAGAGTAAAAGTTATGTGTTTACATTTTTGTTCGTTTATTTTAATACGCCAGTCAGATAGCCACTTCTCAACTACCATGAGGTGACTTGCTAGTTGGGTTGTTGCTCGGTTTGGGCACTTCGAGCGACTTAGGATCGCAGTGTCGTCAGCGAACGTGGATGTTGTTAGCCGCTCGTTCGTAGGTATATCCGCTGTATAAAGGACGAACAGGGTGGGCCCCAGTGCGCTGCCTTGTGGAACTCCGGCTTCGATAGTGTACTCGTCAGATGTTGTTGCGTTGCACCTTACTGCAAAGACTCTGTTGTAAAGATACGATTCAAGTAGCTTATGAGTGTATGTAGGCAAGTGTGTTTTGATTTTATGCATGAGGCCATTTAACCAGACTCTATCGAAAGCTTGAGATACATCGAGAAATACTGCGCTGCAGTATTCCCGATGCTCGAAGGCTGTGCGTATCTCTGATGTTATTCTGTTGACTTGTTCGATCGTGCCATGGTTTCGACGGAAGCCAAATTGATGAGCTGGGATAACATTGTGTGCTTCCAGGTATGGTATTATGTGTTTTAGAAGGCATTTCTCGAACAGTTTGGACAGACACGATAATAAACTTATTGGTCTGTAGGATGACGGGATTGTGTGGTCTTTTCCTGGTTTCGGTATCATTATGATGATAGATTTTTTCCATTTCCTTGGGTAGTAGCCAAGGCATATAATCCCATTGAAGATTTTGCAAATGACTTCAATAGCTGAGTTTGGAAGTTCAATTATCATTTTTGGAGTTATTAAGTCACCGCCCGGAGCCTTTTTTGGTTTCAGTTCCCCAATGACTTTTGCGATCTCATTCGGCTGAAACAATGTTGGTAAAGACATAGTATTAGTTTCTGGTTTGTGGTAGGACAAATGGACTAGTGGCCTGGTTGGGCTGGAAGACGCTTCGGAGATGTGAAGCAAATGTTTCGGCTCTATCTTCGTCGCTGCGGGCCCAGCAACCTGAAGAGTTTCTTATCGGGGTAACGGTTTCAATTGGAGAGCTTAGATTTGGGTGAGCCCTCCACAAAGGATGCTTTGTACTGGTTGGCGTAAGTTTTTCGATGTACCGTAGTTGTGCCTTTTCAGCGTCTTGTTTCAGAGCTCGGTTTAGTAAGCGAGTGACTTGCTTAAGACGTTGTTTTGAAGATGGCGATCTGTTGCTTTGCCAAGCACGTCGCAGACTCCTTTTTCCAGGACAAGCTGTTCAATTTGTTGATTAGTTTTGAATTTGTTGGGTTGTACGTCCTTCCCTTGTGGTGTTGAGATAGTGGCTGCTGCAGTGAGTACGTCCTCAAGAGCATCAGTAGAGCAGTCGATATCCGCTTCGATGTTGAGCTGCGGGGTTAGTTCAATGTGGGAACTTACATATTTCTTATATTTAAGCCAGTTAGTTCTGTGCGACGTCAGCCTTTGGGGTTGATCTGTAGTTTCTGGGCTTTGAAGAAGAGTTATTAGTACTGGCGAATGGTCTGATGAAAGATCCGAAAGCGTTTTGGTACATATAATGTTGCGTGAGATATTTTTTGTCACCGCAAAGTCTATTAAGTCTGGTATCTTTCTGGGGTCTGCTGGCCAATATGTGGGGCTACCAGGGGAAACATAGTCCAATTTGTTTCTCAAGTTTATGATTGCATTATATAATTGCCTTCCTTTGGGAGTCACGAGACGCGATCCCCAGTGCGTATGCTTGGCATTATAGTCTCCTGCAGCTATGAAGCGATCTCCAAGTGAGTTGTAAAAATCCATGAATTGTCCTTCCGAGATTGTAAAGCGAGGCGGGCAGTAGACAGCGGCTATGGAAAGGTTGCCGTTACCTGACTGCAGTTTAATAGACGTAGCCTGCAAGTAATTAGTTGAATACCTTTGGTGAAAGTGGTGCTTTATGCGTTCTCTGACTAGGACGCCGGTTCCGCCGTGGGCTTTACCATCTGGATGATCTGTGCGGTAGAAGGCGTAACCTCTTATTTGGAAGTTGTATTTGCTTGTGAGGTGCGTCTCTCCAAGCAGCATAACGTCGATATGATTTTCATTCAGGAACTGTGTTATTTCAAGTTTATGCCGTGAAACGCCATTGGCGTTCCACATAATTATTCTTAGACTAGACATCAGTTATTTGGACTGCTGAGCTACAAGCAACTGTATCACCATGTTCTGGTTTTGAACAAGTGTTTGCATGGTGGTTTTCATGAAGGACATTAATTCTGTTAGACTTTGTTGCATGGTAAGCATCATAGCTTCCATTGTGCTTTGTGGCTGTCCTGGGGCTTTCTGAGCATTTTCTAGATTAGACTGGACGGGGTTCTCCATACCTGTTCGGAGGGCATCAGCGTAGGAGAAGCCCTTCTGGGTATTTAGCGGACCAAATGAGGATCTTGCGGCCTTGGCAAAGAATACTTCCGGCGTCGTTTGTGATCTAGTGTACACGTTTCGTGTATTCTGATTGCGCGTTGCCGTCACTCTTCTCATGCGACTCTTCAACTCCTTGTAGACCACACAGCCCCTGTAGTTTGCGGTATGGTTTCCTCCGCAGTTCCCACATTTCTTCTTGTGGGGGTCTTCCTTGTTAGCAGGGCAGTTAGCGGAATTGTGAAAGTCTCCGCAAACTACACAGACTGATCGAAGTGTGCAGTATGTCCTGGTGTGTCCATACTCCTGGCAGTTTGTGCATTGCACTGGGCCGTTTCTTTTATGTGGCTCTTCCACCGTAATTCTTCGGTGCAAGAGGAATTGCAAGTTGTAAATGGGGTGGACTTCGTTTTTCTTCAAGGCTCTGCTGTCTGGCTCCAGCTCGACCTTGAAGAGTGGTTGCGGTTGTCTGTTTTTATTTATGATGTTGCTGACGTTCTTTGCATAAAAACCCTTTTCTTTAAGGGCATCTATAATTTCGTTTTGGGTTACATCGGGCTCGATTCCTTTTAGTACCACTTGCAGGCCCTTGCTGCTTTTTAATTGGTACGTGTAATAATTTTTTTGATTCGTCCAGGTATTTCGACACAGCTCGGAAGTGTTCTTCCGATTTCGTTTGCACTTTGGTTTCGTGAATATTCCCTTTAGTAAGAGGAACTACATGAAAATTTCCGTCCCCGACCAGCGCAACAATTTTGTTGACCAGGGCGTTCGAGCTTTTCTCCCTTATGTAGATTGGTGGGGGCTTTGATTTCTTTTGGGTCTCTTGACCCATTTCCAGTAAATCATCCGCTAAAAAGGCAAATCTGTTGCTGTTAGATCTCCTGGGTTGATCATTTTCTCCTTGGACACGGTTTATCTTTGTCTTGTTACCGACCGCGCTGTTCTGCGGGCTAAGCTTACGCTTGATTTCGATGTAGCGATCCATGCCGGTCTGTATGGCCGGGGCCGCCTGTTGAATATTGCCGATTTTGGCTTTGGAGCTTGCAGTTCTTGTTGTTATTGTATTTGGCGCTGCAGTTGACGACATCGCAGTCGTTTCCGCGATATTGGTCGTTGCTGTAGTTGTGGCTGTTGCTTTTCCCGCCGTTACTGTAGTTGTTGCTGTTGCTTTTGCTGCAGTTGCAGAAATTTTGTCACAGCTTGTTGTTGGGGTTTTACACTGAGAACTCCATGATGTAGGTGTAGGAGTGGGTAGAGCGGGTGAGCAAGAACGTGCTCTTTGGCTATCGACCGCCAGACGGTTGCTCTTTGTCGCCGTTTCGTTGCTGTCGCGAGTTGAGAAATACGAGAAATAACCGTTACTTGGGCTCACGGAGCTTCTACGCTCTTTCTTTTGTTCGTCGCTCATTGAGCTATTTCGCGTGGCACTTATTATTTTATAAAATAATTATGCACTTGTTTTAATCATATCACTAGTTTTGAGTCGAAAACTATATATTTTTCTGATTTAGCGTCTTTTCGCTTATCTTGGAATTCCAGTATTATATACTTTATTTTATTTTTTTTGTCTTAAAATCATCCACTTTCTATAACTTTTTCCCGGAGCTCACGCGAAACACGTCCGCTCTCTACGGCTTGCACTTGTCAGCTATTTTTTGAGCCCCTTTTCGCTCCTACTTCGGAGCGCTCCGAGAATGGTTGGCTGGGAGCTGTCGGCACCCAGACACACACAGTTTTTTAGTGCGTATGTATGCGAGGCTAACAGACCCGAAAGATACTAACAGACCCGAAAGATACTAACAGACCCGAACGATTTGCTTCTCTGCTGCTGCGGGAACCGAGTAATTGTGTACAGGCTGCTCGGTAGCTTCTCTGCCGCAGCGACACCAAAAAATACATTCGAATTTGTATTTTATTTTTGTATTTATTTTTTAAAGCAATGAACTGCTCATTAATATAAGATAATACATATGTATAATTATACTTCTATATTTACCGGAATTTTGTATAGGCTTGGATAGGAAATCAATGACGTTACGGGAATTCGTTTCGTCGGAACACTCAAAGGATATTAAGTTGTACAGGTCATTATAGTTATCACAAAGCACGCGGAATGCGGCATTACGGGAGTAGTCTGTACACCGGCAGTGATAACGGGCGAAAGAGAAGGTCTCCTGAGCACATTCCAGTGGATAGAATTTAGGAGCGCTGTGGAGTCGATAGCTCCATTGATCAGTTTTTGTAGGAAGATGACTCCGTAACAGGTCCGACGATCCACAAGTGTGGGTAGGTTTAGGAGTCGTAGCCTGTCTCTTTACGGGGGCAAGCAGCGTTCCGCCTCCCAGTTTAATACTCTTAAGGCAGACAGGAAAAACTGTTTCTGGACGGATTCGATCCTATCCTGGAGAGACCCAGCTGTTGGTGACCAGATAATGGAGGAGTATTCCAGTGTAGGACGCACTAGGGAAACGTAAAGGAGCTTTGTGGTGTAGAAATCGTCAAATTCTTTGGACCACCGTTTAATAAAAGATAATAAGCTCTTAGCTTTATTGGATATAGTGCAGATGGGACTATGAGATTTTACGGTCAGACTCCAAGATCTTGGACCGAATCAAGTGCTATATCAGCAATAGAATATGTGTTTTCATTATGCCTGGATCGATAAAATGTCATGGACTTACATTTATCAGGATTAAGCAGTAGCATGTTGACCTGATACCAGGTTTTTTTTTTTTTTTAAAGGTCAGCTTGCAATCCTGTTTTTACATAACGCTTATAAAGTCTGGACTTTATATTTTTAAAATGTGATAGGTGAAGAGAATGCCATGGAGGGCTGATAGACGATTTAACAATGGATTTAGGCACCAAACTGTTCAACAGCGGATATAGGATATTATAAAATGTGGATGATGCTGTACATCATCAAGCTGCAGATAGTTAAGGCTTGACCAATAAATTATTGATAAGGAATTGGATAACTATGTATAGTTTGCTTTACATAAACAAAGTCTAGGCAAAGGAGCGCTATTAATAAGAGGTGGCTGAAAAATTCCGTTAATGATAAGCTGTACAGTCGGATGATGTTGATCTGATGTGTGTGATGTGTGATGATTGCATCGCAGAGGTCAGACACAAATATAAGAAAAGTTTCTCGTTTTGGTTGGATATAGAATTAACCTGATTGAGGACTAAATCAAGCAGACCGTCAACAAAATCATTCTGAATGCTAGGAGGGATAAATCAAGCAGACCGGCAACAAAATCATTCTGAACGCTAGGAGCTTGGGCGAACGATTCTGCACAAGGTGTCCAGGATAGGAGCGGAAGATTAAAATCACCCAAAATAATTAGTGGTCCACATCACCAATGAATAAGAATATATTTCGGATGGAGATAAAGTGCATTAAATATATGGAAGCATCACATCCTGGTGGAATGTAGAAGCATGTAACAAATAGGTTACAGTTTGGAAATTATATTTTAATGGATATGAACACAATGGAGTCGGCATCGGAGTTGCTCAGCACTTGGGAAGTTAGGCTAGACTTTACAGCGATTAGTACACAACTGCCTCGTCGAGGAAATATTTATTATACTGTATTTCATTATCAGATACCGTATGATAAAGCCATGTTTCAGTAAAGACTATAACACTGAAGTCAAAGCCAGCACTACCAGTGGGCAGTCTAGTGAGCTTTATGAGCAGGCCACGAACATTTTGATAATTCATTTTGAATTGTAGTTTTCTGGCGGACTTAAAGCCGTAAGACCGTGAGGTGGTAGGAGCCACGGTTACATTAGTACGCTTGGAATATTCGTGGACTTTCGTATGCTTAGGCCAAATATCGGAATTCATAAGGCCCTGGAAGAGTGTGCCAGACACTAGGATTTTAAAGGAAGAAATTCTTCGTTTATGTTTAAAATGGAATTTGACAACTTCAGATTCATCCAGATTGGATTCGGGAAAATTTAAAGAGATTTGAAGCCTTATATCCATTACTGTTGCAAAGGGCATAAGCCTGGATACCAATATGGATTTTTTTGGCGCTATAGGCATCAGCGCCCGAGGAACGGTGGGAGCCACACCCATAAGAGTTGCTTGGCCTAGGCGGTGGAACTGACAATAATGATGGTCCAGGAGTAGGTAAAGGAATGAAGGCAGTATTCACATTCGCAGTTGATGATGATGCCACCGGATTCGAGGCTACAGCAGTTCTCGCAGCCGGTGACGCCGTGGTTGGATCAGCCGATGTAGGATGGGACTTCCTTACAATCGCTTCGAAGGCGACGGTCGTGTTTTTTTTGCTCGGTCCTACGATTATTTTGATTCGCCTGTAAAGAGTCATTTAAAATTGTTGTCTTTGATTTTACTGTAATCAGCCGGGAACGTTTCTATATTTACGTTACCATTGGACCGCGGAAAGTTTCTACCTTGCCAGTTTATAATAATTTATAAATTTGCATATACTGACCTCATACAAAAGACCGCCAAGTGTTTTGTTTTTGGACATCCTCGGTGTTGTTGTTTACACTTCGACCCCGTTACACCGCGCTTGCTGCTCTTTTTCTCCTGTTACACCTCTCTCTGGATCGCCGTACTGACGCTGCTGCGCTCTCCTGGACTGCTCTCTCGAATATTCAGCTGTTGCTGTAACGCTCTCTCTGAAGCTGTACTTTCGCTCGCCGTTCTTCAACTGCGCGGGATTTGATTGCTCCCAATCTGACAGCTCTCCCAAAGTTGTCTGCTCAGAACCTACTCTCGCTGGATCGTCGCACTGACGCTGCCTATGCACGGTTTTGGACCGCTCTCTTGGACTCTCCCGAACTACTCTGCAATTGCTGTTGTTGCTGCTCCTGCTTTTGCCGATCTTCAACCTGCGCTGGATTTGCCAGGTCTTTTTTTAACTGCTCTCCCAATCTGTCAGCTTTGAACTTACTCTCAGCTAGACCGCCTGTGGCTACTGCACTTGCTCTGCTTAAAGATCAGCTATTCACCACTCTCTTTTGTGCGCTCTCTTAACTTAGTGGTTTGCATATAAACACTGGACATAATGAGTATAATCTGCACCGCAAGGAAATGTGAATTTAGCGGAGTTATTACTGCTGAATCGTATCTCACTTGCTGGCTGTGCGATAACCGTTCCCACCTAAAATGTGCTGGCATTGGTCATTATGGCCGAATCAGTGATCTTCTGGGAAAAAATATTGGATTGACCTGGTCTTGTCTAGCCTGTCGTGAAATAGAGGGCGAAATGCGCACGTTTATGAAGCAAACTCGTAATGGTTTTCTGGAGGTTCAAAAGCAATTTAGCTCCCTCAACGACCAATATCTGAATCTGGAGTCCCTGTTTCTTGGCCTTAAACTTCTCAGCGAATCACCGAGACGTAAAATTGCAAATACCAACCACCTGCAAGTAAATCTGTGCACTACTCCTGCCTCCCACCTGCCAGTAAGGGACGCTGCTATCTCACCAGCCGTCTCATTCTCTGAGTCGATTGACCCAGGGCCCAATTCGACCTCAGATTTTCCTGATCCTGGCCTACCCGATGGAGTATCTGTTGCTCATCACTCCTCGGCGACGGAAAATACTCTAGCTGCTCGTCCGTCCGGAATGATCATTGATCTCCTGCCGACTGCTAATTCTGTTCCTATCGCTCCGGCTAGTAATCCGACTCCTGGAATGGTTACTGATCAACTGCTGACTGCTGATCCTGTTGCTGCTCCTGCTTCTCATCCGATAATTGCTGCCGCTGCTGGTAATGATCTGATTCCTGTTGCTGCTGCTGTTAGCCATCCGATTCCTGTTGCTGCTGCTGTTAGTCATCCGATTCCTGTTGCTGCTGCTGTTAGTCATCCAATTCCTGTTGCTGCTGCTGTTAGTCATCCGATTCCTGTTGCTGCTACGATGTCCAACACTGCTGCCAGTACCTCCGGTCCCAAGCCACTGATGGGCGTGGCCCCCCCATCCCGTTCCTCAGGACTATTGCTCAGAGCCGTGGTTCCTCGCAAAACCATTTTTGTCTCTCGGCTCATGCCGGAAGCCACGAAGGATGATATTAAGAATCACGTTTGCTCCAAACTTGGAGTTTCTCCGAATGACAACATAGTCACTAAATTTAATTTTAAACATAAGCGTAGTATATCGTCATTTAAAATTATTCTTCCGGATTCCTTTTTGACTAAAGCTCTTGACCCAAATATTTGGCCTGAACACACGATACTTCATGAATTCCTTTATAAGAACTCTAATCAGAATCCCAGCATTAATACTCCAAAAATCTAAATCATATTTTTTGCGTCCATTATCAAAATGTACGTAGTATTCTAGGTAAACTAGCTCAAATTTATTCTAATAGTGCCTCGTTTGATTTTGATGCTATCGCCTTTTCAGAAACGTGGCTAAATTCTTCAGTTTTGGATCAGGAAATTTTAGTTATTAAACTCTCACATAATGACCTTCAACATGACCTTAATTCTCTTCTCAGTTGGTGTTCGATAAATCTTCTATTTCTTAACTACTCTAAATGTAAGCTCATGACCTTTTATCGCTATTCTCCTCATCTTGTCTCCTACACCTTGGGGAATCATTCACTTGATCGGATAGAATCATCGAATGACCTAGGAGTTCTTTTCGATCACAAATTAAGTTTTAAGAGCCACATTACTGTCATGGTAAATAAAGCTAAAGGTGTCTTAGCATTTATCAAGCGATGGTCCAAAGAATTTAATGACCCTTATACTACAAAGACTCTCTATGTATCCTTAGTCCGTCCGAAAAAGCGAAAAACGCAGTGGATCCGACCACTGGACTTAACAGCTTCGGGGACTATAGGTCACTCTCTGACACAGTTAAGTTGGGAATCGAAGCAATAGGAAGGCACTTTATCCTTTTTGGAGATTCGGGCAGCATCCTTAGATTTTTAAAGTTCGATTCCATCGATGCGAACTGCAGACTTACGTCGCGGAATCCCGTGGAAAGCGACTGGAACTCCAAATAGGTTTGCCTCATAAACATCTTAAGCAGTTTTTACATTGCTCCGAAGCTTGCTACGACAGCCTTCAAGAATCCCGAACAAACACGTAGCTCTTACAGTGTACGTGTGCCGACAGCGCGGTCCAAAATGTTTTCCTATGAACAGTGTATAGGACGCTGCCGACGTCACTCTTAAAAAATTGTCTATGAACATAATTGTCTGTCTAAATATCTAGTGTAGAAGTGGCGCCACCGCCATGCGCAATGTCAGCTATCTCTAGAGAACAATCGATGGAAACATCGGTAGTATCGATGGTCTTAAACCATCGTGAAATTCGGTTGTATTTCTCTCTATCGATGGTTTTTATAGCCTTGCAGAGGGCATTATAATTTTGGCCAGATGTTAAAGTATATATAAAGTATATATATTCTTGATCAGGATCAACCAATGATAACGAAATGAATGTACAAAAAATGTTAGCTCCTCTGTTTTTTAACGTATTTCTATAAATTGGATCCATTTTCCATTTTGCAGACTGCAAGGGTATACAAACTTCGGTTTACCGAAATTAGTTTTCGTTCTTGTTTTTTTTTTGTCCATCATTCTATGTTTTGTCTATCAGAAAAAATTCACCTTCAGATGAGGAAAGATGATTTTCTAGCCTTTAAGGCCATTGCTAAGGAATATCTGTGCATCCCAGGACCGCCCTGTGCCTCAGAAAGAACCTTTAGGAAGGCAGGACAGATAAGATCGGACCGAAGATGTGCGCTTAATTCAAATAATTTAGGACCAATTGTTATTTCTTAATAAGAACTTAAATATTTTAAAAATCTGATCTCAAAATACAATTTTTTCGTTTTTTTTGTTTTTTTTTTTATTAATTATTTATTTATTTATTTTTTTTAAACCATCGATAGTATTCGATTGTTTTTCTAAAACCATCAAAAACCATCGATGGTCCCACTATCGATTGTTCTCCAACTCTATTTTCAATCGCTATATTTTGCGTTGTTTGCAAGGCCGTTGTTGCATCAGTCAGCATGTCGTTAAGATCAACATTCTCTCCATATTTCGATCCAAACTTTATACAAAATATTGTAATCATTCTGAAACCAACACCATTGATGGCTGAAAAATGTTGGCAATCTTCAGTAACACATGCTACGCAGGCGTCAATAACAGCTTTCTTTTCTTCTAGCGTCACTACATATAAACAATTTTAGAGGTGGGATGAGCTGCGCTTTATAACTCTATTTTAAAATTAGAATTCACTAAAAATTTATATTTTTGTTAGGGTTAGAACTTACACAGGATTTTAGGGACATCTCTGTCTATTTCTGCAGTCCACGCTCACAAACACATATTTCAAACTATTATGCGTGGGACTGCATTTAAAAAGTAGCGCATAAATTATTTTATTTTAAGCGTTTAGTTTAAGTTTAATGTTTTTTGAATACATCCCGGTTAAAAAAAAGTTATTTTAACGACATTTTAAAAAAGTGGGTTTTGGTCAAATAAAGTGGTCGTTCAGCCCTTAGTGCAGTGGGGTAACAGAGGCCAAAATGGCGATCAAATCAACTAAACGTGATAGAAGAGCCATAGTATTTTATTCTTCTTCTTGCACTTCTAAAAATAAAACATAGTTACAAACAAACAAACAAATTTTAACTTTAAAAAAGTCACAATTTTTTGTTTTTAATTATGTAATTGTATTATTTTAAAATATATTCTCTAAAAATAAGGTGGCAATTAGTAGTTTTATCCAATTTCTAATATACAAAATTTACATTTTAAAAATTAATAGAAAAAAATTTAATTTTATAATACATTTTTAAAAAGGTTTTAATCAAATAAAATGTACAGAGAGCTTAACACTTGGTAAATTATTATAATATGTTTGTATGTATCTGAATTAGTGTATCTGCATATTCTTATTTTCACAAGCAATTTAGTTTTCACAAAACGTAGAATAATCGAGAAGATTCTCAATTTCGATATTTTAATATCGATATATGGCAGTGCGATAACTACAGATTTTGCTATTCAAATAATATCTTAAAGTTTGAAGTAAGTATTTACCGGATTTTGCCTGACTGTTAACCTCTTTTGTGTATTAATAACTTAACGTATTAAGAAAACAACATTTTAAACTAGAATTGATTTAAACTAATTAAGTATTTTACTCACAGGAGCTACTCTGGTAAGGGACCAGGTCAAGATTTCATGAATTGTTGCGTTTTATCCATTTAGAAATGAAAATATGTAATTTCTTCTCAGTCGGGTTGTTTGCTTTTGACAGTCGACAGTTTTACGCTTAAGCGGATTCGCAGACTAAACAGAGTAGTAACCACTTTTCGTATCTGTCACTTTAAGCGGCATTATAAATAGGGTATAAGCAATACATGTGTCAGAAAGGGACAGAAAAGGTTGCATCAACTAAAATTATACTAACTTGTATTCAGTATTTTTACATATATAGATGATTTTTGTGCTTGGCGTCATTTATTTTAAATAACCGACAACTGCTATGTGCAGTGTTCAGTCCAAGCCACCGAAATTGTAAACACTGCCATACAAGCATACTCTATTTACACAATTGATTTAAGCCATTTCATAAAGATTGGTTAAAATACCACTTGCTCTATTTAAATTATACAGCATTTTATATAGCTACATAAATTTCGACTGGTTAGACAGAGGACTGTAAGCCTACTGGATTCGCCTCAACTCAGGCTCTGTGTAAACAGGATCAACAGGAAAAAAAGTTGATGCGATCTTAAGCGGCTGTGTAAAATGGCTATTATCGCCGCTGCCACCCTTATCGCCTGCTTCGCAGCCTCGCTACAGAGCTAGCAGGATATATCGGGTGGCAGGTTTATCGCCACCCTTTTGCCCCACACTGCACCTCGGCAAAGGGTATCGTCATCACGGTGGATCGCTCGGCCTGAGCCTAGCCACGCGTGCAACTCCTAAACCTCGACGTTACCATGCACTGTCGCTTCGCACGGCTGGTCCTTCTCCCAGGACCTCAACATGCTTCGTGGTGTGACGGTTGCTCTCTGGCTCTTGATCCTTGATCCTGAGTCCTTGATCCCGGATCGAGGTGATCCTTGCGTGTCTTGTTGACCCCTTGATCCTCGCACTCCTTGCTGACTTCCTTTAATTCTTAACTGTCGCGCTCGCCTCCCGCTTATTTCCCCGGCTGCCGAGAGACTTCGTTTCAATTTTTTTTTCTTCTGTGTATAATGTGTTTTTATTGGTTCTACTTCTCCTAAACCCACCCACACCCTGTCGCCTCCTGCTGTGACCTCCGATTCTCCACCGTCGGTCCACCGTGCCAGTCCGGCCGGTGGCTCGGCCAGACACACCGCTGCCGTCTCCTCGTCTGAGGACGACTTCAACGACACCATGTCTCCCTCGTGGTCCGCGGCCGAGACCCCCTCCTAGTCGGAAAGCTCGACGTCCGTTATTTCGTTGTAGCAGGCGCTGGCGACACCAGCGTGGACGCCAGCAGCTGGAGAGCAGATTTAGAGCCCCTCCGCCTCCATTTCGCCGCCGGCTATAGCTGCTGCTCTCCATCCTTCGCCGCCTTGACCAGCTCTCCGCCATGACACTTCGCCTTAGTTCATGCTACCACATCCTCGCTGCCTGTTCGGTTCGGAATGTGTCTGTACAGCTTGCCAGCTTCCACGATGTAGTCTATGTACTTTTGCGGGTTCTGGGCTAACTTCTTGCGCATTTCTCGTGTCCATTTGCATTCGGCTTCCTCTTCTCCTAGCGGTTCGCTCACCCTCCTGCATGTTTCCGGCAATGGTTGCCTGTACGTTCTGCCACCACGTTCAGCTGTCCCTTCCTGTATGCTATCTCGATGTCGTAATGCTGCTGCTCCAGTGCCCACCGAGCGATTCTCCGGGGCGGACTCTCGATGCTGTTAAACCACTTCAGGGCCATGTGGTCAATTCTCACCTTGAAGTGGTAACCCTCCAGGTAAGGTTTCAGCATTCTAAGAGCCCACATGATCGCTGAACACTCCATTTCCGTTGCTGAGTAGTTCCGTTTGGCTCCGTTAAGTGAGAGGAAGGAAATATTTGATAATACTCCGCGACCCTTGGGAAATAGAGACAGCAATAAGAAACAAAGCCGAATGGAGGGATTTTCTAGCGTGGAAAAACAACATTTATTTAAATTAAAATTAAAAATGATCCAATTATGTGGGATCTTGATTATATTAAAACAACGAGCTGATGTGCCTGGATTTAGCTCTGCGAATTTGCAGGTTCGTTTCACCAATTTATATAAGTGACTGCCCGACCAATGAGAGTACTGTGGATTAATTTGTTACTTAGGTTTCTGCTTATGCTGCTCCGTCTCGACCGCGCACACTGTTGCGACTGCGCTCCTTCCTCGCTGTTCGGCTGTCTCGCTGGCGAAAGCTAGCAGGATGCATTGCCCGGCAGGTCGAACTTCCGTCTCTCCTTATCGCTATAGACTAAAACATATTTTGTTGCAGCCTTTTTTTTTGTTAATATTAGAATGTAAAAACATAAAAGACCCACGGAATTCGAATTACTCGAATGACTTAAATATTTTCCAACGCACAACCGTTGTTTTTGCACCCAATTGAGTCGTTCGGGTACTGTTTTGTTGCAGAAGTCATCGCATCTGTAAAGCAAATGATTCCTTTTGCAAAACGGACAGTTTGATACCTTTCCAGCGCTGGCAGAGATACATGTTGGTCCTTTTTGCTAATTTTTTGCCTGTTGGCCTCTGTTTCCTGTCTTCAGCACACGAATTCGATTATCCAGGAAGCTGAACATTGTCTTTGTAGCTTTCGAGACCCATCTAACGACTGTTTGTATAGGGCTCTTATTGCAAACTCTAATTTTTGCTTGATGATGGCAATCAATATTGTATCCCAGCTAGATACAAGTCTCTTTATGGATGCCAGGGACTCAATTGTTGTAATGTATAATTCTTTTAATGACTTCGGATCGTTACTATTAGTGCGTTGTTGCAGGAGACGATTGAAAATCGTGTCTGCTACATGTCGGGGATTTTTTAGCGCCAACCAATTTTCCCATGCGTTCATGTAAATGTCTTGTTTAACATCGATATTCCTTAACAACCTTTCTGTCGCACCGGTTACGGTGCTTTTGAGATACCACATTTTCCGTACGGTGGGCATGTTAGTAACATGGACCATGCATTTGAATAAATCGAAAAATTGAGTCCATTTGAGCAGATCTCCATCGAATTTTGGGATGCTGTCTCTGGACAAGTGCACATCTTCGTTGCTCGATGTTTTGCTTTTTGCCCCTAAGACCTCTTGAATATCCTTTTCCAGTCTTAGGAAGGACTGCATATCATATCCTCCCTCAATTGGGTCATCGTATTCTTCGTGAACGGAAAAATTAATTTCTTGCGTCTGAGACCATAGTGATTTTATCAAATGACTTGTAATGGTGTTTCCTGTCTCTGATAACTCTATCAGAGCGCGTTTGATAGACTCGGATATCGCCCTTTGTCGGCGACATGCCGATCTGAGTTTATCAGATGCTATCATGGGCTGATGTATACCTCCCGCTTCTGGATTTGTATCAGCGTGGCTTGCTGATTGTTCCATATTGTCGAACATGTTTGCTCTGTATTTTTCGTATGTGTCACGGCAGTCATTGTAGAACTTGGTATACTCAGTGGTTCTATGATTTTCAGGAATATTGAAATGGTTCGTCGCAAACCGATTCCACGCGTCATCGATGGCGGCCAGTTTGGTTTGATAATACGTGGTTTTTTGTTTCCTCTCCCCAGAATCTTTTTTGTAGTTGCGGATATATTTCGAGATCTCTTGACTGATCTGCTCTTGCAAGTCTAACGCCTCTGCGACTGCTTGCTCTTCCATTGTATTAGCCATTATATTGTTACTTCACTTCTGACCCGTTGGGAGTGTTTTATTCGCTACAAAGCTGGATACGCTCTTGTTCGCAACCGTCGATGGTCGAAAAAGTTGAACAATGACTTAGAAGATTTCTTCAAAGTGTCGCCTTGTTGACAACTCTGAGAAGTGTGTCCAGGATGGTTTCCTGTAGGGATGACTGAATGTGATCAATGGCTAGAAATCTGAGTTCTGAGCCAAAAGGATATTAAAATTCTTCAAAGTTTCGCCTGATTGAAAACTTTGAGGATGATTGAAATCCTTCAAAAGTCGGATGTTTTCTGTGATTAGGAACGGCTAGAAATCTAAGTTCTGAGCCAAAGAATGATTGAAATCCTTTAAAAATCTAGGATGTTTCCTAGACCTTCTGGGTCACCAAATGTTAATGTGGGCATAGGTGCCTGGCATACAATACATAAACTGTCTGCCTTGTGTCGCCGCAACTAGAACATGAACCAGTTGGACTATGGATGGTGCACATGAGGGTCTAAAGACTCTGCTACAGCCTCTGTGCAATGCAGCCAAATGAGTTAAGCTCGCGTTGTGGTCAAAACAATTACTGACTTTATTGAGGAAACTTAACGGTATTTATATCTAAACAAAGTATAAAGAACATGCTTGAATTATGCAACGAAATTACTGTGTATGATGATCTACTCGTATGCGGAACTGAAAACGTTGCCCAATTCGACTTCATCATGTCAGCAGAATATGCACATGCGCTTGACTTTATAATTGCTACCTTTCCGTTATTGCATATACATATTGCTGAGACTGAACACTGTGTTTTATAAGTCAAATAAATCAATGTTAGGTTAGCATCTAAAAAGTTAAATTTCAGAGAAAGTGCGCAAAAGTGCACTCTTATCGACTGCAACTTCGAATTTTACAGACGTACCTAATTCTGTTTACGCCTACCCCGTGTTACCTCCGACTGTCACGATTTCGGCACCATCATCTGGACCGTTAAATTCAAATTCAGCAATCTCTGGGGTGGCACCAAGGTAACCGGCACCTTTAGCTGGAGTTGCCCGCAAAAAGTTCGTTTTTGTCTCCAGACTCAACCCAGACGCTTCTGAAAACGACGCTAAGACACATTTGAGTAGCAAACTGAATTTTTCTGGAACGGAATTTTCTGTCTCCAAGTTCAATTTTAAGCAATGACGTGAAATCTCTCCTTTTAAGATTGGACTTTCTGATGCTCTCCTTGATAAGGTCCTTGATATTTCAGTATGGCCGGATCATGCTATTGTTCACGAGTACATGAACAAGACAAATCATCAGGTTCGCGGGCCCCAGACTCCTTCACTTAGGGCTCCAAACAACTAAGCTACTCATTTTCACTACACTACCAGAATGTTTCGTAGTTTACTCGGCAAACTGAGTAAGCTGCTCGTCAATAGTGTCTCCTTTGAAGCCAATGTGATTGCCTTTACTGAAACGTGGCTCAATTTTGCAGGCAACTATGTCTATAGATGTGATCGTGCAACGCATATTGGCGGCGGTGTGCGTATTGCTGTTAAGTCCGATTTAGTCTCTGAACCTATTTTAGCGTTTTATGTTCGTCGTACAATGATCTGTATTTTTTGTTATATGTTGAAATGTACCTTGAATTTAATGTAAATAGTATTATATCGCATTTGTCCTTGCCTCCGCCCACCTGATGTGAGTCGGAGCACATCCATAAAATTACTCCAAAGTTGGGCGGAGGTATTGATACTAGCACATATTTACTGTTGAAATAAATAAAATGAAAATTAATTCCTAGCGTGATAAGCTAAAAGACAATCAAAAAGCTTAGTTAAGAATATAGAAATAAATGTAAAAAAGATAAAAGCCAATTTGATTATTATATATTACTATTTTTTATATTATATTATAGATTATTTATATTATAGATTGGACAGACGGACGATTGGTCAAAAGGACGTACAGGCGGACATAGCTTATTCGCCTCGCTTGATAATGCTGATCAAGAATATACGCGGGTTACGTATATTCGAATTAGAGTTTCTTTTTGTGGCGTTATGTTGGTACTCATGTCTCTCACTTATGCCGATAGGCTCGGCCATTTTAAATGTTCACTTAATTGTTGACAGCTTCTTTGCTTGCACGTGTTTCGGATCGTCTTCGATTTTTACCTATTCAAAAAAAATGGATCAAAGAATCTGTATCAAATTTTGTATGAAAAACGAAATTAAGTGCGCGGATGCATTCTGAATGTTGACTGTGGCATATGGAGAAGCTACCTTGGACCGAAGCAATGTTTATAAGTGGTACAAAATGTTCTCAGAAGGCCGAGAAGATGTGAACGACGAAGAGCGTGCCGGACGCCCGAGAACTTCAACAACAGACGAAATTAATGAAGTGGAGAAAATGGTATTGGTCAATCGTCGAATCACCGTTAGGGAGTTGCTGAGGACCTAAACATATCAATTGGCTCGTGCCATTCGATTTTCATCAATGATTTGGGCATGAGACGGGTCGTCGCGAAATTCGTACCAAAATTGCTCAATTGCGACCAAAAACAGCATCGCAAAAACATTGCTAATGAGATGTTGGACTCTGTCCGCGACGACTCAAATTTTCTCCAGAGGGTCATAACTGGTGACGAATCGTGGGTTTATGGTTGTGACGTGGAAACCAAAGCTCAATCATCTCAATGGAAGCTGCCGCACGAACCAAGACCGAAAAAAGCGCGCCAAGTTCGGTCGAATGTGAAAGTTTTGCAGACAGTTTTCTTCGATTGCAGGAGCGTGGGGTATCATGAGTTCTTGCAACGGGGTAGAACGGTCAATAAGGAATATTACCTGCAAGTTATGCGCAATTTGCGCGAAGCAATCAGCCAGAAACGCCCGGATTTGTGGAAGAACAAAAATTGGTTTTTGCACCACGATAACGCCCCTGCTCACACATCGTTGCTTGTGCGCGACTTTTTGGCTAAAAACAACACACTAATGATGCCGCAGCCACCGTATTCCCCAGATCTGGCCCCCTGTGACTTTTTCTTGTTCCCTAAACTTTACGCAACGCTTGACGAGATAAAGACGGCATCGAAGTAGGAGCTGAATAAGATTAGAAAAAATGATTTTTTGAAGTTGTTTCGGACTGGTGGGGCTGAGATAGTTCAGCGGGGGCCAGGACTCGTCCCAAGAATTTATTTGGGTCAGGTGTGGTTGCTGAAAGAGATTCCGACCCGGTCCCAGATGAGAAAATTAGAGAATTATGCCGTAAATGTATATCAGAGAACTGCATTGAGTATGATTAATCCGGAAAATTTCACATTTTAAACATTTTCAACATTGTATTTCACAATTATCTTATTCTATAACGCTTAAAATTAAATAAATGCTTAGTATAAATAAACGTAAGGCAATGATTTAAGTTTTCAGGAACACATACATTTTAACTTATAAGTCTTTCATAGAGATCAAGCAAAATGTTTTCACTGGTTTCTTATTCTATAACGCTTAAAATTAATCATTCTTAATTACTAAAACTTTTATAAAAAGAATTTAAAAACAGCAAACTATCGACTGAACCTGGTCCGAGCCTATTTCGTTCCTCAGTTATAACGTTTCCAGCCAGCGAAAACGATCGCTCAGCGGCTGCGCTGCTGGCGGGAATTGAATGGATTTACAACGCTATTTTTGTTAAAAATGGATATTTCTTTTCATTATTTTGCCACCAGTCAATTAAATTAAAACGTTCATCCATCGCAACCTTTTCATTACAATATCGTTCCATTTTTTCTTGAGGCGTCTCAGATATATGTTGAACATTCCGTTTCATTAAATGATGGAAAAAGAAAGTGTCGTTACTTTTATTCGAAGGTAAAACTTGGGAACTATCAGCTATGCCACTGGCTGAATCAAAAGAAAAATGTGTTGTCAATGAATCTCGATAAAGGTGTTGTTGGACATGAAAATTGACTTTCCGTCAATATGCGATCAGTGCAAAATAATTTTATTTCTGCCAAATGATTTGGCTGCATATTTAAGGCAGGGGGATATAAGAAATATGCTACTTTATGCCATATACTTAAGTTGGGGACCCATATTTCATTAATATTTTTAATAATATTTTCTTTTAAAAATGAAATAACTGGTATTTCATCAGTGTTCGGCTGACATACATTTTTCATGGTAATAATTGATGGTAATACATAGCACAGCGAAGGTGAACTACAAAGCTGCATTTTTTAAAAAACAATTTCAAAGTTTTCACACATTTCCACAACCGCTTGTATAATAGATAGATTAATATGTAACATTCGCAGACTTTGCTCATTCTGCGTTTAAATTGTATTAATTTTTCCCCAATTGTCAATTATGGATTTAAGCATAATATACTGCGAGTTCCATCGTGTTGGACATTGGCTTTTTAGAGAAGTGGTCAGGAGGTGCTGCAAATTCGATTTTTTAAAATATTTCACTAATTTTTTACATGACTCCAACACTTCTGCGAGCTCTCTAGTGGCAGTAAACGACTTGTCCAACACATTGTTAAACAAATGGCTGCTACAGTTTAATCTTGTATTGTTTTCTAACGCTTTTAATATGTTGGTTCCTCTATCGGTTATAAACGTAATTTTTTCGATATTAGATATATCGAATTCGTTAAACAAACTTTTGACTTTTTTTTTAAATGTTGCCGCCCGTTGCTGAGACGTCACCACTGCTCATAATTCTAGAAATTTCCTCCTTCAACTTCTCCTTCTTCTCATTGGCGCATTTTGAGACTTTGCGTGATATGGTAGTGGGATCCGGTAGCAAGTCTTCCACATCGACGTGCTCGCCATAAGTTGCGCCGATCTTAACAAAAAACTTTACCAGTTTGATAAATCTGGAACCGCGCACTGCTGAAAATGGCCGACAGTCCTCCGTGATCCAGTTCGCGCATTTTTCTATGGCCTCCGTTTTGTCCAGCGGTGTAATTTTTTTAAATCTTGCCTAATGTTTTTGCAGCAGCTGTGTCTATTTAAATTTGATGTTTGGCTGGCGCTGAACTTTAAAACTTTCTTACAAGTGCGACAAAAAAGAAAATCTTTTAACGTGGTGCTGTCCGGTTTCAATATTTCAGCAAGTACGTTCCATATGAAACTTCTTCCTTTGCGCTGGCCAGATAAGGTATAGACGCCACTCTCTATGTTGTCAGCAACACTCTCCGCCGATTCGCCCTCCATAATTTCATATGCAATTATCCAAACCAGCACGTGCACAACCTTATGATGAAATAAGTTCGGGCGTTTACGAAATGAGTAACTCGGGTCGAATCGAACCGCTTGATCATGACCGAACGGTTTGATTGTGTTCGACCTGAACAAAACCGAATTCCCAAAATATTCTTTGCTGCTCATACAACGGGTTCGATCAAAACCAATCATTGACAAAACAAACCAGAGTGATTGGAACTGAATGTTCGCTTTGAGCACGGTCGATTGGTTGTGATGGAATTTTGTTCATACAAAGTTTGGCGTCGCAAGAAATCCGAGTCAACGATTGGGTATGATTGGGAAAATATTGATTGTTGCAGCTCTCTGATGTATATCTTAGGTTTTCTTAACGTATTAGATACAAAGATGGAAAGAATCACGCCGGAACAGTGAGCCGGGATCCCGGGTGGGGGGTCGTCGTCCGGGTTCCGTCGAGGCCGGTGGCGGGGTCCGGGCGTTGTCGTGGCTTCGCTGCCGGGGTTGGACCTGACCCGGTGGTTGGGCGCTTCCTGAGATCGAGAGAGATGGACCCGCAAGTTCACCCTGAATGTTGCCCCGAAAGTATGCTTTAGAGAGCTAGTGCTGACGGCGGCTCGCCTGTCGTATCAGCGAAGGGCGTTTTGGAGACTTCGAAGTCTCCCAGTTGCGAGAGGTTTTGGAGATTCTGAAATCTACCAGTTGCGAGAGGTTTGTGGAGATCCTAAAATCTACCAAGTGCGAGAAGTTTGTGGAGATCCTAAAATCTACCAGTAGTGAGAAGTTTGTGGAGATTCTAAAATCTGCCAGTTGCGAGAAGTGCGGATCGGCGGGCCGAACCGGGATAGCGGAGACTCTTAAGTCTTCCAGGCGAATCGGTGGGCCGATTCGTGAGCGGTGGAGACGCTGACGTCTACCAGAAGAGGGTCGGGAAAAATACTCCGGGGAATAACTCACCACAATGTATTGGTGTGGACTAGATCCGTAGATCCGGTCCGCAAAACGACTCTTGGCACTGACTCCTGAATGTGGGCTACTAAACGTAGGCTTACCTCACCCGATCGCTGTCGGTAACTGAGTGCCTTCCCACTGGCTGTGGTCCGCTTTATATAAGAATCCGGGGTGGTCTAGTGTGACCGCCGCACGTGCGGAATTAGCCCTTTTTGTTGTGACCAAAGCCCATTCGGCCCAGTGTGACCCTTTGCTCTCGATCAGTGGCGGGCGCGCGCGGATATTCAAATTTGAATTTGAATGTTTGGAACTGTTAATTATTTTCTCTTTAGTTTTTATTGTTTGGGTTTATGTTTTTAATTTATGTGCGCGCTCGCATGTCTCTATGCTTTCTGTCGGCATCGCCGAGCCGGCGGTTACCTGGTCGAACAGCGTGTTTGGTACCCTAAGTTCCCGGCCAAACATGAGCTGTGCTGGGCTATATCTGGTAGATTCCGACGTGCTACTGTTTTAAGCGAGCATCAGTTCTGGTACATGTTCATTACAGCCTGTTTGTTCCTTGCCCGCTAGCTGGGCGATCATGGTCTTTACAGTTCGATTGGTGCGCTCCGTCGGGTTTTCCTGGGGTGTATATGGCGCCGTGAATCGTTGTTGGATTCCCCACCCTTCCATGGCCGACTTTGTCTTTCGGCCCGTGAACTGTACGCCATTATCACAGATCAGGACTTTTGGCGCTCCGACTCTGGCAATTATCCTTTCCCGGAATACTTTCAGAAATGCCTCTGCAATTGCTTGCCTTATCGCCGCAAGTTCAACCCATTTCGAGAATTTGTCCACTATGACTACCAACGTCGTATTTCTATGTTTTGTTCGGGGTAGTGGTCCGACAAAGTCCACGCACATTGTCTCCCAAGGGGCTTCCACGATTCCTGAGAGCATTTTCCCTGCCGTCTTCTTCGTTTGTAGTTTTGATTTCCAGCTCCAGTTCGCCGCACCTTAGCCAGCTATGGGCCTTGGCTAGAAAGTCCATTCCTAGGATTATCTCTCCCGCTACTTGGTTTAGTATCATGAATGATATGGGGAAAGTTCTCTTTCCGAATGTGATCTCTGCCGTGAGCTCTCCCACTGCTTCTTGCGTAGTCCCGTTGGCGAGTGTAATCTTCGCTTGTGATCCACTCCATTTGTCTTGGGTTTGTACTTATTGTACTTATTGCGCTTCGTGATGCTCCGGTATCTACCACTCCTCTTGCCCACCGTTTTCCAATTCTTATCTTGGCCAGTATTTGGAATCCGTCGCAACTTAATTGATCCTGTACCGCTGGATTTTTTTGTCTGGCCTGAGCCGCCAGCTTTATCTGCTCATGCCCCCCGGCGTTTCCTGTCGTGGCTCTGCAGCATTCGGTCGTTCTCATGCCGTTTTTGCCGCATACCCAGCAGAATAGCCTTGGTGGATTGTTACATGTGCGTGCTGCATGGCCTGTAGCATGGCATGCAGATTTCCGGACTTAGTCTCGAATGCATCGGCTGCGTTGCTTGTGTCAAGCCTTCCTCTGCCTCGATGTTCTCTACTTCTTCTGCGAGATTGAGGAACTCTGTTAGAGTTTTGAACGCCGATCGTCGTGCATATAGTTTTATCTTGCTCCTGCAATTTCTATATATGCGATCGAGTTTTTCCTCCTCTGTGAGTTTTGTAAATCTCATCAGTTTCCGCAGCCCCATTGCGAACTCTCTTACCGGTTCAGATTCTCGCTGCCTCAGTTGCGTTATCTGAGTTTCGAGTTTTTCCTCATATCTTGGCGGTAAGAAGTATTCCCGCAGTTCCGCTGTCAACTGTGCCCAACTTATGATTTTAGTCGGTGTGGTGTTCCACCAGTCACTTGCAATTCCTTCCAGTATGAATGGCATCGTCTGGACCAACTGGTCCTCTTGAAAGCCGTATCCCGCTGCCCATTGTTCCAATTTACTCAGGAACTCCAAGGGAGTTGTCGTTCCTTGATATCGTATCCCCCAGCTCCGTACTCGGTCCACGACGTCCACTTCCACGCTCTTTTCCATCCTGGCCTTCTTTTCACTGTCCATTTCCGTGTACGGTTCGGTCTTAGCTGTTTGATATACCCAGCTAGACAGTACTTTACTGGTGCAGTGTCGTTTGCTCTTCTTTCTTTGCAACCACTACAACCTGTTCGGGCGCCACTGTGACGGTCTGGTGGGGCTGAGATAGTTCAGCGGGGGCCAGGACTCGTCCCAAGAATTTATTTGGGTCAGGTGTGGTTGCTGAAAGAGATTCCGACCCGGTCCCAGATGAGAACACTAGAGAATTATGCCGTAAATGTATATCTTAGGTTTTATTAACGTATTAGATACAAAGATGGAAAGAATCACGCCGGAACAGTGAGCCGGGATGCCGGGTGGGGGGTCGTCGTCCGGGTTCCGTCGAGGCCGGTGGCGGGGTCCGGGCGTTGTCGTGGCTTCGCTGCCAGGGTTGGACCTGACCCGGTGGTTGGGCGCTTCCTGTGGGCGAGATCGAGAGAGTTGGACCCGCAAGTTTACCCTGAATGTTGCCCCGAAAGTATGCTTTAGAGAGCTAGTACTGACGGCGGCTCGCCTGTCGTAGCAGCGAAGGGCGTTTTGGAGACTTCGAAGTCTCCCAGTTGCGAGAGGTTTGTGGAGATCCTAAAATCTACCAGTTGCGAGAAGTTTGTGGAGATCCTAAAATCTACCAAGTGCGAGAAGTTTGTGGAGATTCTAAAATCTACCAAGTGCGAGAAGTTTGTGGAGATTCTAAAATCTGCCAGTTGCGAGAAGTTTGTGGACATCCTAAAATCTACCAGTAGTGAGAAGTTTGTGGAGATTCTAAAATCTGCCAGTTGCGAGAAGTGCGGATCGGCGGGCCGAACCGGGATAGCGGAGACTCTTAAGTCTTCCAGGCTAATCGGTGGGCCGATTCGTGAGCGGTGGAGACGCTGACGTCTACCAGAAGAGGGTCGGGAAAAATACTCCGGGGAATAACTCACTACAATGTATTGGTGTGGACTAGATCCGTAGATCCGGTCCACAAAACGACTCTTGGCACTGACTCCTGAATGTGGGCTACTAAACGTAGGCTTACCTCACCCGATCGCTGTCGGTAACTGAGTGCCTTCCCACTGGCTGTGGTCCGCTTTATATAAGAATCCGGGGTGGTCTAGTGTGAACGCCGCACGTGCGGAATTAGCCCTTTTTGTTGTGACCAAAGCCCATTCGGCCTAGTGTGACCCTTTGCTTTCGATCCGTGGCGGGCGCGCGCGGATATTCAAATTTGAATTTGAATGTTTGGAACTGTTAATTATTTTCTCTTTAGTTTGGGTTTATGTTTTTAATTTATGTGCGCGCTCGCGCGTCACAATGTGCTTCAAAGATTGGAAAAACCTTTGGCACAAGTGTATAAAATCTCATGGGGATAACTTTGAAGGGGACAAACAAAAAATTTACAATAAATAAATAATTTTTGAAAAAACACAAAATTTGCGATACTTTTTGAACACACCTCGTATTTAGTTTATGGAGTCAAATATGCCTTTTACTGCTTAATAACAGGTTCAAAACGCTTATACCTAACGAATATATACAATAAAAAAAAAACATTTTTTAATGTATTCTAAACTAATTATTGTTTTAATTATAGCAAAGCTTCACTTCAAACTGGCCAAGAATGCTGTGGCTAGCAATCGACCAAAAGGGTATTCATTTGCTGGAGCATCGTTCAAGGAATATTTTGTGTACTCACGACTATGAATCCATTATATCATTTTCGCCCAATTTGAATTCCTTAATGATATTTACAGGAACGGAAAAAAAGCAATCGAAAGTGATTTTAAGTACTTCTCAGGTAAGAGCAATTGATCTTGCATTTCCTAAATGTGCTATATTTATTAGTTTAAGTAATGACAAAGATTTAAGAAATGTTTAAAGTTTAAGTAATGAAGAGGGTTGTGTGTCAGTATGTTAGCTGCTTATATCGCTCGAGTTAGATGAAGTTCGTACAACTCTGTCCTGGAGGGAGCGGATTATGTAGCAAAATATTCAGACGGGGTCTGAAAGGTGGAGAGCGAATTGAAGTGGAGAAATGAAGAAAGAGCTTCTAACATTATATATCCGCAAAGGGCAGACCATTAAAATTTATAGAAGTACTAGCGGACCCGGCGACCTTTGCCTCGCCCTAATTCGACGCCTTTATATAACCCCAACTTCTTCGATGCAGCGTTCCATGTATAATAACGTGGCATTTCCGAATAGAGTATAGTCCTTGCGAACGGATTGATTTTGCATGTAAAAAAAGAACGTTATCGCTGGTGGCCATTCTGCTCTGCGATGCATTCGCGTCCGTAGAGTAGACACGCTGGCCGTTTTCCAAGTGAACAAATAAGTGTACGACAGTCGGATGACGTTCATGAATCGGAAATGAAAACTCCAAATGGCCTCGTTACGACTTACGTAACGTCCAAGTTAAAATTTCGTCACTTTATCGTTTGCATTCGGATCAGCTATGCCAAACGCCATGTCGCTCCCTTGGTTCACTTATTTGCAAATCTATTGATTTTATAGAGTTGCAGTACTCAACATTGCAGTGCGTTGAAAACATTTTCGACAAAAGCGGACAATATGGGACGATCCAGCGGTTATCGACGACGACTTTGTTATTTTTCACCATCATATCGATCCATCTGCCGTTGTTATCTGGAGAACGACGCCTGTAGAATGGATATCCATCGTTTCCACTGATTGTTTCAGCCACCAACGGACGGACACAACGGACGTTGTGTGCAGTTTCCGTTTTCCATTCATGGTGATTCTGGGTTGTGGACTCCGCAAGGCCCATGGATCATACTCGTTTTCACAACGGAATGCAGCTCCGGATCAGTTTCTGGATCTGGTATATCGGCAGAAATAATCGAATCAATATGTTCTTGTCGAACATCCAAAGCAAAATGTGCTCATATAGTAAGCCACGCTTCTGCCATTGAACCGAGTACATCCAACAACGAACTACGCCAAAAACCTTCTGATTAACGATGTAATCCAGAATATATAAATTAGGTCGTCCGTAATTCCGCACGTACGTCATCGCATTTTAAGCGTACTCATGCATGTGGGGCGGGCTCCCAACATAAGTAACTGGGAAAATGGTCAAACAACCAATGTTTGCCGCGTGTTCATCAGTAGCGATGGCGTCACGCAAGTGGATGTACTCATCAGATCGTAACTTTGACTGATTGAAACGAATGAAACGATTGAAAGACGCTCCGTTTCTACTTTTACATACATGTCGACACAGTACAGTACACAAACGGCGGTATCTCAACATCTAGTCGAATCATAAATCGATATGCATACAAATTCATTGAGCTTTTTTATTCTGTTCTTCTCCTGTAATATGAATTCGAATTTACGTGCAGAAAGAAAAATAAGTGATTAATCAAACCTGTCGTTGGATTGACCATCTTTATGTTGAGGTGATATCCATCTTCTCCACGACAGAACATCAACGGATATTGATAAACGCGCATTCTACATTCTCGCCAATAGTCATCACTGCGACGCATTGAATTGTCTTGAATGGCTTCCAGCTGGTCTTTTTGTATCTGCTCTAATAAAGATTTTTTTGTCGTCAGAATGCATTGTATCCAATGCTGTTATGAACAATCTGACAAATTCATTATGCTCATGCAGAAGATTTTGCAATTGTTCTATTATTTCACGTTTAATTGCAATGAAAATTGTACAACGCTAATTTAGTTCAACTGCCGAATCACAAACGAAATAGATCTGAAGGAATTTATGATCTTTGTTTGGTGGTGGTAACAAAGCGCCCGCTCGATGATGAATTTGCCCTTGAATCTGAATTTTGTGATGCAATTTCGTGAAAAATTATAGTTGTTCATGTTGATAAAAGAGTGACGCTATTACCTTATAACTCGGATTGTAGCCTGGTTGTTGAACAACCTCTGCTCCAAATGACGTCATTTGAAAACATCCGTTATATTTTTGTGCGTGCAACAGGAAATGGTTTGATTTGCTTGTATTTCCATATAGAAGCGAATACAATGGCTCTGGTGGATGAGTCAAAACCGGCAATTTTACCTTGCCACCTGCGCAGCATAAGCCGGGAGCTTCCAATCGAAACTTCAGTGCATTGCAGTGCTGACATACCACAGACAATGAACCGATAACAACGCAGCTATGTTCTTTGTAGGACGTTGAGAAAATGTATGCAAATGCAGCGCGATTCAAGTCTGTTCTTGGTACTCTTTGTGTAGAGCGAATCTGTGCTAAACGGGTTCGTCTCGATTCATTTCTTTCTGCACGTTCGTCTTGCGTTTGACTTTCATGGACATTCCGACTATATGTTGCTCGACGTGTACGTCGTCCAATGTTTGGCCGTCTTATAGCAGGCATTATTCCTACAAATCATAGGAAGAAATTAAACAAATCCGGACGTCTGATAAAAACGAATAAGAAACCGAATAATATTGAAACGATTTGTTTTTACTTTGACATATATTTCGATACACTACTCTTTTATATAATTTGATATTTTAATTATTTGTTTTTCACCATTACCCTGGAGGATTTTCTAAAAATTTTAATACGTTCTGACCTTCTCCTGTTAGTTACCTACAACTGAAAAAAAATTTGAACCAAATCGGCCCAGCCGTTCTCCAGTAGTTTTTTACGACACATTTTTTGGGCTCCATTTTTATATATATAGATAGATAGATAGATAGATAGATAGATAGATAGAAAAGCTGTAAATAGTTCCTGCTGTTGACTGATGGAGAGAAAGTTTTTGGGAGTCGATGCATTGCTAGTAGACTATGCAGTTCACATCTATTCAATTCATATCTTATTCCCAGAACATAGATCAGATTCCTTTTCATTGATACTACCATCATTGGCAAACTTATCTTGAACATACAAAATTGTGAATTTATGGCATTTTATTGTAATTAATTATTCTGTTGATCGTAATTCTAACAGAATTGATACTGTTTCTTAACGCAAATTGACGTATTTTCCGTTCTGATCAGTTATCCGTACTTCTCTGATGTTGACATGTAAATAAATCAGATTTCGAGTTGTAAAGTTCATTTTATATCCAGGGAAACTAAATAGCAATTTCATAAAGCACATTATTTAGTGTATTTCCCATATGACCGGCTAATATTATTGCATTTAGATCTTATTAAATTTATTTTCAAACAAGAAAGAAAGCTAACTTCCGAAAGCCGAACGTTTTATACCCTTGCAGTATGCAATTGGATTATTAAATATCGATCCATTTTGGTAGAATTTAAATTTGAAGTATTTATGTCATCAAATTTACATTTAACATTTTACATGAACTCTTTTAGATTTTTATACAAAGCACTCCGTATCCGGCCAGCAACGATCGTTCGTTGCACAAGTGTTACGGCCGGGTTGCGGGCACTTGCAGTTTTGTTCCATTGACTTTGCTAGTGTTAATATATAGTCCATTAATTTAATTATATCCATATTTTTAAATTTTATTCAAATCGGTCCACTATATCTTATACCTGCCATAGGAACGATCGAGTCAAATTAGCAGATTTTCGTTGTTTTTAAAGATATCGGAATTAAACTTAGCAAATCTCTTTTAGTTTAAAAATAGCCATACAATTAAATTTTATACAAATCGGACTACTATATCTTATAGCTGCCAAAGGAACGATTGGTCCAAATATGTCGATTTTCGTTGTTTTTAAAGACTTTGGATTAAAACAACATATATGATTCCCTATTTTTATTTTAATTATTATCTGCAAGGGTATGTAAACTTCGGCAAGCCGAATTCCTGTTTTGAATTCGTTGGTGTAAGTCAATGTGTTGTTTAAGAAGCTATTTTGAAGATAAAGTGGAATGCCATTGGTATGGATGATGTAAATCAAACATTTATAAAAATACTTTTCCCAAAGATTATAAACAACATTACTCATGTGCTTAATACAGCCCTATAAATAAATTTCTTCTTGATCAATAATAATCTGATGAATAATAACCAATCAGGTTTGGACTTTCTTACCTGGCCGACTTTTTCTCCATAGCCGTCCCAATATCGATAGTCACTTCGAAAGAAGGATGAAAGGGACTTCTGGGTTGCCTCAGAGGCGGAGCCCTAACCAATCTGACTCTTGCTGGATCAGAGACAAAGCAGAGATCCAGCAAACGATCTAGGGAATTTCGTACATTGTTGACTTGAGACAGCGAAATGTCAAACAAGCCATCAATAAAATAATGAAACAAATAATTAAATTTATACTTTTCATAAAGACGAACCAACTCTCGTCCGATGGCAATTAAGTTTTGGAGCGAGCTGGAATAATGTAATGCGATCTGTTATCCCTTTCGCACACGCTTGTTCTGTGCACTCGATACTTATATTTCACCGCCTATTACTTATCAAACAAAAACACTTCTTAACGAGGTAAAATAAAAGTGACGACCGTACATTACACTCAAAAAATTTCTGATACCAAATTCAGTGACGATTAAAAGTTATTAAAAATTAATATATCAAATTATTTAAATACTTTCTGTTTTAGCAGTAAAAATATTTACATGGAAACTAAGCATAAAATTAAAACCGATTTTGAAACTAATTAAATAAATGGTTAGTTATTATATTTTGACGGGGCTGAGATAGTTCAGGGTGGGCCAGGAATCGTCCTAAGAATTTATTTGGCAGTAAAAGAGTGAAGTTCGTGGCGGCTCTGCAGCCTTCCCGTGGAGTGTGGAGAGGTTTTGGAGGCTCGAAAGTCTACCAGATAAAGATGGCTTTGGAGGCTCTGAAGTAGCTAGTAACTTCCTACTGGTTGTGGCCCGCTTTATGAGGAATTTGCCCTTTTGGTGTGACCAGTGGGACTCTTTGCTCTCGATCAGTGGCGGGTGAGTTATGATATGTAGGTTCGAGGAAATATGTTGGTACTTATGTAAGATCTGAAATATTTGGAATTAGCGTAAGACGTCTGTTTGGGTTGTCTTCTATATTCGTTGGTTCTTAGAAATACCTATTTTCTACGAAAGTGCTGATCTGGCGAATTTCGTCAAGCTCATGTGTCAAGCTTGACATGTGTCAAGCTTGACATAAGTATCCGCCGAATCGGTATTCTTGGCTTATGCCAGTCGTAGGGGTTTCGGCGGGGAACCGTCGAGGGTATTTGCCCTTGAATCTGAATTTTGTGATGCAATTTCGTGAAAAATTATAGTTGTTCATGTTGATAAAAGAGTGACGCTATTACCTTATAACTCGGATTGTAGCCTGGTTGTTGAACAACCTCTGCTCCAAATGACGTCATTTGAAAACATCCTTTATATTTTTGTGCGTGCCACAGGAAATGGTTTGATTTGCTTGTATTTCCATATAGAAGCGAATACAATGGCTCTGGTGGATGAGTCAAAACCGGCAATTTTACCTTGCCACCTACGCAGCATAAGCCGGGAGCTTCCAATCGAAACTTCAGTGCATTGCAGTGCTGACATACCACAGACAATGAACCGATAACAACGCAGTCATGTTCTTTGTAGGACGTTGAGAAAATGTATGCAAATGCAGCGCGATTCAAGTCTGTTCTTGGTACTCTTTGTGTAGAGCGAATCTGTGCTAAACGGGTTCGTCTCGATTCATTTCTTTTTGCACGTTCGTCTTGCGTTTGACTTTCATGGACATTCCGACTATATGTTGCTCGACGTGTACGTCGTCCAATGTTTGGCCGTCTTATAGTAGGCATTATTCCTACAAATCATAGGAAGAAATTAAACAAATCCGGACGTCTGATAAAAACGAATAAGAAACCGAATAATATTGAAACGATTTGTTTTTACTTTGACATATATTTCGATACACTACTCTTTTATATAATTTGATATTTTAATTATTTGTTTTTCACCATTACCCTGGAGGATTTTCTAAAAATTTTATTACGTTCTGACCTTCTCCTGTTAGTTACCTACAACTGAAAAAAAATTTGAACCAAATCGGCCCAGCCGTTCTCCAGTAGTTTTTTACGACACATTTTTTGGGCTCCATTTTTATATATATAGATAGATAGATAGAAAAGCTGTAAATAGTTCCTGCTGTTGACTGATGGAGAGAAAGTTTTTGGGAGTCGATGCATTGCTAGTAGACTATGCAGTTCACATCTATTCAATTCATATCTTATTCCCAGAACATAGATCAGATTCCTTTTCATTGATACTACCATCATTGGCAAACTTATCTTGAACATACAAAATTGTGAATTTATGGCATTTTATTGTAATTAATTATTCTGTTGATCGTAATTCTAACAGAATTGATACTGTTTCTTAACGCAAATTGACTTATTTTCCGTTCTGATCAGTTATCCGTACTTCTCTGATGTTGACATGTAAATAAATCAGATTTCGAGTTGTTAAGTTCATTTTATATCCAGGGAAACTAAATAGCAATTTCATAAAGCACATTATTTAGTGTATTTCCCATATGACCGGCTAATATTATTGCATTTAGATCTTATTAAATTTATTTTCAAACAAGAAAGAAAGCTAACTTCCGAAAGCCGAACGTTTTATACCCTTGCAGTATGCAATTGGATTATTAAATATCGATCCATTTTGGTAGAATTTAAATTTGAAGTATTTATGTCATCAAATTTACATTTAACATTTTACATGAACTCTTTTAGATTTTTATACAAAGCACTCCGTATCCGGCCAGCAACGATCGTTCGTTGCACAAGTGTTACGGCCGGGTTGCGGGCACTTGCAGTTTTGTTCCATTGACTTTGCTAGTGTTAATATATAGTCCATTAATTTAATTATATCCATATTTTTAAATTTTATTCAAATCGGTCCACTATATCTTATACCTGCCATAGGAACGATCAAATCAAATTAGCAGATTTTCGTTGTTTTTAAAGATATCGGAATTAAACTTAGCAAATCTCTTTTAGTTTAAAAATAGCCATACAATTAAATTTTATACAAATCGGACTACTATATCTTATAGCTGCCAAAGGAACGATTGGTCCAAATATGTCGATTTTCGTTGTTTTTAAAGACTTTGGATTAAAACAACATATATGATTCCCTATTTTTATTTTAATTATTATCTGCAAGGGTATGTAAACTTCGGCAAGCCGAATTCCTGTTTTGAATTCGTTGGTGTAAGTCAATGTGTTGTTTAAGAAGCTATTTTGAAGATAAAGTGGAATGCCATTGGTATGGATGATGTAAATCCAACATTTATAAAAATACTTTTCCCAAAGATTATAAACAACATTACTCATGTGCTTAATACAGCCCTATAAATAAATTTCTTCTTGATCAATAATAATCTGATGAATAATAACCAATCAGGTTTGGACTTTCTTACCTGGCCGACTTTTTCTCCATAGCCGTCCCAATATCGATAGTCACTTCGAAAGAAGGATGAAAGGGACTTCTGGGTTGCCTCAGAGGCGGAGCCCTAACCAATCTGACTCTTGCTGGATCAGAGACAAAGCAGAGATCCAGCAAACGATCTAGGGAATTTCGTACATTGTTGACTTGAGACAGCGAAATGTCAAACAAGCCATCAATAAAATAATTAAACAAATAATTAAATTTATACTTTTCATAAAGACGAACCAACTCTCGTCCGATGGCAATTAAGTTTTGGAGCGAGCTGGAATAATGTAATGCGATCTGTTATCCCTTTCGCACACGCTTGTTCTGTGCACTCGATACTTATATTTCACCGCCTATTACTTATCAAACAAAAACACTTCTTAACGAGGTAAAATAAAAGTGACGACCGTACATTACACTCAAACAATTTCTGATACCAAATTCAGTGACGATTAAAAGTTATTAAAAATTAATATATCAAATTATTTAAATACTTTCTGTTTTAGCAGTAAAAATATTTACATGGAAACTAAGCATAAAATTAAAACCGATTTTGAAACTAATTAAATAATTGGTTAGTTATTATATTTTGACGGTCTGACGGGGCTGAGATAGTTCAGGGTGGGCCAGGAATCGTCCTAAGAATTTATTTGGCAGTAAAAGAGTGAAGTTCGTGGCGGCTCTGCAGCCTTCCCGTGGAGTGTGGAGAGGTTTTGGAGGCTCGAAAGTCTACCAGATAAAGATGGCTTTGGAGGCTCTGAAGTAGCTAGTAACTTCCTACTGGTTGTGGCCCGCTTTATGAGGAATTTGCCCTTTTGGTGTGACCAGTGGGACTCTTTGCTCTCGATCAGTGGCGGGTGAGTTATGATATGTAGGTTCGAGGAAATATGTTGGTACTTATGTAAGATCTGAAATATTTGGAATTAGCGTAAGACGTCTGTTTGGGTTGTCTTCTATATTCGTTGGTTCTTAGAAATACCTATTTTCTACGAAAGTGCTGATCTGGCGAATTTCGTCAAGCTCATGTGTCAAGCTTGACATGTGTCAAGCTTGACATAAGTATCCGCCGAATCGGTATTCTTGGCTTATGCCAGTCGTAGGGGTTTCGGCGGGGAACCGTCGAGGGTATTTGCCCTTGAATCTGAATTTTGTGATGCAATTTCGTGAAAAATTATAGTTGTTCATGTTGATAAAAGAGTGACGCTATTACCTTATAACTCGGATTGTAGCCTGGTTGTTGAACAACCTCTGCTCCAAATGACGTCATTTGAAAACATCCTTTATATTTTTGTGCGTGCAACAGGAAATGGTTTGATTTGCTTGTATTTCCATATAGAAGCGAATACAATGGCTCTGGTGGATGAGTCAAAACCGGCAATTTTACCTTGCCACCTGCGCAGCATAAGCCGGGAGCTTCCAATCGAAACTTCAGTGCATTGCAGTGCTGACATACCACAGACAATGAACCGATAACAACGCAGCTATGTTCTTTGTAGGACGTTGAGAAAATGTATGCAAATGCAGCGCGATTCAAGTCTGTTCTTGGTACTCTTTGTGTAGAGCGAATCTGTGCTAAACGGGTTCGTCTCGATTCATTTCTTTCTGCACGTTCGTCTTGCGTTTGACTTTCATGGACATTCCGACTATATGTTGCTCGACGTGTACGTCGTCCAATGTTTGGCCGTCTTATAGTAGGCATTATTCCTACAAATCATAGGAAGAAATTAAACAAATCCGGACGTCTGATAAAAACGAATAAGAAACCGAATAATATTGAAACGATTTGTTTTTACTTTGACATATATTTCGATACACTACTCTTTTATATAATTTGATATTTTAATTATTTGTTTTTCACCATTACCCTGGAGGATTTTCTAAAAATTTTATTACGTTCTGACCTTCTCCTGTTAGTTACCTACAACTGAAAAAAAATTTGAACCAAATCGGCCCAGCCGTTCTCCAGTAGTTTTTTACGACACATTTTTTGGGCTCCATTTTTATATATATAGAAGATAGATAGATAGAAAAGCTGTAAATAGTTCCTGCTGTTGACTGATGGAGAGAAAGTTTTTGGGAGTCGATGCATTGCTAGTAGACTATGCGGTAACTCCTCCCCCTCAGACTGAACTATCCACCATAGTGGAGCAATGGTTGGTGTGTAAGTAGCAAGTGCAGGGAAGGGTGGTGTGAAGGTAGTACGTTTTTTTTTTTTTTTTATTAGAGTAGAGGATGGTAATACAGAGGGTATGATAATGGATAAATGTACAAAGAAGAATGACAGAAAGAAAGAAAGAACGTGAAGTTATACGCTCCCGCGGGACTGCCGCAAAGCTATACTTCGGGAGGCGGCTGGCGGCCGCTCATCCAGAGCCCTCTGTGCGTCGGTTCTGCTCCCGACGCCTCAGTTCTTTCATCACTTTGGCAGCCATGTCGGCTACCGCCGCCCAGTTGGATGGACACTCCAGCATGCACTCGATGAGGGTCTTGGCAGTCAGAGTCCAGTTCGTGGCTGCTTCCGCATTGGCTCTTTCTGTGGGGCAAACAACGGAAGCGTGTTCCGCGTTCTCGACGTATGCGCTGCCACAGTGGCCGCAGTAGGGGTTCGTCTCATGCATAAATCTGTAGAGGTAAGCCTTGAAACACCCGTGGCCCGTGATGACCTACGCGGTGTAAAAATCCGCCTGTCCGTGGCGCCTCTGTAGCCAGGGTTCAAGGATAGAGATGAGCCTATGCGCCCATCTCTCGGTGCGCGAATTGTCCCATCTTTCCTGCCATTGCGCTACTGTGCTGCTTCGCTGGGTGCTGCTGCCCGTGTGTCGGGTTCTGCGTTCTGCTGCTAGGAGATCGACTGGGATTGTTCCTGCTACCACTAATGCTGCTTCTTCAGAAACAGTGCAGAAGCATCTTGAGATGCGGAGAGCGCATCGTCTGTACACCGACTTGCAGTGTCGACTGTAGGTTGGAGTCTTCATGGCTTCGGCCCATATGGGCGCTGCATACAGTAGGGTCGAGGTTACCACTGTTGCAATCAGTCGCCTGCTCTGCTGCTTGGGCCCACGTGTGTTTGCCATCATCCTCGATATGGCTGCAGTCGCCTTGGATGCTTTGGCAGCCATGTATTCGAGGTGACTCTTGTATGTCAGCCTGTTGTCGATCAGGATCGCCGGGCTGGACACGATGGTGGTTGTTCCGACCCGGAAATCCACCTTTTTCACCGCCTTTCTGCTGCTGATGAGCACCGCCTCCGTCTTGTGCTCTGCGAGCGCCAGTCCGTTGCTTGCGAGCCATCTCATCAGTATGTCGATCGAGAGGCTGCATTTGCTAGAGACGCCGCTCAGGTGTTTGTCCACTGTAACCAGCGCAATGTCGTCAGCAAAGCCAGTTACGGTGCAGCCTGCTGGTAAGTTCAGCCTCAGGATCCCGTCATACATGACGTTCCAGAGTATTGGGCCCAGAACTGAGCCTTGGGGTACTCCTCCGGTCACCTGGTATTTGTGGTGGCCGGCCTGTGAGCTGTATATAAGGACGCGGTCCTTAAAGTAATCGGCTATCAGTTGGATGAGATAGCCGGAGATGCCGCTGCGTCGCAGTGCCTGTAGAACGGGGCTCCAGTTGGCAGAGTTGAAAGCCTTCTTAACGTCCAGTGTGCATACAAGGCAATATTGTTTTAGTGCCTCCGCGCCACCTTTCGCCCTCGATTGCATTTGCAGCACATTGGGTCACTTCTTTGATCGCGTCGATGGTACTCCTCTTCTTCCGGAATCCGTACTGGTGGTCGGAGAGGGCTTCGCCTTCTTCCTGTTCCTTTTCAAGCTGGGTGCAGATGATCCGCTCAAATACCTTGCCTATCGTATTGAGCATACACAAGGGTCGGTATGAGGAAGGGTCGTCGCTGTTCTTCCCAGGTTTCGGGATCAGCACTAGCCTTTGCCGCTTCCAATCTCTTGGGAAGGTTCGCTGCACAAAAAGGCTCGGGTAAGCTTGTACTATGGTGTGTAGGGCCGCGTTGGGGACGCCATCCGGTCCAGGGGCCTTGGCTATCTTGCTGCCGGCCAGTGCGCTTAGCACTTCCAGGTCGTTGGTGAGTACCACGACTCCATCAGCCACGCTCGGTGGTGTCAGTGGCGGCTGAGTGGGAAAAAGCGCGGACACTATCGCTCCCAGCTGGACTGGGCAGGTTGGGGTCGGCTGCCTGCTGAGCTTGCCCATGACCATCTTGTATGCTGATCCGAATGGTTCATTGTCAGCCGTATCGCACACCTCCTGGAAGCACATGTTTTTGCTTTCTTGATGACAGCCTTGGGGGCCTTTTTCCTGTCCCTGTAGTGGGATTCTCTCAGCTCCTGAGTGGGGCGTCCTCTGTTCTTTTGGCATCTCCGTCTCGCTGCCATGCACTCGCTCCGAGCTGCGGCGATCTCCTCGTTCCACTAGGCAACAGGGCGCCGTCTATGCCCTCCTGTGCTAGCTCTTACCATCGCCGCGTCGCAGGCTTTCTGTATCCTTGCAGCTACCTCCTCGGCGCAAGTATCTGCATCTCCGTTAACGCTGGAGCCGTTCATGCGCCATGGAGCGTCTCAGCATTCAGCGTGTGTACCCTGTAGCCGGTTTGGTGACTAGAAGGGGCGGTCGGTCGGGGGCCCGTCTGGATGACGATCGCAGCATGATCGCTGTGGGTGTAGAGGTCAGTCACCTTCCAAGCGCAGCTCCGAGTAAGCTCCGGACTGGCGAAAGTCAAGTCGATGATTGACTCCCGGCCAGCCTTGCTGAAGGTGCACCTGGAGCCCTCGTTGAGGAGGCACACGTTTAGTGGGGCTAGGGCATCTAGCAGGATGGTTCCCCTCGGCGTCGTTCTCTCTTCCCCATGTGGTGGACCAGGCATTGAAATGCCCTCCGATAAGGACCGGAAAGCGCCCGCGCGCATCCTGGGCGATCTCATGTACTATGTCCCTGAACGTTTCTATTCGTAGGCTCGGGCGATGTAGCAGCTATAGATGGTTGTGCCATGGAACTTAGCCCTGGCGTAGCCATTTCTAGCAGCTCTCTCCGACAGGTGGACCGGAGGCTGCCCGCAGCTCCATATGGCTGCGCCTCCATCAGCGCTCTGCTGCCATGTTCCTTCAGATTTTGCCCTGTACGGCTCGCTTAGAATGGCAATGTCTGTCTGTAGCTCGGTGACCGTCTGTGATAGCAGATCCTGGGCGGCTCTGCAGTGGTTCAGGTTAAGCTGTAGGAACTTAACCATTCTGCAGGCCTTTGACTGCCTTCTGGTAGGCAGGGCATGACCTGCTCAATGTTGGGTGCTCTGCCTCACTCGATGTTTTGCCTCCTCGTGTGCAAAGGATGCATTTGGGGGTGCCTTGGGTGCACTTTATGTGCTTGTGGCCAGCACCTCTGCATCTGAAGCAGGACTCCAGCGTCGATTTGGCGATCGCGTCTAAGGCTCGGCATCTCGCCGAGGTGTGGCCGAATCCCATGAATCTGGCGATCATCTCGTCGAGCATGGTGCCTAGCTCCGCGCTCATTTGCACCCGCTGCTTCTTGTAGGCTCCAGCCTGCTTGCCATCAGGGCTGATGGAGTCTCAGCTTCTCTTGGGGGTGGCCTGGTCCTCGTCAGTTTGCCCAAAGAGAAACATAGGCCCATGCACTTTAGGTGGCGCAGAGAGAGCCCCCCAGAGCCCCTTTGGAACTGGCGCCGCCGCAGCGGGGGGGTTGGAAGTTGGCCGGATCCTTGGCCTTCTGCTCGTTGCCTCCCTGGGGTCAGGTGCAAGAGTTGGGGAGAGTGGGTGGCGCAGTAGTATCTGCCGGTCAAATTGGGAAATCAAATTGGCTTTGATTCCTAGTTTGAATTCAGTATTGGCGCCCTGCTGACGTTTTCCAAAACTACGATCAGCCGATGCGTGCTTTGACCTAGTTTGGGGCTGTTAGGTGCGGCTGTTTTCGTGCGCTGTTAAGCTCACAGTTCGAGCGTTGCCCAACACTGCGATCAGCTGATCGATTGTTTTGCCCCGGTGAAAAACGCGCGGGGAAAGCTCGGTGGGCGCGGGAGGGGATCCCCCCTTGCCCACAACCTGTTCCTAGCTCCACCAATGCCAAAAAAGTGGAAAAAGGCACCCGGAGAGCCTGCGCAAGCCGATCTTGGTACATACCAGCCTCCCAAGGTGTCTCAGACTTCCTAAAGTATTGCTTGCAGGAACATGGACCACTTTCACTGGCAAAAAAGGATGAAAACTGAGGAGCGCGAAGAAAACTCAACTTCACCCTTCGACAGTGAAGGTAATGCCCTGAAGGTAGTACGTGGAGTAGCCGGTGTGTAAGTAGTTGTTCCCTTTGAAAACCAAGTGACTGCAATCACCGCTACCAGCAACACGGTGTATATTTGCTGTATATTTTGCTGTTGTGTGTCAAATAGGGGCGCTATTTGTATTTTTCTGACCTCTAGTTTCGTTTCTACGTCTTCCATTCTTAATTCATGTATTCCCAACTCTTCGGTTGTTCTGTTCTTCTATATCGATTTGATTTTATCATCTGTAGTTTACTCTGTAATTCACTTACTAAATCCTTTGTTTCTGTTCCATATGGTTCTATAGCTTCTTGGTATTCCTGTACCCTTACTATGTGTATAAATGTTAGGATTTTTGGGAAGTGAAAACTATAACAGGTCTAGGAAATAATTTCCGTATAGATTTTTCGGAAGTGGAAACTGAAACCAGGCCTGATTGTCTTCGATTATATATATTTGACCCTTTAATTAAATCCAACCTCAACTCCGGAACGCTGGACTAGAAAAATGGTGAATTCCACGTATGGGCAAATCCCACGTGTTGCACATTACATTCGTACGATTTTGTAAATGAAAATATAAATGTACTTTCGAATGACATAAAGCATAAGGGTCTGTTCCATATGGTTTTATAGCTTCTTGGTATTCCTATAGCCTTTCTATGTGTATAAATGTTTTCTCTTGCTGTACCTAGTTCGATCTGTGCTAGAGGTTCGTCTCCCTCTATAAGCCGGATTTCGAATTTCTTCTCCACGGCCATGCTCGTCGCCAATCTGTAATTATTGTTATTCGTTAGGGTTGGTCAATTTTCTTATTTTTTCCTTATGAACTTTTTTGGTACGATGGTGAATTTGTCGTGGAGCTGATCGGTCTCAGTGGGACGTTTTCCTTATGAATTTTCGGTAATCCATAAATTTGTGGTGCCAAGGCTGTGTTGTTATCATTTTATATTTTTCATTTCTTGAAATTATGTTCAGTTTAAATAATTTTTCCACGAGTTCCTTTTTCATCCTTCTATATGTGTTGGGTTTCTCCAGAATATGCATAATTTTGTCCTTGTAATCCTTCTTTTCCTTTGCCACCGTTACATTTCCCTTATCCGAATTTAAAATTATTATGTCGTCATTATTCTTCAGAAATTCCTTTCTTTGCTCCACTGTGTCTGTAATTTTATTTATTATTTTCTTTTCTTTCTTGCTTTCCGTTATTAGTCTGTACTTCCGTTATGGTTGAATGTAGTCTTTCGACCGTGGAATTACTCGATAACTGTTGAAAGGAAGTCGTGTACAGTTCTAATTCGTACTGTCTACAGAAATCCTTAATTAGTTTTTTAGCTGATTATCTTCCCTGGAATTCTAATTAGTGCCATAAAGACTCTATTGCCTTGACTACGTTAATACTATCCCTGGCACATATTTCTTACTGTCAAAATATAAGTCTATATGCATTATTGCCATAAGTCTATCTGGTGATTCTGTCATGCTGTATTTAATTTTCTGTGGCTTCCTATCATACTGCTGCATTTGACAACCTGTTATTGCTTGTTTCATGTGTATAACTGTATAACTTGCTGTATGCGAAATATTTGAATTATACATCTTGTATGTTTATTACTAAGTCCTCCGGTTTAAATAATGCTATCGTTTGGTTTGGTTTTAGTACTTTTCTAAGTCTTCGACCAACTATTTGCTCATCGAAGTTGGCTTCCGTCCATGTTATTCTTATTTTATTTATAAATGGAATTTGCTTCACTATTCTGTGAGGTATCCCTCACCAGGCCCAACCGGGGCATGTAAATATTGATATACGTAATTAAGGGTAGCATATAAGTTAGGATTAAATTAGGCTAAGTTGACCATTTAATGACCCACGACCCACGACAACACACGCCCGCAACACACGCCCGCAACATCACGTCCGCAACCGGCAGAGCCAATCAAACCGGCAGAGCCAACCAAACCGGCAGAGCCAACCAAACCGGCAGAGCCAACCAAACCGGCAAAGCCAACCAAACCGGCAGAGCCAACGACACACCGGCAGAGCCGACGACACACCAATACACAGACGCAGCCGAAGAGAGAACCGAACAACGATCGGCAACCACCCCAAAGAGGCGCCGACGGGGGCAAAGCCCGCCGAACGGCAGAAGGACGCGCGCCAGAAGAGGACGGCGATACTTCGCGCCGAAGCAGCGAAAACACCCGCTGTCGTGATCGGCGGCAGAGGGGAGTTTCGAACGGGTCCCTCTGCTCAGTCGGCGAAAGAACAGTGCGCGCGGGAGACATGGAGACCCACGCCGAGGAGTAGTACGGGTGAGTCGGCCAAGGGCCACTTCCAACAGTGGGAGGCCAGCGGTGCGGAAGATGTAGGAAATAGTAAAGGGACAACTAGAGTTAGAATTTGGACATGTTTTGAATAAAATCAGGAATAAGTGAAGATCATACCCGTCAAATTTTCTTTTCACAGCCCCCCGCTGCCAAAAGCAAGGCGGGCGTGGCCGGGTACATGTAATAACGCCCACTGTCATAACGCCAATGGGCGTAATGACGCAAAAAAAGTGACATAAAGCCCGCGGGCGATATGCCACTTTCAAAAGTGTCGTAGCGCCCGTGGGCATTATGTCATTTTTAAAAGTGTCATTACGCCCTCAATTTCTTAAAATTTGTCAAGTGCATCAGCAATCAATGAGATTACCGATAAGAAAAATACCGTTTATTATGTTATCTCTCTAAGCATTTTTCAAGTTTTCGGCACAATAATCTTCATAGTCAGTTTATCACTAATCTTCAAGCGAAATGGAAGCTGTTGTTCCGTACCAGTACAAAATTGTTCCCGGCTTTCGAAAAAATTCAAAGTTGTTGCTGCTCACAGCACAGCAACAATTGTTTAAATTTAAGAGTTCGCTAAAAACTGGTTCGCGTTATACTTGTTACATAGAAAACTGTAGTATCTCAGTGGAGTTGTCAAATACTGGGGTGTGTACTCAGTTGAGTCTTGAAATTAACCATAGCCATGCTGCTCCTGAAGAACTACTAAAAGAACTTGAACACACACTTGACTCAGACAAAAATTTGTTTTCAATAAAATCGCGCGTTTTTTTGAAAAAAAAAAATTTGCCAGCGGCGCTTTTAGTACTTTTCAACTTTAACATTTATTTATCAAAAGATGCAGACAAAAATTAATTCCCAACTTTACCATTTATTTTTTACTTATTTAGTACAAAATTCCTTACATTTCCCTTTACAATCAACTAGAATTAGGGCGGTTAATTAACTGAAACGTAGCCTCAAGTGTATTCTATTTTACTATTAATTCATTTTTTTAATTCTTATTAGCTGTGGGCGTTATAGTGCCAAAAGGCCCACAAAAAACTGACATAAAAATCTGCGGGCCCTATGACAATATTGAAAGTGACATATCGCCCGTGGGCGATATGTCTCTTTTTTTTGCGTCATAACGCCCATGGGCGTTATGACAGTGGGCGTTATTACATGTACCCGGCGTGGCCTCCGGCTGACGGAGCCACATACCTCCCACCTTTTGCGGCCTTCTACTCCTCTCCGGGGCTGGACGACCGACTCCCGGCTGACGTGAGGCACCCCTTCCCCTGGCCAGAGATCCGACTCCCGGTTGGCGGGGTCGCATTCTCATCGGCTGTAAGCGGAGCGCTCGCGGTAGTCGGCCGGAGTGGGGCATTGGTACCCGGACGACGGGCCGATCCTCCAACGGCAAGTGGCCCGGGCGTTGTCCTGCACGGACTTCGCCCTACCTCGACTCTCGCTCCTAACAAAGCCCGCTTCACGCCGGCACGTCCTTTTCCTGCCTGTCTCCGCAAATACAAATATTTATGTAGAGTGCCCTGGACTGACTGAAGTTTATATCCTGGCCCATGATAAGCATCCTTACAATTCTTGTTGTTTTCCCCTTCTCTCTAACCACTTGGATGTTGTAATCGTTTATTGGTTTTTCGGATATTGGGAATCCCAATTGTAGATCTTCCTCCGCGGAGTGGATCGTCTCCCCGTTTGTTGCTACTTCAGAAGCATTCTCTAGTACATTGAGTACATTCTGCTCAATGCGTCTGCCTCTACATTTAAGGACCCTTTGTATACACTATCTCTAACATTCAGTGGTAGTGTGATGGCTGTGTGATGGCTGTGTGGCGGCCAACGATGACTCTAGAGAGCTTATATCCCAAGTTTACCAAGGCTTTTCCCTCTAATAATGGCGCTGGAGTCGTTGGAGTTGCGCCTGTCTCTGATGCTTTTAAGTCTTGCCAACCACGGACCCGGATGCGCTGGAAAACTATGTCTCTTCCAAATTGAATGTTGATGAAAAGACAATAGCTTGCGTTAAACTGGTAAAAAAAGAAGTTGACGATATTACTCTAAAGTTCGTAAATTTTAAACTTGGGGTCCCTGATCTTCATTACGGAGCAGTTTTCAGCAAGGAGTTTTGACCGCACTCTGTGAAGGTCAAAAGATTTATCCATAGGTCGAGGATTAATAAAGAGGATACTATTATCGAGCTGACTGGAACTGCAAGAACTTCAACCCTGTGTTCCTTTCTTCTATGCACCAAAAACAACATTTATAAAAAAACCTCAAAGACTGGCGCCGCTGGCGTCGAAGTTTTAGTGGATCATCTTCTTCAAGCCCCTTCTCATAATATGCAATGGCTTTGGTTGAGCCCAGATAGCTCGCTGATTGCTGATCCGCACTTCTCTCTACACCCGCTCTCGCCGTCCGTTTCCCTTTCTTCTATGCACCAAAAACAACATTAGCTGAAACTTTTGTCGTCCCTTACATTGTTTACCTATGCGCGCTCATCGAATCTGTGCTCTCGCCCTCGCTCTCATCGCCGAATTTACATCGCCCACACAATCCAGACTTCTCTCTGCAGACGCTCTTACCAATTGATGCTCTACTCTTGATGCACCAACAACAACAGCTGGGGCTTTTGTTGTCCCTTTTGTGCGATATTCGCCAGAGGCCTTGCTCGGGCGCCGTTCCCTTATGCGCGCTCACTAAAGCCTCGCTCTCGTCCCCGCTCACAGCGCTCTCGTTGCATTATCATCAGGATATGGAGTTATTGTTTTCAATCTTAGTCGTACTTTCTGTATTCCGTCTGCTGCCTGTGGCACTCTCTTTGGGCGCTCACTTGGAAGTTTCCTTCCCAATATTGCTGCCTGCGGGCCTGTTAGGCTGTCAAAAACAACAGCTGATGCCGCCAGACCCTAATATTTCTGGATCAGATCTCAATACATGCAGCGCTCTCTTAAGTGAATGGTGCTCTTTCGTTTCATCAGCGACTTTGATGCTCTACATTTTCAAGCGCTCTTTACCTTCTCTATCGAGCTATTTTGATGTTATTGACAATCCAGTTATGGTTCGAGCTTCGTCGCTACTGAATGATGCATCTGGAGTGGTTGGCTATGAATTGCATTCTGAATTACCGCACTCTGCACCGGATTATTTAACCGGGCCTTCCCTTCACTCAGAATGTGGACAAAACTTGGCTTTCATAAATGCTGATAACCCTAGCCTAAGAATATATTTTTAAAATATATCTGGTATGCGAACAAAGGCTGGTGCTGTTTATTTGGTATCTTTGCACTGTGATCACGACTTCATTATATTAGTTGAAACCTGGCTCAACGCGAATTTTTTCGACAACTAATTCTTCGACTCTAACCTTTACTAAGTCTTTCGAAAAGATCGGGATGCAATAAAAACGTAATGCTCTAGAAGGGAAGGCGTTTTTATTGCCGTTCGGCGTAGTCTAAAATACGGCTTTGGAATGAGGATTCCCTACTTGATCAAATGTGCGTGTCTCTAGCTGGACCGGCTGGAACAATTTTCTTGGTGGTATCATATATACCCCAGGTATTGCCTATACGAGTATTCATCAGGATCTGGAGGATTCTCATTTCATCTGCGAGCTGGGTGACTTCAATCTTTCCTCGCTGGTATAAGTACAGGACCCGGATTCTGCAGCAATAGTTCCCAGTAATTTGCATCTGCTCTTGAAATCTTGGTCATTGACGATTTCTTTAGTATGGGTTTAGTTCAGATTAATCATGTATTTAGTTAATTAAAAAAGGTTCTAAACTTAATTTTTGTAAGTCATGCCTTGAGCTTAAATTTACTTCGCAGTAATTATCCTCTATCTGAGTGTGATGCTCATCACTAGCCCTTATTAATATCATTGGCCACATATATATTTGCACCTTATAAGTCGGTCACAATTCTAATGTATATTAATGTGAGCAACTTAAATTAAATTTCGTATGTTAATTTGGATATTTGTTATGTACGTTTATTGTCTTCTCTTTCTGCTATCATTAATAGGAATGCCATAAAAGGTTTCTTAGTTCTTAAAAATTACCTTGGTACAGAAGAGGTCTAAAAAAATATAAGAATTTTAAAAATAAATTCTACAAGCGGTTCGACAGGTACAAACAACACAAGCGTGAATTCGAATTCCTAGACAAATTCTTATACAACCAATATATTGCGGGTGTGGAATTAAGTTCCACATCCGCAATATATTGGTTGTAATAAGCAATCTGAAATCATTCTGGCATTTTGTTAATTCTAAAAAAAAAAAATCTTATATTTCTTCCCGTATGTCGTTCAATAGTTCATCAGCATAGGCGGATCTCGGAGTGGTTAGTCTTTTTGCCAAATGTTTTGCATCCAATTTCGAACCACATTCCTTGTGGAATAACGAAGTTTCGCTTGGTTCCACTGCTTCCAGCCTTAATATTGATTCATGTAATCTGAAAAATTAAATTGTGAAGACCTTTCACCTTTTATATTGAAAAATTGTATTGGCGTTCTGTCAGAGCCTCTTAAAATTATATTTAACAAATCTCTCTGCAGTGGAGTCTTCACTCAGAGATGGAAACTGGTCACAGTAACTCCCATTTTTAAGTTTGGTGTCAAAAATGTAATTTCTAATTATAGGCCAATTGCAAAGCTTAGTAATGTCTCAAAGATGTTTGAGCGAATTGTTGCTAACCTTTCTTGTTGTCCGCAACATCAGCTCTAACCAACATTGTTTTATACCTGGACGGTCAAGAACCTCAAACTTAGCCGTTTTTAACAATTATTGTATACATTCCTTTTTGAGTCACAAACAAGTGGATGTGGCTTACACAGATTTTGCTAAAGCATTTTAGCCAAACTCGCGAGAATGTGTGTGCCCTCGTTGATGCTGAATTGGCTAAGATCCTATTTAGATGGTCAAAGTTATAGAGTGGAGTGCAATGGTCAGTTTTCGAGTCCCTATATGGCAACGTCTGGCCTTCCCCAGGGGAGTGCCCTAGGTCCGTCATATGCCGTAGTTTTAAGAATTCTGCATTTTTATTTATGCGGACGATTTAAAAATCTATAAGTCTGGGAATTCCGTTCTGGAACGTGAGCATTCTGGAGCAAATGATTTAAATCGAATTGGAGATTGGTGTTTCCGGAATAAGCTGCCTTTGAATCTCTCTAAATGCTACACCGTCACATATAGCAAACGGCTCAAAAACTTGCTATTCTCATACTCTATCGAATCCCAATTTCTTGCCTATAGAAACGAAGCCCCGGAATTAGGAGTTATATTTGATACAAAATTTTTGTTTATTGATCGCGTAAACTACATAGTACCGAAGCCATATGCCATATATATGGTTTTATTAAACGTAATGCTGCTCAATTTTGAGACCCATACACTAAACTCAGCTTATTTTATTCATTGGTGCGGTCTAAGTTGGAGTACGCTTTATTTATCTGTAATCCAACTAGGGCCATACATATTCACCAAATTGAACGTGTACAGAAAAAATTTCTATGTTTTGCCCTTAAATCTCTAAACTTTACTGAACCGTTTCCGTCGTATTCCGCTTAATGCCGTCATTTGTCGGCATTTAATGTCATTTCCTCATACCACTTGGTCTTTGCCATTAAACTTTGGAATGATTTCAACCAGGTCTATTAGCTTGATTGCTTCTAATATACTTGGTGTTGCCATGGCTGTTGGCTCTCGTTCTTCTCTTTCTGCGGAACATTGTAATAAATTTGTCTCCTGCTTATCAATTTGTTTTGACATGTACTCCTCCTAATCCTCAACTTATGTATTATGTGTTCATCTCTATATCTTTGTTATTACGTACGAATGGGTTGCTTATTTTCGATATGTATCTATGTGTTATACTAAAGTATTTGATAACTTAATCTAGAATTGTGCCTTATGTTATGTAATAGAACGAAGTGTAGTTTAATTCTTTGTTATTTACTGCTTCCCTTCACGTTTGTTTGAAGTGTTGGGGATCCTTGAGCCTGTGTTGCTGCATGGAATTCTGAAAGTAATCATAATAAGTATTTTTCTCATGTCCTTATTGCAGGGTAGCGAACAATGGTGTTTCGTAATAATATTTCTTGATTTCTTGATTGATTTATAATTTTGCCATGATATTTGCAACGCAGTGAAGGAGGCATCTCTGACCCCATAAAGTATATATATTCTTGATCAGCATCACCAGCCGATTCGATTTAGCCATGTCCGTCTGCTGTCTGTCCTATCCTATCCTATCTATCGAGCTGAAATTTTCAGCATAGTCTTATTTCTTTAGCACGCAGTATATATGTCGGAACGGCCGAAATTTGACCACTATATTCTATAGCTGCCATAGGAATGATGGCGAAATTAATGTAATTAATTTCGATTTATATGAAAATGTAAAATTCTACATGTAAAATGTATAATTTACCAAATTCGATATTTTTTTTAACATTACTAAAATGGTTCGATTTTCAATGATTCAATTGCAGACTGCAAGGGTAAAATTCTACATGTAAAATGTATAATTTACCAAATTCGATATTTTTTTTAACATTACTAAAATGGTTCGATTTTCAATGATTCAATTGCAGACTGCAAGGGTATACCAACTTCGGTTTACCGAAGTTAGCTTTCTTTCTCGTTTTTTATTATAGTTTATTGTTTATTTCGTTCTTATTTATTAATATAAGTTAAGACCCAGAATTCTAAATGCTTAACCAAAGTAAGAGTATCGCCACACGCGCAGAAATCTAAACAACAACAAATAGATTACGAGTGAGGCATAAGCACCGATTTCCCAACATATAAGGTTACTGGCCGGAATGTTGCCAAATAGGTCCCCAATTGAGTTCAGCACCCACGTGCGCTGAGTTTGCACTTCCCACCTTACGATCGTGGGAAAGCCTTAACGCTGGGTGATTTAACCCAACACCAAGTGCGTTTGGCAACAACAATTATTGCCAAATTATATTGACCAATTAGAATAAGAATTGGTCAACTGCTCCGCGGCAGCAGAAATATCAGCGACAGAGACGAATTAGGACCGACTGCATCAGCGACAGCAGCGATGTTCAACGATGGTAGCAGAGAACGTCAGCAGAGGCTGCAGCAGCAAACATTATTACATTATTATTAAGAAAAATCAGTTGTAAAATTGCACTCAATAAATAAAGTTTATATTTTTTAAATAAAAATATTATTTAAACTTTTAACTGGCGCCCGAGCAGGGACCTGGTATAAAGTTCGCGAAGGATACAAGTTCCGCGCCTCGTGTCGAGCAGTAAAGAAAATCCTGCCTGTTCGGAAAATTATTCTGCCTAATCCGTACGAAAAAACCCGACCACCGAAGCCCGGAAGTGCCACAATTAAAGTGCCGTTCCAGAAAACGCTACAAAGTGACACTCCCCAAAAAGGACTGGTGAAAATACCAGCCAAATTTTATCGCTGGGACTCCCTTTCGTATCCGTTCGGAGGGAACGTGCAAAGAAAGGTGTAAAGGAGGTGCCCTAGTAGACCCGCATTCTGGAGAAATGGGAAAAACTAAGATTACCGGCACGAGAGCACACCGAGATATGATTATTTTGTAAGCATAAAATTAAGCAAATATTTCAATTTACATTTATAAACAAAGAATCAAAGAATTTTCAAATTGAATTAAATCGATCGTTAAATTTTCTACAAACAAATTTTTACTTATCAAATTTAAACAAAAAATATTTAAGGATTAAAAATCTATATTAAAAATTAACAAATTAAAAATTATTTAAAAATTAAGAAAACACAGAACACTTAAATTCTAAGTTTTAGATCGAACTTTATAATTTTTATAACACAAAATAATTAATTATTTTTATTCCGAATTCTGAGTAACTATCAAAAAAATTTTAAAATATAAATTCATCCCTTTAATCTACTGTTCAAATATCGTGATCACAAAACATAACTAAAATGCCCGACCAAGATTTAAGAGACAGACTAGGAAACCTTACAGGCCCTTCCGCAACTACCAACGCGCGACTCATGACCTAGAAAGATATCGAACAAATAATAAAAGGTGTCTTAGAAACCAAATTAAGTGGCTTAATGAAAGAAATAATTAAACCCAATAATGATTTTTCGGAATATACAGACCAAACAATCAAACGAGAACTAGTATACAACCTTAGCAAATTAGATAAAATACCGGACATTGTACGATCGCTTAGAGAATTTTCAGGAAACAAAAGTGAATATTCCTCATGGAAAAAGAGCGTAGCAAGAGTTTTAAAAATCTATGAAGGTAGAATTGGTTCACCAAAATATTACGGCATTATTTTAGCAATCCGCAATAAAATTACCGGACAGGCAGTCGCAGTGTTAGAATCATACAACACCCCACTCGACTGGACAGCTATTTCGAAATGCCTAACATCGCATTTTGCCGACAAACGAGACCTTAAAACTTTAGAATACCAGCTCTATGCCCTTGCTTAAGGAAACAATACTATAGTTGAGTGCTACCAAACAGTCTACCAACAGCTAGCCCTAATCCTGAGCCAAGTTAGTAACCTTGATGTTTCACAAGAGACCATACAATCTTTAACAACTATGTACAGAGAAAAAGCTTTAGACACTTTTGTTAGAGGCCTAAACGGAAATCTAGCTCAACTGTTAGCAATCAAAGCATTCACTACACTTATGCAGTTTGCTTGAGAACCAGACCACTAGAAACAACCAAACAACAAACAGCATTTACTCAGGAAGACCGCCTACACTACCACCAAGAACCCACCAACCGTTCCGAATTGTCGGAGCCAAACAAAATTTTCATCCCCATATTTACCACAATGCTAAACAGATGCAAGTAGTAGCCGGAACCAGAAAATTCCCCTTCACACAAACCACCCCACCTAATTTTTGCAATCAAGCTAATTCAGGCCAATCAAGACCATTAACACTCTATATTTCCCCGATACCGCCCCCCCGACCCCAACCAAAAGCAGGTCCTATAGAGGTTGATCAATTAATTCGTTCGCGTCATATTAACTATATGAATAAGCCGGCGAACAACGAAACGACCTGGGAAACGACCTCTTAGCACTTCTAACGTTCAGAGCACTAGCAAGATGCCAAGACAATTTCATATTCAAACCGAGTCAGAAACTACTTCACAACAGGAAACGAAAGAAGATACAACTAGTGCAGAACAGGAATATTATGAAATGGCAGAACAGAATAATATAGGCGAACTTCAAGAAGAATTTACTTGGCAAACTGATACCGAACAACAAGAATACATTGACATGTACGAGCTCTATTTTTTAGAATAAATCGTTCCTCACTACATTATTTTAAAATAACGACGGGGAACGGAAAAATCTTAAAATTCCTAATAGACACAGGCTCAAACCAGAATTACATCCGACCACAACTGGTAGCAAACCCAAAACCAAACGAGAAAAACTTTTCAGTCAGCTCTGTGGGAGGCAACAATGAAATTACACAACAGACGATTTTTATACTTCCCAATATCTCAGATAAACCAATGAAATTTTTTTTACTAGATACACATTCCATGGCATATTAGGCAACGATACAATGAAATTATTAGGCCCAATTATTGATGTCAAAAACGATACATTAATTCTTGAAAATAAAAGGAAAATTAAAATACACCAATTAGCCGCACAAGCCGTTAACACAATAGGACCACAAGTCAGTCATATGACCGAGTCACAAAAAATAATTATAAAAAACCTTGTTCAAAGCCACAAAAACTTATTTGCCGACCCAGACACAACTAAAGTAGTAGGAAAAATAAAAACTTCATCAGACTCCCCAGTTTATGGAAAACACTAACCATACCCAGCTTCACTAAGACAGAAGTAGAAAACATTTCGAGCATTTCGCTCGAAGATGGCATTATTAGACCTTCACATTCTCCGTATAATGCACCCGTTTGGGTAGTTCCAAAAAAGTCAAGTCAGTCCGAAGAAAAAAAGTATAGATTGGTAATAGATTACAGGAAACTCAACGACGTCACTATCTCAGATCGGTACCCTATCCCAGAAATTGGCGAAATTATTGCACAGCTAGGGGATAACAAATATGGTTCATTGTTAGATCTTAAAAGTGGATTTCATCAAATCCCACTAAAAGGCACGGATATCGAAAAAATAGCCTTTGCAGTAAACGGTGGAAAATATGAATTCACCAGGCTTCCATTTGGTCTCAAAAACTCACCATCTATATTCCAAAGAGCCTTGGACGACATCCTGAGGGAATACAAAGGGAAAATTTGCTATGTGTACGTTGACGACATAATCGTTTTTAGCAAAAACGAAATAGAATACGGTCAGAACCTCGAAAAAGTATTTTCAACCCTACAAAACGCAAACATGAGGGTACAAATAGAGAAATGTAATTTAAAAAAAAACAAAGTAGATTTTTTAGGGTATATAATTTCCCAAGACGGAGTTAAGACAAATATTTACAAAATAAGAGCAGTTTCAATATTTCGGTTCCGAATACGTTAAAAGATCTACGATCTTTCTTAGGCATGACAGGGTATTATAGAAGATTTATAAGAGATTATGCAAAAATAGCCAAACCACTAACCATTCTCCTCCGAGGAGAAGAAGGTCGCTTATCAAAAAATAAATCAAGCAGGACAGCTATTAACTTGGACAAAGAACCAATAAATGCTTTTGAAAAACTAAAAAATACACTCATCTCCCGAGACGTCACCCTAGCATACCCAGATTTTGGAACAGAATTTCAGCTTACAACCGTCGCTTCAAGTTATGCGATAGACGTAGTCTTAGAACAAAACCATAGACCAATAACATTTATCTACACTCTCAAAAACCGAAGAAAATTATGCAACAAACGAAAGAGAAATGTAAGCCATTGTGTGGGCACTTCAAAGCCTAAGACATTACGGATATTTTACGGATATTCGAAAGTAGTAATATACACAGACCACCAGCCCCTAAGTTTTTCAAATAGTGTCAATAACCATAACGCGAAACTAAAACGAAGAAGAGACCTTATTGGCGAATAACACGAAATTAAATACAAGCCAGGAGTAGCTAATGTAGTAGCTGACGCACTTTCTAGGGCCCCGGCCGAAATAAATTCACTCAGCTCCACAGCAACCATTCATAGCGACGAAAGCTCATCTCACAATCTTATATTTTCTGTAGAAGCTCCCATTAATGTTTTCAAAAATCAATTATTCCTACTTATCGACGAAACGGATTCAGATATTTTCGAAATGTCATTCTCAACCTACCATAAACACATAGTAAAAAGAAGAGAGTACACAGAAGAACAAATAATAGCGATCCTAACATGCAGACTAGACCCCAGATTAATAAACGAAATTTTTACTTCCGAAGAGGTAATGGGAAAAATACAAAATATTTATCCCACATATTTCAGTTTATATAAAGTAAGGTTCACAAAAATCAAGTATATGATGTCACGTCCGAATTACAACAAAAAGAATTAATAACTCTAGAACACAAGAGAGCGCATAGAGATGCGAAAGAAAATAAAATACGAATACTTAAGAATTATTTTTTCCCGCAAGCTCAAAAGAAAATTCAAGCAATAGTTCAGTCCTGCCAGACCTGTAACGAATCTAAATACGATAGGCATCCGTCAAAGGGAGAAATAGTCCATGTAGATATTTATATCACAGAAAAAAACAGCGTATTAACATGTATCGACAAATTTTCCAAATACGCTCAAGTAAAAATTTTACAGTCAAGGGCAGCTGAAGATAATAATGGATAATGGTATGCCGAAATGGATAATAATGGATAACGAACGTTCTTTAAGTTCTGCAGCTATAAAATTCATACTAGAAGACCAACTTAAAATCTCAGTGCACACCTCTGCCCCATACGCTTCAACAAGTAATGGACAAGTAGAAAGGTTCCACTCGACACTATCCGAAATTGTAAGGTGCTTAAAAAAAGACAACGGGAGCATGGTATTTGAAGATTTACTTTTCCAAGCGGTCCAGGAATACAACAAACAAGAGAAAAGCCTATAGACATTTTTTTTAGAAACACAATCCCTAATACACCAGAAGATATAGGAAATCAACGAGAGGGAATTATGCAAAAAATTCAAAAGAAACAACTTTTTGACCTATAATACCACAATAAAAACAAGAACCTACCAAAACATTTCAGGCCAGGCGAAATAGTACACATTAAAATCGATAAAAGATTAGGTTCAAAACTAACACCTAGGTATAAAAAAGAAAAATTAGCAGAAAATAAAAACACCACCATTAAAACTCAAAGCGGAAAAATAATCCACATAAATAATATTAAAACATAATTTTTCAGACTATTTTTACCAACCTGCCTGGGTATTACCACGGTCCTCGAATATTCAAACTCCCAACTCATTTCACTTGAAACCGGACTAGCAGCCAAACAAGACGGAACGTTTAAAATCATCCACATTTTCAACTTGGCCAGCTACGAAGAGACATATGCAACTTTAGAGGAATCATTTAAATCACTTATTTCATCTTACCCGCTTCAACCATATCTTTCGTACGAACTAAAACAAATCAAATCCGACTTACGCAGATTACAAACACAAAAAAGAGCAAAAAGAGCAATAGAAACAATAGGGACAGCATGGAAGTGGCTGGCAGGATCACCAGATCATCATGATTATGAGGTCGTAGAACGTAGAACTAGAAGAACTTTTAGAATTTTCTAAGGTCAAACTTGCCACTAATGGCCACGACCTCATTTACATTATTAGCTTACCAACAATTAATAAAGACACTTGCAGAACATTAAAAGTAAAAGCACTAAAAATAGCCCGATTTAAAATATGAAGATCTACTAGAATCTAAGAAACAACTATATGCAATAACAGAACCTTGCGAGGAACTTAACGATAAAACTATTTGTAATTCCGAAAAATGGCTAGACTTAAGTAACGATACTTGCGTAAATGCTCTGCTCAACCTTAAGGAACCAGTATGCAAAATGGTCAACCATCAACACATTCCCGATTTCGAGGATATATTGCCAGGAACTCTACTGTTGAACGACTTCAGCTGACTTGTCTCGTTGGACGAAAAACTCTTAAAACTACAAGGCTCATTTATAATCCAATACAGGAACTCTACAGTAACAATTGGAGAAAACATCTACAAGTCAAAAGAAACCAACAAGGTCGAACCGGAACCCCCAGTTTTTCAATTAACAGCGGAAAAGTCGAAACTAGATGAAGTACTGTCACTACAAATGGTCAAGGAACTTAACATAAACAACACAAGAGTACTAGAGAAACTCAGAAGCGAAGGAATTATAGATTCTTCCCTGAATTATGGATCCGCCATTATCCTATTTGTAGTTATCGTAGGACTGATCACACGATTCATGCGAAGGCTTACCAGCTCTAGCGAAAACAACTGAAGAGCCATCCCCTTCCGGATCTGTACTCTTTTACGTTGCGACCGAGGACAGTCGCGTTTAAGGGGGGAGGAGTTAACACCCAGAATGCTAAATGCTCAACCAAAGTAAGAGTATCGCCACACGCGCAGAAATCTAAACAACAACAAATAGATTACGAGTAAGGCATAAGCACCGATTTCCCAACATATAAGGTTATTGGCCGGAATGTTGCCCAATAGGTCCCCAATTGAGTTCAGCAGCCACGTGCGCTGAGTTTGCACTTCCCACCTTACGTTCCACGATGGTAGCAGAGAACGTCAGCAGAGGCTGCAGCAGCAAACATTATTACATTATTATTAAGAAAAATCAGTTGTAAAATTGCACTCAATAAATAAAGTTTATATTTTTTAAATAAAAATATTATTTAAACTTTTAACTGGCGCCCGAGCAGGGACCTGGTATAAAGTTCGCGAAGGATACAAGTTCCGCGCCTCGTGTCGAGCAGTAAAGAAAATCCTGCCGGTTCGGAAAATTATTCTGCCTAATCCGTACGAAAAAACCCGACCACCGAAGCCCGGAAGTGCCACAATTAAAGTGCCGTTCCAGAAAACGCTACAAAGTGACACTCCCCAAAAAGGACTGGTGGAAATACCAGCCAAATTTTATCGCTGGGACTCCCTTTCGTATCCATTCGGAGGAAACGTGCAAAGAAAGGTGTAAAGGAGGTGCCCTAGTAGACCCGCATTCTGGAGAAATCGCTGCAACGTGTAATAAAATGGGAAAAACTAAGATTACCGGCACGAGAGCACACCGAGATATGATTATTTTGTAAGCATAAAATTAAGCAAATATTTCAACCAAAAAAGGAAACAATAATTGTCAAGCGACAAACAAGTTCCATGAAAAGGAAAAGAATAATAACTATCAAGCATTTAAATTGATAAACAAAGAATCAAAGAATTTTCAAATTGAATTAAATCGATCGTTAAATTTTCTACAAACAAATTTTTACTTATCAAATTTAAACAAAAAATATTTAAGGATTAAAAATCTATATTAAAAATTAAAAAATTAAAAATTATTTAAAAATTAAGAAAACACAGAACACTTAAATTCTAAGTTTTAGATCGAACTTTATAATTTTTATAACACAAAATAATTAATTATTTTTATTCCGAATTCTGAGTAACTATCAAAAAAATTTTAAAATATAAATTCATCCCTTTAATCTACTGTTCAAATATCGTGATCACAAAACATAACTAAAATGCCCGACCAAGATTTAAGAGACAGACTAGGAAACCTTACAGGCCCTTCCGCAACTACCAACGCGCGACTCATGACCTAGAAAGATATCGAACAAATAATAAAAGGTGTCTTAGAAACCAAATTAAGTGGCTTAATAAAAGAAATAATTAAACCCAATAATGATTTTTCGGAATATACAGACCAAACAATCAAACGAGAACTAGTACACAACCTTAGCAAATTAGATAAAATACCGGACATTGTACGATCGCTTAGAGAATTTTCAGGAAACAAAAGTGAATATTCCTCATGGAAAAAGAGCGTAGCAAGAGTTTTAAAAATCTATGAAGGTAGAATTGGTTCACCAAAATATTACGGCATTATTTTAGCAATCCGCAATAAAATTACCGGACAGGCAGTCGCAGTGTTAGAATCATACAACACCCCACTCGACTGGACAGCTATTTCGAAATGCCTAACATCGCATTTTGCCGACAAACGAGACCTTAAAACTTTAGAATACCAGCTCTATGCCCTTGCTTAAGGAAACAATACTATAGTTGAGTGCTACCAAACAGTCTACCAACAGCTAGCCCTAATCCTGAGCCAAGTTAGTAACCTTGATGTTTCACAAGAGACCATACAATCTTTAACAACTATGTACAGAGAAAAAGCTTTAGACACTTTTGTTAGAGGCCTAAACGGAAATCTAGCTCAACTGTTAGCAATCAAAGCATTCACTACACTTATGCAGTTTGCTTGAGAACCAGACCACTAGAAACAACCAAACAACAAACAGCATTTACTCAGGAAGACCGCCTACACTACCACCAAGAAACCACCAACCGTTCCGAATGGTCGGAGCCAAACAAAATTTTCATCCCCATATTTACCACAATGCTAAACAGATGCAAGTAGTAGCCGCAACCAGAAAATTCCCCTTCACACAAACCACCCCACCTAATTTTTGCAATCAAGCTAATTCAGGCCAATCAAGACCATTAACACCCTATATTTCCCCGATACCGCCCCCCCGACCCCAACCAAAAGCAGGTCCTATAGAGGTTGATCAATTAATTCGTTCGCGTCATATTAACTATATGAATAAGCCGGCGAACAACGAAACGACCTGGGAAACGACCTCTTAGCACTTCTAACGTTCAGAGCACTAGCAAGATGCCAAGACAATTTCATATTCAAACCGAGTCAGAAACTACTTCACAACAGGAAACGAAAGAAGATACAACTAGTGCAGAGCAGGAATATTATGAAATGGCAGAACAGAATAATATAGGCGAACTTCAAGAAGAATTTACTTGGCAAACTGATACCGAACAACAAGAATACATTGACATATACGAGCTCTATTTTTTAGAATAAATCGTTCCTCACTACATTATTTTAAAATAACGACGGGGAACGGAAAAATCTTAAAATTCCTAATAGACACAGGCTCAAACCAGAATTACATCTGACCACAACTGGTAGCAAACCCAAAACCAAACGAGAAAAACTTTTCAGTCAGCTCTGTGGGAGGCAACAATGAAATTACACAACACACGATTTTTATACTTCCCAATATCTCAGATAAACCAATGAAATTTTGTTTACTAGATACATATTCCATGGCATATTAGGCAACGATACAATGAAATTATTAGGCCCAATTATTGATGTCAAAAACGATACATTAATTCTTGAAAATAAAAGGAAAATTAAAATACACCAATTAGCCGCACAAGCCGTTAACACAGTAGGACCACAAGTCAGTCATATGACCGAGTCACAAAAAATAATTATAAAAAACCTTGTTCAAAGCCACAAAAACTTATTTGCCGACCCAGACACAACTAAAGTAGTAGGAGAAATAAAAACTTCATCAGACTCCCCAGTTTATGGAAAACACTAACCATACCCAGCTTCACTAAGACAGAAGTAGAAAACATTTCGAGCATTTCGCTCGAAGATGGCATTATTAGACCTTCACATTCTCCGTATAATGCACCCGTTTGGGTAGTTCCAAAAAAAGTCAAGTCAGTCCGAAGAAAAAAAGTATAGATTGGTAATAGATTACAGGAAACTCAACGACGTCACTATCTCAGATCGGTACCCTATCCCAGAAATTGGCGAAATTATTGCACAGCTAGGGGATAACAAATATGGTTCATTGTTAGATCTTAAAAGTGGATTTCATCAAATCCCACTAAAAGGCACGGATATCGAAAAAATAGCCTTTGCAGTAAACGGTGGAAAATATGAATTCACCAGGCTTCCATTTGGTCTCAAAAACTCACCATCTATATTCCAAAGAGCCTTGGACGACATCCTGAGGGAATACAAAGGGAAAATTTGCTATGTGTACGTTGACGACATAATCGTTTTTAGCAAAAACGAAATAGAATACGGTCAGAACCTCGAAAAAGTATTTTCAACCCTACAAAACGCAAACATGAGGGTACAAATAGAGAAATGTAATTTAAAAAAAAACAAAGTAGATTTTTTAGGGTATATAATTTCCCAAGACGGAGTTAAGACAAATATTTACAAAATAAGAGCAGTTTCAATATTTCGGTTCCGAAAACGTTAAAAGATCTACGATCTTTCTTAGGCATGACAGGGTATTATAGAAGATTTATAAGAGATTATGCAAAAATAGCCAAACCACTAACCATTCTCCTCCGAGGAGAAGAAGGTCGCTTATCAAAAAATAAATCAAGCAGGAAAGCTATTAACTTGGACAAAGAACCAATAAATGCTTTTGAAAAACTAAAAAATACACTCATCTCCCGAGACGTCACCCTAGCATACCCAGATTTTGGAACAGAATTTCAGCTTACAACCGTCGCTTCAAGTTATGCGATAGACATAACAAAACAACTTAGAACAAAACCATAGACCAATAACATTTATCTACACTCTCAAAAACCGAAGAAAATTATGCAACAAACGAAAGAGAAATGTAAGCCATTGTGTGGGCACTTCAAAGCCTAAGACATTACGGATATTTTACGGATATTCGAAAGTAGTAATATACACAGACCACCAGCCCCTAAGTTTTTCAAATAGTGTCAATAACCATAACGCGAAACTAAAACGAAGAAGAGACCTTATTGGCGAATAACACGAAATTAAATACAAGCCAGGAGTAGCTAATGTAGTAGCTGACGCACTTTCTAGGGCCCCGGCCGAAATAAATTCACTCAGCTCCACAGCAACCATTCATAGCGACGAAAGCTCATCTCACAATCTTATATTTTCTGTAGAAGCTCCCATTAATGTTTTCAAAAATCAATTATTCCTACTTATCGACGAAACGGATTCAGATATTTTCGAAATGTCATTCTCAACCTACCATAAACACATAGTAAAAAGAAGAGAGTACACAGAAGAACAAATAATAGCGATCCTAACATGCAGACTAGACCCCAGATTAATAAACGAAATTTTTACTTCCGAAGAGGTAATGGGAAAAATACAAAATATTTATCCCACATATTTCAGTTTATATAAAGTAAGGTTCACAAAAAACAAGTATATGATGTCACGTCCGAATTACAACAAAAAGAATTAATAACTCTAGAACACAAGAGAGCGCATAGAGATGCGAAAGAAAATAAAATACGAATACTTAAGAATTATTTTTTCCCGCAAGCTCAAAAGAAAATTCAAGCAATAGTTCAGTCCTGCCAGACCTGTAACGAATCTAAATACGATAGGCATCCGTCAAAGGGAGAAATAGTCCATGTAGATATTTATATCACAGAAAAAAACAGCGTATTAACATGTATCGACAAATTTTCCAAATACGCTCAAGTAAAAATTTTACAGTCAAGGGCAGCTGAAGATAATAATGGATAATGGTATGCCGAAATGGATAATAATGGATAACGAACGTTCTTTAAGTTCTGCAGCTATAAAATTCATACTAGAAGACCAACTTAAAATCTCAGTGCACACCTCTGCCCCATACGCTTCAACAAGTAATGGACAAGTAGAAAGGTTCCACTCGACACTATCCGAAATTGTAAGGTGCTTAAAAAAAGACAACGGGAGCATGGTATTTGAAGATTTACTTTTCCAAGCGGTCCAGGAATACAACAAATCAATACATTCAGTAACAAGAGAAAAGCCTATAGACATTTTTTTTAGAAACACAATCCCTAATACACCAGAAGATATAGGAAATCAACGAGAGGAAATTATGCAAAAAATTCAAAAGAGACAACTTTTTGACCTAGAATACCACAATAAAAACAAGAACCTACCAAAACATTTCAGGCCAGGCGAAATAGTACACATTAAAATCGATAAAAGATTAGGTTCAAAACTAACACCTAGGTATAGAAAAGAAAAATTAGCAGAAATAAAAACACCACCATTAAAACTCAAAGCGGAAAAATAATCCACATAAATAATATTAAAACATAATTTTTCAGACTATTTTTACCAACCTGCCTGGGTATTACCACGGTCTTCGAATATTCAAACTCCCAACTCATTTCACTTGAAACCGGACTAGCAGCCAAACAAGACGGAACGTTTAAAATCATCCACATTTTCAACTTGGCCAGCTACGAAGAGACATATGCAACTTTAGAGGAATCATTTAAATCACTTATTTCATCTTACCCGCTTCTACCATATCTTTCGTACGAACTAAAACAAATCAAATCCGACTTACGCAGATTACAAACACAAAAAAGAGCAAAAAGAGCAATAGAAACAATAGGGACAGCATGGAAGTGGCTGGCAGGATCACCAGATCATCATGATTATGAGGTCGTAGAACGTAGAACTAGAAGAACTTTTAGAATTTTCTAAGGTCAAACTTGCCACTAATGGCCACGACCTCATTTACATTATTAGCTTACCAACAATTAATAAAGACACTTGCAGAACATTAAAAGTAAAAGCACTAAAAATAGCCCGATTTAAAATATGAAGATCTACTAGAATCTAAGAAACAACTATATGCAATAACAGAACCTTGCGAGGAACTTAACGATAAAACTATTTGTAATTCCGAAAAATGGCTAGACTTAAGTAACGATACTTGCGTAAATGCTCTGCTCAACCTTAAGGAACCAGTATGCAAAATGGTCAACCATCAACACATTCCCGATTTCGAGGATATATTGCCAGGAACTCTACTGTTGAACGACTTCAGCTGACTTGTCTCGTTGGACGAAAAACTCTTAAAACTACAAGGCTCATTTATAATCCAATACAGGAACTCTACAGTAACAATTGGAGAAAACATCTACAAGTCAAAAGAAACCAACAAGGTCGAACCGGAACCCCCAGTTTTTCAATTAACAGCGGAAAAGTCGAAACTAGATGAAGTACTGTCACTACAAATGGTCAAGGAACTTAACATAAACAACACAAGAGTACTAGAGAAACTCAGAAGCGAAGGAATTATAGATTCTTCCCTGAATTATGGATCCGCCATTATCCTATTTGTAGTTATCGTAGGACTGATCACACGATTCATGCGAAGGCTTACCAGCTCTAGCGAAAACAACTGAAGAGCCATCCCCTTCCGGATCTGTACTCTTTTACGTTGCGACCGAGGACAGTCGCGTTTAAGGGGGGAGGAGTTAACACCCAGAATGCTAAATGCTCAACCAAAGTAAGAGTATCGCCACACGCGCAGAAATCTAAACAACAACAAATAGATTACGAGTAAGGCATAAGCACCGATTTCCCAACATATAAGGTTATTGGCCGGAATGTTGCCCAATAGGTCCCCAATTGAGTTCAGCAGCCACGTGCGCTGAGTTTGCACTTCCCACCTTACGATCGTCGGAAAGCTTTAACGCTGGGTGAATGAACCCAACACCAAGTGCATTTAGCAACAACAATTATTGCCAAATTACATTGACCAATTAGAATAAGAAATGGTCAACTGCACCGCGGCAGCAGCAATATCAGCGACAGCGACCAATTAGGACCGACTGCATCAGCGACAGCAGCGATGTTCAACGATGGTAGCAGAGAACGTCAGCAGAGGCAGCAGCAGCGGCAGAAGCGGCAGCAGCAAACCAACGACGGATAGGTTACATTATTAATCGTTAACATAAGAAAAATCAGTTGTAAAATTGCACTCAATAAATAAAGTTTATATTTTTTTAATAAAAATATTATTTAAACTTTTAACTTATATATAATTACTAATTTTAGCCAACTCAACATATAAGGTTATTGGCCGGAATGTTGCCCAATAGGTCCCCAATTGAGTTCAGCAGCCACGTGCGCTGAGTTTGCACTTCCCACCTTACGATCGTCGGAAAGCTTTAACGCTGGGTGATTGAACCCAACACCAAGTGCATTTAGCAACAACAATTATTGCCAAATTACATTGACCAATTAGAATAAGAAATGGTCAACTGCACCGCGGCAGCAGCAATATCAGCGACAGCGACCAATTAGGACCGACTGCATCAGCGACAGCAGCGATGTTCAACGATGGTAGCAGAGAACGTCAGCAGAGGCAGCAGCAGCGGCAGAAGCGGCAGCAGCAAACCAACGACGGATAGGTTACATTATTATTCGTTAACATAAGAAAAATCAGTTGTAAAATTGCACTCAATAAATAAAGTTTATATTTTTTTAATAAAAATATTATTTAAACTTTTAACTTATATATAATTACTAATTTTAGCCAACTCAAGGTCCATAGTCAACCTGATCTTCATATACAGAAATCAGCTTTGTTGACTATCAATTGTAAGATACACAGATCGTTTTTGTCTAAAGACAAATGCAGCAGGTTTGTTCATACAGTCTGTTTCACTCTTACCAATTAGATCATCAGTGAAATTTGATGCCGATCGAACTTCAACATTAAATGCGTCATTATACACTAGTGCCTTGTTGAACCCGGACTTGTGAATCACCTCTGTGTGCTTTTTCTGGACTTTTTTCGTTAGAACTGATTATTTTGTCTGATTATTATCCAAAATTGTTCCATCCTAAAGCTAGGCAGTCGCTCTGTGTGTTACATTGCTTGCCTAGTGTATTCGAATGGACCAAGTTTTTTTTTCTGTTTAACCCTAGGCCTTTTTAGCCCATTGTTGCGCACTCCACGACGCTACACTAGTCACTCTACTCACTCTCTTACATTGCTATTGTAATAATTTTTATTGTTCTCTTCATCCTGTAGTCCTTCTCGTCTCGAGAATCTTCCTTAGAATCCTTAGAAAATTGTTAGTTATGTTGGTTCGGGAATATTTGGAATACTTTAATTCCAAACGTATGTTTGGGTTGGTTTCTATTTTCAGAATGAATCTTTATTTGGTTTTTAATTCTTTCGTTGATTTTTAAATATACTTAATTTCTACAAAAGTGCCAATCTGGCGAATTTGGAAGTAGATCGGATGCGAGTGTTCATGCGTTGCGATTTCGAGAATCGCTGACGTGGCTTCTCATTTGTCAAGCCAGTCGTTGGCTTGACACAAGTATCCGCTGAATCGGTATTCCTGGCTTATGCCAGTCGCAGGGGTTTCGGCAGAGGACCGCCGAGGGTATCTGCTGAGATGGTAACTCGCGCGCGCAAATTTTCAATTTTTGTAATGTTTATTGTTATTATCCTCTTTAGATTTATTTTTGTATGTTACAGATGGTTTTAGTGTTTCGTAATTACGGTGATCGTGTCTATATGCATTCGTTTACAAGTCACATACCCTTGCAGAGAGTATTAAAATTTTGACCAGATATTTGCAACGCAGTGAAGGAGAGATCTCCGACAACATAAACTATATATACACGTATTCTTGATCAGCATCACCAGCCGAGTCGATCTGTCTGTATGTCCGTTTGTCGGTTTCTACGCAAACTAGTCTCTCCGTATTTAAGTTATCGGGCTGAAATTTTCAGCATAGTCATATTTTTTTTTTGGCAAGGATTATATATCCTGTGGCTGCCATAGGAATAAAGGCGAAATTAATGTACAAATAAATTATGACTTCTCCGATTTTACAAGTATTTCCATAAATTTCGGGATGTATCGTGTTTTTACGATTTTAAAATTACGGTGTTAATTTTATTAAAATCTGACAACTATATCATATAGAATAAACATCTGCATGGCATCGGTCAGAAAATACGTTGAACTGAACGCATTCAAATTGAATTGAGTTGAATGAGTGTCGTCCACACAATAAAACGAAGCTGTGTTAATATGAGTGCGTGTTGAGTCTCTTAGAATAAGACATTGAGTGAAAAGTGGAAGAAACGAAAATATTTAAGTCATTCGAATAATTTGAATTCCGTGGGTCTTTTATGTTTTTACATTCTAATATAAACAAAAAAAGGCTGCAACAAAATATGTTTTAGTCTATAGCGGTAAGGAGAGACGGAAGTTCGACCTGCCGGGTAATGTATCATGCTAGCTTTCGCCAGCGAGACAGCCGAACAGCGAGGAAGGAGCGGTCGAGACGGAGCAGCACAAGCAGAAATCTAATAAACAGACCTAAGTAACAAATTAATCCACAGTACTCTCATTGGTCGGGCAGTCACTTATAAACAGACCTATAAACAGACCTAAGTAACAAATTAATCCACAGTACTCTCATTGGTCGGGCAGTCACTTATATAAATTTGGTGGAACGAACCCGCACATTCGCAAAGCTAAATCCAGGCACATCAGCTCGTTGTTTTAATATAATCAAGATCCCACAAAATTGGATCATCTTTAATTTTAATTTAAATAAATGTGTTTTTCCTCTTTAGAAAATCCCTCCATTCGGGTTTGTTTCCTACTGCTGTCTCTATTTCCCAAGGGTCGCGGAGTATTATCAAATATTTCCTTCCTCTCACTTAACGGAGCCAAACGGAACTACTCAGCAACGGAAATGGATCATGTGGGCTCTTAGAATGCTGAAACCTTACCTGGAGGGTTACCACTTCAAGGTGAGAATTGACCACATGGCCCTGAAGTGGTTTAACAGCATCGAGAGTCCGCCCCGGAGAATCGCTCGGTGGGCACTGGAGCTGCAGCACTACGATATCGAGATAGCATACAGGAAGGGACAGCTGAACGTGGTGGCAGAACGCGCTGTACAGGCAACCATTGCCAAAAACATGCCGGAGGGTGACTGAACCGCTAGGAGAACAGGAAGCCGAATGCAAATGGACACGAAAAGTACCGCAAAAGTACATAGACTACATCGTGGAAGCTGGCAAGCTGTACAGACACATTCCGCACCGAACAGACAGTGGACGGTTTTGTTGGGTGCACTGAAAAAGCTCGCGACGAACGACAAGAATTCGAATGCAGTCTCTCACGCACTCTCCCTCTTACTCATTATAAATTCATTCCAGTTTTGATCTTCGACGAGAGCTGGTCGCGTTTTTCATCCGATTTGTATTTTTGAACCAAGCTCACAATATTTGTAATAATAATAATTAAATAAAATAAGCACAACGTATTAAAATTATCACCCGTATCGTTCCTATTCATCCGCAAAACATAAAGTCCCCTGAGCAGTGTATGCTCATCTATGAAAATCTGAATACAAAGAGATTTTCACAAACCAAAATGGCCCATGAGGGGAAGTTTTGTGCGACAAAATCATACGGTATAATCTTATTACGTTCAAATCATCCTATATTCTTCGCGAAAGTGAGCCATCCTAACTAAAACCAGCAGCGTTGCGCTTTTCACACGTGATCAGAACGACGACCACAAAGAGGACCACGCTAACCTGGAACGGTGGCTCTCTCTCGCTGGAAGTTGCACACAACCGAGTGCGGATCGACGATCACAAAGAGGACCACGCTGCTTTGGGATCGACATCTCTCGTTCGCTGGAAACTGAAAACAGCTGTTTCCTTCCAGCTGCCCTCACACGGTACGAAGAGGTGAGTGTTTTATAGTGTGCTTGTTGATTTTGCGATCTTTGCGAGGCCTTTACTAAAACCGAATATGACGCAAATGGAAGAGGAGATCGACGCGCTAAGTGTCGTGCAGCAAGATATCTCTGTGCGTCTTCATAACCTTAGTCGGAACTTCAGCAAAGATGGCGCTGAACGGAAAACAACATCATATTTTCAGCTACGCTTACGACAGCTGAAAACTTTGAACGACGAATTTAATAAAAATCACTAACAGCTGGTCAGGCTTAAATGCCCTGGCAAGCACCCATATGTTTCACAAAATATAGCGTTTCAGTTCGACGAAGATTACACTACAATCGCGTGTACCATATCCGAAGCATTTGAAAAGAAATTTCCTAAAATCGATTCAAACTTTTCAGAACACTCCTCTAACAACATTAACTCCCAGATCACAACACTAGCTACAACGTCGCCTGTGCAGTTACCCAAGATGCCTGTACCAACGTATAGCGGAAAGTTTGTGGATTGGCCAGCATTTTTGACGCCTTTACTCAACTAATTCATGACAACACGGTTTATGTACCACATGAACTCCCTGTATGACCTGCAGTTGTTATCCAAGGAAAAGGCTGCCGATCTGAAGCATATGCTAAATGTCACAACTGTATGCATCAACGCGTTTAAGCACCTCAATATCGCGATTATTGGCTGTGATCATTGGATTGTGCACCATCTTATCAACAAGCTTCCCGCTACCACTCTGCAAGCGTGGGAGCACAGTCTTGGCAACTCTGTCAAGATCCCAACTTTCTTGCAACTTGAATCTTTCCTCAATAGCAGACTTGTCAGTATTAATATTTTAGAAAATCGATGCTCACCGGTACCTATCAGGCACTCGACGCCGCACCAAGCACCTCGTTTATCGACATCGAGAACATCCAATAGTACCATCCACAGAGGAAACAGCTTCCATACCACGACTGGAACTACACCTCCAATGCGCTGCTTGCATTGTGGAGGCCCTCATATCCTACGACGCTGTTCAGACTTCCTTCACAAGGAAATCTATTGTAGACCGGGCCCAGGCCTGTCTTAAGTGCTTTAGCAATGCTCACACACTGTCCCAGTGTCCAAGCATTCGAAATTGTATGCAGTGTGGGCAGAGCCATTACACTCTGTTACACTTTCCTCGCTCTCAAACCGCTGCAAACACGACTATGTCAACTCTTCAGCCAATCCGGACCATAGATCTCATTCCAGTGAATCCCTACAGTCTGCAGCATCAAGCTCGTCTGTAGTGACACACACGGCTCAATTCGCAGCCACAAACGCCTCAACCCAATCGTCGACAACTATGGTTCTCGCGACTGCACTTGTGAGATTACATAACGAAGCAACTGGTCAATCAACGGTCATCCTTGCTTTAGTTGACTGCGGATCGGAGGGGACGCTTATTACCGAACGCGCCGTGCAGGCTCTCGGACTAAAACGTTATCCAGCCACTGCAGAAATTGCCGGAATCGGAGGATGGTTAGGGTAGGTTAGGCTAGGGCGGCGGCTGACACAAGGTCAGACCACTTAGGCCCTCACTGGCCCATTGTGATACCGCAATGGATCTTTTATACCCTCTTACCACAATGTTAGAAAGAGTCCCAGCCCGTTTCTCTTATGAAACCTGATATTTTCTTCGGGGGGACAGCTGCTAATTCAGCTTGATTGTGGAGAAAATATTCTCCTATATACTTTTTCCTGCGCCTGATTAGGGCCACACAGGAGCAGAAGAAGTGCTCTACTGATTCTACTTCTTCCTCGTTTTGGCAACTTCTACAGAAGTCGTTGTTGAGGACGTTTAGTCGGGATGCGTGGGCTCCTACGAGCCAGTGGCCTGTGATTGCTCTAATCACAGCTGAGCACAGAGTGCTTATGGCGCTTATGGCGAGAATCTCTGCCTGAAAAACGCTGCAGTGGTCCGGAAGACGGAAATGTATTTTAATACTGAGTTGTTCGCAGAAGACTCCTCCTCCAACTCGATTGTCGAGTTTGGAGCCGTCTGTGAAGAAATTTATGCAGTCATTTTGTCCAAAGGGACTTGCCGCCCAGGCCTCCCTGGAGGGAAAGACTGTTTTGAAGGCTGTAGAAGTGTGTTCTACGGGTATGCAATAATCTGTTAATTGCTTGCTTGCGCCCATTGATAGGATGGATGAGTGCCCATATTGATGGACTGTCCAGCAGTTTGCGTCTCTCAGACGTCGTGCTGTGATGGTGGCGGTTTCTTTTGCCACTAGTAGAATTGGGGATATGCTAGTAATAGCGTTGAGCGCTTCACTAGAGTTCCTTCTAAGAGCTCTTCTAAGAGCTCCTGTCATGCATAGTTGAGCTACTCTCTGCACCTTGTTGAGCGCCTTGAGTTTAGAACTATACAGCAGCGCTGGCCACCAAATGGATACCCCATACAGGAGGATGGGTCTAACTATGGCGCTGTATAACCAGCTAACTACAGACGGGGACATCCCCCATTTGAGGCCTACTGCCTTTTTACAAGTGAAGAGTGCAATGTTGGCTTTTCGCACTCTATCCGCTATAGTGAGATTCCAGTTCAGTTTCTTGTCTAGTACAAGCCCCAAGTATTTTGCACTATCGCTAAACTCTAGAACGGAACCATTTAATTTTGGGGAAGATAACTTTGGGATCTTAGTCTTCCTGGAGAAGAGAATAAGTTCGGTTTTACTTGGGTTTACGTTTAACCCACTTTCAGATGCCCATCTTGACAGTTTTCTTAATTTAACTGTCATAATGTCACATAGGCTTTGCGGAAATTTTCCCCGCAGCATAACAACCACATCATCCGCATAAGCAACAATCTTGCACCCGCCATCTTCTATGTTGCGTAGCAGCGTGTTTACTGCTAGGTTCCATAGAAGCGGAGAGAGTACCCCCCCTTGAGGAGTACCTCTGCTGACGTGCCTGCACAGAGTAGATGCTCCAAGTGAAGAGGTCACTTTTCTGCTCAGGAGCAGCTGCGTGACTAATCTCACCAACTGAGCATCTACTCCAAGGCTCAGCATTGCATTGGTTATTGCCCTTGAGTCGATGTTATTGAAAGCTCCTTCTATGTCCAAGAAGGCGGCTAGGGTATACTCCTTGTTTTGCAGGGATTTTTCTATACTGGATATGACTGAGTGAAGTGCTTTTTCTGTCGATTTGCCTTTACGGTATGCGTGCTGAGATTCAGATAGCAGAGAGGGATTGATTGATGTTCTCAGGTGTAGCCCTATCAATCTTTCCAAGGTTTTTAGAAGGAAGGAGGACAGGCTTATTGGCCTGAGATCCTTCGGTGTTGTGTGTGAGGCTTTGCCGGCCTTGGGTATAAAAACTACTTTGGACGTTAGCCAGGAATCGGGAATTTGGCCTTACGCCATAATGTTCGTGAAGATGGCTTTTAGCCAAGGGACAGCGAGATCTTCCCCTTGCTGCAACTGTGCCGGGAATATCCCACCAGGGCCTGGGGATTTATAGGGTGCGAAGCTATTTATAGCCCATTTGATGTTGGGGACCTGAGGTGTTCCTGGAAAATGCGTGCCTAGTAATAGCATCAGTGTTTCTTCGCTAGAAAAAGTCCACGAGTCGTCCTGTTTCTTGAGATAGCCCAGATTTGAGGACGACTTTGAGAGTACTTTTCGTAATCTTGCAGCTTCCGAAGAGGATTCAATTCCCGAACAGAATTTTCTCCAATCCTCTCTTTTTGCCTGCCTAATGAGCTTTTTTAATTGAGCTAGACTGTGTTTATATTCAGACCAATGTTGTTCACAACTTAGTCTTTTTGCTCTGTTGAAGAGTTTCCTGCATTCCCCCCTCAGCTTGTCTATTTCTTGATTCCACCAGGGTGGTTTCCATTTGTCTCTCGGCTTGCTGATTGGATAGGATTCTTTATATGCACTGTTGCAGGCTTCAGTGAAGACTGTCGTGAGAAGAGTGAGATGTTCCTCCGATGGAGGAATCTGCTCTGGTGGAGCTGGAAGGGCTTTAGCCAATCTATTTTTAAAAGCTGGCCAGTTGGTTCTACGGGGGTTTCAGAACGTTACTGGGTCAGGGTTGGGAGCACACAATCTTGTGTCAATATATTTGTGATCCAAGAAGGAGTGTTCTTTAGAAACGCTCCACCCTATAAGCTGGTCATACATGCAGTTAGAAATAAGGGTTAGGTCTATGACCTCCTCCCTGTCCTTTATTACAAAAGTGGGGTCGTTTCCCCTATTGCAGATAAGTAGGTTAGTGGAGAGAAGGTATTCAAAAAGTAACTCACTCCTCTCATTGGTGTTGGTGCTGCCCCACATCTCGTGGTGAGCATTTGCGTCGCACCCGATCAACAGGCCAGTGCCACGATCTTCGCAATCCTTTACGAGTTCCCTCAGTTTGCGACCCGGTATCGGGTCCATTATGTCGTACGCTAGGTATGCTGACACTACACGTATCGACCTGTCTTGGAGCACCAGACTTATCGATGTAGTGTCGGCATCGCTGTAATTATAAAGCATAAATGCACTGAGGTGCCTTTTAGCTAAAATGCAAGTACGGGTTTTACCTTATCCTTGAGCTGCGAGCAGATTATATTTTGGGGTGCTGAGTCCACAAGTCCTGTTGCACCAGATCGGCTTCGTCTCTCGCTAGACGAAGCATTAGGGCAGCGGAAGCTGCTTTACAGTGGTGGAGGTTTATCTGCACGACCGCTAGAGACATCGAGCAGATTTGCCTCTATCACCGTCACGTCAGCGTCCATGTCATCTTCGAGGTCCTCACTCATGGAGTCGGTACCACCATAACCAAGCTTGCTGAAGCCCCGCAGAAAGGATGCGTCGGATATCACCGAATCGCTGTCCTTGTCCTCTTCGCCTGGCTCCTCCACCTCGGTTGCCATCACCTCTTCAACACCAGGCTTGCTCCTTTGTTTGGTGTCCGACTTATACACCCGGATACGCACAGAGCTGAAACCGAAGTTTAGCTCTCCGTGCATAGCCTCAATGGGTGCGGTTGAGTCCTTATTTAGGATTAGCAACACCTGACGCAATGGGCCCTGCGTCTCTTTCACCTTTGCCACCTTCCAGTCGGAGGACGGCAGGCTAGGGTTGCATCTCTGCAGCATGGAAAGGATCTTCTCCGGCTCCTTAAAGGAGGACGGGATCCATATAACGGCTCTTGGCCTACTCGGAATGTCCTTCCAGTCAACAGCGACCAGCTTGGCACCCGGGTAGACCTCACCCAGTCTAGAAACGGCTGCTTTCAGTAGCTCTGCCGACCTAGACCCTTCACACGCCATCACCTTGACGTTACCCTGATCCCACCCTGCATCTTTGCAGATTGGTGGGGGTCCAGGGTCCGCTTCCAGCACCTCGAAGCAGTGTACAGCCAGTGCTGCCTCAACCCACTTCCACTGGTTCCTCGGAATTCTACCTTCCGTGTCGCCTTGGTCCAGGACTCCTAGAAGGTTCTTGTCCTTGGCCATTTCCGCGAAGCTTTTGTTCGCCGCTACTGGCATGTGCGTGCGAATCTTCTTCAGGGCATTTTGAGCCGCACTTTCCTGGGACCGTTGCCGTTTAGGATTTTTAGGGTCCTCCTTCGGTCTCTACAGTACGAAATTGGGCAACACCGACTTAGCCCAATCCAGTTTCTTGAGCCACTCCGCTGAGGGTGTGGTAATGTTGCTTTTCGCCTGTCTTTTAAGGATGGCCGCGGCGGATTTCCTCTCCTCGTACCTGTCCATCTTGGCCTTGCTTGCGGCAGACCTTCCCTTCACCCCTGCACCTGACTGAGCTGCAGCTGGGCGTGTAGTAGCACCTTGCTGGTCGCTCGAGGTGACAGGAATGTTGGTTTCGGTCACCACCTTGCCTCTGACCAGGGGACGATTTAGCCCAGTTGGCTGCTGTTTCGCCGGGGTGGAGTTGACCTTAGCTCCAGTGAGCTCTGTCATTCCTCCAGTAGCAGTGTCTGCCGTTGGGTTGACTGTAGGTGCGGTCACCTCTGTCCTTGGGTTAGGACCCTCGGTCCTCGCCGGATTTATGGGAGTTCCGGTCTCCTTTTTGTTAATATTCTTGGCTTGGTACATATTTGTTCCCTAGAGTGGCGGAGAAAGGGTGGTCCACCTCTCGCAGAGATCCGCAATGCGGGAGGTAAGGATGGCTAATCCGGAGGTATCCGGATGCTCCTTTTGCGACTGGGCTAGTTTTAAAAAGGGCCCCCAGCCAGGCTGATCATCGGCACGGGTCGCATGACTCCTTGATCCAGCCCTTCACCTTAGCCATGATAAGAGATCGCAGAGTCCTGTGGCATGGCTATGGAAAAAGCTCCGCCCCAGTCTACGAATCCCAGATCGTAGCTGGTACCTAGGGACACTGGAGCACCATTACCAGTTGGCACCCTCGTGGAGGGTTCAGCTATAGGATTTCGCCAACCAAATCACTAGCAAACAGATCCAAGCATGCCGCAAATCTCCCAATCAGTTCGTATACGAAGCCAGAGTTTTATATAGACATTGATACGGCATTTATCCTCAAGTCTCTTACCACTCATTTACCCAAACAGACAGTAGCTTTACATAATTGTCAACATTTACAGGATCTGGAACTGGCAGGCCCTAAATATCTACAGCCTCATCGAATCGATCTTCTACTAGGAGTAGATGTGATCCCACAACTCATCCTTCCGCACACTCGAAAGGGTTTATAGGATCAACCCATCGCACAAAGAACTCACCTCGGCTGGATCGTTTTTGGCCGAGTTACCCACGCCACTGGCCAATCAGTGAGACTGAAAATCAAGTCTCACCTTACTCGCTTGGAGAACCTTGTCCACAATTTCTTCAACGCCGAGCAAATACCCGACACTAAGCAACTTACCCCAGAAGAACAGTGGTGTGAGGATCACTTTCAACGCACACACACTCGACAAGCTAACGGGAAATATATGGTGCGACTGCCATTAAAACGATTGTACGACCCTTCGATGAATTAAGGCAAATCACACCGCATCGCTTTAAACCTCTTTCATATGCTTGACCGAAAGTTTAAACGGCAACCAGAGTTTCACCAACATTACAAGGAGATTATTAATGAATATTTCGAACTCGGTCAAATTACGCCAAAGAATACATCCCAGGAACAACTTTGTTTAACACAAACGGAGAGCGGAATAGACTGTAGGTCATGTACCTTACCTCATCACGCCATCCTTAAGGAGGAAAGCATTACCACGAAAGTCAGGGTTGTTTATGACGCTTCATGCAAAACGTCGAATGGGAAAGCACTCAATGATGTTATTTGCACAGGCCAAGCCCTACAAAATGATCTCGCAGGAGTTGCGCTAAACTGGCGCACTCATCGATTCGTATTCGCTGTGGACATACAGCGAATGTACCGATGCATCCTGTGGCGAAATGATCAAAACCAGATAGCGGAAAATTTTCTAAACACGGTCACATTTGGAACGGCATCAGCGCCCTACACAGCCATTAGAGTCATGCTACAACTCGCTCAAGACGAGGGCGAACGATACCCACTTGCCACAACTGTCCTCCGACATGAGATGTATGTCGACGACGTTCAGCAGGAATGAAACTGAGGAAATGGTCTGCAAAAAACGCAGCATTATTACAGGGAATCCCAGTTTCTTATTTAGCCAACAATGCACTTGTAGAATTCAACAACCAGGATTAGATAGACATTAGGTTTATATTGGCATCCTCACCAAGACTACTACGGTTTCAAAACAAAATTTGAAATTAACTACACATGCACTAAACGGTCTGTTCTTTCCACAGTGGCCCGTCTCTACGATCCCTTAGGCTTCATTTCTGCAGTAATCACTTGGATCACTTGTGGAAACTTCAAGCACAACACCCCGACGGGAGTTCATCTTCTCTACAGTGGGACGAAATCATCGGTGGGCCGCTGTCAGACCGTTGGAGCCAATTTGTTCTGCATCTCCCTGACATCGAACAACTCAAGATACCCCGATGGCTCGGATTCAATTACAGACATCTCAAATCCCTCCAGATACACATCTTCTGCGATGGATCCTCACTAGCTTATGCAGCGTGTTGCTACTTGCTACAATTAATGGCATCTCGCAGCCGAGTCACACCTACTAGAACCTGGACCATTCCACGCGTATAACTTTCAGGTGCTGTACTCGCAGTCAATCTTTCCAAATGGATCTCAACACAGCTACGTACCAATACCGTGGCAACGGATGCTACGATCGTCCTGTTTTGGATAAGGGGGGACCCATCCCGCTGGCAAACATTCGTGTCTAACCGAGTCAGTCAGATTCTCAGCATCAGCAAACCCTCACAATGGAGTCACGTGTCTACTGCAACTAATCCCGCTGATTGTGCCACGCGAGGTCTCACTCCAAAGGAATTAGCTGCACATCCGTTATGGTGGCATGGACCACCCTGGTTAACAAAGGGAAGAGAGGAGTGGCCAACCAGTTCATTTTCAACAAAGGACATTGATATGACCACTCGAACATGTGCTGCCAGGCAGCAGGGATGCCTTTTCCTCGATGGTGGTCATATCACACACTGCACAGTACTCAAGTTCAAGTCACTCCGGACAACTTTATTCTACGTATCTCATCATACCACTAAGTTTTGGCAGTCACTGCATACATCTTGAGATTTCTTCACAACACTCAACGTAGAGCTGATCAGCGACAACACGGCCCTTTAAGTGTACTGGAACTAAGACAAGCATTAACAACCACAGTTCGAATCGTGCAAATGGAGACATACGGCTCAGAAATCGCTATATTAAATTCTAAAAGGTCTTTACCACGGAAAAACAAATTGTCGCAGTTAGCTCCTGAGTTAGATAACCAACGAGTATTACGTATTCGAGGTAGACTTCGCAATGCCACCCATCTATCAGCGATGAACGTAACTCAATTACTCTTCTGCCCAATCATTATTTTACCGGTCTAATCAAACGCAACGCGCATCACCTATCTCTGCATGGTGGAATAGCACTCACGCTTGCAACAATTAGATATCAGTTTTGGATCGTCAATGGGAGACAATCCGTAAAACGTATCTTAAGAAGCTGCGTCCTATGTTTCCGGCACCGACCCAAACCAAGCCAACAATTAATGACTGACCTTCCAATGCACAGAGTGAAGCCACCAACTCGGGCTTTCATCGCTACAGGAGTCGATTATACAGGAGCATTTGAGGTTTGTGCCTCCCGACTTCGAGGACATGCAACTTACAAAGCATACATAGCTGTCTTTATCTGCCTAGCAACCAAGGCGGTTCACTTAGAAGCAACAGAACAATTTCTTATGGCCCTGCAACGCTTTATCTCAAGGCGCGGATACTGTCAACATTTATACAGCGGGAATTCCGCACAAAGGTCAACGAAATTGTCGTTCCTGCCTTAGCTACCAAACAAATTCAATGGCATTTCAATCCATATACAATACATATATAGGAAGCGAATGTTAAATCAGTTAAAACTCATTTATACCGATCGTTTTCAGGAATTCGCATGACATATGAGCAACTTCCTACCGTCTTAACCCAAATTGAAGCCTGCTTAAACTCACGGCCACTGTGCCCGCTAACAGATGATCCGGACGATTTGTCAGTCCTGACTCCAGCTCATTTTCTTATAGGAGATTCTCTTCTCGCACCACCCGATGTATCATCCAAGGACGTGCCACTCAGCACTCAGTGTCTCGAAGGACAACGAATACTACGCCAATTCTGGAGTAGATGGAGCTCTGACTGGCTTTCCCATCTACAAGCACGTCCAAAATGGGGGCACGAGTCGGAAAATTTAGAGATCAACGATATTGTTCTAATAAAGGATGACGGACTTCCCCCTGCATAGTGGAAAATCGGCAGAATCATTGAAGTACAGCCCGGTGCGGATAACTTGGTACGCGTAGCTTCTATCAAGACCGGAGTCGGAATTTACAACCGTTCCGTATAAAAAATCTGTAGATTACCACTTCCACGCGAATCTGATCCACATATAGAAGTTCCCAAGTCAGCTCCTTTAGATCGCTAATCCAACATGCCATGATAAGCACTCTCTCTTTGCAGAAAAACCGTGGTCAATGGGATTTAATGCTGGACCCAGTATTGGGGGCGGCTTGGACGGTTTTGTTGGGTGCACTGAAAAGGCTTGTGACGAACGACAAAAATTCGACTGCAGTCTCTGACGCACTCTACCTCCTACTCATTATAAATTCATTCCATTTTTGATCTTCGACGAGAGCTGGTCGCGATTTTCATCCGATTTGTATTTTTGAATCAAGCTCATGATATTTGTAATAATAATAATTAAATAAAATAAGCACAACGTATTAAAATTATCACCCGTATCGTTCCTATTCATCCGCAAAACATAAAGTCCCCTGAGCAGTGTATGCTTATCTATGAAAATCAGAATACAAAGAGATTTTCACAAACAGGCAGCGAGGATGTGGTAGCATGAACTAAAGCGAAGAGTCATGGCGGAGAGCTGGTCAAGGCGGCGAAGGATGGAGAGCGGCAGCAGCTACAGCCGGCGGCGAAATGGAGGCGGAGGGGCTCTAAATCTGCTCTCCAGCTGCTGGCGTCCACGCTGGTGTCGCCAGCGCCTGCTACAACGAAATAACGGACGTCGAGCTCTCCGACTAGGAGGGGGTCTCGGCCGCGGACTTCGAGGGAGACATGGTGTCGTTGAAGTCGTCCTCCGACGAGGAGACGGCAGCGGTGTGTCTGGCCGAGCCAGCGGCCGAACTGGCACGGTGGACCGACGGTGGAGAATCGGAGGTCACAGCAGGAGGCCAAAGGTAGCGCGTTAGGGTAGTCGCCGACAGGGTGTGGGTGGGTTTAGGAGAAGTAGAACCAATATAAACACATTATACACAGAAGAAAAAAAAATTGAAACGACGTCTCTCGGCAGCCGGGGAAATAAGCGGGAGGTCACCATGGTGGAAAAAATGGTGATGAGAAAAATCTGACAGATGTCAGATCGATAACAAACTATCCCATGAACGGAGCGCGAGTATATCGCGATAGTTTGATCAGAGCGGGTGGGAGTATAAAAATATTTACTCGGGGAAAAAGTAACACAGATAAGGCGGGAAGCTTAAAAAGGAAAAGCCGGCCGTTTTTTCAGTTCCCGAAGGCAGGGGGAAATGTGAGGAGTTGAATAACTCTTCACAAATAGCAGCAGAAGTGAAGTAAATAAACAAGTAGACAAGCGGGGCAAGGAGAAAGGGGAAATTGATCCTATTGAAGCTGAAGCTAAAGCACCAGGCAACGAGATGTAACGCAGGTGGCCGCCAAAGAGGAGACGCCGTGAATACATCGGACTAGGACTGCCTATAAAAGGGGGCAGAACGCTGGCTGCGGGATCAGTCCAAGTGCGAGAGGCAAGGCGAGCGCGACAGTTAAGGATTCAAGGAAGTCAGCAAGGAGTGCGAGGATCAAGGGGTCAACAAGACACTCAAGGATCACCTCGATCCGGGATCAAGGACTCAGGATCAAGGATCAAGAGCCAGAGCACGAAGCATGTTGAGGTCCTGGGAGAAGGACCAGGCGTGCGAAGCGACAGTGCAGGGTAACGTCGAGGTTTAGGAGTTGCACGCGTGGCTAGGCTCAGGCCGGGCGATCCACCGTGATGACGATATCCTTTGCCGAGGTCAAGTGTGGGTCAAAAGGGCGGCAGTGACGATAAGGAATCCCGCAAGTTAAACCTGCCAGCCGATACATCCTGCTAGCTCTGTAGCGAGGCTGCGAAGCAGGCGATAAGGGTGGCAGCGGCGATAATAGCCATTTTACACAGCCGCTTAAGATCGCATCAACTTTTTTTCCTGTTGATCCTGTTTACACAGAGCCTGAGTTGAGGCGAATCCAGTAGGCTTACAGTCCTCTGTCTAACCAGTCGAAATTTATGTAGCTATATAAAATGCTGTATAATTTAAATAGAGCAAGTGGTATTTTAACCAATCTTTATGAAATGGCTTAAATCAATTGTGTAAATAGAGTATGCTTGTACGGCAGTGTTTACAATTTCGGTGGCTTGGACTGAACACTGCACATAGCAGTTGTCGGTTATTTCAAATAAATGACGCCAAGCACAAAAATCATCTATATATGTAAAAATACTGAATACAAGTTAGTATAATTTTAGTTGATGCAACCTTTTCTGTCCCTTTCTGACACATGTATTGCTTATACCCTATTTAGAATGCCGCTTAAAGTGACAGATACGAAAAGTGGTTACGACTCTGTTTAGTCTGCGAATCCGCTTAAGCGTAAAACTGTCGACTGTCAAAAGCAAACAACCCGACTGAGAAGAAATTACATATTTTCATTTCTAAATGGATAAAACGCAACAATTCATGAAATCTTGACTTTGTCGAGTGGGGTGATTTCCTCAGCCAATCACCTAACTACAGCTCTCACCGAAATAGTGAAGGCGGATGATTTTAATAAGATCGGCGCTTATAAGCTAAGAGCGGAGGTATTACGAAGCCACTACAGAATTTTAAAACTTGCTTCTCTGAATCCGCTGTCCATTTCAATGCTGTAAATATTTGCTTTCAAAGCAGGTGATTTGGGCGCACAAAGACTTCGTAGTAAAAAGCACCTTCTTATTGCTGAAAATCTCAAAAAAGCCAAGCAAAAAGTACCTAAATTTACACAAAATTCTTCATGTACCAAAAATATACTAAGTCAAACACACAACAACTCGCTGTTGCGGCTCTTTCCTGCCTGTTTCTAGCACACGAACAGCTTATGGGTGGAAAAGTCGATGTATCGACTTTTCGAGATGTTGCTGTTGCGGCCCCAGTCTAAAAAGAGTATTACGGAAAAAATCGTTGCTACGATTTTTGAGAGTGAAAGCAGATGCGCCTCTATGTTAAAGCACTATTAAGAGATAATCTAGCAAACTTAAATCGTTCTCGAATCTGTCAACTTTTTTTGCTTAACTTTTATAGTTTATAAGTTATTGGCATAATTATAAGAAGCTAATGGTCCCTTACCAGAGTAGCTCCTGTGAGTAAAATACTTAATTAGTTTAAATCAATTCTAGTTTAAAATGTTGTTTTCTTAATACGTTAAGTTATTAATACACAAAAGAGGTTAACAGTAAGGCAAAATCCGGTAAATACTTACTTCAAACTTTAAGATATTATTTGAATAGCAAAATCTGTAGTTATCGCACTGCCATATATCGATATTAAAATATCGAAATTGAGAATCTTCTCGATTATTCTACGTCTTGTGAAAACTAAATTGCCTGTGAAAATAAGAATATGCAGATACACTAATTCAGATACATACAAACATATTAAAATAATTTACCAAGTGTTAAGCTCTCTGTACATTTTATTTGATTAAAACCTTTTTTAAAAATGTATTATAAACTTAAATTTTGTTGTCCATAAATTTTTAAAATGTAAATTTTGTATATTATAAATTGGATAAAACTACTAATTGCCACCTTATTTTTAGAGAATATATCTTAAAATAATACAATTACATAATCTTATTAAATTAAAATTAATTAAAAACAAAAAATTGTTACTTTTTTAAAGCTAATTTTTTTTTTTTTTTAACTATGTTTTATTTTTATAAGTGCATTAAACTGGGTAAGAATAAAATACAATGGCTCTTCTATCACGCATAGTTGATTTGATCGCCATTTTGGCCTCTTGTACCCCACCGCACTATGGGCTGAACGACCACTTTATTTATCCAAAACCCATTTTTTAAAAGTCGTTAAAATAACTTTTTTTTAACCGGGATGTATTCAAAAAACATTAAACATAAATGTTACATACAGGAAAATTTAACAACGCGCGTCACTGTTAAGTTATCCGCTGTTAAATCAGCTGCACTGTTCAATCTATTGCTTATATTCCGAGTTTTAAGTCCCTAAACGCTTACAATAAAATAATTTATGCGCTACTTTTTAAATGCAGTCCCACTCATAACTGTAATGCAGAAATAGACTGTGGAGTCCCTATAATCTTGTGTAAGTTCTAACCACAAAAAAGTTTAAATTTTTAGTGAATTCTAATATTAAAATAGAGCTATAAAGTGAACGCAGCTCAATGCACCTCTAAAATTGTTAATATGTTGTAGAGTATTCAATTCTTAGTATATTTTGTAAGTATAAGAGTGCACTTTTGCTCACTTTCTCTGAAATGTAACTTTTTAGATGCTAACCTAACATTGGAAAAATACCGATTTATTTGACTTTTAAAACACAGATACGACAATAATTTTAAGAAGATAACATTTTTTATCAACGAATTACTAAATCTTTGCACACTCAAATCATTTTTTAAACTCCACGGTTCTTCCAGTTAGTTACTTTGTAAAATACAGTGCCAAAACACGAAATAAAACTATGTAAGTCCGATCTCCCATAGAGTGGAAAAGATAAAAACTGTAATTTTATGTGAAAAATAGTAGGACAATGCTCATTTTTACATATTGTATTATTTAAAAGTACTACTTAAAATGTATAAAGAAAATCAACAAAAAAATGAATATTTACACTGAAAGAAAAAAAATAAAATACCTTCCTTTTATTTTAAAAACTTATTTCAAAAAGCAGAATCTAAAAAGTGGTCGTTCAGCCCACTGTGCACTGTTCGTCGGTGAGCGCACTCACTTACTCATACCCGCGTGGCTTTCCATTCAAATTCTTTCAACTCATGTCGAGCATTGTGCATTTATGCAGATGTCCAATATAGAAGCGATCGGTTGATTTATATGGAAATGTAAAATTCTACATGTAAAATGTAAAATGTGTAGGTAAATGTTATGACAATTTACAAACTTCGATATTTTTCAATTTTACCAAAATTGATCGACTTTCAATTATCTAATTGCAGACTGCAAGGGTATACCAACTCCGGCTCACCGAAGCAACCTTTCCTTTTTTGTTTTTAATACATTTGGTATCATATATTTATTGAGTTGAATGTGCGATGGTCACTTGTATCTTACCTGTGTGTTTTTGCTTGATCTCAGATATTTTTGGTTAAAACTCAAATGGAAAGAATTAAAATCAAACATCTTGAAACGATTTTTTTAAATTAAGATATTTAAAATTTAGTTTGACGATTTTAAAATTTATTGCATTTGTGCATTTTCTACATGTATGCAAGGCAAATACATATTTTTATGGGTAATATCTCGAGAAAGCGAATTTTCGGAGATCTGTATTACATACCAAAAGTTGAATAGTGTAAATGGCTTTACCGCTTTGAATGACTATAAAAATGGTTAAGATTGCTCGAAAACTATGCGACTTCACCGATTAACGTTTTGGCTTCCACAATACAATTAAATCAGCTCGTCAGCTGCTGATAAATCAAACTGGTTTGATCAAGCCATTCCTCGAAAGTCTTGGTCTGCTTTGAAAGAACTGCAAATCAGCATACTTGAGACTGTCATCTCGTGTATATGACTTCCTCAAAGCTTTCAAAGCTCAAGCTTTCTAAGTGGGAGCAATCCTTCAACAACAAGTCCGAAATTCCAACTTGTTGCTAGTTGAACACCTTCCTGACAGAGCCCCACCGCACGTTGGAGGTCATCGACGACGTAAGGCTTAGCGGGGATGGGCACTTGCCACCAAGACCGCCAACCACCAACACACCTGCGCGAGGACTCAACTCGAATGAAGCCAGCGTTGCTCCGGCACCTAAAGGTTGTGACTTGTGTTCCAGGGAAAACCACACTGAGAGCATATGTGCGCGCTTCCTTGAAATTAATTGCGATGATCGGTCAGACTACATAAAGAAAAAGCAGCTCTGCCTAAACTGTTTTCCACGAGGCCACCATCAGCGTGACTGCACATAACAGCTTTACGTGCTGTATTTGACATAACAGTCTGCTGCTCCAAGTTCATCCGTTTCTTCCTTTCCTGCTGCGTACGGCCATTATTAATATCTGCCATTTGAAGCTACGTTTATTATTGAGCGGCTGCTCAACCTGATCAAGTTACCGTTCCAGACAATCCAAGCCCAAGTCTTTGGTCTCAATCAGACAGTCTCGGCTCAATCCAAGACTTATTATCTGTCATTTTTTCAAATGACTTCACTCTAGGCATGGGCTGCAGTCAAAAAAGACTGCGTATCTCCTTCCCCAGCTGACCGAAAATCTTCCCTAGTAGTTGTGTAATTTATTTTAGCCCAGCGCTACCAGTATAAACTTATGATTATTGCACTGGTCACAATGATTAAAACATGTTGTATTATCGTAAAGATACTTATATGCTAACATTTTTATTTTCATGTATAATTATAATATACTAGCGGACCCGGCGAACTTTGTCTCGCCCTAATTCGACGCTGAAATTTCGTCACCTCGTCGTTTGCATTCGGATCAGCAATGCCAAACACCGCCATGTCGCTCCCTTTGTTCACATATTTGCAAATGTATTTGATTGATTTTATTGAGTTGCAGTACTCAACATTGCAGTGCGTTGAAAACGTTTTCGACAAAAGCGGACAATATGGAACGATCCAGCGGTTATCGACGATGACTTTGTTTTTTTTTTACCATCATTTCGATCCATCTGCCGTTGTCATCTGGAGAACGACGCCTATACAATGGATATCCATCGTTTCCACTGATTGTTTCAGCCACCAACGGACGGGGAAATCGTTTTGTGCAATTTCCGTTTTCCATGCATGGTGATTCTGGGTTGTGGACTCCGCAAGTGCCATGGATCATACTCGTTTTCACAACGGAATGCAGCTCTGGATCAGTTTCTGGATCTGGTATTTCGGCAGAAATAATCGAATCAATATGTTCTGGTCGGATCTTGTCGAACATCCAAAGCAAAATGTGCGCATGTGGTAAGCCACGCTTCTGCCATTCAACCGAATACATCCAACAACGAACTACGCCAAAAACCTTCTGCTTAACGATGTAATCCATAAGAATTTTTACCATTAGCTTGAATACTCGTGCAGTGATGTCATGTCGATCGCTGGATGTTTGTCCTTGGTGCAACAAATTCGTAATTTCGGGCCATTTCGGATTGCATGTAAACGTGATAAATAAATCAGGTCGTCCGTAATTCCGCACGTACGTCATCGCATCTTGAGCGTACTCATGCATATGGCGCGGGCTCCCAACATAAGTAGCTGGCAGAATGGTCAAACAACCAATGTTTGCCGCGTGTCCATCAGTAGCGATGGCGTCACGCAAGTGGATGTACTCGTCAGATCGTAACTTTGACTGATTGAAACGAATGAAATTGAGACGCTCCGTTTCTACTTTTACATACATGTCGACACAGTACTGCTGAAACAAACGGCGGTATCTCAACAGATGATTGTCAACATCTAGTCGAATCATCAATCGATATGCATAAAAATTCATTGATCTGACTTTCTTATTCGTTTCTTCTCCTGTAATATGAATTCGAATTTACGTGCAGAATGAAAAAGAAGTGATTAAACAAACCTGTCGTTGGATTGACCATCTTTATGTTGAAGTGATAGCCATCTTCTCCACGACAGAACATCAACGGATATTGAAGTGCATCATATGACCGATGAGTCTCATAAACGCGTTGCAATTGTCCATCATCCCGACGCTTGAGAACAATATCGCGTGATTCCACATTCTCGCCAACAATCACCACTGCGACTTCATTGATAGTGGGCGCATTGAATTGTCTTGAATGGCTTCCTGCTGGTCTTTTATCTGCTCTGATAATGATTTTGTGGTCGTCAGAAAGCATTGTATCCAAAGCTGTTTTGAACAATCTGACCAATTCATTACACTCATGAAGAAGATTTTGCAATTGTTGTATTATTTCACGTTTAGTTGCAGTGAAAATTGCACAACGCTGATTAAGTTCAACTGCCGAATCACCAACGAAATAGATCTGAAGGAATTTATGATCTTTGTTTGGTGGTGGTAACAAAGCGCCCGCTCGATGGTGAATTTGCCCTTGAATCTGAATTTTGTGATGCAATTTCGTGAAAAATTATAGTTGTTCATGTTGATAAAAGAGTGACGCTATTACCTTATAACTCGGATTGTAGCCTGGTTGTTGAACAACCTCTGCTCCAAATGACGTCATTTGAAAACATCCGTTATATTTTTGTGCGTGCAACAGGAAATGGTTTGATTTGCTTGTATTTCCATATAGAAGCGAATACAATAACTCTGGTGGATGAGTCAAAACCGCCAATTTTACCTTGCCACCTGCGCAGCATAAGCCGGGAGCTTCCAATCGAAACTTCAGTGCATTGCAGTGCTGACATACCACAGACAATGAACCGATAACAACGCAGCTATGGTCTTTGTAGGACGTTGAGAAATTGTATGCAAATGCAGCGCGATTCAAGTCTGTTCTTAGTACTCTTTGTGTAGAGCGAATCTGTGCTAAACGGGTTCGTCTCGATTCATTTCTTTCTGCACGTTCGTCTTGCGTTTGACTTTCATGGACATTCCGACTATATGTTGCTCGACGTGTACGTCGTCCAATGTTTGGCCGTCTTATAGCAGGCATTATTCCTACAAATCACAGGAAGAAATTAAACAAATCCGGACGTCTGATAAAAACGAATAAGAAACCGAATAATATTGAAACGATTTGTTTTTACTTTGACATATATTTCGATACACTACTCTTTTATATAATTTGATATTTTAATTATTTGTTTTTCACCATTACCCTGGAGGATTTTCTAAAAATTTTATTACGTTCTGACCTTCTCCTTTTAGTTACCTACAACTGAAAAAAAATTTGAACCAAATCGGCCCAGCCGTTCTCCAGTAGTTTTTTACGACACATTTTTTGGGCTCCATTTTTATATATATAGATTTTGATTATTTATTGTTATTATGATATATGATTTTAAATATTCTATAATTTTTATACAAAAGGCAGATGCGCTTCTAATTATTTTGAGATGGTGTGATAAATTGATCCATAACCTAATAACATTAATGAAAAATATTTTTTTAGAGCAAAGAGTTCGTATCCGAGGTCATACATAGTGGTTAGTTCGCTGCGAAGTAGCTGAAGTTAATTTATTGTACACGTAAATAGGCTCTTGGGTTTCCACAATTTTAAGAAAGAATACTAAGGTTTTGAGTTCTATCCAAGGCATTAAATGGAGATTAAGAATTTTGACTGTCAAATATGATATATGGTCAAAACGTCTTAAGTTAAACACAAACAAGTTAATTAAATGCAGCTACTAATGTACGCATATCTCGCGAGTCGCAAATATTTCTACTCCGTAAAATAAAGTTGGAGTAAGTATGGTTATTAATCTAATTTCTTCCGGCAGACAGTGTTTGCAGACTGGCGCAACAGGCCGTATGTGCATCCAGTTGCTTTTGTAATATGTTAACTCCAAGAGAGTGTGTTGCTAAATGTTATTCCCAAGCATTTGGTAAATCGTTTACATAGATGGAATAAATAATAGTGGTCCCAAAACTGATCCCTGAGGGACTCCCCGTTTCAGTTCGCTAAAGGTGGAGATTTGTGGTCCGCATACTACTCCTTGCATTCTGTTACTCAGATAAGTCGTAATTAAACTTACCGCTGTATCTGAAAAATTGAATACATTTTCCAGCTTTGTGCCGAGAATTCTATGATTAACTGTTTCGAAAGTCTTACTATGGTCAAGTAGAGTCAGGAAAGTGACAGAATTTTTGTCAAGTTGTTGGCGAAAATCCTTCACAATGTCAATTAAGGCAGTAGCACTAATTCTTTTTTTAGGGAAGCCTGTTTTTGACTTAAAAGTGAGTTATTGTCAAGAAAGTGTTGGGTTGGGATCGACATGAGATTTTCAAAGGCTTTGTAGAGAAAGGGGAGAATCGATATTGGTCTATAGTCATTGCTTGATTTTGGGATTGGAATAATCTTGGCTTTCTTCCATTCGGACGAAAACGATTATGTAGTTATAAATGTGTTAAAGATATATGTTATGTGGGACAGAATAAACGGAAGTAGTATTTTAACATACTTCGGACCTATACTATCAAGACCTTCTGCGTTAGATTTTATTTTAAGGATACACGAAAGGACATCACACTGATTGACACACACAAACATAAAACTATTATCAGAGGCCGGGATGGTGTCAGGTACATATTTTCTGTTAATACAGGTACATCGACTTTGAAAAACTTTTTGTTACGTTTTTCTACATCAATAACCTGATCTGAGATCTGTTTACATTTTTCTACTCCTAACCGGTTTAGCCAGTCCATCTATGCTTAGTGTTCAAGCAATTTTAAATTTATGTTTGTAATGTTCTTTCTTAGCATTATCAATCTTCTTAATTACAATTTCTCTATCTATCCTAAGCCTACATCTAAGATCATCTGTTTTATAACACTTCCATTTAATGTATGCGACATCACGTTGGCAAATTGCATTTTTGATGTCAATACTAAACCATGGATTATCCCTTGGTTTAATCACTTTTGTTTTTCAGCTGACCGAAAATCTTCCTAATACCCAATCAAATAAAAACACCTCTTAACGAGGTGAGAAAGGTAAAGTGACGATGGCACCTTCAACTTCAAAAGTTTCTGATATCAAATTTTTTGTGACGATTAATAGTAACGTCAACAAAAATTAATTACAAATAATTCAACTAGTTCCTAACTCGACATGCTGCTCTTTAGTTTCAAGGCTAGGTATTTCACAGCTTAGTGCCGAAACCGAAAATAGTTGAATTATTTGTATTACCTTTTTTATACCCTTGCAGAGGGTATTATAATTTTGCCATGATATTTGCCACGCAGTGAAGGAGGCATCTCCAACCCCATAAAGTATATATATTCTTGATCAGCATCACCAGCCAAGTCGATCTAGGCATGTCCGTCTGTCTGTCTGTCCGTCTTTCGGTTTCTACGCGAACTAGTCTCTCAGTTTTTGAGCAATCGAGCTGGAATTTTCAGCATAGTCTTATTTCTTTAGCACTCAGTATATATGTCGGAATGGCCGAAATCGGACTTCTATATCCTATAGCTGCCATAGGAATGATGGCGAAATTAATGTAAAAAAAACTGTTAACTTCTCTGTTTTTAATGGTATTTCTATAAATTTTGAGATATAGGAGTTTTTTATGGTTCTAGAATTACGGTTTTCATTTTTTTAAGATCGGACAACTATATCATATAGCTGCCATAGAAGCGATCGGTCGATTTATATGAAAATGTAAATAGCAACATGTAAAATGTACAAAATTCGATATTTTTTCAACATTCCTAAAATGGTTCGATTTTCAATGATCCAATTGCAGACTGCAAGGGTATACCAACTTCGGTTTACCGAAGTTAGCTTTCTTTCTCGTTTTTAATTTAAATCATTTTAAGTTTCCTTTGATGGTTTTAAATATTATAGCATTGTGCACGTCTCTATATGACTACATGATTTATTACATAAATGTATGTATAGTGCATGTAAAAGGTTAGGTATATTGGATCTTTTGTACTAATTTTAATGAGTAATAACTCGAGAAAGCGAATTTTCCCAGATATGTGTTATGTAGCAAAAGTTGAGCAATCTCAAGGGCCATATAGCCTTGAGTGACTATCAAAATCGTTAGATTTAATTTTAAAGTTAACTTCTTAAATATAATTTTAGATAAATTATGTCAAGGCAAAGCTATTATTATTAAAAAAAAACTTTTCTTACAACGTGTAGCACGTTTCTGTATCTTTAGTTGTTTAGAAGTTATGGGCGCGGGAAATCTAGCTTTTTTAGCTGTTTTCCCACCAAACTAGCGGGAAAACCACAAAGTGGTAAAACAAAAGTTGTTCAGCTCGAGCTGTTCAATAAAATAAAAGTGGTTCCAGGACTCTGAAATCTAAAATCTAAAAAATCGACAGACAGACAGACAAACAACAGGACAAACGTTTTCATTTCGGAAGGCCGTTAAAATCTTGTTTATTGAATATCTTTTGAACGGAGTATCGGATCAGGATGATCTTTTGGGATTTTCAATTCTACGGCTGTATATAGTAGTCTCCTTGCGCACCACAGTCTCGGTGCTCATCGTCACTACGTGGACTGCCGTCCACAGTGATTCCACAAAAATTTCCTAAGGGATTTTTCTGATTTACCACTAGCGCACAGTGGGCTTAATAGCCTTGCTAGCGGAATTTAATTAATAACTCGAGTGAATAAATAGATATTTTAATAATACTGTGTACTTACAGTTTTTAACCCATTATATGCAAATCCCTCTAGTTTCAGTGTATTACCTTAGGTATTTCCCACAGCTCCCATACAAATGTTATAAATTTGGAATATACATTTTTTTTTTATAAGTTTAGTATTAGTTAAATTTTTTTATTTTACAAATTATAATGACATTTAATCAAAATCTGAAAATTCAGAATCATTTTAAAAATTAATGAGGTCCAGCAACGACGTTATCAAAATTAATGGACTTTGCCGACTTTGTTAACGTTTTCGAAAATGATGTAATTAGTGGATCAGAAGATATCAGTAAAGAGTGCAAGACATCTTCCATTGTATTGCATCTATTATTTTTTCGAGAATGATTCTCCCGTATATTCCGGCAATCTTTATTAATGGCTTCAAGAGCTTCTTCAGACATCATACCAATAGGAAGACCTACATTATTTATAATATCTGCACCATGTACAAGTATTAATATCTTATGGACAGAAGATGGCATGTAATACCATGGATATAAGTCGACAAACATTTCAGCTGTTTTCATGGCATATGAACGGAATGCATCAATATTGACTTTTTATCCGCAAGTTATCGCTAACTCCTGTAATGCGAGCTAACAAGTCAGGTTGGTTAAAAAAACGTCTAACTGTATTACCATTGTTGGTGTTACCACTACCAACTATTGATATGTCCACTAATATGCCAATTTCTTTCCTTAACTCTAATTGAATTTTGGATTTTCCAGCTTCCTCCTCCGGCTTATCTACACTACGAACTTGCCATTTTTTAATTGAAAGTCTGTAGGCGATATGCATTACACATTAAAAAAATCGTATCCACGCATGAAAACTAGATAAGCCGTATTTCAGTAGATCTAAGTCAACCGGGTAGCGTTTTACCAAATCCAAATTGTTCATATCTTTCGGTACTGCTCTACAAATACGACATGTCTCTGTCGATGCTTCTGCTAGAACGCCAAATGTTTTACCATCCAGCATCGTCATAGAAAATTCATGGAGTATGGTAAATAAGCTGGTAATCGTTGCCTTGATGGAGAATATTTGGCTCTCTACGTTGTCAGTTTTCAAAAGTATCAACTCACTTTATTCTTTCTGTCAAATGAGTTTTATAGGCCGACAATAGCGGGTTGATGAAGGTCGCGTGTTTTTCCACAAAATTGTAGAACCAAGCTGAATTTGTAAGGGTACGAGACAAACAGTAAATAAATGCTGATCGACCATCCTTGTTTCCCCATCTTGAAACTTTTGGCGATAGGTCCCGTGTCCACTGCCTCCATCGCAGCCCCATTTATACATCTACATAAAGTGCAAGCGCTTCTTCTGGTGAGAAAGGATTTGGTAATTTCACTGGTGTGCCCAATGACCGATTTATTTTTTGTCCAGCAGTCACGTCTGTATTCATTGCCGAAACAAATTTTGAAGCGGTTCGCATTTCATATTTATACAAGCTGGAGCTAGTAGCCACCATTAGCTGTTCACATTTTGCTTCCTGAAGAAAAGTCGACACTTGTTTGATCTGTGCCTTTGGACACATATCAGAAAAATCCTTCTTAGGTCGACCACTATCTGGCGTTAACAAAATGAGCGGCATGTCAAGTCATTTATGATTTTTTATCTTAAAAAACTTGGCATTATAAGCCTTCCATTTTTCAGTGAGCCTGCTTACAAAATTAGCCAATTTTTTATTTACCTCTTTAATGTCGCCTTCTGACAAGTTCCTGTTCTTCAGAATTTTGCCAAACATTAATCCATTCGGCACTAAAAGCTTATTTGATGCGACATTTTTGTTAAGCCACATGGAAAAAAGTGTACGCTTAGGAACTGACATTTCACCTAACAAATGCAACAGACTTAAGAGTTGGACGTAGTTGGTTATCATTTTGGACATTTTCACACCACAAGGACTCACAATTTGCATAAATAGAAAGGCAAAAAAGCACATTTTTTAGATACATATGGAAAGATACGTCACGAACATACAATTTATATTTAGTACATACCTTATATTAACGGGATCAAAAGTTATTTTTTTGTAATAAACTAAGATACTATATATCGCTTTTTTTGATACTTAAAGTCGGATCCCAAACAGCCTTACATCCCTGCGAGAACACGTGCTGAAAATAGGTTACGTTTCAAAGCTCGCAGCCGATCAGGGTTGCATTTAAAAGCTCATTCAACATATTTTTGAGCTTTCCAAAGATTAAATAAAAGCAAAACTTAACGTATTTTCAAAAGTTGAAAAACTACTGTTATTCCGCTAGATGTTTCATTGGATCCACTGTGCACAGTGGTCCAGCCCGTAGGCCAAAAATAAAAAAAACCAAAGTCAAAATTTTGACTTTAAATGTACCAATTCTTATTTATAATTGGTCTAGCTATTTGAATTTATTCATCTTTTTGTTTTGCTCTGTCTGTCCGCTTCAAGAATAACATCGAAAGAGATAGCATGATATTCGTTGTGTATTGCAGCGTAAGCAACGTGCAAAGGAAGCTCTCCGCAAAAAATTTGTTAAACATAATTAAAACAAGTATTTGTGCCATGGAAGTGATTAATATTTTAAAGAAAGGTATTAACTTTCTTTTTACAATAAAAAGTATATGTAGTATTTGTTGTGTTTTGTGTAAATCATTGTTGTATTTAGTACATAATTGTGAACGTTCTTAGTTTGTCTTTTCTGTGTTTGGTTAGAGTTTTAGTTGTGATGGCACTCTTTGGCATTCACAAATCTTTTTGTATAATATTCTTAAGCATTTTAAGAAAGTTTAGTTCAAGTGCCGTAAGGTGCCATGCGGCTTGCAAAATACAAAAAGGTAACCTAACCTCAATTTGAAAAAAAGCACGTGCTTCTGCTGTGTGTTGTTGTGTGTTGTCGTTTGTTGCCGTTTGTTGGTTTGTGTTGTCGTTTGTTGTTATTTTTGTGTTGTTTTATGTTTATATTCCTTTTTTTTAAATAAAAGCTTATTATTTCCTTAGGAGCCACTTATGAATGCCAATTTTCACGTTTGCATGCTTTTGAGATTTGGTGTGGAGAAGCAGGTTCAAATAAAGAAAAGTCGGCTAATTTAAAGGAATCCATATTTGAACATGCTTCTAATTTGGGATATCAGCTTGATCAGGAAGAGTTCGAGAAATGTCTGAGCTATATTTGCAAGGAGCTTGCAAAGTTTTGGCTAAAGTGCAAGCGTACCCGGTTAGCCGTTTTAAGAAATTATTCTAATTGGTTGGCAATAAACGAGACCATAGCTGCGAAACAATGCGATGCGCAACAAGAACCTTCAACAGTGGCTCGTAATCGTAAAAAAAAAAATTTTGCAGAGTGCTCCAAAAGGACGAAACGTCGAAGAATTGCCGAGATGTTAAATTATTTAGGCTACACCATACGCGGAAAATGTCAAGGGTCCTGACGAATACCGATTTATTGAACAGATTACTTTTAAGTTCTGATCCTTTTATTGCGGGCCAAAGAAAACTTCAATGCAAACCAAAATCCAATCTTCTTAAATCAGCTATTGATTTACTGGACGAAACTATGTAAAATATGATTTTTTTTAAACATTCATTTGTCGAATTGTTACTACACATATATGTAAATATTTAAGGGTAAGCAAATAAATTAAAAAATTGATTTATTTTATGTTCGTTTTTGTTAATTACATTTATAATTTCTGTCATTATTATTTTAAGGCGAAATAGTTTCCCGGCGAAAACTCTTTTTACGCTGATTGTTCCTATGGCAGCTATAACCTATAGTATCCAGATTTTTTCTGAAGTTTCCCAGGTTATATACGAAAATGTCCAAAGTATTGTTGCATCAAAATAAAAAACAATAGTTTTTCATATAAAAACTGAATATCAGACCGATTGTTCATATGGCAGCTATATGATATAGTTGCCCGATCTGGCTGATTTTTACATATTATTTTAGGATAAATATAAAAAAAATTTGTGCAAAGTTTCAAGTCCCTACCTCAACTAGAAGTATTTTTGGCCGCTCTCCCCATACAAGCCGGACCACTGTGCTGTGTAGCGGACCCAAAGTTTTTCGAGAGCGCAAAAATAGATGTTCTGATAGGAGCTGATATCTTTCCTTCGGTACTCCTTAGTGGAACGAAAACCTACATCTGTGGCTTTTCGACGCATAATTCGCATGCGTAGGACAGCTCTTTAGACACCCTCCGAACGATATTCTGGGAGGTGGAAGACCAATAAAATTATTCAAGAAAGCTGATATCGTTTGCGAATACAATTTTCTCCGAACGCTGACGAGAACGGAAGACCAGAACACATAAGCTCATCGTTAGGGTACTCCAGGTCCTTTGCGTTAGCCCAATTTCAACGAGCAACGTTTAAAAAGAGACGTTTCGCTGAAACTAAAGTACGACTCAGTGATCCAAGAATACTATATCTGGATCTTAACTACATGAAGGAAGTTTTCCCATCTATGATTCGGACTGCTATTATCTTCCACACCATACAGTACAGTCCGAAGCACAACTCCTTCCAGTGGATTTTAGTCCGCAATCCCGAAGGCGACGTTCGAGAGTTTGAATTTCCTGGATATTGATTTAAGGAGCACTGCCAAAGCCAAATCTGACAAATTATTTTTCATCCACCTGAGTTAGCCGACAAGACGCCCGGTTCGTTACCAAACTGCCCTTTGTAGTACGTGCCAAGATTTTTATGCAGGAAATTAGGCTTCAGGACCTAGAATGTAGCGCAGAACTGGTAAACGAACTGATCATGAGATGGCAGTGTTTCCGACAAAGCTACGCTGCTTTATCCAAGCTCCGCATTCCTAGGTCTTCTTTCGGCCAGAATTCCGAGTCGAACAACACGGCTTGCTTACGGGGTTGCTGAGTTGTGGCAGCAAGTGTAATGTATACCAATGCTCACTTCCGAACTTCATTGCTGGACCGACTCCAGCATTGTGCTTGCATGGTTAAATAAGACAACGTGCTATTGGACCACTTTCGAATGGGTAACGAAAATTGCACAATCTACACAAACATAATTCATAAGACCTGGCCCGTAGAGGAGTCTTATACAGGACCTGGTCGACAACCCTCTTTGTTGGCAGGGCCCAGCATGATTGCAAAAGCACGCAGCCAATGGCCAAGTCAAGGCAACAGTCCTCCAGCTACTGAACTAGAAAGGCGCGCCTTAAAGGTCCACATAGCAACTATTCCTTCGGAAAATTACCTTGACCGGTTTTCGAAGCTTGACAAAGCGCTACAAGTCCTCGCTTACGTCTTTCGGTTCATTCAGCGGTACAAAAAATAACCGTCAATAGCTGATAGACACCTGCTTACGGCGGAGATTGCCACCACCGAGCGGTAGTGAAAACGCTATGTACGATAAAAGGCATCCAGTAATCCATCCTTATAACAGTTCTTTTTATCGCCTTCTTGTACAGTTCACTCATCGCATACCTCACCATGCCGGTAGCCAATTAATCAAGATACTGGATCCAAAAGATGAAGAATTGGGGAAATCCATAACAAAAAAAGGTTGCAAACTGAACTGATGGGCAAGTTGTAAAAAGAACGAGTTTCGTTCTATCGACCATTCACGTACACTGGGGTCGACTACACCGGCCCATTTGACTTTAAAAACAAGAAAGGAAGCTAACTTCGGCAAGCCGAAGTTTGTATACCCTTGCAGTCTGCAATTCAATCATTGAAAATCGATTCATTTTGGTAAACTTAAAAAGAATCGAAGTTTACACATTTTATATTTTACATGCAGAATTTTACATTTTCATATAAATCAACCGATCGTTTCTATGGCAGCTATAGGATATAGTTGTCCGATCTTAATGAAATTTAAAAAGTAATTTGAAGGCGGAGCTAACTCGCTAAAACGTAATTCTGAAACCGTAAATATCAGCTATATCTCGAAATTTATGAAAATACGTTGAAAAACAGGGAAGTTATAATTTTGTTTCCATTAATGTTCCGATCATTCCTATGGCAGCTATAAGATATAGTGGTCCGATTCCAGTCGTTCCCACATATATAGAAACTGCAATAAAAAAAAAAACTTTTTGCAAAGTTTCATTGAGATAGCTCAAAAACTGAAAGACTAGACAATTTAAAATAATTTGTCAGATTTGGCTTTCCACCGTACAACAAGGGCTTTGGCAGTGCTCCTTCAAACTCTCGAACGTTGCCTTCTGGATTGAGGACTAAAATCCGCTGGAAGGGATTGTGCTTCGAACTGCACTGTATGGTGTGGAAGATAATAGCAGTCCGAATCATAGATGGGAAAACTTCCTTCATGTAGTTAAGATCCAGATATTCTTGGATCACTGAGTCGTACTTGAGTTTCAGCGAAACGTCTCTTTTTAAACGTTGCTCGTTGAAATTGGCCTAACGCAAAGGACCTGGAGTACCCTAACGATGATCTTATGTGTTCTGGTCTTCCGTTCTCGTTGGCGTTCGGAGAAAATTGTATTCGCAAACGATATCAGCTTTCTTGAATAATTTTATTGGTCTTTCGCCCCCCAGATTATTGTTCGGAGGGTGTCTAAAGAGCTGTCCTACGCATGCGAATTATGCGTCGAAAAGCCACAGATGTAGGTTTTCGTTCCACTAAGAAGTACCGAAGGAAAGATATCAGCTCCTATCAGAACATCTATTTTATATCTATTTTCTATCCGCTACACAGTGGATCCAATGAAACATCTAGTGGAATAAAAGTCGTTTTTAACTTTTAAAAATACGTTAAGTTTTGTTTTTATTTAATTGTTAACACTTTGGAAAGCTCAAAAAATATGTTGCGTTGCCATACAAAAGGTTATATTCTCAAATTGAAAAATTTTCGCGAAATTGTAAAAAGTGACATTCATTTGAACAAGAATTTAATACTCTACAACATACAAGAGATGGACTCTACAGGACTCACTTTAGATCTCGTATGGAACATGAGACTTTATTCTAAAATATGCATTTGCAATATTACTTACAGTTTTGTTCTATTAAGGGGATAACACGATTTTTTTCTTCAAATGACGTTCACAAATATATAATACAAACCACACAGATTGGAACTCATTTCAAAAATATTAGTAATATTGTAAAGTTTCATTTATTTATTTATTTATTTATTTCATTGATCTTCCTAGCGCGAGAAGCATGTTGCATACTTATAAATTATGGCACTAGTCACAACAGTCAAGAAAAGAAAAATAAAAAAATATACATTTAGTTGAACTTACATATATACAAATAAATTAACCTTAACACATTTTTTTTTTTTTTTTTTTACAAATATTGAACATTAAATTAAGTTATATTTAAGAAATTTTGAAAATTTTTATATAGTTAAAATTTAATGTTTTTGGTTATTTTTTTATTTATAAATGTCTTTTAGGTATATCACCCTTTCTCTCTTATCGCTCTCTTATATTTATAACTTCTAAAGCTTATCATTTTAAAAATTTTGAATTTTATGCAATGCGCAGATATTTTTGAAGAGCGATTTTAAAATGCGTAGCGCTGCTAACTGCTTTGATGGCATGGGGAAGTTAATACCGAATGCGAACAGCGTATACAAAGAATTGCCTCTTTGTACTTAAATATTTGAATTTTAAATTAATTATATTGTTAGTTCTTTTTGATGTACTAAATTTCAGTTTTTGGTATAGATAGGTTGGCTCTTTAGTGTAGACTATTTTATGTAATAATATTAGGACCTTAAGGTTTGTCCAAGACTTAAGTTGCATGTCAAATATTTTCATGGAATCATCAGAGATGTGGTCATTCCTATGCCTATTGTAAATATATCGCGCCACATTATTAAAAGCAACTTGTAACTTGCGTTGGCTGGCGAAGTTGCAGTCGCTGAACACTTCGATTCCATTAAAAAGCACTGGTGTCAGATACATTATTGCAATCGTCTGCTTCATTTTGACTGGTAAAAAGTTCTTTGCTAGGAATAAACTTCTAAGGACTCCATACATTTTACCGATATTTTTATTTATGTGGTCATCCCATGTCAAAGTTTGATTAAAACTAAAGCCTAGGTTGCATGCTCCTCTTACATAGTTTATAAAAGTATTTTCGATAGCTAATCTTTGTATACCGTCAGTGTTAAGCGCCTTTTTACTTATAACTATACATTTCGATTTCATCGGATTTAAACCTAATCCGTTCATTATTGCCCACCGACTAACTATTTCCAGTTCACTGTTACAAACACGAATACACTCATCTATACTACATATGGACGACTAACATACATTTAGACGTCATCAGCATATATGTGTATTTCACAATTTGACAATATATTCGGAAGATCATTGAGTGGCCCAAGAACGGATCCTTGAGGGACTCCACGTTTGACACTGAGAAAAGACGAGCATACATTATTTACGGAGACTGACTGCTTTCGATTACTTAAGTATGAAGAAATTAGTCGTGTAGTCGTGTTGACGAAAAGTGACATAGACGACTTAGCTTTAGACACAGAATATCGTGGTTAACCGTGTCAAAAGCCTTACTGTAGTCCAAAAGTGTCAAGAATGTTATATTGCCACTATCCAATTTTTCCCTAATGCCTTCTACAATGTCAATTATTGCTGTTGTGCAACACGGAAGCCTGACTGCTTATCAGTCAAGAGTTTTCGTGCTGTCAAGTAACTTAACATTTGAACAGCCATAAGTCGCTCTAACACTTTTGACAAATATGGTAAAATGGAGATTGGCCTGTGTCTTTAGCATTTTTAGGGACTGGAATTATTTTTGCTAGTTTCCAGGAGTCAGGAAATATGGATTTAGTCAAGGCTGTATTGTAAATAAAAGTTATGTAAGGCAATATTTTCAGTAATAACAGCTTGATGAATTTTGGGTTCATGTCGTCGACTCCAGTAGCGTTTGATTTAATTATTAACATTGATTTAATTACGTCACATTCAGATACACACGAAAAACTAAAACTATTATCACAGTTTCAATCGATATTTGTTGGTATGTGTCAGCTTCGGTCACCTCAGGTACTTTGCAGTCTAAAAAAGTTATATTTAGTTCCTCCGGATCAACCTGACTGGTTGGTCCAGCTTTGGATTTTCCAATACCCAGCTCTTTAATATAGACCCATTTTTGCTTATTGGATGTAGCATCGTTAAATTTATTATAAAAATATTTTCGTTTCTCTAAGTTAATTAATTTTATCACAGGTTTCTTTAGTAACCTACGCTGTTCAGCATGCTGATGTGTTCTATATCGTTTCCATTTTCTAAATGCAATGTCACGCTTATTTATTAATCTTTTGATTTCCAAATTGAACCACGGGTTTCCCCGTGGCTTAAGAATTTTCGTCACAAGTGGAACTGATTTATTATATAAATACGTTATATTATTATGTAAGACAGTCAGTTGTGAGTCGATATTTGGAAGGTCATAGATAGAGTCCCAGTCACATCTATTTATGTCAGCACTTAACAAGGCGTCGTCAATATGTTTAAAGTCCCTATATACTATTGTTTGTTCGGTCAAGCTTGTACGAAAATTATACGTCAGGTAAATTAAGTCATTTTTTGAGAACATTGGCATCGAGAGTTGACTATGCTTAGAGACTTTATCACAATGGTTTACGAAAAACAAGTCAAGCTAGGTATCACATTGAGACGAAAAGTGGGTGGGCTCAGAGGAATTAACTAACTTTAAGCCAGTGAATTCAATGTCATCTGATAGTTTATTTTCTCTGAGGACATTGCTGTTAAAAACCCCGGCTAAAATCACGTCCGTATAGTCAACTGAGAGAGAAAACAATAAGTCAATTAAGTTTTGATAGTCTATGTATCGATGTGGTCTGTAAACACAGCCTATTAACATTTTGGTTGAATACATTGCATTTGAAATTAGAACAAAAATCCATTCGACTGCACTTTCACTAGGATGTTTACATATACATTTTGCATTTAGACGTTTACTGACATACATGGCTACGCCACCATCGTGACTTTCTCGATCAGATCGAAATTGATTATAGCCATCAAATTCTACTAACGAATCACTAACATGAATCACAATATTAGATTTTACAAATAAGTACCTAAACTCTTCAATTTTTTTCGTAAGACTTTGAGCGTTGATGTGGCATATGCGTAGACCAGTTCCTTGATTGCTCGCACTTAATGACCATGTATTATCATCCATTGTCAACAAAAAAGACAATTAGAACAACACACGCCGTTTTCGATTTTTTAAAAAGTTATAATCTATGCATTGCTAGAGTGAGTAATAAGAAAATATGAGAAAATTTAGAGAGAGTGAGATTCCTAAAAGACAATAAACCTAGAATATAGATAATATAGATCAAATTGAACTTAATGTAGAGTAAAAGTATTAATTCTAACCATCTAACGAAAATTATGCAACAAGATTCGGCTTCTAAAGAGCAGCCAGATCCTCCATACTCTTTAAACAGACGAAATCCCCATAGACAAGAGCTTGCCGGGTGTAGACAGCTGAAAGCACTTTATGCTTCTTCATCTTCATTGCCTCTTTAAAAATGTTAAAGTTACTCTTGGTCAGCTGCTCGTTGATGTAGAATGGAGTTGGGGCCTGGATGCCAAACAGTTCCAAGCTCATTGGTTGCTTGGTCTGTCGTCTATGCTCTTTTTTTCACTTCTGATAACTTAAACTTTGCAAACAAAACTTAATATTGCAGACGCCTGTGCTTTGGAAATGCAACAGCTGTGTTTATCAGCTGATTCCTTTGTTGTGGCGCCCTCTGTCAAATTTTCTGTTATTCAACACTGAAGATTGGTGTATTGTAAATGGGTTACACTGAAAATGAGTTTTGGTCAGAAAAAATGGTCAAATTTGCCAAAGTGCTCCTGTCCATACTTTCATAGTTTTTTAACTCTGATCGAAAATAACAAAATTGTACATTGCCATATTTTTTGTAATTTGTTTTTTGATTATTTCTGAATCGAATTCAATAGTCTTGATGCAGCTTCTTGAAGCGTACAACACCGTGACGCAAATAACGTAAAAAAGTTACGGCTCCAAAACTGCATTTCGTGCAGCCCTGGTATAAAATGCACATCCCTGGTAAACATACGCCTGCTGAAACAAAATGAAAACACATAGGGATCGGATACTCTGACCACCCAATCCGGATACTTTTTTGTTGTTATGTGGCTGTGTTATTTTCAAAAAAAATTTACAAAATAAACTTAAAAAATATTTTTATTTATTGGTCAAAATTTTATTTAAAATAAAAACTTTGAAAATTAACACTAAAAATCTTAAAAGAATAAGAATAAATATTTATTTTTAACATTCACGTTATTTTTGTATGATAATTATAAATTTTGACTTTGATAAATCATAAACTTTAAACCAAAATACGAAGCACCTTATCTAAAAAAATGTTTAAACGGTTGAAAAATTAAAATTATCTATTTTGTTGTCACTAATCTTACTTGGTTAAAAAGTTTAAAATTTTGCAACGAAGAAATTCAAATAGCCCCTTTGTCCGACGCCTCAAGCAGTCGCTGGCTCGCTCTATTTAAAAAAAAAGGTATTAAATTTTTTTTTGTGTACTTGCCTTTTTTAGTTATTGACCTTTTTATCAAACAAAAACAACTCTTAACTTGGCGAGATAAAAGTGACGATGGGACCTTCAATTTCAAAAGTTTCTGATATCAAATTTTGTGACGATTAATAGTAATTTTAAGAAAAATAAATTACATAAAATTAAACTAGTTTCTGATTCGACACGCTAGTCTTTAGTTCCAAGGTTTAGTTTAGTTTAGTTTAGTTCCAGTTTATCAAGTAATTGTTTGCAAAGTAATACAAGTCAAAAAAATTCATTTTCAACAGTATTTTGTATGGTCACACATTGGCTTTCTCGATTTTTTTTTTTGCTATATATCTATCTCTCTATCTATATATATAAAAATGGAGCCCAAAAAATGTGTCGTAAAAAACTACTGGAGAACGGCTGGGACGATTTGGTTCAAATTTTTTTTCAGTTGTAGGTAACTAACAGGAGAAGGTCAGAACGTAATAAAATTTTTAGAAAATCCTCCAGGGTAATGGTGAAAAACAAATAATTAAAATATCAAATTATATAAAAGAGTAGTGTATCGAAATATATGTCAAAGTAAAAACAAATCGTTTCAATATTATTCGGTTTCTTATTCGTTTTTATCAGGCGTCCGGATTTGTTTAATTTCTTCCTGTGATTTGTAGGAATAATGCCTGCTATAAGACGGCCAAACATTGGACGACGTACACGTCGAGCAACATATAGTCGGAATGTCCATGAAAGTCAAACGCAAGACGAACGTGCAGAAAGAAATGAATCGAGACGAACCCGTTTAGCACAGATTCGCTCTACACAAAGAGTACCAAGAACAGACTTGAATCGCGCTGCATTTGCATACAATTTCTCAACGTCCTACAAAGACCATAGCTGCGTTGTTATCGGTTCATTGTCTGTGGTATGTCAGCACTGCAATGCACTGAAGTTTCGATTGGAAGCTCCCGGCTTATGCTGCGCAGGTGGCAAGGTAAAATTGCCGGTCTTGACTCATCCACCAGAGCCATTGTATTCGCTTCTATATGGAAATACAAGCAAATCAAACAATTTCCTGTTGCACGCACAAAAATATAACGGATGTTTTCAAATGACGTCATTTGGAGCAGAGGTTGTTCAACAACCAGTCTACAATCCGAGTTATAAGGTAATAGCGTCACTCTTTTATCAACATGAACAACTATAATTTTTCACGAAATTGCATCACAAAATTCAGATTCAAGGGCAAATTCACCATCGAGCGGGCGCTTTGTTACCACCACCAAACAAAGATCATAAATTCCTTCAGATCTATTTCGTTGGTGATTCGGCAGTTGAACTTAATCAGCGTTGTGCAATTTTCACTGCAACTAAACGTGAAATAATACAACAATTGCAAAATCTTCTTCATGAGTGTAATGAATTGGTCAGATTGTTCAAAACAGCTTTGGATACAATGCTTTCTGACGACCACAAAATCATTATCAGAGCAGATAAAAGACCAGCAGGAAGCCATTCAAGACAATTCAATGCGCCCACTATCAATGAAGTCGCAGTGGTGATTGTTGGCGAGAATGTGGAATCACGCGATATTGTTCTCAAGCGTCGGGATGATGGACAATTGCAACGCGTTTATGAGACTCATCGGTCATATGATGCACTTCAATATCCGTTGATGTTCTGTCGTGGAGAAGATGGCTATCACTTCAACATAAAGATGGTCAATCCAACGACAGGTTTGTTTAATCACTTCTTTTTCATTCTGCACGTAAATTCGAATTCATATTACAGGAGAAGAAACGAATAAGAAAGTCAGCTCAATGAATTTTTATGCATATCGATTGATGATTCGACTAGATGTTGACAATCATCTGTTGAGATACCGCCGTTTGTTTCAGCAGTACTGTGTCGACATGTATGTAAAAGTAGAAACGGAGCGTCTCAATTTCATTCGTTTCAATCAGTCAAAGTTACGATCTGACGAGTACATCCACTTGCGTGACGCCATCGCTACTGATGGACACGCGGCAAACATTGGTTGTTTGACCATTCTGCCAGCTACTTATGTTGGGAGCCCGCGCCATATGCATGAGTACGCTCAAGATGCGATGACGTACGTGCGGAATTACGGACGACCTGATTTATTTATCACGTTTACATGCAATCCGAAATGGCCCTAAATTACGAATTTGTTGCACCAAGGACAAACATCCAGCGATCGACATGACATCACTGAACGAGTATTCAAGCTAAAGGTAAAAATTCTTATGGATTACATCGTTAAGCAGAAGGTTTTTGGCGTAGTTCGTTGTTGGATGTATTCGGTTGAATGGCAGAAGCGTGGCTTACCACATGCGCACATTTTGCTTTGGATGTTCGACAAGATCCGACCAGAACATATTGATTCGATTATTTCTGCCGAAATACCAGATCCAGAAACTGATCCGGAGCTGCATTCCGTTGTGAAAACGAGTATGATCCATGGCCCTTGCGGAGTCCACAACCCAGAATCACCATGCATGGAAAACGGAAATTGCACAAAACGATTTCCCCGTCCGTTGGTGGCTGAAACAATCAGTGGAAACGATGGATATCCATTGTATAGGCGTCGTTCTCCAGATGACAACGGCAGATGGATCGAAATGATGGTAAAAAATAACAAAGTCATCGTCGATAACCGCTGGATCGTTCCATATTGTCCGCTTTTGTCGAAAACGTTTTCAACGCACTGCAATGTTGAGTACTGCAACTCAATAAAATCAATCAAATACATTTGCAAATATGTGAACAAAGGGAGCGACATGGCGGTGTTTGGCATTGCTGATCCGAATGCAAACGACGAGGTGATGAAATTTCAACTTGGATGTTACGTAAGTTGTAACGAGGCCATTTGGCGTCTGTTTTCATTTCCGATTCATGAACGTCATCCGACGGTCGTACACTTATCTGTTCACTTGGAAAACGGCCAGCGTGTCTACTTTACGGACGCGAATGCAGCGCAAAGAGCAGAACGGCAACCAGCGACAACGTTGACAAATTTCTTTTCTACATGCGAAAGCGATTCGTTCGCAAGGACTTTACTCTATTCGGAAATGCCACGCTATTATACATGGAACGCTGCATCGAAAAAGTTTCAACGCCGAAAAAGAGGCGATGCTGTTGATGGTTTCGCTGATATCTATTCGACTGATGCTCTCGGACGAATATACACAGTTCATCCACGCCAAGACGAATGTTTTTATATTCGCTTGCTTTTGGTGAACATAAGAGGCCCTACATCATTCGAGTCCCTGCGTACTGTGGATGGTGTGCTGTGCGCCACTTTTCGGGAGGCTTGCCAACGTTTAAATTTGCTTGAAAACGACACACATTGGGACTCAACGCTCGCTGATGCCACTGTTTCTCTTTCTGGATCAAATCAAATTCGTGCATTATTTGCAATAATCATAGCCACATGTCATCCGTCGAACCCGACCGCACTGTGGGAAAAGTACAAGGACGATATGGCTGACGACATTTTAATAGACGTTCGCAGGACAACTATGAATTTCACTCTTGCCATTAACGGAGAAATGCACAACGAAGCTTTAATACGGATCGAAGACATGTGTATGCTTATGTGCGGCAGTCTACTGTCGACATTGGGAATGCCAACGCCACATCGTTCAGTGCACGATGCTTTCAATCGCGAATTTCAACGGGGTTATATAATGGCGTCGAATTAGGGCGAGACAAAGTTCGCCGGGTCCGCTAGCATATTATATATAGCATATAATATATAAAAAAAAAATACTAAAAATACTGAAAATTCACAGTGTCAATTAATTGTTTGCAAAATGCAAACACAACTAATAAAGAAGACGTAAAAGGGGGACGGGATCTTTGATCTAGTCCGCTTTTATACATTGGTAGCTAGGTATCCCCGTAGTATTCTCCCCGTCACCTCTGGTAGACTTCAGAGTCTCCACAACTCACGACTCGGTCCGCCGATTCGCCTGGAAGACTTAAGAGTCTCCGCTATCGCGGTTCAGCCGCCGATCCGCACTTCTCGCAACTGGTATGCAGCATACTTTTAGGAGCTCAACTAACTAGAACCAGCAACCACAACTGACTCAAATAAATTTCTGGGATAAATCCTGGCCAACCCTAAGCTATCTCAGCAACGTCAGATCGTCACAGTGGCGCCCGAACAGATTAATGTGGTTGCTGAGAAAAACGACACCGGTAGAGTAATGGCCGAGCTAGCATAGTAAGCGGGCGAGACTGTACGGACGTAATAGGAAAAAAAAAGAAACGACACGGAAGTTGGCAGCGCAAACCGACCGGAAACGGTCGAGGAAAGACGGGTGGAATTAAACCAGACCAGACATTACGCATACGAAGATGGAGAAAAGAATAAATATGGGGATCCTGGACCGGATACGAAGCTGGGGAATACGGTACCAAGGAGTAACCAATCCCCTTGAGTTTATAAGCAAAAATGATGGGCGTCGGGATACGGGATCCAACACGACCAACTGATCCAAACGATGCCAATCATTTTAGATGAAGCGGGGATCGATTGGTGGAACTGGACGCCAAACAAGATAGACAGTTGTGCAAAACTTACAGCCGAACTAGTCGAGTACTTTCTGCCACGAAGGTACAAGAATCAACTCAAGGAGTAAATTGCACATCGTATTGTAACTAGCTTATTTTCTTGATCGGCTCGCAATTGATATGTGCGGTTAGCTCAGAAGAGATTGTGTGCTCGTCCCACCAAATTTATGTTGCGTGATTGCCCTCCCAGAGAGAACACTTTGGGTTGCGCACCCGCGGTTCCTGGCTGACCGTTAGGACGTCTTGCTGGCAAAGCTAGCAGGGTGTATCGCCTGGCAGGTTGAACTTTCGTCAGTCCTTATCGGCACTGCCACCCCTATCGCCCGCTCTGCTCCTTGGCCTAGGATGTCGTCTACACGGTGTATTGCCCGGCCTGAGCCTAGCCACGCGTGCAACTCCTATAGTTTGACACCACTTGACAGTCGCTTCATTCCTCTGATCCTTGCCGCAGTACCTTGACTTGCCTCGAGCGAATCCTTCCACCCGACGTTGATCTTAGAGTAGAAGTCTCAGTTTGGAAGGCTTACCACTTCAAACTCCAAACGTCTCGACTTTGCGATCTTGATCTTTTCCGTGGATTAGGTTGAACTTTCAGACTGGCGCCATTGACGCACTCGCTTAGATTCTCGCACTCGTACTAGTTGCCGTTCGCATGCGTCCTCCTCCTTTTATTGGCTCCGCCAGTCCCGCTAATCCTGCCGGCGTCGATCACGCCACTGGGTCCAAAGTCCGGTGAATGTCGCGTGATCGGGTCCAAAGTCTGCCCGGTACCGTTAGTTCACAGCCATTCCCTTTTCTCTTACCGGACGACCGCTTGGCCCTTTACTGCCTGGGTCCAAGGTCCACTCGGTCCCGTGTGACACCTTTGCCCTTGGCCGCGTGCATCCGCTGCACTTTGCTTTGTGGGGAGTTTTAGTTACAAGTTACAACTCCTCACACTTTCGCCTTCCTTCGAAAACGCAAATAGACTGCTGCTTTCCTTCCGGGATCGACTTCGGTGTTCGTCTTCTCTATTTTCCACTTCACCTGGTCACACTGTTACCGATCGTTCTCCCGATAACTATCGGGTGCCCGGAGTTGTTCAACACTGGAAAATGCCAGAAGTGTGTGTGACCAGACTACCGCGATCGCTATCGATAATTTCAGCTATCCATATTTCTCTCCGCCGATCTTCGCATTTTCCCACCATATCCATCTCACCGCCTGCTGGTGGAACCAACCACAAAGGACAGACTAGAGTGCGGTATGCAGAAGATGCCAGGACGAGGGAGATCACGCAGGAGGAAATGCGCAGCCCAGTCGGAGGCCAGCAGTGGCCCAAAGAAAATTTGTGCAGAACGCATCACAGGCCTGCCGTAGGTGCGGAGGGCAAGACCACTTGGCGAGAGAATGCCGGAATCAGCGGGTAGTATTCTGCTGGATATGCGAGAAGACTGAAAGAAGGACGGCAGACTGCTGCCAACCGTCGGGAAACGCTCAGCGATCCCAGCCTGCAAGAGGCCAGCAGGGATCGCAAGGCTACGCCTCGCATAACTAATGGGTAACCTAACAGTCCAAATCAGAGCAACGGTGGATACGGGAGCCACGGCCAGCTTTATAAGCGAAAAGTTGGCAGTCACACTACAAGAAGCCGGAAAAAGGGAGACCATTAAACGACAAGTACACATGGCAGACGGAAGCAGAGTCCAGATCAACGAGCAGATAGCGGTGCAGATCGGACTCGGAAATTAATGCAAAGGTTGATGAGCACTCCAAAAATCCGTATAGTTCCTCCATAGTAATGGTAAGAAAGATGACCGGCAAATGGAGACTATGCGTCGACTTCAGGCAGATCAACGCAAAATCAATAAAGAACGCATACCCCATGCCACGGATAAATTTCTTATTGGATCAACTAAGGCTAGCGCGATACATCAGCAGCCTAAATCTCAAGGTTGGATACTGGCAAATCCAGAGGAACGGAGCAGGCAGTTTACGGCACTTACAGTGCCGGGCAAAGGTCTGTTCCAATGGAAAGTGATGCCGTTCGGACTGCACTCGGCGTCGGCCACATTCCAACGAGTGCTAGACAAAATAATAGGGCCCGAAATGTCGTCACATGTATTTGCATATAAAGATGATATAAAAGTGATCGGAGGGACGATGGAGGGACACATGAGGAACCTGAAGAAAGTTTTTCGCCGACTGAAGGAAGCAAACTTTCGGATTAACGCAGAAAAGTGTCAGTTCTTCCCAAAGGAGCTGCTGTATCTGGGCCACCGGATAACAAAACAAGGAATCGGCACGGACCCGGACAAGGTAGCAGCAATCGCAGAACTGAAACCACCATCAACCGTGAGAGAACTCAGGCAATACCTGGGTGTGGCGTCGTGGTACAGGAGATTTGTCGCAGACTTTGCCAAAAATAGTGATGCCATTGAACGAACTGCTGCGCAAGGGCACGGAACAGGAAATGGTCCCAAAAACACCAAGACGCGTTCGAAAAAGTAAAAGCGACGCTGGTAGCAGACCCAATCCTGGAGTGTCCAGATTTTGGCGAAATGTTCGTGCTACAGGCGGATGCTAGCGACTACGGGATAGGAACAATTCTCACGCAGAACACGAAGGAAGTAGAAAAAGTGATATTATATTCCAGTAGAATGCTGAATGGTGCCGAGAAGAACTATTCGTCCACGGAGAAGGAGTGTTTGGTGATAGTGTTGGCAGTACGCAAGCTGCGACCATACCTGGAGGGGTACCATTTTAAAGTAATCACAGACCAGATGACTTTAAAATGGCTAAATAACATAGAAAGCCCTTCAGGCCGAATAGCGAGATGGGCCTTGGGAGTATGGCAGCAGGTGTGTCTCGGATCCCTCCGAACTTATTTTACGTGGCGTGTTCCACAATGAAGGGATTACAACCACGGCATTCGAATGTACCCACAAGTGAGTACATAATGCACGTGCCTGGATTAAGCGCCAGCGACCACCCCGGTACAAATTCGAGCACACGCTTGCCGGGCGTGCACTCCCCCTTTGTGAGGGGCAAGATCTATCTAACATCTCTACTGATCTAATGGTCACAGCACCAGGTTGTGTAACGCAACTCCACGTCGGGCCAAAAGGCCCTACCCGCGATTTGGGTGTCAACCACAGCCACCACGATACTCCCACAAGGGGGCCTACCTCAATGAGCAGTCTTGGAGCACTGCTCAACCCGTGGTACCGAAATTACAGGCTCGGTGGGCCTCACCCCTTTAGCTCCGACAAGCTCGGATAGGGCACCCCTCCATATTAGTCGCCTCCTACGACAAGCAATGGCGGACTGTGGCAGTATTCTTCGCCGCTAACCACACGGCAAAAGAGCGGTGGGACTAACGTCCCGGCGCCTGCGGTTCATCCCTCGTCGCATTCATCCTTTGCCTCAAAAAGGCAGCGTCGGCAAAAACTCCTAGGAGATGCATCCGTTCTGGGGTCTCGACTACTCCCGTGACAATCCATCCATGGCAGCAGTATGACTTTGAGATAGCATACCGAAAGGCCAGCTAAACGTGGTGGCAGACGCTCTATCCAGGCCACCACTACCTGAGACCATTCGCCAAGTGAAAGAGACAACCGTATCGTCGAACGAGTCGTGCCCATGGATCGAGGAAATGCTGGAAAAGATCAAGAGGAACCCACAGAAGTTTCCCGACTATATGCTGGAGGGATCAACATTATACAGGCACATTGCACAACGAGCTGGTAGCGAAGACGTCGTCGCATGGAAATTGTGTGTGCCCCAAGGGCTAAGGGAGAGCGTGCTACAAGAAAACCACGACTCGCCAGCGGCTGGACATGTGGGAACCAAAAAGACCATAGCGAGAATAGCGGCAAGGTATTACTGGCCAGGAATGCAGCGTGACACGAGGGCGTATGTCAGGAAATGCAAAGTATGCCTCAAGTACAAGCCAAACCAGCTGCAAGCAGCAGGACAAATGCTCACACAAGTGCCAGAAGAACCATCGACTACAGTGTGCGCAGATTTCGTAGGGCCTCTGCCGAGATCAAAGCACGGAAACCAGATGCTGCTAATGCTGATCGACAGGTTTTCGAAGTGGACAGAGCTGGTTCCCATGAGAGCAGCGACAGCAGAATCAATACGGAAAGCATTCCGGTAAAGGATCATATCTAGACTCGGAGTACCGAAATTGGTGATAACGGACAACGGGGTGCAGTTTGCTAGCAAGGCGTTCAACTGCAAGGCCTGCCCTCCAGCTACCGGCGTCCCACTGGTGTTGCCGCTCCTTAGCCGAGGGTACCGGCGACGGGAGGGAAAGATGCGTCGGACGGGACGACTCAGGAGCAGGGCGACGGACGCAGCCGCTGTTGCGTCATCCACAGACGAAGTTGCTGGTAGGATAGCCACGGACACGACGGCTGTTATGGCATCCGGTACGCAGCTGCTGTGTGGTCAACGGACGCAGCCACCGGCATGCTGGCCAGGCCGGACTCCGTTGATCTTCAACAACAAGAACACCACCGTGGAGGCCGCCAGCCCGAGACGGTACGGCCATGCAGCACGGCATTCACAAGCATACTCACAACGCCTGAGGCGGCGAGGCAAGATCCCGTTAAGGTGAAAGCAGAACACGAGGAGAAAGGAAGATGGCTACCGAAAGTTCGCACACACACACAAGCACGCGGCACCGAGCAATCGCCAAGAGAGAGAGAGTGAAGAAGGATCCCGTTATCGGAAGGGTCCCGTTAAGGCGCGCGGACATCGGCGACAGCCGAGGTTTCCTCGAGGCGAGAAGCAGCAGAGACGGTCTTTTGAAGAAAAATCATGGTAGGAAGCAGACGTCCGCACGAGTTGGTCGCGATGGCGAAAAGGGCTTTGCGGCATCGGCAACAGCCAGCGGCAAAATGGAGACGTCGGGATTCCGATCCCGCTCTTCAGCTGCTGGCGCCCCCGCTGGTGTCGGAATAGAGGATGGCGACGTCATAGAACTGGAGACGTCCGACGAGGAGGCAGCGGCAAGTGGGCTAGGCGAGCCGTCGCCGAAACCGAGGGAGGAGAAGGAGAGCTCCGACTTTTCGCCCGAGGTGTCCGGGGATGAGGACGCGGGCCCGGAGGAGGAGCAGCAGAGGCGCGTATCTCATGCGCCAGGCTGGGCCTATGGCCGCATCACAGGCAGCGCTGCCGTCAGTTGCGCCTATGCCCGAGACTCAGCCGCCGACGACGACGCCACCACCGCTGCCACCAACCCCGTTGTCGGCACCACCGCTGCAGCCGACGCCGCCGCCAATTGCAACGCCACCGCAACCGCCACCGCCGCCACCGATGGCATCGAGGCCATGTCGCACCGCTCACACGAGGTGCACAGTAGTGGCGGAGGGGGGACAGTGGTTTCACCAGCAGGCGGTGACATGGATATGGCCGGTATCACACCCCGACGAGGTGGCCCCGAGAGGGGGGTGGATTGAGCTGCCCCAAGAGTGGGAGCAGCTGGGCGTGCCCCAGCCCACGGTGCCGAAGGATAGCGGTCAAGAGGGGGCCGGAGTGGAAAAGGGGCTGTGGATCTGGCCCGTGCCGCCAGACCTCATGCCCTGAGGTCGGCCCGACGAGGGAGAGGTCAGCGGTAAGACGGCAGGACTCCTTGCCCGAAAGGCAGCTCTGGACCGCGATTCCGGAGGCCAAGTTGCCAGAAAGCGTGGCCGCCGAGGTGCACCGGCAGCAGCGACGGGACCGGAAGGAGCATTGGGCAAAACTAATCGTCGCGGGAGCCCGGAGATATCGAATTAAGGTGACCGGCGCACAGTAGCGCCTTTTCTCATTTTGCGTTGCTAAAATCGTAACTTTTGAACCAAATAAGATAATCAAATAATTTAAACGGCATTTTACAGGTAAATGTTGTAAAATTTGTATACGTATTGGACAATATGCCACGCCCACCCATTCGCCTTTTTATAGGGTATCAACGTGAAAAAATCTATTTTATTCAATGAAAACAATTTTTTAAAAACATTTTTTATTTAATTTTTTATCTTTATTTTTATGTATTTGCTTAAATAATAATAATTTGAAAACTAAAAAAAATTATTTAACATTTTTTTCTTAATTTTTTTTTTTCTATAATTATGTCGATTTTTTTTTGCTAACAAGCGGGCCTATATTAGGGGAATTTCTAATAGTTTAAGCATTTCTGGACTATAATTACTTGATTCTATAGTGTTTTCGCGACTTTACATGCCGCAGAGATGCAATAAACGGGTCAGCTAACATATTGAAGAGGTCCTCATTTTGCCTAAGTCTGGATGACTTGTAAGTGTTGCAGTATCTATACTTCTTATAGAATTTATTTAGCGATTCTTGAGCTTCTTCTGAAAGTTCTCCAATTGGCAAAGACTGATATTCAATTATATCTTTACCATGTTCTAGAATTTTGTGGACTGTTGGAGTCAATTTCTTATGAGGATACTTCTCAGCCAAAAGCGAAGCTGTGATGGAAGCATATTCCCCATATTTCACCGAATCAATTTTCTCCTTGCAATTGAGTACATTCAAGATCGCACCCAATCTTTGAATGATTTCCTCGTCAATTCCAGTGATTTCTGCCGCAACAATGCAATTTTCGAAAAATCTCCGAGAAGTATTTCCATCGTTTGAGTTTCCATATCCGGGATTCGGGCAGTCCACTTTGAGTCCAAGTTGCTTTGAAAACGCTTCCTGTATTCGATATTTCCTAAATTGTTCCTTTTCCTTCTTTGTCGAATTGTTATTATCCCAGTCTTCGTTGTCTTGTGGAAGGGTATACGCCAATTTCAACAAAAATTCCATACACCTTATCCGAGCGTGTAAAGGTGAGATTCCGTAGTTGTAGTTTGCCTCCTTGGTTGTAGAATCATCCAAACTTCCGAAATTCTTTTAAGTTGTTTTGCAAATTGGACATGTTAAAGTCGATTTGGTATTGGTTAATTCATTCACTATTTTTCCATCGACCATGGTCAAGTGAAACTCGAAGCTGCATTCAACATGTTTTCCTTCCCTGATCTCCAGAATGATGGGTCTAATAGCATCTATTTCTCTTTGAATATTTTGCACTGTTGTATTGATCAGTTCCGGTGATTCTCTTGGAATTGAAACATTATTGGACGGCAATAATGAACTGATGAAGGCCTATTGTTTCCAATGTAAAGATTCCTCTGATTGAAGCCGCAAAGGAACCACTGATGCCAGAACAAATTCCCGCTGATATTGATTCATCTGTCCTTATTGTTTGTTTATAAATGCTTTGTCCAGATGATCCATCGCAGCCCCATTTACTGACCAATTCCACCTTCTCTGGTAAATTGCCCAACACATTATCCGGAAGACTCTTCAATAAACGTTGAGCCGTGTGATTCATCAGATCCTGCACAGTAGCTTTCACAGAGACTTCAGTATTCTCTGTATTAATTGGTCTTGACATTTTTTTTTGCCTCCGAATATCCCCCCATGTTGCATTAAACACGTTCGTAATATTTCATATTTCTCCTTGGATAATTGTAAGTCCATAAATAAGGCCAGGGCTTCTTCGTCAGTTAGTTCCATTATGCTAGCGTTTAATGGAGTGGGAATGCTTTTCCGAATCCTTTTGAGCCAACAAGGGCTTGCTATAGCAACCGATTTGGTTATGGATGATTTAGTCAGTTGATGATCCTTCATATATTTAGTAGCCAATGCTTCCGACAAATTTCCAGTGGTCAAGATGTTGGTCACCTCAGAAAGCTTCTTTCTTCTTGTGAAATCCGAGCAATCCTGTATTGCTTTCGATGGTCTTCCTTCACCGGTAGATGTGCTGGGTTCATCATCATGATCTTCTTCCGTGGCTTGCAAGTTGAGATCCCCCAGAAGCCAGTCCTCATATTTGGGTAAAAAACGTGAATGGCTTCGATACACTTCTCCCCACTTTTTCCTGAAGATCTTGTACAGTAAGCGAATGTTGTTTTCCACTCCATAGTTGTTTCTTAAATCTCCAAACCAAAGTTCAAGCTCTCTAAAACAGTCTTCTTCGAAATCACCATAGGTTGGGGCGTTCCGAAAGATTTCGAACAGTTTTCCGCGATTGATCTTTGCCATTCTGTCTTGTCAACTTTCACTGATAGACTAATGCTGGGCATATTAAAATTGCGCAATATATAGTCCGATTTATTACCTGTTAGGTACCCTTTGGGTTTTGGGTCAATTAAAGAGTTAAACCAGACACCTGTTATACCTATGATTTTTTGTAAATATGCCCTAAATTCATGTTATGCAGTTTTTAGGTAAGGTATTGCCTACCTGGGACCTATACCTGGGACCCACAACTATTTTGTCAGCTACAAAAGTGATTTCAGCGTCTACCTGTTTTCTTTAAAAAGTAATTAATTGTTTCCTTTGGAAGTATAATTTAGCTACTATCAGGTATAAATATAAAAAACACAAAATTTCATAAACACCTATTTTATAGGTACGTTTTTAAAAAAAAAAACAAACAATTTCAAAGTATAGCGCGAGCGGGTTTGAAGCGGTTAACACGCTTGCGCTACAGCTAGTATATTTTTTGGTATCTATTAAGTTGAATCGGTATTTTGGTATATTTTACCCTGAGTTGTTTTAGTTTATTGCATTGCATTTCCGCAGCTGCAGCGTGCTGCAGCAGATGTAAGTTGATTCTGGTCCAGAAAAGATCAACGAAGGTTTTGTATGTAGTGTGTATGAGGGCCGAGCCCGGCCAAAAATATATAGACTACTTTTAGCCAGAAAAAAGTGAAAAAAATGGACCCCTGGCAGGTAGCGATTTACCTGTACAAGCCCAAACCCAATTCTGTAAAATTTTTATTTAATTTTTTATCTTTATTTTTATGTATTTGCTTAAATAAAAATAATTTGAAAACTAAAAAAAAATATTTAACTTTTTTAAACCTAATTTTTTTTTTCCTTATAATTATGTCGATTTTTTTTTGCTAACAAACGGGCCTATATTAGGGGAATTTCTAATAGTTTAAGCATTTCTGGACTATAATTACTTGATTCTATATCTTTTCGCGACTTTACATGCCGCAGAGATGCAATAAACGGGTCAGCTAACATATTGAAGAGGTCCTCATTTTGCCTAAGTCTGGATGACTTGTAAGTGTTGCAGTATCTATACTTCTTATAGAATTTATTTAGCGATTCTTGAGCTTCTTCTGAAAGTTCTCCAATTGGCAAAGACTGATATTCAATTATATCTTTACCATGTTCTAGAATTTTGTGGACTGTTGGAGTCAATTTCTTATGAGGATACTTCTCAGCCAAAAGCGAAGCTGTGATGGAAGCATATTCCCCATATTTCACCGAATCAATTTTCTCCTTGCAATTGAGTACATTCAAGATCGCACCCAATCTTTGAATGATTTCCTCGTCAATTCCAGTGATTTCTGCCGCAACAATGCAATTTTCGAAAAATCTCCGAGAAGTATTTCCATCGTTTGAGTTTCCATATCCGGGATTCGGGCAGTCCACTTTGAGTCCAAGTTGCTTTGAAAACGCTTCCTGTATTCGATATTTCCTAAATTGTTCCTTTTCCTTCTTTGTCGAATTGTTATTATCCCAGTCTTCGTTGTCTTGTGGAAGGGTATACGCCAATTTCAACAAAAATTCCATACACCTTATCCGAGCGTGTAAAGGTGAGATTCCGTAGTTGTAGTTTGCCTCCTTGGTTGTAGAATCATCCAAACTTCCGAAATTCTTTTAAGTTGTTTTGCAAATTGGACATGTTAAAGTCGATTTGGTATTGGTTAATTCATTCACTATTTTTCCATCGACAATGGTCAAGTGAAACTCGAAGCTGCATTCAACATGTTTTCCTTCCCTGATCTCCAGAATGATGGGTCTAATAGCATCTATTTCTCTTTGAATATTTTGCACTGTTGTATTGATGAGTTCCGGTGATTCTCTTGCGAATTGAAACATTATTGGACGGCAATAATGAACTGATGAAGGCCTATTGTTTCCAATGTAAAGATTCCTCTGATTGAAGCCGCAAAGGAACCACTGATGCCATGAACAAATTCCCGTCTGATATTGATTCATCTGTCCTTATTGTTTGTTTATAAATGCTTTGTCCAGATGATCCATCGCAGCCCCATTTACTGACCAATTCCACCTTCTCTGGTAAATTGTCCAACACATTATCCGGAAGACTCTTCAATAAACGTTGAGCCGTGTGATTCATCAGATCCTGCACAGTAGCTTTCACAGAGACTTCAGTATTCTCTGTATTAATTGGTCTTGACATTTTTTTTGCCTCCGCCCCATGTTGCATTAAACACGTTCGTAATATTTCATATTTCTCCTTGGATAATTGTAAGTCCATAAATAAGGCCAGGGCTTCTTCGTCAGTTAGTTCCATTATGCTAGCGTTTAATGGAGTGGGAATGCTTTTCCGAATCCTTTTGAGCCAACAAGGGCTTGCTATAGCAACCGATTTGGTTATGGATGATTTAGTCAGTTGATGATCCTTCATATATTTAGTAGCCAATGCTTCCGACAAATTTCCAGTGGTCAAGATGTTGGTCACCTCAGAAAGCTTCTTTCTTCTTGTGAAATCCGAGCAATCCTGTATTGCTTTCGATGGTCTTCCTTCACCGGTAGATGTGCTGGGTTCATCATCATGGTCTTCTTCCGTGGCTTGCAAGTTGAGATCCCCCAGAAGCCAGTCCTCATATTTGGGTAAAAAACGTGAATGGCTTCGATACACTTCTCCCCACTTTTTCCTGAAGTTCTTGTACAGTAAGCGAATGTTGTTTTCCACTCCATAGTTGTTTCTTAAATCTCCAAACCAAAGTTCAAGCTCTCTAAAACAGTCTTCTTCGAAATCACCATAGGTTGGGGCGTTCCGAAAGATTTCGAACAGTTTTCCGCGATTGATCTTTGCCATTCTGTCTTGTCAACTTTCACTGATAGACTAATGCTGGGCATATTAAAATTGCGCAATATATAGTCCGATTTATTACCTGTTAGGTACCCTTTGGGTTTTGGGTCAATTAAAGAGTTAAACCAGACACCTGTTATACCTATGATTTTATGTAAATATGCCCTAAATTCATGTTATGCAGTTTTTAGGTAAGGTATTGCCTACCTGGGACCTATTGCCTACCTGGGACCCACAACTATTTTGTCAGCTACAAAAGTGATTTCAGCGTCTACCTGTTTTCTTTAAAAAGTAATTAATTGTTTCCTTTGGAAGTATAATTTAGCTACTATCAGGTATAAATATAAAAAACACAAAATTTCATAAACACCTATTTTATAGGTACTAAACAAACAATTTCAAAGTATAGCGCGAGCGGGTTTGAAGCGGTTAACACGCTTGCGCTACAGCTAGTATATTTTTTGGTATCTATTAAGTTGAATCGGTATTTTGGTATATTTTACCCTGAGTTGTTTTAGTTTATTGCATTGCATTTCCGCAGCTGCAGCGTGCTGCAGCAGATGTAAGTTGATTCTGGTCCAGAAAAGATCAACGAAGGTTTTGTATGTAGTGTGTATGAGGGCCGAGCCCGGCCAAAAAAGATATAGACTACTTTAGCCAGAAAAAAGTGAAAAAATGGACCCCTGGCAGGTAGCGATTTACCTGTACAAGCCCAAACCCAATTCTGTTTTTTTTTGGGTCAGTTTACAGTTAATGAATGTATCTGTTACTTAAAGTAAAAATCATGAGGTTAGGTAATCTATTTTTTGTGTAATATTACCTGAAAGTCAACCAATTTCCCTTTTTTTTTGTATGATGCAAAAATGGAAACAAAGTTCGACTTTAAAGGCTCATATCTTCTACAAAAAATCTTAAAATTGATTTTATTGGAAATTCTGAATCGATGGGAATTTCCTGTCGAATAAGTATGGTTTAAATCGTTTTTGCGACTACGACTTTTTTGATTTTAGCAACGGCTTTTGTTCGAGAGGCGCTACTGTGCGGCGGCAAGACACGCGCTATGAGGCAGTAGTCGCTCGCGGACCAGAGACGGGCGCGGATCTGCAAAGGCATGGCGACGCGGCGAGCAGAAAAGCTCGGGAAGGCCGTGGTCCAGGGACGGCCAGCCCAGAAGTCAGGGACCGGTAGGGGAGTAAGCCTGAAAAGGGTAAAGGTTAAGACCAGGTACTAAAGAAAAACAATAAAAGAAAGTGCTTACCTAAATATTTCAGCATGGCGACCAGCAGAGTGAAAAATAGTGGTGGGAAAATGCGAAGATCGGCGGAGAGAAATATCGATATCTGGAACTATCGATAGGGATCGCGGTAGTCTGGTCATACACACTTCTGGAATTTTCCAGTGCTGAACAACTCCGGGCACCCGATAGTTATCGGGAGAACGATCGGTAACAGTGTGACCAGGTGAAGTGGAAAATAGAGAAGACGAACACCGAAGTCGATCCCCGAAGGAAAGCAGCAGTCTATTTGCGTTTTCGAAGGAAGGCGAAATTGTGAGGAGTTGTAACTTGTAATTAAAACTCCCCACAAAGCAAAGTGCAGCGGATGCACGCGGCCAAGGGCAAAGGTGTCACACTGGACCGAGTGGACCTTGGACCCAGGCAGTAAAGAGCCAAGCGGTCGTCCGGTAAGAGAAAAGGGAATGGCTGTGAACTAACGGTACCGGCAGACTTTGGACCCGATCACGCGACATTCACCGGACTTTGGACCCAGTGGCGTGATCGACGCCGGCAGGATTATCGGGACTGGCGGAGCCAATAGGAGGAGGAGGACGCACGCGAACGGCAACTACTACGAGTGCGAGAATCTAAGCGAGTGCGTCAATGGAGCCAGTCTGAAAGTTAAACCTAACTAGGCCAAGGAGCAGAGCGGGCAGTGGCAGTGCCGATAAGGACTGCGATAAACAACGTGAAATACAATACACAACTTGAAGAATAACTTAACCCAAAGCGTTCTCTCTGGGCGGGCAATCACGCAATACAAATTTGGTGGGACGAGCACACGAACTCTACTGAGCTAGCCGCACATATCAGTTGCGAGCCAACCAAGAATAATAGCTCGTTACACACTATTCGTGTGTCTGAGTACTTAGCTTTTGGGAGAGAGATATTGATAGTGCATTGCATGTTGCTCAACATGTTTCTAGCTACTTCATTTGTCAAGATTTTCTTTTTCCATACATGATGTGTTTGACATATTATATTTTTAATATTTTTATGTATGATTTCAAATATTTAAGAAATTTTTGCTTGGCCCTTATGAGATTTTCACCAATGAGATGGTGCTTTTACTAAAAGTTGTATGAATTTGTCTTCCTCTTCTCACTCCGTTTGTGTACATTGCGGTAAAATTTTACAACAGCAATGCCACTGAAATTTTGGTAAAAGGGTTGTCGACGATCATGCTGCGACGCGTCGACAAGGTAGGTGTTGTTGTTTTTTGTCATCTACCTGATCAGTTGCTCTTTCCCTTATGTTTCGTGCGCAACTCTGCTCTAGAACAAACGGCGTTACAAAAATCAAGAATATCATGTTCGCGGTAAATATTTTGAATAGACACAACCACAAAATTGTTCAAAGATTACAATTACTATGGTTTTTATAAACAAATTTAATACAATAAAGTATAGACACTTCGATATAATTTTAATACACTGCACGCATTCGTTGTCAATAGAGAAGTAAAGAGTCTCAGACACTATAAGAGCTGAAGTTACCGAACTAAGTGACAACATTGGAATCTGTTGCACGCAGATCAAGTTGGTTTTAAAGTTTGGCCATGCCCACTTTCGCCCCCGAAAATCGTAAAAAAACTTTATATAACCTATAGTCTACATTTTTGGCTTAAGGTAAATAGGTAAAATAAATAAGTATGCATTCGCGGACGTTCTCTGTAAATTTGAGTAAAATTTGATAATAAATATGGAAGTTATTAAACAATAAAGTTTATTTGTGCGCGCCACTGCGCTGCGCGTCACAACCTTTCCAATTGCGATTATTTATTTCTATGTGGGATTAATTTTATTCCTCTCGCGATCTTGTGATTATCGATTTCACTCCCTGCAAACACTGAATATTGTCACTAAGTTTGGTAGCTTTATCTCTTATGTTCACTGAGATCTGTTGCTTCACACAGACGGACAGACAGACAGCGGGTAGACGGACATGGCTAAATCGACTGAATTGGTGATGCTGATCCAGGATGTTTATACTTTATACATTCTCGGTTAACACCAAATATAAATAATCTCGTATCCTATGGGTACCGGATATAAAAATTGCTGTATTGCAGCTATAGGAGCGATCTGTAATTTTTTATGTATGAACATTTTATACTCCAACAGTATATAATAAAAATCGGTTGACTATGTCTCATATCTGGTTTTCAGGGAGTTCGCGTCTTTTCTTGTTGATTATTATAAAAGCGGACTATAAAATTTTGATTTTCTTGCTTAAACTATTTTGTCTTTAATTAAATATTAATTTGATAAAAATTAATAGACCAATATTTTTCTTTTCTGGAATCCCAGAGGTAACTCTGCCATTAGATAACTTAATGTCGGTTTTTCTTACAAAAAATGTTAGCAGAGTTAAAAAATGTATATAAGAAATTTTTAGGAAGTTAAATATTTATGTCAAATTTTTGAATAATTACTCAAACTTGTAATATTTGTTGGTAAACAGAATCAACCAATGATTCTGTTCAGATAATACCAATGTTATGAGTTTCTAATGATGATGAAAACAATTTTGGAACGGGATTTTGCAGGGTGTCGGCATAATACCTAAGCAGACAGTCAGCATATAAATTGGGACTCTGTCGATACTGGTTTAAGACGTTAAAGACTCAAGAGAAGCGAGCTTGGCTCGGTGATTGTCTAAATTTCTTCTTTACCTTCTGGGGGATTCTTAACGAGTGCATAAAAGGTCGGAACACTATAAGCTATACCTCGCTAGGAATTATCTCGCGATGTATATTTACATACATAAGAACTTTCCTATATATAAAAGGTTACAAAATCTTCGGATGATCGAAGTTAGCTTTTTTCTAGTGTTCTTTTTATAATGTTATTATAATGTTCTTCTTCTATTGCAGGCTTTTCATATCGCTACGTTAATACGGGAGTATTCTTCAGTTGCAAGAGACGTAAAATAATTTTAACCATAGCAACACGGATTCATAAAGTGTAACTACCATTCAACAATAAAAAATATAATTCATAAAACGAGTACACCAAGTCTAGCTTTTATGAAAGTGGAAGCATGGGAGAAGAAAATATCAAAATCAAGCAATATCAAGGATACACCTGACAGTGAATAGGTTAAAAATTCCTTACCTTGTTTATATTTTGTTGTAGAAAAATAAGGCATAAAAACTTGCGAACCTCAAGCAAATGAACCCGGCAACACTTAATCCTGGATTTTGACTTAAAATCTTAGAGTAACGGTCCAGATACTGGTCCCAATAAATCATTTAGCTACCGGTGTGGGTGCTGATCTGGGTCCCAGATAATCGAATATTTTATGTTTATTTAGTTGGTATTACAGTGTATGATTGATGGAATCGGATGGTGCCGGGAATAATCGCTGGGGAACGCTGCGGTTCGAGGCTGTAGAGGTGGAGAAACATCGGCGGAAGAAGATCAATGTTTCATCTTTATATAAAATAAAGTCGTTTTAGTGTTACACTATTTATAACTCAAGAACGGCTGTACCAACATGGCTGAGGATAATTAGAGGTTTTCAATTTAATGTCGTAGGTAATCACTTTATTTTTGAAGTGGGCATTTCTACGACTGTCAAACAAATACATAATATTCAGGTCCGGTCGTCTAAGATAACTGAACATTGAGAAACAAGTCAAACTTTTACAGTCAAGAATTATCAGCAGCCAGAAAAGGCCAAATAAACAGTGAAGTTTTTTAAGTGAAACCCTGTCGCCTATTCGTTTTACTTGGTGGACCTTCTGTTGCCCTTCTACGCGGGACTCCCTCAGCAACCTTTCTATCGTCTTCGCCATCTGCCAGGAACTACAACTGGAAGAGTTGGCTTCAATTCGCCCAAGAAAAACACTATTGGGCTGGGAATCCGCCCACTCCTTTTCATAGTCCTTCGAACCGGGTCACTCTTGATCCTCACCAGTTCCACCTCGATGATACGGTACGGTTTTCAATGTAAACAATTACACACAGAGAGATCCAAAAGACCAACTGCGAAGGTCTAAGCTCTGTGTGATTTGCTAAAGTCCAAAGTTCAATTGCAATTTGCAGTGAGCAAATAATTCCAAATATAAAGTGCAAAATTCATAAAAAGTACTTTGCCAAGAAGGGCCTCCTACATTTCATATTCTTATGCTCTGCGTTCCTGCTGGTGTCCAAGCGCATATATATACACACACACACTCAAAAAAGTTCCTAAATTTTTGACTAAATTGCAAATTATTTTATTCGCCAACTTTCCATTCGAACATACACACAACTTCATACATTTATTTACATAAACACACACTACAATTTTAGAGGCAAATTTACATAAATATATAATTACCCAACAAACATACATACCTACACTGCAATATATTTATTCTACACGTATAAACATACCAACAAATATATTTAAATATTTTACATACAAATATTATACATACATAAACATCCGAAAATACCAAAATTTATTCTTAATAAATAGACCTCGGATTTTGCATATTTGCATATTTTTAACAGATTATGATAGATCAATTCTGATTAAAGCAAAGTTCGTTTCATTGAAAAGAGAGTTGAAAACGTCGTGCATATTTAAAAATTGTGTGCATATTTGCATAAAATACATATGCATAGCATATGCTAAATATATGAAAAATATGCAAAATATATGCAAAATATACAAAAAAAAAAAAAAAAATTAAGGATAATATAAAGGCGATTTAGAAGGTGTTCATTTTTAATATATGTAAGATAATTTAATATTATCTGTATTTTATTTGAATAGTTTATAGTTTTAGGTTTACAAAGATATTGATATTGATGATTAGAATAGAATATAAGGAACGATTAAAAACTGATTTGGCGCGGCTTTACAACTTTTTGTACGACTTTTTCGGCTCTCGCTTCTGCAACGACTTGTTAGGGACGGCTTCTTCTTCTAGTTCTGGACTATCGGTGCTGAATCTTGAATATACAGCTCATATCGATAGTAGTATGGGTTGCCAACTTATACCGACGTTACCACCTTACACTCGGCCATCCTGCAATACATCTGTTCCAGATGCATTATAGTTTGTAGTGGGCCCTCAAATTCTGCTGCTTTCTATATGGGCCGATGTACTTATTGGCCAACTTTCTACCGGTTATGAACTGCGTCACTTTGATGGCTACTAGATTGCCCAACTGGTAACCATTATGTCCCTTTCGTTTTCTTGTCGTAGTTTTTCTTGTAGTTGTCTTGAGCTTTCTCGATTTGCATTCTAGTATCCTGCCAAATTCGACTGCGATCATTTTGTAGGTTAAATATCATCTCATCTTGTAGGATCTTCAAGAGCTCAGGACTGGAGTTATTTCTCATTCGTTTGCCAAACATAACTTCAAACGGTGTGAAACTATTTAATGCGTGTACATGTGCGTTTATAGTCTGCTGCACTTGGGATGTGTACTTATACCACTTTGCTGGTTCCGCTGCAGACATCTTTGAGAGTACTGAAATAATAACTCTGTTCACCCTTTCGATCTGCCCATTGCCTCTTGGTACACCTGCTGTAGTCTCAATATGATCAATCTTGTTGTTACTCCAGAAATCTTTAAAAGCATGTGATGTAAACGCAGCTCCCTTATCGCTGATGATTCTCTGTGGACTGCCGAATATTGAAATATGAAAGATTCTAAATGTCTAACTTCTTCTGCATTTGTGGACTTGGTAGGACATATCCAAGTATATTTAGAAAAGCCATCTACTACAGCGAAGATTTTTTTTTTTTTTTTTTTTTTTTTATACTTTTTTATACTTTGCTGTTATTTATTGAATCTTCTCCATTTAGAGACTAACAATAAGTGTGTCAAATCTTATATTAATAACCTAACTAACAGTCATATGACTGTCACAGAGTTGTATGGCCCTGACAATTATTGCTGGGTTGGAAGATCGTTTCGTTGTAGGCGGGTTCTGCTGGAAGCCCGAGTCAAGCCTCTTGCCAGATGATTAGGGTGCACAGTAAGTTTTTTATTATAGGTCGCCTTTTGCTTGTCTATTTCATCTTTTACTGCAAGAATGCCGAGATCCCTATGGATGTTTTGGTTGCGAATATACCATGGTGCCCCAGTGATAGTTCTCAGGATTTTTGATTGCGCGCGCTGTATGATGTCTATATTGCTGCTGCTCGCGTTTCCCCACAGCTGGGAGCCATATGTCCAGATAGGCTTTAGCGTGGAGTTGTAGAGCAGGACCTTGTAGTCCAGACGCAGTGGCGATCGGGCGTTTAAAATCCAGTGGAGGCTGCTAGCTTTTAGTTTTAGATGTAGTTTCTTGCATTCGATGTGTCTTCGCCAGGTTAGTCGTCTGTCGAGGTGGACGCCGAGATACGTTACTTCGTTGAATTGGGGAATCTGCGTACTATTCAAGGATACTGGGGAGCATGTTAGCCTGTTAAGAGTAAAAGTTATGTGTTTACATTTTTGTTCGTTTATTTTAATACGCCAGTCAGATAGCCACTTCTCAACTACCATGAGGTGACTTGCTAGTTGGGTTGTTGCTCGGTTTGGGCACTTCGAGCGACTTAGGATCGCAGTGTCGTCAGCGAACGTGGATGTTGTTAGCCGCTCGTTTGTAGGTATATCCGCTGTATAAAGGACGAACAGGGTGGGCCCCAGTGCGCTGCCTTGTGGAACTCCGGCTTCGATAGTGTACTCGTCAGATGTTGTTGCGTTGCACCTTACTGCAAAGACTCTGTTGTAAAGATACGATTCAAGTAGCTTATGAGTGTATGTAGGCAAGTGTGTTTTGATTTTATGCATGAGGCCATTTAACCAGACTCTATCGAAAGCTTGAGATACATCGAGAAATACTGCGCTGCAGTATTCCCGATGCTCGAAGGCTGTGCGTATCTCTGATGTTATTCTGTTGACTTGTTCGATCGTGCCATGGTTTCGACGGAAGCCAAATTGATGAGCTGGGATAACATTGTGTGCTTCCAGGTATGGTATTATGTGTTTTAGAAGGCATTTCTCGAACAGTTTGGACAGACACGATAATAAACTTATTGGTCTGTAGGATGACGGGATTGTGTGGTCTTTTCCTGGTTTCGGTATCATTATGATGATAGATTTTTTCCATTTCCTTGGGTAGTAGCCAAGGCATATAATCCCATTGAAGATTTTGCAAATGACTTCAATAGCTGAGTTTGGAAGTTCAATTATCATTTTTGGAGTTATTAAGTCACCGCCCGGAGCCTTTTTTGGTTTCAGTTCCCCAATGACTTTTGCGATCTCATTCGGCTGAAACAATGTTGGTAAAGACATAGTATTAGTTTCGGTTTGTGGTAGGACAAATGGACTAGTGGCCTGGTTGGGCTGGAAGACGCTTCGGAGATGTGAAGCAAATGTTTCGGCTCTATCTTCGTCGCTGCGGGCCCAGCAACCTGAAGAGTTTCTTATCGGGGTAACGGTTTCAATTGGAGAGCTTAGATTTGGGTGAGCCCTCCACAAAGGATGCTTTGTACTGGTTGGCGTAAGTTTTTCGATGTACCGTAGTTGTGCCTTTTCAGCGTCTTGTTTCAGAGCTCGGTTTAGTAAGCGAGTGACTTGCTTGAGACGTTGTTTTGAAGATGGCGATCTGTTGCTTTGCCAAGCACGTCGCAGACTCCTTTTTTCCAGGACAAGCTGTTCAATTTGTTGATTAGTTTTGAATTTGTTAGGTTGTACGTCCTTCCCTTGTGGTGTTGAGATAGTGGCTGCTGCAGTGAGTACGTCCTCAAGAGCATCAGTAGAGCAGTCGATATCCGCTTCGATGTTGAGCTGCGGGGTTAGTTCAATGTGGGAACTTACATATTTCTTATATTTAAGCCAGTTAGTTCTGTGCGACGTCAGCCTTTGGGGTTGATCTGTAGTTTCTGGGCTTTGAAGAAGAGTTATTAGTACTGGCGAATGGTCTGATGAAAGATCCGAAAGCGTTTTGGCACATATAATGTTGCGTGAGATATTTTTTGTCACCGCAAAGTCTATTAAGTCTAGTATCTTTCTGGGGTCTGCTGGCCAATATGTGGGGCTACCAGGGGAAACATAGTCCAATTTGTTTCTCAAGTTTATGATTGCATTATATAATTGCCTTCCTTTGGGAGTCACGAGACGCGATCCCCAGTGCGTATGCTTGGCATTATAGTCTCCTGCAGCTATGAAGCGATCTCCAAGTGAGTTGTAAAAATCCATGAATTGTCCTTCCGAGATTGTAAAGCGAGGCGGGCAGTAGACAGCGGCTATGGAAAGGTTGCCGTTACCTGACTGCAGTTTAATAGACGTAGCCTGCAAGTAATTAGTTGAATACCTTTGGTGAAAGTGGTGCTTTATGCGTTCTCTGACTATGACGCCGGTTCCGCCGTGGGCTTTACCATCTGGATGATCTGTGCGGTAGAAGGCGTAACCTCTTATTTGGAAGTTGTATTTGCTTGTGAGGTGCGTCTCTCCAAGCAGCATAACGTCGATATGATTTTCATTCAGGAACTGTGTTATTTCAAGTTTATGCCGTGAAACGCCATTGGCGTTCCACATAATTATTCTTAGACTAGACATCAGTTATTTGGACTGCTGAGCTACAAGCAACTGTATCACCATGTTCTGGTTTTGAACAAGTGTTTGCATGGTGGTTTTCATGAAGGACATTAATTCTGTTAGACTTTGTTGCATGGTAAGCATCATAGCTTCCATTGTGCTTTGTGGCTGTCCTGGGGCTTTCTGAGCATTTTCTAGATTAGACTGGACGGGGTTCTCCATACCTGTTCGGAGGGCATCAGCGTAGGAGAAGCCCTTCTGGGTATTTAGCGGACCAAATGAGGATCTTGCGGCCTTGGCAAAGAATACTTCCGGCGTCGTTTGTGATCTAGTGTACACGTTTCGTGTATTCTGATTGCGCGTTGCCGTCACTCTTCTCATGCGACTCTTCAACTCCTTGTAGACCACACAGCGAAGATATACTTGTAACTTTTCGACGTCATGTCCAGTGACCCTAAATGATCAATTTGCAACGTTGAAAGGGGTGTGTTGCCTTTATCTATAGCGTGTAGATAATCCTCTTGCTTTCCAAGTTTTTGATTATGTGTGATGCATTCAATACAGTTGAAAATTACCTGCTTTACTTTCTTCTCTAAGTGTGGTATGTGGAAGTCTTGCTGGACTGCATGTATGGTCTTCTGCGTTTCCATGTGGCCAAAGTTATGTGATTTTATTATTATCTCCTTCTCCATGCATTTTGGTACTGCCAACAGATCTTGTCCACCTACTTGCTTAAATATGATATTGTTTTTGACCACATAATCTGCATACGGCTTCTGCTTTAAGATTTCCATAACAGCCTTTAGGTGCTCGTCATTCTGCTGTGCTTCAAGTACGTAACTGGTAAGCCTTTCCTCTTGCGGCGTTGTTTTCTTACTCCAGTAAAAGACGGGGTGCCATTTACCATCATGTTGCTGCAGCTGTGTGCCACCGAATCCATGCTTAGATACATCTACGTGCAACTGTGTTTTAGCGCTTTGACTCCAAATCTTTAGGACAGGTTCTTCTATTAGGGCTGCTTTTAAATGGCCTATAAGCCCCAGAAATGCTTAAATACCCCTAATATTTACCAGCATTGGAAAATTTTTGACGTCTTTAACTTTCCCTTTTCCAGGCCATATTTGCCCATTCTCCACCTTGTAGCCAAGGAAATTGATACGCTCCTTTAAAAAGTGACATTTTGACCATTTTATGTAGAGACCGTACTGCTGTGCCCGCTTCAGGACCCGCTGCATGTTGCTTACACATTCTTTGGCTGTTCGCCCAAAAACAACAATGTCGTCTATGTACATCTCCATAACACCTTCATTGATCAGCTGTTGGAAAATATATGTGACATACCTTACGAATACTGCCGGCGAATTACAATACCCAAATGGTGCTCTTGAGGTCAAAGACAGAAAAATATTTCACACCTTGCATCTTATCGAGTACTTCGTCAATGAGTGGAACTGGGAACCGATCTTCCAGTACCATTGTATTCAAAACACGGTAGTCTATACATAGTCTATATGTTTTATCCTTCTTTCTAGCTAGAAAAACTTTACATGCGACATCAGAGCAGGATTCACGTACAATGGCCTGCTGTAACCATTTATCTACCTGTTTGCGAATTATTTCTCGCCCTGCTGCTGATGATCGGATTGGCTGCTCCCTGAATGCCATATTGTTACAATTCGGTATTATTGTCATCTTAACAGGACAGCTTAGCTCCTTTAACGGCTTGTAGTTATCAATTAACTGATTGACAACTGCTTTGTATTTGTATGGGACATTTAGCTCTGCTTCCTGACTTACCACATTGTAGACGTTATGATTTATCTCGGGTTCAACGACGTCATCTCCTCCTGTAAAAGCATATTTTCCGTTCTCCAGCACAACTGTAAACTTCTTCAGAAAGTCGAAACCAATAATTATGTTGACATTGACTTTGGCATCGGGAACTTATGTTGGGTAGAAATTCCATCCACCTCCACTTTCGCATCTAACGCACTCTTTGGGAGCCGGGAAAGAGAACCCACGTCACCAAAGAGATCGGTGACGACGTCGGTGAGAGCATCGCAGAGGAGGCGGAAACGCAGAGCGAGTGAGTTGACGATTAGTAACCGTACAAAGCGGAGGTACAAATGTTAATAAAAAGAATATGTTTAGAAACCATAAATAAAGTATTTAATTGCGGTTACCAGTGGGTCAATACACCCAGCACAGACGTCGCGATGTTTCCGAGTCCGTACAATTTTGCAAAACTTTTTTGGAGTGTACTTTCAGCAAACTTCTCCTTATATGTCCTCATACGCATAAGAAACACGGGCCCCTGTGTCGACAAGACAGGACACGCTTTTTTGTCTAATTTGTAATTATTATTATTATTATTATTTATTTCGATAAATTCCTAACCCTACAGTATTTCTACTATTATCTTAGCGCGCTAGTCACAACTGATTTCAAACAATTTTAATTACTTATTTACTAAAATTTATGTCATTACTTAATATTTACATTATTTAATTGTAATTAATATTACTATTTCTTGTTGATAAAAATTATTATTATTATTATTATTACCTAGGCCTTGTTGCACCACGACCAGATGTTAGGTCTTTTGTGCCGGCCTGTAGGATTAAGGTAGGGCCTCTACACCTAGGCTTTTGATAAAGGAGAGCACTTTGGCGGGGTCTATCTGTTCCCAAATCCTGTAGGGGGGGATAAGTTCACCTCCTAGTTGTTGAAGTCGACGTCTGATTAGCGAGGGGCATTCACATAGAACATGTTCTGATGTTTCTGGCTCCATCTCACAGAATCTGCATGTGTCGATTTCTGAAAGTTTTAATTTCTTAAGGTGATACCTTAGGTTGCAGTGACCCGTTAGGTAGCCTGTAAGAGTACGAATTTCACTCTTTTTTAGGTTGATGATGCGCTTAGATCGCGACATCTGGGGGACGAGGAATTGTTTGGCTTGTCTCAGCCCTGCACTGTCGGTCCAGTGGCGTCTTATCTCCTTTTCTTCCCAATTCCTGAGCAGTTCTCTTTTGTGTCCTTTCGAAAGTCCACAGAACGGTTCAGGGCCGATTAGTGGTGTCATCGCCCCGCGTTTAGCCAGGGAGTCTGCCACCTCGTTTCCTATATGGCCTTCATGCCCTGGCACCCAGCCCACCGTTACGATGTTCTTGGAAGCGAGGGCGTTCAGCTGCTGGAAACAGTTCTCTACAAGTCTGGAGGAGATCGTGAAGGACCTCAGCGCTATGAGCGCCGCCTGACTGTCAGAGAAGATGTAAATCCGTGCGCCTTGCATTTTCCTGCGAAGGCACTCACGAGCACAGATTTCTATGGCGTGTATCTCTGCTTGGAAAATGGTCGGAGACTTTCCCATGGCTATGGATTTGTTGAACCTTGGTCCAAAAATACCAGCCCCGGTGTCACCGTTTTCCAATTTAGACCCATCAGTGTACCACGTTTGTGATCCTCTGGGTAGAGATATTGATTTTGTGTTCCAGTCGTGTCTGGTGTATAAGACTACAGAGAAGTTTCTGTGGAAGACAAGTTTGGGTTTCTGTTCGTCAGTTACGCGCAGAATGGGCTCGTTTATTAAGGGTTCGAGAACCCGTAAATGTCCCGTAAGATCACCACTTTTTATGTCGGTGATATTTTGAAGGCGAAGTGCCCCCAGACAGGCCTCCTTTTGCAGGGTTATGGTTAAAGGGGGTATGCCAGTAATGACCCCAAGTGCTGCAGTGGGGCATGTTCGGATGGCTCCAGTAATGCCTATGCAGACCAGTCTTTGTATTTTGGTAAGTGCTGCTGCAGCTGTCTTCTGGGTAGCTTTCGTCCACCAAGCAAGAGATGCATAGGTTAGAATCGGTTTTACCACAGTGTTAAAAGACCAGTAGATCATTTTGGGACTTAGGCCCCATGTTCTACCGAAAAGCGTATCGCAAGCGAAATGTGGCCTTATTTATTGTCTTTTCGAGATGTGAATTCCAGTTGAGCTTGGAGTCAAGTATGACTCCTAGGTAGTTGGCTTCAACCGAAAAATCAATGGTGGATCCATTTAGGGATGGTCTAGTTAAAGAAAGAGACCTTTTCCTGGTAAATGGAACTATAACTGTTTTAGATGGGTTTATGGACAATCCTTTGTCCTGACACTGTATAACTGTTTTAGATGGGTTTATGGACAATCCTTTGTCCTGACACCACCTGCTGGCTATATTAAGGGCTTGCTGCATGCGATCCGAGATGGTTTGCTCATGCCAGCCCACTATACAGATGACTAGGTCATCAGCGTAGCCTTGAGTGGGGAATCCTAAGTTGTTGAGCTCATACAGTAGCTCGTCAATGACCAGAGTCCACAGGAGAGGAGAGAGTACTCCCCCTTGGGGGCATCCCCTTGTGGCTGTGATTGAGGTCATGGTTCCTCCTAGGTCTACAGTTATGATTCTGGATTTGAGCATTTCCAGAATCCACCTTATAATGGGTGTGGAGACATTTTTACGTACGAGAGAGGCACGGATAGCCTCATATGACGTGTTGTCGAAAGCTCCTGAGATGTCTAGAAAGGCACCTAGTGCTATTTGTTGAGCGCCAATGGCCTTTTCAATGGTCGTTGTAAGGCAGTGAATGGCAGTCTCAGTTGACTTACCAGCTTGGTACGCATATTGGTACTTATGTAGGGGAAGGTGCTTGAGATTCACCTCCCTGATGTGCTGGTCAATTATCTTCTCCATAGTTTTAAGTAAGAAGGAGCTTAGGCTAATCGGTCTATAGGACTTAGGCAGTTGGGAATCTTTCTTCCCTACCTTTGGAATAAACACAACTTTCACCTTAGCCCATTTGCTTGGTATGTATCCAAGCACGAGACTAGCTCGGAATAGACGGACCAGGGGGAGTGCAAGTTGGTGCAGTCCCCGCTGCAACAGGCATGGAAAAATTCCATCTGGTCCTGGAGATTTGTATGGACTAAAACTTTGTATAGCCCATTGTACGCTATTTTGATGAAACAAACTATAGGGCATGCTTCCAACACGGTCTGATTGATAGGGGGGTTCCCTTCCCTCAGTCATGTTGGAGTCTGCCACCATAGCCACGCGCAGGTGTGGGCACTCTCCAGTCCCAGAGAGGTAGGTTGGTGCCTCACTCTCTGAGTTGGGTTCTCTTTGTTCCCTCCGCTAGCTGCAGTGAGTGCACACGGCCGGTGCACAAACACCCGCACATATACATTGTCGAACAACATTAAACTCAAGAATACAGTGCCGATAATAAAATTTCCTCCAGTGCAAATAATTCAAAAATAAATTCCGATTAAATATATACACATTTTATCGAACAACAACAAATTCAACCAGGCTTCAATTGGTAATTTATATCTATTTTAGCTATTTTTTGTCTGTTTTGTCATCCAGCTTTTAGCTTTTTTGCATTTATTTAATTAAATTCGCTAAAAAATAAGAAATTTGTTCCAATTATTACCTGTTATTTCGAAAAATCTCTGGTTGTGGCTTCCAATACTATACACCTAGCGGCACGCCTCTCCAAAGGCACCAGTGTGAGCGTTGTGTTTTTTTTTCTCTCAATCTCAACTTTTTTTTAAATTTTGGTAAAATGTTATACAAAATGGGAAAATTGACAAATAAAATACAATATATAAAACAACACATTTTATTACGCAACATTCACATTCACTCCAAGCGTGTTTCCACTCCAAACGTATTTACACTCCAAACGTGTTTCCACTCCAAACGCTCCTGAAAAATTGCGTCCAAGCGTCTTTTTCCACTCGCTTCAAGAATACAATTAGTTTCCAAGTTTGGTTTTCCGACCAGTGCACATTGGGCCAGCGAGCCGATTTTTCGACTAAAATTCAAATTTTTCATAGAAAGTAAACCTTTTTTAATAATAAAATTTGAATGAATCAAAAGATTTTAATTGTTTTGATGCATCCCTGAAATTTTGGCAGCCCTTCAAGGTCAGCTGTTTGATTGCATGCGTGCGAAACTAAAAAGCGCGGGAAAGATTTTGTTTACTTACGAGCGTGCCAAAATTGTTGTGGTTTAAAATTACTAAATTACTAAAGTACTTAAATTATGGAAAAGAAATCCAAAGGTATGTAGAATATTTGTATTAAAAAAGTCTTTGTTCATGTTTGATAATGTGTTCTTTGTGTGCGTTTATTGGTGTTGTCCAAAAGTAGAAAAAAGCTAACCTGCTAACCCGTCTGTTGTAGATTATAACAAATTTTGTGCCAACTTGAACCAAAAAGTAACTATATGTCATTAAAGTGCAAAGTGTATATATACTAATTTTATTAAGCTTTTTTGCTCCATTTTTCACTGATATATATATAAATCCCACATATTGTAGCTGTGGTTGAGTTCGCCTATAAGCAACTGCTTGATATCTACATACAAAACAATCGTAGCGCATCTGCCGTTTCGAGTTGGATTTATGATGAACTGAAAGAATTCGACTTAAGCACGGAGAAAAAGGATGAAATCAACAACAAAGTGAGAAGCTTTCACCTTTACTTACATAAGAACTTGGCAAAATGTAGCAGAAGTATGACCAGATTTAAGACAAAGCATTCCGAATGGCTTCTGTCCAATATGGCTATAACAGTAAGTTCATTCTTGTCTTCAAATCCAAAGCCGTCAACATCAAGACCAGTTGGACGCCCACCCATTGAATATGTTAACGCCGGTCCCCGTCAGAAGAGAAAATTGGCATCCGATTTAGCTGTTAATCACATCTCTTCTTGTGCATGCCGCCGCAATGTCGGCCGAAAAAACGAACGAGAAACATACAGCCCTTATGTTAAAAAATACATTCCTTACTCCGAGTGACCCCAATAGGGCTAGAAGCAATTTTTTTACTCAGAAAAATTACTCGGTTCGACTAACGCAGTATGAAGCTTTAGCATACGTGTATCTGCTTGAAAATTCATTGACTAAAAGTCAGTACAACAACTTACGCGAGCTCAGCATTTCCCGATCTTGTGAACTTTTTCCTGCTTACAAAAAAGTCAGAGAAGCTAAGTCAAAATGTAGACCTTTTGATATTTTTGATTTTGATTTCGATTACATATCAACGGATATAAATGAAGGCGCTGTCCCTCCCGCGGCACATTCGGAGGCCGAATCTTTTCTCGCCCCCGATCTTAATATCATTGGAGTTAGATATATTGGAGTCGGGGGCTGTGCCGAGGGAGTGAGCTGTTGAGAGCCCGCCGCGAGTTGTTGGGATCCGCCCAAATGCGGTGTGCCAACCGTGGTTTTTTTGCGCTTAGGGGACTCATTTAATAGCTTAAGGCCATTAAACTGGGAGTCCAGCGCAAGGAACACCTCATTAGTTTTACGAAAACTAACCAGTAGCTCCCAGTAGCCGCATAAAAGACCTCATCTCCTTTTCAACCTCGCGACAAGTTTCACAGCAGTAGCGCATTCCACTGTTTTTAATAATTTCAGCCGCCCGGCCTGTGCGATCAAGGCACTTGGCGTGCACAACATTATCACACAGCCAGCAGCCGATATTAGGGTCATCATTTGAAATTACCTTTTTGCAGGTTTTTATAGCGCAGACAATATTAAAAGACATTATAGTTTCTTACCACTGTACCAATGGAAGTTAAGAGAAAATAAGAGAAGTTAAGTGCACTAAGAGAGAGAGAGAGCGAGCAATAGAGCGAGAGTTAGGGAGCTTAAGCCGTCAAGCTGTAATATCGGCGTAACGGATAAAGCACAAAGAGGAATGCAAAAATGAAGATAAGCAATTGCTGCACCAAACTAATTTGCAATTAATAAAGTTATTAATACACAAAAACAGCTGCATGCACACGCGAAGTGAAACGGTGAATTATTATTGAACACAAGATAGAAGTTTTAAATAAAACCCCGGTGGTTTATAGCAAGGAATTAACACAAATTCGAGGAGCAAAACAAAAACACGACCGTTCACTTTGAAAGAGAAACGAATGAATATGTACCAAATTTGAAGAACCTAGCTTTAAAACTTTAATTTTCGTCGAAAAATCGGCTCGCTGGCCCAATGTGCAGTGTAACCGTACCAAGAGCACTTTTTTCCGGGGTGTAGACCTTCTGTTTGGTTTTTAGTAGGATACCACGTAATGCCCATAGAGCGAGATAAGAAAGCGCTATCGGTCCCAGTCAAAAAAGCTACAGCTAGCTCTCTACGACTCAGTTATACGCCAAAATAAAGGAGCTTCCAACGACAAGTTCTGCAACAACTCCGCAAATTGACATCTCCAAACCATTAGCGAAAGCTTCAAGCGAGTCTTCACTTGTTTTTAAGCAAGAGAATCCTACGGCACTTAAAGCAGAGAAATCCAGCTTAAGGGTGACACGCGCTTCCTCAAAGAAAATGGCATCCACTGAACAGCCAAGTGCGGCAACTTCAGCGTTGCAGAAATTTATCGCAGTCAGCGATCGCCAAGATCAACACTCCTGGTCAAGCGACTCCCTCGCTATACACGTTTCAAGCCCGTCTGGACCAAGTGCGTGCACTCTGGCATAAGGTGGAAAGGGAATACGAAGCATGTTCCGAGCTAATAGCTGTAGAAGGGTCTCTCGACACCTTACCATTGCTCTAATCCAAATATGATTATTGCTACTTCGTGTACGAGTCATTTGCAGCGCAAATTAGCGAAAAGATTGACAGAGCGACATCTCAGTCATCTCAGTCATCCCAAGCTATCTCCAGCCACCTTCCAACAATCATGTCGTCCGGTTGCCGCTAACCTCCCTGCGATACAGAAGTGTTCGACGGGGATTATCTTCGATGGGCAACTTTCAGGGACCTTTTTACGACAGTATATGTTAATAACCCTAGGCTGACAGCGGTCGAAAAGTTATTTCACCTCATCACTAAAACACGTGGTGAGGCCAAGGCGATTATGACCAAATCCCCTCTCACCAATGACGGGTTCGCTACCTTGGGAAGCACTTCAAGACCGTTTCCAAAATAAGCGACTTTTAGTCAACAGCCAACTCAAGCTTTTGTTCAACTTAAGTTCCATATCCCACGAATCTGATCTTGCGTTAAAAGAACTTCAGACCACGATTCAAGGGTGTTTGACAGCATTAGCACGTTCCCAGATATCCACTGAAAACTGTCTAAGGTGACTCTTTCCTTATGGACATAATCCTTATCTTCTAAGTCCAAAATTCATGCGTGGATAGAAATAAACACGTTCCTTAATGAAAGATATCGGACATTGGAGGCCAACGAGGACATTAAGTCCACAGGTCCCGAAGAAACTTTGGTCCTTTGAGACAAAGGTTAGCTCCAAGCGAGAAAGCTGTGAATTATGCTCAAAGGAAAACCATCCTGTACGGTTGTGCCCGCGTTTTCTCCAAATGTCAGCGCGTTCTGCATACATCAATAAGAAGCAGCTATGCTTAAATTGTTTCGCAAGAGGCCATCAGCTCGGCGATTGTTTCAGCACTCACAGCTGTTTCACCTATAGAGGCAGGCATCATAACCTTTTACATCGAGGAACCTCTAGTTCTTCGGGGTCAAACTCCACAGCCACCTCTTTGCCAGTTCCACAACCTGCTGCGAGACCTTCGAGCAGAAATCCACAGGAAAGCACTTCCACTGTGCAAAATAATTTTGCCTCTGGCACTACAGCTGTTCTGCTGAGCACGCCAATTATTGTAATCTGTCATCTGGGCACCAGCTATCGAGCGCGAGCACTGATTGACTCGGGATCCGAAGCAATGTTCATTACAGAACGCCTCTTCAATCAAATCAAGTTGCCATTCCGACACAATCAAACCCAAGTTTCCGGTCTAAATCAGTCGGTATCCGCGAAGTCTACCAGGCTATGCCACTTTGCAATTCGATCTCCAACGAAGGCGGGTCTACAATTAGACACCGCAGCCTACGTCCTTCCGGAATTAGTAGGCAAACTGCCTTTCTACACAATTCCTCAGAATTCTTGGAAAGATCTGTCCGCTCTCCAATGGGCAGACCCCGCCTTTTTTGAGAGTTCTCAAACGACCTCTTGATCGGAGCCGATATTTTACCATCCGTATTGATGAGCGGCATGCGTAATAATATCTGTGGCTCACTCCTAGGTCAAGGAACCATTTTCGGGTGGGTGCTCACTGCGCCTATTTCCAATACCCCAACCAATCGAGTCGCATCCTTCACGACACAGGTAAACCAGGACAGAGAAGGGTCATTAGACAGACTTCTCACCAAGTTCTGGGAGATGGAGAATCTACCAGTCAAGCTAGTAAAAGAGTCAGATTTCTACTGTGAAAGTAATTTCGTCCGGACCACAAAGAAAGACGCAAGCGGAGGGTACGTGGTAAAGCTACCGTTCTGCGACCCCAGCCATTTCGGATCCAATTTGGGATATTTTAGGTCCACTGCGTTAGCTCAGTTTCTTTGAAACGATAACCGTTTAAAAAGAGACTCCCTTAAAAGAGCAATATGATTCAGGAGTATCTGGATCTGAGTCATATGAAAGAAGTTCCTTCGACTCACATTTCTCCAAATTATTACTTTCCACATCACACTGTGAATAAACCCGAAAGCACCCCCACGAAGCTTCGCGTTGTTTTCAACGCTTCAAGCCCTTCAGCAAATGGGACCAGCTTAAACGACATTATTCATGCTGGTCCAGTCCTACAATCCGATCCGACGATTCAGATTCCGAAATGGCGGTATTTCCAATACGTTTTCAGTGCAGACATTACCAAAATGTACCGCCAGATATGGGTCGATCCAGAGCATACCTTTCAGAGAATTCTGTTCCGAAACAAGGAAGGAGAGATCCGAGATTTCGAGCTACAAACAGATACCTTCGGGATCAACTGCGAGCCCTTCCTCACTATTCGAGTCCTGCAACAGCTGGCAGATGATGTACAAGGGCGATTTCCAAAAGCCAGCCAGATCATTAGACATGATATGTACGTCGATGAAGTTTTGGCAGGGGCCAACTCCGTACAAGAAGCTCAACTGTTCATCCAAGAGCTGCAGGCAGCTCTGGGCTCAGTTTCCGGTCTAAACCAGTCTGTGTCCGCGAAGTCTACCAGGCTATGCCACTTCGCAATTCGATCTCCAACGAAGACGGGTCTACAACTAGACACCGCAGCCTACGTCCTTCCGGAACTATCAGCAAACTGCCTTCCTACACAATTCCTCAGAATTCTTTGAAAGATCTGCCCGCTCTCCAATGGGCAGACCCCGCCTTTTTTTAGAGCTCTCAAATCGACGTTTTGATCGGAGCCGATATTTTACCATCCATATTAATGAGCGGCATGCGTAACAATATCTGTGGCTCACTCCTAGGTCAAGAAACCATATTCGGGTAGGTGCTGACTGGGCCGATTTCCAATCGAATCGCATCCTTCACGACGCAGGTAAACCAGGAGAGAGAAGGGTCGTTAGACACACTTCTCTCCAAGTTCTGGGAGGTGGAGAATCTACCAGTCAAGCTGGTAAAAGAGTCGGATTCTTACTTTGAAAGGAATTTTGTACGGACCACAAAGAAAGACGTAGCGGAAAGTACGTGGTAACGCTACCGTTCTGCGACACCAGCCATGTCGGATCCAATTTGGGATATTCTAGGTCCATTGAATTAGCTCAGTTTTTTAGAAACGAGAACCGTTTAAAGAGAGACCTTACCTTAAAAGAGCAATATGATAGTGTGATTCAGGAGTATCTGGATCTTGGTCATATGAAAGAAGTTCCTTCGACTCACAATTCTCAAAATTATTACCTTCCACATCACGCTGTGATTAAGCCCGAAATCACCACCACGAAGCTTCGCGTTGTATTCAACGCTTCAAGCCCTTCAGCAAATGGGACCAGCTTAAACGATATTCTTCATGCTGGTCCAGTCCCACAATCCGATCTGACGATTCCGATCCTGAAGTGGCGGTATTTCCAATACGTTTTTAGTGCGGACATTACCAAAATTTATCGCCAGATATGGGTCGATCCAGACCATTCGCCCTTTCAGAGAATTCTGCTCCGAACCAAAGAAGGAGAGATCCGACATTTCGAGCTACAAACAGTTACCTTAGGGGTCAACTGCGAGCCTTTACTCGCTATTCGAGTCCTGCAACAGCTGACAAGGGCGATTTCCAAAAGCCAGCCAGATCATTAGACATGATATGTACGTCGATGACGTTCTGGCGGGTGCCAACTCCGCACAAAAAGATCAACTGTCCATCCAAGAGCTGCAGGCAGCTCTAGGCTAGGACATTCGATGGAGGGCTATCTCCGACGAATTCTATTTGGCCCGCCAGGGATAGGACTCGAGCCTTCTGATACAAAACGCGAAGTTTTTTCCCAAATCGCCAAATTGTTTGATCCTGCCGGACGGCTTGTGCCTTTTATCATCCGTTCCAAAATCTTTATGCAGGAGTTGGGCTGCGATGAAAGTATTTTCAGCGAAATGAGTTAGAAGTGGCGAACTTTACTTCAAGAATATATCGACCTCCACAAGGTCCGAGTTCCTCTATGGGTCGGGTATCAACCAGAGGTCAAGGTTGAACACCACGGGTTTTTTCGATGCGTCTCAAAAAGCATATGGAGCGGCTATTTAGCGCGACTAAGACCCGAGTCGCTCCGGTCAAAACCGTCTCACTTCCGAGGCTAGAGCTCTGCGGTGCCGTGCTGTTAACCGAAATGGTGACAGCAATATTTCCAAATATGCCTACAGCCAGTTCCGAAATTTACTGCTGAACCGATTCCACGATTTTTCTGGCTTGGTTAAAGAAGCCAGCTTGCCATAGGACCACGTTTGTGGCCAACAGAGTGGCGAAGATAACTCTGGCAACATATGTCGACAATTCGACAATTCGTTCGTTCCGAACAAAATTCCGCTGACTTAGCCAGTCGAGGCGTATCTTTGCAAGAGATAGCTGGTAGTCAACTTTGGTGGCAAGGACCAGAGTGGCTACAAAGACCAAGAGATACATTTGCCAGCGCAAAGCTACGCTCTTCCAACAACCGACCTAGAGCAGCGTGCAGTAGAGGTTCATTTTAGTCAAACGCCCTCTGACGATTTTCTAGACCGTTTTTCTAAGCTAGATAAAGCACTGCGCGTCCTGGTGTATATCCTACGGTTCCTAAAGCGCTACCGCTACCGCTACCGGTAGTTTCACGTCCCACAAGCAATGCATACGCGCGGCAACCAATTAGTTGTGCGCCTAATTCGATCAAAGTATTGGATTCCTAAAATCAAGAATCTGGTGAAAGCTGTGGAGAATTCGTGTAAGATCTGCAAGATTCACAAGAAGAAGCTACAGACACAGCTCATGGGTGATCTTCCGAAAGACCGAGTCTCGTTCACGTATACGGGCATTGATTATGCCGGCCTTTTTGAGATCAAGAATTATATTATGCCCCACGAAGGGATATGTTTGTGTTATTGTGTATTTCTCTACGAAGGCTATCCATTTGGAACCCACCTCCGATCTCACAACCGCGGGTGTCCTCAGCGGGTCCATTAGGATAATGGCAAAACCTTTGTGAGTGCAGCAGCTCTGCTTTCTTGGGACTTCTTACAAGCCATGAAGGAGTCCGTGGCTGATGCATACGTGTATAGCCATCAGGGACTAGTGTGGCGGCTTATCCCCCCCAGGTGCTCCGCATATGGGAGGTCTGTGGGAAGCGGGTGTTAAAAGTTTCAAAACGCTTTTCTATAAGTCCACCGCTTCCCGCAAATATATGTTCGAAGAACTTGCCACACTTCTGGCAAAGATTAAAGCTTGCCTTAATTCCAGGCCGCTTTCCCCGATGTTCGAAGATACAACGGACTTGCTCGCACTCTCGCCATGCCATTTCCTAATTGGCGGGCCGTTGCTTTCCACGGCTGAGCCCGAAATAAAATGCGAAGCCAAGTCGATTTTAAGTCGATGGCAAAATTTGAAGGGACAAAATCAGCAGTTTAGTTTAGTTCACGCCAGAAGGGCGCTTTGTGCTGGCAGGCAATGTGGGAAGCGCTCGCTTCGCTCACCTCTCGCTCACGTCTCACGCTCCTCACTCTCTCTCTCTCCCTCTGCCCTTTTTTCTTACAGCTTCGGAACTCTCCAAACATAAAATCCCTCCGCAATTATGTCGCGATTAGATATAAGTAGTCAGTCCAGAATTACCAGCAGCCAGAAAAGGCCAAATAAACAGTGAAGTTTTTTAAGTGAAACCCTACCGTCTATTCGTTTTACTTGGTGGACCTTCTGCTGCCATTCTACGCGGGACTCCCTCAGCGACCTTTCTATCGTCTTCGCCATCTGCCAGGAAATACTACTGGAAGAGTTGGCTTCAATCCGCCCGAGAAAAACTCTATTTGGCTTGGAATCCGCCCACTCCTTTTTAGTTCCTATGGGAGCTATAAGATATAGTGGTCCGCTTCCGGCCGTTCCGACATACGAGTATATACTTGCTACAATAGAAAAAAGACTATCTGCAACGTTTCATTCAGACAGACTAAGACTAGTTTGCATGCACGCACAAAAGGACAGACAGACAGACGGAGTCCGTCTGTCAGGTTATCAATTTAGTGGCTATTTCTGGCCACTTTTAAAAATTTTTGCTACTATTTTTTTAAATTTGCTATTAGCCACAAATATAGCCATTATATTTATTTTTTATCCATTTCTTAAATTTTCTGTTCTCTCTTCTTTCTTACACATTATTACATTATGTAAACTATTTGAGATGGTTTGGTCACTCTTTACATTAATTAATACATTTTGTTCCTTTTTTTACCCGTGCAGGGTATTATAATTTTGGTCAGAAGTTTTCAACGCAGTGAAGGAAGCATCTCCGACCCCATAAAGTATATACATTCTTGATCAGCATTCCGTCTGTCCATCTATCCGTTGCTACGCAAACTAGTCTCTCGGTTTTCAAGCTATCTTAATAAAACTTTGCAAATAGTCTTCTTTCTATTGCAGCTTGTACATATGTCGGAACGGCCGGAATCAGACCACTATATCTTATAGCTGCCATAAGAACGATCGGGTCAAATTAACACATTTTCGTTGTTTATAATGATATTGGATTAAAACATAGCAAATGGTCTTGAATATTAAAGAACAAGTCAGACAATTAGTAGACAGGAGGATAAAACAGTTAGGAGACAGGAAAATTAGGCAGAAAGTCAGACAGTTAGCAGACAGGAAGATGAAACAGTTAGTCAGACAGTTATTAAACAGAAAAATTAAAATGAGATGTATAGCATTCAAGAAGAATCACAATTAGATCATTGTGTGACTTAGTTGTAAAATATTAATTATATGGAAGACGACTTTGTTGAATATAATTGTGGGCAACATAATGATTATAATCACTGTGGACGGTAGTGCACGTAATGACGATGGGCACCGAGACTGTGGTGCGCAAGGAGACTACTATATACAGCCGTAGAATTGAAAATCTGCCGATCAGAACCATTTATATCTTGATCGAAATATATTGTAGACCTCTTTGAAACTGCATACTAAGATTTTTCAAAAACGGATTAGTTTAGGAGAAATGAGAGTGAAAGTGCGAAATTGAAAATTTTGAAAATTGGAGCTATTACGGCCGGTGGAGCAAAAATCCCAAAAATTTGTATGTTATTGTGATCTAGACACCTCGATCATCCTGATCCAATACTCCGTTCGAAAGATATTCAATAAACAAGATTTTAACGGCCTTTCCGAAATGAGATCGTTTGCCCTGTTGTTTGTCTGTCTGTCCGTGTGTCTGCCGATTTTTTTGTTTTAGAGTCCTGGAACCACTTTAATTTTATTAAACAGCTCGAGCTAAACATTATTTGTTTTACGACTTTTTGGGTTTCCCGCTAGTTTGGCGGGAAAACAGCTAAAAAAGCCAGATTTCCGCGCCCATAACTTCTAAACGACTAAAGCTACCGAATCGTGCTATATGTCGTTTGAAAGGTATTTTGAAATGATAATAGCTTTGCCTTCACATAATTTATCTAAATAAATTATTTAAGAATTTATAATTAAAATTTTTTTTTTTTTTAAGTTTTCTTAAAAATGGCTCTAACGATTTTGATAGTCACTCAAGGCCAAATAGCCCTTGAGATTGCTCAACTTTTGGTATATAACACATATCTTGGAAAATTCGCTTTCTCGAGATATTACTCATTAAAATTAGTAGCAAAGATCCCATATACCTAACCTTTTACTTGCACTATACATACATTTATGTAAAAAATCATGTAGAGTCATATAGAGACGTGCACAATGCAATTGTTATAATTAAAAGTTTAGAATTAAAATGCATTTTTTAAGATTAAAAATTTTTTGTTTAATTGCTTTTACGGTTTTTATACTCACTTCAGGCCGTATAGCCCTTGAGGTATTTCGGGGTACAACACATATCTCCGAAAATTCGCTTTCTCATCAAAATTAGTATCAATGATCCCATATAGCTAACTTCTTATATATAATTCTGATACCAAATTTTGTGACGATTAATAGTTATTTAAACAAAAATATTAAAAAAACTACGTTCTATTGTTCCAACTGTCTGGTGGTGGTGAGCCGTAGATGTTATATTTTCAATTTTTAGGTATTTGCACAAATCAATTATAATTAAATTCTTATATTCCGTTCCCATGTCCGAAATGAACGTCTTCATTGGACCGTACTTCAGAATAAATGATTCAAAAATTGCTTTAGCGACAGTGTTCGCGTTCTTATTTAGAACTGGTATGGCAACAAAATATTTAGTTAGGTCACATATTAGAGTGACTGCATATTCATTGCCATTTTCTGATTTTGGTAGTGGACCGATAGTGTCCATTGTGCTTGGTTATTTTAGCTTTTTGGCATTTTTGACATGTTCGTATGTATTCAGTAATATCTCGAGTCATACCTTTCCAAAAATAATGTCTTTTGACCTTGGCCAAGGTTTTTGCAATGCCGCTATGACCTCCTTGTATTGGAACGTCATGGAATTCAGACAGTATAGCTTATTTTTCTTTTCGTTTTTCTATAAGGGTCACCGGGTTGAGTAGCGCTACTCTTAATGTATTAAATATTTTATTGCCCATTTGTTTAAAATTGTCTATTGAAACATGTTCAAAGATATTTTCCCATGGTGCCATTTTGAGTCGGCTGACATTGTTTATACCGGCTTGCATTTCAAGCCTTTGGAAGAACTGACCTAAGTCTAGGATTCCATTGGTATATACATCGCTAACATCGTATCTTGCAGTAATTTTTCTACCATGTTTAAATAAACATAGCGAATCTTTTACATGCAAAGTCACTACTCTACGTACTTCATCATTGTTTATGACATCATATACGTTGGGCTTAGAAGCTTTCTCTATAGATTGCGTAAGCAATTCTATTTCTTTGGTATCCGCGCGGATTTTCTGTCTATTTTGGTATCTAGTAGTGTCTTTCATTATATTTCCAGTAATATTTTGTAGATCTTTAATGGTTATTCTTGATAACGCATCAGCTACATAATTGTCTTTTCCCTTCAGATATTCAACTGTGAAATCATACTCTTCTAATTCTAGCCTCATGCGTGTCAGTTTAGAACTCGGATTGATCATTGAAAATAGATATATTAATGTTCTGTGATCTGTTTTGATTGTAAAGTGTTTTCCATAAAGATATGGTCGAAAATGTAATATTGCCCAGTGAATTGCAGCTAATTCCTGCTCAGTTGTACACTTATTACTTTTTCCCCTAGTGAAAGCTCTTGATACGTATGCAATGAGAAGTTGGAGTCCGTAATGGTTTTAAGTTAAAACCGCTCCACACGCTTGCTTACTTGCATACAACATTCTTTGCTTATCAGGATATTGTAGCAAAGTAGGTTCTATGAGTTTTGTTTTTAAGTATTGGAATGCGTTTTGGCATTCCATCGTCCATTCAAAAGGAACATTTTTTTAACATAATCTTGTTATGTGCCGTGAATGTTCGGCGAAATTTTTTATGAAACGTCTATAATAATTGCAAAATGCTATGAAACGTCTAGCGCTGTCCGCATTTTGCGGTGTAGGGTAATTCATAATGACGTCATATTTCTTGTCGTCCGGAAGTATTCCTTTGTCTGTGCATTTATGACCGAGAAAAGTTACCTCATGCTTTAAAAATGAACATTTTTCTGGATGCAACTTAAGATTGTATTTCCTACATTTTAATTCGTTTCTCTTCAAAGTAAACGGTCGTCTTTTTGTTTTGCTCCTCGAATTTGTGTTAATTCCTTGCTATAAACCACCGGGGTTTTATTTAAAACTTCTATCTTGTGTTCAATAATAATTCACCGTTTCACTTCGCGTGTGCATGCAGCTGTTTTTGTGTATTAATAACTTTATTAATTGCAAATTAGTTTGGTGCAGCAATTGCTTATCTTCATTTTTGCATTCCTCTTTGTGCTTTATCCGTTACGCCGATATTACAGCTTGACGGCTTAAGCTCCCTAACTCTCGCTCTATTGCTCGCTCTCTCTCTCTCTCTTAGTGCACTTAACTTCTCTTATTTTCTCTTAACTTCCATTGGTACAGTGGTAAGAAACTATAATGTCTTTTAATATTGTCTGCGCTATAAAAACCTGCAAAAAGGTAATTTCAAATGATGACCCTAATATCGGCTGCTGGCTGTGTGATAATGTTGTGCACGCCAAGTGCCTTGATCGCACAGGCCGGGCGGCTGAAATTATTAAAAACAGTGGAATGCGCTACTGCTGTGAAACTTGTCGCGAGGTTGAAAAGGAGATGAGGTCTTTTATGCGGCTACTGGGAGCTACTGGTTAGTTTTCGTAAAACTAATGAGGTGTTCCTTGCGCTGGACTCCCAGTTTAATGGCCTTAAGCTATTAAATGAGTCCCCTAAGCGCAAAAAAACCACGGTTGGCACACCGCATTTGGGCGGATCCCAACAACTCGCGGCGGGCTCTCAACAGCTCACTCCCTCGGCACAGCCCCCGACTCCAATATATCTAACTCCAATGATATTAAGATCGGGGGCGAGAAAAGATTCGGCCTCCGAATGTGCCGCGGGAGGGACAGCGCCTTCATTTATATCCGTTGAGTCCGCTGAGGGGCCACAATTAATGACCCCTCAGAACCCCATCGAGAAAACTCCCCAGGGTAACAGGCCCGGAATACCGGCCGAAATTGGCACTACAAATGTATTGCCAAAAGCCCTGATTGCTATTCCACCAACGAAACAGATATTTGTTTCGCGGCTTTCCCCTGATCAAACATCTGATGATGTAAGTACCTACATTCTAGGTCGAATTAAAGCCGATAAATCTAAGATTAAGGTGGAAAAATTCAAATTTTCTTATGCTAGGGACATTTCATCTTTCAAAATAAATGTTCCTGACGAACTTTTAAGACAATGTGCTCTGAGAACTTCTGGCCAAAGCACATTGTTGTTAAGGAGTACGAAGCTAAGAAAAAGAAAAGACGGCCAGTTGGAGTTAGTTTACCCAGGCCGGAAAAATCCATTGTGCCATCTACCAATTCTCTTCTTCTTTCCTATCAGAATGCAAGAGGCTTACGTAGTAAGCTTCCTAAATTGTATTCTGATAGTTTATCGTTTGCATCCCAGGTGATTGTGTTCACAGAAACCTGGTTAAAGCCGGAGATTCTAAGCTCCGAAGTTTTTCCAGCTGTGTACACAACGTACAGGCTTGATCGGCCTTCCAGGCGAGGGGGCGGGGTCCTCATTGCGGTTGACTACAACCTCACGTCTGAAATGTTAACTTTCGAGGAATGCAACGAAGTTGAATTCCTTTGTGTGAAGCTATCATATAATGGTAGTTTTACTTATATTACATGTTCCTATATTCCCCCATGTCGGAACTTCCTATTTATTGGAACCACCTTTCCGCTATTCAGGCGGTCTCCAATAGACTTTCGGATAGGGACCATTTAGTAGTTCTAGGTGATTTTAACATTCCTGGGACTACTTGGTCTACAAATGACTCTTCAAATACTCTTTTGACTACAGCACGGCATGACTTTATTGATGGCTTGTTTGACATTTCACTGTCTCAAGTCAACAATGTACGAAATTCCTTAGATCGCTTGCTCGATCTTTGCTTTGTCTCTGATCCGGCAAGAGTCAGTTTGGTTAGGGTCCCGCCCTTGACACAACCCGAAGATCCATACCATCCAACTTTTGATGTTACTATCGATATTGGGACTGTTATGGAGAATAAGTCTGATCGGCCAGCTAAGAAAGTCCACTGCTTTCGCAAGGCGGATTTTCGACGGCTGAATAATTTCATATCTGACTTTGATTGGTCCGATCTCTACATGTGCACTGACATGGTGGTTGCCATGGATATTTTTTACAATGCTATGAATTCCTTTTTTACAGAATGTGTTCCGCTTTACTATCCGTCAATCTCAAATAAGCCTCCCTGGTTTAGTGAAGAGTTGACTCGCCTCAAAAACATGAAGTCCAATCTCTATTCTAAATTTAAACGTAACGGTTCTCAAGCTGTCCATTCTCGTTATTTAGCGGCTCGGTCTAAGTTCACCGTGCTTAACGCGCAGTGTTATAAAAACTATCTGACTCGTTGTAGGGTTCAGTTCGCGGTGGACCCAAAACAGTTTTATAATTTTGTCAACACTAAACGTAAGCCTATTACAAATCCTTCCTCGCTCTCATTTGAAAATACTACAGCAAACAATGATCAGGAAATCGCCGATCTTTTTGCTCGGTTTTTTCAAACTACTTATTCTCCGTCATCCGATTCAAACCAGACCTATTCTTATAACATGCCCAAATCAAACCTAATCTTCAGTCCTAGCTTAACCGAAAGCTCCCTTCTTTTGGATCTTCAACGTGTCAAGCCAGTTTACTCGCCAGGTCCCGATGGAATACCAGGCTGTGTGCTTAGGTATTGTGCCGAGGCCCTGTGCAGTCCCCTTCTAAAATTGTTTACCTTATCCCTAGATACATCCCAATTTCCCCTTATTTGGAAGGAATCATTCGTCATTCCTCTCCACAAAAAAGGTAGCAAAGTGGATGCTAACAACTATAGAGGAATCTCTAAGTTGTCAGCCATCCCAAAACTTTTCGAAAACGTAATTACTCCCCATTTGCAGCACCTGTGTAGATCAGTAATTTCTCCATGCCAACATGGATTTGTTAAACGAAGATCAACGACAACTAACCTTCTGGAGCTCACTTCTTTTATTATAAGGGGCTTTCCTCAACATTTACAGACAGATGTCATCTATACTGATTTCAGTAAGGCATTTGACTCAGTTAATCATTCCCTTCTTGTTAGGAAACTCGACTTAATCGGTTTTCCAGTAGATTTTCTTTGGTGGATCTCAAGTTATCTGAATGGCAGGACGCAAAAGGTCCTTTTTAAAAACAACTTGTCGAATGTTCTCCGGGTGACCTCTGGCGTCCCGCAAGGGAGCCAGCTGGGTCCCTTACTTTTTACATTATTTATTAACGACTTGCCCAAAGTTTTGACTAACTCCAGAGTACTCATGTACGCTGACGACGTTAAGCTTTGCGTGCAATATAAGGACGGCGCTAGCCAGTCAGATTTACAAACAGATCTTAATAACTTTCAATAATGGTGCACTGCAAACAAATTAAACCTAAATGGCTCCAAATGCAAGCTCATGTCATTCTCACGCGCCTCTCCCATGCTTGCAACTTATTCGCTGAACTGCTGCTCTCTGGAAAGGATCACTCTAGTTGACGATTTGGGTATCCGCCTAGATTCTAAACTGGAGTTTATAGATCATATTTCGTCCATTGTAAATAAAGCCAGGGGTGTGCTTGGATTTATTAAACGGTGGTCGAAAGAATTCGATGACCCCTATGTCACGAAGAATTTATACATTTCGTTAGTTCGTCCTATTTTAGAATATGGATCTTGCGTTTGGAGTCCCCAGTGGGACGTCCACAGCAAACGCATTGAGTCAGTTCAAAAGAATTTTTTACTTTTTGCACTTCGTGGCTTAAACTGGGATGCAAACCTTAGGTTGCCATCTTATTCTAGTAGACTTCTCCTAATTAACCTACCTTCCTTAGCAAACCGTAGGACGATGCTAGGCATTACTTTTATGTATAACCTGATCCGTGGTGACGTGGAAAGCACCGATCTTTTGGGGCAGTTTAATTTCCACGTACCATGTAGAAACACCAGATCCTACTTGCCTTTAGTTTTACACCATTGTAGAACCTCGTATGAAATGCATGAACCCTTTAGAGTACTATGTGCAAATTATAATGATTTGTACAAAATAACCTCATCAGTAGATAGCCTTCCTAAACTAAAAACATTAATCTTAACCCACTTAGTACACATGCAAGATAGCAATCAAGCTGCGCGCCATTAGTCTATATGGTGGAGGGTAGTTTCCTCGCATTCTTTTTCCTATACTTTTCTTTCGCGCCTATTAACACCTAACCCTAACAAGCACGTGCTTGGTTTCGAAGGGCCACTTGAGTGTACTGACCGTAGTGCATCAACGTCCATATATATATTTCTCAAACACGTCTGTTAAGTTTTAAACATATGTTTTTCGGAACAACCTATACCTATTAATTTATCCATATAAAGGAATGCTTGTGAAGGTCCAGTAATCCAGAGAATGCTATAGTCATTATTCTCTGAAATTAATTAGGCGCTATTTTTAGTCCGAAAGGTAATCGCGTGAAGCGATACGAGCCATTGCTCATTGAAAATGACGTTATAAGCTCTTGAATTTTTTTTCGAGTTCAATTTGATGAAATCCTTACATTAAGTCAAGGCATGGAAAAAAAATTTGGCTCGTTCAAGTTGGTGGAAATTTATCGGACAATAATTTTTTATTTATTTACTTTATTAATGACATTAGCAGTGGAATCCACTGACTTAACGTTTACTAATCCAATTTTGGGCTTTTATATTTATACCCGGTACCCATAGGATACAAGGGTATTATGAGTTAGTGCCAACCAACAAATGAATAAAATAGAGCGGACGTTTCCTGAAAATTTCAGTAAAATCGGATGATAAACATGGGAGATATTAGCAATAAGGTTAGAATTTTAACACACCGCCCTAAGGCATTGCTGTTGCAAGCTGTAGCCGAAAGGTGGAGCATTCGAGTCTTGGGCGCGCGATATAATGGCGCCAACTGCAGAAGAAATGACAATAGAATAGAGCAAGAAATGACAAAAAGTAACATAATTCATTTTTGACGCCGATCCGATGGGTTTTTATGCGTCCTTATATAATGTATCATTCATATTAAGGTATGACATTAAATTGTTTAGGTCGGGAGCTAATTCGAGAGGCGATTTTATTTAAGAAGTACCAAAGTAGAGTATGATAATGTATGTATAATCTAAAATTGTCTTTTAGTATAAAGCACAAACGTTTAGGTACCGGGTATCTTACCGTCGACTGTAGCTTTCTTACTTGTTTTATATTAATTGCTTTGTTGATAAAGTTTAAAACATGTTTAAAATAAAACAAGAAAGGAAGCTAACTTCAGCAACCCGCAGATACTAAGGACGCACAAAAAATTACTCCGACTTGGAGACGAAATAATCCGCTCAGCACATGACAAGCAACGCATGCGACTTACGTATGCACGGAGTCCCCTTCAAAGAGGGTGAAAACCTTAAAGCACTTTTGAACCAGTTATGTTTTTCACTCTAAATCACTCCGGCTCCAAAAATCCATGACATCTATCGAATGTGGAAATCACAAAATTTAATAGTTGGACCGGCAATACTAATAAAAATGGATAACGTTCGAGAGAAAATCTCTCTACTGCGGTCGATAGGGTCTTACCGGCATCAGGAAAAACCAAAACTGATATTGCAGATGATGGGTTTCGACTCAAGCGCCCATGTCCACATAAATGAGCAGCTTTTAAGAAAGCATTATCTGATGTTCAAAGAAGCCATGCGTCTGGAAAAAGCTAAAAATACTAACCGCCGTATATACTCGCGGCGGCTTAGTTCACGTGCGCTGCACTGGAGTAGAGAGCTATTACCGAAACGAACGAATGGATGAGCTTTGGGCTCTCGCTAAAGAATGTGAAGTCGGGATCCACAACTTTCCCCCTCTCTCTTCACACACTTCACATACTTCAACAGCAGCTGCTATGAGAACTGGGTTTTGCTCTTAAATTAAAATTAAATTTTTTTCTTTTTACTTATGACTCTTACTATACGCTAATACATAAGTAGTAATTAAAATATTGTGCACACAATACACAGGTCTCAAAATACGTCATATAATTGCCCAGAGTCTGATCAAAAAGATTGAAGAATTCAAATACTTGTTCGCTAACTTTGGAGTAGATGTTATATGTGTTGGATTTAATTTGTACTGTAATTTGATCGTGATGGACATGCCGGGGGTTTCGCAATTTACCTACATAATAGGCTAAAAGCCAAGATAATCAGGAAAACTGATGTTGGAAGTGCAATAGAATATTTATTTATTAAACATATCTGGGATCTGTGCAAACTGAAAAACTTCTCATCGGCTGTGTTTACCGACCTAATCGAACTATTGGTTACACCGATTTTCTTTCCCTATTCTGTGAAATTTCTGTGACGTATAACAATATTATTGTTTGGTCATGCCCTCTCGAAGTGATGGCCCAGCAGCAGCCGAATAATGCACGCATAGTTATCTGCATTTATCTATGCTCAACATCGGCCTTTGCCCTAAGCACAGCTTCGGCCTCGTATTGTGCCGAAGCTATCGGTCAGTTGTCATTCGATCGTTTAATACGAGAGATCAATTCGAGCGCAGCCAGTATTTGTTGTTCGCTTATCTTATTTATCGGGCGCAGCATAGTTGTTGTTCGCTTACTCATTATTTCGAGCGCAGCCAGTATTGCTGTTCGCTAATCTTGCTCAGGCATAGTTGCCTAGTTGTACATAACTTTACCTATTGCCCTGCTTGGCCGAATAAACATATTGAAATTAATGAACAATCGCATTGGTTTTATTTAAGTTAGTGAAAAAGCTCACTAGCTCAACATTTTGGTGACCCCGACGTGATAAACATTATCGTTAAACAAATAATTCGTCTTAAATCGTTAATGCTGGTCCCCTTGCATTGCCTCGCGTTTCGGTACATATAGACGTGCGCCCAATACATACATAACTCTATTCGCGATCATCGACCGCCGCTGTTTTAGCACAGTGGATATCAAACTATCACAGAGAAGCGGTTTTTTAATTACGGATTCCCTTTTGTCTTATATATAACCTGCAAAAATTTGATATTTAAAATGTCGCTGGATTCAACGATTCTAAGGACTAATACGGGTGCGATATTTTATAAGCAGAAGGCAGCGTCATTACTTAATCGTGCAAAGAGCATCCGCACGCTGCTCACCAGAGATAAAATTTGTGATATGTCTGATGAAATGGTTGCGGAATTGAAAGTCTCATTTACCTCGGTGCATGATAAGTTGGAGGAGCTGGATTACGACGAGATGGGTAGCAAAACACGGGACGAATTTGATGATTTGGAAGTTGACCTCCGATGCGACCTGAGCGGGGAACTTGGAAAGCGACAACAACAGACATCAAATGTGGCGTGTTCGACTATGCGGATTGAATCCACTCTGGAAAACGCCACCACTAGTTTGCTTAAAAAATCGTTTTTACCGGAGTTAAGACTGCTCGAATTCAGTGGTGGCTACACGGAATTCGCCAGTTTTATGTCGATGTTCTCAACGATAATTGATCAGGAAACCGACCTTCCGAACGTTGTAAAGCAGCAGCATCTAAAATCTGCATTGAAGGGCGCAGCGTTGGACACAATTAGATCACTTGAGATCACTGAAAAGAATTATTCTATTACTTTAGAGTTATTAAACAGGCGGTATAATAACAAGCGTCTTATATTTCAGGCACATATCACCGAGATTTTGGGCGTCAAGAGGGTAGAGCTGGCTTCTGCTGCAAACTTAAGAGGATTGTCTGACAAAATCAACGCTAATCTGCGGGCTCTTTGTACAATGGGAACATCAGCGTAAATTGGTGAATGAATGATTATGCACCTTCTGCTGCAGAAGGTGGACGCCGTTACCCAGTCTCAATGGGAAGAAGGAAGATCTGCAAATGAAATCACTACATCTGATCAGCTTTTGGAATTTTTGGACAAGCGATGTCTCAAGTTGGAGAACATGGAGCAAGCCACGGCTGTCAGGTGGGCAACCATCGTGGTGTTAGCAAGCACCGAAATACTCTCATCGCCAGTAACAATTTCCACAGCTGCGTGGTTTGCCTTAGCGAAAATCATACCATTTATCTCTGCCCTCAATTTGCCAATCTATCGCCTTAACTTCGGTTTCGAGAAGCCAAGAGATTAGGCCTTTGCAAAATTGCCTTAAAATGGGCCATTTAGTGAGAAATTGTGACTCGATGTCTTGCCGATCTTGTGGTGCGAGGCACCATACTCTTCTTCATGTAAATTCTCAAAATGTTGAAGCACTGGCCCCTTCGTCATCTGCAGTAGGGTATGAGATAGCACAGCCATCAATGTCACAGCCATCGCCGATGATTAACCACTTATCAAACTCTACCTCTCTTTTGGCCCAAAATTTAAATCCAGGTGTTGTGCTTCTCGCAACTGCAGTCGTCAAAATTAAAAGCCGAAATGGCTCATGGATACCCTGCCGAACATTATTGGATTCCGGTTCTCAAATTCATATCATAACTTCCTTTCTTGCTCATCAATTACAATTGCGCCGAAGAAAGGCTACTTCCTCTGTATATGGTTTAGGTGACGTGAAATTTGCATCTGAGGGCAATTCTGTATGTCTGACATTAAGTCCTGCAGGTTGGAAAATTCCGTCAAATATTCGATTAGCCGACCCAGAGTTTCACACACCGCAAAGAGTCGATCTGCTAATAGGAGCCAGCCTTTTCTTCGAGCTTCTTTGTGTTGGCCAGATTAATTTGGAGGATGGCCTTCCACTACTTCAAAAAACTCGCCTTGGATGGGTGGTGTCTGGCGGGGGTTTAGCGCAAACCCAGGCAGTTACTCTAGGTGCTATTTCATCAGGGAGGACATCCGATGAGATTGATCTGCGCATGGATGAAATAGTGCGCAAATTTGGGAAATCAAAAGCTTGGGAGATTCCGACCATCGAATCAGTAAGGACGAAATTGATTGTGTTGATCACTTTAAAGAAAATTATACACGGTTGGCTACCGGCGAATATTCAGTTCGACTTCCAGCTAGGCATAGATTGGACATGCTAGGCGACTCCTATTCGCAGGCAAGGCGTAGGTTCTTAAATTTGGAACACAAGCTGGAAAGGCGTCCACAGCTCAAACGGCCATATTCTGAGTTTCTTTAAGAGTATCCGGCACTTAAGAATATGTCGCTCGTTGATGAAAGCTCTAAAAAATCATGCAGATATTTTTTGCCCCATCACTGCGTGTTGAAAGCTGAAAGTACCTCGACTAAATTAAGGGTTGTATTTGGATCTGCGAGCTCATCGTCAGGATATTCTTTGAATGACAGCCTTCTGGCTGGCTGGTCCGACCATACAACCAAAGCTTTTCAATACTATTCTTTAGTTTAGGACGTTCCCTGTAGCTTTGACTGGCGATATTTGCAAAATGTATCGCTGTGTGAGGATGGCTGAATCCGATAGTTATTTTCAATGCATCTTGTGGCGAAATTCTCCAGATGAGGACATACAGATTTACAAGCTCGATACAGTCACATATGGTACCAAGCCAGCCGCCTTTTTAGCGATTCGATCAATACATCAATTAGCAACAGACGAAAGGGATACATTTCCGCTGGGATCAAGTATAGTGCTCAGAGACTTTTACGTGGATGACCTAATTACTGGTGGAAACTCAACTCAGGAAGTTGAAGAGATTATGAACCAAGTTACATAGTTGTTAGAGTGAGGACACTTCAAAATCATAAAATGGTGTTCTAATGATGCCGGAGTCTTGAGTCAAATACCTGATTCAGAAAGAGATACCTTTTTAAAATTTGATGATGGGAGCGACATAACTAAAACTTTGGGACTTGTTTGGGATCCAAGCTCGGACAATCTGCTATTCTCATTTCGCCCCATGCAGTCTACGAGTATGCTTAAACCTAGTAAACGAGCCGTTCTCTCGCCAATTGCTCATTTTTATGACCCACTTGGGCTGATTTGCCCCGTCATTAAAATCTTTCTACAAATGCTCTGGAGAAAAAAAACAGATTGAGTTGAGAGTTTGCCTGCCTCTCTGCATTCTATGTGGGCGAAGTTATCTACTGAAATTGGTCGCACTGAAAATCTGAAATATCCTCGTTTAGCAATAAGACCAGGTTGCGTAGTAGAGGTGCATGGTTTTAGTGATGCAAGTCTAGATGCCTATGGCGGTTGCATATATGTCGTGTCCATGAATCAAGGAAAGCGAGCAGCTCATTTGCTGTGTGCAAAGTCGCGCGTCGCTCCATTAAAGACACTTACAGTTCCCAAGCTCGAATTGTGTGGTGCATTACTGTTGGCTCAATTAATGCGAGAAGTCAAATCTATGGACTTATTTTCCTGCCCCCATTATTGTTGGTCTGACTCTGCGGTTGCATTATCTTGGATAAAGGATGAGCCCTGCAAGTTTCAAGTTTTTATATCTAACCGAGTTTCTTTGATTCAAGCTGCAACTGCTGGAATTGAGTGGCATTACGTTCCTACAAAACTGAATCCTGCTGATATACTGTCAAGGGGAGCCTTTCCCAGCGAACTTGCAGAGTCTGATTTGTGGGCTCATGGCCCCAATTATCTTAGGGAAGGAAAAAGAGAATGGCCAGAGACGTGCCTAACAGTAGAGCCACTGCCTGAGTTGAGGAAGAAGGTTCTGTTGGGAAGCTCCACTAGCGCTGATGTTTCGCTTGGGTGCAAGTTTGCCAACTCGTGGCAAAAATTAAGGATTGCTTTTGGCTACGTTTACAAGTTTCGGCATCGACTATCTAACGTACCTCTTGCTGTGGAACATATTCTAGGCGGAACCAAAATGCTTCTACGCTCTATTCAGATGACACAAATGGAGGAGGAATACAAAGGCCTGCTAAAGAATCGTCCAGTTAAGGCTTCAAGTACTATAGTTTTACAGGCTCCCTTGGTTGACAAGGAGGGACTGATGCGTGTAAACGGACGCTTAAAGAATTCAACGCTAGCATTCAAGGCTCAACACCCAATTATTTTACCACGCCAGCATTCAGTGACACGTGCTATCATTATGCATTTTCATCTCCGCAATCTACATTCACAAATTCGGCAGGAACACTGGCCAATTGGTGGACGGAAGACGGTAACAAGTGTTATCAGCAAATGCACTATTTGCTTTCGGGCAAGGCCACGGCTAGCGGAGCACATTATGGCGGATCTTCCCAAGGATCGAGTGACAGGATCGAGCACATTTAATGTTACAGGATTGGATTTCTGCGGGCCTTTCTTTTACAAAAGCGGCAGACGTAGCAAGGCTCTTATTAAATGCTACATATGCGTTTTTATTTGCTTTGCTACAAAGGCAGTGCACCTAGAGCTGGTGTCAGACCTAACAACGCCATCATTTCTTAGCGCCCTCAAGAGATTAATTTTAACTAGAGGAAAGCCGGTCGGACAACGCCACCAACTTCGTGGGCGCAAAAAACGAATTGGCTGAGCTAGGCTGAAAAACTTTTCTGGAGTAATCGTCATCAGGAGGCGGTACGAGATGTTTGCATAATCGACGACATAGAATGGAAATTCTGCGCACTCCTGAACCTAGCATTAAGGTCAATGATGTCGTGCTGGTGAAGGATGAAAATTTGCCCCCTTTGAAGTGGCCGTTGGCTCGAGTATTGGAGTTGGTTTGTGGAGCTGTAGGGTTGCGCGCGTAGCTGTGTTAAAAACGGCTAATGGAACAACGAAAAGAGCCGTTCGGAAGCTGTGTATCCTGCCCGCCCAAGATGAAGTCGCCGTGCCTGACCCAGATGTTGTTGCAATTCCCAGTCTTGCAACGGGGGGAGGATGTTTGGTCATGCCCTCTCGAAGTGATGGCCCAGCAGCAGCCGAATAATGCACGCATAGTTATCTGCATTTATCTATGCTAACCTCGGCCTTTGCCCTAAGCACAGCTTCGGCCGCGTATTGTGCCGAAGCTATCGGTCAGTTGTCATTCGATCGTTTAATACGAGAGATCAATTCGAGCGCAGCCAGTATTTGTTGTTCGCTTATCTTATTTATCGGGCGCAGCATAGTTGTTGTTCGCTTACTCATTATTTCGAGCGCAGCCAGTATTGCTGTTCGCTAATCTTGCTCAGGCATAGTTGCCTAGTTGTACATAACTTTACCTATTGCCCTGCTTGTCCGAATAAACATATTGAAATTAATGAACAATCGCATTGGTTTTATTTAAGTTAGTGAAAAAGCTCACTAGCTCAACAATAATATTAGCAGGAGATATGAACAGCAATATTCTGACTGAAAAATATGTGATCAATAATATGGAATCCGATGGTATGACAGGTGTGTCTCGGATCCCTGCGAACTTATTGTACGTGGCGTGTTCCACAATGAAGGGATTCGAATGTACCCACAAGTGAGTACATAATGCACGTGTCTGGATTAAGCGCCAGCCAACCGCCCCAGTCTGGAAGCTATAGCAAATACATAGCGACCACCCCGGTACAAATTCGAGCACACGCTTGCGGGCGCGCACTCCCCCTTTGTGAGAGTCGAGATCTATCTAAAATCTCTACTGATCTAATGGTCACAGCACCATGTTGTATGAAGCAACTCCACGTCGGGCCCGAGGGCCCTACCCGCGATGAATGCATCCTTTCTGGGGTCTCGACTACTCCCGTGACAATCCATCTTCCCTGGTCTCGAACGACTCTGGTATGACAGTAGTAAACTCATTACCGAATTTTTTTTTTTTTTTTTTTGTAAACAACCCTAACAATATTCTCGTATATGACCAGGTTTCAGTGCCAGCTTTCTCTAAACATTACCTTATATTCATAACATATGACATTTTTATTGACAATAATGACCATGTAATTATTTTAAAGGACTTTAAACATATTGACTACATTTTATTAAAGTTTGAATGTACTCAGTGTGACTGAACTGTTGTATAGTCTTGTATCTGTTGATGAGCAAATCGAGTGTCTCCAAAATTATGTTATCAATCTTTATTATACCTGCGTTCCTATAAAGACCAGGATTATAAAGAAAAATAAACACCAATGGTTCAATAGTATCATACAGAAACGATATATCTGAGAAATAGGGCTTTTAAAAAATGGAAAGGTACAAAACTGCTTATTTATATACCGAATTTAAGTCCTTTCGATAAACGTAACCGACCGTATACATTCTGCTAAATGTGAATATTGTCATATGAAATTTAACAATGCAGTTAATTCCTTTCAATCATGGAAAGACCTTAAGGCTCTAGGTGTTGTTAGTGAGTGCGATACATTAGCAGCTTTCCTTAATATACGATCAAATGCGGTAGGAGTTGATGACATTAATCCCAACACCATCACTAGAAGGCTCCAGCTTAAAACGTAAAATATCGAATCATATAAAACAATTCAAATCAGTCAATTATACAACCTTCAATCATTGGTACACGCAATTCAACAGCGAACCATGTGGCATAAAGATACCACCCAAGATAACTAAGCCCAAATGGTCTATGTTCATGCGCCTACGAATAGGACACACCTCGCTTACGCATGAACATTTATTGTTAAAGTTCATCCCGCCAACTTGTAGCTGCACATGTAATTACTGACTGCCCAGAACTTGACAACATCAGAGCCCGAACATTTAATACCACAACACCCATCCTAGCTCTTAGTATTCCCACAACAGAGAATATTAATAAAATCTACGGATTTGTAAGATCAATTAACTTAGCACATACAATTTAAAATATAATGAAACAGAGTCGAAAGTTTTAGCCACTAGCCCTCATAAATGTACACGGATACCCATTAGACTTAATATTACAATTATATCTAATATTCTAAAAATAAAAATTAAAAAAAAAATTCCAAATTAATAAAAATTATATTGCCACAAATACTGAAGCATATCACTTTTTCTATAAATAGGGTTTCTGACTACTTCCACTTTCCCTGAGAGGTGGAAGGATGCCAAGATACTTCCAATTGCCAAAACGAATGGTGACTATAGGCCATATCTATACATATTGCCTTTTTTGTCAAAGGTAAGCGAAAACCTAATGGCGAAGCAAATGACGAGATATTTAGAGACAAATTACCTGCTGAACAATTCACTGTCCGGTTTTAGAAGAGGCAGGAGCTGTATAACTTCATTATTAAATATAGTGGAGGGAAAAAGAAAAAGTATGGAGGAAGGCAAAGTTACTCTTTTGACCCTATTAGATTTTAGCAAAGCCTTCGACATGATATTTTGTGCTGGTAGCTTATAAGAATGTTCAACTTTTCTGGAACAGCAGAAAAGTTGATGAGCTCTTACCTAACTTCCAGGCGATGGTTACGCCCTCACAAACTTTGAGCAGCTCTCTAAAGGAGTCCCACAAGGATCAGTTTTAGGGCCTTTGGATTTCTCGATGTATGTCAATGAGCTTCCCAAAGAAGTATCCTCGTGTTAAGTCCATATGTACACCGACGACGTACAAATGTGTGTATCGCGTCCTTATTATTTTACCACGCCAGCATTCAGTGACACGAGCTATCATTATGCATTTTCATCTCCGCAATCTACATTCAGGATTGCGTTGTTGGCACAAATTCGGCAGGAATACTGGCCTATTGGTGGACGGAAGACGGTAACAAGTGTTATCAGCAAATGCACTATTTGCTTTCGGGCAAGGCCACGGCTAGCGGAGCACATTATGGCGGATCTTCCCAAGGATCGAGTGACAGGATCGAGCACATTTAATGTTACAGGATTGGATTTCTGCGGGCTTTTCTTTTACAAAAGCGGCAGACGTAGCAAGGCTCTTATTAAATGCTACATATGCGTTTTTATTTGCTTTGCTACAAAGGCAGTGCACCTAGAGCTGGTGTCAGACCTAACAACGCCATCATTTCTTAGCGCCCTCAAGAGATTAATTTTAACTAGAGGAAAGCCGGTCGGACAACGCCACCAACTTCGTGGGCGCAAAAAACGAATTGGCTGAGCTGAAAAAACTTTTCTGGAGTAGTCGTCATCAGGAGGCGGTACGAGATGTTTGCATAATCGACGACGTAGAATGGAAATTCATTCCGCCACGCTCTCCGCACTTTGGAGGGCTTTGGGAAGCAGCGGTTAAGACTGCGAAGTTCCACCTTTATCGAGCTGCTGGGTCTTCACTTTTGCCCTTGGAGGATCTTCATATCGCATCAATAATTAATTCACGCCCATTAGTCTCACTTTCAGAAAGCATTGAAGACCTCGAAGTTTTAACTCCGGCACATTTTTTGGGCATGGTTCCATTAGCACTATTCCCTGAGCCTGACGTCATAGGGCTCAATTTCAATCGTCTGGATCGCTGGCAGAAGATAAGCTACTTTCAACAAATCTTCTGGTCCCGTTGGCGTGAGGAATGTCTTACGATGATGCAGCAGCGGGCCAAGTGGCGCACTCCTGAACCTAGCATTAAGGTCAATGATGTCGTGCTGGTGAAGGATGAAAATTTGCCCCCTTTGAAGTGGCCGTTGGCTCGAGTATTGGAGTTGGTTTGTGGAGCTGTAGCGTTGCGCGCGTAGCTGTGTTAAAAACGGCTAATGGAACAACGAAAAGAGCCGTTCGGAAGCTGTGTATCCTGCCCGCCCAAGATGAAGTCGCCGTGCCTGACCCAGATGTTGTTGCAATTCCCCCTTGCAACGGGGGGAGGATGTTTGGTCATGCTCTCTCGAAGTGATGGCCCAGCAGCAGCCGAATAATGCATGCATAGTTATCTGCATTTATCTATGCTTCGGCCGCGTATTGTGCCGAAGCTATCGGTCAGTTGTCATTCGATCGTTTAATACGAGAGATCAATTCGAGCGCAGCCAGTATTTGTTGTTCGCTTATCTTATTTATCGGGCGCAGCATAGTTGTTGTTCGCTTACTCATTATTTCGAGCGCAGCCAGTATTGCTGTTCGCTAATCTTGCTCAGGCATAGTTGCCTAGTTGTACATAACTTTACCTATTGCCCTGCTTGGCCGAATAAACATATTGAAATTAATGAACAATCGCATTGGTTTTATTTAAGTTAGTGAAAAAGCTCACTAGCTCAACAATAATATTAGCAGGAGATATGAACAGCAATATTCTGACTGAAAAATATGTGATCAATAATATGGAATCCGATGGTATGACAGGTGTGTCTCGGATCCCTCCGAACTTATTTTACGTGCCGTGTTCCACAATGAAGGGATTCGAATGTACCCACAAGTGAGTACATAATGCACGTGTCTGGATTAAGCGCCAGCCAACCGCCCCAGTCTGGAAGCTATAGCAAATACATAGCGACCACCCCGGTACAAATTCGAGCACACGCTTGCCGGGCGCGCACTCCCCCTTTGTGAGAGTCGAGATCTATCTAAAATCTCTACTGATCTAATGGTCACAGCACGTCGGGCCCGAGGGCCCTACCCGCGATGCATCCTTTCTGGGGTCTCGACTACTCCCGTGACAATCCATCTTCCCTGGTCTCGAACGACTCCAAGGGCATCCAGGTCCCGCAGATCGTTGTACAGGCGGCATTCACACAGTATGTGGAGCCAGTCCTCTCTTGCCACGCCACATGAGCATGCGGTCGTGGTGCTGAGAGTCCTGCCCTGCAGAAATGCGTTCAACGACCCGTGTCCTGTCAGCAAGAATCCGGCTTTAAGGGTAAAGACAAAGTCTTTCCTCTTGTAGACAAATGCTGCCTCTGGAAAGAACTCGCGAGTCACGGAGCCGTGTTCCGCGCGATCCCATCTCAGTTGCCACTCATTTAGCAGACGTTCGTCTAGCAGAGCCATCTTTTCAGTCCAACACGGACAAGTCCTGTCCGTGGAGCCAGTCGCTCTCATCCAGGGGAACATCCTTCCTCAGTTTGAACTTTACTGCAATCCTGTGAGCCTCCAGATCCATTGGAGGGGCACCAGCAAGCACCTGCAGTGCCACCGTGGACCGCTGGTATGACAGTAGTAAACTCATTACCGAATTTTTTTTTTTTTATTTTTGTAAACAACCCTAACAATATTCTCGTATATGACCAGGTTTCAGTGCCAGCTTTCTCTAAACATTACCTTATATTCATAACATATGACATTTTTATTGACAATAATGACCATGTAATTATTTTAAAGGACTTTAAACATATTGACTACATTTTATTAAAGTTTGAATGTACTCAGTGTGACTGAACTGTTGTATAGTCTTGTATCTGTTGATGAGCAAATCGAGTGTCTCCAAAATTATGTTATCAATCTTTATTATACCTGCGTTCCTATAAAGACCAGGATTATAAAGAAAAATAAACACCAATGGTTCAATAGTATCATACAGAAACGATATATCTGAGAAATAGGGCTTTTAAAAAATGGAAAGGTACAAAACTGCTTATTTATATACCGAATTTAAGTCCTTTCGATAAACGTAACCGACCGTATACATTCTGCTAAATGTGAATATTGTCATATGAAATTTAACAATGCAGTTAATTCCTTTCAATCATGGAAAGACCTTAAGGCTCTAGGTGTTGTTAGTGAGTGCGATACATTAGCAGCTTTCCTTAATATACGATCAAATGCGGTAGGAGTTGATGACATTAATCCCAACACCATCACTAGAAGGCTCCAGCTTAAAACGTAAAATATCGAATCATATAAAACAATTCAAATCAGTCAATTATACAACCTTCAATCATTGGTACACGCAATTCAACAGCGAACCATGTGGCATAAAGATACCACCCAAGATAACTAAGCCCAAATGGTCTATGTTCATGCGCCTACGAATAGGACACACCTCGCTTACGCATGAACATTTATTGTTAAAGTTCATCCCGCCAACTTGTAGCTGCACATGTAATTACTGACTGCCCAGAACTTGACAACATCAGAGCCCGAACATTTAATACCACAACACCCATCCTAGCTCTTAGTATTCCCACAACAGAGAATATTAATAAAATCTACGGATTTGTAAGATCAATTAACTTAGCACATACAATTTAAAATATAATGAAACAGAGTCGAAAGTTTTAGCCACTAGCCCTCATAAATGTACACGGATACCCATTAGACTTAATATTACAATTATATCTAATATTCTAAAAAAAAAAATTAAAAAAATCCCAAATTAATAAAAATTAGATTGCCACAAATACTGAAGCATATCACTTTTTCTATAAATAGGGTTTCTGACTACTTCCACTTTCCCTGAGAGGTGGAAGGATGCCAAGATACTTCCAATTGCCAAAACGAATGGTGACTATAGGCCAATATCTATACATATTGCCTGTTTTGTCAAAGGTAAGCGAAAACCTAATGGCGAAGCAAATGACGAGATATTTAGAGACAAATTACCTGCTGAACAATTCACTGTCCGGTTTTAGAAGAGGCAGGAGCTGTATAACTTCATTATTAAATATAGTGGAGGGAAAAAGAAAAAGTATGGAGGAAGGCAAAGTTACTCTTTTGACCCTATTAGATTTTAGCAAAGCCTTCGACATGATATTTTGTGCTGGTAGCTTATAAGAATGTTCAACTTTTCTGGAACAGCAGAAAAGTTGATGAGCTCTTACCTAACTTCCAGGCGATGGTTACGCCCTTACAAACTTTGAGCAGCTCTCTAAAGGAGTCCCACAAGGATCAGTTTTAGGGCCTTTGGATTTCTCGATGTATGTCAATGAGCTTCCCAAAGAAGTATCCTCGTGTTAAGTCCATATGTACACCGACGACGTACAAATGTGTGTATCGCGTCCTTTGTGTAGATTAAATGAATGTGTGGCTATGTCAAATGTTGAGTTATCTGTGATAAACAAGTGGTCGAAGCTGAATGGTCTACAGATAAACCCCAAAAAATTTAAATGCTTAGATATTTATAAAAAAGTAGTTGACACCACGGCCCTTCCACCTCTTGTTATAGATAATGAGGTAGTGGAATACGCAAAAAGAGCTAAAATCTTGGGTATTTTTTTCACTTGGAGCGATTATATAAACCAAGCTGTTGGCAAGGCATATGGGTCTCTACGAGAACTCTACGATACGCAACTATATTTGCCTGAGGCAATAACCTATTTAAAACCGCCATTATTTTACTGGGTCGAGTTATTTTGAAATATAGATGCAAGAAGTAAACAAAAACTGAAAATCGTATTTGATGCGAGATATGTAATTAATGTTAGACGTGAAGAGCCGATTTTTCGATTATCGTGCAGAATTCTTGACAATGATCTTCAATCATGCAGCAACCCGATTGTTTTACGAATCCGGCGAGCTTATTCCGGCAAGCCAGCGTGTCAAACCTAGATCGCCATTCCCTCGGCCCATGCCTATTCTCGGCTGGGCATTAACATACCTTCCAAAGGGTTGAACAATGCTAGGCATTGTTCGGGGCTAAGTGGAAAGCTAAATTTTGGGTCACTAAATCCTACTTACTTTGCACGACTGCTGAACTTCATATGAAATGCATGAACCATGTAGGGTACTATGTGCAAATTATAACGATTTGTACAACATAACCTCATCTGTTGATATCCATCCTAAACTTAAAACATTAATCTTAACCCACTTAGTACATATGCAAGCGTAGGAACACGCAAGCGGACATAGCTAGATCGACTCGGCTGTTTTGGAATTTATTCTTTTATTGCGTTGAAAGCTTACAACAAAAATTATAATGCCCTGTATGGGTATAAAAATTATCAAGAATATATATACTCTATACGATCAGGTTGTTGCCTTCGGCGTTACCTCCGGCGCTCCGCATTCCATCCCTGGAACCAGTTTTTCAGTAGAGGGCATGGATATGGGCTCGAAGGCGATGACACCATCTTCTTCATCTTTCCGCGCAATGGGCCTTTCTGTAGGGACGAGTACATCTTGTTCACGCCGTCAAACAACTGATTTACTCCAGGGTGAAGGCGAGCAACTATTTCGACTTTGATTTTATGTTAATTTGTTCGTTGTGGCAACTTTTCCGGTGCGAATGACAACTTTTTAGTGGTGGAACCAAAAACAAATAGTATTGTATACAGACGGAGTGAAACAAGAAGAAACTACATTTAAAACTAAAAGCCCGCAGCCTCCACTGGATTTTAAACGCCCGATCGCCACTTCGTCTTGACTACAAGGTCCTCTAAAACTCCACGCTCAAGCCTATCTGGACATATGGCTCGCAGCTGTGGGGAATGCGAGCAGCAGCAACTTAGACATCATACAGCGCGCGTAATCCAGAATCCTGAGAACTATCACTGGGCCACCATGGTATATTCGCAGCCAAAACAACCATAGGGATCTCGGCATTCTTGCAGTAAAAAATGAAATAGACAAGCAAAACACGACCTACAATAAAAAACTTAATGTGCACCCAAATAATAACAATTAAAAAGGATTAAAAAAATAAAAATTTGATAAAAAAAATGTATGCTATTTCTGCAAAGTCCTTCCAAAAATAAGGTATGCATAAGTTTCCTATCGTCGCAGTCATTTTTTGGGTCCAATTATTAATTATCTCATAACTGTTATTTTCGATCTCTGCTTTGTATGTATATGGTTTGCTATGTGTGAGAATTAAAGAGAGATGGTTGTCAGGCGCTGTTCATCGGGCGGTTAGAGGCGTGCAAGAGAGAGATGCCCAGAGAGGCAAGGACAAGGCAGCAAGTCATTCAAGAAAACGCAGGTAGCACGAACCGACCTTGCTGCTTTATTTAGATTTCTTATGTCATGCTTAAAAGTGAGGCACACAAACACTCATACACTCACTCATAAAATTTGTCATGTGTGGGATCCCAGTGGCGCAACCCTGCTACGACCGAATGTGGTAATTCTACAAGATGCATCGTCGGAGGTACATTCGTAATCAATCGTTTCTCTAGCTGTTAGAACACAGGACTCTAATGGGACTTTGTCTTTGTTCTTGCCTGTCAAAGCTTCGGCAATCGTTCGGCTTATATTATTTTGCTTTGTTATAAAGTTCTGTGTTCGGTAAACACACGTATTTGTGGAAATCTATTTTTATAATAGCGGACCCGGCGAACTTTGCCTCGCCCAAATTCAACACCTTTATACACGTGTATATTTTTTCTAGAAAACTTTTTTTTAGTTCAATAAAAATAACTATTTACTATAAGTGTGCGGGGATGTACTTATAATCGAAGGCGCTGCAAATAATTTAGGTTAATAAATAAGTCTTTATTAACTTAAAGTATATCTTTTAACTTACAACAATTCTTTATTAATTATGACAATTGGAAAAAAATAAAGATTAATCTTTCAGCGCAATGGAGCATACAATATTCTTGTTTAGTCCGTCTTCAGCCAGCACAAATAAACTGGATGGTTTTCCCACGCGAGAACATGCCACATATAGTTGTTCGTGGGAAAAGCATGGTGTTTCCAAATCTAAGCCACATACAGATAATGTTTGGCCTCGTGACTTATTGATCGTCATAGCGAATGTCATTGGAAATTGAGTGCGTTTGAAATCAATTGACACATCTGTAGGAATCATAGGGATTCGTGGCAGCAACACATTTTCGCCTCGAAACTTCACATTCAAAATGGCAGCTTCAATGACATTTTTCATTAATTTCTTAATTACTAATCGTGTACCATTACACAGCCGTGGTGGGTTCAAGTTACGAAGTACAATTATCGAAGCTCCAACCCTTCAATTGTAAATGATGGCATGCCTTGCAAATCCAATGAATTTAAAAATTCAATTAGATAATTTACAGTTTCGTTGGTATAGCAAATTGAATCGATAGGTTTGTATAATACCAAGTCCCCGGGAAACAACTTTTGTATTTTTAAATTTAATCAAATAAAAACACCTCTTAACGAGGTGAAATTAAAGTGACGATGGCACATTCAACCAAAAAAAATTCTGATACCAAATTTGGTGACTATTAATAGTTATTTAAACAAAAATATTTAAAAAGTTTTTAATTAGTTTCAAAATCGGTACGCTGCCTGTTTTGCCTTTTAAAATTTGTCAGCTAAGTGGTATATGGGATCTTTGGTACTAATTTAAAAAAAATATGTTTTTCCCAGATATGTGTTATATACCAAAAGTTGAGCCATTTTTGAGAAAACTTCAAAAACTCAAAAAAAAAAAAAAAAATTAATTATAAGTTCTTAACTATTATATTTAGATAAATTATGTCAAGGCAAAGCTATTATCATTTCAAAATACCTTTCAAACGACATATAGCACGTTTCTGTAGCTTTAGTCGTTTAGAAGTTAAGGGCTCGGGAAATCTGGCTGTTTTAGCTGTTTTCCCGCCAAACTAGCGGGAAACCCAAAAAGGCGTAGAACAAAAAATGTTCAGGTCGAGCTGTTTAATAAAATAAAAGTAGTTCCAGGACTCTAAAACAAAAAAATCGACAGACACAGAGACAGACAAACAACAGGACAAGCGCCTATAAAATCTTGTTTATTGAATATCTTTTGAACGGAGTATCGGATTAGGATGATCGAGGTGTCATTCGGCGCGTATTTAAAGCTAGATCACAACAACATTGAAAATTTTGAGATTTTTGCTCCAACGGCCCCAATAGCTACAATTTTCAAAATTTTCAATTCTACGGCTGTATATAGTAGTCTCCTTGCGCACCACAGTCTCGGTGCTCATCGTCACTACGTGGACTGCCGTCCACAGTGATTCATTGACGTCCACATTTTTTGCTGACAAAATCGCTCTTTCTGCCAACCACTTATGATTTTGATATTGTGTGTGTATTGTGTCGGGAAATATGCGATCGATGAGAGTATTTTGCGAGTTGATGATTGTGCAAAAGTCCGTTTGTAATTTTATACATTCAGTATTTTCATGTACAGCTACTTTTCCCTCGCCAATATCTAAAAGTTGTTTAGGGAAAGTTTCGACAGATGGATTTTTAACGTGGAATTAAATGGTTGACCGTTTGCAGCAATATTGTTAACTATTTCTGTTGCTCCAAACGATGTCACTTTGAAGCATAAATTGAATGTACGAATTGACATCAGGAACAGGCTAGTATCTGGATCTGTACCGAGAAGTAAACCGTGCAATGGTACAGGTGGTATTTTAATTTCGGGTAGTTGTAATTTTCATGATGAGCAACGCATCCCAACTGGCTCATTTTTAAATTTAAGTGCATGACAACACAGGCATTCCTTTTCCAAAGTACCAATGAGCATAATATTTGAAATGAGCATAATATTCAACATCAGGCTCGTACTGCAATGCTAGTGGAAGAAATGACCCGGATGTAAATTCTCGATGAACTTGTTGGCGTTGTTGGTCAATTCTTCTACGTCGATTAAATATGAATCTACGCGCTTCTTAGTTGTAGTTGTCTTTGCTGATTACGTTCATCTCGCGCCTCTTGCGATTGTGATTGACTTAACTGCGCCATGCTCACACGCATATTTTCATTATCTTCTTCGATTTGTTCGCCTGATCTTCGTGCTCTTCTATCTCGCACGGCTGTAGAATTGACCGTTCGACGACTCAAATTGGCCCCTTTGCGTTTTTTTGGCATTGCAAAGAAGTTATAATATTGAAAGTAAAAAATGAACATATAAATCAATGAATTTTAAATATTGAAGTGATAGTGATAAATCAAATTTGAAAGATAAATAAATGAGTGAATGAGTGACAACTATAGACACCTGGCCGGGATAACTGATCGATTGATACTCGTAGTTGATAAATTACCGTCCGCCGAGGGCGGGAGATCAAATTTCAAATTGAAACAAATCGTCATTAAAGGAAATTGAAATTATTAACTCTGAATAAGAGTTTATAGTACTAAAATTAATATATTCGATTGCCACTTAGAAACGCTACTGCGGACTTGTAAATAAAATATAAAATGTGTATGAATTTCTATATGCTGTACCATAGAAAAATAAAAACAAAAAATGTTGTCGAAAAAATAAAATAAAAAAATTATTGGCGATCCACCCTTAAGATTTAGGGAGATTAAAAATAAATGTCGTTCTATTTTCAGGCCTAACGGATATGTACACAAAATTGTACTAAAATCGGTCGAGCCATTTGGGAGGACAGCATGACATGATAATTTTATATACCATTTAAGATTAACAACAGATTTCTTTGTTTAAATACATATTAGATTGTGAGACTTCTTTTACTTATCACACAAAAATAGAACCGGTAAATCTCTTTATTATTTAATTTTAAGATTAATATTATGCAGACAAAGGTCTAAAAAATAATGCATCATATCACCATTTTTTTTTTTTTTTTTTAATGTATCAATTTAAAGTAATTTAAATTTTTATTTAAAAAAACAATTACAAAAAAAAAACATTTCCAGCTCTTATCCACTGAAACAAGGAAGGAGGCTTACTTTTGCTAGCCGAAGTTTATACAGAGAATTACAGAAAAATTTAACAAATCTAAAATTTATTGTTTATGATCATATTTAATTTAAGTCCAATTTCTTTAAAAACGAAAATCGCTTGATTTGACCTAATCGTTCCTATGACAGTTAAAAGATATAGTGGTACGAATTCGCCCGTTTCGACATATATACTACCTGCAATAGAAATCAGACTACTCTGAAAGTTTAAAGTGAGAGAATAGTTTGCGTAAGGGTATATTAATTAGAAGAACATTTTCTTTAAAATAAATCGGTCTAACCACGAGTGCCAAACTTGTTACCAAAAACACTTACACTTATGCGGAAAAAGCTGATGCCAAACAGACGCTGTATGCCCAAAACCAAAGCAAAGAAGGTAGAGTGGGCCAACTACGGAATAGACCGACCGCAAAAGATTGTGCAGCAGGCGATGTGACTGCGCTCTACAGAGGCCCCAAAAGACCCAGCCATCGGTCTCGTTTGCGGAGATGACCTCGACTGAAGTAGTCCGGAAGACCAAATTCCGATAAGTATGTGGAAGACGGTCAAAGGCGCTCTCCTCCTAAGGGGCCTAAAGCTCTTGAAGTAAGAGTCCGCTCCTCCTAAGGCATGTTTCGCTGCTAGTTGGTACCAGGGCAGCGTGCATTCACGCTGTGGCGTGTGATCAAGCTCGATCAGTAGCGCTGTACATGAAGGCGATTTTGCTGCTCCGAGAGGTTTAAAAAGGGGCTAACATAGTCGCGCTCGACTGGCAGGATATCCTCAGTAAGCCCCGGGCGAAATCTGATTCGCTTTGTGTGTGAAGGAGCCTGAGAAGGTCAATTTTTTTGTTGCAGCGGTGCAACCCACACCTCGCAACCAATGACTGGAAGGTATTGAAGATGGAGAAACTTGAGGATCACATCAACCAGGCGGTAGTGGTTCTAAATAAGGAGCCGCTTGTGCCAATATAAGCAGGAACAGGCAAGCTGTCGCTTGGCTTAATGGCGTTACCGCCGTTGTTTCTTAAGCGGAGCTTAAGCGCTCGACTTACGAGTCTGATAACAGATAAAACCAGCGGCGATGCCAGCAACTGCAGGACGTACTCCTCTCGCTAAGGCTGGTGTGCTGATACGCGGGCCACCTTCCCTTATGACGACTGAACCTGTCCGTTCATCTTGGCTCCTTGACTTGGAAAGACCACCCCCGGTATCACGCTTTCGGACGAGACCTCGGTTTCGTCATCGTCTTCTTTCTCTGTCATTCCTTGCGCCATTTCTGCGGTACGCTCACCGTCCGTTGTTTTCCATTTATTATTTAATATTTATATCCCTTTATTTATTTACGCACACACTGTTGATCATGGTTCTGCTGGAACCTGTGTTAGCATTTTTCCGACGGCTTGCAGCTTGTTCGCTTTGTAGGGGCCACCGGTGAGTAATGGTTTTTTCACGCGATGACGTCTTCGCTGCCGGCTCGATGTGGAATGTGCCGTACAAGGTAAATCGCTCCAGCATGTAATGCGGGAACTTCTTCGAGTTTGTGTTGATTTTCTCACGCAAGTCCATGAGCAGGTTTCAGTTCCTGATACGGTCGTCTCCATAACTTGATGCATGGTTTTTAAGCTTCCAAAAACCTTCCCTTAGATTATATATGTGTTTCTCTTTTGTCTGTTCGATCACGATTATGTCGCCTTATATGCGAATGCATGTATCGACATCTCGGGCCCTATTACATTGTCTAGCGCTCGCTAGAATGTGACCGACGTCGAATGAAGCTGGAATGGGACCTTTCACAGGACCAGACCTTTTCCCGGCACACTAAAAGCTCTGAATTGTCTGCTCCTTTCTTCCAGTGGAATCTGCCAGTATCCATCCTTCAAATCCAGGCTGCTGATGTAGCACGCTCCCTTAGTTGGTCTAATATGTATTTTATCCGATTTATCGATTTTTCGATGATCTGCCTGAAATCGACGCATAGTCTCATTTGCCGGTCTTTTCCTTTACCTTCACTATTATTATTATTATTATTTATTTCGATAAATTCCTAACGCTACAGTATGTCTACTATTATCTTAGCGCGCTAGTAACAACAGATTTCAAACAATTTTAATTACTTATTTACTAAAATGTATGTCATTACTTAATATTAACATTATTTAATTGTAATTAGTATTACTATTTCACTATTTCTCTTACTGTTCCCTCTAAGTGTTCCCTAATTTTTATGGTAAATCTATGTACATTGCTTATTGATTTGGTTTCATGCGGAAGTTGATTCCGAAGCCGAATAGTGTTAGTGCAGAAGTGCTTGTCAGAGCTGGCCAAAGTAGTTTTAATAGGAATTATATTTTTGTGCGTTGGTAAGTAGATATATTTATCATGTCATATAGATAGACATGATGTTTCATATAAACTATTTAGTGGAGGAGTGTCAATGCTTTAAGATTCATCCAATTCGTCATACTTATATCAAAAATCCTATTTGAATAACATGGTCATATCTCTAAACATTGAATATACAACGGGCAATACTATTGAACGCACCATTAAATCGTGTTGACTGGCTGCATCACGTCTTCCAAAAAATCTCAACCCCATAAAATGGAATGGATGCTAAGCACGCCTTGGCGACCATAAGCCGTATATTCCATTGGAGGAAGTGCTGCGATAAGGATAGGTTCCTAAGCACACCGTTAGTTTTACCTACTGCTTTATTAACTTGGTCAGTCCATGATAGCGTATTATTTAATGTGATACCCAGGTTCTCCGCCTTAGCAACATACTCAATCTTTTTGCACCCTATGGTATGATTATTGAAATTCTCCGTATTAAGGTTTTTTTATCGATATCGATAACATATCGACGCCTCACTAACATAAATTTAACCACCACTAGCAACAAAACGTAAACAAGCGAAATAAATTAAATTTGGACGACATTAAACGGAAGGAATTGGCACTGATGGACTCGCCACTACGCACCCATCCAACCATGGATGCCTCTTGGGATTTGGAGAGGCATCACCCATCTCCGGCGGACCGGCGTCTATTCCGGGCGGTTTGGCGACCGGCTCATCTTCCCCAGGTAAATACTCTTACTCAATGGCCATAATTTTTCACGACATATATAATTTCATGTACTTAAATATAGATATATAAATAATCAACATTTCATTTTCTTTATAGAGCAATGGTCACTCCGGCGAGGTAAGACCACGACCTGGGCCAGGAATGCACTTGCGCCGCAGGGGAGAAGTTTATTAAGTTCTATAGGCACAAGTCGGGCTGACCGGATACCCCTTTAGTCACCTACGGACCTCCAGTAGGGCTCCAAAAAGGACAATTAGGGTGGGTAAAATAAAAAAATTTACATCTCTGAACTTCTACCTAACTAATCTCTATCTTTTTCAGGCTTGGGTTGCCCAAAAACCGGGCTCTGGTGCACGGAACTACGCGGACAAAATTACCATAAGAACATAAATTAAATGTAATGTTTTTAAATTTATTTTTAGGAAATTATCATGGCGGGGCACCCAAACAGAATGGCAACTTCAGATGGTGAGCGGCGACGGCAAAGTCCGGCCGGTACCCCCAGTTGTGGCCGAAATGGGAGCCGGAGCGAAACGTGGCTATCCTGAGGCGGATTCACTGGCAGCTGCCGGAAAATGGCAGCAGTTGCCCAAGAAGCAGGTGAGTTCACCATGCGCGGCAAACGGCTCGCAACAAAAAAAAAAACACGGCCGTGGCGCCGGTTGGATTTGGGTCCAGTGCAATTCTGCAACAGGAACGGGCTCACCGGTTGTCCTCCACTGACACAGGCTGGTCAGGATTAGCAGGTCCGGGTCCACAACAAAAATCCAAGGAAAATGGCGGCACCCGTAAGTTCACCTAAATCCAAAATAAAAGATCTCTGTGGCCAGTGCCAATCATATCACTGCCACGATGAAAACACACCACAAAAAATTGTTTTCAATTCGAATTAGTTTCGAATTCACTCAATTATTTTCTCTTTTATTTGCCACTCACGTTTTTCTTAATTTTCAGGAAGTCACTACACTTTTTTATTTGCTGGCTGCCGCTCCTCCGTATCTTTTCCTACTGCCTCCCCTCAAACGCTTTTGCCTCCCTATATGGGTTCCTTTCACTGATCGCGTTCCACCTTACGGGACTCTTTTTAGCGCTCAGTGAAACGGCCCAGTTTAAGGGCAACCCTCAGAGGGAGCGATGAATGAGCGAGAAAGTGAGATCACTTGCCCTTGCCTTTCGACATTTAGGTGGCGCCACCAGTTTAAAGCCTACCTATCGATACTTCCCCCCCGATTATCACCTCTAACCTATCGGTCCACTTCAGTCGATTCCAACTCGAAATGCAACAACATTAACACAATCCCTAATTTGACACAAGGGACGACTAACATACAATTGAACATAATCTGCATACATATGGACCTCATAGTTAGACAGTACATTCGGCAGATCATTTATGTAGATCGTGAACAAAAGGGGCCGTGCAGTTGAGACAGCTTTTGCAAGCTGTCAACGCAAATTACTCTCCCCCTCTCATTCTTCTTAACATGCACAAGCGAACGGCGGGAAATACCGCAATCAATAACTTGTGTTTTTTCATCAGCATCGCTTCCTTAAAAATGTTGTAGTTCTCCTTTGTGAACTGTTCGTTCAATAAATGAAAGCATCCGAGTCGAAGCCCATCAAACGTAGCGTTAGTTGTTGTTTGGCCTCTCTTCTGCACGTCGCAGCCGCGTGTAAAAATCGAATTTTTTCGTATTTATTGTCCATCTTGACAATAATAATAGGGTCAAAAATTGTGTTTACCCTATTCGCTGGCTTGACCCTGAAGACGTCTCGCAACCTCGGTGCCGGTGTTACACCCAGTGAAAAAGAAAGGGTGTTGAAGAGCGATCGCAGCGATTCCTCTTGGACGAAAGGAACACCATGCAGACGGATGTCATGCGCAACAGTTAAAGTTGACTGGTCAGCAAGTTTTTCCTCCAGATTGCCGACTTGGCCCCGTAGGCACTGGACATCATCAGCTTGTTTCTCCAAATGCGCTACTCGCCGGAGTAGACTATGTATGTCCCGGCTTAGTCCCTCAATTCGGTCGTGGAATATTTGAAGAATGCGCAGCTCCGACTCCCCAATCTTGGTAGATATCAAATCCGCCTGCTCCAGGAATCTCTTGGCGTTAATCTCCTCCTGCTCCTAAAGTCTTTTGTTAAGGATTTTGATCACCATTGAAGTAGCTGCCTCGCTGGATGCAGTCGCCTTGATGTCTCCAGATGAGTTTTCCCTGGTACGCTTGGGAACGGGTGCCATTTTTGTTGTTTACTGTACGAAAGTGGATGTTGTCCAAGTGTATATGTTGAGCTATCTTGCAGGTATTGTTGTTTATGTCTTGCAATTGCAAGTAATTGTTGTTGTCCTCCTGCCGTTTCTTGTGTCGGCTTGCAGAAAATGCTGTGTTGGATTTAAATGTCCAGGAACGCAGATTTAAATAAAAATACAGTTTCACATCAAACTCAAGGTACTTCCCACAAAAACTTATTGGACTTTGGAAGTTAAACTTTAAGTAATTGTTATAAAATTTGATTTATTTTTGGAGCTTGTTTTGGCGCACAACTAATCAACTCGATAATCGATAACAAGAACTGAATAGAGTTCTGGATTGCTGGGATTGCTGGATTTGCAACAGCTCATCGACCTTCGCATTTATTTCCCCCTGGATCCCCGGGTTCTTTGTATAATACCTTTTCTTGATCGGCTTGTCGTCCTTCATGTTTGATGGTCCTTTAATTTTCCTGAGTTCTGCCATCTCTGGCCTATGGAATTTTTCTGTGTCGATTTCCTTCACGTCTCGGGCTACCACCGCTATAGCATAGCCTCTGTTCCAGCCATCCATTGTGTCTCCTCCTCGATTGTATCAGGATCATGTGGCCTGCGCAGTTGATCTCGTCTCCGACTCTGGTAGGAAAATTCCATCCTAGCACGAGGGAATCCTGATAATATCTGATCCTAGCAAATTAAATATCAGATATCCCTTCGCGTGGAAATACCACAAGAAAATCCCTAAAAGTGGATTTTTGCAAGCTACGGTCACACATGATCTACAACTTTTGCAAGTATCTAAAACTTAATCCTCGTGCATCGTGACGATTAGTCAATTATTTCCGAAAGAGACTACTGCCATTCAATAGTGTTGATTGTGCTCTTATGTTTGCTGGTAAGGTTTTTATCGCGCTTAATCGCCTTTTCTAATATAAGCTTTCCGAAAATAATATCGATATCCCGCCTACGCTGCTGGCTTGTTTACATCGACCTTCGGCCACGTTTACTTAAATTGCCGTGCCGTCACAGATCGCAGCGAGTTCTGCGCCCCCGCGTGCAGCCGGCGCACTCGCCGCTCACAGTTAGAAGCTGCGCTTGCCCTTTTCTGGTGCAGGCAAAAATCAGATTTCTGGGCAGCACGGACTTGGTGTCTTCTTTTCCTGCCGCAATCAGAGAGAAGCCAGCCACCGCGCGCATCGGATTTGGTGCGTCTTCTTCTTCTCCTCCCGCAATCAGCGAGAGGCAAGCGCACATTGGCTTCGGTGCGTCTTCTTCTTTCTTTTCCTGCCGCAATCAGCGAGAGGCAAGCCACCGCGCACATTGCAGTGCGTCTTCTTCTCCCTCTGCCGCAACCGAGAATCAACTCTTCGCGCACATCGGCTTATGTGCTCATCGTCATCAGCTTCAGCGAGAAGCCTTCTGCAGAGTGTATTGTTTGCGCACACACCAGATCTTCATTTAAATTAAGATCTACAGCTACACATTATCAGTCATCAGGCCTGCTGACGTCGATGGATTTCTCGTAATTACGGCAAAGCCGTTAATATTTAACAAAACAAAACGTGAATATATAAACAAAACGTTTGAACTTATATATATATACGCCAGAGTTCCACATTAGTTTGATAGTCTAGCCTAAAAAACTTCACTTTATCGAATTTAAATATAAATTAAGCGCATTTGCAAGCCCTTACTAATAAAATAAAAATAAAAATAAAATAATAATAAAATATCGGATAATCGTAAATAATTTGATGTAGAAAGCTAAATGAAGTCATAATGTAATGTAAAACCCAAATTTCTTGCTATTATTTTTAAATTTTCCTTTATATTGGTCATATACAAGTATGAACAAAATACAGAAATAAGAAGTTCTTAACGTAAATACTGTAATTTGTAGTTTTAAGGAACTTACGCTTACGCAAATCATACGGCATTTAAGATGAATTAATCTGTATTCTTAGAGGGGCATCATGGGTATGTAAAGCAGCGGTTGTATATGGGTGGAGTCAGAATGGACTTCACAGGAAGGGTGGGTATAGCTGAGGCCAACAACATCTGGACCTCATCTTCGATAGGTACACTTTCTCGACCGATTCTTAATCAATTGGTTTCTTATTTCTCGCTACCGTCTTTCTGTCTAGAATTATTGGTTCTGTAACACCCCTGCTCTCTCTCAGCACAAAACCCACGCCACCTACCCTGAACTGGCCGGACAAAATGTAGACAGAGTGTTGAGATTGAGCAGCACTTAGGTATGTGTTCGATACGCTCTGCTAAAGAGTATTTCAAGGGTCGCACCAAGATCTGAATGTCGACTATGTAGTCCTTGAATGGCTCTCTCACTTGTTTGGCCACCTTCTTCGGACTTTAGCTTTTCCATTTTCCAGGTGCCTTCCTTGACGTTGCTTCTACTTCTGCTGCCAGCGTTAACTTTACTGGATTCCTCTGTTCTCAGATATCTGCTGGATTCCCTGCTTCTGCTGGTGGCATTCATGTTGTTGAAGTCCATCCTAGTGATAAGCTCTTCCATACCGCATGGCGGGAATTTCCTTTCATATTTTCTTTCTTTTCAAAAAAGCGTTTAACTTCCGAAGAAAGCGGACGTGTTTAGCGCAGGAAAATTTAAAGAAAGTGGATGATTTCAAGACAAAAATAAACTTTAAAATAGTATTCAAAAATAAGCAAAAATACAATAACACAGAGAAATAATTGGTTTTCAACTCACAAAATTAGTGATATAATTAAAACAAGTGCATAATTATTTCATTTAAATAAGTGTCACGAAAAATAGCTCAATGAGCGACGAACAAAAGAAAAAGCCAGTGTTGCCAAATCAGTTTTTTTCCCGTAATTTTCAGCTTTTTTTATTCTTGACTTTCGGGTATATTTTACAAACAGCGGGAAGTGGGAATTCTAGCTCTTATTAATTTTAAATCAGCTTTTTTTATAGCAATATTCTAACGAGAGTGTCAACTTTTGAAGACGATTAGAGTCGAGAAAAGATAATCTGCTGTGACAGAATATTGATGTGAATATCTATATATCTTTATGTACAAGTTCACGCTGAAACATATTTGTGAAAAGTGCCGAAAGTGTTTAAGCAAAAATTCCGAGAAGCTTGGCTTGGCTTCGGCACCCGGATTTTAAGACTTGGAGAGATGAATTTTCAGAAAAAAGATTTTCAGCATTAAACTCTATATTTCCTATAATTTTTTCCTTAACCAAAATTCAAGAGATTATTTTAGACTTTTTATAATTTGGGAGACCGGAATTGGACGTGGCCAAATTCTAAAACAAACTTTATCTGCGTGCAATAGATTGAAATGTTGATTACATAATTTGGTAGCTCAATAGTACATAGTTTATGGGGTCGAAGCTGCCTCCTTCTGCCTGTAACATACATTCACGGCTTGCACAAAGTTTTAATACCCTTAAACCCTATGGGTACCAGGTATAATAAAGTGAAAAACTTGAAGTTTTTGAAGATAAAAGGATTTTGTTCTTTTGTTTAATTGCAAAATTTGTATGAACATCTTTGCGTTTTTTTCCCAGTTTTTTTTGACAAAAAATATAACTTTTTTTCTACCCTTGTCTCGCCGAAAACACCTTTTTTTTCTCAGCAAAAGTTCGCAACACTGGAAAGAGCGTAGAAGCTCCGTAAGCCCAAGAACCGGTTATTTCTCGTATTTCTCAACGCGCGACACAGGAGTGCTAAAAGCGTAGAGCAACCCAATTCTACTGACGGTCGAAAGTCAAAGAGCACTGTCTTGCTCACCCGCTCTACTCACTCCTACTCCTACATCATGGAGTTCGCAGTGTATAACCCCCCCACCATCGGATTCGACGCATGGCGCACCAACAACAAGCAGTGGTAAAATTTCTGAAACATCAACACAAGAAACAGCAACAACTAGAGCAACGGCCAATATCGCGAAAACGTCTGTGATGTAATCGACTGCAGCGCCAAATAAAATGGCAACAAAAACAGCAAGCAAGTTAATATTGGCAATATTCAACAAGCGGCCATACAGACCGGCATGGATCGCTACATCCAAATTAAGCGTAAGCTTAGCCCGCAGAACAATGTGGTGGGAACCAAGCCAAAGATAAATCGTGTCCAAAGGGAGATCTAACAACAACAGATTTTTGCTACTCGTATTAGCGGATGATCAACCAGAAAGCCCTGGCCATCAAAATTGTTGCGCTGGTAGGGGATGGAAATTTTCATGGTGTTTCGCTTACTAAAGAGAATATACACGAAACCAAACTTCAGGCCAAATCAGAAGAACATTTCCGTGGGGCTTGCAAGTAGTACTAAAAGGAATCGAGCCCAAAATAATTTCAAACAAGGGTTTTTCTGCAAACATCGTTAGCAAAATCATAAACCAAAACATAAAACCGTACCCAATCTTCTAGTTCTAGCTGGTGCCAGACAGCAGAGCCTTCAAGAAAAATGAAATGCATCCCATTTATAACCTGCAATTCCTATTGCACCGAAGAATTACGGTGAAAGAGCCAGTGCAATGTACGAATTGCCAGGAGAATGGACACACCAGGACATATTGCACACTTCGATCAGTCTGTGTAGTTTGCGCAGACTTCCACAATCCCGCAAACTGCCCTGCTAACAAGGAAGACCCCCACATACGGCAAACTACTGGTGCTGTGTGGTCTATAACGAGCTGAAGAATCGCATGCGACGAGTGACGGCAACGCGCCATCAAAATACACTAAACGTGTACACTAACTCACAAACGACGGCGGACGTATTTTTTGCCGAGGCAACAAGATCCTCATTTGGAAATAGAAAACCCACTTTAGTATAATCGCGTTCAGGAGGCATCAGGACAGCCACAAAGCAAAATGGAAGCTATGATGTTTACCATGCAATGAAGTATACGGAATTAAACTCCTTCATGAAAACGACCATGCAAACACTTGTTAAAAACCAGAACATTGTGATACAGTTGCTTGTAGCTCAGAAGTCCAATTAGTGGATGTCTAGTCTACGAATAACAATGTGGATCGCCAATGGCGTTTCACGGCATAATTTTGAACCTTCCGCCGCTTGTGAGGCAAAAATAAATACAAAATACAAGTTTAAAATAAGAGGTTACGCTTTCTACCGCTCATATCATCCAAATGGTAAAGCTCACGGCGGAACCGGCATCCTAATCAGAGAAGGCATCAAACACCACTTTCACCAAAGGTTTGCAACTAATTACTTTAAGGTCACGTCTATTAAAGTGCAGTCAGGTAATGGCAACCTTTCCATAACCGCTGTTTACTGCCCGCCAAGCTTTACAATTTCTGAAGGACAATTCATGGATTTTTACAACTCACTTGGAGATCGCTTCATACTTGCAGGAGACTATAATACCAAGCATACGCACTGGTGATTGCTCCTTATGACTCCCAAAGGAAGGCAATTATATAATGCAATCATAAACATGAGCAACAAATTGGACTTGTTTACCCTGGTAGCCCCACAAATTGGCCAGTAGACGCCAACAAGATGCCAGAATTAATAGACTTTGCGGTAACAAAAAAATTCCACGCAACATTATAAGTGCCAAAGCGCTTTCGGACCTTTTGTTAGACCATTCGCCAATTCAAATAACTATTTTTCAAAGCCCAGAAATTTACCGATCATCACAGGCTGACGTCGCTTAGAACTAACTGGCTTAAATATAAGTAATATGTGAGTTTCCACATTGAACTAATCCCGCAGCTCAGCATCGAAGCGGATGTCGACTGCTCTACTGATGCTCTTGAAGACGTACTCATTGCAGCAGCCACTATTTCAACACCCCCCCAAGGGATGGACGTACAATCTAGCAAATTCAAAACTAATGAACAAATAAAACAGCTTGTCCTGGAAAATAGCTGTCTACAACGTGCTTAGCAAACCACCAGATCGTCATCCTTAAAACAATGTCTTAAGGAAGTCACTAGCTTACTTAAACGAGTTGTGAAACAAAAAGTTAAAAATGCACAGCTACGGTAGATCGAAACATTTTTTTCACCCCGAAACAACTCTTCTATTGAGGTTATTTGCAAACTTTTCAATAGGATTATATGTCTCAGCTACTACATAAGGAAAGGGAAAAAATCTATTATCATAATGATACCGAAGTCCGGAAAAGACCATTCAATTCCGTCTCCTACAGACCAATACGTTTATTAGCGTGTCTGTCCAAACTGTGCAAAAATTGCCTTCTAACACGCATAATACCATATCTGGGAGCACATACCGTTATCATCAAGTTGGCTTCCGTCAAGACCATGGAACAGTCGAACAAGTCAACAGAATACCATCACCGAAGTGCACAGTCTTGAGCATCGGAAATATTGCAGAGCAATATTTCTCGCTATAACTCCAGAACGCACGAACCGATTTTCACAGTTTTGTATTCGTTGGAAAGGTCTCGGGCTCCGTGAGGTTTATAGCAAAAAAAATTCAGGAAAATGTTCAACAGAAAAGCGGGACAATTTTTTTTTACATATAACGCCATCTCTGATACATAACATGCGTGATACAGTGTTATTCGTTTCCTAACATTTCAATTGGAGACCATCAAATCAATCACGTGTATTGTGCAAATTTTTATTAAATTTCAACAGCAGGCATTTGTCTTTAAGGTGATAAGTTGAACTGTGTAAATTATGTGGACCGTGCATTTGGGGTTAAATTTACCACTCTGTCCATAGTCCAAAATACATAGAGCACGACATGCGAACATCGGCCACCGCACAAGACATGCAAGCCAGCAACAAGTTTATTCACAGAACTTAAGCGCCGCACTATGGCTCATTTTCCCAAAACTCGTTGCAAAAGTCGGATTTCGGGTTGTTGAATTTACCAAATTTTTTGATACGATTCAATTAGGAATTGATCAAGCTATTCAAATTTACAAAATTTTTTAAGTATTTATGATCGCTGCTCAAAGTTTGACAATTTTTCTGTAGTTGCAAAAAGGTAGAAAAACTCGCTAAATCGACAGATTAAAAATAATGTTTCTAAAAAGGTAGTTAAGCTAAAAGAGTTTTAAAAAAAATGCCATATAAAAATTAGTGGAGATATTCAACTAACAAAAAAAAAAAAAACCATTGCTACAACTGTGCGCATTTCGAGATTTTGATAATTGTTCATATCAAACCATGCTACCAAACTGGCACTTTGTAGTCGGCCATTATGGAAAACGGTAAGGCAGCGAAAAGTATAGCTTCAAGTACCGGAGTTGCAAAAAAAAAAAAAGTCATTTTTTTTATGCAATTTTTTTTTTATTTATAGAATGGGTATTACAAAAATATGTTTAATCATTTTGAATTTTTAAGTTCATTGATTCCTATGAAAAATGTATTTTTATAGTAAAAAATTAAAAGTTTTAGTTTGCCGAATAAATTACGCCTCTTTTGGTGGGCGTAATCTAAAAAACGTACTAACTAAATTTTTTTGGAGATTTTTAAATTATTATAAAAAAAAAATTTAGTAGATACCTTCAATAGAACAAAAGTTATTATTATTTTGAGAAAACGAGCCACAGTGCGCCGAAAGACGAAGAAGAAGGACACGAACATTATTGGCATCATACAATCGCTTGGCATTCCAATATGAACTACACTGATAAACTACATGATGATAAAAATTTAGATATTGGACCAATGACGACTATATGCCGATATTGCAATGCGTAAAAGTTCAAAAGAGAAACGGCTGGACTTGTGGAAAAGTCAAACTGGATCCATTACTTACACCACCACAGCCACTGAAACCATTGTTCGATGGAAGTGATCCCGATTCCAGCCATTTTCTTCAACACATCCTTGAATACAATAACTACTTTCGCATGACTTCCTTTGGAGCTAATATAATTCGAGAAGGTGGCTTCAGGCCGACTTGCAAGGCAACTACATATACACCACACACTACACCATCACACGATCAGAAGTTACACCGTATTCTTCAACAAATGATTGTTTGCAATTACAGATACAAGGACAAATATATAATTTGCATGGTTCAATGGTGCCAACACCAGATGAACCGCATCAATTTCTGCAAATATATTTAATTTCGTCGATGATGGATCAGCTGGAACACAACAGTTAAAGATACGAATTATTGAACAGTTGCAAGCATTTTTTCACGCTAATAATGCTGTGGTTAATATGTTCAAAACAGCATTGGAATGAATGCCATCGGATACGCACAAATTTGTCAAAAGAGCAGATTGTACCCCGTTAATGATGATGCAGCAATTATTGTTGGCGATCCAACTAAATCGCGAGACATTGTCGTTCAGCGAAGAAGCAATAGACACATCGTTGGTACGATGCGTTACAATATCCTATCATTTATTGGCAAGGGCAAGACGGATACGACACAGGTACAGGTACAATATTCACACCCTAATTATTGCTATTATTGCTATTATTTCCATTACATTAACAATTCATTTAATTTTGCATTTTCAGGCGTATCAACGAATAAAAATCTAAGCGCAATGAATTACTATGCGTATCGTACGATGACTCATCCACATGAGGAGAATGTCATTCTGAAGTGCCGTCGGCTATACGTGCGAAATTATGGAACTCCGGATTTATTTATTACGCACACATGCAATCCGAAGTGGACGGAAATTGAACGTGAGTTGGAACCGGGCCAAAAACCGCAAGATCGCCATGACATAATCGCCAGAGTATTTCAGAAAAAACGCAAGGTTATGATCGATGTGCTTTGTAATGTAATTTGGTTGTTGAACAAATTACATTCAAATGAAGTGGATGACATCATATCAGCTGAAATTCCTGATCCAGTCACTGATCCCCATCTACACGACATTGTGACGACACAGATGGTGCATGGACCGCGCAGTACATTAAATCCATTATCGCCTTGCATGGCTAATGGAAAGTGCACAAAACATTAGTTGCTGAAACAGTCACAGGGAACGATGGATATCAAGTTTATCGTCGGCGTTCAAAAGAAGATAATGGTCTAACTATCAAAGTTAAAGTTAAAAATCAAGAGATTGAGATCGGCAATTAATTCATTGTACCTTATTGCCCGCTGCAATCACGAATTTTCGAAACACATGCAAACGTTGAGAGTTGTCATTCGGCCAAATCAATCAAATATTTGGGTTTGCTGGAGAACGATTCTCATTGGGATTTAACACTTGCGGATTCAGTTGTTTCATCAAATGCGTACCAAATACGAACGCTGTTCACAATTGTCATCACCACATGTTTCCCTTCACAACCAATTCAATTATGGGACAAATACAAAGACGACGTATGTAAAGAAATCTTGCATCGCTTGTGCATTCAAACGAAACAAATAACGGATGAAATCTACAATGAGGGATTGATTCTGATTGAAGATCAATGCTTGCCTATTGCAAACAAGCTAACTGATTGAAGTAGGAATGATTGTGCCAAATCGATCGATGCACGATGCAATGTTGATACATTGCAGGAATTCGTTCGAAATAATGTGCCTTTGCTGAATGAACAGCAAAAGCAAGTATACGAAAGATTAATGCAAGCGGTGGACAATAATACTGGTGGTCTATTCTTCCTGGACGCACCTGGAGGAACAGGGAAAACATTTGTAATTTCATTGATTTTGGCCACTATTCGATCAAGATGTGATATAGCTTTGGCGTTAGCATCATCTGGAATTGCGGCGACTCTTCTAGATGGCGGTCGTACTGCACATTCTGCGCTTAATTCAATTCAATAATTGCCATTAAATTTAAACACAATTGATACTCCAACATGCAATATTTCCCGATCCAGTGCAATGGGTAAATTGTTGATGCAATGCATGCTCATTGCTTGGGATGAGTGCACAATGGCACATAAGAAATCATTTGAAGCACTTAACTTAACACTGAAGGATCTTCGGCGAAATCGGCAACATCTTTAGCGGTTTGATGATATTATTGGCAGGCGATTTCAGCCAGACGTTGCCAGTAAATCCCCGTGGAACGCCTGCAGATGAATTGAATGCTTGCCTGAAGGCATCACATTTATGGAATAACGTAAAAACATTATTGCTAACCACTAATATGAGAGTTCAACTTCAAAATGATCAAATTGCTGCACAATTTTCGAAACAATTGTTAGCTGTTGGAAATGGAAAAGTCCCAGTTGATGCGACATCTGGATTAATTACTCCTACCAACGACTTTTGCAGATTTGTAGACTCTCAAAATGCACTAGGCATTTTGGACTTTGCACAGAGTGGAAAATTTAACCTCAAGTGCACGGTCCACATAATTTATACAGTTCAATTTACCACCTTAAAGACAAATGCCTGCTGTTATAATTGAATAAAAATTTGCACAATACACGTGATTGATTTGATAGTCTCCAATTGAAATGTTAGGAAACGAATAACTTATTTAAATATTTTTCTTTTTTTTACAATTTCACAATGAACACAATACCGGTTTGTCACATGAAATTAACTGAGCAGAGAACAATGAGTAGCTGTCACACTGTATCACGCATGCTATGTATCAGAGATGGCGCTGTATGTAAAAAAAGATTTTCCCGCTTTTGTGTTGAACTTTTTCGTGAATTTTCATTGCTATAAACCTCACGGAGCCCAAAACCTTTCCAACGAATACAAAACCGTGGAAATCGGTTCGTGCGTTCTGGAGTTATAGCGTCAGGAAAAAAACCCGTTTTATTTTTATATAGTAGATATGCTTATGTCAACAAAATTGTGTATAAAGAGAAATGTGGGTTACTGTGTATGATGATCTATGCGGAACTGGAAACGTTGCCCAATTCGACTTCTTCATGTCAGCAGAATATGCACATGCGCATGACCTTATAATTTCTACCTTTTTGTTATTGCATATACATATTGCTGAGACTGAACACTATCTTTTTTGTGGAGAGTAATGACGAATGATTCCTTCCAAATACGTTGTTATACGTACTCGGTGGAATGGCAGAAGCATGGACTACCGCATGGTCATATCCTAATTTGGTTGCTGAACAAATTACATTTAAATGAAGTGGATGACATCATATCAGCTGAAATTCCTGATCTAGTCACTGATCCCCATCAACACGACATTGTGACGACACAGATGGTGCATGGACCGTGCAGTTCATTAAATCCATCCATTAAAGTCCACTCGGACTGTTTATCAGTCAAGAGTTTTCGGGCTGTCAAGTAACTTAATATTTGAACAGCCATAAGTCGCTCTAACACTTTTGACAAATATGGTATAATTGAGATTGGCCTGTAGTCTTTAGCATTTTTAGGGATTGGAATTATTTTTTCTAGTTTCCAGGAGTCGGGAAATATGGATTTAGTCAAGGCTGTATTATAAATAAAAGTTATGTAAGGCAATATTTTCGGCAATAACAGCTTGATGAATTTTGGGTTCATGTCGTCGACTATAGTAGCGTTTGATTTAATTATTAACATTGATTCAATTACGTCACATTCAGATACACACGAAAAACTAAAACTATTATCACAGTTTCTATCGATATTTGTTGGTATGTGCTCAACATAGTCAGCTTCGGTCACCTCAGGTACTTTGCAGTCTAAAAAAGTTGTTTATTATACAAATATTTTCGTTTTCTAAGTTAATTAATTTTATAACAGTTTTCTTTAGTAACCTAACCTAATCTTTTGATTTCCAAATTGAACCACGGGTTTCCCCGTGGCTTAAGAATTTTCGTCACAAGTGGAACTGATTTATTATATAAATACGTTATATTATTATGTAAGACAGTCAGTTGTGAGTCGATATTTGGAAGGTCATAGATAGAGTCCCAGTCACATCTATTTATGTCAGCACTTAACAAGGCGTCGTCAATATGTTTAAAGTCCCTATATACTATTGTTTGTTCGGTCAAGCTTGTACGAAAATTATACGTCAGGTAAATTAAGTCATTTTTTGAGAACATTGGCATCGAGAGTTGACTATGCTTAGAGACTTTATCACAGTGGTTTATGAAAAACAAGTCAATTAAGGTATCACATTGAGACGAATGTAGGCTCAGAGGAATTAACTAACTTTAAGCCAATGTCATCTGATAATTTATTTTCTCTGAGGATATTGCTGTTAAAATCCCCGACTAAAATTACGTCCGTATAGTCAAGTGAGAGAGAAAACAATAAGTCAATTAAGTTTTGATAATCTATATATTGATTTGGTCTGTAAACACAGCCTATTAACATTTTGGTGGAATACATTGCATTTGAAATTTGAAGAAAAATTTATTTGACTGCACTTTCACTAGGATGTTTATATATACATTTTGTATTTAGACGTTTACTGACATACATGGTTACTCCACCACCGTGACTTTCTCGATCAGATCGAAATAGATTATAGCCATCACATTCTACTAACGAATCACTAACATGAGATGAAAACCATGTTTCAAACAAACAATAACATAAAAATTAGAATTTACAAATAAGTACCTAAACTCTTCAATTTTTCGTAAGACTTTGAGCGTTGATGTGGCATATGCGTAGACCAGTTCATTGATTGCTCGCACTTAATGACCATGTATTATCATCCATTGTCAACATAAAAGACAATTAGAACAACACACGCCGTTTTCGATTTTTTAAAAAGTTATAATCTATGCATTGCTAGAGTGAGTAATAAGAAAATATGAGAAAATTTAGAAAGAGTGAGATTTCTAAAAGACAATAAACCTAGAATATAGATATTATCTAGCTAAAATTGAACTTAATGTAGAGTAACAGTATTAATTCTAACCATCTAACGAAAATTATTACGTCCCGCCTCAGTCGCAGCAACAAGATTCGGCTTCTGAAGAGCAGCCAGATCCTCTATACTCTTTAAACAGACGAAATCCCCGCCTAGACTCTGTCGAGCATAGACAAGAGCTTGCCGGGTGTAGACATCTGACAGCACTATATGCTTCTTCATCTTTATTGCCTCTTTAAAAATGTTAAAGTTACTCTTGGTCAGCTGCTCGTTGATGTAGAATGGAGTTGGGGCCTGGATTGCAAACAGTTCCAAGCTCAGTGGTTGCTTGGTCTGTGGTCTATGCTTTCCAGGCCGTTTCATCAGCATTATTTTGTCTCGCCTGGTTTCGAACTTAATTATGATGACGGGATCAATAACATTGTTTCCATAATGTTTCCGCACCTTAACACGAAAAATCTCTTTAACTTTCGGTGGTGGGGTGAGACCTAAAGAGTAAAATAGCCTATTTAAGAGAGTCTTCAGGTTCTCATTTCCACGATGGGCACTCCATGTACCCTTACAGCGTTTCGCTTCTAGCTCCTCTATCTTGTCGTATAGCGCACTTACTTTTTTGTTTTTTTGTTCAAGCTCTTCCACTCTTTGGCCCAGCATATTGCATTCCTCAGTAAGGTGTTCAGCTTAGACTCATCCATCTCGAGTAAGAATCGTTCCTTCATTAGTTTGGCTTGTTCATCAAAGCGCTTATTAATAAGCTCGATCAAGTGTTCTCTTACACTGCAGCTGATGTGTTTCGCCTGTTCTTCAAATCGCAGATTGATTATTTCGATCAGCTGCGGTGAAAGAGAATCCGAAATGCGACCGCCTTCAAGTGCAGCGACGAGTCGGTACGAACACGCTTTTTTTTGTTGTTACGACATCCTTCTTGATTTGGCTGTTCCGTTCCCGTTCTTTCAGCAAAACAATAAACAAAAAGTATGCAAAGCGATCGATGGTGCTCTCGTAACACTGATATAATTTTTTGTTTGTTTATTGTTATTAAGGTTTTTTATGGGAGTTTTTCTCTTAAGATGTTATAGCCGTTGTTCGAATCTTAAATCACGTTCAGTTTGAGTAGTTATTGAAGTGTTTTTCGGAAGTTATTTCGTTTTAATTGCGGAGGCAAAAAATGCACGTCTGCTCTCGAAGAGAATTGTTTGTTGTGTTTGCCATTTCAAATTCATGAAAGATATCCCACAGTTGTACATTTAGCAGTGCATTTGGAAAATGACCAAAGAGTTTACTTCACTGAGGCTAATGCGGCACAACGAGCTGAGAGACCACCATCGACAACATTTACGAGCTTCTTTGCAATGTGTGAAGCAGATCCATTCGCAGCGACGCTGATGTATAGTATGTTGAAATGCCGAAGTATTACACTTGGAATCAATCAACAAAGAAATTCCAACGTCGCAAACAAACCCAGTTCCAAATTGGTCACAGGTGTTTTCCACTGATGCACTAGGTCGCATGTATACTGTTCATCCTAGAAATTATGAATGTTTTTATTTGCGACTGCTGTTGGTAAATGTACGTGGACCAAAATCATTTGCGAATTTGAAAACTGTAAATGGCCACCAATGCCAAACATATGGAGAAGCATGTCAACTATTGGGTTTGCGAATTGCGAATTCAGTTGTTTCATCAAATGCGTACCAAATACGAACGCTGTTCCCAATTATCATCACCACATGTTTTCATTCACAACCAATTCAGTTATGGAACAAACATAAAGACGTCATATGTGAAACGAATAATCCTGATATCCAAATAACCGATGAAATCTACAATGAAGGATTGATTCTGATTGAGGATCAATGCTTGACTATTGCAAACAAGCTACTGATTGAAGTAGAAATGATTGCGCCAAATCGATCGATGCACCATGCATTCAACCAATAATTAAATCGAGAGCTGCAATACAGTGTTGATACATTGCAGGAATTCGTTCGAAATAATGTGCCGTTGCTGAATGAACAGCAAAAGCAAGTAAACGAAACATTAATGCAAGCGGTGGACAATAATACTGGTGGTCTATCTGGACGCACCGATCAAGATGTGACATAACTTTGGCGTTAGCATCATCTGGAATTGCGGTGACTCTTCTAGATGGCGGTCGTACTGCACATTCTGCGCTTAAGTTGCCACACAATTTAAACACAATTGATACTCCAACATGCAATATTTCCCGATCCAGTGCAATGAAAAAATTGTTGATGCAATGCAAGCTCATTGTTTGGAATGAGTGCATAATGGCACAAAAGAAATCACTTGAAGCACTTAACTTCACACTGAAGGATCTTCAGCGAAATAACATCTTTGGCGGCTTGATGATATTATTGGCACGCGATTTCAGCCAGACGTTGCCAGTAATTTTTCGTGGAACGCCTGCAGATGAATTGAATGCTTGCCGGAAGGCATCACATTTATGGAATAACGTAAAAACATTATCGCTGTAACGATCTGGGGCGGGACAGCTCAGTCTTGTCCAGGATTCGCTGCAACTAATTTTTGTTTTGCGCTGTGCCAAATTAAGAACTCCGGGGCTTAGATTTAAGTAATATAATATATATTTTTAGTGGGACTTCCACTTCTTTTCCACCACACCTGCCTTAAACGTGGCACAAGCCGCCCTATCTCTAACAACTCGGCACGCCCGACTCGCCGGCAGACGCCATTTGGGTGATCACACCGCGCTTACGCTCCGCTTGATACTCCGGTGCTACCCGCTTCACTCCGTTAGATACTTTGGTGCTGCACGCTCCAGGTGCTCCCGCTAAGCTCACGCGCTGGCAAACTCACCGTCTGCCTGGGCACTTACAAAGTACGAGGTGGAAGGAAGTAGTGAAGACTGGACTCGCTTGGTCAAAGGAATTCCTCGGCTCGTTTCCCAAGGAGTCACTTTCACTAGCCCTGGTTACTTCCTATATCGACTGCGACATGAACTCTACCACTGACTGCCACTGAAGTGATCCTTGGCTCGTTTCCCAAGGAGTCACTTTCACTAGCACTATGTGGCCTAAACTGCCTAAACTCCACAAATGACTCCCTGCCTCAAGACCTGAGGCTCTGCCGAATGCTTTCTCTCCCTTTCCCTTCTACTGCTTTCTCTTCTGTCGACCCTGCGTTCTCTTAGGGCTTTTGTGAAGGATCTTAAAGACTCCTTACATCGCTAACCACTAATATGAGAGTTCAACTTCAAAATGATCAAAATGCTGCACAATTTTCGAAACAACGGTTAGCTGTTGGAAATGGAAAAGTCCCAGTTGATGCGACATCTGGATTAATTACTCTTACCAACGACTTTTACCGATTTGTAGACTCTCAATTAGCTCTTATTGAAAATGGTTTCCCAAACATTAGTGAGAATTATCAGAATTATGCTTGGTTAAGTCAAGGAGCAGTTCTTGCCGCAAAGAATAATGATGTACACGCACTGAATTTCACCATTCAATCAAAAATTTCTGGCGATTTGGTGACATACAAATCCGTTGATTCCATAATATATCCCGATGATGTAGTAAATTATCCAACGGAGTTTTTAAACTCTCTGGAGTTACCAGGATTTCCACCACAAAACTTGCAACTCAAAGTTGGTACAGTTATTATGATATTGCGGAATTTGAATCCACCGCGACTTTGCAACGGTTCTCGACTTTCGGTAAAAATACTTATGCCGAATTTGATAGAGACAACCATTATTAACGGAAAGTACGCAGGTGAAAATTTATGTATTCCTCGAATACCATTGATTTCGACTGATCTTCCGTTTGACTTCAAACGATTGCAATTTCCAGTTCGCCTTGCGTTCGCAATGACAATTAACAAGTCGCAAGGCAAATCGCTTAGTGTTTGCGGGATAAATTTAGAAAATCATTAATTTTCACATGGGGAGTTATACGTTGCGTGTTCACGAGTTGGGAAACCATCCGCTTTGTTTGTGTTAACATCAGACCAAAAAACAAAAAAAATGTGGTTTACCAAAGAGCACTTCAGCACTACGTACGCCGGTTAGGGCGATGTGAGTCATTTGGGTAACGCGGAAGAAAATCAAGAAAGTCAATGCACTAATGCTCTAGAAAATCAATACGGGCACGATTGCACAAAAATTCGGTTCTGGCAGATGACACCGCCTAAACTCACAAAAGTGAGCCATGCAATCAGCTGCAACCCAGCACCGCCGATTTTGCTGAACTATTCAACTTTAAAACAAAGACGACCCACATAAAACCCCAGCCAATAGGCGAAAAGAGGGGAATGGATGACACTAGGTGAGAACACTTTTGTGTTCCATTCCGGTGATTCCTAGGCGATATTTGGCACAGTCTTTGGTATAAAAGTCACCGGTTTGTCAGTACCGAGAGAGTCAAAAAACCCAGAAGCCCTCGGGAAGATTATTGCAACCGCGTCGCCCAGGTCCTGAAAGGAAGACACATACAAGGACAATGGGCTCCAAAACGTCCAAAGTTGATGACAGCACCGCTAACGTAATAAACACGATCGAAGTGGTCGACCACAAGGACGAAATCGCTCAGGTCTACCAAGTCCTTCGACTCATTGCTGATCGTCCTCCTGGTATTCAAGGGACTTAGTACCTACAAGAAGGTGATCCAGGGACGCCGCGACCAACGACACGAGCTGGAGAAAGTAGTGTCCCTCGCCAACACCTGGTCCTGTGACCACAAGTAACCGCCCGAAGGATGTTCCGACTCAACAAATACAATAAGCTAAACTACCAACATAAAAAAAAAAGAAACAAACAATAAAAGGAAATTACCAATGAAAATCTGACAGAGAAAATTTTTATTATGGAAGTCAACCAACCTAAACCGGCAAACAAATACCAATAAATAAACCACTAACAATAGTTTCCGTGATGAGTGTGGCAACTTGCCTTATGTGCTTCGATCCATATTTGAGCAGCAGATACTGACTCCATTTCGCCAAGTATATATATATATGCAAGTGCACATACCTGTGTCTCTCTACCCGCCGGAAAGTGAAACAAAGTGCAGACGACACCATCGTCAAATGACCAGCGGTCACTCCGCTCACCGAGCTGCTTATCTTTTGAACCTATTTTTCTTTTAAGTTTTTGTGTTAAAACCCACCCACACCAATACACTTTTTATATATATTTTTTTTAATGTGTTATCTTTTAAATCATTAAGTAATGATTTTGTACATTTAGTGAAATCCAACCCCTAAAACACCGCACGATATATATATATATATGCCTAATTTTTAACCTTTTTCGAACAAATAAAAACCTCAACTCCGGAACGAGAGCTCTCAACGATGGAATAACCGAGGGTGAGTCAAAGGGACATTTTTTTCCCCATATTGTCAGACATAATTATATATATATATATTCGTGCCCCATATACACCAGATACCATATGACAAAATATTACCTTCCCAAAATACACTATATTCTAAATACACCTAAATATTAATTACACAATTTAAATCAATTCAGAATAGCTATAACACACTTTAATGTCCAATACACGCTTGCACAACCTTTATAATAAACTTGTAATGTGAACTTAAAACAGCAAAATGCCTTGGTAGAAACCCATTAAAAAGGGGGGCATTGGTACAAATGGAAGACTGGGTCAAGAAAAATGACATAACTTATGACGAACGACATGAACAAAAGGGGATCGTATTGCACGGCCCGCGACGATCCAAAGGCGCACGAAATTTGCGATTGGGGAGGGAAAACGGCCAAGACATAGCCCGATCGTTCTCACGATCAAGCATAAATATGCTTGCGGGGCAATGTGGACAGAAAGACAGACTGACAAACGATTTCTTCTATTTTTCAGGCACGTAAATAATTGTTCTGATTACGTTTGGAGAGGATAGTGGCGTCCAAAGAACCCACCCCAAATCCGGCGAGCTCAGCTGCACAAATCGTGTCTGCTATCCGGGCGGCCACTTCCTCAGCCCTATGTCCTCCAAGGACTGAGGCACCACGACAACACCGACGTAACAGAAATGGCGCCCAACTCAGGCAATATCCTTTCATCCTTATTGCCAAAAACTTATTTTCTTTGACGAGCAAAACCTTAGTATTCAGATAAACAATTTTTAGTACTGTTTCAAGAATTTAGAGATATCAGAGCGGATCCCTTTGGTGTCAAAATTAGCTAACGATCTTCATAACATTTTTTTGGGAATTTAATCAATACATCAAATAGAACTTTTCTGTATGCTTTTAAAGTCACCAACTTCCAGACAGATAGTTGAGAAGCAGCCGATCTGACACTTGTAGTTTTAGAATTGGCATTTGACTTTGAAGACCCTTTTAAATTTTAAATATTTAATCCTAATAGTTCCTCGTTAAAAGAAATAATACCATAATAACTTCTTTATAAAAGTGCAGACCATTTTTGAAATATTTAACGTAACCAAACTTAGCTGCGCTTCCTGGCCGACGCTATCCATTGTACTAGTTCTCGCGTGGTTCGGTCCAGGAAGAGCAGGGTCGCAAGCGAATAACGGCGCACCACCAACCGGTCTTAATAGTATCCAGTCATCGCCATAATATAGCCGCCATCATCGGTTGGGGTAGCGGTTCGTCATCGTTTGTCGATCCAGTACTGAAGGGGGTGGGGGAATGACCGTATCCGTACAGCCGACGCTATCCATTGTACTAGGCTATGCCAGGTCTCTTGCGAGGTTCGAGTCTGTACGGTTACCACGACTAACGGGCGGGACGACAGTATTTATCTCTCTGGCCGACGCTATCCATTGTACTAGGCACAGAACCAGGTCTCTCGCGAGGTTCGAGTCCAGAGAGAGAGGAGCAGGGAGGCAATTCCTTTCGCCTGTCTGGAATAAAGCTCCATCCGTCTGCATGTGAGTGAGTCTACCTGTTTCCGACGACAGGGGGGAGGGGGTTCGGACAAAGCCTTCCTGTGGGTGAGCAGCAGTCCAATGTACTGTGTTTTCCAAGGAAGAGGTCAAGTGGGCGCAGAAGGAACTGATCACTCCGGTGGAGGGCAGTTGAATCCATTCAGCGAATTCACTTGAATAGGGCTTATTTGAAATTTTATTTGGGGGCTTAATTTCGGACGATTCTTGACCTATACCAATACCCAGGAGTACCAGCGCACCCCGTTTTGAATTACACAATTTTTTTTCGTCATAAAAACTTTTGCTGCCCAGCAAAAATATTAAAGCACACGAAAACGAAAAAAAAAAAAAAGAAACTTAACAAAAGCCAACAACGCACAAACACGTATAATTATATCTTATATATATCAATTAAAGAAGTACCGCAATTACACGGCAGGGTGGTCGATCGGGTATAGATACAATATTTTTAACATATGGCAGGAGATAAGAAGAAGAAGAGGGTTACACTTAATCTACCTCCGGTGAGAACATTCCGAGCATCAACACTGGCGGCGAGAGAAGCCAGACAAACCAGAACAGAAACACCAGCAGGAGCTAGCGTATCGCCAGTTGACGAACACAACCAGTCGATAAGCTTTAATAGCAAACTAAACAACTTGGGAAGTTTAGCAGATTGCAGCAGCGTCATCATGGACGATTCCGAAGGAGCTGTAGGAGGGGAACACCTCGATTTAGGACTACCGCAAGGGCGGTCCAGTATCCTTCCAAATAGTCAGGGAGCTAGGCCCAGACATAGCGATGATAACAACCGACTAGAGCGAATGCTTTCCGCATTGATTGTGTCAAATAATGAGATGAAGGCAACCATGACAACGAGAATGGCCGAAATGCAGGAGGAAGTCATCAGCCTGCGGCGCCAAGTAACCGAACTGTCCGCAGTACAGCCAAGGGAGAGCCCAATACCCAGAGGAAACCCCGAGGTCAGTTCGACGCCTCAGAGACACGGAGCCGCGCGGCAGGGCCAACCAAGACAGACATCAGCAGCAGCAAACCGACCAATACCGAGTCCTAGAGAGGTAGCCGCTGAAAACCAGCACAATCCCAGCGCTGGAGGCAACGAAACACAGCTTAGCAGCTATACAGGAACTCGACCAACACGCCTGGACAAATGGAACCTTAAGTTTGATGGGTCCAGTAGGGGAATGTCGGTGGAGAGTTTTCTGTTCCGAGTGAGCCGCTTAACGGAAATGAACGGGTACACTGTTGATCAGATTTTTAAGGAATTCCACTGTTTATTGAGTGGTACCGCAGTCAAATGGTACTTGCAGTTGATGGAGGACCGAGCTGATGATTTTGAATTCGGATACTATGACTTAACTAGCGAAATGACCAAGGCGTTCTCAACGTCCGAAAACGACTACGTGACCATTAAAGAGCTTATGGAACGGCGTCAGGGGTATAATGAGAGTTTTGATGATTTTATTGCAGCCATGCATAGCCTGCAATTCAAGTTGAAGAACAAGATTCCGGAAGATAACTTCGTCGGAATATTGAAGGAAAATCTTAACGCGCAAATGGGAGCATTCCTACTGGCCTCACCAATAAATACATTGGCGGCATTTAAGAAAGAAGGAATCCGCGTCGAGAAATGGATCCGAGAGAAACGAGCTCGACCTAGACATGTAAACGAGATCGCCGAAGACCAAATAGACGGCACGGAAGCTGAAGAATATCCGGTCGAGGCATTCCAAAGGAGCCGTCCGCCTCAAAACAACGTAGGATCATCGTTTGGGCGAAGAAACGCATTCGACAGGACGCCAGGTGGTAACGCATCGTCAGATAGGAGGGAACAAGATTCCGGGAAAGAATGTACGTCTCCTTTCCATACCTACCTATGTTACACTTGTAACAAGCCACCGGATTTCTATCGGAAACGCGGAGGATCAGAAGGAGCCAGGTGCCAAGCGCGATTCCATGACACCGTCTGCAACTATTGCGGCAAAAACGACTCGTATCATTCCACCGAGTCAGCGTTTTTACAGCAGAGTCTGACAGGAGGGTCGGGGAAGCCTGCTCAGACCAGACCTACCCCAACACAATAAGTCACCGTAACGCGCGCCCGACACAAATTTCGCCATACAAGTCGTATCATCAGCGAAAACAAGAATACGAGGCGGCGCGTGAACGAATATTCAATGACGTAGAGCCAACCGAAACCAGAAAAGACAAAAAACTTCAATATTTACACCAATATCAGGAAGCTGAAAGGAAAACCAAGAAAAAGATTATAGCTTCAGTAATCAGCCTAAAAGATGACAACCGCCTGTTCGCCAAGACTAAAGTAGACGGGGAAGAAATAATAGCACTACTTGACACTGGCGCTAGTGCAAATTGCATTGGAAGAGGGGCGGAAAGATTTTTACAGGGGCGACAACATAAGGTGCGCAGATTGAAGAGACAAGACGTACAAACAGCTAACGGGGGAAAGACTCAAGTTACCGGCATGATTCACTTGCCTGTAGAATGGGAAGGGGAAACAAAAGAGCTAGAGTTTTTAATAGTGCCAGCCTTACAGCAGCAATTTTATTTTGGAATTGAATTCTGGGATGAATTTCAGTTGCCGTTGCCTGGGCAACGCTTAGCGAAAGTTGCAGAACTGGAGGTAGGAGCAACGGGAGACGAGGAAGCTTCGACACGAACGGAGACAGCGTATACTCCGCATGAACTGACAACGGAGCAAAAGGCAATATTACAGAATTTAGTTAGTACATTTCCATCTTGTGTAGACATGGGCTTGGGGAAAACCGATTTAGAAGAACATGTCATCGAAGTAACACAAGAAAATCTACCCATTAAACAGCGTCACTATCCGATCTCGCCAGCCAAGCAACAACTGGTGTTTGCAGAACTAGACAGAATGATTGGATTAGGGGTGATTGAAGAAAGTAACAGTAGCTGGAGTTCTCCAGTGACCTTGGTGCAGAAGGGCACAAAGAACCGCCTTTGTTTAGACGCGCGCAAGGTAAACTCACGGACGATTAAAGACGCATTTCCCTTGCCACATATTGAGGGACTATTAAGTCGACTGCAGGAAACTTATTATATTTCGGCAATTGATTTAAAAGACGCTTTCTGGCAGATCCCACTGGAAGCCAAAAGTAGAGAAAAAACCGCATTTACTGTGCCCGGCAGACCCTTATATCAATTTACAGTCATGCCATTCGGCTTATGCAACGCCGCGCAAAGAATGTGCCGACTGATGGACAAAGTAATTCCAGCCGCGCTACGTGACAATGTATTTGTATATTTGGATGATCTCTTGGTATGTTCTCCGTCGTTTGAAGAACATTTGGAAATGTTGCGACAGGTCAGTGATTGTCTAAAACGGGCAAAACTGACCATCAACGTAGAGAAAAGTAAATTTTGCTACAAACAGGCTAAATACTTGGGGTATGTCGTAGGTGGGGGATGCATAAAAACAGACCAGTCAAAGATCAAAGCTATCCAGGATTTTCCAATACCTATCTCCGCCAAACAACTGCGAAGATTTTTGGGAATGACTGGGTGGTATCGGCGCTTTATTCAAAATTATGCACAAATTGCAGCTCCTCTACACGAGTGTTTAACAAAAGACCGACTCAAGAAGTTTGAGTTGAGTGAGGAGGGGATACAAGCGTTCGAGGCATTGAAAGTGAACATGGTGTCAGCGCCCGTGCTCCTCACACCAGATTTCAAGAAACCGTTCACTATACAATGCGACGCCTCTACAACGGGAGTGGGGGAGTCTTATTTCAAACTGACGATGACGGCGGCGAGCACCCAATTGCATATGTGTCTGCTAAGCTAAATAAAGCGCAGCGAAATTATAGTATCACCGAATTGGAATGTTATGCAGGCGATAATAAGTATCAGCAAATTTCGGGCGTATGTAGAAGGGATGCCGTTTAAAGTAGTTACCGATCACGCTAGTCTAAAATGGCTAATGGGCCAAAAGGATTTATCCGGGAGACTAGCGCGATGGAGTCTAAAATTACAGGCGTTTGATTTTACCATAGAGCATCGTAAGGGAGCTTTAAATGTAGTACCCGACGCACTCTCACGGGTGCACATGGACGAAGTTAAAACACCTACAGCTGATGCCCTGGAATTACAGCTAGACCTCAAGTCGCCCGCGTTTCAATCTCCGGAGTACAAAATGTTGATAGAACGGATCGAGGAAAATGCGGGGAAAATATCAGACACTCAGATATCTGAGGGCATGGTATACAAACGCTTGGGATTTAGTACCCATGATGTGATAAACAATGACAGGGCATGGAAACTTTGGGTTCCGGCGGAACTTCGCGCAGACCTAGTTTGGAGATCACATCATGCCATCACCGCTGGACACGGAGGGTTTCACAAGACACTCGCAAGGCTGCGGCAATGTTACTATTGGCCATCTATGACGGCCGAGGTACAACAAGTAGTTAGGGACTGTGAAATTTGCAAAGTCAGCAAAACCTCCAACAAAACCACCAGACCTCCAATGGGCCAACAACGTATTACTGAACAACCACTGCAAAGAATATTTATCGATTTTATGGGGCCATACCCCAGGTCAAAGTCCGGTAACACAGTAATATTTGTGTGCATAGATCATTTCACCAAATTCGTTTGGTTGCAACCTATGCGAAAGGCTACCGCCGCGGGGGTCGTTGACTTCCTTGAAAAGAATATTTTTCATCAGTTCGGAGTACCGGAGTACATACACTCTGACAATGGAAAACAGTTCGTGTCACATATTTTCGCCGAATTACTCACCCCGGTATGGCATTCAACCCGTGCGAACGGCGTTTTACTCACCTCAGGCAAATTCCGCCGAAAGGGTAAACCGATCCGTTTTGCAAATGCTTCGGGCAGCAACTGACCAAAGCCAGCGAAACTGGGATTCGCAGCTAAGCCGAATAGCGTGTGCTCTAAGGAGCGGGCACCATGAAGCCTTGGGGTTAGAACCATATTATGCTATGTTTGGGGCACGCATGATTACGCATGCTAGCATGTATCCAGTGCGACGGCGGCTCGGGGGTTTAGAAATGGAGGAAAAGCAAATCGATCTACCCTATAAAATGGAGCTAATTCGAGAGAAAGTGAAACAAGGACTAACCCGAGCCCACGAAAAGGCGGAAAGGACATACAACACCCGCTGCCGACCGGTCGAATTTGCTGTAGGTCAGGTAGGTCAGGTTGTATACCGGAAAAACTATAAGCAAAGTAACCGGGCCGAAGGATACAACGCAAAATTAGGACCTAACAGGATTCGCTGTGTTGTACTCCAACGAAAGGGAAATTCGTTATATGAGTTGGGAAATGGGGTCGGAAAGAGTATTGGAATTCACCATGCTAAAGACTTGTTCGCTGCTTGAAAAACTCAACACCCCAGGTCTCGACGAACCAAGCCATATCTCGGGCCGTCATAATATCAGCAACCGCCAAACCTGAAACATGTTCTCCCAGGCAACACTCGAAGCTGCATTCGGCGACGCTGCCCTAGCTCGCCTTTACGTGATGGTGGTCGAGGAGAATAATCGGCGGACCGCCAATTACGATCCTCTGGGAAGGGCTACCGCTACCAACGCCCACCCTTCTTCAGCTGACCCTGGTCGCCCTCGACCAGCTGATAAGCCAGGTGGCGATGGCCAACAGTTTCGCGCAAAAGAGACCGGTGAGAAGGCGCAGCCTATCGCCGAATAACCGTGTTCCGGGCTGGCGGTTCGTCTGGAGAGGCCGCTCCTATCTGGAGCACGAGGATCCAGAGGACGAGGACGCCGAGGAGCCGAGGGAGAGGAGCAAGTCCTTTTGAAGTACTTGTTCCCCACCTCGTTCGCTTTGTAAACGACAAAAAAAAAAAAATAAAAAAAAAAATAAAAAAAAAATATAAATAAAAATGGCAATTCTTTTGTATTTGCGGGAGGGAATGGGGTCGCTTTTTACTTTCCAGGAAATTTTCGTTTCTTCAATATACCCTTGTGGAGGGTTAGACGTCGCACGGTGGCTCGTCTTCTCAAAACACGTTGCAAAATTAATAACTTTTGATCTATTGAAGGTATCTACTTGATACCTTCTTTTCTTCTTTTGATCTATAATAATAATTTACAAATCTCCAAAAATTGTTAGGTTGTACGTTTTTTCTAGGTTATTCCCACCAAAAGAGGCGACAAACTAAAACTTTTTTTTTTTTTTTTTGACTATAAAAATACATTTTTCATAGCAATCCGTGAACTTAGAAATGCAAAATGATCAAACATATTTTTTTTATATACGCATTCTATATTAAAAAAAAAAGAGAAAAAAAAAAAATTGTAATTATAAAATTTTGGTTTTGTATAGCTTGATCAATTCCTAATTGAATGGTATCAAAAGATTTCCTAAATTCAACAACGCGAAATCCGACATTTGCAACGAGTTTTCGTAAAATAAGCCACAGTGCGTCGTGCTGCCGAAGAAGGCCTTTTCTTTTTCCAACCCGGCTTGTTCAGTCGATAGAGCAGGAGACTCTTAACCTCAGGGAATGGGTCGAGGCCCACGTTGGGCGCGTGAAAACAGCATAACCGTCCGCACGTTGATTTTTTTTTACGGGACCATTCCATGCTGATCAGCATCGACGACCCCGAGCCTGTTACGTACGCCGGTTAGGGCGATGTGAGTCATTTGGGTAACGCGGAAGAAAATCAAGAAAGTCAATGCACTAATGCTCTAGAAAATCAACACGGGCACGATTGCACAAAAATTCGGTTCTGGCAGATGACACCGCCTAAACTCACAAAAGTGAGCCATGCAATCAGCGGCAACCCAGCACCGCCGATTTTGCTGAACTATTCAACTTTAGAACAAAGACGACCCACATAAAACCCCAGCCAATAGGCGAAAAGAGGGGAATGGATGACACTAGGTGAGAACACTTTTGTGTTCCATTCCGGTGATTCCTAGGCGATATTTGGCACAGTCTTTGGTATAAAAGTGACCGGTTTGTCAGTACAGAGAAAGAGGGAGTCAAAAACCCAGAAGCCCTCGGGAAGATTATTGCAACCGCGTCGCGTCTCGGACAAATTGAGTTCAAGTGATTCGGAGTCAAGTTGATCCTGTAGCCGACAATACCCAGGTCTAAAGGAAACACATACAAGGACAATGGGCCCAAAACGTCCAAAGTTGATGACAGCACCGCTAACGTGATAAACACGATCGAAGTGGTCGACCACAAGGACGAAATCGCTCAGGTCTACCAAGTCCTTCGACTCATCGCGGGATTGCTGATCGTCCTCCTGGTATTCAAGGGACTTAGTACCTACAAGAAGGTGATCCAGGGACGCCGCGACCAACGACACGAGCTGGAGAAAGTAGTGTCCCTCGCCAACACCTGGTCCTGTGACCACAAGTAACCGCCCGAAGGATGTTCCGACTCAACAAATACAATAAGCTAAACTACCAACATAAAAAAAAAAGAAACAAACAATAAAAGGAAATTACCAATGAAAATCTGACAGAGAAAATGTTTATTATGGAAGTCAACCAACCTAAACCGGCAAACAAATACCAATAAATAAACCACTAACAATAGTTTCCGTGATGAGTGTGGCAACTTGCCTTATGTGCTTCGATCCATATTTGAGCAGCAGATACTGACTCCATTTCGCCAAGTATATATATATGTATATGCAAGTGCACATAAACCTGTGTCTCTCTACCCGCCGGAAAGTGAAACAAAGTGCAGACGACACCATCGTCAAATGACCAGCGGTCACTCCGCTCACCGAGCTGCTTATCTTTTGAACCTATTTTTCTTTTAAGTTTTTGTGTTAAAACCCACCCACAACACAATACACTTTTTATATATTTTTTTTAATGTGTTATCTTTTAAATCATTAAGTAATGATTTTGTACATTTAGTGAAATTCAAATCCAACCCTAAAACACCGCACGAATATATATATATGCCTAATTTTTAACCTTTTTCGAACAAATAAAAACCTCAACTCCGGAACGAGAGCTCTCAACGATGGAATAACCGAGGGTGAGTTAAAGGGACATTTTTTTCCCCATATTGTCAGACATAATCATATATATATATTCGTGCCCCATATACACTAGATACCATATGACAAAATATTACCTTCCCAAAATACACTATATTCTAAATACACCTAAATATTAATTACACAATTTAAATCAATTCAGAATAGCTATAACACACTTTAATGTCCAATACACGCTTGCACAACCTTTAAAATAAACTTGTAATGTGAACTTAAAACAGCAAAATGCATTGGTAGAAACCCATTAAAAGGGGGGCATTGGTACAACTGGAAGACTGGGTCAAGAAAATGATATAGCTTTTGACGAACGACATGTACAAAAGGGGATCGTATTGCACGGCCCGCGACGATCCAAAGGCGCACAAAATTGGCGATTGGGGAGGGAAAACGGCCAAAACATAGCCCGATCGTTTTCACGATCAAGCATAAATATGCTTGCGGGGCAATGTGGACAGAAAGACAGACGGACGAACGATTTCTTCTATTTTTCAGGCTCGTAAATAATTGTTCTGATTACGTTTGGAGAGGATAGTGGCGTCCAAAGAACCCACCCCAAATCCGGCGAGCTCAGCTGCACAAATCGTGTCTGCTATCCGGGCGGCCACTTCCTCAGCCCTATGTCCTCCAAGGACTGAGGCACCACGACAACACCGACGTAACAAACGGATAATTTGCGGACAAGTATAACGTCTTGATTCAATATTTACTTTGGATTCACTTTCATTCACTTAGAGAAGTTCAACTAAATAAAACTTCATTTTTGTAATCGAAATCATTACTGTTGTGAAATGAAATAAAATGTTTCCTTTTTAAATATAAAACAAAAAAAATGTTTCTTCATCTTTTAATCACCAAACGTACTGTTACATAAAACGAAACGGAGTTCGCCGGGTTTTCTAGTTTCCTATGAATTAAACTTATTAATCTAGAATTCTTAAATTTCTCATTCTTATATTCGCTTCGTTTTCTATCGCGTCTGCTTCCCTTGCGATACTTTCGTCTATCGATTAGCACTTTTAGCCCGCCAACAATTGAAATTAATTTAAGTTCACTAAAATCTCTACAACAATCATATAAAGCGCACTATCGAAAATCCTAAGAACTATCACTTGGGCACCTTGGTATATTCGCAACCTAAACATCCACAGCAGATCCCTCCTTCCTTTGTTCCCCAACTTAGTGGTGGTCTAGTAGCACGTGAAGGTTATGACCTTTACAGATCTGACCGTGAGGGGCATGCTGGGGGTATTGCGATCTGTGTTAACAAAAGACTAAAAACTAAATTAATAAGCGAGAAGAGAATTGAAAACCGATAGAGATTGTTGTTCCTGGTGCACAATATCTGAGTGGCTGTCCGTAAAAATAGCCAGCGCGAGTAACGCCATTGAACGAGCCCAGCCCAGTGCCTTGCAAAAGTGCCGTTCGCCGTTCGTCGTAATCGCCGAATAACAGAAAAAGAGCGGCTTGCAGTTGCGCGTGTTGCGCCCAAAAGATTCCGTTCCGCAGACCTCAGCGAAGACTCCGGCAGCCCCACCACGGCCACGGCGTGCTCCCCGCACAATGAACAACCAACTGAACCCGGAACCTCAAGGCTCTGTTCTTGGTCCACTTTTTTTCTCTATATTCGTAAATGACCTTCCAACTATTTGTATGTAAGCTGTCCTGTTGGTAGATTATTTGATTGTGTAGATGTAAATTTTAATGTAAATGTTTAATAATAAGCAAAAGATCGTCATGTATTCCAACTCTCTCAAGTTTACGCTTGTATAAAATATGTAGAATAAGTCGTCAATCTAGGCATTACAATGTAGGGTTCAATTTTAAGAGTAATAAATTTTCTAAATTATTAAAACAAAATAAATAAATAAATAGAGATGTTTCATTATACAGGTCTTGATCAAACCATCTAAAAGCCTTGTCCAACACTGTACCTTTAATCTAGTAGTTGTCGACCAAAAAATTTAAAAAAATACCTCATTATACCCTTGCAGAGGGTATTATAATTTTGCCATGATATTTGAAACGCAGTGAAGGAGGCATCTCCGACCATTAAAGTATATATTTTATCAGCATCACCAGCCGAGTCGATCTAGCCATGTCCGTCTGTCTGTCCGTCTGTCCGTCTGTCGGTTTCTACGCGAACTAGTCTCTTAGTTTTTGAGCAATCGAGCAAAATTTTCAGCATAGTCTTATTTCTTTAGCACTCAGTATATATGTCGGAACGGACGAAATCGGACTACTATATTCTATAGCTGCCATAGGAATGATGGCGAAATTAATGTTCAAAAATTTGTAACTTCTTTGTTTTTAAGCGTATTTCTATAAATTTTAAGATATAGCAGTTTTTTAAGGTTCTAGAATCACGGTTTTCATTTTTTAAGATCGGACAACTTTATCATATAGCTGCCATAGAAGCGATCGGTCGATTTATATGAAAATGTTAAATTCTAAAATGTAAAATTTTCAAAATTCGATATTTTTTCAACATTTATTATTATTATTATTATTACATGGGCCTTGTTGCACCACGACCAAATGTTAGGTCTTTTGTGTCGGCCTGTAGGATTAGGGTAGAGCCTCTACACCTAGGCTTTTGATAAAGGAGAGCACTTTGGCGGGGTCTATCTGTTCCCAAATCCTGTAGGGGGGGATAAGTTCACCTCCTAGTTGTTGAAGTCGACGTCTGATTAGCGAGGGGCATTCACATAGAACATGTTCTGATGTTTCTGGCTCCATCTCACAGAATCTGCATGTGTCTATTTCTGAAAGTTTTAATTTCTTAAGGTGATACCTTAGGTTGCAGTGACCCGTTAGGTAGCCTGTTAGAGTGCGAATTTCACTCTTTTTTAAGTTGATGATGCGCTTAGATCGCGACATCTGGGGGACGAGGAATTGTTTGGCTTGTCTCAGCCCTGCACTGTCGGTCCAGTGGCGCCTTATCTCCTTTTCCTTCCAATTCCTGAGCAGTTCTCTTTTGTGTCCTTTCGAAAGTCTACAGAACGGTTCAGGGCCGATTAGTGGTGTCATCGCCCCGCGTTTAGCCAGGGAGTCTGCCATCTCGTTTCCTATATGGCCTTCATGCCCTGGCACCCAACCCGCCGTTAATCTTCTTGGAAGCGAGGGCGTTCAGCTGCTGGAGACAGTTCTCTACAAGTCTGGAGGAGATCGTGAAGGACCTCAGCGTTATGAGCGCCGCACTGTGGCTCGTTTTCTCAAAACACGTTGCAAAATTAATAGCTTTTGATCTATTGAAGGTATCTACCTAATTTTTTTTGTATAATAATTTACAGTTCTCCAAAAATTTTTAAGTAGTATTTTTTTTAGGTTTCGCCCACCGAAAGAGGCGGAATTTATTCGGCAAACTAAAACTTTCGATTTTTTACTATAAAAATACATTTTAAATAGGAATCAATGAACTTAAAAATTCAAAATTATTAAACATATTTTTTTATACTCATTCTATAAATAAACAAAAAAATTGCAAAAAAAAAATGTAACAAAAAAATTTTTTTTGCACCTTGCCGTTTTCCATACTGGCCGACTACAAATTGATATGAACAATTATCAAAATCTCGAAATGCGCACAATTGTAGCAATGGTTTTTTTTTTGGTTTGTTAGTTGAATATCTCCACTAATTTTTAGTAATATCTAGAGCTCGGCGAAATCTGGCATTTTTTTTTATTTTCCACTAAAAATTGAAAATATGAAAAAAAAAGACTTTTTTTAAAAAATCTAAAAAAAATAGAAAAGAAAAAAATAATTCCATTTTTTTTTTTTTAATTCAGGTTTAAAATTGTTTCCTTAAAGCAGACAAATATTTGTTTTTCTTTGAGCTTAACTACTTTTTTAGAAAAATTATTTTAAATCTGTCGATTTAGCGAGTTTTTCTACCTTTTTGCAAATACAGAAAAATTGTCAAACTTTGAGCAGCGATAATAAATACTTTAAAAATTTTGTAAATTATAAAATTTTGGTTTTTAATTGCTGGATCAATTCCTAATTGAATGGTATCAAAAGATTTGCTAAATTTAACAACGCGAAATCCGACTTTTGCAACGAGTTTTCGGAAAACGAGCCACCGTGCGCCGCCTGACTGTCAGAGAAGATGTAAATCCGTGCGCTTTGCATTTTCCTGCGAAGGCATTCACAGATTTCTATTGCGTGTATCTCTGCTTTGAAAATGGTCGGAGACTTTCCCATGGCTATGGATTTGTTGAACCTTGGTCCAAAAATACCAGCCCCGGTGTCACCGTTTTCCAATTTCGACCCATCAGTGTACCACGTTTGTGATCCCCTGGGTAGAGATATTGATTTTGTGTTCCAATCGTGTCTGGTGTACAAGACTACAGAGAAGTTTCTGTGAATGGGCTCGTTTATAAAGGGTTCGAGAACCCGTAAATGCCCCGTAAGATCACCACTTTTTATGTCGGTGATATTTTGAAGGCGAAGTGCCCCCAGACAGGCCTCCTTTTTCAGGGTTATGGTTAAAGGGGGTATGCCAGTTATGGCTCCAGTAATGCCTATGCAGACCAGTCTTTGTATTTTGGTAAGTGCTGCCGCAGCTGTCTTCTGGGTAGCTTTCGTCCACCAAGCAAGAGATGCATAGGTTAGAATCGGTTTTACCACAGTGTTAAAAGACCAGTAGATAATTTTGGGACTTAGGCCCCATGTTCTACCGAAAAGCCTATTGCAAGCGAAATATGCTCGAGTGGCTTTATTTATTGTCTTTTCGAGGTGTGAATTCCAGTTGAGCTTGGAGTCAAGTATGACTCCTAGGTAGTTGGCTTCAACTGAAAAATCAATCAATCAATCAGCGCAATTGTGATGACGGCCATGTTCAGCCTCATCTCTCGGTGGAAGACCCGACAGTCTCCCACGCGCAGGCCGCTGTTTTGCCCCTCGACGAGCTTCAGGATCTCGTCCGTCTTCATGTCCGCATTTGGAAGCGGAAAGAATCCGATGAAGACAGCGGCACGTGGAGCCTCTGCTTCAGGCACCACCTTGATGTGGGCGTCCTTCCACAGCCGGAGCTTTGGTACCTCTGTACCTAGCCTCGCAGCTGTCTCCGCATTTCCACATGTTACCGCCATCCATCCAGGGCGGAAGGTGCAGCCGGAGATCAGCGGCTTCACAGAGCCGTGTCTCAGCTCCATCACCCTCGATAGGATCGCGGACTGAATGCGGTGGAGCTGTTCCGTAGTAAGGAGGCTTTCAGGGTAGTTGGCCGGGAGTATTGCCATCTTCATGGAGCTGGCAACATCTCTATAAGAGGCCATGACACTGACTTGGGATGACTGCTCCTGTGTTGCCTGCCCAGCCGCTGCTGCGGTTGTGGAGGCTGCTGGAGCCTCCGTGGCCGGCAATACATATGCAGGATCACCCTTCGTCAGGGCACTAGGTGCCACGGTTTTGAACATGGCCCTCTTCGTCGACACCTCTTCTGGGGTCGTGTTGGCCGATCTACCTCTCTTGCTGGGTATAGCCCTTGGAGGGTCCATAGGCTTCTGTGCGAGCCTTTTGGCCTCCTCCATGGGTATGTCGTTCGTAAGGTGTCTGCGCAGCCTCTTCCTTGCGGCGCCCGATAACGCGATCCGCTTAGGTTTTTCATCCTTTCGGGAGGCGAGAAGGATTTCTTCCTCTTCCTTGGTGATGCTGTCGTTGCCAGAGCTTTGTGAACAAACGTCCATAGCATCTTCAGGCTCCCGAAAGGGTTCGATTTGACTCGATTTGGGGCTGCTAGAGCACCATATTTCTTTTGTAGTTTCGGTAGTATCCATAAGTTGGTCCCACGAGTAGTGAGGAAGGAAGTATCCCCCGGGGTAGAGCCTCATACCCCGGATCGGGCACTTATACGACCGGAGGTGCCAGGTATCCGGAAGCCACCGTTAAAAGACACACTAACGTAGTGCCATTCGTCACAGGGGCACGGTACGGTAACACCGGTGATTACGGGTTTTTTCGAGTTGTCCTCTCTAGATCCGCCATATTTAGTCTAGAGCAGGGGCACCTCGAGCAGGATGTGGTTCTTCACCACGTATGGTCGGTCTGCAGTAGTCGGCATGTGGCTGCCAACTCCTACTGGCTGAGTCAGCTTGGCGCGGCGACAGGCACCCACGCTTCGCTGCCCAGCCTTAGCCCCTTAGCCCCAACATTACTAAAATGGTTCGATTTTCAATGATCCAATTGCAGACTGCAAGGGTATACAAACTTCGTTTTACCGAAGTTAGCTTTCTTTCTCGTTTTATCTAACTTTGAAAATCAACGATTAATCTATTTTTCAACGGATTTCTGGAGTTGTGGGCTTGTTTGATACTTTGGGCCATTAACTTTAGAAAAAAACACGTCATGATTCTCCAAAGGTTTTTTTTTAGGATGCTAGCAGAATTTTTACAGTTGAGTTAACGAATTGCAATTTTTTTCTTGGAGAACTTTAAAAAATCTTTAAAGAAAATCGTATCAATAGAAATAATTTTTAATTACATTTTCGTAATCTGGGGGTTGAACTCTACCGGAATTTAGCATCAAGAGGCTTGGAGCGCTTTGAGTGTAAACTAGTGTAAGCCGCCCCAAATCTAATCCATTTAAATGAAAAATTAAAAAACGTTGAATTCAATATTATAGCCATCTTAATATGGTGGTATACATTTTTAGTGCATCTATTCCTAATTAGGGTAATGTAAAATAAGCGCGGGGGGCAAACATTTCCAAACAATTTGCGCGCCCTTGGGTGTCATAACGCCTAGTGCCGTAACACTGGGCGGTTGAGTTAACGGCATATAGGCTTATCTTCTCTTTTATATAAATTAAATTGCAATTCTTTGTCGTGTTATAACTCAAGTACGGGCTCATCTAGCTAAATCAAATGTTTAGGCTTTGATCGGACTACTTAGTAGATGGTTTTGTGAAGTTTGCATAAAATTGGTTTAGCGGTTCTTTAGTTATTACATTTCTTGCAATGTTTATGGGCAGCTGCTTTGATATTGTTGTCAGGTGATTTTTGTCAAACATTTCCTGTTTTTCGTATAAATGGTGAATCTAGAATTTTTTAAATGTACTATATATATATATGCGTGTACTTTTCTCATTTTCTCTTTTTTATATGAAGAAAAAATGGCACGACCTAGACGAGCAAATATTGGTAGGTAAATTCGTAGTGCAAATGAGGTATTACAAAGACGATAACGGACTGCAGATGAAGGTAATGCACTAAATAGATCTGTTGACCCCGTACCTGTACTGAATCTTTTACGGCGGTCACGAATACGTCGTGCTGTTTTGGCTGAAATTATGAATGCTGCTTTTAATTACAACAGTCAGATTGATTATAGTATGTACGGATACATTGGAATGATGGACGCAATATGTCCACATTGTTATGCGGCTAAGTTTCCAGGTAAAACGCTCAGCTTATGTTATGCTAATGGCAAAGTGCGATTGCCAGCATTAGAAACTGCACCCGAACCATTGTATTCATTATTTTTTTGGGATATCTTAAACGTCGAAGCACTTTTTGAGTCATATTCAACAATACGATTCGACATTTCAAATGACTTCTTAAGCAAAATTAAGATCTGAACGAGAAAAAAAGTAGCTTCGGTAAACCGAAGTTGGTATACCCTTGCAGTCTGCAATTGGATCATTGAAAATCGAACCATTTTAGTAATGTCGAAAAAAATATCAAACTTTGTACATTTTACATTAAACATGTAGAATTTTACATTTTCATATAAATAAACCGATCGCTTCTATGGCAGCTATATGATATAGTTGTCCGATCTTAATAAAATGAAAACCGTAATTCTAGAACCATATACTGCTATATAGCAAAATTTATAGAAATACGTTTAAAAGCAGAGAAGTTAAAATTTTTTTTACATTAAATTCGCCATCGTTCCTATGGCAGCTATAGGATATAGTAGTCCGATTTCGGCCGTTCCGACATATATACAGACAGACGGACATGGCTAGATCGACTCGGCTGGTGATGCTGATCAAGAATATATATACTTTATGGGGTCGGAGATGCCTCCTTTACCGCGTTGCAAATATCATGGAAAAATTATAATAACGATAGCGAAGGATGCTTACGTTAATGACATCGGACGTTTAACTATATTGCCTTCATCGTATATTGGTAGCCCACGGCATATGAACAAATATGCACAAGACGCAATGTCTTATGTACGAAAATAAGGTCGACCGGATCTGTTTCTTACATTTACATGTAATCCGCAGTGGGATGACATCAAAAATAATTTATTTGATGGACAGTCGACAACTGATCGTCATGACATTACAGCACATGCTTTCCGAAAAAAAAAGGATACCACTATGGATTTTATTGTAATATTATGTGTATTTGGAGAGGTACGTTGCCATATGTACTCCATCGAATGGCAAAACAGGGGATTGCCGCCCGCACATATATTAATTTGGTTGGTGCAGAAAATAACTCCGGATCAAATCGAATTAGACGTGGAGAGCCGATTTCTCGTTTATCGTGCAGAATTCTTGACATTGATCTTCCATCATGAATCAAATTCAGGGCATTTGTGACATTGCATAAAATAATTAACACTAAAAACCAGCATACCTTTTTGACAAAATATTGCTTAGAACCTCCAGACGAACCAATAGTATGCAAAGGACACAAGCAAGCATTTGCCGAAAAACAATTTTTCATCTTTGCTGTTCGGTATTGGAACGATCTTCCCAATCGACTAAAAATATTTAAGAGCGCACATAACTTCGACTTAACTTAATGACACACATCAAAAACCAATTTTCAGATTATGAGAGAAATTAGAAGAAATTAAGAAACTCAATCTAAAATTTTTAAATTTATATTTATAATCGTAAAACTTTTATTACCTAAAAATTTTATTTTTCATTATTATTATTTATATTTTTAGTTTTAATATTCAAAACGTTTTACTTTGAAAATAATTTTATATTTTCTTTTTATATTTTTTCGTGACTAGCACACTAATTATAAAATACACTTGTAGTGCTGGGATATAAATAAATAAATAAAATAAAAATACAAAAATCTATTTTTTCTAAACAACTTACCCTTAAAGTAGAAAATTCATACCCAAATTTAGAAATTTATTTTTTACATTTAAGGGGTTGTTCCATTATTTTTTTTTTAATTTGCATTTTAGTAAATAAGTAATTAAAATGGCTTGAAATCCGTTGTGACTAGTGCGCTAAGATAATAGTAGGAATACTGTAGCGTTAAAAATTTATCGAAATAAATAATAATAATAATTCATTATTATTATAGCAAGTGATATTCTGCATTAGTGTAATTAATATTTAAGTGTATGTGTAAGTGTATCTTTATAAGCTAAAACTTTATCACATGGTATGGTGTGTGTGATATGTTTGGGCAACGATCATATTTATATATAGTGACGTATCTGCACTGCGACTTCTCAACGTCCACAAGTTCAAAGTACGAAACCGTTCACAAACAAACAGAATCGCCAATTTCGGCTTTGATTAAAAAACGTTACAGAAGCTGAGATCCCGCAATGCAAATAAATAAAGAAAATTGATTAAGTCCAAACGTCAACAATAAAGTAATTCCATAAAAAGTCGAAAATCCAATATGTTCGCAAAATCTAATAAGACCGAGATATGTAAACATAAACAAAAAAGTGAATATCACATCATCCACATGCGATTGCGTCACCTAATGCACTAACTGTAAATTCTAAGACGCAAACCGAGGTTTCATGCTAACCAATTCTGTAACATACAGTCAGTCTTCTTCCAGCATTCTAATAAAGAATAACCAGTAAATAAAAAATCTCCTGATTTTTATTCGGGCGAGGATCGACTCATGTAAATGGCGCAGTCGGTATCTCTTTGAAAAATATCCTTGCAAAAAATAACGAAGTCGGGAGCTTACTGATCAATTAAAAGGATATTTCTAAACTACTAGGATATCCAGATCAGCGCGTGGAACTGCCCACAAGTAAGCAATTTATTCGACTAGCTCGGAAGTGCAACTAAGCGATCCTCAAAAGAACCTAAGTGCAAATTAAAGGCACGAAAAAAATATAATAATAAATTAAATTTCAATCGACTACTGAATAATTCCAATTCGGTCAGTGATTAAGTTGAGTGAAATTTAATAAAATGGCCCAACAACCACCAGCTCAAGTACAACCACCAGCTCAAGGGCAACCACAAATTGGTGTGGCACCCAACCCATTGACGGAGCACAACTTAAATCAGCTTTTGGCCCAGAACCGGAATATTCCAATGTTTGAAGGAGATCCATCCACCCTAGGAACGTTTATCAGAAGAGTTAACTACCTTTTGGGTCTGTATCCTACATCCAATGATCGACAGACAAGCGTTATATTTGGAGCAATTGAACTTCAAATCACCGGTGATGCTCAGAGGATTCTGCAAGTTTTACAAGTCAACAATTGGCCAGCTCTTAGAGCAGCCCTAATCGACGAGTACAAAACGCAAACCCCTGTGGAGGAACTATTAATGCGATTATACAATACTAATTTTCAAGGTAATCTAAGAAAATTTTGTAATGAGATCGATAAGCAACAAATTAGAACTTGAAGGAAATCAAAATGAATTATTATTGTACACAGATGCAATGTTTAGGACTACAATAAACCTAATACAACGAAAATTACCTGACAGAATTTTTATGACATTAGCAAGAAGCGATATTTCAACAGTACTTAAACTAAAACAACCGGCTCAGCAAGAAGGGCTATACGAAGAAAATGAAAATGTAAATCATTATAATATCAATGTTAATAAAATTCAAAAGCCCTTACCCTTACACTAATTTGTACAACACCCATCAATTTAATCCTGGCCCAGCTCTTTCAATTCAACCACACCCCAATCAACCCCAAAGAATGGTTCCACAAAATTATAGGTTCCAATCGAATAACAGAAATAATACTTTTGACCAAAATAGGGGAAGTTACCAAGAGTTTCGAAGAAATTTAATTCAGGGACAGCAAAATAATACAATGAACAGTCAAGTGGACGATCGGGCTCAGTACCCAACCAACCCCAAAAGAGAGTCAGAGAAAGTAATAGTGGACAATCAAGAATGCAAGTAGACGAAAATTATCAACAACATAAAGAGTACAAAGAAGAAGATATTTATGATGAAAATGAAAATTTTCCAACGCAAGCCTCGGACCAATTACATACATAGAAATAACTATAAATAATCAAAATTATCATTGCCTCGTCGATACCGGTTCATCAATTAACTTAATGACAAAGAATTTTCTTAACGGGAGCATACATAAAGATCCGACAATTATACGCACTATGACAGGTCATTATGAACTAAATGAATTTGTAAAAGTTGCACATAATAGTTTATTTACTCAAGAACAAATATTTTATATTCACGACTTTTCATCCAATTATGACATACTACTAGGACGAAAGTTACTAGAGGCAAACCAGGCAAATATTGATTATTTAAATAATCGCACTACTATTAGTGGGCTCATTTTTTACACAAAAACATTAGTTTGAAAAATCCAACACAAATAAATGACTTTGAGGCATTGCTAAAATCAAAAAATTATACTGATGGAATAAGTTGTGCTGTTCAAAATGAATTAGCAGAGGGAAAAAATTATCGTTTAGAACACTTAAATGAAGAAGAAAAAGTTAAATTATTAAAATTTATTAACCAATATAAATGCATTCAATATCGTGATGGTGAAAATTTGACCTTTACAAATGTTGTTAATCATGAAAAAACTCATCATGAAAATCCAATTTATAAAAAACCGTATGGGTATCCCTTTTCATTTGAAAAGAAGTTGAGTCTCAAATACAGGATATGTTAAAGCAAGGAATAATTAGGCACAGCCAATCACCTTATTGCAGTCCATTATGAATAGTACCAAAAAAGCAAGATGCTTCAGATAAACAAAAATTTAGGCTTGTAGTAGACTATAGGGGCTTAAATGAGATCACTATTAGTGATAAATTTCCCATTCCCAATATGGACGAAATACTAGGCAAGCTAGGACGGTGTCAATATTTTACCACCATTGATTTGGCTAAAGGTTTCCACCAGATCGAAATGGACCAAAATTCCATTAACAAAACAGCGTTTTCCACAAAGTACGGACACTACGAGTACACACGAATGCCATTTGGATTAAAAAATGCACCTGCAACTTTTCAGCGATGCATGAACAATGTCCTTCGTGAATTAATAAACAAGCATTGCCTTGTATACTTGGACGATATTATTGTTTTCTCTACGTCTCTTGACGAACACCTTACTTCATTAAAAATTGTTTTTGAAAAACTTAAAAACGCTAATCTAAAATTACAACTAGACAAATGTGAATTTTTGAAAAAAGAAACAGAATTTTTGGGACACATATTTGGACCAAACGGTGTAATGCCAAATGCCAATTCCCAAAACTCAAAAAGAAATAAAATCATTTCTTGGTCTTTGCGGTTATTACAGAAAATGCATTCCAAACTTCGCAGACATTTCAAAGCCCTTAACTAAATGTTTAAAAGCTGGTTCTAAAGTGACATTCAAAGATGATACATTTAATGCAGCATTCAATAAATTAAAACAACTTATCATAAACGATCCTATACTGATTTGTCCAGATTTTGAAAAAAAGTTTCAATTAACTACTGATGATCGGAAATGAATCGCAAGCCGTAGAGAGCGGACGTGTTTCGCGTGAGCTCCGGGAAAAAGTTATAGAAAGTAGATGATTTTAAGACAAAAAAAAATAAAATAAAGTATATAATACTGGAATTCCAAGATAAGCGAAAAGACGCTAAATCAGAAAAATATATAGTTTTCGACTCAAAACTAGTGATATGATTAAAACAAGTGCATAATTATTTTATAAAATAATAAGTGCCACGCGAAATAGCTCAATGAGCGACGAACAAGAGAAAGAGCGTAGAAGCTCCGTGAGCCCAAGTAACGGTTATTTCTCGTATTTCTCAACTCGCGACAGCAACGAAAAGGCGACAAAGAGCAACTGTCTGGCGGTCGATAGCCAAAGAGCACGTTCTTGCTCACCCGCTCTACCCACTCCTACACCTACATCATGGAGTTCTCAGTGTAAAACCCCAACAACAAGCTGTGACAAAATTTCTGCAACAGCGGCAAAAGCAACAGAAACAACTACAGTAACGGCGGGATAAGAAACAGCCACAACTACAGCAACGACCAATATCGCGGAAACGACTGCGATGTCATCAACTGCAGCGCCAAATACAATAACAACAAGAACTGCAAGCTCCAAAGCCAAAATCGGCAATATTCAACAGGCGGCCCCGGCCATACAGACCGGCAGGGATCTCTACATCCAAATCAAGCGTAAGCTTAGCCCGCAGAACAGCGCGGTCGGTAACAAGCCAAAGATAAACCGTATCAAAGGAGAAAATGATCAACCCAGGAGATCTAACAGCAACAGATTTGCCCTTTTAGCGGATGATTTACCGGAAATGGGTCAAGAGACCCAAAAGAAATCAAAGCCCCCACCAATCTACATAAGGGAGAAAAGCTCGAACGCCCTGGTCAACAAAATTGTTGCGCTGGTCGGGGACGGAAATTTTCATGTAGTTCCTCTTACTAAAGGGAATATTCACGAAACCAAAGTGCAAACAAAATCGGAAGAACACTTCCGAGCTGTGTCGAAATACCTGGACGAATCAAAAAAAAATTATTACACGTACCAATTAAAAAGCAGCAAGGGCCTGCAAGTGGTACTAAAATGAATCGAGCCCGATATAACCCAAAACGAAATTATAGATGCCCTTAAAGAAAAGGGTTTTTATGCAAAGAACGTCAGCAACATCATAAATAAAAACAGACAACCGCAACCACTCTTCAAGGTCGAGCTGGAGCCAGACAGCAGAGCCTTGAAGAAAAACGAAGTCCACCCCATTTACAACTTGCAATTCCTCTTGCACCGAAGAATTACGGTGGAAGAGCCACATAAAAGAAACGGCCCAGTGCAATGCACAAACTGCCAGGAGTATGGACACACCAGGACATACTGCACACTTCGATCAGTCTGTGTAGTTTGCGGAGACTTTCACAATTCCGCTAACTGCCCTGCTAACAAGGAAGACCCCCACAAGAAGAAATGCGGGAACTGCGGAGGAAACCATTCCGCAAACTACAGGGGCTGTGTGGTCTACAAGGAGTTGAAGAGTCGCATGAGAAGAGTGACGGCAACGCGCAATCAGAATACACGAAACGTGTACACTAGATCACAAACGACGCCGGAAGTATTCTTTGCCAATGCCGCAAGATCCTCATTTGGTCCGCTAAATACCCAGAAGGGCTTCTCCTACGCTGATGCCCTCCGAACAGGTATGGAGAACCCCGTCCAGTCTAATCTAGAAAATGCTCAGAAAGCCCCAGGACAGCCACAAAGCACAATGGAAGCTATGATGCTTACCATGCAACAAAGTCTAACAGAATTAATGTCCTTCATGAAAACCACCATGCAAACACTTGTTCAAAACCAGAACATGGTGATACAGTTGCTTGTAGCTCAGCAGTCCAAATAACCGATGTCTAGTCTAAGAATAATTATGTGGAACGCCAATGGCGTTTCACGGCATAAACTTGAAATAACACAGTTCCTGAATGAAAATCATATCGACGTTATGCTGCTTGGAGAGACGCACCTCACAAGCAAATACAACTTCCAAATAAGAGGTTACGCCTTCTACCGCACAGATCATCCAGATGGTAAAGCCCACGGCGGAACCGGCGTCATAGTCAGAGAACGCATAAAGCACCACTTTCACCAAAGGTATTCAACTAATTACTTGCAGGCTACGTCTATTAAACTGCAGTCAGGTAACGGCAACCTTTCCATAGCCGCTGTCTACTGCCCGCCTCGCTTTACAATCTCGGAAGGACAATTCATGGATTTTTACAACTCACTTGGCGATCGCTTCATAGCTGCAGGAGACTATAATGCCAAGCATACGCACTGGGGATCGCGTCTCGTGACTCCCAAAGGAAGGCAATTATATAATGCAATCATAAACTTGAGCAACAAATTGGACTATGTTTCCCCTGGTAGCCCCACATATTGGCCAGCAGACCCCAGAAAGATACCAGACTTAATAGACTTTGCGGTGACAAAAAATATCTCACGCAACATTATATGTGCCAAAGCGCTTTCGGATCTTTCATCAGACCATTCGCCAGTACTAATAACTCTTCTTCAAAGCCCAGAAACTACAGATCAACCCCAAAGGCTGACGTCGCACAGAACTAACTGGCTTAAATATAAGAAATATGTAAGTTCCCACATTGAACTAACCCCGCAGCTAAACATCGAAGCGGATATCGACTGCTCTACTGATGCTCTTGAGGACGTACTCACTGCAGCAACCACTATCTCAACACCACAAGGGAAGGACGTACAACCCAACAAATTCAAAACTAATCAACAAATTGAACAGCTTGTCCTGGAAAAAAGGAGTCTGCGACGTGCTTGGCAAAGCAACAGATCGCCATCTTCAAAACAACGTCTTAAGCAAGTCACTCGCTTACTAAACCGAGCTCTGAAAAAAGACTCTGAAAAGGCACAACTACGGTACATCGAAAAACTTACGCCAACCAGTACAAAGCATCCTTTGTGGAGGGTTCACCCAAATCTAAGCTCTCCAATTGAAACCGTCACCCTGATAAGAAACTCTTTAGGTAGCTGGGCCGCAGCGACGAAGATAGAGCCGAAACATTTGCTTCACATCTCCGAAGCGTCTTTCAGCCTAACCAGGCCACTAGTCCATTTGTCCTACCACAAACCGAAACTAATACTATGTCTTTACCAACATTGTTTCAGCCGAATGAGATCGCAAAAGTCATTGGGGAACTGAAACCAAACGAGAAAGAAAGCTAACTTCGGTAAACCGAAGTTGGTATACCCTTGCAGTCTGCAATTGGATCATTGAAAATCGAACCATTTTAGTAATGTTGAAAAAATATATAATTTACATGTAGAATTTTACATTTTCATATAAATTGACCGCTCGCTTCTATGGCAGCTATATGATATAGTGGTCCGATCTTAATGAAATTAAAACCGTAATTCTAGAACCATAAAAAACTGCTATGTCTGAAAATTTATAGAAATACGTTGAAAAACAGAGAAGTTAAATTTTTTTTTACATTAATTTCGCCATCATTCCTATGGCAGCTATAGGATATAGTAGTCCGATTTCGGTCGTTCCGACATATATACTGCGTGCTAAAGAAATAAGACTATGCTGAAAATTTCAGCCCGATAGCTCAAAAACTGAGAGACTAGTTCGCGTAGAAACCGACAGACGGACAGACGGACAGACAGACAGACAGACAGACGGACAGACAGACGGACATGGCTAGATCGACTCGACTGGTGATGCTGATCAAGAATATATATACTTTATGGGGTCGGAGATGCCTCCTTCACTGCGTTGCAAACATCTGGTCAAAATTATAATACCCTCTGCAAGGGTATAAAAATATATTATTTGTAATTTTTATAAAATAAAAATTGTATTTCCATAACCTTTAAACTAAAAGAATAACTTACATTAAATATATTGTTTTTATATAAAAACAGCATTTATGAAGTTTTAATCGAATATCTTGAAAAATAGCGAGTATATGCCAATTTAATCCGATAGTGCCTATATTATATAGAAGTCCGATTTCGCATGAAATTTAAAATCTGCTGTTATACGCAAGGGTATAAAAATAACAATGTAATGTAAATTTATAACATTTATACATAGCTATAAAATTTTACATTTTACATGATTTTACATTTTCATATAAATCGACCGATCGTTTCTATGGCAGCTATATGATATAGTTGTCCGATCTTAATGAAATTAAAACCGTAATTCTAGAACCATAAAAAACTGCTATATCTGAAAATTTATAGAAATTCGTTGAAAAACAGAGAAGTTAAATTTTTTTTTACATTAATTTCGCCATTATTCCTATGGCAGCTATAGGATATAGTAGTCCGATTTCGGTCATTCCGACATATATACTGCGTGCTAAAAAAATAAGACTATGCTGAAAATTTCAGCTTGATAGCTCAAAAACTGAGAGACTAGTTCGCGTAGAAACCGACAGACGGACAGACAGACAGACAGACGGACAGACAGACGGACAGACAGACGGACATGGCTAGATCGACTCGACTGATGATGCTGATCAAGAATATATATACTTTATGGGGTCGGAGATGCCTCCTTCACTGCGTTGCAAACATCTGGTCAAAATTATAATACCCTCTGCAAGGGTATAAAAAGGCTCCGGGCGGTGACTTAATAACTCCAAAAATGATAATTGAACTTCCAAACTCAGCTATTGAGGTCATTTGCAAAATCTTCAATGGGATTATATGCCTTGGCTACTACCCAAGGAAATGGAAAAAATCTATCATCATAATGATACCGAAACCCGGAAAAGACCACACAATCCCGTCATCCTACAGACCAATAAGTTTATTATCGTGTCTGTCCAAACTGTTCGAGAAATGCCTTCTAAAACACATAATACCATACCTGGAAGCACACAATATTATCCCGGCTCATCAATTTGGCTTCCGTCGAAACCATGGCACAATCGAACAAGTCAACAGAATAACATCAGAGATACGCACAGCCTTCGAGCATCGGGAATACTGCAGCGCAGTATTTCTCGATGTATCTCAAGCTTTCGATAGAGTCTGGTTAAATGGCCTCATGCATAAAATCAAAACACACTTGCCTACATACACTCATAAGCTACTTGAATCGTATCTTTACAACAGAGTCTTTGCAGTAAGGTGCAACGCAACAACATCTGACGAGTACACTATCGAAGCCGGAGTTCCACAAGGCAGCGCACTGGGGCCCACCCTGTTCGTCCTTTATACAGCGGATATACCTACGAACGAGCGGCTAACAACATCCATGTTCGCTGACGACACTGCGATCCTAAGTCGCTCGAAGTGCCCAAACCGAGCAACAACCCAACTAGCAAGTCACCTCATGGTAGTTGAGAAGTGGCTATCTGACTGGCGTATTAAAATAAACGAACAAAAATGTAAACACATAACTTTTACTCTTAACAGGCAAACATGCTCCCCAGTATCCTTGAATAGTACGCAGATTCCCCAATTCAACGAAGTAACGTATCTCGGCATCCACCTCGACAGACGACTAACCTGGCGAAGACACATCGAATGCAAGAAACTACATCTAAAACTAAAAGCTAGCAGCCTCCACTGGATTTTAAACGCCCGATCGCCACTGCGTCTGGACTACAAGGTCCTGCTCTACAACTCCACGCTAAAGCCTATCTGGACATATGGCTCCCAGCTGTGGGGAAACGCGAGCAGCAGCAATATAGACATCATACAGCGCGCGCAATCAAAAATCCTGAGAACTATCACTGGGGCACCATGGTATATTCGCAACCAAAACATCCATAGGGATCTCGGCATTCTTGCAGTAAAAGATGAAATAGACAAGCAAAAGGCGACCTATAATAAAAAACTTACTGTGCACCCTAATCATCTGGCAAGAGGCTTGACTCGGGCTTCCAGCAGAACCCGCCTACAACGAAACGACCTTCCAACCCAGCAATAATTGTCAGGGCCATACAACTCTGTACCAGTCATATGACTGTTAGTTAGGTTATTAATATAAGATTTAACACACTTATTGTTAGTCTCTAAATGGAGAAGATTCAATAAATAACAGCAAAGTATAAAAAAAAAAAAAAAAAAAAAAAACTACTGATGCTAGCAATTTTGCATTGGGAGGAGTTCTTTCTCAGGATAACAAACCAATCAGTTACATTAGTAGGACTCTAAATGCACATGAAGAAAACTATAGTATAATTGAAAAAGACCTTAAGACCCTATTTATTCGGAAGAAGATTTGAGATATTAAGTGACCATAAGCCGTTAGTCTGGCTAAACAATATCAAAGAACCTAATATGAAACTGCAAAGATGGAAGAAAAGGTTAGGCGAATATGACTTCGAAATAAAATATTTAGAAGGAAGGCAAAATCACGTAGCCGATGCATTGTCAAGAATCAATTAACGAAGTATACTATGGCAGTAACAAAGCAACAGCACATAGCGCTGAAGAAGATAATGAAAATCTAATAACAATTACTGAAAAACCAATCAATCATTTCGCAAGACAGGTAGAAATGATTCGAAGCAATACAGAAGGTGAAGAAAGTGAAAACTATTTTAAGAAAGTCAAGATTAAAATAATGTTTCATGAATTAAACATCGAAAAACTAAGCAAATATTAATAAAACACTTTTGTACCAAGTCAAGTGCACTTTACATCGAACACGACTCTGATTTTGAAATCATTCAACAAGCTTTTAAACAGGTCATGAACTTTACTACAAAAATTGTAAGAGCAGTAATTAAATTACAGGACATAAAAACTTACTGAATTTAAAGAAATTATTGTTAGCAACCACGAAAAACTATTGCACCCAAGAATTGAAAATATGGTAAGGCTCTTTAAAGAAACCTATTAATATTACAAAAACGGAAGAAACTTACAAAAACTTGCTATCACAAGCGTTTGGCTTTAAGGAAATAATGCAGATTAAATATTTAACGGAAAAACTACAAAGAGAAATGAATGGGTTACAAATTGTTAGGAGAAACAAAAGAGGATTAGCTAATTTTGTAGGAACAGCTTACAAATATCTTTTTGGAACATTAGATAATAATGATAAAGAAGAATTCGAAGAAAAAATCAATGTAATAGCTCCAAACAGTGAACAGGTAAATGAACTAAATAATATAATCGATACAGTTAACAAAGGCATCGATATAATAAACAAGCATCTCGAATACAACGAAAACGAAAAAATTATTGAATTACTGGTTTTTAATTTAGAACATTTCGCAGAATACATTGAAGACCTGGAAATGGGAATGCAGTTAGCAAGATTATGAATATTCAATCCAAAGTTATTAAAACACGACTACTTGACAAACATTAACTCTGAGATACTTCTGAACATAAAAACCTCAACTTGGCTTAGGTCAGATTCAAACGAAATTTTAATTAAATCCCACATACCCAGAGAAATAAAAAACTTCCCGTATACGAAATATTACCTTATTCAGATGAAGATAATAAAATATTACAAGATAACACCCAAAACAAATATTACGTATACAGAAAAAGTCTGTATAACAAAGAAACAAGAAAACCTGTTACCAACACATGTCTATTAGGTATTGTTAATCAAACAGATACTAGTTGCAGGTACACAAAAACGCTATTAACTACCCAAAATAATTATGTCGAACCAAATATCATAGTTACATGGAATTTGTCAAAAACTATACTAAATCAAAATTGTATTAAAAATAAAATCACTGTGGACGGCAGTCCACGTAGTGACGATGAGCAGCGAGACTGTGGTGCGCAAGGAGATTACTATATACAGCCGTAGAATTGAAAATCTGCTACGATAGTCCGATTAGAACCATTTATATCTTGATCGAAAGGTATTGTAATCCTCTTTGAAACTGCATACTAAGATTTTTCAAAAACGGATTAGTTTAGGAAAAATGGGAGTGAAAGTGCGAAATTGAAAATTTTGAAAATGTTTAAATGTTGTTGTGATCTAGCTTGAAATACGCGTCGAATGACACCTCGATCATCCTGATCCGATACTCCGTTCAAAAGATATTCAATAAACAAGATTTTAACGGCCTTTCCGAAATGAAAACGTTTGTCCTGTTGTTTGTCTGTCTGTCTGTGTGTCGATTTTTTGTTTAAGAATCCTGAAACTACTTTTATTTTATTAAACAGCTCGAGCTGAAGATGTTCTACGACTTTCTGGGTTTCCCGCTAGTTTGGCGGGAAAACAGCTAAAAAAGCCAGATTTTCCGCGCCCATAACTTCTAAACGACTAAAGCTACAGAAACGTGCTATATGTCGTTTGAAAGGTATTTTGAAATGATAATAGCTTTGCCTTGACATAATTTATCTAAATATAATATTTAAGAATTTATAATTAAAATTAATTTTTTTTTAAGTTTTTGAAGTTTTCTTAAAAATGGCTTTAACGATTTTGATGGTCACTCAAGGCTATATAGCCCTTGAGAAATTTAAATTTTTTTAATTTTAATTTTTTTTTTTTTATTTAATCTAATTTTTGCGTTTTCACTACTTTGGCGGGAAAAAAGGAAATTTCTCGCGCCCATAACTTCTGAACGACTAAAGTTACAGAAACGTGCTATATGTCGTTGGAAAAGTATTTTGATATGATAATTACTATGCCCTGACGAAATTTTTCTAAATATTATAATTAAGAATTTAGAATTAAAATTTTAATGGCTTTTACGATTTTTATAGTCAATTCAGGCCGTATAGCCCTTGAGATATTTCGGGGTACAACACATATCTCCGAAAATTCGATTTCTCTTCAAAATTTGTAGCAATTATCCCATATATGCATTTTTTTATGAATTTTTCCCATTTGAGTTTCAAACAAAAACTTATAACAACAATGGGACACATTTGTATGTACATACATATGCCATTTAAAAAACTTCTGATATCAAATAAAAACACCTCTTAACGAGGTGAGATAAAAGTGACGATGGCACATTCAGCCCAAAAAATTTCTGCTACCAAATTTTGTGACGATTAATAGAAACAAAAATATTTAAAAAGTTTTTAATTAGTTTCAAAATCGGCACGCTGCCTGTTTTGCTTTTTTAAATTTTTCAGCTAAGTGCCGATTTTGAAACTAATTAAAAACTTTTTAAATATTTTTGTTTAAATAACTATTAATCGTCACAAAATTTGGTATCAGAAATTTTTTGGGCTATATGTGCCATCGTCACTTTAATCTCACCTCGTTAAGAGGTGTTTTTATTTGATTGTAATTGAAGGAAACAATATGATCAAAATACACAATTGCTCAATTGCAATTAACGATTTATCCATAAGCAATTATAATTCTGACTACACACAAACCATATACACAAGAAATAATGTCACCAAATTAGACCCAATATAATACATAAAAACAAAATAAATATTTTTTGAACACAATAAAGAAAACCAGATTTACAAAATAATTGTAATTGTAACACTGGGTCTCTTAAAAAATCTAATAAGATCGAGATATGTAAACATAAACAACAAAGTGACGATCACATCATCCACATGCGATTGCGTCACCTAATGCACTAACTGTAAATTCTAAGACGCAAACCGAGGTTTCATGCTAACCAATTCTGTAACATACAGTCAGTCTTCTTCCAGCATTCTAATAAAGAATAACCAGTTCGGGCTAGGAACGACTCATGTAAATATATATTGTGAGGAGTTGTATTTAAACTTACCACAAAGCAGAATTATAATTATATAATCTCAGCCAAAAGCGAAGCTGTGATGGAAGCATATTCCCCATATTTCACCGAATCAATTTTCTCCTTGCAATTGAGTACATTCAAGATCGCACGCAATCTTTGAATGATTTCCTCGTCAATTCCAGTGATTTCTGCCGCAACAATGCAATTTTCGAAAAATCTCCGAGAAGTATTTCCATCGTTTGAGTTTCCATATCCGGGTTTCGGGCAGTCCACTTTGAGTCCAAGTTGCTTTGAAAACGCTTCCTGTATTCGATATTTCCTAAATTGTTCCTTTTCCTTCTTTGTCGAATTGTTATTATCCCAGTCTTCGTTGTCTTGTGGAAGGGTATACGCCAATTTCAACAAAAATTCCATACACCTTATCCGAGCGTGTAAAGGTGAGATTCCGTAGTTGTAGTTTGCCTCCTTGGTTGTAGAATCATCCAAACTTCCGAAATTCTTTTGAGTTGTTTTGCAAATTGGACATGTTAAAGTCGATTTGGTATTGGTTAATTCATTCACTATTTTTCCATCGACCATGGTCAAGTGAAACTCGAAGCTGCATTCAACATATTTTCCTTCCCTGATCTCCAGAATGATGGGTATAATAGCATATATTTCTCTTTGAATATTTTGCACTGTTGTATTGATGAGTTCCGGTGATTCTCTTGCGAATTGAAACATTATTGGACGGCAATAATGAACTGATGAAAGAGAAACACTCCAATGTAAAGATTCCTCTGATTGAAGCCGCAAAGGAACCACTGATGCCATGAACAAATTCCCGTCTGATATTGATTCATCATCTGTCCTTATTGTTTGTTTATAAATGCTTTGTCCAGATGATCCATCGCAGCCCCATTTACTGACCAATTCCACCTTCTCTGGTAAATTGTCCAACACATTATCCGGAAGACTCTTCAATAAACGTTGAGCCGTGTGATTCATCAGATCCTGCACAGTAGCTTTCACAGAGACTTCAGTAATCTCTGTATTAATTGGTCTTGACATTTTTTTTGCCTCCGTAATCCGTTTATATCCAGGTAATATATCCGCCCCATGTTGCATTAAACACGTTCGTAATATTTCATATTTCTCCTTGGATAATTGTAAGTCCATAAATAAGGCCAGGGCTTCTTCGTCAGTTAGTTCCATTATGCTAGCGTTTAATGGAGTGGGAATGCTTTTCCGAATCCTTTTGAGCCGACAAGGGCTTGCTATAGCAACCGATTTGGCTATGGATGATTTAGTCAGTTGATGATCCTTTATATATTTAGTAGCCAATGCTTCCGACAAATTTCCAGTGGTCAAGATGTTGGTCACCTCAGAAAGCTTCTTTCTTCTTGTGAAATCCGAGCAATCCTGTATTGCTTTCGATGGTCTTCCTTTACCGGTAGATGTGCTGGGTTCATCATCATGATCTTCTTCCGTGGCTTGCAAGTTGAGATCCCCCAGAAGCCAGTCCTCATATTTGGCTAAAAAACGTGAATGGCTTCGATACACTTCTGCCCACTTTTTCCTGAAGTTCTTGTACAGTAAGCGAATGTTGTTTTCCACTCCATAGTTGTTTCTTAAATCTCCAAACCAAAGTTCACGCTCTCTAAAACAGTCTTCTTCGAAATCACCATAGGTTGGGGCGTTCCGAAAGATTTCGAACAGTTTTCCGCGATTGATCTTTGCCATTTTGTCTTGTCAACTTTCACTGATAGACTAATGGGTTTTGGGTTTTGGGTCAATTAAAGAGTTAAACCAGACACCTGTTATACCTATGATTTTTTGTAAATATGCCCTAAATTCATGTTATGCAGTTTTTAGGTAAGGTATTGCCTACCTGGGATAACCCACAACTATTTTGTCAGCTACAAAAGTGATTTCAGCGTCTACCTGTTTTCTTTAAAAAGTAATTAATTGTTTCCTTTGGAAGTATAATTTAGCTACTATCAGGTATAAATATAAAAAACACAAAATTTCATAAACACCTATTTAATAGGTACGTTTTGTTATACAAAACAAACGAAACAAACAATTTCAAAGTATAGCGCGAGCGGGTTTGAAGCGGTTAACCCGCTTGCGCTACAGCTAGTATATTTTTTGGTATGTATTAAGTTGAATCGGTATTTTGGTATATTTTACCCTGAGTTGTTTTAGTTTATTGCATTGCATTTCCGCAGCTGCAGCGTGCTGCAGCAGATGTAAGTTGATTCTGGTCCAGAAAAGATCAACGAAGGTTTTGTATGTAGTGTGTATGAGGGCCGAGCCCGGCCAAAAAAGATTTTAGCCAGAAAAAAATGAAAAAAATTGACCCCTGGCAGGTAGCGATTTACCTGTACAAGCCCAAATCCAATTCTGTTTTTTTTTGGGTCAGTTTACAGTTTATGAATGTATCTGTTATTTAAAGTAAAAATCATGAGGTTAGGTAATCTATTTTTTGTGTAATATTACCTGAAAGTCAACCAATTTTCCCTTTTATTTTGTATGATGCAAAAATGGAAACAAAGTTCGACTTTGAACCCTCATATCTTCTACAAAAAAAATCTTAAAATTGATTTTATTGTAAATTCTTAATCGATGGGAAATTTCCTGTCAAATAAGTATGGTTTAAATCGTTTTTGCGACTACGACTTTTTTGATTTTAGCAACGGCTTTTGTTCGAGAGGCGCTACTGTGCGCCGGCAAGAATAACGGGACTGATGGAGCCTATAAAAGGCAGAGGACGCATGCGCAGAGGACCAGTACGAGCGCGAGAATCCTAGCGAGTGCGTCAACGGAGCCAGTCAAAGTTAAAACAGAGTCCGCGAAAGATCGAGAAGCAAAGTCAAGAAGTTCGGAGCTTGAAGTGGCAAGCCTTCCGAACAGAGACTTCAACGCTGAGATCCAACGCGTGTGAGGACGATCAAGGAGCCAAGGAAAACAAGGAGTCAACAGCCCAAGGAACAGCGAGGTCCCGTGGCAAGGACCAATCGGAGAAATCAACGGTCGAGTGGAGTCAAGTTGTGGGAGTTGCGCGCGTGGCTAGGCTTTGCCGGGCGATACACCGTGTCGACGATATCCCAGACCAAGGCGCAGAGCGGGCGATAAGGGTGGCTAGGCTTTGCCGGGCGATACATCCTGCTAGCTCGGTGCTTGAAGCTGCAAAGCGGGCGTTCGGACACAGCTGAGATTCGTGTCGCTGGAGCGACGATAACCTCCCAGAGGGGCATTAAGTACCTGGGTGTCCTCCTTGACACTCGATTGTCGTTTAAGGAGCACCTAGAGTACACCCAGAAGAAGGCCAGCGGAACCGCAGGAGCACTCTCCCATATGCTGCTGAACACCAGAGGCCCCAAGCAAACCACAAGGAAGTTGCTGACAAGTGTCGTCACTTCCCTGCTGCTCTACGCGGCGCCGGTGTGGGCGGAGGCGGCCGAAGTTAGGATATACATGCGGGGAGTCGAGTCATGCGAGCGCATTTCGGACCATCTCGGTCGACGCAGTGCTGCTATAATGACGGTCATGTAGGAGACGATACAAGTGGAGATTCGCGACCTGGATGAGTTGACCACGGGCAAAGAGGTCACCCTGGCGCTTTTTGCAGGCGAGGACTGCGAGATCCCAGGCGATGCAGCTCCCAGGATGCGCAAAGCATCCTCAGACCGGAGCATGCACAAAGGCTGCTCGAGAAGGGAAGAATCGGGTAGGTCGTCTGCCGCATAAGGCGAGGAGCCGAGAAGATGCTTCAAATGCATGGGATTCGGCCACACCTCGGCGAGATGCCGAGCCTTGGACGCGATTGCCAAATCGACGCTGGAGTCCTGCTTCAGATTCGGAGGTGTTGGCTACAAGCACATAAAGTGCACCCAAGGCAAGGAGGCAAAACAGCGAGTGAGGCAGAGCACCCAACCGTGAGCAGGTCATGCCCTGCCTACCAGAAGGCAGTCAAAGGCCTGCAGAATGGTTAAGTTCTTACAGCTTAACCTGAACCACTGCATTGCCATTTTAAGCGAGCCGTACAGGGCCAGATCCAGGATCGCCCAGGATGCGCGCGGGCGCTCTCCGGTCCTTATCGGAGGGGATTTACATGCTTGGTCCACCACATGGGGAAGGGAGAGAACGACGCCGAGGGGCACCATCCTGCTAGATGCCCTAGCCCCACTGTACGTATGCCTCCTCAAAGAGGGCTCCAGATGCACCTTCAGCAAGGCTGGCCGAAAGTCAATAATCGCTTTGACTTTCGGCAACCCGGAGCTTACTCAACACTGCGCTTGGAGGGTGACTGACCTTTACACCTACAGCGATCATGCTGCGATCGTCATCCAGACGGGTCCCCGACCGACCACCCCTTCTAGCCACCAAACCGCTTACAGGGTACACACGCTGAATATTGAGACGCTCCTAGCCAGCATGGACGGCTCCAGCGTTAACGGATATGCAGATACCTGCGCCGAGGAGGTAGCTGCAAGGATACGGACAGTCTGCGACGAGGCGATGGTGAGGGCTAGCACAGGAGGGCATATACGGCGCCCTGTTGCCTGGTGGAACGAGGAGATCGCCGCAGCTCGGAGCCAGTGAATGGCAGCGAGACGGAGATGCGAAACAAAGAGAGGACGCCCCACTCAGGAGCTGAGCGAAACACACTACAGGAACAGGAAAAAGGCCCCCAAAGCTGCCATTAAGGAAAGCAAAGACAGGTGCGACCAGGAACTGTGCTACTCGGCTGACCGCGAACCATTCGGATCAGCATACAAGATGGTCTTGGGCAAGCCCAGCAGGCAGCCGACCCCAAACTGCCCAGTTCAGCTGGGAGCGATAGTGTCCGCGCTGTTTTCCACTGACACCACCTAGCGTGGCTGATGGAGACGTGGTACTCACCAATGAGCTGGAAGTGCTAAGCGGTCCCTGGACCGGATGGCATCTCCAACGCGGCACTATACACCATAGTTGCAGCTTACGCGAGCCTTTTTGTGCCCAAAAGATTGGAAGCGGCAAAGGCTAGTGCTGATCTCGAAACCTGGCAAGAACAACTACGACCCTTCCTCATACCGGCCCTTGTGTAAGCTTAATACGATAGGCAAGGTATTTGAGCGGATAATCTGCACCCAGCTTGAAAAGGAACCAGTACGGATTCCGGAAGAAGAGGAGTACCATCGACGCGATCATGGAAGTGACTCAGGGTGCTGCAAATGCAATCTAGGGCGAAAGGTGGCCCGGAGGCACTAAACAATATTGCCTTGTATGCACCCTGGACGTTAAGAACGCATTTAACTCTGCCAACTGGAGCCTTGTTCTACAGGCTCTGCAACGCAGCGGCATCTCCGGCTATCTCATCCAATTGATAGTCGATTACTTCAAGGACCGCGTCCTTATACACGGCTCAGAGGCCGCGCACCACGATTACCAGGTGACTGGAGGAGTACCCCAAGGCTCAGTTCTGGGCCCAATAGTCTGGAACGTTATGTATGACGGGATCATGAAGCTGAACCTACCAGCAGGCTGCACCGTAACTGGGTTTGCTAGTACTTGACAAACCTAACTTCTGGCCTTATCGCTAATTAGGGTCATAAATTAGATTAATGAGGGTCACCTGTCCACCTTTTGGATTAATGAGGGTTACCTGTCAATCTTTAGGGTCATAAATTAGATTATTGAGGGTTATCTGTCAACCTTTAAAAGGTTGTGATCATAAAATGTAACTAATGAGGGTTCAATGTCAACCTATCAATAAAAGATCGGTTATTAGTCATGTAAGTACTCGAACTCCCATACGATACGGTTACGAGTGCGAGTGTGATGGGGACAACCACTCACACTAAGTGATCCTCACCGAAATTTTCAATATCTCAAAAGGTAATTTCTCAACAATCCCACTAATTGATCCCTAATTTGCGACTCTCACCGGAATTTTCCCTGCCGTAAAAAGCTCGTTTGTGTGCAAACACACTAATTGATCCCTAATCCGCGAGCCTTACCGCGATTTTCCCTCTTTCAAAACGGTCGTTTGTGTGCAAACATACAGGCGCGCAACCGCACACTAATTGATCCATTATTCGCGAGCCTCACCGGAATTTTTCCTGCCTTAAAAAGGTCGCTTGTGTGCAAACACGCTAATTGATCCCCAATCGGCGACCCTTATAATTGATTTTCCCTGTCTCAAAAAGATCGTTTGTGTGCAAACACACAGGCGATTTCCCCTTTGTCAAAAGGATAAATTCTATATGCGAAGTTTGCTTGTACACAAACCCTTAGGTGTATGCAGATACCGCAAGCAACCAAATTTCGATAGTTGGTCTGAAAAATATCTCTATTTCCCATTTCTACTAAAAATGAACACATATTTATATATTTTGTTGTATATATTTTATTTTGTCATCTAGAAGGACTGTTCTAAATTAAGATACATTTTTATAATTTTTAAAGATTTGTGTTTGCGTACACTAAAATAATGACAGGCGCAGGTATCTGTGACAATGCTTTCATCAATATGCGCCCAACTACAAGTTGTGAAATGTCCTCCATATACATTGGAAAGCAGCGGTGTATCGCCCATTCTCATATTAAAATATTTTAATGAGTCTTCCAGGTATTCCATATGTCCGGGGAAAATTTGATCCTTAAATAATTTAATGAAATTATTTATTCTGATTGGATTGTAATGGGCGTTGTGCTGTTAAGTTTGTTATTGAGTGAGAACATTTAAAATTGTTTTAGGATCCGTGCACGTCTACTTGTAATGATTTCCAAAATTTGAATGACCAAAGGTTTTTGAAAGTTCTTTTACAACACGTTAAACTAATCCAGTCAATGGTGTGTATTACGATAACTAGACGATCATGAATGAGAAGGCAATATACTTTTGTATTCTTCTCACTTGCTGTAGTTAGTTCCGTGGAAATTTTAACATCAATCGGTCCTGATTTGACTGACTCATTCTGGTATGAGAGATCCACAACAACAATGGGAGCCTTCGTCATGAATTCCATCGGAGGTAGAAGTGGACTAGCCTTCCGATTGTAGTAGCTTTCTTGAAATCTCACATACATGTCATACATGACTGCAAACCGATTTTCATAATATTTAAGATTCAAATCCTCATAGGGATAGACATCAGAGTTTAAATATACTTTAGCATTTCTCAAATTATTTGTTATTAGTTTTCCATCCAATGTAAACGCAATCACAGCGAACCGGGGACGTTCTCTATTCGCCGACAGCTTAACATTCCACACATGATGGGTACCCTGCACTAGTTTAGGATTAATGTAACAGTCCCAGCTGCGGAATGAGAGTAGTAGGGTAGCCCCACTTTTAACAACATTAAACATTTTAATTTTAGCACTATCACTTGGAACAATATGTGCTACTTTCCAGCAAATACTATGTATATACATTTTATGGTGTCTACCCTCAACTGTTTTAACATACATATCATCAGTATTTTTAGTTAGTAACAGAATGAGTTCATGTTTACAATTTAAAACAACTTTCTAATAGTCTCCAGCGAATCCCATTAACTTTTTTAATGGAACGGAAAAGCTGAAATGTCCTCCGCAAGTGATATTCTCTCCACCACTCCATCAAGCATTGCGATAAAGGAGTCCATCCTGTTGACCAACGGAGAGGAAGTTCTTGAGAGTTGATGTGATCCCAGTGAAGCGTGTTGTGTCCACCTCACATCCGTTTATATCGTATCTAATCTCATCGAGAAAATAGGCCATGCTATTATTTTTTAGCAACCCCTTAACACCATTCGTGATAGCAGTTCCTGTATTTCCATCAATAGTTTTGCTAAGTGTGCCTTCAAAATGGAGAAAACTTTAATTTGGAAGGACATAATGATCTTGGTTTTGTATTGTGATGCGAACTTCATCATTTGATTTGAAGTTCTGTTGATACGGATAATAAGTGTGGAACTCTTTCTTAATGATACTATCATCATTGGTAGGCTTGTCTTGAACATAAAAAATGTCATTCATTTGAAAGTCAGTTATTTAACTTTATTGAATATTAAATCCAAGCGATTTAAAAAAAAAATTTTTTAATGATAGAGCTCGTCGATGATGTAAATCTCCTTGAGATGATGACGCTTTCACTTCAACTTTTCCCTTACTAATGTGGGTGATGTGATGCCTTTTTATTGTAAATAATCATTCTGTTGCTCGTAAGTGTAGACGAATTGATACAGATTCTCCACGCAAATTGATTAGGTTTCCGTTCTGATCCGTTATCCGTACTTCGAGTGTACTTATTTCTATGGAGTTGACAGGTAAATAAATCAAATTTCGAGGTGTAATATTCATTTTATATTCTGGGGGGACATTGATTTCAAATTCGTGAAGCACGTGATTTGGTCTATTCCCCACATATGACCCACTAATGATGTTACATTCCAATCTGACAGAATTTATTTTTAAAATATTTACAGGATTATCTGAGATATAAATTTCTTTATTATGTGGTCTTAATTTACTGTCCAAATAAACGTCCAATTGATCTGTCATGAATAAAATATACTGTTTCATTTTTAGTTGAAACTTGAATTTGTAATGTGTTGATGTTACATTCAATTTTTATAGTGTTATGAAGTCCATACTCCTTGAGCCTGTTAATAATATATTTTATTATATCATCAACCTCATATGAACCCATTGGTATTTCGATGACTTTATTTCCAATATGGAAGAGATTGTTACCCATATCAACATTTGGTATAGAATTGAATATATAAAAGTCAATTAATGCACACTCATAATTCCATTTTAGCTCAATTTGTGGGAAAAAATGTTCAGTTATAACCAGGGACCGGAAATAAGAGTTATGATTTAATAAAAATCTATGGTCTAAAAATCGTCAGGGAAGTGCGGAAAAAATACACATAAAGTATTTTTTTACGGGGAAATTAAAAATAGAATAAACCTTTTTTTCCCGATTTTTTTAATAAATGTCAATTTTAACTCTTAAAAGTGATTTAAAAAATAAAAATCAAATATAATAATCATATTTTAATTTTTATTTAAAAATCAAAAAATAAAAGTTATTTTTGATTTTTATTATAAAAATATAAAATAAAAATAAATAAATAAAATAAAAGTTATTTTTTGATTTTTATTATATAAAAATCAAAAATTAAAATCAAATTGGAATATCTCGTTAACAGAAGAGGAGAAATTATGCAAGCCAGACTACGCGAAGGTAGCAAAACAAGTCCGAGAGTGGAACTTTAAATTCGACGGAAACGACAAGCCTTTGGAGTTCTTAGAACAAGTGGAATGGTATGTCGAAACATACGGCAACGACCTGATCCCCAGAGCGATGCCAGAACTTCTGCAACGCAAGGCGTTGAAATGGTTCATCGCGAACAACAGGATGTGGAAAAGCTGGGGAGAGTTTGCCTACGACTTCCAAAATTTCTTCCTGCCCAGAGGGTACCTGGAGAAGCTGGCAGACCAGGTCAGGCAAAGGAAGCAGCGATACGGCGAAAGGTTTAAGGACTACATGGTCGAATTACAAACTCTAATGCGACCATTGCGGATGTCAAAAAGGGAAATACTGGCAAGGATACTTGAAAACAGCACGCCAGCACTCCGCATATTCATGCGACCGTACGAATGCAGAGACCTCGATGCCGCCATGGCACTAGCCGACGAATTCGAAGAACTAGAACAGCAGAGAGAGGAATTCGAGAGGGAAAACGCTGCCCACAGAGTCAGGTCCCAGCAACCGCAAAGGACAGAACAGAGTGCGGTATGCAGAAGATGCCAGGACGAGGGAGAGCACACAGGAGGAAATGCGCAGTCCAGTCGGAGACCAGCGGTGCCCCAAAGGGAAGTGGTGCAGAACCCAGCACAGGCCTGCCGTAGGTGCGGAGGGCAAGACCACTGGGCGAGAGAATGCCGGAATCAGCGGATAACATTCTGCTGGGTATCCGGAAGGATTGGGAGAAGGACGGTAGACTGCTGCCAACCGTCGGGAAACGCCCAGCGATCCCAGCCTGTGAGAAGCCAGTAGGGATCGCACGGCTCCGCCTCGCAAAATTAGTGGGCAACGTAACAGCCGAGGAGACACAACTGACCGCAACGGTGCTGATAGTCGGAGTCCAAGTCAGAGCAACGGTGGACACAGGAGCCACAGCCAGCTTCATAAGCGAGACGTTGGCGGTCACTCTACAAAGGGCTGGAACAAGGGAGCCCATTAAACGACAAGTACACATGGCAGACGGAAGCAGAGTCCAAATCAAGGAACAAATAGCGGTGCAGATCGGACTCGGGACAGAAACGGTGTCAACCCAATTGCTGATACTCCCAGGAATAATCGACGCGCTGATCTTGGGTTGGAATTTCCTCACCAACATCGGCGCAGAAGTGAAGTACGCAGGACACAAGGTGGCGATACCAGCGAGGCGACGGAACAATGGATGGCTAGAAGAGAGATTGTCCGTCGCCGTCGTCGAAAGGCCTCAGCAAGCCAGCGAAAGAGAGGAGGAGAAATTTCAGCAGGCTGCACCGTAACTGGGTTTGCTAGTACTTGACAAACCTAACTTCTGGCCTTATCGCTAATTAGGGTCATAAATTAGATTAATGAGGGTCACCTGTCCACCTTTTGGATTAATGAGGGTTACCTGTCAATCTTTAGGGTCATAAATTAGATTATTGAGGGTTATCTGTCAACCTTTAAAAGGTTGTGATCATAAAATGTAACTAATGAGGGTTCAATGTCAACCTATCAATAAAAGATCGGTTATTAGTCATGTAAGTACTCGAACTCCCATACGATACGGTTACGAGTGCGAGTGTGATGGGGACAACCACTCACACTAAGTGATCCTCACCGAAATTTTCAATATCTCAAAAGGTAATTTCTCAACAATCCCACTAATTGATCCCTAATTTGCGACTCTCACCGGAATTTTCCCTGCCGTAAAAGCTCGTTTGTGTGCAAACACACTAATTGATCCCTAATCCGCGAGCCTTACCGCGATTTTCCCTCTTTCAAAACGGTCGTTTGTGTGCAAACATACAGGCGCGCAACCGCACACTAATTGATCCATTATTCGCGAGCCTCACCGGAATTTTTCCTGCCTTAAAAAGGTCGCTTGTGTGCAAACACGCTAATTGATCCCCAATCGGCGACCCTTATAATTGATTTTCCCTGTCTCAAAAAGATCGTTTGTGTGCAAACACACAGGCGATTTCCCCTTTGTCAAAAGGATAAATTCTATATGCGAAGTTTGCTTGTACACAAACCCTTAGGTGTATGCAGATACCGCAAGCAACCAAATTTCGATAGTTGGTCTGAAAAATATCTCTATTTCCCATTTCTACTAAAAATGAACACATATTTATATATTTTGTTGTATATATTTTATTTTGTCATCTAGAAGGACTGTTCTAAATTAAGATACATTTTTATAATTTTTAAAGATTTGTGTTTGCGTACACTAAAATAATGACAGGCGCAGGTATCTGTGACAATGCTTTCATCAATATGCGCCCAACTACAAGTTGTGAAATGTCCTCCATATACATTGGAAAGCAGCGGTGTATCGCCCATTCTCATATTAAAATATTTTAATGAGTCTTCCAGGTATTCCATATGTCCGGGGAAAATTTGATCCTTAAATAATTTAATGAAATTATTTATTCTGATTGGATTGTAATGGGCGTTGTGCTGTTAAGTTTGTTATTGAGTGAGAACATTTAAAATTGTTTTAGGATCCGTGCACGTCTACTTGTAATGATTTCCAAAATTTGAATGACCAAAGGTTTTTGAAAGTTCTTTTACAACACGTTAAACTAATCCAGTCAATGGTGTGTATTACGATTACTAGACGATCATGAATGAGAAGGCAATATACTTTTGTATTCTTCTCACTTGCTGTAGTTAGTTCCGTGGAAATTTTAACATCAATCGGTCCTGATTTGACTGACTCATTCTGGTATGAGAGATCCACAACAACAATGGGAGCCTTCGTCATGAATTCCATCGGAGGTAGAAGTGGACTAGCCTTCCGATTGTAGTAGCTTTCTTGAAATCTCACATACATGTCATACATGACTGCAAACCGATTTTCATAATATTTAAGATTCAAATCCTCATAGGGATAGACATCAGAGTTTAAATATACTTTAGCATTTCTCAAATTATTTGTTATTAGTTTTCCATCCAATGTAAACGCAATCACAGCGAACCGGGGACGTTCTCTATTCGCCGACAGCTTAACATTCCACACATGATGGGTACCCTGCACTAGTTTAGGATTAATGTAACAGTCCCAGCTGCGGAATGAGAGTAGTAGGGTAGCCCCACTTTTAACAACATTAAACATTTTAATTTTAGCACTATCACTTGGAACAATATGTGCTACTTTCCAGCAAATACTATGTATATACATTTTATGGTGTCTACCCTCAACTGTTTTAACATACATATCATCAGTATTTTTAGTTAGTAACAGAATGAGTTCATGTTTACAATTTAAAACAACTTTCTAATAGTCTCCAGCGAATCCCATTAACTTTTTTAATGGAACGGAAAAGCTGAAATGTCCTCCGCAAGTGATATTCTCTCCACCACTCCATCAAGCATTGCGATAAAGGAGTCCATCCTGTTGACCAACGGAGAGGAAGTTCTTGAGAGTTGATGTGATCCCAGTGAAGCGTGTTGTGTCCACCTCACATCCGTTTATATCGTATCTAATCTCATCGAGAAAATAGGCCATGCTATTATTTTTTAGCAACCCCTTAACACCATTCGTGATAGCAGTTCCTGTATTTCCATCAATAGTTTTGCTAAGTGTGCCTTCAAAATGGAGAAAACTTTAATTTGGAAGGACATAATGATCTTGGTTTTGTATTGTGATGCGAACTTCATCATTTGATTTGAAGTTCTGTTGATACGGATAATAAGTGTGGAACTCTTTCTTAATGATACTATCATCATTGGTAGGCTTGTCTTGAACATAAAAAATGTCATTCATTTGAAAGTCAGTTATTTAACTTTATTGAATATTAAATCCAAGCGATTTAAAAAAAAATATTTTTTAATGATAGAGCTCGTCGATGATGTAAATCTCCTTGAGATGATGACGCTTTCACTTCAACTTTTCGCTTACTAATGTGGGTGATGTGATGCCTTTTTATTGTAAATAATCATTCTGTTGCTCGTAAGTGTAGACGAATTGATACAGATTCTCCACGCAAATTGATTGGGTTTCCGTTCTGATCCGTTATCCGTACTTCGAGTGTACTTATTTCTATGGAGTTGACAGGTAAATAAATCAAATTTCGAGGTGTAATATTCATTTTATATTCTGGGGGGACATTGATTTCAAATTCGTGAAGCACGTGATTTGGTCTATTCCCCACATATGACCCACTAATGATGTTACATTCCAATCTGACAGAATTTATTTTTAAAATATTTACAGGATTATCTGAGATATAAATTTCTTTATTATGTGGTCTTAATTTACTGTCCAAATAAACGTCCAATTGATCTGTCATGAATAAAATATACTGTTTCATTTTTAGTTGAAACTTGAATTTGTAATGTGTTGATGTTACATTCAATTTTTATAGTGTTATGAAGTCCATACTCCTTGAGCCTGTTAATAATATATTTTATTATATCATCAACCTCATATGAACCCATTGGTATTTCGATGACTTTATTTCCAATATGGAAGAGATTGTTACCCATATCAACATTTGGTATAGAATTGAATATATAAAAGTCAATTAATGCACACTCATAATTCCATTTTAGCTCAATTTGTGGGAAAAAATGTTCAGTTATAACCAGGGACCGGAAATAAGAGTTATGATTTAATAAAAATCTATGGTCTAAAAATCGTCAGGGAAGTGCGGAAAAAATACACATAAAGTATTTTTTTACGGGGAAATTAAAAATAGAATAAACCTTTTTTTCCCGATTTTTTTAATAAATGTCAATTTTAACTCTTAAAAGTGATTTAAAAAATAAAAATCAAATATAATAATCATATTTTAATTTTTATTTAAAAATCAAAAAATAAAAGTTATTTTTGATTTTTATTATAAAAATATAAAATAAAAATAAATAAATAAAATAAAAGTTATTTTTTGATTTTTATTATATAAAAATCAAAAATTAAAATCAAATTGGAATATCTCGTTAACAGAAGAGGAGAAATTATGCAAGCCAGACTACGCGAAGGTAGCAAAACAAGTCCGAGAGTGGAACTTTAAATTCGACGGAAACGACAAGCCTTTGGAGTTCTTAGAACAAGTGGAATGGTATGTCGAAACATACGGCAACGACCTGATCCCCAGAGCGATGCCAGAACTTCTGCAACGCAAGGCGTTGAAATGGTTCATCGCGAACAACAGGATGTGGAAAAGCTGGGGAGAGTTTGCCTACGACTTCCAAAATTTCTTCCTGCCCAGAGGGTACCTGGAGAAGCTGGCAGACCAGGTCAGGCAAAGGAAGCAGCGATACGGCGAAAGGTTTAAGGACTACATGGTCGAATTACAAACTCTAATGCGACCATTGCGGATGTCAAAAAGGGAAATACTGGCAAGGATACTTGAAAACAGCACGCCAGCACTCCGCATATTCATGCGACCGTACGAATGCAGAGACCTCGATGCCGCCATGGCACTAGCCGACGAATTCGAAGAACTAGAACAGCAGAGAGAGGAATTCGAGAGGGAAAACGCTGCCCACAGAGTCAGGTCCCAGCAACCGCAAAGGACAGAACAGAGTGCGGTATGCAGAAGATGCCAGGACGAGGGAGAGCACACAGGAGGAAATGCGCAGTCCAGTCGGAGACCAGCGGTGCCCCAAAGGGAAGTGGTGCAGAACCCAGCACAGGCCTGCCGTAGGTGCGGAGGGCAAGACCACTGGGCGAGAGAATGCCGGAATCAGCGGATAACATTCTGCTGGGTATCCGGAAGGATTGGGAGAAGGACGGTAGACTGCTGCCAACCGTCGGGAAACGCCCAGCGATCCCAGCCTGTGAGAAGCCAGAAGGGATCGCACGGCTCCGCCTCGCAAAATTAGTGGGCAACGTAACAGCCGAGGAGACACAACTGACCGCAACGGTGCTGATAGTCGGAGTCCAAGTCAGAGCAACGGTGGACACAGGAGCCACAGCCAGCTTCATAAGCGAGACGTTGGCGGTCACTCTACAAAGGGCTGGAACAAGGGAGCCCATTAAACGACAAGTACACATGGCAGACGGAAGCAGAGTCCAAATCAAGGAACAAATAGCGGTGCAGATCGGACTCGGGACAGAAACGGTGTCAACCCAATTGCTGATACTCCCAGGAATAATCGACGCGCTGATCTTGGGTTGGAATTTCCTCACCAACATCGGCGCAGAAGTGAAGTGCGCAGGACACAAGGTGGCGATACCAGCGAGGCGACGGAACAATGGATGGCTAGAAGAGAGATTGTCCGTCGCCGTCGTCGAAAGGCCTCAGCAAGCCAGCGAAAGAGAGGAGGAGAAATTTCTGGAGGCAGAGTTGACCGAATTCAGGCAGATGAAAGGACCGTCAAACGTAGCCGTACACAGCATCACAATGAAGGACGACAAACCGATCAAGCAGAGGTACTATCCGAAGAATCCGAAAGTACAAGGAGAAATCAATGCCAAGGTGGATGAGTTGCTGCAAATGGGATGCATCGAGCATTCCAAAAGTCCGTATAGCTCCCCCATAGTAATGGTGAGAAAGAAGACCGGCAAGTGGAGATTATGCGTCGATTTTCGGCAGATCAATGCAAAGTCAACAAAGGACGCATATCCCATGCCACGGATAAATTTCATCTTGGACCAACTAAGGGAAGCATGATACATCAGCAGCCTTGATCTCAAGGATCAAGGATCCTCCCCTAGAGGAACGGAGCAGGCAATTTACAGCGTTCACAGTGCTGGGCAAAGGTCTGTTCCAATAGAAAGTGAGGCTATTTGGACTGCACTCGGCGTCAGCCACATTCCAACGAGCACTGGACAAAGTAATAGGGCCCGAAATGTCGCCACATGCATTTGCGTATCAAGATGATATCGTAGTGATCGGAAGGACGAAGGAGGAACACATAAGGAACCTGAAGGAAGTTTTTCGCCGACTGAAGGAAGCAAACTTGCGGATTAACGCGGAAAATTGCCAGTTTTTCCAAAAGGAACTGCTCTATCTGGGACACCGAATAACGAAACAAGGAATCGGCACGGACCCGGACAAGGTAGCAGCAATCGCAGAGCTAAAACCGCCATCAACTGTGAGAGAACTCAGGCAATACCTGGGGGTGGCGTTGTGGTACAGGAGATTCGTCCCAGATTTCTCAAAAATCGTGATGCCCTTAAACGTAGGGCATGAAATGGGAATAGTCCCAAAAACACCAAGACGCGTTCGAACAGGTAAAAGCGAAGCTGGTAGCAGACCCAATCCTGGCATGTCCAGATTTTGGAGAAATGTTTGTACTACAGACGGATGCAAGCGACTACGGGATAGGAGCAATCCTCACGCAGAACACAAAGGAAGGAGAAAAGGTGATATCCTACTCCAGTAGAACACTGAACGGTGCCGAGAAGAACTATTCGACCACGGAAAAGGAGTGTTTGGCGATAGTGTGGGCCGTACCCAAGCTGCGACCATACCTGGAGGGGTACCATTTTAAAGTAATCACAGACCACATGGCTTTAAAATGGTTAAACAGCATAGAAAGCCCTTCAGGCTTTCTGTATGCAATTGCATACAGAAAAGGCCAGCTAAACGTGGTGGCAGACGCTCTATCCAGGCAACCAATACCTGAGAGTATCCGCCAAGTAAAGGAGACGACCATATCGTCGAATGAGTCGTGCCCATGGATCAAGGAAATGGTAGAGAAAATCAAGAGGGACCCACAGAAGCTTCCCGAACATATGCTGGAGGGATCAACCTTGTGCAGACACATTCCACATCGAGCTGGCAGTGAAGATGTCGTCGCGTGGAAATTATGCGTGCCCCAAGGACTAAGGGAGAGCGTGCTACGAGAAAAAAGGTAGTGATAACGGACAACGGGGTACAATTTGCGAGCAAGGCTTTCAATAAATTTCTCAAGGAAATGGGAATCCGCCATCAGTATACGGCCCCATACACTCCACAAGAAAATCCAACTGAGCGAGCGAACCGAACGGTTCGGATCGCCCAATTCGCCGGAGATGACCAGAGGTGCTGGGACGAAAAGTGGCCAGAGATTATGCTAGCAGTTAATACGAGCATATCGGACTCCACCTGGTACTCACCGGCGTTCCTAACGCAAGGACGCGAACCCAGACTGCCGAGCGCCTTGTACGACAAGGAGACACTGGGCACGGGACGACAAACGGAGACGCCCGATGAAAATTCTCGAAAGTTGAAAGAAATCTTCGAGATTGTCCGAAGGAACTTGGAAAAGGCGGCGCAGGACCAGGCCAGGTACTACAACCTGAGATGGAGGCCTTGGAATCCAAGAGTTGGAGACACGGTGTGGGTAAATCGAAGGCCGTGGAAGGATTCGCTGCGAAATTGGCACCCAAATACGACGGACCATTCAAGGTGACGAATTTCCAGTCGCCAGTCATCTGCGTCGTACAGCACGAAGTCTCTAAGAAGGAAAAGGTAGTTCACATAACTCAGATAAAGTCACAGAATATAGAAGAAGGGGTCGAGGATATTACGGCCAGGACAGAAGATTCCGACACTCGAGTCAACAACGCGCCACAGCGAGAAATCGGCAGGGCGCGCGAGGATAACGATGAGGATGTTACCGCAGAGGCAGAGGACTCCAACGACAGAAGCGACGAAGATCAGGATGGTACCGCCATGACGAAGGACTCCATCATCAGTGCCAGTCACACACCACTGCGAAGATCCAGAAGAGTGCGTGAACGGAACCAAGCGGATGTTATCGCCAGGCGGAGGACTCCAGTATAAAATGAAGAAAACACGAAAGTACAAGGAGAGTTAACGAAGAAAAGGAAATCAAACAAAAGCCACGAAAAAAAGGAGGAAACAAAAAAACATTTAGTTGGGAGAGCACCCGTCCAGATGCAAAGATCCTATCCACGCAGATGACTCGCAATGGAGGCAACTTCCTTTTGCATCCGAAGAAGGGAGGAGGACGATACGCGGTATCGTAAGCGAGTCAGCTACAACAACAGAAACTAAGAAGCCGGTAGAGGCGGAAGAAGAAGACGCGAACCGGTGGGCAAGGGAGGGGATACGAACCAGCGGGCAATTCGCGATCCAGGTCCCAGGAATCGGCATCGGTGACCCTGATCTGCGAAGGCCGGCACAATCGAAGATCCGGAGGAGTGCTGACGAGGGGCTGCGGCAGGCGCCACCTTAATCCCGCTGTCGGTTGCGCTGCCGTCATCGCAGCGCTGCTCGGCCGCTGCCGGCAGGTGATATTCCAACTCGATCCCGATGTCGTCGCCGCTGCCACCGCAGTCGCAGCGCTGTCCGTCCACTGCCCGGCCGCTGCCGGACAGGTGATCTTCCAGCCTTCAAAGGCCTAGGAGGCCTAGCGGAGGAAAAACAACTCCAACTTTGCATGGTTTATTCTGTACATAGTGGAACTGCTAATTGTTTAGTTAGTTGCATGGTTTATTCTGTACATAGTGGAACTGCTAATTGTCCTTCAGGATTCATTTTGGACATGGCAGTATTGGTATTATTTAAAGACGCATGGTATTATTTAAACGTGTCCATCGGGATTCACATTGAACTCGGCATTGTTCGACGGGATGTTGTAAACCGGTCAACAGTTTTTAGGATATCTGCTTCCTTAAAATGACTGCATCAGCATTGTACATTTACCAAATTCTTGAGAAATTTTGCCAACTTCGATTTTCTCAGGCTTGGGAATGCATTGCTCGAGGCGTGCACTTGGGTATTGGCGTCTCTTGTGTCTTGTCTTTTCTTCTGTGTTACCCGGATGAATAACGTCGGTCCTAACCGGCGTACGTAATACATCCTCTTATAACAATATTTTAATGACTCCTCCATATATTCCATTTGTTCTGAAAAATTTAGATTCTTATACATCTTAATGAAATTATTTATTCTGACATCAGTACCACTCAAGACTTCGTTGAGGAAAGACGTGCTACAGGCAAAGCATCGTCAATTGTAGTGGACACAAAAACAACAATCTACCCAATTCGTAAAGCAAACAGATGCACAAAATAAACTCAAAAATAATACAAAACAAAAACCCGCGCTGAACAGTTATATTCGCAAGCGCAGCGGGCAGCAGACCAACTAATCATACGATGTCAAGACCACCTGTTATAAAGCTTAATCCACCGTGGAACAATTCAACGACCTTTGAACCAAAATATACAACGATCACAAGATGGGATAACGAAACTTTTGAGAATGTCAACCCCTTCATAAAAAGAAAAGTAATACGCTTCCAATGCAGTGGTGAAGTCGAATCAGTTAAAAAAATCATTGACGGCCTCATCATTCTAACTTTCTCAACTACTATCCTTCCAACAACAATCAACATAGGATATCCCCATATCCCTCTGCCACAAAAATACTGCAACTTCCTCAGATTCGGTCACTTAACAAAATACTGCAAGAGCTCCAAATATTGTAAAAACTGCTCAAAAGTCTATTCACGAGACAACGAAAATTGCTCAAACCCAAAAACGTAAACTGCAAATATGACACGAACATATACAGTGGCGCAAATTTGGCCACTTCGGCCACACTTTTTGTCATACTTCGAATGCAGTAAGCTTTCGAATTCATACTTCAACATGCTTTACTTTTCCATAAGCTTGGCCGCCTTTTCTGTTAGTATACCTTCAAAAAATAGGCGATTAGCCGAGCACATTTCGTGCTGTATTACCGTCCTATATACTGTTGCATATAGGATTATAATGCAGATGCTTTAGTGACTGGTATACCACGTATATAGGATTGTAATGCATATGCTTTACTGGCTGGTATACCACGTGCGAGGTGTGTTCAAAAAGTATTGCGAATTTTGAATTTTCGCGGGTTACGTATATTCGAATGGTACTCATGTCTCCCACTTATGCCGACAAGCTCGGCCATTTTGAATGTTCACTTAATTGTTGACAGCTGCTTTGCTTGCACGTGTTTTGGATCGTCTTCGATTTTTACCTATTCAAAAAAAAAAAATGGATCAAAGAACCTGTATCAAATTTTGTGTGAAAAAAGAAATTAAGTGCGCGGATACATTCCGAATGTTGACTGTGGCATACGGATAAGCTACCTTGGACCAAAGCAATGTTTGTCGGTGGTACAAAATGTTCTCAGAAGGCCGAAAAGATGTGAACGACGAAGAGCGTGCCGGACGCCCGAGCACTTCAACAACAGACGAAAAAATTAATGAAGTGGAGAAAATGGTATTGGCCAATCGTCGAATAACCATTACAGAAGTTGCTGAGGACCTAAACATATCGATTAACTCGTGCCATTCGATTTTTATCAATGATTTGGGCATGAGACGGGTCGCCGCGAAATTCGTACCAAAATTGCTCAATTGCGACCAAAAACAGCATCGCAAAAACATTGCTAATGAGATGTTGGACTCTGTCCGCGACGACCTAAACTGAAGAGGCCCATAAAAGGACGACGTTACGCTACGCTTGACGAGATAAAGACGGCATCGAAGGAGGAGCTGAACAAGATAAAAAAAATATTGTTGTGCTTCGAAGATTGGAAAAACCGTTGGCATTTGGATTTCTTTAAAGGGGACAAAATAGATATTCATGAATAAATAAATAATTTTAAAAAAAAACACAAAATTCGCGATACTTTTTGAACACATTTCGTATATAGGATTGTAATGCAGATTGAACCGACTGAAAATAGTTTTATAGTTCTAGCAAAATAAAGATATTCCGCATACAATTGTATCAATATTTTATTATTTTTTACTAAATCTAAATATTTGTTCATTATTTTTTGCTTCTTCATCGAATTTTGTTTGCGATACGACCATTGTTGGTTTTAAGCGCACGCCAATATTGTAGCATCTTTAACTGCATCACACGCAAGAAAAACCATTAGAAATTGATCAATTAAAAACCAGAATGTATCGTGTTACTTACTTGATGCAATAATAAGATAAGATCACTCAGAGCCAACACAAAAGCACAATTAACTCCTACGATGATATGATTCCAATCACAACGAAGACAAACCTGAAGCCAACCCCACCAACCGCCGAATCACTGGAAGAAGTCATGGACACCACAGACTCACAGCCCAGCCAATACGGAAATACAATCCGACAGTAAGCTTTAAAGCCATGTAAAAAAAAAAAAATCCAACGCCCTTAAATAATTATAAAGCCGAAAAAACAAAACTTCAAATTCAAATCTTGTAAACCAGTTGGCAAACATTAAATCAGACCAAAATTATAACGATGAAGAATTGTAAACGTATTGAAAACAATAAATCAAACCCAAATTATACCAATCTAAATAATCGCTATCATAACGCTAAATTTAAGTAAACCAAACAACTTTCTCCCCATACACCAATGCTTGGAATAATTGATTTCAACATTCATGGTTATAGAGACAATTATATAGAACTTCAAGAGCTTATCAAAGCAACAAAAACAACAGTCCTCTCATTATAGCCCTTCAAGAAACCCATATTACAAACCTAATCTCTCTCCGTATCCCAATTAATTAAACCCTTTATACCATCAACAATACAGATAGTGGTAGTGGAGGTACCGCCTTCTTGATACTTAACCCCATCTCACAAAAACCACTTTAACTTAACGATGACTTTGATGCGGTCGATGCTTCCGTCCACTCGAAAACAAAATTTAAGATCATTTCTGCATACATCTCCCCCTCCAAACCCTTTACCCGAAAATAAACCTCGAAAACATGCTCAGTTCCCTTGGTTCTTGGACACTAGTGCTGGGCGATTTCTACAGCAGGAATCACTACAGAGGATCACAGAAGCCCTACTGTAGAGGAAAAACGATTGCCGCTTACCTCGACCATTCAGATTACATCTTACTCAACGACAAATCACCAACTCACTTCTCAACACAGAAAACGTTTACACACATAGACATATCCTTCGCATTAGCCCCTATCTCTCGAGAATTCCACTGGGAATCCATAAACGGCAGCGATCACTCAACGGCAGCGAACACTTCCCACAACCCCCCGACCTTTACTTCAAAACCCTTACTCAAGATAAACAATGAAGACTGAGATCTCTATAGAAAAGTAATCTCAAAACTAACACCCACCTTCTCTCCCAGCACCAACATCAATAAAGAAGCAGCCCAAATTAAAAGCAGCATAATCAACAACTCTCATACATACTCTCCATACTCCAAAATACCTCTTACTCCTTCAGGCGCACAGTACCCTGGTGGAACAAAGAAATATCGCTTTTAAAAAAAGACAAAGTCAAGAAACGGAAAATTTTAAAAACAGACATAAACATTCATAACCACATAGAATCCCAAAAATCAAAAGTAAAATTTAAAAGAGCCATTAAGGAAGCCAAACGTATATCCATACACAATGTTAATGTAGATGCCTGGCATATAGTACATGAACTGTCTGTCTTGTGTCATACGCCCTTGACCTGATAATTGTTACTTATTTGTTATTGCATATACACATTGCTACGCCTGAACACTCAACTTCACCGCAGAGATACACCAAAAGTCGGACCCATCTAAAGCGTGGGCCAACAAACACTGCATAGACAACCCAACCTCACATACAGCAACTACAATAGCTAACTTTTTTCCCGCAAGCTTGGTCAGAAGAAGCAGGAGAAAAAAATTTCTCTCCACCATTCCGCCTAAACAAACATCTGCTCAACACCTTGATTAACCAAATCCATTCGAAAACAGGTCTAGCAATAAAAACGACATCTTATTTATAGAATTCTCCTCCGCCCTTAACTCCTTGAAAGGCAACACACCATTTGACCATCCCCTTTAAACACATAATCATAAACCTTTTTAACAGCATTCTCCACTCACACATCCTACAACATTTCAAACTACCCATATTAAAACCACAAGAACCTCAAACAGAAATAAAATCGTATTGGCCTATCTCAGTTAATTCATGTCTAGCCAAAACACTAGACAAAATCGTGGCGAGAAGGTTGTGGTGGTTTGTTTACAACAACAAACTCTTACACTACAGCCAAGTTGGATTCAAAAGAGACCAGTTTGTGCTAGACAGTCTGCTCTACGTAGACCACCTAACATCCAGATCCCTTGCCCTTAAAAAACACCTCTCGGTGATCTCCCTCGACTTCACCAAAGCATTCGAAAAAATTGGCATACACACAGTCACACACCAACTCCACGAATGGAAATTGGGGCGACATATCCTTCACTACGTTAAAAACTTTATATCTAACCGAAAAATCACAGTTTAGACTGGCAATCAGTTACCTAGTCCGTTCCCACTTAACAATGGCATCCCCCATCTCTGTAAACTTATTCCATATCACATACAACAAACTAACAAGCATTATTTCACTAAATAAACAAATAAAGTTTACTGCATAGGAGGTGAACTTTCACCTCCTCATCAAAGATAACAAACAAAAAAACCCCACAACAAACCTAGAGACCACTTTCAACCAATTAAAAGGAATGGTGCTCAGGCTCTATTCTCTCAAAAGACAAATGCCAAGCAATCTATATTTGCCGCAAACACAATTGTAAAGCAAAATTTCTCTTGGGAAACACACCCATTCAAATGTCAAAAAACTCAAGATCCTAGGCCTCACCATTAACCACAGATACCGCTGGAACACGCACATTGCTAAACTAAAAGCTGACCTTAACAAACCGCTAGGAATGATTAAATACCTCTTATCATACAAATATAATACCAGCACTTCATCTCTTATCCAAATCACGAAATCTATCCTCGTCTCTAAAATAGAATAATGCCTGCTCATTTATGGACATGCTCCCAAAACATACCTTAACCGCCTTAAAACGCCCATAAACGCAGCAATTAGAGCTGCTTTAGGAGCGATTCGAACCACCCCAACAAACATTATCCGAATAGAATCAAATACATTCTTTCTAGCAAACTAGAAAAGCAAACTCTGCAAACTCAAAGCAAACTCTGCAAACACCTAATCCAAGCCTCTTAGAAAGCTCATCAAATTTAATTAAAGAAACTATAGATACCCAAGCACAATAGACAAAATAATTAAATCTTGTAAAAATCTCTTTCTTCTATATTCTCCCATTTAATCCAATACCTGCAACAAACATAACATGTAAATTATCAGTAAAGCAACCGACATCACCCTCTCCAAACTGAAAAAAAAATGCAATCCCTCCAATGGTATTTCAGCAACAGCTTAATTTCTTTAAGTCTACAAATTAAATGTAAAAAAAATGGAGCCTTTAGGCCGAATATGTGCATTAAGCATTTATCTTTTACCTTACTGGAGCCATGAATGGAACTCACAGTGAATGGGGAGTCGACAAGCATTATGTTCTTCAGCTCCTTTAGGGGCTTTACATAACTCTTTGCCGCTCCAGTGTCTATAAGAATTTTTATAGTTTTCCCCGCCAGCCTTCGCTCGATGAAGGGCAAGCGGGACCTTCCTCTAAAAAATTGACGAGGTCATTACAGTCAAATGAGTCGCTGTCATCATCAATCGCATTTAGTGCGGCTGCGGCCGCGATTTCATAATCTTGAGTTTCTTCCGCACTTGCGGCTTGCTCAACATTGTTAACCCGCTTGCGCCTTTGGCCAGACATTCTCTCCGAAGAGTTTGGTCTTTTTGGGGCCTGCGAACTTTGAAATTGTGTACGGTTTTCTTGCCTAAAATTCGTACGATGTCGAAACTGAGAGGATGATGGATCAATGTCCATTGGTTCCTGAGACTGATTTTGTTTACCCTGATCTACCCAGTTGTCCTGTCTACGCCATGAATCGTTGTTTTGGTACTTGTTTGGTTTTTTGAAAAAATTGGGGTTTTTTCTGGTAGATCTTTTGGCTGCGCTGGAAACACAACAGCCCTTAGCGATTTCTTTAGCCCGGAAATGAATACATGTAGTGCGTCAGCCCTAATTTCTGTATTGAGCAATGAAGCTTTTTCGTCGTCATGTGTCATGACAATTTTGTTTGTTACGAGGGTCAATTTTCATTCGACTTCATCGTAGTACTGGATTAGGGTTTGGTCACCCTGACGGACCGACTCAAGTCCCTGCCGTAATAGGCGCAAAGATGTTTTGTCTGCGTAGGAGCAGTCTAATCTAGCTAAAATGGCTTTAAAATTAAGTACTGTATTGTACGAAACCAGCAGCGCCCGCGCTGGTCCCTTAATTTTGTTCCTAATAATAGTAACGGCTTGGTAATGCGCGCAACTGCCCTGGTAAGATTCGAATAATTCATAGGCATCGGTGGCGGATTGCCTCCATGCCACGTACTCATCCTGTACCCCGGTAAAATCTGGAATCGACTTCACTATGTGTAACGGTATATCGCACTGTGGAGCTCCCGGTACTACCGCTACCCTCTGGTAGGATTCTACCTCTGGCGCTTCTATACGCAAACTTTGAAGCTGTTCATTAACGGCACTGATCTGACCCGCGAATTCGGCTCTGAGCCTCTGTTCTTGATTAGTTAATGCGGCCTGAATTAATGCCTCTATTTGTGCAGCGTTCATGGTGACTGTGTTTTTTTTCTGCCAATGCCGGTGCTGCTAGGTATCTATGGACTAACTCTTCTTCACTATCACTTTCAATTTCGCGTCTAGTTTCCCTATATGGGCCCGGAAAATTCATAGGGCCACTAGCTGGTTGACACTAAACACAAGTTATTGGGAGGCCGAATGTTTTAATTCGACAAAAATAATTTTATTTGTTATTATGTTTATATTAATAACCGGGTGCTTGACGTCCGAAAAAATTTTATTCAGAGACGGCTGATATTAATTCACTTTATTTGCAAGTCACATTTACGATTGCTTCTATTTAAAAATTTTTGGTAAACAATTTTTAGGGATTATTATTTATTTTTTCCCTGTATGTGTAATTGAAGTTGCATGAAATTTGATCAGCCCACTTACATATTTTTGTGTCGTGGATTCGGTATTAAGGTTGGGTGCCAATTAAATATAAGTGTATTTGCTATGGAACAAAACTTTACCACTCCTGGATTGCAGCTAGTTCCGAACGCTGTCGACTCAGTCTCTGCATCGAGTGCAGTTTCCCTCGTCAATGATTTGGCTGGCCCAAGCCAGGTGGCTCCTGGCCGCTCTAATATCCCTCTGAGCGGTGTTCCAAATCGAACTGCCCAAAGGAAAAGTGTGGAGACTCCTGCGGTGTCGGGCATTCCTCTAAGTGGGGTCATCCAAAAATCCATATTCGCAACCAGACTCAATCCAGAAGCCACTGCCGAGGATGTGAGACTCTACCTTTGCGAAAAACTTCTTGCTCCGGAAAATGCCATTTCTGTCTATAAATTTAATTTTAAGCAGAAACGTAACATCTCTTCTTTTAAAATTCTTCTAGCAGAACATTTATTCTCAAAGGCACTTGATTCTAAAATTTGGCCAGTGAACACGCTAGTTCACGAGTATCTGCAAAAGGACCAGACTCGGGGCTCCAATTCAGCTGCTTCAAAAAACTAAATAACTTGTCCATTCTTTACCAAAATGTGCGAAGTCTACTGGGAAAGTTGAGTAAGGTATATGTAAACAGTCTTTCCACCGATGCTGACGTAATTGCTTTAACTGAAACATGGCTTAATTCTTCCGTCTCCGATCAAGAAATATTTGCTGATAACTTTGTTACTTACAGAGCCGACCGCCCTACTTTCGGTGGAGGCGTCTTAATTGCTGTTCGCAGTTCACTTTCTTCGGAGCTATTTGATTTTGAAAATGTTCATTCCATTGAATTTATTGCAGTTAAAATATCTTTAAATCGCATTAATATTTACATAACTTGCTCCTACATTCCACCTAGATCCGACATTTCTTTGTACTTAATGCACCTTTCTGCAATTAACTTGATATCCACTGTAATTGGTGACGAAGATCTTCTTATTATAATGGGAGATTTCAACTTACCCAATCTGCCTTGGGTTACTTCAACGGACTCCAATCTTCTTTTTGCTGAGAGTCAGCATGATTTTATCGACGGCCTATCTGACTTGTCTTTGGGTCAGATTAATTTCGTTAAGAACAATAAAGACAGGCTCCTTGACCTGATGTTTGTTAATAACGAGACCCTGGCAAGTGTGCTCAGATGCCCACCCTTCTCCATACCAGAAGACCCCTACCATCCATCATTATTGTTACTAGTTGAGATAAGTGCAGAAACTCCTAGTACATCGGTCAAACGATTAAAATGTTTCCGCAGAGCCAATTTTAATGGATTGAGCCAACATCTAGGTGCCATTGATTGGACATCCTTAGAAACATGCAATGATCTTGAGACTGCAGTCTCAACGTTTTATATGTCCCTGTATTCGTCGATCAACATTTTCGTCCCAGATGTTTCTGTTATCGAATCGGCCAGGCCCCCATGGTTTGATAGGCACTTATCTTACCTCAAAAATAAAAAATCAAGGCTATATAAAAAATACGTTAAAACCAACTCTGCTGAAGATTTATCGAAGTACATCTCGATCCGTTCGGAGTTTACAAATGCCACTAATCAGTGCTATGCTCGCTACATTGCTCAATGTAGAGAGAACATACGCGCTGATACAAAGCATTTTTACTCCTTTGTTAATTCTAAAAGAAAATCTAATGTGTATCCCTCATCTTTCCATTATCAAAGTTCTACAGAATCCTCATCATTAAACATATCCAATCTTTTTGCCAAATTTTTCCAGTCAACCTACTCTCTACAGACCTACAGCTCATCTACTCCTTATCCTTACCCTCTACCCCACATTAATAATATTAATGTTCCGTATTTTAATGTCAACGATGTCTTGAAAGCCCTGCTCTCCCTTGAAATGTCCTTTTCAACGGGTCCCGACAAGATTCCAAGTTGTGTCCTTAAAAACTGTGCTGAAGCTTTGTCCTGGCCAATCACATTTCTTTTCAACCAATCCCTACATCTTTCAGAATTCCCCAGAATTTGGAGTGAATCTTTTATCATTCCTCTACATAAAAAAGGCTCAAGGTCCGAAGTTGAAAACTATCGCGGTATCGCTAAACTCTCGGCCATACCTAAGCTTTTTGAGCAGTTGATAACTTGCCAACTTCAACATATGTGTACCTCCATAATCTCTTCAGCTCAGCACGGCTTTGTTAAGCATCGGTCTACCACTACAAATCTCCTCGAATTCTCTTCTTTCATTCATCGAAGTTTCCTTAACAAATGCCAAACTGATGTTATTTTTACTGATTTCAGCAAGGCGTTTGACTCAGTAAACCATGGCCTTCTCCTCCACAAACTCTCTCTTTTAGGATTCCCACCAATTCTACTAAAATGGATTTGTGCATACCTTTCCAATAGAACTCAACGCGTTCTTTTTAACAATCAATTGTCTTCTGTCGTAAATGTGTTTTCTGGTGTCCCCCAAGGCAGTCATTTGGGTCCATTACTGTTTGTCCTTTTTATAAACGATCTTCCAAACGTCATGTCTTTTGCCACAACTTTAATGTATGCTGATGACGTAAAAATTTGCCTATCATACTCCGATCAAATCTCCCACCTTCGCCTGCAATCGGATCTAAACGAATTACAGTTATGGTGCTCCATCAATCTGCTTTATCTAAACCATGCGAAATGCAAGTCGATGTCCTTTTATCGAACTTCAGCCCATTTTCAACCTTACTATCTTGGAAATTGTAGTCTTGAACGTATTTCCCAAGTCAAAGATCTAGGTGTTTTGTTTAATAGCAATTTATGTTTTAAAAGTCATATCTCCGTTACCATTGGTAAAGCTAGGGGGGTTTTAGCATTCATAAAACGTTGGGCCAAAGAGTTCGACGATCCTTACACAACAAAAACTCTGTATGTTTCCATGGTTCGCCCTATTTTGGAATATTGCTCAAGTATATGGAGCCCTCAATATATTGAGCAACAAAGGTTGATTGAGTCAGTTCAAAAACAGTTTTTATTGTTTGCTCTTCATCAGCTGAATTGGGATCCGACTAGACACTTACCACCCTACGCATCTAGATTAAAACTAATTGATTTACAATCTCTAAAACATCGCAGAATGTGCGGTGGAGTAATTCTTTTACACAAACTTCTTACAGGTGAGGTGGACTCTCCCCTTCTCCTAAGCTACATTGACATCGCTGTCCCTTTGAGATTCACTCGAACTTTTCGCCCTATTCACTTGCCAATATGTAGATCAAACTTTGCCATTCATGAGCCCTTTAGGGTAATGTGTTCTAATTATAATTTGTTATATACTGTGGTTTCTTTCGAAGATTCAATTGTATGCATATCAAGTAAAATTTACTCCTTCCTGGATTCGAATAATTTGTAATAATAATCTCGCTTTGTTAAATTTTTTTATTTAATATACATGTATTTTAGTATTAAGCTATGTTAAGGCAAGTTAGCAGTTCATTGTTAACTATAAACCAAATAAACAAATAAACAAGTGTCCCTCGCCGCTGTCCGTTAGGAGGGTGAGGTGACGCCAGCGCCGACGTGGCTGTCTGGACTTCTTGGTTCTTGGTTCCGCGGCGCAGAGAATCTCTTCTCCTGCTGATGAGCTGACTTCCCTTTGTTCGCGGGATCAGCGCTGAAGTTTTCAAGTTATGTTGGGAGAACTTCTCTCCGTTATTAGCGGCCCTTAAGGCACGGTAACCAATTAAATAAATGACGGCGTTAGCCGGAGTCAAATTTATAGAGCGATGTGCTCTTTATTATAATCAAAATCAAACTGAAACTGTACGTAAGCTAAGCGTGGCCGCCAAGCCGACCTCTCGTCCAGCAAAGTGCTGACACTGGCAAAAACAGCATAACTCACCATACCGGGCACCAATAGGAACCAGGAACGGCCCCTAAAAGTGTTTATGCTGAGTTTGCATTTAAACACTAGGGTGATCCAATAATGACCCAAGATCTTTATCGACTTATAATTACTCATTAGTGTTAACTTACATACATATATACAGACGACTCCAAAGCTAGAGGTATAAAAACTTAAAGCATCACGAATGAAATAGCTCCAATCAAATCCGGGCTCCTACCTATATACTCCATAGTATTATCGAGCGAAATAACAGCAATTCACACGGCTTTACTACACTCTAAAAATACTCCAGGAAAATATGTCATCTGCTCTGACTTTCTGTCCTCTATTACCGCCAGCACAAACTCTCTTCCGTTAAAAAGTTAATAACTAAACACTTCCCGAAAATAGTTCTCATCTGGATCCCTAGTCACATAGGCATTGCAGGGATCGATAAAACCAAATCTAACACATACAACAATGCACACATCGACATACAACATATATTTTGCACCTGCCCCTCAATAGCTCCACAAAGACACAAAGACAAAGACTAAGAAAACCAATTCTAAACTAGTATTAAAATAAAACAATATAATTGAAAAAAATTTAAATATGTCAAATGCAATTAAAACAAACGAGCCGAAGGTCCTAGCAGCTAAAGCTCAAATCCCCTTGTTGGCGACGGCTGTAAAGGTTTTAATAGCTCCCATTGAAACGAACTGAATTAATTTAACTTATTTATTATATCACATTTTTATCAAAAACAGATAGGTAGAGAGAGAGAGATTTAAAAAATCCTCAACTCCCGGCTTGTGTTCTCTTGCGTGTTACTTTTCGCTTTTTTACTAAATTGCCGGTGGCGTCCTATCGTTTACATATTAACATTGATTCCGCGCGAATCGTGGATGTTCTCTATTTACCGACAGCTCAACAATCCATATATGATGTGTTCCCTGTACCAATATTGGGTTTATACAGCAATCCCAGCTTCGGACTGCGAGTGGGAGTGTAGCTCCACTTTTAACTGCACTAAACAATTTAATTTTAGGACTTTCACTTGAAAAGTAAAGTATCTTCCCACTTATGTTATGGATAAGCATTTTTATGAGTTGACGGTAGGCAATTGTTTTTACATACATGCCACCAAAATTGTTCACAAGCAATAGAATGATTTCATGTTTGCAATTTAATACAACTGTCTAGTAGTCTTCAGGAAATCCCATTAGTATTTTCAAGGGTACAGATAAAAAGAAATGTCCTCCAGAAGCTAAATTTGTCTCTGCCATTCCACCCAGCATTGCGATGAAGTACTTCTTCCTGTTGTCCAACTGGGAGAAAATTCTTGATGGCCGATGAATTAACTCATGTCTTACTTCATATATAAAATGAGCCATGGTAATTTTTTTGAGCATGCCGCTAGCACTATTAGTAGTGCTTGCTCCTGTTTTTGAGTCAATAATTTAGCTAAGTGTGCTTTCAAAGTGGAGAAAGTTTTCAGACGAAAGGCATATAACTCTTGGTTCATTATTGTGATTGTGAGGAAATTCTTTGTTTGCCTGGAAGCTTTGTTGATATGGATAATAATATGATATTATTTTGTAATAATACTAAGTTACGTTAGTGTTGTCTTTGTGCCTCAGTCTTAAAGGACACAGGGCTGAGGAAGTGGCCGCCCAGATAGAAGACACAATTTGTATACCTGAGCTCCTGGATTTGGGGTGGGTTCCTTGGACGCCACTCACCTCTCCAAACGTAATCAGAATAATTCCACTAGTTTACAAATTTATATTTTTATTTTGTAATATAATCGTTAAGACCCACTTTTTCCGCCTATTTTTGAGTTGCTGAAAACGAGGAACTCATTGAAAAAATGTAAAAAAAAACAGCTTTGGAGATATTCGCGAAAAACCAGATATTTTATTGCATGCTAAATATCTTGAAAACCGTAAGTCCAACATATTTTAAATTAGTACAATCCAAAAGCCAATGTATACACCTTTCCGACAACATTTGGCTCTATATTTATAGCTAGATTTAATTTACTTTAAAATGAAAAAAAAAGTTGTAATTTATTTTGAGTAAACAGATCTAAAGATAACTTTGTCGTAAAAGAGCTAAGGTCAAATATTTGCAAATCCAGTACAAATTTGAGAAGTTATGGCCAATTCAATGAAATTAAATTATAACAATTTTTTCTTCTTTTATATCCCAAAAATCAGTGAATTACTTTTTGAATCGCCCTCAAAGCTGCTTTTACTGCAGGGCTTAATGATTTTGTACAATTTTCATCTGCGAACAATTTTCTTATCTGAGGCCCCACAAATATACCGGCTTTGATTTTATTCTATGAGAGTATTGGAAATTTCATCCTTAAATAAGCTATTCGTTTAATGTGCCACGATTTTATCTAATACTTACAATGTTTTTTATTAAAAAAACAAAACCACAAAGCAGGCTACTTCCCTTTGAAAACAATTTTGTAACACAAATGCAATATGATATTTTCATTGAATTTGCCACTGCTTTTAGAATGTGTACTGGATTTAAGTATAATTGACAATAACTCTTTAAGAGCAAAGGTCTCTTTAGATCTGTTTATTCAAAATAACTTAAAAACTTTTTTATTATATTTTTAAAAAGTAAATTAAATCTAACTCTTAAAAAAATAGCCACAAATATTGCATGTTTTTTTACTTTACTCCAAGCCGCTCTTGAAACCTCCACCCCATAGCTTTAAGTGGAGTTTTAATTTACAAGTGCATAAGAGAAGCCAAGTGAAGATAAAATAAATCGTGAATTTTATAACGTGAAAAGAAACCATTTCGGCCGTTTTTCATCCGTATTTATCTGGATTGAGACCACTACGACCACCCTGTTGGAAAACCCGCCCCTCGCCAAAACATGGTCCTTCGAGCCGGATAATTCCAGAAGAGGAGAAGAAGTTCCAGCACCAGCGTTCACCCGGCGGATTTTTCCTAATTTCTCTTCCATCAATTCAAGATAAGTACGACCGTTCTTATTTCTACTTATTTCTGCCGACCAGCCAGATATTTTCAATTTTTCCAATCCAATTTCTTATATCTGTCTGATCGGCCATTCCATTGTGCATACGATCGCCATATTCCGGCTTCTTTTTTCGTATTGCTATTTCCATATTCTTGTTCATACGGACATATAATCCAGATGCACACTCTTTAATGTACGTACATATGACCATCGCAACATATGTACGTAAGTTAACATACACGTACCTCCATTCGCGTTACACCCTGCTAACATTTATACAGCGACATTTACCTTACAGTCCACATTATCTCCAATTACCAAATTTATTAAAAATTACAATTTTAAAATACAATTTATACACATACATTCCCAGTCGGACCTGGTCGCTTCCAACAAGCACAGTTCTATGCGTTCTCTGCGAGTAAAGAATGTATTCTCTATACCCGCGGTCTTCCTTTCAGATTTGTATGGGGTGAAACACCGAAACAACTGTTCTTTTTTTTGTATGCTGCAACAGTTCTTTCGCAACATATAAATAACGTATATTACACTTCGGCAATCTTCGGGTTTCATTTCCAACTTTAGTTTCTAAAAGAAGCGTTATATAATCCATCTGCAGCATACATCAATAACGGTTCTGTAGCAATGTATCTTTCATGCAAAATACCGGTTCAAAATAACCCATTGATAACAGTTATAGAACTGTTATGAAGGAAGCAATTAAGAACACATCTGTAGCATACATAAAGAACCGTTCGGTGAGAATGCATTAATAACCATTAAAACAGCATCAAAATATATATAAAAACATTTATTTTATTCAATTTGAAGTGTACATATAATATATATAGGTTAATTTATTCGTACATTAAAATCTTTTATGTGATTAGTGAAGAAATCCTGCAATTATATGGAAAATAATAATGTTTTTTTTGCAATAATTAAATACAGTTATAAAACTAATAAATGGGAAAGTAATATTATAAACACTCACCGTAAATATCAAATATTATCTGAAATAAAAATGTTATCATTATGACCTATAAATAAATAAAATCTGAAATTATAAATATTATATTTTATACATACCAGATCTGAAATAAAAGTAATATATTTATTATTTTTTTAGGGCAATTGCTTACCTTATTTTGTTAATACACGTATATCTGAAATTGAAATTAATTAACTTATGTAATAATATATATGTTTTGCTTACCTTGCATACTTTTTGTAATGAATTTCACAACTGCGTCAAGCAAATTTCTTAATACAACTGAAGCAAGTAACAAAGAAAACGAAAAACCCAAGCGCGTGTTTTTTCATTCTCTTTTCTTCTTATTTGTTTGTGCGTTTCTTTCCTTTTTTATTCTCTTATTTTCGTTTCAAATGGTGGTTTCCGAAATAATGCATCTTTTTACGTTCTAAGAGAAGCGACGATCGCAGTGATATGAAAGAAAAATAGAACAGCAAACAACAACAAACGTTGGTTTCCTATAGAATACATATTTATGCGTTCTAAGAGAAGCGACGATTGCACTTATATGAAAGAGACAGAGAATAAAAAACAACAATAAATGCTGGTTTCCGATAGAATGCATATTTATGCGTTTTAAGAGAAGCTACGATTGCACGGACCCGAAGCTCTAAAAAAAATAGCCGACCGTTCGGGAAGCGCTCGGGTAATTTACTTCTAAAATAACGTATATTTATGCGTTCTTAGAGAAGCGACAGTTGCACATAATTTTTATTTTATACCTCATTTCTTCGCTTCTAATATACCAACCAAAGAACACTTGTTATTGCACACATCTAATATGCATTATACGTGTATCATAGTTCACGTATCATAGTTCTGGCCATTTTTGAGCTAAAATTGGCGGCATATAGAACCGTTGCAGATGCGTTCTGTTGAACAACCCGTTCTACAAGGTCCGACTGGGTTACCGAGTTCCCACAAACACACATATCCATACGCCCATACATAAACACATATAATCCTAATGCATGCTTATTAATGTACGTACATATCTACATATCCATTTCAACATATGTACATAAGGGGAAAAGTCGTAGCGAAACGTAAGGCAACGTAAGCACGATAACCCACATACATACGTGCTTTCGCGGTACACCCCACAAACATTTCGAAAGCGACATTTACAATCCAGTCAACATTATTTATAATTTCCAAATATAAGAAGTACTATATAAACACATATAATCGTGATGCTTGCTGATTAAGATACATATATTAATATATGTATAATTATATATTATACATATCACCAAAAATAACTTGATTCCACTGAACACAATTTATTATATATCACACTTATAACAAAATAACCTGATTCCACCGAACCCATCACCACAACACGCCTTTCCAAAATTCGCATGATATTTATTTCAGCAGCGCTAATTCGCACACACCGTCGGCTCACATCCATTAAAATAAAAATAAATAAATACATTTTTTTTTGTGCAAGCCGTAACGGTGTGCGATATATTAATTTTTTATTGGTTTTTTTCAGTTAATCCGATTACTGGAATGCCAGGAGACAAAACAAAGTTATCAGTTCCGTCTGCAAATAAAACGCGATCGCTATCCGCATCTCCTCGCGCGCGCACCTTAAGCCCAGTAGCCCCAAAATCAATAACGAAGGCAAAGAGCGAAACTTCATTAGCCACCCAAGAAGGCAACAAGAAGTAGTCTGTTCCTACGAGCAATCACGCCTCACGCCTAAAGTTAGGTCAAAAATCCAGGCCAAGTCCATAAAGTCGCTAGCAACTCGTTCTCAAGCAAAAATGAGCAACGAAAGTGCAATTGCAGCCCTCGCGCGGTTCATCACGGTGTCCGACCGTATGAGCCATTTTAGAGCGGCTATTGAAACTCCAGGGCCGTCACCTCCGTCTGTCCACACCTGCAAAGTCCGTATGGAGCAAGTCCTCTCGCTATGGGACAAAGCCGAGAAAGAATTCGAAGCGTGTTTAGACACGATCTCCAGTATTACGACTGAAGGGACGGAGAATATTTTGGCAACTCTGCACCGCAAATATGAATATTGCTATTCGGTGTACGAAGAGCTGGCGGTTCAGCTCAGGGAGTTAATTGACCGAGCCAGTTCACAGCAACCGATGTCGAGCACCGACAATCAGTCCGCGTACATTCCGTCTGGGTGCTGGTTGCCTCCATGTGATACAGAAGTATTCGAGGGAGACTATCTCAGATGGCCAACATTCAGAGACCTTTTCACTGCCGTCTACGTCAACAACACACGGTTGACGCCGGTCGAGAAGTTATTCCATCGCAACGCAAAGACGAGCGGTGAGGCAAAGGCAATTGTTGCCAAGTCCCCGCTCACTAACTATGGTTTCGCTTCCGCTTGGGAGGCGCTTCGAGGCCGTTTCGAAAACAAAAGACTTTTAGTGAGCCAGCTCAAGCTCCTATTTAACTTGAGTTCCGTTAATGCCGAAACTGGCCACTCCATAAAAGAGCTTCAGAGCACCATCCAAGGGTGCCTGACAGCATTAGCCCATTCCAAAATATCAACAGAAAATTGGGATTGCTTGCTAGTATACCTGTGCGACAGTAAGTTGCCCAGGTTGACCCTTTCCTTGTGGGAACAATCCCTTACATCAAAGTCCGATATTCCTACATGGGATGAGATGAACGCATTCCTTAGCGATAGGTATAGAACCTTAGAAGCCATTGAGGATATGAATCAGAATCTTGGTGGTCCGTCAACTTCCAAAAATCCTCAGGTTACGAAGAAGCTTAACTCCTTTGAAGCCAAAGTGAGTGCCAAACCAAAGAGCTGCGATTTGTGCTCTAAGGAGAGTCACCCAGTGCGGTTGTGCCCTCGCTTCATTCAGTTGGCAATCGAGGCGCGGGAAAGCTACATAAAAAAGAAGCAGTTATGCTTGAATTGCTTCGCGAGAGGTCATCAGCTCCGGGATTGTTCCAGTACGCACAACTGTTTCGTATGCCGAGGGAGACATCACACGCTTTTGCATCGAGGCAACCCTTTTTCCAACAACCCAAGTTCCTCTGGAAATGCGAGACCTAGACCCGATCCTCCGGCGGGAGGCTCAGACATTCCCGATGAACACTCAAATGTACAAGTCTGTTTTGCCTCAGGCTCAACGGCAGTTCTCTTGGGCACGGCAATGATTGATATCTGCCACCTCGGTACCCACTTCCGAGCACGCGCTCTGATCGACTCGGGATCTGAAGCGACGTTCATTACGGAGCGTCTTTTCAAGTTGGTCAATCTGCCGTTCCGTCCCATTAAAGCTGGTTTAAATCAGACCGTTTCTGCCCAGTCAACACGGCTTTGCCACTTCGCCATTCGTTCTCCTACTATGCCGGGTCTGCAGTTAGACACCGCAGCGTATGTTCTGCCAGAATTAGCAGGCAGATTACCCTCACATTGCATTCCACAAGATGTCCTGAGAGATTTGCCAAACCTTCAATGGGCAGATCCCACATTTCTCCAGAGTTCCCAGATAGACGTTCTTATCGGAGCTGATATTCTTCCATCCGTGCTGCTGAGCGGCACAAAGATCAACATCTGCGGATCTTTTTTTGGGTGGGTGCTCACTGGTCCAGTGTCCATGTCCACAAGCAACCGAGTTTCAGCCTTTACGACTAAAGTTACAAAGACAAATGAGGCGTCCTTAGACAAACTTCTTACTAAGTTTTGGGAGGTGGAAAATCTACCATCAAAAATGGTAAAAGAGTCCGATTCCGTCTGCGAAAGTAATTTTCTACGAACCACAACTAGAGACGCGAGCGGGAAGTACGTAGTGACGTTACCGTTCTGCGACCCCGATCATTGTGGATCTGAGTTGGGTTACTCAAGGTCTATAGCACTTGCACAGTTTCTGAGAAGCGAGAATCGTTTACGAAGAGACACTCCATTAAATGAGCAGTACAACTCCGTGTTCCAAGAATATTTGGATTTAGGCCATATGAGAGAGGTTTCGCCCACTCACAATTCTCCAAATTACTACCTCCCACATCATGCGGTGATAAAACCCGAAAGCACCACCACGAAACTGGTAGTATTTGGGTGGTATTCAACGCTTCCAGCCCTTCAGCAAAAATGGGACTAGCTTGAACGATGTGCTTCATGCCGGTCCAGTCCTCCAATCTGACTTAACTATTCAGATTTTAAAGTGGCGCTATTTCAAGTATGTCTTTAGTGCGGACATCACGAAAATGTATAAACAGATCTGGGTCGATCCAAAGCACACGCCATTTCAAAGGATTCTATTCCGAAACAAGGAAGGTGACATTCGAGATTACGAGCTGAAAACCGTAACATTCGGTGTCAATTGCGCGCCCTATCTCGCCATCCGAGTGCTGCAACAGCTAGCTGATGACGTCGATCAGCAGTTTCCAAAAGCCAGTCACATAATCCGCAACTTCATGTATGATGATGACGTTTTAGCAGGATCAAATTCTCAACAAGAAGCTCAACTTGCCATCCAGGAGTTAGTAACCGCTTTGAATTCTGCCGGTTTTCCGCTTAGAAAGTGGACTTCCAACCACAAGGGGGATTTATAGGACATTCCAAATGATCATCTTCTCAATGCTGAGTTCCTGAATATTGATGCCGAAAACACAGCCAAAACTCTCGGCATTCGCTGGAGAGCAACCACCGACGAGTTCTACTTCGTGCCCCCAGAAATATCCGTCAAGTCCTCCTATACGAAAAGAGAAGTTCTCTCCCAGATCGCAAAGCTATTCGATCCCGCTGGCTGGCTTGCCCCGTTCATCGTCCGGGCCAACATTTTTATGCAGGAGATCTGGCTGCAAGAGTTAGGCTGGGATGACAACCTTCCCGACGAAATGAGCCATAGATGGCAAGTGTTCCTGCAAAGTTATTTCGATCTCGATCAAATCCGTATTCCGAGATGGATCAGTTACCAGCCCCATGTAAAAATCGAGCTTCACGGTTTCTGTGACGCTTCCCAAAAGGCCTATGGGGCTGCGCTGTATGTCAGGGTTGAAGTCGGTCAGCAGATATTGACTAATTTGCTTACGGCAAAGACTCGGGTTGCCCCTGTGAAAACTGTATCCCTCCCCCGACTTGGGCTATGAGGTGCCCTATTGCTGGCAGATATGGCATCCACCATCCTTCCAAATATGCTGTCAGATAGCTCTGAGATTTTCAGCTGGACAGATTCCACCATTGTCCTGGCATTTATAAAAAAAAACAGCCTGCTCCTGGACCACATTCGTAGCCAACCGCGTAACCAAAATAGCTCAAGCTACAAAGATTGAGAATTGGTCACATGTGCGATCAGAACACAATTCTGCCGACCTAGCTAGTCGCGGCGTGTCCCTGCAGGAGTTGTGCGATAGCACCCTCTGGTGGCATGGGCCCCAATGGTTACAACTGCCCAAACTTCAATGGCCAGAAACTTCGGATCCACACCCAGTCACTGATTTAGAGCAGCGCGCGGTGAAGGTTCATTTCGTAAAGCTCCCCGCTGATGATTTCCTTGAACGTTTCTCCAGACTAGACAAGGCTTTACGAGTCCTAGCTTACGTCCAAAGGTTCCTAAATCGCTGTCGTAAGGCTCCGGTAAGTCCGGATAAGCAGCTCAGTAATCGGGAAATCCGGGAGGCTGAGAGGACATACATAATACTTGCCCAGCGTGAAGAGTACGCGCTCGAGCTTCGATTGTTGCGAAGTAAAAGTTCCATACCCTCATCAAGCCAAATTGCTAATTTATTTCCATTTATAGACCAACATGGCCTCTTAAGAGCATGTGGTCGCTTAACTGCCTCCAAGGTCCTGCAGTATGACGAGCGCCATCCTGTAATATCTAATTCAATGTAATGTAATGTCCAATTCACGCACCAGATTACGCTTCATGGCGGCAACCAATTGATAGTGCGCTTGATACGATCCAAATTTTGGATTCCTAAAGTCAAGAATCTGGTAAAGGGCGTGGTGAATTCATGCAAGGTGTGCACCATTTATAAAAAAAGACTGCAAACCCAATTGATGGGCGATTTTCCGACTGATCGAGCCTCTTTTTCCAGGCCATTTACTTACACCGGCTTCGATTATGCCGGCCCCTTTGAAGTAAAAAACTACACAGGGAGAGCATGTCTCATCACTAAGGGATATGTTTGTGTGTTTGTGTGCTTTTCTACGAAGGCCATCCATTTGGAACCCACCTCCGATCTCACAACTGAGAAGTTTCTAGCAGCGTTTGCGCGTTTTGTCGCTAGAAGAGGTTGTCCTCAGCGGGTCCATTCCGACAACGGCAAAACCTTTGTTGGTGCCTCAAGTCTTCTTTCCCGTGACTTTACGCAAGCATTAAAGGAGTCGGTGACTGAGGCGTATAGCCACCAGGGACTCGTGTGGTGTTTCATACCCCCAGGAGCTCCTCATATGGGAGGCCTGTGGGAGGCAGGAGTAAAGAGTTTTAAAACTCTGTTTTACAAATCCTCGTCCGCTCGCAAGTATACCTTTGAAGAGCTTTCCACGCTTCTTGCAAAGATTGAAGCCTGCCTTAATTCCAGACCACTTTCTCCAATGTCAGAGGACCCGACAGACTTGCTGGCAATGACGCCAGGCCATTTACTGATCGAGGGTCCGTTGCTTTCCACGGCGGAGCCTGAAATCAAAGGCGAGCCAAGTCGATTATAAATCGATGGCAACATCTCAAGGCTCAGTATCAACAATTTAGTTCGCGATGGAAAGAAGAGTATCTAAAGGAACTCCACAAGCGCAACAAGTGGCTAAGTCCATCCAGAAATCTGAAAGTCGACGATATGGTAGTCATCAAGGACGATAACTTGCCATCAAATGACTGGCGGCTCGGCAGAATAGTAGCTGCTATCCCAGGAGCTGATACTAGAGTACGGGTCGTAGATATCCTTACTTCTCGTGGAACCATCCAACGTCTGATCCACAAACTAATTCTCCTTCCTATGGAGGCTGAGGCAACCTCTAAATCTCCACAATAACGCCTTCTGTTCCCGCTGCCCACCCCGTAAACATAACTAAAGCAACTCCCTTTCTGATTTGTTTGTTGTTTTTGCTTTCTCTTCCAAGTAAAGTTTTAGAATGGCTCCTCGTCCTCGCCCACGCACTTCACAGACCCTTGACAACAGATGTTCTCGAGGTATAAAATCCTACCGCTGCCGAGTCTGCCAGGGTATACATCCGCTACGGAAATGCAACCGATTCCTGAGGCTCAGTTCAGAGAAGCGTCTCCGAGCAGTACTGGTGAACAAGTACTGCCACAATTGTTGTGGCGCCGCAGTGGCGACGCCTGCAAAAAATGTGGACAGGATCATCACACCTTGCTCTACATGCACGAGATGCCCGCGATAACTCGCCAGTCGCCTTTCCAGCAACGCTACCAGTCGCCTTCCCCGCAACGTCGCCATTCGCCGTCCCCAATTCGTCAGCAGTCACCACAGCAGCAGTCATCCGCATCGCAGCAGCGCCTATTGTGGCCCCATCCGTGACCTCGCTCCTGCAGCACAGGAGTCTACATATTCTGCCGACGGCCATTGTGGTCATCGACTCAGGGGCCAATTGCTATGAGACGGCCGCGCTCATCGAACCGTGTACACCCGTGAGCAGTATTGACAGCTCGCTGGCAGAAGCTTTTTGGCTGCCGACCACGAATGTTGGAGACGAACGAGTGTGCTCAACGACCATGCGGTCGAGGTCGGGCGACTTTAACATTGACATGGTCCTGAAGATCGACAACAGTCTGCGGATCCGAACACCGATTCGTGCGCTGAGCGATGAGGTTCGGGCCAAATTCAATGACATCCGATTAGCCGATGACCAGTTCCATCGACCGGCCACCATCTCCCTGGTGTTGGGATCAGACGTGTACCCGAGAGTGATCCAACCCGGGTTTCTAAATCTTCAAGATGGGCTGCCCATCGCTCAGAGCACGGCTTTTGGGTGGATCGTGTCGGGAGCCTGCCGTCAGTCATGATGTCCTGCTTCAAGGAACTCTCCCGCAGGGGGGGGAGAATGTTCGCGCCAAAGCGGCGCTTCCCGTTTCATGGGAACCGGCCCTGGAGTCTTAACAGCCGAGAGAACAGTTTTTTCCAGATCTTCGCATCTCGCTTTCTCGCACTGTTAAGTGTCTCCACTCCTCTCTCCAAGCCGCTCTTGAAACCTCCACCCCGTAGCTTTAAGTGGAGTTCTAATTTACAAGTGCATAAGAGAAGTCAAGTGAAGATAAAATAAATCGTGAATTTTATAACGTGAAAATAAACCATTTCGGCCGTTTTTCATCCGTATTTATCTGGATTGAGACCACTCCGACCACCCTGTTGGAAAACCCGCCCCTCGCCAAAACACAGTGCTTATATCTTCAATAATAAAGCTCTGACCATAAAGAGCCATATGTTGTCGTAAAGGTGTGTACATTGCCATTTGGATCGTAAAAATTTGAAATTTGTTGGACCACATGCGTGCAGGTCGTGGACGCTCAAGCCCATACCCTGCATACCCTGCGGAAGTCGACAAAGCAGTTCAAAAAAGTGCTAAGCAGTTCAAAGCTCCCACTATATCTGAATCGGATTTGGACATTGCAGCGACAGTGGCTGCGGTCCAAAAGAAAATGACAGCTGCATTAAATACATATTAAAAAAAATTTAGCACCCCCAATCCAAATTCAAAAATTTGTAAGGCTGAGATAGTTCAGTGTGGGCCAGGACTCGTCCTAAGAAATAATTTGGGTCAGGTGTGGTTGCTGAAAGAGATTCCGACCCGGGCCCAGATGAGAACACTAGAGAATTAGGCCGTGAATGAGTATCTTAGGTTTATTAAAGTATTACAGATTGTGAAAAGAATCAAGCCGGAGCGGGGCTGGGGTTCCTGGTTGTCCTCAGGTGGCGGGGTTGTCAGCTCGGGTCGTTTGTTGCCAATGCCGGGGTGCTACTGCGGTCTGGGCCCAGCTGCCGGGGTCGGACCCTGTCCGATGGTTGTGGATGCTTCCTGTGGGCGAGATAAAAAACAGTTGGCAACCCGCAAGTTTTCCTCCCAGTGTCGCCCCTGAAAGTATGCTACAGAATGCTAGCGGCGACGGCGGCTTGCGTGGCTTCGGAGTGGAGCGGGTTTTGGAGTCTAGAAAGTTTACCAGTTGCGAGATAGTTTGAATTGTGAGAGGGTTTTGGATGCTCTGAAGTCTACAAGTTGCGAGAAGTTTTTTGGAGGCTCTGAAATCTACCAGTTGTGAGAGAGTTTCGGAGGCTCTGAAGTCTACCAGTTGCGAGAAGTACGGATCGGCGGGTCGAACCGGGATAGCGGAGACTCTTAAGTCTTCCAGGCGAATCGGCGGGCCGACTCGTGAGTTGCGGAGGCTCTGAAGTCTACCAGAGGGGGCGGGGAAAATAACATACTACGGGGATAACTAGCTACAAATGTATGAATGCGGACTAGATCCGAAGATCCTGTCCCGAAAACGACTCTTGGCACTGACTCATTGATGTGGGCTACTAAACAGTAGGTTTGCCTCACCCGATTGCTGTCGGTAGCTGAGTGACTTCCTACTGACTGTGGCAAAGCTGGAGATTGTGGGACCATCGATGGTTTTCGAAAGTTTTAGAAAAACAATCAAATACCATCGATACAAAAAAAAATTTAAAAAAACCAAACAAATTTTATTTTGAGATCAGATTGTTTATATTTTGAAGTTCTTATTAAAAAATAAAAATTCGTCTACATTTTTTGACTAAAGCGCGCATCTTCGGTCCGATATTATCTGTCCTGCCTTACTAAAGGTTATTTCTGAGGCACAGCACCATGCTGGGACGCATAGATATTCCTTAGCAATGGTCTTAAGGCAGTCCTCCACCGTCAGGCCCGAATTTCAAGCTTATTTTCAACAATGCATTGTTAAAGAACTACTCAAGATAATTTCATGAAGTTTTTTTTATTGGATTCGTACATTTTACGACTTTAAAACCATATAAGCAATTTCTATGTCGGGTTGTTGCGGCGTCCTTGAGATGACCTTGAAAGTGCCGTGTCAAATCTGGATAGCTGACTTTGTGGCACGTTTTTAGCGATGTCAATGTGTGAAATCGAAAAATTGAAATTGATTATTAATTAGTATTACGATGGCTATGTTTGGTATTGGGCGATTTTTGATTTTTCAAAAATTGCTAAAAATACACAACTTTTAACAAAAAAGTGAATTTTCGACCATGTTTTTTGGTCTTTTGGAGGCTGTAAAAAATTGAAAAATCAAAAATTCAAAAATCTGGTAATACCAAACATAGCGACATGTTTTCTGAACAATTTAAAAAAAAGAATTAGTCGAATCGGATTAAAATTGCTAGTAGAAGTCTTACCAAAAAGTTAAAAAAGGTCAACTTTTGGGGACGCTCCAAACGCTCAAAACGGTCGCAGGTGCGTGCGTTCCAGACACCGAATAACCATGAACGAACGTTTTTTTTAAAAAACGCTTTTAAGGGCGTGTTACTATCATCGTCTACTTTAAAAATATGAAAAAAAAAAAAAAAACGATTTTTTGAAACCGCGACGGCGGACGGCGACCTTAAATGCTAGAAAATAATCATTGCTCATCTAAAAGTGAATTTATTTAATAATCTGTACAAATAATGATATATGTCTAATACTAACCTTCCAATGTTGTAAGGGGTCTTTGCCTTCATCCTCGTTTTGTTGCTCGAAGTACTGTCGCATTAGTATTATTGAGTCCGCCCTGTTTGGTGTGACTTTATTGAAATGTTTACCTTGCAGGTAAGGATAACAGCTTGGTTGTGGTGGTGCTGGAGCTGTAGAACTAGCCTTCAAATTCTCAGCCAATATATGGTTGAGCTCCAACTCCAAAGCCTTCGCAGCTTGGTCGGCATTGGATTGTAAAAAAAAACCTTCCTTTTTGAAGCGCGGATCTAGGAGCGTCACAATTCCAGGGACCGTTCGAAATTTATAATGATTAAATCGTTCTTTGATACGAATTTATTTCAAATCATGAGCATCCTGTGCCTCTTCCGAAGACCACTTGACTTAATTCAATTTTTGATATAGCTCGGCAATTATAGGAAAAATAAGAGATATAGTGACAGTTTTGTATGCTGAGACTTGTTTGCTTGCATCGTTAAACGGTGACAAAATGGCGCCAAGTTCCTTTAAAATCCCAATTTCTTCTATTAAAATGGCTTTGGGTCTTTTGCAGTGTTCAGCAAAACATAGGAAATATCGTCGTTAGTCTTTCTAATTCTTTCTATCATAAAAAAAGCGCTGTTTCACCGTGTAGGAACTTCCTGTATTAAGGTATACGACACACTAACGTTCTCCGATATTTTAAGGTTTTCAGTAGCTATTATGATGCTTTTAAAAAAACGTTACAATGCGTTTTTTCATCGTTGCGTCATTGTCCGTTACTATTGTTAAAATCTTGTAAAGAACGCCCCATTCCAAAAAAATATCGTGTAACGTTTCCGCAACACTTGAAGCCGTGTGGTTTATTGGGTTCAAGATCTCTTTAGTAGCAAGTACGGCTGATTTTAATTTCCAATTTTAGTAGCAAGTACGGCTGATTTCAATTGAAAATCAGTGTCAATAAAATGGCTCGTGGCCGTTATATACCCGTCGTTGGCTCTTGATGTCCCACCGTCTGTTGTCACAATTATGAACTCAATATGTTCCAATTCTGACATTAGCTTGCTTTTTAAAGATTGATATTCCGCTGGAAGCATTTTGTCTTGAAAATAAGTCATGCTGGGCATTTTATACCGCGGATCACAATATTCTAATAAATCCTTACAGCCTTTATCATTTACAACACCAAATGGCTGCACATGACGCGCAATCATTGGTATTACCCTTTTGTCAATACCAGCCTTTCTCACAGAATCATTGGAATACAAATTTTCTTTATCCAAAAATTTTGTAAGGCATGCCTGTGTGTTATCATTCGGCTTCTCATAGCCGGGATGTAAACGTTTAAGATGGACGATCAGATTTGAAGTATTTCCAGCAGTTTTATACAGATATATATATATATATATATTTTTGTCTCTTATTATTCACTAGTTTACACAACTACTATATCTTAGCATCGAACTAATTATTTATCACTGCTCACAATACTCAGTGAATCAACTGATTTTTTCGGATCCCAAAACGGACTGGGTGGCCAAGGGCCGATTATCTGACAAGCAAACCTCGGTTTAAGAGAATCTAGGGACTCGTTAAGAGTTGGAGAAGAGATGGACTCAAGAGCGTCGGAAAAAATAGGATGATAAAATTATTGGCTTGATTGTGAAATTCGATTAAACAGATTACTCTTTAATTTTGGGCCTCGCTGGGTGCCGGATGCTAATGTTTACAGTTGGGAGACCCGGCTCAGTTTACAGTAGAAGGACCGCGGTGCAATTAGAACTTAATAATGAATTCTTATTGGTTTGGGGAAGATAATTAAGAACTCTGGATTCAGTGGGAAAGCTGAGTACTTAAATCCCAGCTAGAAGTTTTTTAAAATTGGGTAAGGAGGGATCTTGGGTTGGATAACTTGCACACATACGCACACAAATACAAGTGCCGAAGCGCATTTACTAACTTTTGAGAAACTTGTCCATAATCCATTCAAGGCCCCTGCCAACACCATAACAAACACTTTTAAGCTAATAAATCAATATAAAAATAAGTTAATTGTATAAACAATTTAACTTTCTTATGTACTTACATATTATTTATCTTGTTCGCTTGCAAACTCCCTCTAATAAAGTAATGGAAAAAAAAAAAAAAAAAACATCGCTAGGGGGAAAAAACAAACGAATATTTACGATGGTTTGAGACAATCGATACTATCGATGTTTCCATCGATTTCTCTCCAGCTCTAGGCTGTGGTCCGTTTTATATAGTGATCCGGGGAGTTCTAGTGTGACCGAGGCGCGTGCGGAGTTTGCCCTTTTGGTGTGACCAAAGCCCTTTTGGCCAGGTGTGACCCTTCTGCACGATCGATGGCGCGCACGCGCATTTAATTCAAATATTTTTCGTATTCATTTCTTATGTCTCTATTTGTTCCTATTCTTATTTGTATTTATCCTATATATCTTTATTTATCTGCGCGTCACTACCTTTCCAATTGCATTTATTTATTTCTACGTAGGATTAATTTTATTACGCTCGCGATCTTGTGGAGGTCGATTTCACCCCCTGCAAACACTGAATATTGTCACTAAGTTTGGTACCTTTTTTTTTATGGTCTCTGAGATCTGTTGTTTCACACAGAGGGACAGGCAGACAGCAGATAGACGGACATGGCTAAATCGACTGAGTTGGTGATGCTGATCAAGGATGTATATACTTTATAGGGTCGGAGATGCCAGTATATAATAAAAATCGGTCGACTTTGTCTGATATCTGGTTTTCAGGGAGTTCGCTTCTTTTCTTATTGATTATTATAAAAGCGGCCTATTAAATTATGATTTTCTTGCTTAAACTACTTTGTCTTTAATTAAATATTAATTTGATGAAAATTAATAGACCAAGAATTTTCTTTTCTGGAATCTCAGAGGTATCTCTGCCATTAGATAACTTAATGTCGACTTTTCTTACAATAAATGTTAGCAGGGTTAAAAACCTTATCTCCGAAATTTTTGGGAAGTGTTAACAACCGTGAGGAAGAGAAGATTTTTTGTATTTTTTTTTTGCAACCTGCAAGGGCGGCGGAATGTTTAGGTCAGAAAAGCTTTGCACCCCACTGTACCCAGAACTTGTCAAAGCTCGTCCGCTTTCACGCTCTCGCCGCTCTTCGGGCTGATCTCCGCGCTCACTCCTAACTTTACTTCACTCTCCCGTTCTCGCGCTGTTATTTGAAGTTCTGCGGGCGGTAGTTTAGTTTTCTAGTCTATAAGTTTAGTATGCAAATATAAGTCGATTAAACACCAAGTGAAGTCGTACACTCTGTCACCGTGCCTTTACTTCTACTGACTGGGATCTCGGGATATACATTTTTGTTTGAGTGCCATCATCATCATCACCCTTATCTTCATCTGTCCAATAAAGGATGCCACCCCCGTCACAACATTTACCTTAAAAAAGGTACCATTTCATACCTGGCAGCTTAAAGAGGAAAGATCGTGCCGCATAGTCATCCGAGAAGTAAATCACTCTATTCCGGATGACCACATTAAGGAATGCCTAAACTCACTTGGCCATATTGTTCGGTTAATTAATAGACCCGGAAGCCGTTTCGACAAAACAAAGCTCCTCAACCTAGTCTTTGTTGAACAGGAGCCACCCGCTACCAACAAAGATATCCATGAGCTTAAGACGCTCTGTCGCCAACAGAGCCAAATGAATAAACTGTGGCGGTGATCATACAGCAAGCTACAAGGGCTGTGTTGTCTACCAGCAGGCAGTGAGTCGACGTAAAAGTGCTACAGCCCATCGTAGCCTCTTTCAACAACCACCTATTTGACGATTTTCTCCACGAAGAGGCGTAGTGGCAACGAACTCATACGAGAACGTTGTCGGTGGATCTCCGCAAGCACAACAAGCAAGCCCGCAAGAGACCAGTCATCAGCAGCAGCAAAAATTCCCACCACTAGGAAGTAGGAACCGGAAGCAGAACCAGCAAAGCCAATAAAGGGAACAAAACCGACAGCCGTAGCAACCGACGCAGGTCACAAACCAAAGGCCACAGCAACATCCCGGACACCAACAGCATCAAACGCGGCAACGAAATTCATCCCAGCAACTGCGAAACGATCAGCAATGGCAGCGACAAGAGCAAATGCTTATGCGATCTAATGAAAAAATGTCAGTGCTCGTAGCTCAGCTTGACAAGATGATGTCAATGATGACAGTTATCACTGGCCTCTTTTAACAAAACGCGCCACGAACTGCACAAGCAATCTATAAACTTCTCCCAGTTCATCCAACCCAACCATGAGTCAAATTGGGCTCAAAATTGGTGTGTGGAACACCGACGGGCTGGCCAACAAGGCATTGGAGCGAGAGCTTTTCATACAAAAACATCACAATGACATAGGTCAGCGAAACACACTTCTGCACTTTACAAGCTCCATGGATATGACATTCACCAGTCTAACCATTCGGCTAATCGCCATTGTTAATCAAAAAATTTTATGTTATCGTTGCTGTTATGTTACCATGTTATATTTGTTACTCTCGCCAGTCTCTACGTTATATAACCATTCAATTGGTTGCTTAACGTAAAAATAAACATACATACTTGTATATTTATAGTATTTAAAAAAAAACCGTTCGTCAGTCTGTCTTTCTGTCCACACTATCAGCAAGCTCCATTAGAGCTTGATCGAAGCACGTCTCGTGCTAATGGACCATCGCTGACTACCCTATATGATCCCCTTTTGTGTTAAATCGTCAGTCAAAAGTTTTTCATTTTCTTAACCCATTCGTACCAATGCTTTTAAATTGGTTCCTACCATTGAATTTTTGTTGGCTTAAATTCACATTACAACTTTATTATAAATGTTGAGTAGTAGTGTATTTGACATAAAAGTGTGGTTTAAAATAAAATGAAGATAATAATGCTTATATTGTCATTAAAGATAACTAAATAAAAGGAATAATTTGTAAACTCTCGGGTATTTATTTAAAATTAACAACGACGGATGGATTTATGTCTAATGATTTAGGTTTTTCTCATTTTATACATCTGATCTCTCTTATTCGCCAAACCAAAAGTGACCTATATTCTTTTCTTAAAAATCTAGCATAACATTATACCAACTGGTCACTAATGTGACCGTGTAATACGAAATGAGGTGATCGACCTCGATCATACGCACATTCCTTTGGTTTTATTATACACTTGCAACCACGGTATAAGACTAGCAGCCTCAATGATTCCTTTATATGGGAGTTGCGTAAGCCGACAACTGTCTATATCAGTAATTTCATAACGGTCGTTCGGAAAAACACGGTTTACTTTATATGGACCACGATACTTGGGTGCAAACTTCTTACATTGCCCTGAAGTCACATCAACATTACGAGTAGCAACAACATCATCTACCTTATTCAACGGAGGTGTATGCCTTAACCCGTGTGCGGTTTCATTTCAAACCTATTCTTATTTGCTTCGTCCCTTACGGTATCCAGACATCGCGGTTTCTCCTGACTAAATTTCTCGTTCAAATATTCGGTGAGCTCATCCACAACTGGACCATTCAACACGGTTAAGCAATTTATACCAATCGGCTTGATTCAGGGGCTCTGATAGCTTTCCCAACATCGGTGTTAGAACACGGTTCACACGCTTGATATGTCCATTTGCCTGCGGGGCCGCTGTGCCGCTGTGATCAATATTTCTACACTCAAGAAATTCTTTGAACTCAAAAGAAGTGAAACAAGTGCCTCTATCGGAAATGATTCTGAGGGGCCGGCTATAATATTCAAAATATTTTTCTAAAGAGCAGTTGACTTCCCTAGTACTGGCGGAGTTGACAGGATATAATTTGACAAACATTGTGAACGCATCAATGATCACCAACAAGTGCTTTCTCTTTGAGTTAATAGACGGAAGGGGACCTAGGTGGTCAATATGGATTGTATCAAACGTAGTATACTTACTATGAAGCTTCCTATTGTAAATACTCTTCGGGACTGAATATAGAATACACGGTCAACAATTCTTCCAACTTTTCATGGAATATTTTAATTAAATCTTCTTGCATTCGGCTCGGGACATACATACACAGCTTCTCACTATCCTTCGCTCTATACACTTTCCGATCTATCAACACAAAATTTTCAATTTCACCAATCTCCAACTTCTCTCGCACTCGACGGATTTCCGGATCTCTTATCTGTTCGATCTGCAAAAGTAAATCAATATCATGAGGGGATGCACCTACGATTCCAACAATCTCTTCAACCCCAGGGGCAAACCTAACGGATTTAACACGTTTCTTAGGACCACAAGGTACATCATGTTTCCTAGGTTGACAAGGTTACGTAGATCCACAAGGTTTAGAAGTTCCACACGGTTTACAAGGTTCAATAGTTTCACAAGGTTCACACGGTTCACAAGGTTCAGAAGTTCCACAAGGTTCATAAGGTTCTATAGATTCACAAGGTATAGCAATTCTACTAGGCTCACAAGGTTTTCCAGGTACAGTAGTTATATAAGGCGCAGTAAGACCGCAAGACCTAACGGAACCACCAGGTTTAATAGGGCTGCAAGGTCCAGAAGGTACAACATTTCTTGACGGGATCGGACACAGATCAGAAATTCCTTCCACTTCTCTCAGCAACTCTGTTTAAGCGCATCTACATGGGCCATGTTTGACCCTGGCCTATGGGCTATCGAATAGTTGAAACTTTCCAACTCAAGGGACCAACGGGCAATACGGGGATTTATAGATTTTTTACTCAAGGTTTGAACCAAGGAACTGCAGTCGGTTACTATCAAAAAAGGTTTATGCTCCAAGTATTTTCGGAAACGGCGCAGGGCGTATATGATTGCCAAGGTTTCGAGTTCAAAACTATGATAGCGAGATTCGGCTGTAGTGGCCTTTCTCGAGTAGAAGAAAACGGCGTGTAGTTTCTTATCCGGTTGTCGCTGCATCAAAACAGCTCTAAACCCGTGGGAACTTGCATCCTTGTGCAATTCGGTTTCATAATGGGAATTCAAAATGGACCGGACGGGAGGACTCGATAACGCTGTCCTTAGCTGCAGGAAAGCTTTCTTTTCGGGATCCGACATGGGAAACGGCTCCCCTTTTCTAAGAAGGTCGGTCAAAGGCTTTGCTACACGTGAAAAATTTCTAACAAACTATCTAAAATAAGAAAACAAACTGAGGCAGGAATGTAACGTCTTGTTATTAATTGGTTCCGGATATTGTTTTATAGCAGTTAAGTTTGTATGGTTAGTCAAAATTCCTTGAACACTAACATCGTAGCCTAGGTAATCTATTCGCTTTTGAAGGAAACTACTTTTTTTTTTTAATTTATCTCAAGGTTAAACTCAACGAGTCGATCTAACAATCTAGCTAATATCTCTTTATGCTCTTCTACGGAATATGATGCTAAAATAATATCGTCCATATAAACAACGATCTGCCGGTTTTTTTACAAAGTCTCTCAAGGCATCGGAAATAAATCTTTGGAAAACAGCGGGACCATTCTTAAGTCCAAAAAGCATCCTCAAGTATTCAAACTGCCCATCCGGAGTCACGAAGGCGGTATATTTCACGGATTCTGCTTCAACACCTATGTGGTGAGAGCTACTTTAAAGGTCTATACACCCTCAAGATATTCTAAACAATCTTCGATAAGGGGTAACGGGAAATTATCTCTAGCGGTCTTCTTATTCAATCCACGGATTTCCACACACATTCTTACATTTCCATCTTTTTTCTTAACTAAAACCACGGCTGAGGCATACGGCGAATTACTAGGTCGGATGATTTTATTGGCTAACAGATCATTAACGGTTTCGAAAACTATTTCTCTCTTACGATATGACAACCTTTTAGGGGCACAATAAAATGGTGTAGAATCAGTAAGACGAATGCACATTTTATATTTTGGCACACCATAACTCTTAGAAAACCTATCAATATATTGGTTATGTATTATTTCACGACATTCTTGCATTAAAGCACCACCAAACTTACTGCCTACCTTAACAGAGTCGTCTTCATTTGATACTCTACAATTCGCGAAGTCCTGCATCCATTCCTGAAAGATCTGAGGCTTCGCCGGGGTTGCAATTGCGTTTACAAATAAATGCCTTTCTTTCCTTTTCATTATGTTATTGTTTAAGTTATGTGTATTAGTGAATAGGGATGCACAAATTGAATCTGAGGATAACTGACTTTGACCTTTCTTCATAGCAGTTTTGCGTTTGACTAACTTAAGTGATTCGAGTTTAAGTACAACTCTGCCCAGAAGTGTTGGCGTTGGTAGTAGAGAATTCCGAATTACAAAAGCTTCAATGCTTTAATACCCTTTTTGAAACAAAAGAACAATCTTAATTTTTCCAAATGTCAAAAAACTTTGGCCGCTTAGGCTCAAAAACTACTTTTTACTAAATGTTCATCCTTTACTGCTCGCGGAATAACTCCTCTGCTGACAAAGTTCACTGCGCTTCCGGTATTAATTGAATATATGGATTCACGCCAATGGAGTCGTCGTCGTCTTCCTTCTCGTCTTGCCAGTTACCTGTGCTGAGGGCAGCCGTTCGCGCATGGCTTGGGCACCGCCGATATTGGTGTTCAATCTCGAAGCAGTGGAAACAAGCTCCCTCCGGGCGCTTCGGCTTCTTACACTGGCTGCTGCCCCATCGCTCGGCAATTGAAGTATCTTATGTTGGCGCCATCTCCTTCGACATGTGTAGGTTTTATTACGGGCACCTGCCGCAAAGGTGCAACCGAACGTAGAACTTCGTCTCCGAAGCACAATAATACAATGGAGCTGCACATGCAGTATGGTCTTGCAGACCATGAACAATGTATTTTATGATGTCGGTGTCCTCAAAGGTTCCTTGCTCAGAAATATGGCGCATCGCAATAAAATATTGTAGCAGCGCTTCGTTCGTAAGAATTGAACGGCTCTGCAAATGCTTTGCCAGCTGGTGATTAGTCATCTGGAATCCAAAGTTTTTTTTCAGACTTCGCCCAGCTCCTTCCAAGTAGCGGGTTTTTCAAGCATCACGTATGAATAGGCCGATCCCTCCAGCATTCGATTGCCCAGTAGCCAACATTGAGAGGTGTTTAATCCGTGCATAACTGCAGCCAGCTCGAAGTCACGAATCCATGCGTGAACAGACATGTTATTATCTCCAGAAAATGTTCGCAAACTGGCCTCACGTGCTGTATATAGCGTCATCTGGTTCATGATTTCAGCCATCTCGTCCGGCTCCCGGTCCTCCTGCTGGGACTCTCTTTCCACGACGCTTCCCGCTCCGCTCCGCAGCGCCATCCGCAACACACACAGCCTTGCCATCCGCAACACACGCCGCCACGCCATCCGCAACACACGCCGCCACGGCATTGTCGTTCAGCTCTCCGGCTTTTATCAAGGCATTATCATTTGTAAACTCTCCCCTGATTTGTAAACTCTCGGGCTTTTATTTAAAATTAACAACGGTGGATTGATTTTATTTCTAATGATTTAGGTTTTTTTCATTTTTTACGTCTGATCTCTCTTATTCGCCAAACCAAAAGTGACCGTATATTCTTTTATTAAAAATCTTACTTAATTCTATGCGTAAAGACTATTATCAATAACATTATACCAACTGGTCACTATTGTGACCGTGTAATACAAAATGAGGTGATAACAAATGTAAAATTAATCAAGAAATCAAGCTAACTTTGTTAAGCCAAAGTTTGTATACCCTTGCATTCTGCAATTGTATCATTGAAAATCGATCCATTTCGGGAAACATAAAAATATATTGAAGTTCGTAAATTTGTATAACATTCATTTACACATTTTACATCTTACATGTAGAATTTTAAATTTTCATATAAATAAAGCATTTGTTTCTATGGCAGCTATATGATATAGTTGTCCGATCTCAATGAAATGAAAGCCGTAATTCTAAAACCCTAAAAAAAAGCTATATCTCGAAATTTATAAAAATCCGTTGAAAAACAAGGAAGTTATAATTTTTTTTTCATTAATTTTTCGATCATTCCTATGGCAGCTATAAGATATAGTGGTCCGAAGACTATCTGCAAAGTATCATTTAGATGGCTCAAAAACTAAGAGACTAGTTTGCGTAGCAACGGACAGACGGACAGTTATTAATATTAATCTTCTATCTATATATATAAAAATGGAGAACGGCTGGGCCGATTTGGTTCAAATTTTTTTCAGTTGTAGGTAACTTACAGGAGAAGGTCAGACGTAATAAAATTTTTAGAAAATCCTCCAGGGTAATGGTGAAAAACAAATAATTAAAATATCAAATTATATAAAAGAGTAGTGTTTCGAAATATATGTCAAAGTATAAACAAATCGTTTCAATATTATTCGGTTTCTTATTCGTTTTTATCAGACGTCCGGATTTGTTTAATTTCTTCCTGTGATTTTTAGGAATAATGCCTGCTATAAGACGGCCAAACATTGGACGACGTACACGTCGAGCAACATATAGTCGGAATGTCCATGAAAGTCAAACGCAAGACGAACGTGCAGAAAGAAATGAATCGAGACGAACCCGTTTAGCACAGATTCGCTCTACACAAAGAGTACCAAGAACAGACTTGAATCGCGCTGCATTTGCATACAATTTCTCAACGTCCTACAAAGACCATAGCTGCGTTGTTATCGGTTCATTGTCTGTGGTATGTCAGCACTGCAATGCACATGGAGAACTGCATTCATACAGATCCGTTGACAGCGTGACCGACGAGGATGAAGCGACGAACTATCCGACAGAATTTGTGAACTCGCTAGATGTGCCAGGAACTCCACCGCATAATTTGCAACTGAAGGTGGGATCAATTATTATAATGCTGCGGAATCTAAATTATCCGAAATTGTGCAACGGTACGCGGTTGTCCGTCAAGAAACTGATGAATAACGTGATTCAGGCGACGATCATCAAGGGAACATTTAAAGGAGAGGTAGTCCTTATACCACGAATTCCGATTATTCCAACTGATCTACCATTCCAATTCAAGAGGATTCAGTTCCCCGTCCGATTGGCATGTGCGATGACAATCAACAAATCGCAAGGCCAATCGTTAGAAGTCTGAGGGATAAATCTAGAATTTCCGTTTTTCGCACGGCCAGCTGTACGTTGCATGTTCGCGTGTTGGTAAGCCGTCTTCATTGTTTGTTTTTGCGCCGGAAAATAAAACAAAAAACATAGTATATCATATTGCTCTATACTAAATAAAGAAATGCAGTGTTTGACTATTACCCTGGGGTTATATAATGGCGTCGAATTAGGGCGAGACAAAGTTCGCCGGGTCCGCTAGTAATATATAATAATAATATACATTACATTTTAGTAAAAATTTAAACAAATAAAAATATTTCTCCTAGTGGAGATGTTGGTTTCACATAAATATATATATAAAAACAAATTCGCAAAAATGTTTTAATAAACAAGTAAAAGTAAACATGTAGCATAACATTATACCAACTGGTCACTAATGTGACCGTGTAATACAAAATGAGGTGATCGACCTCGATCATACGCACATTCCTTTGGTTTTATTATACACTTGCAACCACGGTATAAGCCTAGCAGCCTCAATGATTCCTTTATATGGGAGTTGCGTAAGCCGACAACTGTCTATATCACTAATTTCATAACGGTCGTTCGGAAAAACACGGTTTACTTTATATGGACCACGATACTTGGGTGCAAACTTCTTACATTGCCCTGAAGTCACATCAACATTACGAGTAGCAACAAAATCATCTACCTTATTCAACGGAGGTGTATGCCTTAACCCGTGTGCGGTTTCATTTCGAACCTATTCTCATTTGCTTCGTCCCTTACGGTATCCAGACATCGCGGTTTCTCCTGACTAAATTTCTCGTTCAAATATTCGGTGAGCTCATCCACAACTGGACCATTCAACACGGTTAAGCAATTTATACCAATCGGCTTGATTCAGGGGCTCTGATAGCTTTCCCAACATCGGTGTTAGAACAAGGTTCACACGCTTGATATGTCCATTTGCCTGCGGGGCCGCTGTGCCGCTGTGATCAATATTTCTACACTCAAGAAATTCTTTGAACTCAAAAGAAGTGAAACAAGTGCCTCTATCGGAAATGATTCTGAGGGGCCGGCTATAATATTCAAAATATTTTTCTAAAGAGCAGTTGACTTCCCTAGTACTGGCGGAGTTGACAGGATATAATTTGACAAACATTGTGAACGCATCAATGATCACCAACAAGTGCTTTCTCTTTGAGTTAATAGACGGAAGGGGACCTAGGTGGTCAATATGGATTGTATCAAACGTAGTATACTTACTATGAAGCTTCCTATTGTAAATACTCTTCGGGACTGAATATAGAATACACGGTCAACAATTCTTCCAACTTTTCATGGAATATTTTAATTAAATCTTCTTGCATTCGGCTCGGGACATACATACACAGCTTCTCACTATCCTTCGCTCTATACACTTTCCGATCTATCAACACAAAATTTTCAATTTCACCAATCTCCAACTTCTCTCGCACTCGACGGATTTCCGGATCTCTTATCTGTTCGATCTGCAAAAGTAAATCAATATCATGAGGGGATGCACCTACGATTCCAACAATCTCTTCAACCCCAGGGGCAAACCTAACGGATTTAACACGTTTCTTAGGACCACAAGGTACATCATGTTTCCTAGGTTGACAAGGTTACGTAGATCCACAAGGTTTAGAAGTTCCACACGGTTTACAAGGTTCAATAGTTTCACAAGGTTCACACGGTTCACAAGGTTCAGAAGTTCCACAAGGTTCATAAGGTTCTATAGATTCAGAAGGTATAGCAATTCTACTAGGCTCACAAGGTTTTCCAGGTACAGTAGTTATATAAGGCGCAGTAAGACCGCAAGACCTAACGGAACCACCAGGTTTAATAGGGCTGCAAGGTCCAGAAGGTACAACATTTCTTGACGGGATCGGACACAGATCAGAAATTCCTTCCACTTCTCTCAGCAACTCTGTTTAAGCGCATCTACATGGGCCATGTTTGACCCTGGCCTATGGGCTATCGAATAGTTGAAACTTTCCAACTCAAGGGACCAACGGGCAATACGGGGATTTATAGATTTTTTACTCAAGGTTTGAACCAAGGAACTGCAGTCGGTTACTATCAAAAAAAGGTTTATGCTCCAAGTATTTTCGGAAACGGCGCAGGGCGTATATGATTGCCAAGGTTTCGAGTTCAAAACTATGATAGCGAGATTCGGCTGTAGTGGCCTTTCTCGAGTAGAAGAAAACGGCGTGTAGTTTCTTATCCGGTTGTCGCTGCATCAAAACAGCTCTAAACCCGTGGGAACTTGCATCCTTGTGCAATTCGGTTTCATAATGGGAATTCAAAATGGACCGGACGGGAGGACTCGATAACGCTGTCCTTAGCTGCAGGAAAGCTTTCTTTTCGGGATCCGACATGGGAAACGGCTCCCCTTTTCTAAGAAGGTCGGTCAAAGGCTTTGCTACACGTGAAAAATTTCTAACAAACTATCTAAAATAAGAAAACAAACTGAGGCAGGAATGTAACGTCTTGTTATTAATTGGTTCCGGATATTGTTTTATAGCAGTTAAGTTTGTATGGTTAGTCAAAATTCCTTGAACACTAACATCGTAGCCTAGGTAATCTATTCGCTTTTGAAGGAAACTACTTTTTTTTTTAATTTATCTCAAGGTTAAACTCAACGAGTCGATCTAACAATCTAGCTAATATCTCTTTATGCTCTTCTACGGAATATGATGCTAAAATAATATCGTCCATATAAACAACGATCTGCCGGTTTTTTTACAAAGTCTCTCAAGGCATCGGAAATAAATCTTTGGAAAACAGCGGGACCATTCTTAAGTCCAAAAAGCATCCTCAAGTATTCAAACTGCCCATCCGGAGTCACGAAGGCGGTATATTTCACGGATTCTGCTTCAACACCTATGTGGTGAGAGCTACTTTAAAGGTCTATACACCCTCAAGATATTCTAAACAATCTTCGATAAGGGGTAACGGGAAATTATCTCTAGCGGTCTTCTTATTCAATCCACGGATTTCAACACACATTCTTACATTTCCATCTTTTTTCTTAACTAAAACCACGGCTGAGGCATACGGCGAATTACTAGGTCGGATGATTCTATTGGCTAACAGATCATTAACGGTTTCGAAAACTATTTCTCTCTTACGATATGACAACCTTTTAGGGGCACAATAAAATGGTGTAGAATCAGTAAGACGAATGCACATTTTATATTTTGGCACACCATAACTCTTAGAAAACCTATCAATATATTGGTTATGTATTATTTCACGACATTCTTGCATTAAAGCACCACCAAACTTACTGCCTACCTTAACAGAGTCGTCTTCATTTGATACTCTACAATTCGCGAAGTCCTGCATCCATTCCTGAAAGATCTGAGGCTTCGCCGGGGTTGCAATTGCGTTTACAAATAAATGCCTTTCTTTCCTTTTCATTATGTTATTGTTTAAGTTATGTGTATTAGTGAATAGGGATGCACAAATTGAATCTGAGGATAACTGACTTTGACCTTTCTTCATAGCAGTTTTGCGTTTGACTAACTTAAGTGATTCGAGTTTAAGTACAACTCTGCCCAGAAGTGTTGGCGTTGGTAGTAGAGAATTCCGAATTACAAAAGCTTCAATGCTTTAATACCCTTTTTGAAACAAAAGAACAATCTTAATTTTTCCAAATGTCAAAAAACTTTGGCCGCTTAGGCTCAAAAACTACTTTTTACTAAATGTTCATCCTTTACTGCTCGCGGAATAACTCCTCTGCTGACAAAGTTCACTGCTTCCGGTATTAATTGAATATATGGATTCACGCCAATGGAGTCGTCGTCGTCTTCCTTCTCGTCTTGCCAGTTACCAGTGCTGAGGGCAGCCGTTCGCGCATGGCTTGGGCACCGCCGATATTGGTGTTCAATCTCGAAGCAGTGGAAACAAGCTCCCTCCGGGCGCTTCGGCTTCTTACAATGATTGCTGCCCCATCGCTCGGCGTTTTTTTTATTTTTTTTATTTTTTTTTATTTTTATACTTTGCTGTTATTTATTGAATCTTCTCCATTTAGAGACTAACAATAAGTGTGTCAAATCTTATATTAATAACCTTACTAACAGTCATATGACTGGCACAGAGTTGTATGGCTCTGACAATTATTGCTGGGTTGGAAGGTCGTTTCGTTGTAGGCGGGTTCTGCTGGAAGCCCGAGTCAAGCCTCTTGCCAGATGATTAGGGTGCACAATAAGTTTTTTATTATAGGTCGCCTTTTGCTTGTCTATTTCATCTTTTACTGCAAGAATGCCGAGATCCCTATGGATGTTTTGGTTGCGAATATACCATGGTGCCCCAGTGATAGTTCTCAGGATTTTTGATTGCGCACGCTGTATGATGTCTATATTGCTGCTGCTCGCGTTTCCCCACAGCTGGAAGCCATATGTTCAGATAGGCTTTAGCGTGGAGTTGTAGAGCAGGACCTTGTAGTCCAGACGCAGTGGCGATCGGGCGTTTAAAATCCAGTGAAGGCTGCTAGCTTTTAGTTTTAGATGTAGTTTCTTGCATTCGATGTGTCTTCGCCAGGTTAGTCGTCTGTCGAGGTGGACGCCGAGATACGTTACTTCGTTGAATTGGGGAATCTGCGTACTATTCAAGGATACTGGGGAGCATGTTTGCCTGTTAAGAGTAAAAGTTATGTGTTTACATTTTTGTTCGTTTATTTTAATACGCCAGTCAGATAGCCACTTCTCAACTACCATGAGGTGACTTGCTAGTTGGGTTGTTGCTCGGTTTGGGCACTTCGAGCGACTTAGGATCGCAGTGTCGTCAGCGAACGTGGATGTTGTTAGCCGCTCGTTCGTAGGTATATCCGCTGTATAAAGGACGAACAGGGTGGGCCCCAGTGCGCTGCCTTGTGGAACTCCGGCTTCGATAGTGTACTCGTCAGATGTTGTTGCGTTGCAACTTACTGCAAAGACTCTGTTGTAAAGATACGATTCAAGTAGCTTATGAGTGTATGTAGGCAAGTGTGTTTTGATTTTATGCATGAGGCCATTTAACCAGACTCTATCGAAAGCTTGAGATACATCGAGAAATACTGCGCTGCAGTATTCCCGATGCTCGAAGGCTGTGCGTATCTCTGATGTTATTCTGTTGACTTGTTCGATTGTGCCATGGTTTCGACGGAAGCCAAATTGATAAGCCGGGATAACATTGTGTGGTTGTCCAGGTATGGTATTATGTGTGTTAGAAGGCATTTCTCGAACAGCTTGGACAAACACGATAATAAACTTATTGGTCTGTAGGATGACGGGATTGTGTGGTCTTTTCCGGGTTTCGGTATCATTATGATGATAGATTTTTTCCATTTCCTTGGGTAGTAGCCAAGGCATATAATCCCATTGAAGATTTTGCAAATGACCTCAATAGCTGAGTTTGGAAGTTCAATTATCATTTTTGGAGTTATTAAGTCACCGCCCGGAGCCTTTTTTGGTTTCAGTTCCCCAATGACTTTTGCGATCTCATTCGGCTGAAACAATGTTGGTAAAGACATAGTATTAGTTTCGGTTTGTGGTAGGACAAATGGACTAGTGGCCTGGTTGGGCTGGAAGACGCTTCGGAGATGTGAAGCAAATGTTTTGGCTCTATCTTCGTCGCTGCGGGCACAGCAACCTGAAGAGTTTCTAATCGGGGTGACGGTTTCGATTGGAGAGCTTAGATTTGGATGGGCCCTCCACAAAGGATGCTTTGTACTGGTTTGCGTAAGTTTTTCGATGTACCGTAGTTGTGCCTTTTCAGCGTCTTGTTTCAGAGCTCGGTTTAGTAAGCGAGTGACTTGCTTAAGACGTTGTTTTGAAGATGGCGATCTGTTGCTTTGCCAAGCACGTCGCAGACTCCTTTTTTCCAGGACAAGCTGTTCAATTTGTTGATTAGTTTTGAATTTGTTGGGTTGTACGTCCTTCCCTTGTGGTGTTGAGATAGTGGCTGCTGCAGTGAGTACGTCCTCAAGAGCATCAGTAGAGCAGTCGATATCCGCTTCGATGTTTAGCTGCGGGGTTAGTTCAATGTGGGAACTTACATATTTCTTATATTTAAGCCAGTTAGTTCTGTGCGACGTCAGCCTTTGGGGTTGATCTGTAGTTTCTGGGCTTTGAAGAAGAGTTATTAGTACTGGCGAATGGTCTGATGAAAGATCCGAAAGCGCTTTGGCACATATAATGTTGCGTGAGATATTTTTTGTCACCGCAAAGTCTATTAAGTCTGGTATCTTTCTGGGGTCTGCTGGCCAATATGTGGGGCTACCAGGGGAAGCATAGTCCAATTTGTTGCTCAAGTTTATGATTGCATTATATAATATATAATTAATTCTGTTAGACTTTGTTGCATGGTAAGCATCATAGCTTCCATTGTGCTTTGTGGCTGTCCTGGGGCTTTCTGAGCATTTTCTAGATTAGACTGGACGGGGTTCTCCATACCTGTTCGGAGGGCATCAGCGTAGGAGAAGCCCTTCTGGGTATTTAGCGGACCAAATGAGGATCTTGCGGCCTTGGCAAAGAATACTTCCGGCGTCGTTTGTGATCTAGTGTACACGTTTCGTGTATTCTGATTGCGCGTTGCCGTCACTCTTCTCATGCGACTCTTCAACTCCTTGTAGACCACACAGCCCCTGTAGTTTGCGGAATGGTTTCCTCCGCAGTTCCCACATTTCTTCTTGTGGGGGTCTTCCTTGTTAGCAGGGCAGTTAGCGGAATTGTGAAAGTCTCCGCAAACTACACAGACTGATCGAAGTGTGCAGTATGTCCTGGTGTGTCCATACTCCTGGCAGTTTGTGCATTGCACTGGGCCGTTTCTTTTATGTGGCTCTTCCACCGTAATTCTTCGGTGCAAGAGGAATTGCAAGTTGTAAATGGGGTGGACTTCGTTTTTCTTCAAGGCTCTGCTGTCTGGCTCCAGCTCGACCTTGAAGAGTGGTTGCGGTTGTCTGTTTTTATTTATGATGTTGCTGACGTTCTTTGCATAAAAACCCTTTTCTTTAAGGGCATCTATAATTTCGTTTTGGGTTACATCGGGCTCGATTCATTTTAGTACCACTTGCAGGCCCTTGCTGCTTTTTAATTGGTACGTGTAATAATTTTTTTTTGATTCGTCCAGGTATTTCGACACAGCTCGGAAGTGTTCTTCCGATTTTGTTTGCACTTTGGTTTCGTGAATATTCCCTTTAGTAAGAGGAACTACATGAAAATTTCCGTCCCCGACCAGCGCAACAATTTTGTTGACCAGGGCGTTCGAGCTTTTCTCCCTTATGTAGATTGGTGGGGGCTTTGATTTCTTTGGGGTCTCTTGACCCATTTCCGGTAAATCATCCGCTAAAAGGGCAAATCTGTTGCTGTTAGATCTCCTGGGTTGATCATTTTCTCCTTTGATACGGTTTATCTTGGCTTGTTACCGACCGCGCTGTTCTGCGGGCTAAGCTTACGCTTGATTTGGATGTAGAGATCCCTGCCGGTCTGTATGGCCGGGGCCGCCTGTTGAATATTGCCGATTTTGGCTTTGGAGCTTGCAGTTCTTGTTGTTATTGTATTTGGCGCTGCAGTTGATGACATCGCAGTCGTTTCCGCGATATTGGTCGTTGCTGTAGTTGTGGCTGTTGCTTATCCCGCCGTTACTGTAGTTGTTGCTGTTGCTTTTGCTGCTGTTGCAGAAATTTTGTCACAGCTTGTTGTTGGGGTTTTACACTGAGAACTCCATGATGTAGGTGTAGGAGTGGGTAGAGCGGGTGAGCAAGAACGTGCTCTTTGGCTATCGACCGCCAGACGGTTGCTCTTTGTCGTCTTTTCGTTGCTGTCGCGAGTTGAGAAATACGAGAAATAACCGTTACTTGGGCTCACGGAGCTTCTACGCTCTTTCTTTTGTTCGTCGCTCATTGAGCTATTTCGCGTGGCACTTATTATTTTATAAAATAATTATGCACTTGTTTTAATCATATCACTAGTTTTGAGTCGAAAACTATATATTTTTCTGATTTAGCGTCTTTTCGCTTATCTTGGAATTCCAGTATTATATACTTTATTTTATTTTTGTCTTAAAATCATCCACTTTCTATAATTTTTTCCCGGAGCTCACGCGAAAAACGTCCGCTCTCTACGGCTTGCGATTATTCCATTCCATGAAACAAAGTGAAGACGACATCATCGTCCAATGACCAGCGGTCACTCCGATCACTGAGCTGCTTAGCTTATGAACTTATTTTTCTTTAAGTTTTTTTTGTGTTTTATTTAAAACCCCTAAACACCAACACAGTTCTTACATTTTTTTTAATGTGCTGTTTTTAAACCCATACGAATAATTTTTTACAATTAGTGAATTGCTAACACCAAAACACCGCACGATCTATATATATATGTATTATTAATTCTGCCTAACCTTCTAACAAATAAAAACCTCAACTCCGGAACGAGAGCTCTCAGAGATGGAATAACAGAGGGTAAGTCAACGGGACATTTTTCCCAATATTGTCAGACATATTTATATACGTGGGCTGCTATATATATTTCTGGCCTAGGCAACACTAAGTGTTGTTAGGTGGAATCTGACATTTCCATTGAAAAGTTCGACATTTTTAAGCATAAACGTACTCAGAACGGTTTGACGTACGACTATCATTTGTGTTGTTTACAGTTACTTAAAAAAATCAATTTCGCAAAAAAATGGAATTAACTCGTGAACATTTTCGTGCGATCATTTTTCACAACTTTCGGCGTGGATTATCACGACAAGAGTGCAGCGATGAACTTAAATCTTTGTATGACTATGAAGCACCATCCTATAGCACTATGAAAAACTGGTACAACGAATTCAATCGTGGCCGACGCTCCCTCAAAGACGAATTCCGCGAAGGTCGTCCAAAAACAGCCGTTGTGCCAGAAAACATCGATGGCGTACGTGAACTAATAATGCAAGACCGTCATGTGACATACCGTGAGATAGAGGCATCCCTAGGCATTTCTTCCACCAGCATACATTCGATATTGCATGAGCACCTGGCTGTAAAAAGGTTTGTTCTCGTTGGATCCCGCACAATTTGACAATCGCTCAAAAGAAGGCTCGTGTGGATTGGTGTAAAGAAATGCTGAAAAAATACGATCGCGGTGCTTCAAAAGACGTTTATAAGATCGTCACAGGTTACGAATCATGGATCTATGCGTATGAGCCCGAAACAAAACAGCAATCGACCGTGTGGGTCTTCCAAGACGAGCCAAATCCAACGAAAGTTGTTCGTGGAAGAAGCACTTCGAAGCAAATGGTCGCCTGTTTCTTCGCAAAAACTGGTCATGTGGCTACTGTTCCTCTTGAGCAACGTAGGACGGTCAATTCTGATTGGTACACCACCATTTGTTTGCCTGAAGTCTTCGGTGAAATTCGAAAAACGAACAAGGGAAGACGAATCATTGTGCACCATGACAATGCGAGCTCTCACACATCGGCTCAAACCAGCGCCTTTTTGACTGGCCAAAACGTCGAATTGATGGGTCATCCGCCGTACAGTCCTGACTTGGCACCAAATGACTTCTTTTTATTCCCTCACATCAAGAAGAAAATGCGTGGTCAACGATTTTCGTCGCCAGAAGATGCTGTTGAAGCATTCAAAACCATGTTTTTGAGGTGTGTCAATCAGAGTGGAAAAAGTGCTTCGAAAATTGGTTTGAGCGCATGCAAAAGTGTGTAAATCTTGATGGAGAATATTTTGAAAAACAATAAAACTATTTTCCTTAATAAATATTCGTATTTTCATTATTAGGCCAGAAATATATGTAGCAGCCTACGTATATATGTACTCGTGCCCACCATATACACTACATACCATATGACAAAAAATATTAGCTTCCCAAAGAAACACTATATTCTAAATACACCTAAGTGCTAAGTACACTCAAAAATATTAATCAATTCAGAATAGCTATAACAACACTTATTGCCACACCTTCATGAAGAAGTTGGACGCAGACCTGGTGGCTCTATTCGCCACCGCCGCCTCTGGCGATCCGCTGAAGAAGAAACATCAGCAGGAGCAGGTAGTCCTGTGGCCGGAATACGAGGCAGAGCAAACCGCGGAGGACTCTGAGGAGGAGCTCGTGATCACGCCTGAAATATTCCGAAGCTGCAATGCCTTGAAGCTCGATTTGGAGGCACTTACTCTGCAGCCGGAGGGCACGCAGCGCATGGAATTGGTTCAGAACGAAGTGCGACCCATTTTCACCGTGGAATGCCAACTGTCCGGCGACTTGATCCGGAAAGTGCCTCGCTACCCGATGTTCCACATCATGCAGTTCGAGTCGGAGAAGTTCCAGAGCCTGACGCAGTGCACCCGCTTCGGGCAGAGCGCTCAGCGGCAGGTGGAGATGAAGGAATGGGACTTGGCCGCCGGTCATGTGGACATTACGGTTTGGTGGCGCGAACCGGGCACCTGTCTCAACGAAATGCTCGGCATGGGACGTCCAGAGCTCCGGGAGCTCTACAAGGCGTCGCTGCTCGAACAGTGCAAGGGCATTGCCATCAAGCGTCGCGATGTCCATCTCGGTAGCGTCTATGTGAAGATCAGTATGCTGCAATGGTCTGCAAATGGAAGCGGAAACGGAGGCCAGGAGCAGCAGCAGCAACAAAAGAACGAAAGTGGAAACAAGGCAGCAGGTGAATATATATGACTAATGTCGTGTGATTGCCAATCGCATGTTTGAACTACCTTTATAATAAATTTGTAATGTGAACTTAAAACAACAAAATGCATTGGTAGAAACCCAATAAAACGGTGGCATTGGTACAACTGGAAGACTGGGTCAAGAAAATGACATAACTTTTGACGAACGACATGTACAAAAGGGGATCGTATTGCACGGCTCGCGACGATACAAAGGCGCACGAAATTTGCGATTGGGGAGGGAAAACGGCCAAAACATAGCCCGATCGTTTTCACGATCAAGCATAAATATGCTTGCGGGGCAATGTAGACAGAAAGACAGACTGACGAACGATTTCTTCTATTTTTCAGGCACGTAAATAATTGTTCTGATTACGTTTGGAGAGGATAGTGGCGTCCAAAGAACCCACCCCAAATCCGGCGAGCTCAGCTGCACAAATCGTGTCTGCTATCCGGGCGGCCACTTCCTCAGCCCTATGTCCTCCGAGGACTGAGGCACCACGACAACACCGACGTAACAGAAATGGCGCCCAACTCAGGCAATATCCTTTCATCCTTATTAAACTTATTTTCTTTGATGAGCGAAACCTTAGTATTCAGATAAACCATTTTTAGTACTGTTTCAAGAATTTAGAGATATCAGAGCGGATCCCTTTGGTGTCAAAATTAGCTAACGATCTTCATAACATTTTTTTTGGGAATTTAATCAATACATCAAATAGAACTTTTCTGTATGTTCTTTTAAAGTCACCAACTTCTCAGACATAGTTGTAGAAGCGGAAAGGCCAGCCGATCTGACACTTGTAGTTTTAGAATTGGCATTTGACTTTGAAGACCCTTTTAAATTTTAAATATTTAATCCTAATAGTTCCTCGTTAAAAGAAATAATACCATAATAACTTCTTTATAAAAGTGCAGACCATTTTTGAAATATTTAACGTAACCAAACTTAGCTGCGCTTCCTGGCCGACGCTATCCATTGTACTAGGCTAAGCCAGGTCTCTCGCGTGGTTCGAGTCCAGGAAGAGCAGGGTCGCAAGCGAATGACGGCGCACCACCAACCGGTCTTAATAGTATCCAGTCATCGCCATAATATAGCCGCCATCATCGGTTGGGGTAGCGGGTCGTCATCGTTTGTCGATCCAGTACTGAAGGGGGTGGGGGAATGACCGTATCTGTACAGCCGACGCTATCCATTGTACTAGCCTATGCCAGGTCTCTTGCGAGGTTCGAGTCTGTACGGTTACCACGACTAACGGCCGGGACGACAGTATTTATCTCTCTGGCCGACGCTATCCATTGTACTAGGCACAGAACCAGGTCTCTCGCGAGGTTCGAGTCCAGAGAGAGAGGAGCAGGGAGGCAATTCCTTTCGCCTGTCTGGAATAAAGCTCCATCCGTCTGCATGTGAGTGAGTCTACCTGTTTCCGACGACAGGGGGGAGGGGGTTCGGACAAAACCTTCCTGTGGGTGAGCAGCAGTCCAATGTACTGTGTTTTCCTAGGAAGAGGTCAAGTGGGCGCAGAAGGAACTGATCACTCCGGTGGAGGGCAGTTGAATCCATTCCGCGAATTCACTTGAATAGGGCTTATTGAAATTTTATTTGGGGGCTTAATTTCGGACGATTCTTGACCAATACCAATACCCAGGAGTACCAGCGCACCCCGTTTTGAATTGCACAATTTTTATTCGTCATAAAAACTTTTGCTGCCCAGCAAAAAAATTAAAGCACACGAAAACGAAAAAAAAAAAAACAAACTTAACAAAAGCCAACAACGCGCAAACACGGATAATTATATCTTATTACAAATAAAAATTAAATAACAAATGCAACAATATTTTAACATATGGCAGGAGATAAGAAGAAGAAGAGGGTTACACTTAATCTACCTCCGGTGAGAACATTCCGAGCATCAACACTGGCGGCTAGAGAAGCCAGACAAACCAGAACAGCATCGCCAGCAGGAGCTAGCGTATCGCCAGTTGACGAACACAACCAGTCGATAAGCTTTAATAGCAAACTAAACAACTTGAGAAGTTTAGCAGATTGCAGCAGCGTCATCATGGACGATTCCGAAGGAGCTGTAGGAGGGGAACACCTCGATTTAGGACTACCACAAGGGCGGTCCAGTATCCTTCCAAATAGTCAGGGAGCTAGGCCCAGACATAGCGATGATAACAACCGACTAGAGCGAATGCTTTCCGCATTGATTGTGTCAATGATGAGATGAAGGCAACCATGACAACGAGAATGGCCGAAATGCAGGAGGAAGTCATCAGCCTGCGGCGCCAAGTAACCGAACTGTCCGCAGTACAGTCAAGGGAGAGCCCAATACCCAGAGGAAACCCCGAGGTCAGTTCGACGCCTCAGAGACACGGGGCCGCGCGGCAGAGCCAACCAAGACAGACATCAGCAGCAGCACACCGACCCATACCGAGTCCTAGAGAGGTAGTCGCTGAAAACCAGCACAATCCCAGCGCTGGAGGCAACGAAACACAGCTTAGCAGCTATACAGGAACTCGACCAACACGCCTGGACAAATGGAACCTTAAGTTTGATGGGTCCAGTAGGGGAATGTCGGTGGAGAGTTTTCTGTTCCGAGTGAGTCGCTTAACGGAAATGAACGGGTACACTGTTGATCAGATATTTAAAGAATTTCACTGTTTATTGAGTGGTACCGCAGCCAAATGGTACTGGCTGAATTCGGATACTATGACTTAACTAGCGAAATGACCAAGGCGTTCTCAACGTCCGAAAACGACTACGTGACCATTAAAGAACTTATGGAACGGCGTCAAGGATACAATGAGAGTTTTGATGATTTTATTGCAGCCATGCATAGCCTGCAATTCAAATTGAAGAACAAGATTCCGGAAGATAACTTCGTTGGAATATTGAAGGAAAATCTTAACGCGCAAATGGGAGCATTCCTACTGGCCTCACCAATAAATACTTTGGCGGCATTTAAGAAAGAGGGAATCCGCGTCGAGAAATGGATACGAGAGAAACGAGCTCGACCTAGACATATAAATGAGATCGCCGGAGAGCAAATAGACGACACAGAAGCTGAAGAATATCCGGTCGAGGCATTCCAAAGGAGCCGTCCACCTCAGAACAACGTAGGAGCATCGTTTGGACGAGGAACCGCATTTGACAGGAAGCCAGGTGGGAACGCATCTTCAAATAGGAAGGAAGGCTCCGGGAAAGAATGTACATCTCCTTTCCATACCTACCTATGTTACACTTGTAACAAGCCACCGGACTTCTATCGGAAACACGGAGGAACAGAAGGAGCCAGGTGCCAAGCGCGATTTCATGACACCGCCTGCAACTATTGCGGCAAAAACGACTCTTATCACTACAATAAACATTCCAATACTTCACAATAGCCCAAAATCAATATACAAATGTCAGCCCGGCTTGTTCAGTCGATAGAGCAGGAGACTCTTAACCTCAGGGAATGGGTCGAGGGCCACGTTGGGCGAGTAAAAATAACATAACCGCCTGTACGTTAATTTTTTTTACGGGATCATTCCATGCTGATCAGCATCGACGACCCCGAGCCTGTTACGTACGCCGGTTAGGGCCGATGTGAGTCATTTGGTTAACGCGGAAGAAAATCAAGAATAGCCAATGTACTAGTGCGCTAGAAAATCAACACGGGCAAGATTGCACAAAAATGTGGCTCGACCAGATGACACCGCCCAAACTCGCCAAATTGGGCCATGCAATCAGCTGCAACCCAGCACCGCAGATCTTGCTGAACTAGCAAACATTAGAACAAAGACGACCCAAATATAACCCCAGCCAATAGGCGAAAAGAGGGGAATGGATGACACTAGGTGAGAACACTTTTGTGTTCCATTCCGGAGTTTCCTAGGCAATACTTGGCACAGTCTTTGGATATAAAAGACCCCAATATAGCCGTACTGCGGATAGTCGAAGTCGGAGCTAAGGACGGGAAGTCTGTTCGGAAAGACTCAAAATCCCCCAAGACCAAAGTGAATGCGTACAAAGCGCATAAGTTTAAAAGTCGGATAGCTTTTCGCGACCGCGGAAAATGTGCGATGCAGTCAGTTACAACATCCCGTCGAACAGTGCCGCGTACCATGTGAATCCTAGGGGACCTATGTTAGCAGTACTACGAATAAAACAATCTGCCATATCCAAAAGTGAATCCTGAAGGACATCCAAAATTTTGCAATAATCTGTGCAACTACCCGTATCACTAGGAATAGCCTAAATCCTTCAACAACAACTCCAATCTTCAAAATCATAAAAACCTGAAGGATGCCTCTGATAGCCAAGAGATCGAACAAGTAATCGAGGAGCATCGGTCAACATGATGAAGCAACCAATTCACCAACAAATAACGTTCAATAACGACATAACAAAAACAATCTGACATCAAAAATATAAAAGCAAAGCCGCCTCAACAATTTCCTGAACATAAAAACTCCTTTTTCAACATCAATACACTTCCTTTTTTTTTTATCATTAAGTAAAAAGTTTGTGCATTTAGTGAATTTATTACCCCAAAACAAAGCACGATATAATATATATATATATATTCTTAATTCTTAACCTTTTCCACAAATAAAACCTCAACTCCGGAACCAGAGCTCTCAACGATGGATTAACAGAGGGTGAGTCAACGGGACATTTTTCCCAATACTACCAGACATATTTATATATATATATATATAATCGTGCCCCATATACACTATATACCATATGACAAAATATTAGCTTCCCAAAATACACTATATATTATATTAAAAATACACTAAATATTAATTGGACAATTTAAATCAATTCAGAATAGCTATAACACACCTTTTGACACACTTAAATGTCCAATACACAATTAACCAACCTTTCTAATAAACTTGTAATGTGAACTTAAACAACAAAAATGCATTGGTAGAAACCCATTAAAAGGGGGGCATTGGTACAACTGGAAGACTGGGTCAAGAAAATGACATAACTTTTGACGAACGACATCAACAAAAGGGGATCGTATTGCACGGCTCGCGACGATCCAACGGCGCACGAAGTCTGCGAATGGGGAGGGAAAACGGCCAAAACATAGCCCGATCGTTTTCACGATCAAGCATAAATATGCTTGCGGGGCAATGTGGACAGAAAGACAGACTGACGAACGATTTCTTCTATTTTTCAGGCACGTAAATAATTGTTCTGATTACGTTTGGAGAGGATAGTGGCGTCCAAAGAACCCACCCCAAATCCGGCGAGCTCAGCTGCACAAATCGTGTCTGCTATCCGGGCGGCCACTTCCTCAGCCCTATGTCCTCCAAGGACTGAGGCACCACGACAACACCGACGTAACAAGATATATGGTCATACTATTGCGGATTTGGAGGTGCACTTTGGTTTCTAACTTTATTAGTTAGTTGGAATCTAATAAAAAATCATTCAAGATTTTTTTTATTTTAGTGGATATATTTCGTTGACTGCTGCTGTATTTTCCCCGATACTGTTTTAGAGACAATGTGTGTGTGTGTTTATATGTTTTTGCAGTAACCGTTTGCCCATGCAGAATAGCGAAAATAGCTAGATGAGCGAGCCCGCACAATATGTATGTGTGTGTACTTGTGTTGGATGCTGCTGTTTATCGTACAGTGGAAACCCGATAGCTGGACTGTAGTTGCGAGGGCGTACAAAAAGTATGGAGGCAGAAAATATTTTTATGTGTATATGGGCATGCATTCGATTATGTATATATTGTGGTACAGTAGAGAGTCGAGAAGTGGACTGTATTTGAATGGACGGAACAGAAAAAAAATTATGTGGAGAAAAAGAAAATATGTCATACACAGGCCAAAAAATATCTCGATAGCGGCGAACTGTTCAACTCCCGAAACTAGTGCACACCGGTTGGCTGATATTAATTGTGATTTTTTATTTTTCACCACACAATTTAACTTTTAGTCGGCGAATTTTCTCACGGAGGCAGAATTGCACTGAAATATGTGCATAGTTGGCAAGTTGATGTACAACGGGGAAACGAAAAAGAAGGCAAGGAATATGGCGACGCACACAAAGCGGAGACAGATGGAAAATTTGACGAAGAATATAAATTTCTTAACTGCCGTTGTGTCGGAAAAAGCTTCGACATGGAGTTGACACGAAAAATTAATCTAGCAGCGTGTGAACGAAATTTAATGTTCGGACCACTGCTGAAGACCGGCGGCAGGAGGGAGATGGAAAAGGCTCGTACTTATCTTTTTAGCGGAAAAACCACCGGGACTGTGTGTAACCAATTAAATAAACGACGGCGTTAGCCGGAGTCAAATTGATAAAGCGATGTGCTCTTTATTGTAATAAAAGTCAAACTGAATCTTATGAAACTGTACGTAAGCTGTGCGCAGCCGGCAAGCCGACCGCTCGTCCAGCAAAAGGCATAATCCAATAATGATCCAATAATCACCCAACATCTATATTGACTTATAATTACTCATTAGAAGTGTAAACTACTCTCCCCTTAGAAATATGACCGTCCTCGGTCATCTGGAAATTGTCAACGATGTGTTGGATCTCCCGCGCATCTCGTCTCCTCCTCTGCATCATGATGAATAGGAAAGAGCAGCTGTATAAAAATAAAGAAAAAAATTGAGAAGGACTTTATCTAAGGTTGTCCTTGCGGACCACCCTCCCTCTAATAAGGACAGACGTTCCCATGTCTACTTGTACACGCTCTTCTGTGTACAGTGCAGTTAGTTTATTTTCTAACCTTTTGTTATTTTTGATGTATACTTTTTCTAAAAAATTCGGTTTTGTCTAATATGGTTGCACCTATCTAGATTGGTCTGTTGTGCCTTTTCAATATTGGTTATTATTGCCAATTTCTGATCGTCATTGGCAGCGCGAGTTATAATATGTAGGTTCTGAGTTAGTTATCCTCTATGGGATCGGAGCTGAATTATTCCAGAGATACACCCGTCAAATAAAAGTTCTAGTGCATTGGTTCGAGTTGAAAACCAGAATGATTTCTTTATTTTATAATTCTTTGCTCGAAGCTTAATGTTCACATACAATATGCTGACCTAGCGGAATGGATTGTAATCGGACCGGATGCATATATAGGGCTCGGATTCAGCAGTGCCGCGATGTTTGTTTGGTTGGCAACTTAGTTGCCAAATAATGTGTTTGGCTTCTAACTGCTTGTCGACCGTAGGGGTTTAGGTGGGGGGCCGCCGATGGAATGTGCTGAGGCGGTAACTCCTCCCCCCTCAGACTGAACTACCGACCATAGTGGAGCGATGGTTGGTGTGAAGGTGACAGGTGGAGCAATGGATGACGCGAAACTAGCAGGTGGAGCGGCTGGCGTGAAGATGGTCGTTCGCTTGGGAAAACAAGCCACCGCCAATACTATTATCAGTATCACGGACAACATGGTGTATGTCGTTGTCATGTGTATTGTTGCTCCCGTTTGTATCGTATTGATCCTTAGTTTCGTTTCTACGTCTTCCATTTTCAGCTCGTGGATTCCCAATTCTTGGGTTGTTCTGTTCTTTTTCATGTTTGAAATCTGTGGTATCTCCAGCTTTAATTTTGCCGTACCAAGTTTCTCCACTGCTTCATACTGGACGTTGTTCACCATTACTCTGCATTCACTAAATGTGATTATTGCTGACCCATTCAGGGTTCTGTTCTGTCCACAGTCTGTTTGCAGTTGTACGTTTTCCCCGTTGAAAATTGCGATGTAGCCTTCCTCTGGTTCGAAGATCCTGGTTACAAATCCGGCATCCTTCGTTTCACAATCCGCTTCCTTTCCGCTAATCAGACTTCTAAGACATTCTTCATTAATTTGGTTTACAACCTTATTATTCTTACAAATATACAAATTTCTTATCTTTTGACATTTATCCTTATAATAGTACATTTCTTCTTTGTTGTTTACTATGTAATCTGGTGCAATTATAAATTCGGTTTTGTTCATTGGCAATGTTACCATTCTCTGTAAGTAATATTCTTCTTTCTTAAACATCGGTAACCTTATTGAGAAAATTATATCTGTATTGTTCATTATTGTTCTTAGTTCTACAAACTCATACATGTGCTCTTCTGATGCGATCTGTATTCCTTGCTCTTCTAATTCCTTTATGCATTTATCTGTTTCCTGCTTCTCGTAAATAAATTTCGAGATTATTCCAATCTTAGCCAATAATAAACTTTCGGCTAACTCGTTCAGGTTTAGCCCTAGCATATCTATTGTTATCGCAATTCTGTCGATATATTCTATCCTATAAATCCTCTTGTCTTCCTCTAAGAACGTCTTGCTGATTCCATTCTTATAGTTATTAATAAATGTCGTTACTCGACTTTGCTCTTCATTTATGTATTTCGTTAAGTTCTTAAACATTATTGTGAACTTAGCTCCTATCCTTTCTTGTGAACTCACATTCTCTTTCAATCTCCTTTCCTCTTCCTGCATTTTTCTTATCTCTTCTTCTAGTCTTTCTGCGTCTTCCGCGTCTAAGTTCCCTGTTATGGATTTAACTACGGATCCTAATCCGTTTATTAGCCCTCTTGCTTTCCTCCTCCTGGGGCATATTGCCTCCAATCTGTTCCTGATCATCTGTAACTTGTTCTGTAAAACCTTAACAAGGTCTCTTGTTTCTGAGTCTTCAACTACCTCTGTGAGTGTTTGTTCTAACTGATCTATTGCCTCTCGATAATCTTGCAACTTTACTATGTGTATCAATGTTTTATGGGTTTGTATTATTTTTGCGGCGCCTAGATTTATTTGCGCTAGCGGTTCTTCTCCTAGCAATGGCCGGATCTCGAGTTTCCTCTCCGCGGCCATGATCATTGCCCACCTGTAATTATTGTTCGTTAGGCTTGGTTAATCTTCTAATTTTTTCCTTATGAATCTTTTGTGGTTTAGTAGAGGTTAGTGTGAGACCGTTGTCCTCCAACACCTTATGTTTCGAAAAACGAGGAGTTAATTTATCTCTCCTGTTTTCCTTCCTAAATATTATGTCTCCTGGTTGTACTATGTCCGGTTCTTGTCTGTCTATATTCGCCGCCTCTAATCTTTTGTTCTTTTCTTGCTGAACCTTTTCCTTAACTTTTGGATAAAGCTCTGCTTGAAACGCATTAATCTTCTGTAAATAATCGTGTTCGTTGTTAAAGGACACGTTATTTAGGAAGTTATGCGTTCTTCCTGTGAACAACTCCTGCGGTGTTAATTTCGTCGCTGAATGAATGGCATTGTTATAAGTTATAAATGCCTCATCCAGGACTTCCTCATGTCTGATTTCAAGTTTCTTCTCTTTCCGTGCCTCATTTATTAGTCTATATATTTCTGTGATCGTCGAGTGCAGTCTTTCGACTGTAGCATTGCTCGACGATTGCTGAAAGGATGTACTATGTAGCTCTAATTCGTACTGCCTACAAAAGTCCTTGAACAAGTTGGAAGAGAATTCCACTCCTTGGTCACAGACTATCTTTTTAGGCACCCCGAATAAAGCCATGAAACTCTTTACTGCTTTAACGATATTCACGCTCTCTTTTGCTGGAATTGTTACTCCCCAAGCGTATCTCGAGAACTTATCGATTATGGTTAGAACACTTTTCTTGTTTACGAAGTACAAGTCAATGTGCACTATTTCCATAGGCCTCTCTGGTGTCTGTGTAAAGCTGTATTTGATCTTATTTGGGTTCCTATCGTACTTCTGTACTTGGCAACTGTCACAATTGTTAATTGTTTGGGTAATTGCCTGTTTCATGTGTACAAAGAACACCTTCCTTTTCAGGTGTGCTAAAGTTTCATCTATTCCCCTATGATTTGACCTTTCGTGATAGTCCTTGATGACCTGTTCCTGTTCACTCTTTTCCGTTATATCCGGCAACAAAATTGTACATCTTATCGCCCTATATAATTTACTGTAAGCGAAATACTTGCAATATGCATCTTGGATTGTTATCACCAAGTTGTCTGGAATCAGGAGTGCTACCGTTCTTTTTGGTTTCAGGATTTCCTTTAACCTACGGCCAACTGTTTCCTCATCAAAATTGTTCTCCGTCCAAATTATTCTCAACTTATTCCTGAACGGAATTTGTTTCTGTATTCCCGCTACTCTGCCTTCCTGTATGACCACCTGTATGTTATACTCGTTTAATGGCTTTTCTGATATTGGGAATCCCAACTGGAGATCTTCTCCCGCAGAGTGGATTGTCTCTCCATTGGTTGCCCTCTCTGAGGCATCTTCCAGCACATTGAGCTCTGGTTGAATTCTGCTCAGCGCATCTGCCACTACATTCAGCGAACCTTTCTTGTATACAATCTCGTAATCGTACTCCAACATTTGGAGTCTCCATCTTACAAGTTTGGAATCCGGTTCCTTGACACTCATTAGCCATGTCAGTGGTCTGTGGTCAGTGACTATCTTGAACTTTGTGCCGAATACGTAATGTCTGAAATGCTTAATCGCCCAAATAATGGCAAGCATTTCCTTTTCTATTGTGGCGTAGTTTACTTCTGATACCGACAGAGTTCTGCTAGCGTACGCTATTGGTCTGTCCGTTCCCAAATTCCCTTGCGATAGGACGGCACCAATAGCATAGTTACTTGCATCTGTGGTCAGTATAAAAGGCTTATTGAAGTCAGGGAATTGCAAGATTGGATCATTGCACAGTAAGGTCTTGCATACCTCAAATGCATCTTTGTACTCCTGGTCAATCTGCACCGCCTTTTTTCCTTTCAATTGTCTTGTCATTGGCTTAGTTATCGCCGCGAAATCCCTTATGAACTTCCTATAGTATCCCAAGAGACCTAGGAACGATTTTATCTGCTTCCTCGTCTTGGGAATGTCGAATCTTTTTATCGCTTCGATTTTCCCTGGGTTTGGTCTGATCCCTTGTTGGGTTACCACATGTGTCCTAAGTATTCCACCTCTTTTCTTAAAAACTCTGTCTTGTCTAGTTGCAATTTGAAGTTTGCCTCCGCAAGTTTCTTGAAGACTTTTTCCAAATCTTTTACGTGTTCTTGTAGGGATGTGGAGTACACCATGATGTCGTCCATGTAAATGAGACAACACCTTCCTAACAACTCTCCGAAAATGTTGTTCATTAATCTTTGAAAGGTTGCCGGAGCGTTATTTAGCCCGAACGGCATTCGGACATACTCAAAGTGTCCCCCCTCTGCCGAGAAAGCAGTTTTCGGGATGTCTTCTTCCTTCACCTCGATCTGGTGATATCCACTCGCCAGATCTAAGGTTGAAAAGTATTTTGCCCTACCTAAATTATCCAATACGTCATTGATTAATGGTAGAGGATATCTGTCTTTAATTACCTTCTCATTAAGTTTCCTATAGTCCACTACCATTCTCCATTTCCTCTCTCCAGAGGCATCCTTCTTCTTGGGCACTAGCCAAACCGGCGCACTCCAAGGAGAATGGCTATGTCTGATAATCTTCTGATCTAACAGCTTTTCTAGCTGTCTTCTTACTTCTTGTCTCTCTTTGAATGCATACCTGTACGGCCTAGCGTACACCGGTATGTCGTCATTCGTTCTAATTTGGTGTTTGACCGCATTAGTGAATGACAAGTGGTCCCCTTCTTTATGGAACACTTTCGGATATTTCCTACAAATTCGTTGAAGCTCCTTAAGCTCCTCGCTATTCAAATGTTCCGTTCTGATCTTATCAAATGGTATCTTTTTATTCTCGTTATCTGTCTCTTCTATGTTATTGAGCTCGAAATGTTTGTCAGTTTCGAACTCAACAACTTCCAATGGTTCTTCCAAAAAAAATTCCTGGTCCTTTTCTGCATAGTTTGTTACCTCGACCAGGCTCTTTCCAGCCACTGCCCTATATATTCCTTCTGAAATGATCAAATCTTCTTTTACTATTGTTTTGTTTAGTAAGAAATCCCCATCGGGTCCTCGTACCGGAATAGAAATGACTGCTTTTGTCCCTGCCTCTATTGCGTGGACCTCGCTGGGTCTATACTTAGTGCAATGTAACTGCACTTCTATGTCCGCCGTGTGCAGAAGCAACCCTTCTTAATATTAACCACGGCTTCCATTTGGTCTAGCAAGTCCATTCCAATCAATCCCTCGAAAAACTGATGAAATCTGAAGAGTAGTAATCTCATTTGTCCTACTCCTCCAAATTCCTTGAACATTGGTACATGCGCTTCCCGCAGAACCGTGTGTGTTTGGGTAATTGTCTTAATGTCTATTGGGTCTTGCAACTCCTTCACATACTGTGGTTGAACTAATTCGGGACGAATGAAAGAATAAGTGGATCCTGTATCAATTAGTAATTTTATTGTTTTGTTTGGGGTAATCTGAATCATAACATATGGTAGGGTGGAGTGGCTCTTCTTTGTTCCTAAATATCCTGTTGGTTGTTCGAGGCTGATTGCGAAAAATTTGCCTCGTCCTCTTGGATATTATGCAGTTGACCACTCGTCGACTGTCTATTTCCGTCCCTCTCTGAGGTATTGGTCGAATTGTATGACCGCTTGGAGTTGGTCGAATTATTCCACTGCCTCGAATTATTTGAGTTGTATGATTGCCCCGAATAATTCGAATTTTTTGACATTCTTGATTGACCACTACCTCCATCTCCAGCTGCCTGGATCGCCAACTGGCCTTCCCTTGGCTTGCTGTTGTTATAGCTGTTGCCATACGACTGCCTGTCACGATTATTGTGGCCATAATTCCACTTCGTGCCCCTGTTGTAATAATTACGGTACGGTCCACCATAATTTGAGTTTCCTGTCTGATTAAGGTTATCCACCCTGAATGGGTTACCCATCATTGGATATGGAAATCCAAATCCTGGCCATCCATTCATGGTGGGCATTGGAAACGGCATCTGAAACTGAGGTTGGGTATTTGCAGCCCACCTGTACTGCGACCAAGAGCCCGTCTGTGCCTCTGGCACTGGGTTATCCTGTTGCTCTGACTCCTGTTTCGGGTTTTCCTTAGCCTCTTTGGCGTGTGAACTAGTCGGTTCCTGGTCTTTCTTTTCTACCCCTGTTTCCGCTAAGGTACCTAAGTTTTTCTCCCTGCAGGCTATCTCGTAGGCCTTTGCTATGTTCGGTACCCCCATGTTCCGGATGGTCACACCTATAGGACCTTTTAAGGCCGAAACAAAGGCGTTTAAAGCCATCTCCTCGTACCACTTGATCTTCTCATTTCTCAATAATACTCCCTGTTCGCCAGCCTTGGCCAGGCTCACTAGGGCTTTCTTCAGAGTCATTACCCTTGTATATAATGCCTCCACTTCTAACTTCTTCTCCTTAATATGGGTTAACTCCATAATAAGGTCCTGTTCGGATCTCTTATCTTTAAAGTGTGTAATCAACACCTTCTTGATTTGGTCCCAGTTGAGTTCCGATTCGTCCAGGTCCAGGACCTTATCTGCCTCTCCTATAATCTTGCTTCTCACTGCTCTGAGCGCTATTAGCCCTACATTCGATCTTTCCTCTCCTTTGATCAGGCCTAGCACCTGCTCCACTGCTCCTATAAATCCATACAATTTCCCAGAGTCTCCTTCATATTTTGGGATAATCTCCACCAGGTCTATTACCTTGATGGCTTCTAATACACTTGTTGTCATTGTTGTAGGCCTACTTTCTTCTGTCATTGGTTAATAAGTAAAATTTGGGGTTATCTGTATGTCTCTTAACTTGTGTCCTATTTCTCTTATGTATGTTTTGGTTTTTCTTAATTTAGTAGTGTGCTTAGCTTTATATATACGTGTAATTGTGTACTTATTTTAGTGTTGTTATATGGTTATCTTCTGTTTGTGTGGGTAGTGACGTAGTTTCACCGAGTTTCCGTGTGGTGACTTGGAGTTCTGTAATTAATTAAAATCAGTAATTCTTCTCTTTACATTGAATATCATGGCAACAATGGATTTCATTTTAATTATTTATTTATTTATTTTATTTGTTATATTTTTCCTCATTTATTTACCAAAACTGTACTATTCCCTTTTGTTCTTATTCGTCTCTCTTCTTTTCCTATTATTATTACCCCGTATGCTGAAGCTAGCCGCTCAGCTGTGCGATACAGCTTCACGACCAATTGCGGACAGTCATTACGAATTTGGTAATTTTCTGTTTCCTTGAACAATCTATTAATTTTTTTTATTTTTTCCTATTTTATTTATTTATTTATATATATGTTTTGAATTAGTACTTCCCTTGCTAAGCGGACGCCCTGTGGTGTACAGTTCGCCGCCTAATACAAATGAAAGTCTAACCGTTAACATCTATTGCTTCCACTGAATCACCCTATTTCATGCTAAGCAGCTGCCCTGTATACTACAGTGCACCGCCTAATACATGCGAACGGGCAATATTTTATTTATTTATTTATATATATATTTTGAATTAGTACTTCCCTTGCTAAGCGGACGCCCTGTGGTGTACAGTTCGCCGCCTAATACAAATGAAAGTCTAATCGGTACCATCTATTACTTTCTCTGAATCACCCTATTTCATGCTAAGCAGCTGCCCTGTATACTACAGTGCACCGCCTAATACATGCGAACAGGGCAATTGAATTGCATTTTCTTTTATTTTGGCCCTCACGCTTGGAGTCCACTGTACAGACGGTCTACGTACGATCGAACCGTTCGAATCAATCGCTTCTGTACCCTATGTTACTTTGCACTTGTTGGCCCCTGTTGGCCACCCGGCCCGAGGCGTCTCCAACCGCCCGAGTATTGCCGACGCCGACGAGCACCTCGACCGAACCAGCACCGTGACGTCGAACCAACCGCTCTTCGTCTGTATACAACCTTGTTCGATCGAGCCGCTCACTCCGGCATCGAACCACCTGCAACGCAACCATCCGTCGTCGCCCTTCCAACTCGTTCGTTCGACCAACTGCTCGGCACACCGAACCATCGACCACAACCGACGTCGCTCTAGTCGACAACCGCTTGCTGTTCGAACCGCTCGGCGCAACCCCGAACCGTCCGTCGCCACGATCGAGCCGGCGTCTGGCCACGGTCATTTAATTTTGACTTTCCTCTTCACCTTTTTCTTTAACTAAAATCTCCAAACTCCTCTCGCTTTTATGTTTCATATCAATTTAAATTTTACTTTTTCACTTCGCCTTCTCTTTATTATTTTTTTTTTTTATTCCACTGCTCTACCATATCTTTGGCCATATTTATCCATTAATTATTCCTTTACTTGTTGATTTATTTATATTCACTTTATTATTTTTTTATTTCTCTTTTATCTTTTGTCCACTCCATGTCACCCACTTCACTCTACTCACTCTCTTACATAGCAATGCTTAATATAGTCCGGATCATCTGTCCTTCCTTTTGAATCCTTCCGCCGTCTCGGGTCCTTCCTGTCCTTGGTCGGATCCGTTCGTTGCCGGAAGCTGCCGACTGCGCCAGTTATAATATGTAGGTTCTGAGTTAGTTATCCTCTATGGGATCGGAGCTGAATTATTCCAGAGATACACCCGTCAAATAAAAGTTCTAGTGCATTGGTTCGAGTTGAAAACCAGAATGATTTCTTTATTTTATAATTCTTTGCTCGAAGCTTAATGTTCACATACAATATGCTGACCTAGCGGAATGGATTGTAATCGGACCGGATGCATATATAGGGCTCGGAATCAGCAGTGCCGCGATGTTTGTTTGGTTGGCAACTTAGTTGCCAAATAATGTGTTTGGCTTCTAACTGCTTGTCGACCGTAGGGGTTTAGGTGGGGGGCCGCCGATGGAATGTGCTGAGGCGGTAACTCGCGCAAGGCAAACTTGGGTTTCAACTTTGTCAATGAATGTATTGTTTTGTTATACTCTACCGTGGCTCTCATAAAAAGCTCAACGGTATCGTCAACCTTTTTGTCGATTTTAATGCACCTAGCTATCTCTGTTATGGTACTGTGAAATCGCTCCACTTGCCCGTTGGAGCTGCTGTGTAAAGGGGGTGAATTAATAATGTCAATGTCATATTGATTTTTCAATAATAAGGCTATGGTCTCCGAATTGAAAGACGCCTCATTATCGCAATATATCGTTTTGATATTCAGGAAAAAATTTATCAGTTGTAATATGGGGTTGCGTACGTCGACTATTGCCCTCGAAGGTAATGGCTGTACTACAGCGAATTTCGAAAATGTATTTACGCAGGTTAAGAATAACTTCTTATCCGTAGAGTAGAGTAGCATTTCGCCCGCATAAGAGGGGGTAGGTGTGACACCCAACTCCTGCTTCTTGAAGTGTCTACTGTACTTCGCCTTGGTGCATGTCTTGCAGTTTATGACCACTTCGCTGGCGAGTTTGGACATATTTTGAAAGTAGTAATCCAAAAGGACTTGTTTAATATTTTCCTGGGCAGCCCTGTGGGCGCGGTTATGTTCGCATGTAATTACGTCTTTCTGCTCATTTGCATCCGTGATGTCATTCACGAATTTCTTGCAGTGTTAAAACTTGGTTGCTGGGAATTCCGTCACTAAGGCATGTTGGATGCATGCTAGTGTGGAGTGGTTGCAGTAAATAGCGTTAACAACATCTACGTTTACAACCTCTTTAACCAATCCGAACAGCGAGTCATTGTTATTGAAGTGGATTACGTGTCGGTTTTTGGTCCCGAAAACTATAAAATGTCGCCGTAAGGGCTGCTTTGCTTCCTCCAGGATTATTTGATTCCTGTAGCAATTCAAGGGTTTATCGGTAGATTCGACCGTATAGGTCAAGGAAGCTTCACTGTGGATAGTGGCTACGTCAGATTGGGGTTCGTTTTGAATAGAGTTTATTTTTTGTTTTCCTTTCTGGGTTTGTAAAACATCTTGGCGTTATGCTCTTCGATGAATGCTTTCCATCGTTTTATTCTAGCATTTGTACTTCGCTCGGATATAGCGAAAGTAAGAGGTTGATGGTCCGTAAAATTCCGGATCTCTTTTGTGCCGTATAGGTAATTTTGTAGTTTCCCTATATCCCAAACAATTGCCAATAATTCTCTTTCGTTAGTTGTGTAATTAAGCTCGCAATCTTTTAAAGTGCGAGATATCATCGTGAGTGGCCTGCCTTTTTGGGACAGTACCGCACCGATACCGCTTGCTGAGTCATCGATGGTCAAATCGAAACCGAGTTTTATATCCAGATACGTTAGTATGACATCTTCTGATGATAAAATGTTTCGCAGGCGCTCGAAAGCTGTGCGTTGAGTCTCATCAAATTCGATAGCAACCTTTTATGACAAGTGTTAATTAACAGTGCCATTCTCTCCCTTAACTATGAAGTTAAGTGGTCTAGCTATGGTAGCGAAGTCTTTGACAAAACTTCTTTAGTAAAACACCTGAGACTGAACAAATTTTTTGGTTCAGTGTACTCCTGTATCGTTTTTACCTTTTCCGGGTCTGTTTTGGCTCCGATTGAAGTAACAATGAAACCTACAAATTCAACGCTTTCTTTGAAAAACTTGTTTTTTTCTGGTGCCACTCTCATGTTGACTTCGCACAGGCATTTCTGGACTGTGTCAATGTGTATTATATGGTCAGCGGCATTTTCGGAGAAAATTATCACGTCGTCTACATAGACGAAACAGATTTTTCCAATCTGTTCGCGTAGCACATCGACAAATGCCCTTTGGAAGATCTTTCACGCATTTTTTAGTCCAAAGGGTATGCGGAAAAATGCATGCTTTCCGCCGTTTATGGAGAAAGCAGTTTTTTCGCGATCTTTTTCGGCGAGATAAATTTGGTGGTACCTTGATTTGCCTTGCCTAAGTTCGCTAAAATCACAGAGAATGGGGAGTCGACAAGCATTATGTTCTTCAGCACCTTTAGGGGCTTTACATAACTCTTTGCCGCTCCAGTGTCTATCAGAATTTTCATAGTTTTCCCCGCAAGCCTTCGTTCAATAAAGGGCAAGCGGGAGCTTCCTCTAAAAAATTGACTTGTCATTGCAGTCAAATGAGTCACTGTCATCATCAATCGCATTTAGTGCGGCTGCGGCCGCGTTTTTATAATCTTGAGTTTCTTCCGCACTGGCGGCTTGCTTAACATTGTTAACCCGCTGGCACCTTTTAATTTTGGAATTGTGTATTGATTCCTTGCCTAAAATTCGTAGGATGTCAAAACTTAGAGGATGATGGATCTATGTTCATTGGTTCTGGGGACTGATTTTGTTTACCCTGATGTAGCCAGTTGTCGTGTCTACGCCATGAATCGTTGTTTTGGTACTTGTTTTTTTTTTTTAAATTGGGATTTTTTCTGGAATTTTTTCTTGTTTCTCAGGCGCTCTGTGTTGGCCCTTGTGGAAGTCGGTATTCTGACTTCTTTGCTCAACCGCCTTGGCATATGTGGCCGCGAATATACTTCGTTCAATACTGGCCTCTGCCTCTCTAGCTAATTCCAGTGCTGCTGGACGGTCTTTTGGCTGTGCTGGAAACACAAGGGCCCTAGCGATTTTTTAGCCCGGAAATGAATACATGTAGGGCGTCAGCCCTTACTTCTATATTGAGCAATGAAGCTCTCATGTGTCATGACAATTTTGTTTGTTACGAGGGTCAATTTTCGTTCGACCTCATCGTAGTACTGCATTAGGGTTTGGTCGCCCTCACTGACCGACTCAAGTCCCTGCCGTAATTGGCGCAAAGATGTCTTATTTGCGTAGGAGCAGTCTAATCTAGCTAAAATGGCTTTAAAATTAAGTACTGTATTGTACGAAACTAGCAGGGCTCGCGCTGGTCCCTTAATTTTATTTCTAATAATATTAACGGCCCGATAGAGCGATGTGCTCTTTATTATAATCAAAATCAAACTGAAACTGTACGTAAGCTATGCGTAGCCGGCAAGCCGACCGCTCGTCCAGCAAGTGCTGACACGAGCAAAAACAGCATAACTTACCATACCGGGCACCAATAGAACCCAGGCACGGCTCCTAAAGGCATTTATGCTGAATTTGCATGTAAACACTAGGGTTTTTCAATAATCACCCAAGATCTATATCGACTTATAATTACTCATTAGAAGTGTTAACTTATGAATTTCATGGAGCTGTAAGGTTAGCCGCGTAAATTTACCTTATTACAAGCAGTTTTTGATATCACAGGACCATTATAAGACAATTAGTAAACTCCAGTTCTTGCTTTCGACTTCAAAACCATGAATAATTAGGTACTTCACTGGACTCGGATGTTCCAATAAAGAGAATGCTAAGTCCGAAATTGATCTCACAATAAAAGTCTGAAATTCGATTTGACTCAAAAAGAGGCGGTTTTTAAATGCCGGGAAAAACACCTTCATTTACATATACAAGTATGACCAAAGCTGTTGTGCGTTTTGTTATTTGGCTTACATTTAGTATTTTCCTTATTATATCGGAGTTTACTTAAAACCATGATACAATTATATAAAGGGAGTCTCATCAGTTTTCAGAAAGACAATAAATTGACAGCTCTCTCGATCCGCTTTCAGAGAGACACGCTAGAAAGGGAAAGCACTCACCACTAACAAAATTTAAAACGATTTTTTTCGAAGAATATTTCTTCTCACTTTGAAGAATTCTTGAAATCGAGCGGAATTTGTTCTCGATTTTGTAATTCGAGAAGAAGCTTTCAAATAGGGTGGTGAGGGGGAAAAGAGAGAGAGACAAAACTTGTACTCAGCAAAGTTATTTTTAGATTTGGCCACTGCCACACGTATCGTAGTATTCATGTTTTTGGCGGCATGCTTTAATTTGCCAGAGTGGAGCGTTTGGCTTGGCTGGCGCACTGAAAGTCCAGGGTTCGATTCCAAGTAGAGCCGAAACAATTGTGTTGTAAAAATGTGTGAGTATTTATTTCTAATAGAATTTATATAGTAAAAAATTTACATACTAATCCAATTTACATATTACATTTGTATACATACAATTAATATTTACATAATAATATACAAACAATTTAACATTGCATATAATATTTCACGTATTAAATTACCGCGGAGGGCAGATTTCGCTTCGGAAAGCCGAGCGGAACTTTTTAGATAGATGTGGCTGCCCCCAATCCCATCGAGGCCGACTTCGCCGTCTAAGCCCACATAGGACACACGCGTATTTTTGGTTATTTTCGTAACTTTATTTCCTAATTGGCGCAATGTGCTCTTGTCCGGATGAAGATCATTAGAAGAACAACAAAACAGAGAGACCAGACGTAACAGTTGTCAAAAGCGCTCATAATTCCGCTGGCTCTCGCGTTGCCAACTGGCCTAAGATCGAAAGCCTATGAGAAGGGTGGCGATAGCTTTGGCGGCTTTCGTTACATTACCCCCTTCTCAGACTCGAGCCTCCTGGCCGAGTACTTCCGGATTGGGTTCTCGGTATGGGGCCAGGCGGTTGACATGAACAGTTTTGGTGGCGCGCTATCCGGGTGGACGTATCTCGTAGACTAGGTCAGAGTGACGACGGATGACGGTAGAAGGACCAATCCAATCAGACTGTAGTTAAGGGCATCGCCCCACCTTTCGTATAGGGGAGTAGAGCCAAACCTCCTGTCCGACGGCGAATTCCACTGGATGGGATCGCAGGTCATAGCGTAACTTGTTAACGTTGGCGGCTGCCATTAAGTTTTGTCGGCCGATCTCCTGCGTTTGTCGAAGGCGGTCCTGCAATTGCTCCACGAACGCCGGGTAATTTTCCGGGTTAGGCGATGGTCGCCCGTACAAAAGTTCGCTCGGTAGTCGGAGTTCGCGGCCCAGCAGAACGACAGAACACTTCTTGGATAAGTGCTCGGGCTACCGTTTCGGCGGTTTGATTGGGCAGAGCTATACACTCCGGCCATTTGGTGAAGTAGCACATCACCACAGCAATGTAGCGGTTTCCGAGCGTGGTCGTAGGCAGCGGGCCTAGGATGTCAATCGCAAGTCGTTCAAATGGAGCACCCAGAACTCGGGGCTGTAATTGGCCTACGGTACGGCGGGTAGGTCCTTTTCTGGCATTGCATTTGGTACAACGGGCGCACCAGATGGCTACGTCGGCGGTTTGCCCAATCCAAAAGTAGCGTTTCTTATGTTAAGCTTAGCGATGGTCTTCTTGATCCTGAAATGTCCACCGATCGTAGAGTTATGAGCGCTGCGAAGGGCTTCTTCCTGAAGAGAGTGGGGTACCACCAGGGCTGCGTCTGCCGTTTTGGTTTTAATCATCAGCAGACCCGTATCCATGAATAGGTGATCAAACAAGTGCCAATATGCTTTTGTTTCGGGGCTCTCACTCCATGTTGTAGATTTGCTCGGTCGCTCTCCTTTTGCTAGCCACTGCAGGATCACTGCTAAAGTTGAATCCTTCTCCTATCTACTAGCAATGTCGCCTGGTTGGACTTGTAAGAACATGATAGCCTGACTGTCGCTATGTTCTGCCTTGGTGCATATGCGGCATTCACCACAGGGGCGGCGGGACATGGCATCGGCTAACAGCTCTCGCCTAGTTACGCAGTAGTTGCGCTCGGCAACACTGAAGGATATGCTGTAATACTCCAATACACGCTCCTGACCATTTTGTTGTTGACTGAGCACCGCGCCCGCGCCATGGTTGGAGGCGTCTGCATCCACAATGAATATCCCCTCAGGTGCGGGAAACGTTACGACGGGCGGCGTGGTGAGCTTGACTTTTAGTGTGTCAAAGGCATCGTGGGCCGCCACCGACCACGAAAAGTGGCGTTTAGCCTCCGTTAATTCGTGTAGAGGCCGAGCGATGGTGGCGAAGTCTGGAATGAACTTGCGGTAATAAGAACATAGTCCCACTAAGGAACGTACTTCCCTTTTGTTTTTTCTAGGTGAGGGCCAATCGAGGACTTTTCGAATCTTCTCCGGACACGCCATTAAGCCTTTGCTGCTAACGATATGACCCAGGTAACTAACCTCGGTTCGGAAGAAATGGCATTTGCGTGGACTCAGCTTCAGTCCTAAGCTCTGCAACCTATCGAAGACTTGCTGCAAGTGGACCAAATGGTCCTCGGCGGTACGAGAGTGTACAATGATGTCGAGGTAAACCAGTGTGGATTTCCATCCGGGACCGGAGAATAGGCCATCTATTAGGCGCTCAAAGGTTGCTGGCGCGTTGGTCAGACCAAACGGCATGACGTTAAACTCAAAAAGACCGGCATCAAACGTAAATGCAGTCTTAGGTCTGGAGTTCTCGTCCATCTCCACCTGCCAATAGCCGCTCTGAAGGTCCATCGTGGAGAACCAACAGGCACCATGCATAGTAGTCAGGATGTCGTCCATCCTCGGTAACAGATAGGAATCCATGACGGTAATGTCGTTTAGACGGCGATAATTCACGCAAAACCGGGTGGAGCCGTCCTTTTTCTTAACTAGGACAACCGGCGATGCCCACGGGCTTGTAGACGGGCGGATTATGCCTCGGAGTTTCATGTCGGCAACCAGCTGTTCCACCTCGGCCTTCCTGGTCAGCGCTAGGCGGCGCACTGGTTGTTTGATAGACCGGGATTGTCCCATATCGATGACATGCCGGGTTAGGTTGGTGTGACCCGACTCGTCCTCGCTTCGGGCGAAAACTCGCTGGAAGCGATCCACCAATGCGGTCCACTTTGGGTGAAGGCGGACTGGTAAATCCGGGGGTACTTCTGCGTCGGGAGACGTTGTATCGTCGTCCATTTCTTGATCCGGATGGGTTTGGAGGAACTCTACCGGTTCCACTTGTCCCACTATTGTGTGCGCGGGAAACATGTACTCCTGCGCGCTGAGATTCACTAGATGTAGCGTGTGGGTGTCCTGGGATGTGTCCACCAATCCGCTACCCAGTAAAACTTTAGGCGGCAATTGAGAAAGGACTCCACGTTTCAGCAGTGCTACCGGCAGCTGCTCTTCCGCCATGCCTCGGATCGTTAAATGAGTGTCGCTTTATGGCAGGATACTGGTGGCCGCCGTCGAATAAAGTAAATTTCGCTGCTGAGTAGTTGGGGCATATAGCGGCAGGTGTCCCCACGGGAACCGTAGCTGAAGATCTTGCAGATCCACGGTGGCCTTATAGCGCAGCAGGAAGTCCATTCCCAACAGGCTAGGGGGGCTACCTTCCACTAATAAGAATTCGTGATTGACTGGCCTGCCGGCCATAACAAGTCTGGCCTTGACTCTGGCGGTGGCCACGAATTGTTCTGCCGATGGTCCCTGTAGCGTCACTCGGCAGTCGCTTCTGTAAGTCCCTATCGTTGAGGAGGGAGACAGCGGCACCGGTGTCGACGATTAGACGTATGTAAAAGATCAAACAGTGTAAGTGTTGGCCATCAACGGCACTACACGTATACGTAGCTTGGGCGGGTAGAGACTGTCTCCCGCGATGTTCATCTTCGAAGTTCTCAGCTTTCTGTTGTTTCCCCGCAGGTATGGGGGTTTTCGTGGCGTCTTCGGATAGGCGTTCAGCAAACAATCGGCCCAAGACGGAGTCCACTGTAGCTGAGTTCGATTCCTCTCCTTCTGCAAGCGGCGGCGGTAATTTCCCGTAGGACACGGCGGCGGCGGCATCTCGGATTGAATCTTCCGGCGGTCCGTAGGCGATCTCGACGGACGGCGGCTCCTGGAACAGCTGTGAACGGACGGCCTGCGCTTCCTCTGAAGGGGGTCCTGTTACGGTAGCTTCTTGGTTGGGGGTGGTCGACAGACCCGGCGGTCTGCGGACTGGGGAGACGTTGCAAATGGTTGCGAACTCTCGGTCATGCGGCGGCTTTGCACTCTCTTTGGGCGGCGGCTCTGAGAGCAAGGGGGCCAGGACGGCTTCAACTCCATATGGAGGAAGGCTCTGTCGGGCGCCAGGTTGCTCGATTGGCGGCGGCTTCGCGTCGAGGTGCTGCGGGGCGTCAGAGGTGGTGAGGTCTGATCCAATAACCCAGGTAGGTGCAGAAAACGAATAAGGTTGCGGTGGAGACGTACGGTGATCGTTGAACCGACATTGGGGAATGGGGTGGGCGAGCAGATGCTCGCTGGGGCTTTCGGAGTTGGCTGTCAACCTCCGCCCCGAGAGGCTGACGGTAGCTAGTATCCCGATGGTGACTCGGAATTAATAGAAGAGTCCGGAACAATCGTGTCATTTCTACGAGAGCCTCAGTTTCCTCTTCTGGGTGAGCCGACGCACAGTAGCGCCTCTCGAACAAAAGCCGTTGCTAAAATCAAAAAAGTCGTAGTCGCAGAAGTAGTTCAGAATTTCCAATAAAATCAATTTTAAGATTTTTTTTGTAGAAGATATGAGCCTTCAAAGTCGAACTTTGTTTCCATTTTTGCATCATACAAAAAAAAAGGGGAAATTGGTTGACTTTCAGGTAATATTACACAAAAAATAGATTACCTAACCTCATGATTTTTACTTTAAATAACAGATACATTCCTAAACTGTAAACTGACCCAAAAAAAAAACATAATTGGGTTTGGGCTTGTACAGGTAAATCGCTACCTGCCAGAGGTCAATTTTTTTCACCTTTTTTCTGGCTAAAGTAGTCTATATCTTTTTTGGCCGGGCTCGGCCCTCATACACACTACATACAAAACCTTCGTTGATCTTTTCTGGACCAGAATCAACTTACATCTGCTGCAGCACGCTGCAGCTGCGGAAATGCAATGCAATAAACTAAAACAACTCAGGGTAAAATATACCAAAATACCGATTCAACTTAATACATACCAAAAAATATACTAGCTGTAGCGCAAGCGGGTTAACCGCTTCAAACCCGCTCGCGCTATACTTTGAAATTGTTTGTTTCGTTTGTTTTGTATAACAAAACGTACCTATGAAATAGGTGTTTATGAAATTTGGTGTTTTTTATATTTATACCTGATAGTAGCTAAATTATACTTCCAAAGGAAACAATTAATTACTTTTTAAAGAAAACAGGTAGACGCTGACTTGTCAGACTTTTGTAGCTGACAAAATAGTTGTGGGTTATCCCAGGTAGGCAATACCTTACCTAAAAACTGCATAACATGAATTTAGGGCATATTTACAAAAAATCATAGGTATAACAGGTGTCTGGTTTAACTCTTTAATTGACCCAAAACCCAAAGGGTACCTAACAGGTAATAAATCGGACTATATATTGCGCAATTTTAATATGCCCAGCATTAGTCTATCAGTGAAAGTTGACAAGACAGAATGGCAAAGATCAATCGCGGAAAACTGTTCGAAATCTTTCGGAACGCCCCAACCTATGGTGATTTCGAAGAAGACTGTTTTAGAGAGCTTGAACTTTGGTTTGGAGATTTAAGAAACAACTATGGAGTGGAAAACAACATTCGCTTACTGTACAAGAACTTCAGGAAAAAGTGGGGAGAAGTGTATCGAAGCCATTCACGTTTTTTAGCCAAATATGAGGACTGGCTTCTGGGGGATCTCAACTTGCAAGCCACGGAAGAAGATCATGATGATGAACACAGCACATCTACCGGTAAAGGAAGACCATCGAAAGCAATACAGGATTGCTCGGATTTCACAAGAAGAAAGAAGCTTTCTGAGGTGACCAACATCTTGACCACTGGAAATTTGTCGGAAGCATTGGCTACTAAATATATAAAGGATCATCAACTGACTAAATCATCCATAGCCAAATCGGTTGCTATAGCAAGCCCTTGTCGGCTCAAAAGGATTCGGAAAAGCATTCCCACTCCATTAAACGCTAGCATAATGGAACTAACTGACGAAGAAGCCCTGGCCTTATTTATGGACTTACAATTATCCAAGGAGAAATATGAAATATTACGAACGTGTTTAATGCAACATGGGGCGGATATATTACCTGGATATAAACGGATTACGGAGGCAAAAAAAATGTCAAGACCAATTAATACAGAGATTACTGAAGTCTCTGTGAAAGCTACTGTGTAGGATCTGATGAATCACACGGCTCAACGTTTATTGAAGAGTCTTCCGGATAATGTGTTGGACAATTTACCAGAGAAGGTGGAATTGGTCAGTAAATGGGGCTGCGATGGATCATCTGGACAAAGCATTTATAAACAAACAATAAGGACAGATGATGAATCAATATCAGACGGGAATTTGTTCATGGCATCAGTGGTTCCTTTGCGGCTTCAATCAGAGGAATCTTTACATTGGAGAAACAATAGGCCTTCATCAGTTCATTATTGCCGTCCAATAATGTTTCAATTCGCAAGAGAATCACCGGAACTCATCAATACAACAGTGCAAAATATTCAAAGAGAAATAGATGCTATTAGACCCATCATTCTGGAGATCAGGGAAGGAAAACATGTTGAATGCAGCTTCGAGTTTCACTTGACCATGGTCGATGGAAAAATAGTGAATGAATTAACCAATACCAAATCGACTTTAACATGTCCAATTTGCAAAACAATTCAAAAGAATTTCGGAAGTTTGGATGATTCTACAACCAAGGAGGCAAACTACAACTACGGAATCTCACCTTTACACGCTCGGATAAGGTGTATGGAATTTTTGTTGAAATTGGCGTGTACCCTTCCACAAGACAACGAAGACTGGGATAATAACAATTCGACAAAGAAGGAAAAGGAACAATTTAGGACATATCGAATACAGGAAGCGTTTTCAAAGCAACTTGGACTCAAAGTGGACTGCCCGAAACCCGGATATGGAAACTCAAACGATGGAAATACTTCTCGGAGATTTTTCGAAAATTGCATTGTTGCGGCAGAAATCACTGGAATTGACGAGGAAATCATTCAAAGATTGGGTGCGATCTTGAATGTACTCAATTGCAAGGAGAAAATTGATTCGGTGAAATATGGGGAATATGCTTCCATCACAGCTTCGCTTTTGGCTGAGAAGTATCCTCATAAGAAATTGACTCCAACAGTCCACAAAATTCTAGAACATGGTAAAGATATAATTGAATATCTGTCTTTGCCAATTGGAGAACTTTCAGAAGAAGCTCAAGAATCGCTAAATAAATTCTATAAGAAGTATAGATACTGCAACACTTACAAGTCATCCAGACTTAGGCAAAATGAAGACCTCTTCAATATGTTAGCTGCATCATCTGACCCGTTTATTGCATCTCTGCGGCATGTAAAGTCGCGAAAAGATATATAATCAAGTAATTATAGTCCAGAAATGCTTAAACTATTAGAAATTCCCCTAATATAGGCCCGTTTGTTAGCAAAAAAAAATCGACACAATTATAAAAAAAAAAATGTTAAATATTTTTTTTTAGTTTTCAAATTATTTTTATTTAACAAATACATAAAAATAAAGATAAAAAATTAAATAAAAAATGTGTTAAAAAATTGTTTTCATTAAATAAAATAGATTTTTTCACTTTGATACCCTATAAAAAAGCGAATGGGTGGGCGTGGCATATTGTCCAATACATATACAAATTTTACAACATTTACCTGTAAAATGCCGTTTAAATTATTTGATTATCTTATTTGGTTCAAAAGTTACGATTTTAGCAACGCAAAATGAGAAAAGGCGCTACTGTGCGACGGGGGTGTTTGGGGTCACGGCCGCGACGGTCATCACGGAGGCGGTGGGACGTCGCCGGCACTGAGCTTCGATGCGGCAGGCCATATCGAGGGCATCAGTTAGCGATCGCGGGTTGTTACTGATGATGGGGACCTGGTATCCGGTCTCTCGGATTCCATCGATGAAGCGCTGCACGATGATGCTGTTGTAGGTCGCGGGTGGCAATTCGCCAAACACGGACCTGCCCAGGCGTTCCAGTTCCATGGCAAAGTCCTCGAAGGACTCTCGTGGACCTTGCATGCGATTATGGAAAGCGTGATAGCCGGTATGCTTGCTGATTGTGAAATATTCGCGCATAGCGGCCGTGAGGTTATTGTACGAGTGGAGGGTGGCTTTTGGTAAGGTCGCGTGAAATCGCTGTGCACGCCCACGCAAACTCGTATACAATTTCCTGCACTTCTTCCGTTCGGACCAGTGGTATTCCTCGGCCATGTCGTCCAGTAGGCGCTGAAATTCCGGCCAGGGACGCGTGCCATCGAAGGTCGGGGGCAGTTCTGCATCCGACACATCTAGGATTCCCCATTGTGATGTTAGGTCGCCGGACGGAGGCTGCACGGCCGTCGGCATGGCCCCGGGCCCGACGTCCATTCTCCGTGCGAACCCTTGCCGCGCCTGTCCGGAGTCCGCGTTGGATATTTCCGTCAAGCGTGGGGTGCTGGCGGAATGTCGATCGCACCCAGCTTGGGTCACGTCCACGTAGTTGCGCGCCGGCTGGCCTCTGCTGTTCCCGGGACGGTCGCCCAGCATAGTTCTCTCGAAAGTCGCCCACATTTGCTCGAATTTCTGCTCAATCTTGAGGTTAAGAGACTGATCCAAAGCCTCCACTTTTTGCTCAATCAGTCGGAACGAGCGGTTGATTGCTCGGTCCACGGCGTCCAGCGTGGCCGCTCCATCTTGCGGCTCCCCTAGATCACATCCTGCCGGCGAGACTTGACGGCGGTGGCGCGCGGGATTTTTGGGCATTTTCGTAGGTCAGGGTTTTCGCAAGCCCTAGTGACCCCACACCTGGCACCAATGTAACGAATTTCGGCCGCGGAGGGCAGATTTCGCTACGGAAAGCCGAGCGGAACTTTTTAGATAGATGTGGCTGCCCCCAATCCCATCGATGCCGACTTCGCCGTCTAAGCCCACATAGGACACACGCGTATTTTTGGTTATTTTCTTAACTTTATTTCCTAATTGGCGCAATGAGCAGACGTAACAGTTGTCAAAAGCGCTCATAATTGCGCTGGCTCTCGCGTTGCCAAGGTCCTCATAATTGTGCTGGCTCTCGCGTTGCCAACTGGCCTAAGATCGAAAGCCTATGGGAAGGGTGGCGATAGCTTTGGCGGCTTTCGTTACAATACTAACAAAAACATACCTGTATGAGGGGGTCGTTAAAAGCTTCGGAATTTTTCGAGCTTTCTCAATAAAAGATACTGACTCCAAGCTTTGTACAAAAAAAGCAAGATCTGGCATCTCCTCTGTCAGAATGAATACATGTATTGAAGTCCGTGTATAATCCCAGTAATAACTTAACTTTTTTTTTTCATAGCCAAATCCGACTGTTCATCACATCTAGCAAAGTTAACAGACCATCTAAAGGCGTTTTCCAACACTGTACCCTTAATCTAATAGACAACCGGCCAAAAATTAAAAAAAAAATCTCGTCTTACTTAACTTTGAAAATCTACGATAAATCTATTTTTCAGCGGATTTCTGGAGTTGTAGGCCTGTTTGATACTTTGGGCGATCAACTTTATAAAAAGCACGTTTTGATTTTCCAACGGATTTTTTTCGAGTTTTTAGGATGCTAGCAGCATGTTAACATTTGAGTTAACGGATTGAAATTTCCACTTTTTTCAAGTTTATCGAGCTATAGCACTCAAAGTACTTATCCAATACTATCCATATACATAAGTGTTTTAAAATCAGAAGGCTAATTCATTACCTGTTAAATAAATTATTCGGCGGCTAAATTGGGTGGCTACAACTTGAGCTATGAAATGATAAACGTAACATCAGCAGATTTTTTTTGTGTAAAACTTTAAAAAATCTTAAGAAAAGAACTTATCTATAGAAAACAAATTTAAAGCCATTTTCGTGATCTGGGGATTCAACTCTACCAAAATTTCACATCAACAGACTTGGAGCATTTTTATTTTTTTATTTTGCAAACTGGTGTAATAGGATGTGTACGTCATTGGGGGGCAACCGGGGCAAAACACTTAAAACTTTACCTAAACTTTGTAATGCACAACAAATACGAACTAAAAAAGAAGCACTTCTTTAAAAAATATTTACACAAGACAAGCACAAGTTATTTATATATTTATTTGTATAAATAAATTATATACCGTTATGAACAATATTCATTAGAGTCGTGTTAGGATTAACCGTGTTTTATAATTTATTTTACGTTTTTAAATTTGGTGTGTTGCACTGGACTGCTGACAAATTGCAAATACGTAAACATGCCTACTCCAAACAATTTTTGTTGCCTCGGTTCGTTCTCTTAGATGAACTTTATAAGATGGTTAGTAAGAATAACTTTCAAAATTGCATACCAAGGCCGGTTTTTTCCCTCAGTGTACGTTTGGATTTGTTTTCTCTGAAAAGCGAGAAATTATTTTCGATCATAAATTAAATTATTTATTTAAAAAGCTTTATTATTATAGCAGTATTTTTAAAAAGCTGAACAATTTATTTTTGTTTTTGTATTCTTAATTTTTATACCCGGTACCCATAGGGTACAAGGGTATTATGAGTTAGTGCCAACCTAGAATGTATGTAACAGGCAGAAGGAGGCATCTCCGACCCCATAAAGTATATATATTCTTGATAAGCATCACCAGCCGAGTCGATTTAGCCATGTCCGTCTGTCCGTCCGTGTGAAACAACAGATCTCAGAGACTATAAGAGCTAGAGTTACCAAATTTGGTGACAACATTGGAATCTGTTGCACGCAGATCAAGTTTGTTTTAAAATTTGGCCACGCCTACTTCCGCCCCCGAAAATCATAAAAAACGGTTTATAAGCTATAGTCGTGATTTCCGGCTTAAAGTAAATAGATATAAGAAAAAAGTAGGCATTCGCGGACGTGTTCTGAAAATTTAAGTAAAAGCGGATGGTAAACATGGAAGTTATTAAACAGTAAAATGTCTGTGTATGCTTATTTTTCTTCTCATTCTCAAAAGCTAAGAACTCAGACACTCGAAAAGGGTTCCGTAGCATTGAGTAAAAACATCGCTCTATCGCACTGCTCAGGAATACTTTCCGGATGTCTGAGCACATAGCTTTTGAGAGAGAGTGTCAGTGCGTGTTGCTTAACATGTCCCTAGGAACATTTGACTTTTTTGGGTGTTGTTCAACATGTTTCTAGCAGCTTTTGTCTTCATTTCTCAACATTTTCTTTTTTTTACCGGGTATCTCACAGCCGGTCACACTCGACTCTAGCTTTTCCACTTGTTTTCTTTTACATTTATTTTTTGTAAAAGAAAATGACAAAAAAATCGAACACAACGTTTGACGAACGTTATAATTGTATCATGCTTAAAACTAAGTAATTTTTTATGTTCTTCATTTCATATATTTCATTTGAGTCGTAAAATATTTTGATTATAAAAGATATCGTATATTTTTTTAGTATGATATGCCAAAATACATTAGGAAATAAAACACAAGAAAAATAGTGTAAATGTTATTTTAGTTCATCTGTCGCATTTTGTGTTATTCCAGATAGTAACTTTTTAGTAAACTCGCGCAGTTGTAAAGGATCTTCATTATTAAAGTCATCCATCACCGATTGCATCTGTTCTTTTAGCCCATCGGCGATCGACGTAGTTATGCGGTCCTTAAACCAATTTGTGATTGGACTTAAAATAATGCCAGTCAGTTGTCTTATTAATCGAGCTTGGTCCAATTGAACATGGATGTTACTGTTAATAAAAAAAATATAAATTATAAATTATTTTAAAATTAATAATTATTTTAATATAGCTTAAAGCGAATATTTCAATTCTTAGAATTAAAGTTAAAGCCCATACTGCTAGAAAAAATTTTTTTAAAAGATTTCGAGCAAGAAAAATGATATTCCTTATACGTTCTTTCCCAAAGTTCTAAAAGCCTATAACGGCAGTAAGAGGTAAACGTTAAGCCACCCCCTCCGACCTTTACCGAAAACGCGTACATATTTATGTATCTAGGGCAGCCTTGACTAAAAACAAGTAAAAGTGCACTTCTACTGAAACATATTTTCTGAAATTGAATGCAGGTTTTTCCACTGCAACATCTACATTCTTCAAGAAACAGCTGCTCCGGCTTTGTTTACTTTTGAGTTGGGAAGGCGTCCATTATAGAGCCTAAAGCGGTCATTTCAGGATTTCTTTTGCGACGCTTGGATGATGTCGACACCGTATTCTGATCAAAGTCAACCGAAAAAATCAAGGATTTATTATTATCCAAGCTTGGAGCTTTGAAACCTTGTATATCAAGAAGAAACAGGGTGTTTTTCTGCACCGACCGCAGGGAAGAAATATTAAAATATTATTAACTCAAGGATCATCGCAATAGGCAGTGGCGACCACAAAATGCTGCGTTGGTGCTAGTTATACCCGGTACCCATAGGGGGGCACAAGGGTATTATAAGTTAGTGCCAGAACGAAGAAGAAATCTCCGACCCTACAAAGTATATATATTCTTGATCAGCGTCTCAAGCCGAGTCGATTTAGCCATGTCCGTATGTCCGTCCGTCTGTCTGTCTGTTCGTGTGACACAGCAAATCTCAGAGACTATAAGAGCTAGAGTTACCAAATTTGGTGACAACATTGGAATCTGTTGCACACAGATCAAGTTTGTTTTAAAATTTGGCCACGCCCACTGTCTATTGTCTATTTCGAGTGTTGCTCAACATGTTTCTAGAATGGTGGATTGTTTGTCCGTCCCCGTGTAAAAGAACGGACTATCCTCGAGAATGTAGCAGAAGGTTTCAGTGGAATTGCGCTATTATATGCAACTTTATAATATTAAACAAATTAACAAAATATTATTTTTTTAAAAGGTTGCCGTTTTTTTTATATTAAACAAAATTGTATTAATTGCAAATTAAGATCTGCGTCTAGATTGGCCTGAAATCAACTGAAATAATGATATTGCGACGTGACAATTAATAGTAACGTTAACAAAAATAAATTACAAATGATTAAAAAGTTGTTCCAGGACTCTAAAACGAAGACCCCGTTAGTCATTCCATTCCCGTTAGGAACGTCGACTTAATGGGGATTCCAGTCGATCTTCTTAGATGGATGTCAACTTATCTGAATGGCAGGATGCAAAAGGTCCTCTTTAAAAACAACTTGTCAAATGTTCTCGATTGGATGATCCTGTTAATTTTAAAGGAAACAATCGTACAACAAACAAGACTGGACAAAAATATCATTGGAAATATATGAAAAACAATATTAAAACTTATATTAAAAAATTCGAGCATTGCACTAAAAATAAAATTTAAGACATAATAAAGAACCAATAATTAAAACATACACCCCTTCAAAAGCATTTGACTCAGAAAACTAGTATGAATATGCAGATGCAATTTTATGTGACATAACTAAATATCTTGTATCAGTCCCAGTCCCATCTAAACATGCAACTGTAGTTGCAAAAGCTAATTTCGAAAACTGTATTCTTATTTATGGTCCCATGAGGACGCTCATTACGATCATGGGTACAGAATACAAAAACAGTACTGTTCAAGAATTATGTAAACTATTAAAAGTTAATCATAAAACATCAACACCCCATCATCACCAAACCGTTGGCGCTGTAGAAAGATGCCATAGATGGCCGGCAGCTTTGCTAGATAATTTGGCGTGTATATATATCCGTATATTTGGCGGATAGCTATGTATATCCGTATATCGCTTATTCTAGAAGTTCTCTAGTATCTTCTATCTATCTATATATATAAAAATGGAGCCCAAAAAATGTGTCGTAAAAAACTACTGGAGAACGGCTGGGCCGATTTGGTTCAAATTTTTTTTCAGTTGTAGGTAACTAACAGGAGAAGGTCAAAACGTAATAAAATTTTTAGAAAATCCTCCAGGGTAACGGTGAAAAACAAATAATTAAAATATCAAATTATATAAAAGAGTAGTGTATCGAAATATATGTCAAAGTAAAAACAAATCGTTTCAATATTATTCGGTTTCTTATTCGTTTTTATCAGACGTCCGGATTTGTTTAATTTCTTCCAGTGATTTGTAGGAATAATGCCTGCTATAAGACGGCCAAACATTGGACGACGTACACGTCGAGCAACATATAGTCGGAATGTCCATGAAAGTCAAACGCAAGACGAACGTGCAGAAAGAAATGAATCGAGACGAACCCGTTTAGCACAGATTCGCTCTACACAAAGAGTACCAAGAACAGACTTGAATCGCGCTGCATTTGCATACAATTTCTCAACGTCCTACAAAGACCATAGCTGCGTTGTTATCGGTTCATTGTCTGTGGTATGTCAGCACTGCAATGCACTGAAGTTTCGATTGGAAGCTCCCGGCTTATGCTGCGCAGGTGGCAAGGTAAAATTGCCGGTTTTGACTCATCCACCAGAGCCATTGTATTCGCTTCTCTATGGAAATACAAGCAAATCAAACCATTTCCTGTTGCACGCACAAAAATATAACGGATGTTTTCAAATGACGTCATTTGGAGCAGAGGTTGTTCAACAACCAGGCTACAATCCGAGTTATAAGGTAATAGCGTCACTCTTTTATCAACATGAACAACTATAATTTGTCACGAAATTGCATCACAAAATTCAGATTCAAGGGCAAATTCACCATCGAGCGGGCGCTTTGTTACCACCACCAAACAAAGATCATAAATTCCTTCAGAGGCTTGGGAGGCTTGCCAACGTTTAAATTTGCTTGAAAACGACACACATTGGGACTCAACGCTCGCTGATGCCACTGTTTCTCTTTTTGGATCAAATCAAATTCGTGCATTATTTGCAATAATCATAGCCACATGTCATCCGTCGAACCCGACCGCACTGTTGGAAAAGTACAAGGACGATATGGCTGACGACATTTTAATAGACGTTCGCAGGACAACTATGAATTTCACTCTTGCCATTAACGGAGAAATGCACAACGAAGCTTTAATACGGATCGAAGACATGTGTATGCTTATGTGCGGTAGTCTACTGTCGACATTGGGAATGCCAACGCCACATCGTTCAGTGCACGATGCTTTCAATCGCGAATTTCAACGGGAGCAACACTATAACCAAGATAACTTGGCCGAAAGAGTCCGAACCAATGTGCCGTTTTTGAATGCCGAGCAGAAGAACGTGTACGATTCGATAATGAAGGTTGTTGACGATGGATCGGGAGGCTTATACTTTCTCGATGCTCCTGGTGGGACAGGCAAGACATTTGTCATTTCGTTGATTCTGGCAACGATTCGATCAAGATCTCAAATTGCGTTGGCTGTTGCATCATCTGGCATTGCTGCCACGTTGTTGGAAGGCGGTCGAACTGCACATTCCGCTTTGAAGCTGCCCATGAATCTTCTCACGGTTGACAAGCCAACATGCACAATAAGCAAGAATTCGGCGACAGCAAAATTGATGCGAGAATGCAAAATCATCATTTGGGATGAATGCACGATGGCGCATAAGCGAGCTTTGGAGGCAGTTGACCGAACGATGAAAGATTTACGCGGTGATTCGAAACTATTTGGTGGGTCTTTGATATTGCTGTCCGGAGATTTTCGTCAAACGCTTCCCGTCATCCCCAAATCTACGGCTGCCGATGAAGTTAATGGATGCCTTAAATCGTCCTCATTGTGGAGATATGTCAAAAAGCTGAAATTAACCACGAACATGAGAGTCACATTGCAGAATGACCCGTCCGCTGCTGAATTCTCGAGACAACTGCTGGCACTTGGCAATGGCGAAATTCCTGTTGATGTTTCGACTGGATCAATATCGTTTCCGGCAAATTTTTGCGTGTTCACATCGTCAAAGGAGGAACTCATTAACAAAGTGTTCCCCGACATTGCGCAAAATTATAAAAATATCGACTGGATTAGTGAACGGGCAATACTAGCAGCGAAGAACAAGGACGTAGATAATTTGAATTACATTATTCAAAATCAAATCGATGGAGAACTGCATTCATACAGATCCGTTGACAGCGTGACCGACGAGGATGAAGCGACGAACTATCCGACAGAATTTTTGAACTCGCTAGATGTGCCAGGAACTCCACCGCATAATTTGCAACTGAAGGTGGGATCAATTATTATAATGCTGCGGAATCTAAATCATCCGAAATTGTGCAACGGTACGCGGTTGCCCGTCAAGAAACTGATGAATAACGTGATTCAGGCGACGATCATCAAGGGAACATTTAAAGGAGAGGTAGTCCTTATACCACGAATTCCGATTATTCCAACTGATCTACCATTCCAATTCAAGAGGATTCAGTTCCCCGTCCGATTGGCATGTGCGATGACAATCAACAAATCGCAAGGCCAATCGTTAGAAGTCTGCGGGATAAATCTAGAATTTCCCTGTTTTTCGCAGGGCCAGTTGTACGTTGCATGTTCGCGTGTTGGTAAGCCGTCTTCATTGTTTGTTTTTGCGCCGGAAAATAAAACAAAAAACATAGTATATCATATCGCTCTATACTAAATAAAGAAATGCAGTGTTTGACTATTACCCTGGGGTTATATAATGGCGTCGAATTAGGGCGAGACAAAGTTCGCCGGGTCCGCTAGTTAACTATAAAGTTATGCGTTATTAAGCTTTACTTTCTTTACATTTTCAGCTTTTAGTTAAACTAATATTAATCCCCTTTTCCCCATTTTTAACGAAAATATGGGTTTTTCGCCACTGAAGTTATATATGTCCCTCAAAATTATGTTTTTGTTTATCTGACTGACAACTCCTGACTAGAGGAATAGCTCTAGTTAAAAATTTGTCAGTAAGATGAAAGCAAACATGTTTTTTGGCGACTAATTTATTCAGAAACGACAATTTACCTCATTGACAAAAGTCATCCTGACATTGAAAAATCGGCCCTTAATTATTATTTTGACTTTAGGTTATTCTAATGTTTTTAAGAATAGACCTTGAGGTTTGTGGAGCCACCAAATTAATCCATAAAATGTCCGAATTTACACAATGAAATTTCGTGTTGCTAATTGACCTAGGTCAGTGTATTTTTGCCGTCATAAATGGGAAAATTTTTTGATTTTCTAACATCAATAAAAACAAGTAAGAAAGCTACATTCGACTGTGAGATACCCGGTACCTAAACGTTTGCGCTTCACACTAAAATGCAATTTAAAATTGTACATACATTATAATAGTCTACTTCGATACTTCTTAAAATATATCGCCTCTCGAATTATCTTCCGACCTAAACAATTTAATGTCATACTTAAATATGAATGATACATTTTGTAGGAACACATAAAATCCCGCTCGATTTTTTGTCATTTCTTGCTATATTCTTTTGTCATTTCTTCTGCAGTTGGCGCCATTATATCGCACGGCCAAGGCTCGAGTGCGCAACCTGTCGGCTACAGCTTGCAACAGCAGTGCCATAGGGCGGTGTGTTAAAATTATAATCTTATTGCTAATATCTCCCATGTTTATCATCCGATTTTACTGTGGCTGGTGGTATGTTGGGCAGGTTGGTGCCTGACCTCCTTCTGCGGAAGAATACGTTGGGAGGAACTTCCCTCCGATACTAACGGCCCTTGAGGCGCGAATAGTCAAATTAACAAATGTGCGGCGGAGCCGGAGTTCAGTTACGAGCGATGCGCTCTTTATTAATTGTAAATCAGAACTGAACATAAGGAATTGACTTAAAGCTAACAGAGGCTCGCAGCGGCCACGCAAATATGCTGTGTTTGCCGTCTGCGCAAGAGCATCCGGCTCATTGCTTGGACTTCTTTCCCATTGTCCACTCGAACTTTGGCTGACCTGTCGTTGATGTGTTCGGCAATGTGCCTCCCCACCTGCATGCAGTTCCTTGGCGCATGAACTCTCTGACGCCAAACGGCAGAATGTGGCTCCCGGTGATACGGAGCAGTTTTTAATGGCGTGAATTTCTCCGCCGGAAAAACGGTTATATTTTTACACTCTAATTTTATTTTAGGAAATTTTATGATGAAGTGTAAAACGTTAACGGATTGCAGAATTTGTACGGACCAAACAGACAAAATATCCCCCTATGGGAGTGTTGGTGAGTTCCTCAAGCCAAACTGATTTTAAGTCTTGGTGATCTAAAATATTCGGACTAACAATATTAATTTTGGCAAGGCTTATTGCAAGCATTAAATTCTGTAATTCCATCATCAACATTCTGTTTCTAGCAAGTAGTGTCTCATATAAGTGTCCAGTGTCTACTTGTGATTTTTTGGCCGATCTCAGAATTTGATTTACGGTTGAGTTAGTTGATTAATTTGATTTTGAAGTGTAGTAGTGTTTATTTGAATTTGTCTATTACTTGACTCCACTAATTTCATTTCGGTAAATCTGATTTTTTCTAAATCGCCGGCGTGCGGTGTCCCTGCTACGACCTTTAGCATTGATCCTAAGAAATCTACACTCCTAGCTACTCTATGATGAATGCCCAACGACTCCAACAAGTCGTGGAGGTGGGCGGTATCTTCGCCTAGAAGCTTCTTCATATGGGATAGTGGAAACATGTCGATCATATTGTTTGTTTCTTCCACCACGCGCGCATATTCTGAGAGTTTCGCTGTATGAGTGACGAACGCGAACTCCTCCTGCACTAGGATTTGACCATCAACGATGGGAATATACCTGGCCTGCGAATAATCAGTAATGTGAGCCGACGCCAAGGATAGGAAGAGATGAAGTATGAGTTCGAACCTGTGGAATTGAACTTTAGCTCATTTTTTGCTCACACCACCAATAAAATAAACTTAAACCAAAAAGTATGACAGTGGCAATGGAACTTATAGCTAGTAAGAATTTGCGCCAAGTGGCTTAAAAGAGTAATAAAAATGAATAAAAAAGGACATTGCTGATTGTATCATTTGAGGTTGTCCTTGTGGACCTTCCTCCCCTTAATGAGGACCGTGGTCCCCAGGTCCGCTTCTACAGCTCTCTCCTCGCACAAGGGTGTGAGTTTATTTCCTAGCCTTGTGTTGGAGTTTACAAATACTTTTTCACCAACTTCGAAGACCCTATTCTGCCGAGTCGCGTTTTCCCTGTTTCTTAGCGCGTTCTGGGCACTTTTTATTTTTTTTTTTATTTCTATTTGTAAGTCGTCCGAGTCCGCCTGCACAACATCAGCTGGTCTTTTGTCAATGACCGTGTGAATTGATTTGTTGTACTTGGTAGTGGCTAATAAAATTACCTCAATGGTGTCGGTTATGCCTTTGTCGATTTTAATGCATCTAGCAAGTTCCAGTAGAGTGCTGTGAAAGCGTTCTACCTGTCCGTTAGATACGCTGTGTAAGGGTGGTGCATTTGCGATGCTATATCCAAAGTGGTTAGTCAGCATGGCCGAGATCGTATGCGAATTCAATAACGGTTCATTGTCGCAATAGATCGTTTTGGCCTTTGGAAAATAGTTCAAATAGGTTGCACGGCTGCGAACTTTGAGAACTTATCGGTGCACGTCAGGAAATACTTTCTGTCCGTTGAGAAGATATCAATATGGAACATTTCCCCTGCACAGGAGGGGATCGGCGACTCGCCGATTTCCTGTTTCTTTGGATGCCTATCGTATTTAGCCCTTGCACAGGTCTTGCAATTTTGGACGATTTCATTGGCTAGTTTTGTCATTTTAGGAAAATAATATTCGGCGAGAACCTGCTTTACATTTTCCTGGGCCGACCTGTGAGCCCTGTTGTGTTCGACGTGAGGAATTCTCGTCTCTCAGCGTCTGCAAAAATATCGGTCCCGCGAATTTTGCAATGCCAAAATTTTGTGGCTGGAAATTGGCGAACCAGTTCGTCCTGTACCATTGCCAGCGTGTTCAAATCGCAATATATGGCGTTTACGCTTTTAGGAACGATTATGTCTGCAAGTTCATTAAGTAATGACTCCTTGCAGGAGAAGTTAATCGCATGCCGTCTCTTGTTTCCAAAGGGGACAAAGGTGCGTTTTAACGGGAAACGTGCCTCCTCCAGAGTTATCTGATTTTTGAAGCAGTTCAACGGCTTATCCGTTGTTTCAATTGTGTGGGTCAGGGAGAGTTCGTTGTGTATAGTCGCTGCACACGATTCAGCTTCTTCTTCCTCCGTGACATTAAGTTGCTGCCGTGAAAGTGCATCGGCAACAAGATTTTCTTTACCGGGTTTTTAATAAATACGAGCCCCGGACTCGTATATGCGCGCCTTCCACCTTTTAATTTTTGCATTCGGATTGGATTCCGATACTGCAAAAGTTAATGGCTGGTGGTCGGTGAAGATATTTATATATTTGACGGCGTATAAATAGTGCCGCAGCTTGGCCAGTGCCCAAATTATGGCTAACAGCTCCCTTTCGTTGGTGGCGTAGTTAACCTCCCTGTCCTTCAATGTCCTTGAGATCATTGTTATTGGGCGTCCCTCTTGGGACAATACTGCGCCAATGCCATAGGCCGAGTCATCTGCCGTTAGATCAAATGCCTTTTTGTAGTCGGATGTAGTCAAATGCCTTCACGTCATTGGAGGCAAGATATTTCGTACTTTCTGGAACACTTGTTGTTGCGCTTCAGAGAACTGAACCGCAATGTTTCGTGACCTGTGTCTACTAACTGTTCCGTTTTCCCCTTTCAGGATGTCCGATGCAGGCTTCGCTATTGCTGCGAAGTCCTTAATGAAACATCGGTAGTAGCTGGCTAGGCCTAGAAATGATCGTACCTCAAAAACACTTTTGGGTTCCGGAAATTCTTTTATGGCCTTTACCTTCTCTGGGTCTGTTGCAGCACCGTTACAAGTGACTATAAACCCAAGGAAGCTCACACTTTTCTTAAAAAAGCTGGATTTTTCTACCGATACTCTCATGTTCGCATCGTACAGGCTCTTAAGAACCCAATCTACGTGCTTGATGTGAGAGTTTTCATCTTCCGAAAATATGATTACGTCGTCAACGTAAACATAGCAGAACTTGCCGATCTGTTCCCGTAGGATGTCGTCGATGGTCCTCTGAAAAATGCTGCCTGCATTTTTGAGGCCGAACGGTAGTCTGCGGAATTCGTACTTCCCCCCACTTACTGAGAAAGAAGTTTTTTCTCTGTCGCGTTCTGCGAGTATGATTTGGTGATAGCCAGACTAAAGGTCCAGCGTTGAGAAATATTTTGCATTTTTTGCCAATGGCGGTGCATCTGAGCAATTCACGTTGGTGAAGTTAACATCAGCGCACGTGTGGAAATCAATCTCCTCTACCTCGGTGCCCCATTTTAGATGGCCGGAAGCTAGGCAGAGTGACGCCCCTGCCTGTTTTAATAGGTCAAGGCCGATTATTCCATCAAAGGTAGTCAAGTCCGGTAGTATGAAGAAATACAAAATTGATTACATCTGACTCGCGAAGATTTTTATGATGAATTGAGGCGTCCTAAAATTGAAAATTGCAGTGCACTTCAAGTTTGATTTGGCAGCGAGCGTGATACCAACAAAATATATCCTATTGGACATTTCAAACACGCGATTCGTATTGATGGTGCGAAATTCCAGTTGAATTTCTACGTAGCTCCAATTTCTGCTTATACGCCGAAATAATTTTCAATCGTGACGGTTTGCAAGTGCGTAAAATGTCGAATGATTTAATAGATGAAGATGAGGACATCTAATTAGTGAACGTGATGAAAATAAACGTGGCAGACAAAAACGATGAATTAAACATAAACAATCAGCCAGTGAGGTCGCCAAAAATTCGATGCGTGAAATTATAAACAATTACAAGCCGGTTCCTTTGTAAACGACGAACATTGAGATGCGCGTAATTCTCAAAGATTTTGCCAGACCACGTCGACAACCGTTTGGTGAGACACGCCTGGTGGACGGGCAAAAAGACGAGTGGCTACACGCATGGATCATCGAGGAGTCTGACTTCGAGTTCACAAGCCCTGTGGTATTGGTAAAAAAGCGCGACGGTACCCCAAGACTCTGCGTTAACTTTAGAAGGATCAATAAGGTAATAATCAAAGAGCATTTCTAATTGCCTCTTATTGATAACCAACTAGACCGACTCCAAGATGCCAACATTTTTTACACACTTGACTTGAAGAACGGATTCTTTCATGTCCCTGTGGCAGAATCAAGCCGGAAATATACATCCTTCGTCACTCAAAGCGGGCAATACCAGTTTTTAAAGGTTCTCTTTGGCCTTTCGAATTCACCTGGCGTTTTTCAGCGGCATGTCAACGCAATTTTCCGACAGCTGACTCGCCAAGGCGTCGCTCTGCCGTATATCGATGACATAATTATTCCCGCTATGAACGAAGAAGACGCTTTGCTTAACTGAGGCAGCTTATTAACACCTGTTCCGAATATGGTATCCAGCTGAACCTTAAAAAATGTAATTTTTTGAAAACTCGAATTCAATTTCTAGACCATATTATCGAGAACCATAAACTATACCCGACGCCAGAAAAGATAGATGCAGTATCTAAATTAAAAACTTCTCAAACACTTAAGCAGCTGGAAAGTTGTTTGGGATTAACGGGGTATTTTTTGAAATTTATTCAAAATTACGCCATTATTTCCAAGCCCCTGACTGACCTAACGAAGAACAATGCCAAATTTATTATGGGTCCCCAAGAAGCAGCATCGATTAACAACCTGAAGAAGATTTTGACCGAAAATCCAGTTCTGAGCATTTACAATCAGAAACTCGAGACGCGATCTTGATCCAAAAATCCCCCGAAGACGGCCATATGCACGCTGTGTATTTTATGAGTAAGAAGACGACCGACGCTCAACGAAAATACACAAGCTATGAGCTGGAGATACTTGCAGTCATCGAAGCTCTGACCAAGTTTAAAGTCTATCTGCTTGTCATTCACTTCAAAATGATTACCGACTGCAACGCGTTTACAAAAACTTTGGAGAAGCAGAACCTTTGCACGAGAGTCGCTCGTTGGTCCTATTTCTTCAGAAGTATGATTACGAGGTGGGGCATCGGAACACGCATGAAGACGCACTCAGCTGATACCCAGTTATGACGATAGTCGATGATAGCATCTCTTTAGGCATAAAAAGGTCGCAGAATCAAGAGGAGCATCTTAAGGCGATTAACGATATCCTCAATGACAGTAAGGACACCTACAATGACTACTTTTTGAAGGGTTGAATTCTGCACAAGCTTGTAAACGGCGCGGAGCCGATTGTTGTTCCAAAAGATATGCAGAGGCAAGTCATAATGCGAGCTCACGAGAGGAGTCATTTCATTACATAAAAGGTAAAAGATTTAGTTGGCCAGGAATACTACATACCGAGTCTGGAAAAGAAAATTCAAAAAGTTATCGACTGTTGCATTCCATGTATCCTAAGTAACCGGAAGACAGGAACACGACGGATTACTGCACCCTCTGGAGAAAGGAGACGTCCCTTTGCATACCTTTCATGTTGACTTTATGGGTTCTTTGGATTCAACGCACAAAGACTACAAGCACATCCTAGCAGTCACGGATTCCTTTACAAAGTTTTGCTGGTTGTACCCAACTAAATCGACTTCTTCGAACGACGTTATATCAAGACTTCACAGCCAGAGCATGGTGTTTGGCAACCCCGCAATCATCATCTCAGATCGAGGATCTGCATTCACCTCACATGACTTTTTGAAGTACTGCGAAGACTAGCCGGTCAGGACGACAACAGGACTTCCTCGAGTGAGCGGTCAAGTCGAGAGACTGAACGCCACGATAATTTCAGTTCTCTCCAAGCTGAGCATCGACGATCAAACTAAGTGGTACAAGCATGTCGACAAAGTGCAGCAGGCAATAAACTCGACATTTGCACGATCCATCGGAACTACACCGTTTGAGCTCTTGATAGGATCCAAAATGAGAACCAAAGAAGACAACAAACTCCAGGACTTGATCAACAAAGAAGCGATAGCATCATATTCCGACGAAAGAGACGATTTGAGAGCAAAAGTAAAATCTCAGATCTCAAAGGTGCAAGATGAGAACAAGAAAACTTACAACCTGCGGCGCAAGCAAGCTAGCCAGTATGCTGTGGGCGATATTGTTCCTATTAAAAGGACTCAATTCGCCAGTGGTCTCAAGTTGAAACCAAAATACTTGGGCCCGTATAAAATAGTCAAGTTCAAAGGCAATAATTCTTACGACGTTTAGAAGATTGCCAATTTCGACGGTCCTTTAAAATCATCGACTTGTGCTGAATACCTGAAGCGCTGGTCCACACCCGACGACGATGATGACGACGCTTTCGGGGCGAAAGCATAAGCAGGATGGCCGAATGTGGGGTGTGTTTGCCTCAAGCTGCAAGCATACCTACAAATAACCCTAGACAACAACAACGAGCAAGCAACAAGAACAAGCGTGATGACAACGAGAGCAAAGAATATGGATGACGAGCTGGCAACCCTGATGACGACGAGATAGATACACCACGACGAAAAAAGACGACGAGCAATTATCAAAGAAGACGACGATGAGAGCAACCACGACGAGCAATCATCTAAGAAGCCGAAGACGACGATGAGAACAACCACGACGAGCAGAGAAGAGGACGACGAGAGGAGAGCGGCACGCAGATCAAGACGAGGAGCATACGATGAGCGACGACGAGATCGAGAAAGGGAGAGGGCAAACGTCGACGAACGCTGGAAGTTGAGTTCGAGCCTTTGACGAAGACGGTCCTACGACGCTGACGAAAGAGTTATTTCAAACATAAATCTAACTTATAATCATTACTTTAAATAAAATTTAATATTTACTGACTTCAATTAATAAAATAATCCCACATATACTATATACGCTTATTGCGCTGAGCTCGTATTTATGTAGTTATACTGCACCTCCCTTTTTAAAAGAATAATGTAATTCAAAATTTAAGTTAATTTAAAATAATGTAGTAAGAGAATGAAATTATTCCTAAGATCAATAAATAAAAACATTATGAATATAATTTAAGTCTAGCCTTATGTATGTTTATAATAATTTTTTTATGGTATTTTGTAGTGTATAGTTATTTCTATCATCTATATTAATAACTTCATAAGGTCCTTTATAAGCGTTGTCTAGCTTATTATAATACAAGGGTATTATAAGTTAGTGCCAACCGAGAATGTATGTAACAGGCAGAAGGAGAAATCTCCGACCCTATAAAGTATATATATTCTTGATCAGCGTCACCAGCCGATTCGATTTAGCTATGTCCGTCTGTCCGTCTGTCCGTCTATCTGTCCGTGTGAAACAACAGATCTCAGAGACTATAAAAGCTAGAGTTACCAAATTTGGTGACAACGATGGAATTTGTTGCACGCAGATCAAGTTTGTTTTAAAATTTGTCCACGCCCACTTCCGCCCTCAAAAATCATAAAAAACGTAAAATAAGCTATACTCGTTTTTTCGGGTTAAAGTTAATAGTTACAAAAAATGAATAAAATAAAGCGGACGCTTCCTGAAAATTTCAGTAAAATCGGATGATAAACATGGGAGATATTAGCAATAGGGTTAGAATTTTAACACACCGCCCTAAGGCACTGCTGTTGCAAGCTGTAGCCGACAGGTGGCGCATTCGAGCCTTGGCCGTGCGATATAATGGCGCCAGCTGCAGAAAAAATGACAAAAGAATATAGCAAGAAATTACAAAAAATAACATAATTAATTTTTTGACGCCGATCGAGCGGGTTTTTATGTTTTCCTATAAAATGTATCATTCACATTTAAGTTTGACATTAAATTGTTAAAGTCGGGAGCTAATTCGAGAGGAGATTTATTTTTAGAAGTATCGAAGTAGGCTATTATAATGTATGTACAATTTTTAATTGCCTTTTAGTGTGAAGCGCAAACGTTTTGGTACCGGGTATCTTACAGTCGAGCACAGTCGACTGTAGCTTTCTTACTTGTTTACATATTTTGTTTAGGAGTCAATGCAATTTGGATGTCGTTAAGGCTTTTATTTCCAATATCTTTAATATCTTCAAGCCGGGCATTTTTAAACTAATTGTGTCCTATGAATAATTGTTATTTATTGATGCACAAATTACCGGTTTCTTTCGTTAGCCTCGAAAAGAATTGGCCTAAGTCAATTTTCTCGGAAGTATTTAAGTCATTAAAGTTTATAGAGCTTTTTGAATAAAATATTTGGAGTGTTAAAAATAATTTCGACATGTCTTTTTATTTCGTATTTATATACAGCTTCATTTATATTGATAACCTTAAGACTAGTCAGTTTGTTAATTGTTTCCAAATCTGGTTTTTGTTATACCATTGCAGAGGGTATTATAATTTTGATCAGAACTTTACAACGCAGTGAAGGAAGCATCTCCGACCCCATAAAGTATATACGAGTATATTCTTTATCAGCATCACCATCCGAGTCGATCTAGCCATGTCCGTTTGACCGTCTGTCCGTTGCAACGGAAACTAGTCTCTCAGTTTTTGAGTTATCTGTTATCTCTTATGCTGTCATAGGAACAATAGGTCAAAAAGGTCATATTTTCGCTAATTTTTAAGATATGAGGCTCAAATTAAATGGTAGGTAGGTAAAAGTTGTGAGGCTGCCGACTTGGCTAAAGACCTCCAATTAGATCTAAGCTCAGCTTTGATCCACACCCTCTTCTCTTGTCGTCGACGCTGTTACTTAATACCACCTCGAATGGTTTAGGTAAGAAAGGATCGCAGTTACCGTCTGCTTTCCGACTTCCCCAAGCGACTCGAGTTGGTGTGTTCCAAAGTGACGCGCCCTAATTCGGTTGAGTGGTGGGCAGTGACACATCAGGTGCTCTGGTGTCTCCTGCTCGCCTGGTTCTTTGCAGCTTCTGCAATGTGGATTGTATGGCAGTCCCATCTTATGGGCGTGCGTGCCTATTGCCCAATGGCCGGTGATGGCTGCCTTGATTCTTCTTATGATCAACTCTCCAGTTCTTTTCCTATCGTATTCTGGCGAGCATAGTTTCGATCTTCTGACCTCATTCTTCATTGACCACTCCCTGCTGGCTAGCTCCTTAAAATGGGCATGAATTCCTGTCTGGACTGAGTGCAGAGAAACTAGAATGTTTGCTGTGTTAGTGTTTTCACCAGACCCCTTCCAGGCCAGCTCGTCGGCTTTTTTGTTTCCCGTATGTCATTGTGTTTGGGTACCCAAGCTATTTATACCCGGTTGTGTTCCGCGAACCTTGGTAGTTCTTAGATCTCGCTCTATTGAAAGATCGACTGCTTTCAGTATTGCTAGAATCTCCGCCTGGAACACTGGGAGATGGAAAGACTCGACTCCCCAGTTTTTGGTGAAGTTTCCGGCCCCTCATTCCGGTAGCTCATCTTAGAGCCATCGGTATAGAGTGATACCTCATCTGGTTCGGTTACACTTCCTCTCTTCCATTCTTCCCCTGTTGGGTATATTGTCGTATATGCATTTCCGAATCACAGTTCGGTTATCATATAGTCTTTGTTCTCCGTTACCGGACAGTACAATTCCTCTAGGATCTTAGAGTGCCCAGTGTGGTAATCCTTTCAGCTATGTCTTGCCTTTGGTTTTACCAATCAATTTCTTTATGTTGCAATCCGTAATTAGCGCTGGCCACCATACCAGTGCTCCGTATGTTAGTATTGGTCTTACAAATGCTGTGTAGAGCCATTTTATTATTTGTGGGTGAATACCCAAGTTTTTTCGAACATCTTCCTGTGAGAGTAGAAGGCTATATATATATATATATATATATACTATATATATACTCGCCTTCTTGGCTCTTTCTATGATGTTCTTTTTCCACGAGAGCTTCGGATCTAGTATCACTCCTATATACTTTGCTTGCTCCGATAGTTGCAGTTCTTTGAGTACTCTCAAAATGTCGTCCATATTTATCAGCCAGAGCAGTGGGGACAGAAGTTCCCCCCTGAGGTGTGACCCTCTTCACAAATCTTGTGTGATGAGTGCCACTCAGATCGGCTGTTATCCTTCTGTTCGTTAGCATGGCGCCGATCCATGCTGTAATGTTTCCTTCAACTCCTACCTTGTTGAGGGAGCTCAAGATGGAGTCTGCGTTTACATTGTTGAATGCTCCTTCTATGTCTAAGAAGGTAGACATCGTATAATTTTTGAAAAGCAGGACCTTTTCTATGTATCGCACCACTTCATGAAGTGCAGTCTCTGGCGATTTCCCTTTTCTGTACGCGTGCTGTACGTCCGAAAGGTTCCTCTCCTTTTTTTCTGATGTGGAAAATGGCTAGCAGCCGTTTCCCAACGCATTATGATTCCATCTGGACCTGGACTTTTGTACTTGTCGAAAGAATCAATCGCCCAGTGAATTCTTTTCATAGTTACGATTTCTTCGACTTGTTGCTGTTGGTCTGCCGTCTGGCTTACCGTTGTTGTGTGTTCTTCTTTTTGGTTTCCTGGGATGTAGGTATCCACCATGACCTCCAGAGACTCTTCCGCTGACGTGGTTGCTGTGCCGTCTGGCTTGTTAATTAGTGTAGGGCTTGTTTGCCCTTTTGCTAATATCTAGCTCTGTCTTTGATTCCTTTAAGTGATTCACTGTATTTGCTCCAAGATTCCTTCTTCGCTGCGTATATTGCTCTTTTGTATTCTGCTTGTTGTATCTTGTACTGACGCCAGTCTTTGGTGCCTCACCTTTTTCCTGAGCTCGCTTAGCTCTTTGCTCCACCAAGGTGGGTATGTCTTTTTGGAACATGTAAGGCTGCAGGACTCCTTGTACGCGTTGTTTAGGATGACTGTAAGGTCTGCGACTTCCTTGTCTATTCTTTCCAGGGTGGATTGAACTTTGATCCTCCTGTTTTTAGTCCTTGCCTGAACAATCTTACCATATTTGTTGCAGTCAGTGTCGTCTTTCCCGCTCACCTTGGCGCGGCTCGCCTTGGTGAAGATGGAGATTATTAGCCGTACCGAAGTACGTTACTATGAGGTACCACGCGGAGGACCCATTCCGAAGAAAGGGTGGTGTCTATCAGGCTGATATTTACCTACGTGTCGACTTGGTGCACCAGTAGAGGCAAGGAATATACATCAGCTAAACTATGCTGGTCTTGCCTTGGTCCGGTACCCACATACCAACCAAAAAAAATAAATAAATAAATATATGACCCTTTAATTATATTATAGCTACATATTTTTAATTTTATGCAAATCGGACAGCTATATCTTATAGCTGTCATACGAATGGTTGGAAAATGTATGGAAACAAATTTCAACTTCTCTGTTTTTCAACGTTTTTCTATAAATATAAAGATATATTTGAGTTTTACGGTTTTAATTTCATTAAAACCACACAACTATATCATATAGCTGCCGTAGAAACGATCGTTTGATTTATACGAACATGTAAAATGTAAAATGTGTAGGTAAATGTTACAAAAATGTAAAAACGTCGATATTATTATTTTAGATTTACCAAAATGGTCCAATGAGTCCAATGGTCCGCTTACCGAAGTTAGCTTCCTTTCATGTTTTTGTTTCGGATCTTGTTATTTGTAGTACGTTACAAACTTTACTTGTAAGTTTTTCAAGATCTAGAAGTTTTAAAGCATCCGCAACAAAATTTTAGTTTTCACCTATGTTTTCCACCACAAAGTCAAATTCTTCCAGGTCTAGTCTCATGTGTGTTAATTTGGATGAAAGTTTTTTAAAGAAAATAAATACGTGAGTATGCGATGATCTATTTTGACAATAAATTGTTTCCATACGTAAGGTCTGCAATAGTTACTTTTATAAAGTGGCTTTCTTCGATGTCCCCTTTGTGAATGTGCTGGAGGCATATGCTATCGGTAATTGACTTAAAACAGCTCCGCATGCGAAGCCACTGGCATCCGTTGTTAAGCAGAACTGTTTTTCAAAATCGGTGAATTTCAAAATGCTTTGATTTACTAGGCTGTTTTTAAGGAATTGATGAGATTTTGTACATTGAACATTCGCTGTTACACTTGTCGCTGTTGGACGTGCTTTTTATCGCTCTACCTTCATACAAAGTTTTCTCAGTGAAAATCTATTTTATTAAGCCCAAATGTTTGGCAATCGGTCAGTGATTCCGTGATCTGTGTCAATCGGAAACAATTGATTCGTTTTAATCAAAGCCAGTGACTTCAATCTTGTAAAACTATACTCAGTCTTAATAACTTTCTTATTACGCTTTGCTGCCCTGTTCTTCTTGAGCATCTCTCGGAATCTCATTTTAAAACATTGCAACTGCTAAGTGACTCATCAAACATAAAGAGGTGTATAAGTACTAACAACGATTTACAAGTTACAGACCCTGCAACCCCCCTTTTGCTGTTCAGCCCGGGAATTGGAACCAACAAAAACATTTTGGCCGTAGCTGAAAGCTCTGACGATGAAGACGATATTGCAAATTTATCTAGATCCGTACAAAACTCTGGCCCAAACTCGAGACTAACTGAGTCCAGCATGTCTCCTAGTTTGGAACCAGTAAACGATGCCCAACCATCAACGTCACAAGCCGCTGCATCTAAAAACGCTTCGCTTGCATCCGCCCGATCGGCTGCTACTTCAGATCTCACTGTCGTTCCAAACTCGGTTTATGCCAACCCCGTATAACCTCCGACAGTCATAATTTCGGCACCATCGTCTGGACCACTGAATTTAAATTCAGCAATATCTGGAGTGGCACCAAAGGGCCGGCACTTTTAGCTGGCGTTGCCCGCAAAAAGTTCGTGTTTGTCTCCAGGCTCAACGCAGACGCTGCTGAATCGGACGTTAAGACCCATTTGAGCAGCAAACTGAATGTTTCTGGCACCGAATTTTCTGTCTCCAAGTTCAGTTTTAAGCAAAGACGTGATATATCTTCGTTTAAGATTGGACTTTCTGATGTTATCCGTGATAAGGTCCTTGATATTTCAGTATGGCCGGATCATGTTATTGTTCACGAGTATGTAAACAAGACGAATTCTCAGGTTCGCGGGCTTCAGACTCCTTCACTTAGGGCTCCAAAAAACTAAGCGACTCTTTTTCCATACACTACCAGAATGTTCGTAGTTTACTCGGCAAACTGAGTAAGCTGCATGTCAATAGTGTCTCCTTTGAAGCCAATGTGATTGCGTTTACTGAAACGTGGCTCAACTCCTCTGTATCTGAAATATTTGCAGGCAACTAAGTCATCTATAGATTTGATCGTGCAACGCGTATTGGCGGCGGTGTGCTTGTTGCCGTTAAGTTCGATTTAGTCTCTGAACCTATTCCGATAATGGGCATGGTGTGCATGTTAGAGTTTGTAGCTGTTCGAATTAGGGTTCAAGATTATTTTGTGTACGTCTCATGCTCGTATATTTCACCTAGGTCTGATATCAACACATACCTACAGTCTTATTGACCTTTCATTGGGCCAATTAAACGCTGTGAGGAACTGCTCTGGTAAAATCTTAGATCTTATTTTTGCTTCGGAGTTTGCAAAAGCCTACATGTCTCTAGAATTGACCCTCTCTTCAGCCCCGAAGACGCTTATTATCCCACACTTGAGATCATTTTAGAAGCTTCGGCTCCATTATTGCCATGCCCTGAAGTCGAGCCAGAAACTTTTCGTTGCTTTCGCAAAGCCATTTTCATTGGAATAATTGCTTACTTATTCTCAGTGGACTGGACCTTTATGGATTTACCTGAAATCCCATCTAACATTGTAGAACGGTTCTACCGTATACTGGAATCGGTTTTTGAGATGTCTGTGCCTTCATTTTCCCCATCCAACGTGTTTCATAAGCCCCCCTGGTTCTCTCGCAGACTCTCTTATCTAAAAAACTATAAGTCTAGGCTTTTTAAGAAACATAAGAGAACAGGGCTGCAAATTGACCATTCAAATTATTTAACTGCTCGGTGAAATTTCTTAACCCACAATTCCGAATGCTATAAGAATTACCTGATTCGCTGTAAGAATGAGTTCTAGGATAACCTTAAAAAGTTGTATGCGTTCGTTAATTTGAAACGTAAGTCACAACAATTTCCATTTTGTCTTCATTTCAACACTATTTCCGCCTCTAATGAGTCCGATATTGCATATTTATTTGCAAATTTCTTCTAAACTACATATTCATCAGTTAGTTTCGACACTACCTCATCCTTTACTTACTCACTTCCACACTCAAATTTTATTTTTTTGCCACTGATTAGTGAAGATGATGTTCATCAAAATCTTCAAACTATCTATTGCTTGTCCGTATGTTCGCCTCAATAGGCAAAATATCAGGACCTTATCGAATCGGTACAGAAACAGTTTTTTTTGTTTGCCTTACGGGGATTAAGCTGGGAACCTCATCGTCACCTGCCATCCTACGTTGACAGACTGCGCCTTCTGAACCCGCCCTCGCTCAAGGATCGCCGGACCTGTCATGAAGTTCCTGCACAAGCTGATCACTGGACACATTAAATCGTCTCACTTTCTTGGCCAAATACGATTCGCCATACCTATAAGGCCGTCTCGTTATTTTCGGCCTATTGCCTTGCAATTTTGTAAATCTAACTTTGAGATTCATGATCCTTTTCGCGTTTTATGTTCGTCTGACAATGATCTGTACTTTTTGTTATATGTTGAAATGTCCCTTGAGTTTAATGTAAATAACATTATTACACATTTGTCCTTGCCTCCGCCCACTTGATGTGAGTCGGAGCATATCTATAAAAATTACTCCAAATTGGGCGGAGGTATGTTATTCTAGCAGATATTTGCTATTGAAAATAAATAAATACCAAAATAAAAATAAATAAATATAAGGTGTGTTTTTATACCCGGTACTCATAGGGTACAAGGGTATTATAAGTTAGTGTCAACCGAGAATGTATGTAATAGGGAGGCATCTACGACCCCATAAAATATATATATTCTTGATCAGCATCACCATCCGAGTCGATTTAGATACGTCCGTCAGTCTGCATGTCCGTCTGTCCGTTCGTCCGTCCGTCCGTGTTGGTCAACAGATCTCAAAGACTATAAGAGCTAAAGCCACCAAATTTGGTGACAGCATTGTAATCCGTTGCACGCAGATCAAGTTGGTTTTCAAAATTTTGCGTCGCCCACTTCCGCCCCCCAAAAATTAGACGATGCGTTATATAAGCTGCAGTCGTACATTCGATTTTAAAAATTTGAGTATAATCGGATGATAAACATGTTCCTAGCAACATTTGTCTGTTTTTGTGTTGCTGATCATGTTTTTGGCAACATTTGTCTTTTTGGGGTGTTTCTCAATACGTTTCTAGCAACAATTGTCTTCATTTGACAACTTTTTATACCCGGTACCCATAGGGTACAAGGGTATTATAAGTTTGTGACAACCGAGAATGTATGTAACAGGCAGAAGGAGAAATCTCCGACCCTATAAAGTATATATATTCTTGATCAGCGTCACCAGCCGATTCGATTTAGCCATGTCCGTCTGTCCGTCTATCTGTCCGTGTGAAACAACAGATCTCAGAGACTTTAAGAGCTAGAGTTACCAAATTTGGTGACAACATTGGAATTTGTTGCACGCAGATCAAGTTTGTTTTAAAATTTGGCCACGCCCACTTCCGCCCTCAAAAATCATAAAAAACGTAAAATAAGCTGTACTCGTTATTTTCGGGTTAAATTTACTAGTTACAAAAAATTAATAAAATAGAGCGGACGCTTCCTGAAAATTTCAGTACAATCGGATGATAAACATGGGAAATATTAGCAATAAGGTTAGAATTTTAACACACCGCCCTAAGGCACTGCTGTTGCAAGCTGTAGCCGACAGGTGGCGCATTCGAGCCTTGGCCGTGCGATATAATGGCGCCAATGTATGTATGTACAATGTAGTGTATGTACATTTTTAAATTGCCTTTAAGTGTGAAGCGCAAACGTTTAGGTACCGGGTATCTCACAGTCCAGCACAGTCGACTGTATCTTCCTTACTTGTTTTCCATGTTTATGTGCTATTTAATTTCACCCACAATGCTTTGGGTACCGGGTAAGTAGATATAAAATGAGAGTTCTGGCTCACTTGGGGTGGGGGGAGGAGGTGGGGGAGGCAATTAAGAGGGGTAATAAATTATGCTAAGTTGACAGGTGGCGTGAAAAAGGGTGTAATTAATTATGATAAGTTGACAGGTGATCGTGGGATTATGTAAATGAGATCCAGAAATTTGGGGTGACGCGAGGGTGTTTGTCAGGTGTTGTTAGCTGTTGCGTGACGAGCGATCAAGATTGGGGGTGGCTGAGACGTGTGATGGTTGAGAAAAGTCGCCCTCAAATTCCACCGGTGACTTTCTCAAAAGGAATTCACCCTCAGTAAGTGATCGCTAATGCCAGCTGCTTCAGCTGGGGAATTAGGTTGTCAATTAACGTGGCGTGTGACATAAGTAAGCTAAAAGTGTCATAGAGAAAACAGGGAAAACGATTAAGGGTCTCGGGATGTCTTAGAAATAAAAACCCTCTTTTGGAGTTTGACTAAAAGGAGTCGTATGCTATAAAACTGAAACTGAAACTGAAAAATAGAAGGTTAAAAGGCAGCTGTTTGTTAGTTTGGTTGAGTGGTTCGGGGGGATGATTATAGCGTGATCAAGGTTCAAAATAAAACGGTGAAGAGTGTGATAGAGGAATCGGATGGATGAGGGATCGAGTGCGGATTCATTAACGCCCCCGTTTTGTTTGTCTCAGAAAATAAACACCCTCAACCTAAGGATTCGGTTTGTGATGATCTTCTTTTCAACCAATGGGTGTTGATCATGAATTTTTGAGGGTTTGACTTGTGAGCGAAAACGGTGAAAACTGTGAGAATGAAATTTGGCGAAGGTCGAGTGAGGATCAGAATCCTTTGTTTGAGTTGTTTGACTGGAAACAAAATCTTGAAAAAGAAAACCCACCCCAGAATAAGAAAACACTTGGAATTTGAATAGAAATATGTTTATTTAGATTTATTGACCGGCTTTCTTATACACTAAGTACTAAGCCTCCATATCGATGATTTTTTACTGAAAAAAGGAGGCTCCAAATACAACCGAGTTATTATGCAATTTACAAAACGTAAAATTATCACCATAAAGCGTTTTATAAAACATAAACATGTTTCTTGTATCAGATATAATTTAAATGGTCCTTAAAAATTTCATCACCAAAATTGTGAAGGTGTTCGTCAAACATAAATTCTCCAAATTCTTCCAGGGGTTGAGTGAGGGAGTCTGAATGTGTGGGTTATCCGAACCCCTAATTTTCACCTGGGAAATAAGGGTCCCTTGATTTACCACGCTTCCTTTTGGTTTGTCTCTGAAAAGGGAAAACGCATCCGGGGTCGATGCGAAACAAAATAGGTGAAGAGTAAGAAGTCGGAATGTGTGGGATTCCCGAATACCTAATTTTCGCCCTCTAACTTCCTTACATATAACCTATTTTTCTAAAGTTATTTGTTGAATATATTTTCTAGTTAGCTTAAAGTTGTTTAATCCAAAAAAAAATTTTAAATTTGACAGAGCTGGTATTGTTGCTGTTGTTGTTATTGTTTATTGTTGTTGTTGTTTATTGTTGTTGTTGTTTATAGTTGTTGCTGTATATAGTTCTTATTGTTTATAGTGGCTGTTGTTTATTGTTGTTTTTAGTTGTTGTATTGTTTTGTTGTTTATTGTTTATTATTGTTTATTGGTGTTGTATTGATGGTCTCTGACTGCTGCTGATACACGTAGTGAAAAAACTTGGATTCGTCAAAAACAGACGAGCCACGAGTATTAAGGCTGGTAAGTCTTCAGAAACACGGCGCCAATTAACCGTTCATTAGAATCATTTGAACTAGTAAATGATCTTCCTAATTGTTTGTCTGACTGTGATGTACACCTTTATGCAGATGCTGCCCAACTATATGTAAATCGTCCCCTAAACCATATCGATGAATGTGTAAATGTTAGCAACCATGAAATCCAAAATTTAACAACTGGGCGAAGGCGAACGGGCTGCATTTAAATCCTACTAAAACAAAAACCATAATAGTTTACAAAAAATCGCAAAGCCCCAGGTTGCTTCCACAAGTCGTCGTAAATAATGTAGTTATTCCCTTATGTTGAACAGGCCACAAACCTGGGCATAGAATTTAACTCCACTTTGACATGGGATGATCATATTACCAAGGCCTGTGGGAAAATGTACGGTATGCTCAGGCAGCTATCTCTGACTCAAAAGCTTATTCCACAGAATATCAATATGCTAGTGGCCAAAACGTGCATAATACCAACCCTCTTCTACGGCATTGAAATTTTCGCATCCACCGACGCAGCAAGCATGCATAAGCTGAAAGTTGCATTTAACTCAGTAGCGCGTTACATTTTTAACTTAGATCACAGTGCACACGTTACAGGCTATGCATTTAAGATCTTAGATCTAAGAACTCTCTTCTTTCTACAGAAATGAGCCACAATACCCAATAGATCTTTTGCAAATGTCTTCATCCGCTAGAACAAATAATATTATCTGCTAAAGGCTAAAACTTGCAGCGGCTGAGAAGCATTTCTTTATACAGACTGTTCCCTATTGGAATGAAGTTCCCAACAATCTAAAAAATATTAGGAACCATACACACTTTAAATCTAAAATACACACTTTAAATCTATCTAAAGGCACACTTTAACTTTAATCTAATCTTAATTTTAAGTCAGATGACTTCCATTATCTCAATTCATATATATTTATTATTCTTTTTCATATTTTGTATTTTGTTTTTTCAAATGATCCCCCGTTTTGTTTCCCAACTGTTTAAATATACTAAACATTTCTATGTATGTTTAGTGTGAAAGATTTTATAATGTTAGTATGTAAGACAAAATGATTAATGTAAAATGTAATAACACAGAGTGACTGGTGCCATAACTTAAAAGCTTGTAGGACCAGGATAAAACGAAAATAAAATTAAATTAAATTAAAAAATTAGAATACGTACTAAATAAAATAAATAAATAAAAAAGACTGTTATGCTTGTGTATGTTATAAAAAAAAAAAAAAAAAAAAAAAAAAAAAAAAAAAAGTGAGAGTCTCAAAATATGAACCCCTTAAAAAAACTATTTTTTTAAAAACGATCATTTTTTTTTTTTTTTTTACTTAAACTACATGCAATATTTTAAAATTAACAAGAAAGGAAGCTAACTTCGGAAAGTTGAAGTTTGTGTAACCTTGCAGTCTGCAATTGGATAATTGAAAATCTATACATTTTGGTAAAATTTAAAAAATTTCGAAGTTTGTAAATTTGTGTAACACACTTTACATGTTTACAAGTTAGTGTACCATATATATATATATATATATATATATAAAAAACTTTAGGTAACATAAAAATATCCTTGTAATTTGATATTTTCATAAATGGATTATTTTATCTTTATTTTGTGTTACATCAATAATAATTTCATTATCAGGAATTTCTTTTGTTGTAAAATGACCATCACTTTCAGCACCAGTATTAGTATCAACCGTTTTAGACAACTCAATTGTTTTCAATATAACTAACATTTTATTAATGCCAGGATAAAAATCATGATTTTCTACTAATTACTCCAAAATTATTATTTAATAACTAAATATGAATATAAATAGTATGTAAAAATACTATTTCTTTCAAGATAATTATATTTTTAAAACGTATTTACAATACTTTATTTCTAATTAATTTAAATTCTTATCAACAGCATTTTTAATTTAATAAGTAGTATTAATATTTTGTTCCATTGATGTGTATGATTATCTTTTAATTTTACATACAATCTCTCACAAACTAATATATTTTAATTATAATAAATTTAAATTCTTAATTACTAAAAAAATACTGACTATATATATATTATATGCTTAACAATATTTGCAACTAAATTACTAATTAATACTCAAGTTTTTATCTTTTCATGATTTTGTTTTAAAACATTTGGTTTTCCTTATTAATAATTTGCGTCAACTCAAGGTCTATAGTCATCCTGATATTCATATACAGAAATCAGATTTGCTGACTACTGATTGCCAGATACACAGATCGTTTTTTGTCAGAAGACAAATGCAACAGGTTTGTTCATACAGCCTGTTTCACTCTTATCAAGGAGATCCTCAGTGAACTTTGACACCGATCGAACTTCAACATTAAATGCGTCATTATATACTAGTGCCTTGCTGAACCCGGACTTGGGAATCTGTAAGACCCTCTCCATTAACGTCGGCCGCGCCTAATGTTAGAGGCCAGAGGGGGTGCTTTATTTCCCCTACCTCTGTGTGCTTTTCTGGACTTGTTCCGTTAGAACTCCCATCGGGAATTACTCAGCAACGGTTTGTTGGTTTTTAGCATATATCTTATGGATTGCATATTTTTGAGATTGGTTGATTTTTCATTATTCTAATTCTTTTCCATTAAATTGCTTCTTTTTTTAGTAATGGCAATTCATTGATTGTAAATTACTTATATGAGAAATACCACCATGAAATAAAGGCTGTTTTTGTATAATAGTTCAATTATAATTTGTAGGAACATCATTAAGCTATACATAAAGCACCTGCATAGTATTTTCGTAGATTATAATTATCAACATTATCTCATTTATTGAATACTTCTTCAATTTGTTGTCGCGTTCAAACTACTATACTATTATACTAACTAGTAACAAAAATATTATTGGTATTAGTTTAAACAGGACTTAAATTACTAGTTGATTGTGAATTGTGAAAATGCATCTCCACCAGTATAATTAATAACAATATTAATACCACATGTTGATTATCAGGCTTATTAAAAAAATGATGGGTCAAATTCCTTGTTCACCAAAGAAGAATTGTGTTCACCACTTGCAGGTATTTCTGTTGCTGATAAATCTTTTTTAAATCAAAAAAGTACTACAAAAAATAATACAAATCCATTTATTATTTATTCTTTTCTTTTTTAATTTAAAAACCTCGTCGAAATTTAAATTTTTAAAATTTTCTAAATATCATAGTTTGGGTGATAGCCACTGATCTGCAGATTAGCATGATATTCATTCAGCCAATCAGTCGCCATCGTGGTAGCCGATGGACCTATTATTTGTATCACAGACGCAACGTTACAGTAATTTAAGTCGTAAATAAATTAATATTTTTATTTGTATACAAAATGTCACCCAATATATAGGCAAAATTGTTCTAACTTATCAAGGTAAAAAATTAAAAATTCAAAAAGTGATCAAAATTGAGCCGTCACACGTGGTGACCATTAGAAGCATTTATACCATTGTTTATTTTGATTGTACAACAATATAAATGCATTATTACCAAATCTGTAGTAAATTTAACAAAAATAAAAAACCAAGATATAAATGATCTTGCAGCAATCAATTAACAGGAATGTCAAATGTAAATCAATCAGTTTATCCTAAAACCCTACATCAATTATGTATAGTTCATCTAAAAATAGCAAATAATACTCTGACCATGTTTCATAAAACATTGAAAAAGTGTTTTTACAGATTTAAAACCAATTTAAACTGTATATAGTGAAGATCAAGCCAAGCAAGGTAATAATAAGTTTAATGATTTATAGAATAAATGCTATTGAATCTTTTAATAGTCAAAATATATTAGAATTGAAAATTGTTTTCAAATGATTGAAAATATAACAAAACAAGACAGGAAGCTTACTTCGGTAAGCGAAACTTGGGTCAAACCAAAAAAAAACTAACGAAGCTATTTACATTTTCATAACATTTACTTATACATTTTACATATGACTTCTACATCTTTCCATTTTCATATAAATATATCTTTTTCTTCTATGGTAGCTATTTGAAAGTGTTCAATTTAGTGAAACATCTATATTTATGGAAATAGAAAGTCTTCTTTTTTGCAAAGTTTTATTCAGGTTGCTTTAAAACTGAGGGACTAGCTTGCGGAGCTAGATCGACTCGGCTACTGATGCTGATCAAGAATACATATGTATACTTTATAGGGTCGGCGTTGCAAACTTCTGGCTAACATTATAATACTCTGAAAGGGTATACAAATTAAAATTTCAAATACAGCAACTAGTTTTTTAATGATCAAATTTTGAGATATAATTAATCCAAGCTTGTCAAACAAAGATACACAGAAAGCCTCGTAACTGAATTTGATATTGAAAGATTTTGAAGTTCAAGACCAGATGTTGCATGAGTAGTGAATAAGTTTCGAGTATGACTGATAATTTTCATTATTGTACTGCAATTACATCTTTTGCAGTTTCTTGTTTTAAACTAAATAAATTATTATGTAACACTAATATATAAATTAATTTAGTTTAAAACAAGACACTGCAAAATATTAATTTATAAAATAAAGTAGCAATCCCATAGCAGCTTCGCCCGCTCAACAAAAAAAAAAAATACCCTGAGGAAAGTATTATAAAGTATTTGGTCAGATGTTTATATCCCCTTTGATTGACTTAAATCAAATAATCATATTCTATAGCTGGCATATACTTGCACACTGTGCTGCCAAATTTATTAAAACATCAAAATAATCATTTCCGATGCCTGCAATGCATTTTGTGTAGATTGTGTGTCCTTAGTTCACTTTTCTGCTGCGCCTTTTCTTTTGGCTGTGTTGGCTGTGTTTGTCAATTCGTGGATAAACCATATTAAATTTAAACGTTTGATTGTAGAATTTGTTTGTTTCGTTCCCCAAAACTGTATAGCACTGATTAATTATACTAATTCTCTGAGGATCTTAACTGCTTTCTTTATGTACAATGGCTGGTTAAAGGGAATTTGAAAAAAAATTATTTCTAGGCATACGTCTCAGAACAAAGTGTAGTAGGAAAACAAAATAGAATAAAAAGGGTTTGACCCGTGGTCGAACCCAGTTTCTCCCCTTTTGGTCAGAAACGGCTGGCCAAAACTGCATTAGGGGAGTACTTTGAAATGCAAATTTTGGGAAAATGCGAATGTTCCAGACTTTCTAGTAGGCCGATTAAAAATCCTTTCTTAGTGTGCATCTTTAACCAACAACACAGGATAAAAAAAAAAGGCGAGCAATATTACATTACTTAACATATTTACAGATACCATGATTGATGGTAATAAATCCAATATTTCTTCTTTGAGATAAAGTGAGAAGAAATCTTCTTGGAAAAATCATTCTCAATTTTTCTAGGTGTACGACTTATGTATATTATTCACAAATTGTAGGAGATTCTGTAATAGATTCTATAGTTTCTGATTTGAGTGTCTGTGACTTGAGAATAATACTATAATAAAACGATACGATGGAATGTAATTAACAGGGACTGAAATCTTTATAAGTTTGATTGTGAAAATAATTATTATTTCATAAGTTTTATTTTTGATAAAATATTATGATTATTTTATGATTACTATCATTATTATTGTCATTATTATTATTATCATTATATGCAATTTATTTCTCCATTATCACTCACAGATTTATAACTTACATTATCTGTATCCTTATTTGCAAGAATAAGGAGAATATAATAACTGTACTATTATTTTTGAACATTAAATGCAAATCTGAAAATAATCATTATTTCATGAGTTTTATTATTTATTTCTTATTAGTCCCTTTAAAAATAATCATTATTTTACATGTTTCATTATACCCTTGCAGACGGTATTATAATTTTGCCATGATATTTGCAACGCAGTGAAGGAGGCATCTCCGAGCCCATAAAGTATATATATTCTTGAACAGCATCACCAGCCGAGTCGATCTAGCCATGTCCGTCTGTCTGTTCGTCTGTCGGTTTCTACGCGAACTAGTCTCTCAGTTTTTGAGTTATCGAGCTGAAATTTTCAGCATAGTCTTATTTCTTAAATAATATAGTACGCATTTGTCATATATATGGTCGAAGAAAAAGACGGCGGAAATCGAAATCGGACTACTATATCCTATAGCTGCCATAGGAATGATGCCGAAATTAATGTAAAAAAAAATTTAACTTCTCTATTTTTAAACTTATTTCTATAAATTTGAGATATAGCAGTTTTTTATAGTTCTAAAATTACGGTTTTCATTTTTTTAAGATTGAACAACTATATCATATAGCTGCCATAGAAGCGATCAGTCAATTTATATGAACATGTAAAATTCTACATGTAAAATGTACAATTTACAAAATTCGAAATTTTTCAACATTACTAAAATGGTTCGATTTTTAATGATCCAATTGCAGACTGCGAGGGTATACCAACTTCGGTTTACCGAAGTTAGCTTTCTTTCTCGTCTTATAACTCATTAGGATATCATAATATATTGAAAAAAAAAAATACATATTATAGATGTTGCAGACTATGGTGTCAATGCATAAATTACCCTTAAGGAAGATGGAGAATGGTAAAATTCTTGCCCTCGTAAAATTTAACAAATGTTTCTATTTATCTTTGTAATTAGTTTTTTTCGAATAAAACAAAAATACAAATAGTCCGTGGTAATCAATCATTTGGTATTCTTAATGAAATTACTTTTTTAATCAGAATTTATATTTTGATTTTATATCATCTTTAGACAGATAAACACTACGCATCAGTAACCGACGTTGGAAGGGAATTAGAAAGCAGCTTGAAAAATAAGTACTGAAATTAGAATGAGAATTGCGAATGAAGATCAGGCTTTGTATCTCTATTTTGTATGTAGGCAAAAGTATCTTTCACATCTAGGTTTAAAAAAACCAACAAGAAAGATCCTAGTTGAACAAAACTTTGATTGTTTTGCAATTTATGAGAAAATACTTATAGCAACCTAGGAAGTACAAATTCCTGTTCCGAGATATATATTTTATGATTAACGAAATAAGACTATTCTGAAAATTTCAGCTCGATTTAAAACTCAAAATTAGAGACTGAGTTCGAGTAGAAACGACAGACGAACAAAAGACGGAAATGGCTAGATCAAATAACTGGTGATGCTGTTCAAGAATATATATACACTTAAGGGCTCAGGAAATGCCTCCTTCACCGTTGCAAATATCATGGCAAAATTATAATACCGTCTGCAATATGGGTTATAAAATGAAACATATAAAATAAGATTATTTTTAAAGAGGACTAATAAGAAATAAATAATAAAATTGAAATAATGATATTTTCAGATTTGCATTTAATGTTCAAAAATAATAGTACAGTTATTATATTCTCCTTATTCTTGCAAATAAGGATACAGATAATGTAAGTTATAAATCTGTGAGTGATAATGAAAAATATAATATAATAATAAAAAAAAAAAGATAGTAATCATAAAATAATCATAATATTTTATCAAAAATAAAACTTATGAAATAATAATTATTTTCACAATCAAACTTATAAAGATTTCAGTCCCTGTTAATTACACTCCATCGTATCGTTTTATTATAGTATTATTCTCAAGTCACAGACACTCAAATCAGAAACTATAGAATCTATTACAGAATCTCCTACAATTTGTGAATAATATACATAAGTCGGACACCCAGAAAAATTGAGAATGATTTTTCCAAGAAGATTTCTTCTCACTTTATCTCAAAGAAGAAATATTGGATTTATTACCATCAATCATGGTATCTGTAAATATTTTAAGTAATGTAAATATATATATATATATTATATATCTGTAACGCTTTTCTTAAGTATTGCTCTCCTTTTTTTTTTATCCTGTGTTGTTGGTTAAAGATGCACACTAAGAAAGGATTTTTAATCGGCCTACTAGAAAGTCTGGAACATTCACATTTTCCCAAAATTTGCATTTCAAAGTACTCCCCTAATGCAGTTTTGGCCAGCCGTTTCTAACCAAAAGGGGAGAAACTGGGTTCGACCACGGGTCAAACCCTTTTTATTCTATTTTGTTTTCCTACTACACTTTGTTCTGAGACGTATGCCTAGAAATAATTTTTTTTCAAATTCCCTTTAACCAGCCATTGTACATAAAGAAAGCAGTTAAGATCCTCAGAGAATTAGTATAATTAATCAGTGCTATACAGTTTTGGGGAACGAAACAAACAAATTCTACAATCAAACGTTTAAATTTAATATGGTTTATCCACGAATTGACAAACACAGCCAACACAGCCAAAAGAAAAGGCGCAGCAGAAAAGTGAACTAAGGACACACAATCTACACAAAATGCATTGCAGGCATCGGAAATGATTATTTTGATGTTTTAATAAATTTGGCAGCACAGTGTGCAAGTATATGCCAGCTATAGAATATGATTATTTGATTTAAGTCAATCAAAGGGGATATACACATCTGACCAAATACTTTATAATACTTTCCTCAGGGTATTTTTTTTTTTGTTGAGCGGGCGAAGCTGCTATGGGATTGCTACTTTATTTTATAAATTAATATTTTGCAGTGTCTTGTTTTAAACTAAATTAATTTATATATTAGTGTTACATAATAATTTATTTAGTTTAAAACAAGAAACTGCAAAAGATGTAATTGCAGTACAATAATGAAAATTATCAGTCATACTCGAAACTTATTCACTACTCATGCAACATCTGGTCTTGAACTTCAAAATCTTTCAATATCAAATTCAGTTACGAGGCTTTCTGTGTATCTTTGTTTGACAAGCTTGGATTAATTATATCTCAAAATTTGATCATTAAAAAACTAGTTGCTGTATTTGAAATTTTAATTTGTATACCCTTTCAGAGTATTATAATGTTAGCCAGAAGTTTGCAACGCCGACCCTATAAAGTATACATATGTATTCTTGATCAGCATCAGTAGCCGAGTCGATCTAGCTCCGCAAGCTAGTCCCTCAGTTTTAAAGCAACCTGAATAAAACTTTGCAAAAAAGAAGACTTTATATTTCCATAAATATAGATGTTTCACTAAATTGAACACTTTCAAATAGCTACCATAGAAAAAGATATATTTATATGAAAATGGAAAGATCTAGAAGTCATATGTAAAATGTATAAGTAAATGTTATGAAAATGTAAATAGCTTCGTTAGTTTTTTTTTGGTTTGACCCAAGTTTCGCTTACCGAAGTAAGCTTCCTGTCTTGTTTTGTTATATTTTCAATCATTTGAAAACAATTTTCAATTCTAATATATTTTGACTATTAAAAGATTCAATAGCATTTCTTCTATAAATCATTAAACTTATTATTACCTTGCTTGGCTTGATCTTCACTATATACAGTTTAAATTGGTTTTAAATCTGTAAAAACACTTTTTCAATGTTTTATGAAACATGGTCAGAGTATTATTTGCTATTTTTAGATGAACTATACATAATTGATGTAGGGTTTTAGGATAAACTGATTGATTTACATTTGACATTCCTGTTAATTGATTGCTGCAAGATCATTTATATCTTGGTTTTTTATTTTTGTTAAATTTACTACAGATTTGGTAATAATGCATTTATATTGTTGTACAATCAAAATAAACAATGGTATAAATGCTTCTAATGGTCACCACGTGTGACGGCTCAATTTTGATCACTTTTTGAATTTTTAATTTTTTACCTTGATAAGTTAGAACAATTTTGCCTATATATTGGGTGACATTTTGTATACAAATAAAAATATTAATTTATTTACGACTTAAATTACTGTAACGTTGCGTCTGTGATACAAATAATAGGTCCATCGGCTACCACGATGGCGACTGATTGGCTGAATGAATATCATGCTAATCTGCAGATCTGTGGCTATCACCCAAACTATGATATTTAGAAAATTTTAAAAATTTAAATTTCGACGAGGTTTTTAAATTAAAAAAGAAAAGAATAAATAATAAATGGATTTAAAATTTGTTTAACCTATGTTATTGAAAAAAGTTTTGTATTATTTTTTGTAGTACTTTTTTGATTTAAAAAAGATTTATCAGCAACAGAAATACCTGCAAGTGGTGAACACAATTCTTCTTTGGTGAACAAGGAATTTGACCCATCATTTTTTTAATAAGCCTGATAATCAACATGTGGTATTAATATTGTTATTAATTATACTGGTGGAGATGCATTTTCACAATTCACAATCAACTAGTAAATTAAGTCCTGTTTAAACTAATACCAATAATATTTTTGTTACTAGTTAGTATAATAGTATAGTAGTTTGAACGCGACAACAAATTGAAGAAGTATTCAATAAATGAGATAATGTTGATAATTATAATCTACGAAAATACTATGCAGGTGCTTTATGTATAGCTTAATGATGTTCCTACAAATTATAATTGAACTATTATACAAAAACAGCCTTTATTTCATGGTGGTATTTCTCATATAAGTAATTTACAATCAATGAATTGCCATTACTAAAAAAAGAAGCAATTTAATGGAAAAGAATTAGAATAATGAAAAATCAACCAATCTCAAAAATATGCAATCCATAAGATATATGCTAAAAACCAACAAACCGTTGCTGAGTAATTCCCGATGGGAGTTCTAACGGAACAAGTCCAGAAAAGCACACAGAGGTAGGGGAAATAAAACACCCCCTCTGGCCTCTAACATTAGGCGCGGCCGACGTTAATGGAGAGGGTCTTACAGATTCCCAAGTCCGGGTTCAGCAAGGCACTAGTATATAATGACGCATTTAATGTTGAAGTTCGATCGGTGTCAAAGTTCACTGAGGATCTCCTTGATAAGAGTGAAACAGGCTGTATGAACAAACCTGTTGCATTTGTCTTCTGACAAAAAACGATCTGTGTATCTGGCAATCAGTAGTCAGCAAATCTGATTTCTGTATATGAAGATCAGGATGACTATAGACCTTGAGTTGACGCAAATTATTAATAAGGAAAACCAAATGTTTTAAAACAAAATCATGAAAAGATAAAAACTTGAGTATTAATTAGTAATTTAGTTGCAAATATTGTTAAGCATATAATATATATATAGTCAGTATTTTTTTAGTAATTAAGAATTTAAATTTATTATAATTAAAATATATTAGTTTGTGAGAGATTGTATGTAAAATTAAAAGATAATCATACACATCAATGGAGCGAAATATTAATACTACTTATGAAATTAAAAATGCTGTTGATAAGAATTTAAATTAATTAGAAATAAAGTATTGTAAATACGTTTTAAAAATATAATTATCTTGAAAGAAATAGTATTTTTACATACTATTTATATTCATATTTAGTTATTAAATAATAATTTTGGAGTAATTAGTAGAAAATCATGATTTTTATCCTGGCATTAATAAAATGTTAGTTATATTGAAAACAATTGAGTTGTCTAAAACGGTTGATACTAATACTGGTGCTGAAAGTGATGGTCATTTTACAACAAAAGAAATTCCTGATAATGAAATTATTATTGATGTAACACAAAATAAAGATAAAATAATCCATTTATGAAAATATCAAATTACAAGGATATTTTTATGTTACCTAAAGTTATATATATATATATATATATATATATATATATATATGGTACACTAACTTGTAAACATGTAAAGTGTGTTACACAAATTTACAAACTTCGAAATTTTTTTAAATTTTACCAAAATGTATAGATTTTCAATGATCCAATTGCAGACTGCAAGGTTACACAAACTTCAACTTTCCGAAGTTAGCTTCCTTTCTTGTTAATTTTAAAATATTTAATGTAGTTTAAGTAAAAAAAAAAAAAAAAAAAATCGTTTTTAAAAAAAAAGTTTTTTTAGGGGTTCATATTTTGAGACTCTCACTTTTTTTTTTTTTTATTTATTTATTTTTTAATTTTATAACATACACAAGCATAACAGTCTTTTTTATTTATTTATTTTATTTAGTACGTATTCTAATTTTTAAATTTAATTTAATTTTATTTTCGTTTTATCCTGGTCCTACAAGCTAATTCAAGCTTTTAAGTTATGGCACCAGTCACTCTGTGTTATTACATTTTACATTAATCATTTTGTCTTAGATACTAACATTATAAAATCTTTCACACTAAACATACATAGAAATGTTTAGTATATTTAAACAGTTGGGAAACAAAACGGGGGATCATTTGAAAAAACAAAATACAAAATATGAAAAAGAATAATAAATATATATGAATTGAGATAATGGAAGTCATCTGACTTAAAATTAAGATTAGATTAAAGTTAAAGTGTGCCTTTAAGATACATTAATAGTTTAGATTTAAAGTGTGTATGGTTCCTAATATTTTTTAGATTGTTGGGAACTTCATTCCAATAGGGAACAGTCTGTATAAAGAAATGCTTCTCAGCCGCTGCAAGTTTTAGCCTTTAGCAGATAATATTATTTGTTCTAGCGGATGAAGACATTTGCAAAAGATCTATTGGGTATTGTGGCTCATTTCTGTAGAAAGAAGAGAGTTCTTAGATCTAAGATCTTAAATGCATAGCCTGTAACGTGTGCACTGTGATCTAAGTTAAAAATGTAACGCGCTACTGAGTTAAATGCAACTTTCAGCTTATGCATGCTTGCTGCGTCGGTGGATGCGAAAATTTCAATGCCGTAGAAGAGGGTTGGTATTATGCACGTTTTGGCCACTAGCATATTGATATTCTGTGGAATAAGCTTTTGAGTCAGAGATAGCTGCCTAAGCATACCGTACATTTTCCCACAGGCCTTGGTAATATGATCATCCCATGTCAAAGTGGAGTTAAATTCTATGCCCAGGTTTGTGGCCTGTTCAACATAAGGGAATAACTACATTATTTACGACGACTTGTGGAAGCAACCTGGGGCTTTGCGATTTTTTGTAAACTATTATGGTTTTTGTTTTAGTAGGATTTAAATGCAGCCCGTTCGCCTTCGCCCAGTTGTTAAATTTTGGATTTCATGGTTGCTAACATTTACACATTCATCGATATGGTTTAGGGGACGATTTACATATAGTTGGGCAGCATCTGCATAAAGGTGTACATCACAGTCAGACAAACAATTAGGAAGATCATTTACTAGTTCAAATGATTCTAATGAACGGTTAATTGGCGCCGTGTTTCTGAAGACTTACCAGCCTTAATACTCGTGGCTCGTCTGTTTTTGACGAATCCAAGTTTTTTTCACTACGTGTATCAGCAGCAGTCAGAGACCATCAATACAACACCAATAAACAATAATAAACAATAAACAACAAAACAATACAACAACTAAAAACAACAATAAACAACAGCCACTATAAACAATAAGAACTATATACAGCAACAACTATAAACAACAACAACAATAAACAACAACAACAATAAACAATAACAACAACAGCAACAATACCAGCTCTGTCAAATTTAAAATTTTTTGGATCGATGGATTAAACAACTTTAAGCTAACTAGAAAATATATTCAACAAATAACTTTAGAAAAATAGGTTATATGTAAGGAAGTTAGAGGGCGAAAATTAGGTATTCGGGAATCCCACACATTCCGACTTCTTACTCTTCACCTATTTTGTTTCGCATCGACCCCGGATGCGTTTTCCCTTTTCAGAGACAAACCAAAAGGAAGCGTGGTAAATCAAGGGACCCTTATTTCCCAGGTGAAAATTAGGGGTTCGGATAACCCACACATTCAGACTCCCTCACTCAACCCCTGGAAGAATTTGAAGAATTTATATTTGACGAACACCTTCACAATTTTGGTGATGAAATTTTTAAGGACCATTTAAATTATATCTGATACAAGAAACATGTTTTTGTTTTATAAAACGCTTTATGGTGATAATTTTACGTTTTGTAAATTGCATAATAACTCGGTTGTATTTGGAGCCTCCTTTTTTCAGTAAAAAATCATCGATATGGAGGCTTAGTACTTAGTGTATAAGAAAGCCGGTCAATAAATCTAAATAAACATATTTCTATTCAAATTCCAAGTGTTTTCTTATTCTGGGGTGGGTTTTCTTTTTCAAGATTTTGTTTCCAGTCAAACAACTCAAACAAAGGATTCTGATCCTCACTCGACCTTCGCCAAATTTCATTCTCACAGTTTTCACCGTTTTCGCTCACAAGTCAAACCCTCAAAAATTCATGATCAACACCCATTGGTTGAAAAGAAGATCATCACAAACCGAATCCTTAGGTTGAGGGTGTTTATTTTCTGAGACAAACAAAAGGGGGGCGTTAATGAATCCGCACTCGATCCCTCATCCATCCGATTCCTCTATCACACTCTTCACCGTTTTATTTTGAACCTTGATCACGCTATAATCATCCCCACCAACCACTCAACCAAACTAACAAACAGCTGCCTTTTAACCTTCTATTTTTCAGTTTCAGTTTCAGTTTTATAGCATACGACTCCTTTTAGTCAAACTCCAAAAGAGGGTTTTTATTTCTAAGACATCCCGAGACCCTTAATCGTTTTCCCTGTTTTCTCTATGACACTTTTAGCTTACTTATGTCACACGCCACGTTAATTGACAACCTAATTCCCCAGCTGAAGCAGCTGGCATTAGCGATCACATACTGAGGGTGAATTCCTTTTGAGAAAGTCACCGGTGGAATTTGAGGGCGACTTTTCTCAACCATCACACGTCTCAGCCACCCCCAATCTTGATCGCTCGTCACACCACGTTAAACGAGACCCTAATTCCCAGCTCAAGCCAGATTGGCATTTAGAAACGATCACCATTACTGAGGGTGAATTACACCCTTTTTAGAAAGTCACCGGTGGAATTTGAGGGCGACTTTTCTCAACCATCACACGTCTCAGCCACCCCCAATCTTGATCGCTCGTCACGCAACAGCTAACAACACCTGACAAACACCCTCGCGTCACCCCAAATTTCTGGATCTCATTTACATAATCCCACGATCACCTGTCAACTTATCATAATTAATTACACCCTTTTTCACGCCACCTGTCAACTTAGCATAATTTATTACCCCTCTTAAATGCCTCCCCCACCTCCTCCCCCCACCCCAAGTGAGCCAGAACTCTCATTTTATATCTACTCGGGTATCTCATGGTTTGGCACACTCGACAGTAGCTTTCCGATCTTTTTTTTTTTTTTTTTTTTTTTAAAAATAAAAATTTTTTTTTAAATTTTTAAAAATTTTTTTTAAAATTTTTAAAAAAATCCCAAAGTTTTTTTTTTTTTTTTTTTTTTTAGGATTGGATAGATTTATATAACACTGTATTTGCTTTCATCGGGGAGTATTTTCTTGTCAGTGCATTTATGTCCTAATTACGTACCTTCATGGGTGAAAAACGACCATTTATCTGGGTGTTTTTCGCATGGGAATAATCTTTTGGCCTGAGAATAATCCAATCTTGTTTATATTGTAATGTTGTAATGTTGTAATCCCAAAATTCCTGTGCAGCTTATTGGGAAATTCTCTGGTACAATGTGTAATTTTTGTTTAATTAATCTTCACAAATTAAATCACATTTCATAGAGCCTAGTGTTAAAATAGTTTATTTATTATATTTGCTATTTATTGCGAAGTTAAGTTCAGTTTGAGACCTCCATCTAATAGGTCGGTGTTCTTCACAATAAGCAAACTTGTAATCATCAGTTGAAATAAAAACAAGTAAGAAAGCTACAGTCGACTGTGCTCGACTGTGAGATACCCGGTACCTAAACGTTTGCGCTTCACACTAGAAGGCAATTTAAAATTGTACATACATTATAAGTCTACTTCGATACTTCTTAAAATAAATCGCCTCTCGAATTAGCTCCCGCTCGATCGACGTCAAAAAATGAATTATGTTATTTTTTGTCATTTCTTGCTATATTCTTTTGTCATTTCTTCTGCAGCTGGCGCCATTATATCGCACGGCCAAGGCTCGAATGCGCCACCTGTCAGCTATAGATTACAACAGCTGTGCCTTAGGGCGGTGTGTTAAAATTCTAACCTTATTGCTAATATCTCCCATGTTTATCATCCGATTTTACTGAAATTTTCAGGAAACGTCCGCTCTATTTTATTCATTTTTTGTATTTATTAACTTTTACCCGAAAAAAAACGAGTATAGCTTATTTAACGTTTTTTATGATTTTTGAGGGCGGAAGTGGGCGTGGCCAAATTTTAAAACAAACTTGATCTGCGTGCAACAGATTCCAATGTTGTCACCAAATTTGGTAACTCTAGCTCTTATAGTCTCTGTTCAAACATGAACACGTTTTTACATATACGTATATATATATATATACATATATGTATTTATCTGTATACAAATCAATGCAGCTGTGATCTGCTTGAGCGCATGTGCGCGTATCACTAAACTGCGGCCACTTGAGCCTAGCACAGACAAAAATGTAATCTTGACAAATATGTAATCTGAGCCCCTGCGCGGGTCACAAAAATATCTTCAAAGATAAGTGCGGGGTAGCTGTGTCTTTCCCATCGCACTCAAGAATTTTTCCCATGTTAGGGTTAAACAAACCACTGCGTTGGTCTAGCGATAAGACTAGTTTTAAGAATCTCATCACCGCTACGTAAACGCGGACTTTGAAATAAAGATTCAGTTTGAAATATTAACTCAGCAAATGAAGACGTCTTTTTATTTAGTCGTTCTTTTCATTTTGGTCCTTCGAGGCACTCTGTAACTTTCCCCCTTGTGGTAAGAGGTTCAGAGTTTTTTAAACCAGCACCTTAAAAATCTGTATGTAGTGCAAAGGCACCCGCAGTTAAGGTTGCAAAAATAAATATCTCTTGTTTCCCCCCACCCGTGGTAAGGAACAGAGAATAACATATAAAGCAAAAAGATATAAAAGAATCTTTTATGTTTAAACAAAACACCTTAGTCTTGATATTAAGCTAGAGGTTGTTATACCCAAATTAAAAGTGGTAAGGCGTGCTTGAGGCCTCAAACATCAGCTTGAAAAAGTGATTTGTGAAAACCATAAGAAAAATTAAAGTCACTAAAATCCTACAACATAAAAAAAAAAAAAACCCCAAAGTTAAAAGTGATTACGGTAAAAGTGGAGACCTAATTCACTAGCTATTAATTAGCTATATATATAAAACCTTATAAAACGGTGCTTAATCAAAAATCAAAAATAGTGCACTAACAGTACAAACAAACAAAAAATAAAAATACAACAAAAGATTATCCAAATTCAAAAATAAAAAAAAACAACCCCAGAAGGAAGACCAACGGCAGCGCCTACAACAACAGCGAAAGACAGCATCGCCTACAAAAACTACAGCAGCTACATCAACAGCAACTACAACCATAGTGCCTACAACAGCAGCGCATTAAGTAGCAGCGACACCGGCGCAGCGGCAGCGACATCAGCAGCAGCGACATCAGCAGCACCGACAACAGCGGCAGCAACGGCAGCGGCGACCACAAAAATCGGCGACAACAGATAAGATATAATAAGTTATTTTAATATATATAATAAAATATTTTAATATATAATAATATATTTTAATATATATAATAATAAATAATAAATTGTAAAAATGTTGTCCGATCAAATAATAAGTCTGCTTAAAAGGCAAGCAGAAATTAATAAGGACTGCAGGCAAATAGCTGCAGAAGGTCTGAAGGAATATTCCAAAGACCAAATTGAATACATAAAGAAGTTGGAAGTAGAATTCATTGAAAATCACAATATCTTAGTAAAATTGGGTCCAATCGACCATGAATATTTTGTTAAAAAGAGGTATGAGCAGGTTTTAAGCATATTAAAAGATTTAAAAATAGATGCGTTGAAGCCAACAGTTAGCCAGGGAATCCAACCTCAGCAAGTAATATATATTAAAATCAAACAACTTAAGGAGTACCTAGAGGAAACATTTTTAGAAATCCAGAGCGGGAAACGTGAAACTTTAAGGATCAGGAAAAATAAAATTCATTTTCTCTGGCAAAATATTTCTGAGCTTAAAATTCAAGTTGTTGGTAGCCTAGAATTCGATTTGGCCCTTAGCGAGCTAGAGTTTGACATTCAAAACATTTCTGCGGAGATAAATGAACAACTAAAGGAGAAAGTTGTTAATAACTCCGAGGTTGATAGTAAAATTGAAAATTTACCAACCCTCCCGAAAATTGAGGTACCCACGTTTGGCGGTGATGCCAAAGAGTGGGACCTATTTCAAGAATTATATATCGAATTAATTCATTCTAGGGAGAGTTTAAGCACCTCCCTAAAATTTAATTATTTAAAGTCTGCATTAAAGGGTGAAGCACGAAAAGTTGTTGCTCACCTCTTATTAGGCTCCGCAGACAATTACAATGCCGCTTGGGAACTTTTAACAAAGCGGTACGAAAATAATCGTAAGATTTTTTCGGAGCAATTAAATCGCCTGATGGAACTATCAAATTTAAATATTGATTCCGTCAGGCAGATAAAATATTTCATTGACACCATTAATGAAGCGGTACACATCATAAAACTTAAGGCCAATCTGTCCAAAGAAGTTGATGTGATATTTGCTCATATGGTGCTCAAAAAATGTAATACACAGACTCTGCAGCTTTATGAGAGCCACATTAAGAAAACGAAAGACATCCAGAAATTATCGGATGTCATGGATTTTTTGGAGCAACGGCTAAGTTCGACTAGCTCTGTGCAGGAGGAAAAACCTGTCAAAAAGACTGTCAATATGTCAAATAATTATAATTTTTCAAATTTTCCAAGACAGAATAATTTTTCAAATTGGAGTGAAAGGTGCCCAACCTGCAAAATGATGGGACATTCCGTAACCCAATGTCATAAATTTAAAGGGATGAATCCCGCAGAGCGACTGGAAATCGCGAGAAAAATACAATTATGCACAAGATGCCTGAAACATTTTAACGGCACAAAGTGTACAAGCGAATATTTATGTTCGCATTGTAACAAAGCGCATCATTCGATGTTGCACATTAATTCTCAGAAAAGAGAAAACGTCAACACCTGTGTGACCTCAACTCAGGCGTTGCTTGCGACAGCAAGAATTAAAGTAAAATCTGCCAATGGCGATTTTGAGAACTTAAGAGCACTGATTGATAGTGGGTCCCAATGCACTATCATATCAGAGGAGGCAGCACAGATATTAAAACTCCCAAAGATTAAATCTAAAACTGAAATTAGTGGGATATCGTCGACAGATACATGTGTATCAAAATATAAAACGAAAATTGTTATCGAAGCCCCCAATTCAAAAAAGTCACTGGAAACCGAGGCAATTATATTGCCTAAATTAATGAAAGCTCTACCCATTAGAGAAGTCAATATTGACAAGTCTAAATGGCAAAATTTTGCATTAGCCGACCCGGACTTCAATAAACCAGGCCGAGTTGATGTAATTATTGAAGCCGATTGATATACACATATCTTAAAGAAAGGTATGGCAAAAATGAATGGCCTTTTAGGTCAGAATACAAATTTTGGGTGGATCATTTCTGGATGTACTAAGTCTAAGGGTACTCATTCAATAGTGGCAACTACTATCGAGGTACAAGACTTAGAACGGTTTTGGGAATTGGAAAAGGAAGATAAAAATGACATAGAAACCGAGATATGTGAAAACAATTTCATTAAAACTACCACTAAAGATTCAAGTGGTAGGTATATAGTTAGGATTCCATTTAAGGACGATACATCCTTAGGGGAATCAAAGCCACAAGCAATGGCACGGCTTATTAACATGGAGAAGAAATTTCAGCGGAATGAAAAACTTCGAGATGCTTATAAGGCGTTTATGACGGAATATATTGATCTTGGGCATATGGTGGAATCAAATAAGGAAGGAAAATATTACTTACCCCACCAAGCCGTGGTTAGGGATTCAAGTCTAACCACTAAATTAAGAGTAGTTTTTGATGCGTCGGCCAAAACTACTAACAACAAAAGCCTTAATGATATTATGTGGGTTGGACCTAGAGTCCAGAAAGAAATTTTTCATATTATTTTAAATTGGCGTAAATGGGAGTTTGTTATATCAGCGGACATAGAAAAAATGTACCGCCAGATATATGTTAATGAAAAAGATCAAGCCTTTCAATACATTTTATGGAGAGACTCTCCTGAATCTAAAATAAAATCTTATAAATTAAAAACCGTTACGTATGGTACGGCATCAGCTCCATATTTAGCTACTAGGGTTCTGGTAGATATAGCTGATAATTGTAAAAATGAAGAAATTGGAAAAATAATTAGAAATGACTTCTACATGGATGATCTCATGACAGGAGCCCATTCAGTAGAAAATGCCATACATATAATAGAGCAAATTTCTAACGAATTCGTAAAAGTTCACCTTAACTTAAGGAAATGGATTTCCAATAAACCAGAGATATTAAAAGTGGTAGAAAATACAGGTGACAATAAAATAATAAGCATCAAAGAAAATGACTTCGTCAAAACTTTAGGACTTCACTGGGAACCCCAAAAAGATGAATTTAATTTTACCGTTAATTTAGGGATTTCAAGAAAGGAAAATAAACGAACGGTTCTGTCCGCGTTATCAAAAATCTATCACCCCTTTGTATGGTTGGCCCCAGTAACCATTATAGGAAAGCTTTTTGTGCAGAAACTTTGGTTGTCTGAAAATGGCTGGGATCAGGAGTTATCAAATTATGATGCTCATGAAAAATTTAATTCAATTATTGAACTGCACGGGTTTGCCGACGCGTCCAAAAAAGCATATGCTGCAGTAGTATATGCAAAAGTGGGAAGATTGGTCACAATAGTTGCCAGTAAAAGCAGAGTAAATCCAATTAAAAATAGGAAAACTATTCCAAAACTAGAGCTGTGTGCAGCTCATCTTCTGAGTAAACTTATTCAAAAAATTAAAGAATCTATTGATAATGCGGCAAAAATATACGCATGGAGTGATTCTACCATAACTTTAGCTTGGATTAAAAGTGGCCAAAGCAAAGTTAAATTTATAAAGCATAGGACAGATGACATTCGAAGATATACTGAAGTAGAATGGAACCACGTCAAATCCGAGGATAATCCAGCGGACGCGGCGTCTAGGGGGATTTCTGCCAGTGAGTTAATCAATTCGGATCTTTGGTGGAATGGGCCAAAGTGGTTAAAAGAGTCAGAACAGAATTGGCCGCCTCAGTCAAAGGCTGAGGAAGAAACAACCATCAATACAGTATTGGCAACTGATGGGGACATTATCTATAATATGTTCGGAAAGTATTCATGCATCCACAAATTAAGGAGAATAATAAGCTACATTGTCCGATTTATTAATATAAAAACAAAAAAATATTCGTATCCTTGCTATTTGACGATTAAGGAAATAAATTATGCGGATCAAATAATCATAAAAAAGGAACAGGAGTATCAATTTAGTCCAGAACGTAATAGTTTGCTTACTAATAAAGACATTAAAATCAATTCAAAAAATTTAAGCTTACATCCATTCATTGATCAGGATAAGATCATCAGAGTAGGCGGTAGATTGCAAAATTCTAATGCTAGATTCGAGATAAAACATCCAATTATTCTCGACAAAGGGCACATTTCGGCATTAATTATAGAAAATGCTCATAATGAAACCTTACATGGAGGAATAAATTTAATGAGAACATACATTCAAAGAAAATATTGGATATTTGGATTAAGAAATTCCTTAAAGAAAAAATTAAATCAGTGCACGAAATGTGCAAGATATCGGCAAATCACAGCACAACAAATAATGGGAAATCTACCCAAATATAGGGTAACGATGTCATACCGATTTCTGAATACAGGTATTGATTACGCAGGACCTTATTATGTGAAATGTTCCAAAAATAGAGGTCAGAAAACATATAAGGGATATGTAGCTGTATTCGTGTGTATGGCCACAAAGGCAATACACTTGGAAATAGTAAGCGATTTACCTTCTGACGCTTTTTTAGCAGCGCTCAGAAGATTTATCGCAAGAAGAGGAAAATGTGCCACGATTTATTCCGACAACGGAACAAATTTTGTAGGCGCAGCAAGAAAATTAGATGAAGAGCTACAAAAAGCAATAAAAGAGAATTCCGCGGTTGCTTCTCAACTCGGAAAAGAAGGGATTGAGTGGCATTTTATTCCCCCGGCAGGACCTCACTTTGGAGGTATCTGGGAGGCCGGCGTAAAATCTATGAAATACCATTTAAAACGAGTTATTGGAGATAGTATATTGACATACGAAGAGATGTCAACTTTGCTATGCCAAATAGAAGGAGTGTTGAACTCGCGCCCCCTATATCTATCAGATAATGATATAGAGGACAATGAAGTTCTTACACCTGGACACTTTCTGATAGGACGACCACCGTTGGATGTAATTGAACCTATAAATGAGAGTGAGAAAATAGGAAATTTAGATAGGTGGAAATTGATTCAAAAAATTAAAAGAGATTTTTGGATAAAATGGAAAGAGGACTATTTGCATACCCTACAACAGAGGTATAAATGGAAAAAGGATATTCCTAATATAGAAAAGGGACAAGTAGTTCTAGTAAAGGATGAAAATTGTCATCCATCGAGATGGCCGCTAGGAAAGATCGAGGAAGTCCATAAAGGTAAGGATGAGAAAGTCCGTGTAGTAAAAATAAAGATGCAAGATGCATGCATTTCTCGGCCGATAAGCAAAATTTGCCCACTTATTGGAATAAAGGCTGCCGAAAATAATGAAGAAGTATCCAAACCAAAAAGGATAACTAGAGGTGGATCTAATATATCCAAGCTGGGGTTGATAATGAGTATGCTAATGTTGATGCTATTTTGTCAACTATCTAACTCAGAGCTCACCTCAGAAAATGCGCCCAAGTATAAAATTGAGACGATTAATAAAACATCAGCCATATATTTGGATCCAATGGGCGAAGTAGAAATTGTCACTTCCTCTTGGAATTTGGTCGTTTTTTATAACATGGATGCTTATTTTCAAATGATAAGCAAAGGAAGTGCTCTAGTAAGCAAGATGATACGGGTTTGTGAAAAGCTTCATAGCTTCGAAGATCAGTGCAGCCTTGTTTTAGACAATACGTTAAAACAACTGACTGAGCTAGAAGAAAACAATAAATTATTTATGGCTCATAGCAACAAAAGGACAAAACGCGCTCCATTTGAGTTTATGGGTTCCTTATATCATATTCTGTTTGGAATAATGGATGAAGATGATAGGGTACAAATGGAACAAAACATGAGAAATTTATTAGACAACCAACACAGCCTCAATGAACTAGGGAAAAAGCAACTGTCTATAGTGGATTCGACAGCTAATATTCTTAAGAAGACCAATGAGGAAGTTAATAGTAATTTCAAATATATGAATAAACGGATAGAGAATATGACGGCTACGCTGCAAGAAAGCTACTATGTGTATAAAGAATCTATAAACTTCTTTATGGTGACAAAGCAGTTGACTAGTTTAATTGAAGATTGTGAAAAAACACAAGCAGGTATAATAAGCTTGCTAATTGATATAAATCATGGCCGGCTGAACACTAATATTCTTAGGCCGAGCCAACTAAAAGGCGAAATATCAAAGATTAAGGAAAGTCTATCCGAGACGTTAGTTTTGCAGGAAAAAGAACTGGAACAGAGTTAAAGGAGGTATATACCCTTTTGACAGCTAGGGGTTTGTTTTTTATATAGAAAATTAATAATAAATGTTAAAATACCGTTATTTAGCAGACACCCTTCGAAATTATACAAGGTAATCCCAGTACCAGTTTGGTCAGAAGAAAGTTTTCTAATAGCTTACTTAAAGTCAGAGTATTTAGTGTACAATTTTGAAATTGATTCGTATCACGTAATGACGGAAGCCACTCTGAATAAGTGTCAAAAGTGGCAGGCTCAAAGAAGAGTATGTGAGGGTAATTGGCCGTGGAGTAACGCCAACGATTTGGCATGTGAGTTAAGACCCCTTAAACCAGGGAGACCAGCTAATTGCGTGTACAGACGCATATTGGATTCTAGCTCGTATTGGGTTAATTTAGAAGCGAAAAGCACTTGGCTGTTTAAGGTTCGTTATAATGCAAAAGTAAGAATTCAATGCGAAAATTCAAAAATGGAATTAGTCAATTTGCCAGAGGAAGGAATTTTAACACTAAGGTCAGATTGCACCGCTCGCACGGACGTTAAGATTTTAGTAGCTCAGTATAATATAAAATCAGAGAGGCAAGACGTCCTCTCATCAGCTTATGTAGGGGATATCACTGATATACCAAAAATAGTTTGGAGCCCATTTGAAGGCCACTCAATGAACCATAGTGCAGAAATTGATAGGCTATCAAAGGAGTTAGCACAATTAAAAGAAACGCATATAGAATTAAAGGGGTTAAATATGCATCACGTATCTGGTCATACCTCTTTAATCATCTGTTTAATAATAATTTTAATTCTAATGATATATGCAATACGTAAATGTAATGTAAGTAGACAATTGCAAGCCATAACTTTTGGAGGCCAGCCACAAAATGCTTAAATTTGAAATGTATAATTGTCAAAGAATAATATATTTGTATTTAATTAAATTTTGTAAATTTTGATGTTAAATTTAAAACTACTCCTAATCTTGCTGGCCCTTGGCAGAATGTTCAAACATGAACACGTTTTTACATATACGTATATATATATATATATACATATATGTATTTATCTTATACAAATCAATGCAGCTGTGATCTGCTTGTGCGCGTATCACTAAACTGCGGCCACTTGAGCCTAGCACAGACAAAAATGTAATCTTGACAAATATGTAATCTGAGCCCCTGCGCGGGTCACAAAAATATCTTCAAAGATAAGTGCGGGGTAGCTGTGTCTTTCCCATCGCACTCAAGAATTTTTCCCATGTTAGGGTTAAACAAACCACTGCGTTGGTCTAGCGATAAGACTAGTTTTAAGAATCTCATCACCGCTACGTAAACGCGGACTTTGAAATAAAGATTCAGTTTGAAATATTAACTCAGCAAATGAAGACGTTTTTTATTTAGTCGTTCTTTTCAGTCTCTGAGATCTGTTGTTTCACACGGACGGACAGACGGACAGACGGACAGACGGACAGACGGACATGGCTAAATCGACTCGGCTGGTGATACTGATCAAGAATATATATACTTTATGGGGTCGGAGATGCCTCCTTCTGCCTGTTACATACATTCTCGGTTGGCACAAACTTATAATACCCTTGGACCCTATGGGTACCGGGTATAAAAAATAATATATTTTTTCTTAAACTGGAATTGCAGACTTGTAATTATATATATAGTGACATAATAATAATAAATAATAACTAATACCTGTAATAGCATTAGAGAACTCATATATATATAATTTAATGTTTATAACTGTTTGAATGTTTAGAACTCATATATATAATTAAATGTTTATAACTCCAGTTTAAGAAAAAAAAAATTTATTTTATTCAACTGATAGTTACAAAGGTTACCAAAGTTGGAGTATGTTTATTAATGGTTATTTGCTTAATAATTGAATTTTTATTTGGCCATTTGTAAGCATTGTTGAATTCGTTTTTATGTGTCAATATTTTTTTGACACTATTAAATTCCATTCCTAATTATTTCGAGGTACCGTTCTCCTGAGATACTTATTCTTTACATTTCTCTTGTGAGTAGAAAATATTTTCAGGGCAAGGTGTGGCATTAGTATTACAGTGATTATTAGCAAAAAGTATTGGTCGTAACCAAATTCTGATTCTGTAACTTTTACTTCGGTAATAGCATTAGCGAAAGGATTTTTTTACTTCGGATTGTGGCTTACCCATATTATATTTTAATATATTTAACAAGTGTCTGCTCACTGTTTTATGCAGGAGAAAATCCGTTTGCATTGTAGTGAAGTCCTGAGTAATGCAGCAAAATAAGAGAATAGTTGCTCTTCAGTCATCTTGTGGAATTTTGTTAGTGAATCACAATGAAGACAGCCCTAGCCATCGCATTCAAGGACCACAGGCCCTACGAAACCATCATTGAGAAGCTGAGAGAAACACCGTCCCGGGGAAGCATCAGTAAGTTCTTAAGTGAACTAGAAGGCCAGTACAGAAACATTTTTGAGAACCTTGAGTTAGAAACAGATCCATCAGACAAGATAAACTACACCAAAATGTTTGATAAAACAGTACTTTTCACAATTGATAGAAAACTTCCCGATCGTATGTACATCTCGTTAGCTAGAAAAGACATAACCAATATTGCAAAATTAAAGCAATCGGCAATGAAACTAGGTTTTTATGACGCAGATCCAGCAGAACAATATGCGCAAAATAGAAATAACCATAGACATTACAAGAATAGGGGAAATTATCAAGGTAACAACCAAAGGTATCAAGATAATCAAAGAAATTCAAGTTCCTATTATAACTTAAATAATAATGCAACAACTTCTCAGAACAGCCAGAATCAAAATCAAAATCAAAATCAATATCAACAGCGTCCTATACCTCCGCATTTACAAGGTAATTATCAGACAGTCAATACCGGGTTAAATCAAGCTAGACTGCAAAATCCGAATAATTACCAATATTCGAATAATGCAAACGGACCTAATACCAATCCAGTGAAAAGACAAAGGGAAAGTCAGAGCGGCCAGAGTAGAATGGATGTAAATTTTCATCAAACAGCCTCGGAGACAGAAGAAGCCCCTATATAAAATTAGTTTTTCACGACAAATTTTATAAAGGCATGGTAGATACAGGATCATCAATTAATATAATGAATAAAAATTTTGCTAAATTAAATGAAGTAAAATAAAATCTTAAAGTTTACACAATCAAACGTCCGGTTGAAATACATAAAAGTATTACAGTAAAACCCAGTATAATATGTCCGTCCGAACAAAAATTTTACTTGCATTAATTCTCTGACAATTATGATATCCTGTTAGGTCGAAGTTACTTGGAAGCTACCAAGGCAAAGATTGACTATGAAAATGGTACAATCAAGTTAGGTCATAAAACCTACAAATTCCGTTACAATGACGAAGAAATGGAAGAGGAGAATAAGACCGCACAGGAGTGCCTTAGTCCACCTTCCACTGATGACAACTCAGTAAACTTCGCGATTAACAACTAATTGTGCGAACGCAACGAATTCAGGCTCGAACATCTAAATGGAGAAGAGATAGAAAGTTTAAAGAAGGTCCTATTTAAATAAGGTGACATTCAGGTGAGAATTTGACTTTCACAAGTACAATTAAACATAATATCCAAACTCAACATGAAGATCCAGTGTATCGTAAACCATACAAATATCCCCAGAGTGTAGATGAGGAAGTAAATAGGCAAATCAAAGAAATGATCGAGCAGGGAATAATTCGAAAATCGAAATCTCCTTACTGCTCACCTATTTGGGTAGTTCCCAAGAAAGCTGACGCCTCTGGTAAGCCAAAGTTCAGATTGGTTGTGGATTATAGGAATTTAAATGAAATCACTGTCAATGATAAATTTCCGATTCCTAGAATGGACGAGATCCATGACAAATTGGGAAAATGTCAATATTTCACTACCATCGACTTAGCTAAAGGATTTCATCAAATACAAATGGACAAAAATTCGATAGCGAAAACAGCATTTTCAACTAAACATGGTCATAATGAATGCTCCAGCAACTTTCCAGAGATGCATGAACAATCTTTTAGAAGATTTAATCTATAAGGATTGTTTGGTGTATTTAGACGATTTAATAATTTTTTCCACTTCATTGGAAGAACACATCTTATCTCTAAAGAAAGTCTTCGGAAAATTAAGGGATGCTAACCTGAAGCTACAATTAGATAAATGCGAGTTCATGAAAAAGGAAACTGAATTCCTTGGGCACGTTGTTACTACTGACGGCATTAAACCCAATCCGAACAAGACCAATGGTATTACGAATTTCCCATTACCAAAGACTCCAAAGCAAATAAAATCATGTTTGGGCTTATGTGGGTTCTATCGCAAATTCATTCCCAACTTTGCGAATATAGTTAAACCAATGACCCTTAAATTGAAGAAAGGAGCAACTATTGATATAAAAAACGAAGACTATGTGGAAGCATTTGAAAAGTTAAAGATGCTTATTTCTTCAGATCCGATCTTGATATATCCTGATTTTAATAAACCCTTTTCTTTGACTACTGATAATAGGAGCAGTGTTATCCCAAAACCAAAAGCCAAAAGCTGTTATGTCAGCAGAACGCTGAACAAACATGAGATAAACTATGCTACTATAGAGAAAGAACTCTTAGCAATAGTTTGGGCCACGAAATATTTATACCCGGTACCCATAGGGTACAAGGGTATTATGGGTTAGTGCCAACCTCTGTCCGTCCGTGTGAAACAACAGATCTCAGAGACTATAAGAGCTAGAGTTACCAAATTTTGTGCACGCAGATCAAGTTTGTTTTAAAAATTGGCCAAGCCCACTTTCGCCCTCAAAAATCATAAAAAAAGTTAAATAAGCTATACTCGTTAATACCGGGTTAAAGTTAATTGATACAATAAATAAAAAAAATAAAATGGACGTTTCCTGAAAATTTTAGTAAAATCGGATGATAAACATGTGTTATTTCGGTACAAAACGGGCCACTTTTCAAAAATTTGTTGTGGCGAAACGAATAAAGCTAGTTTATTAATTTAAATGACATATAATAGCGTAACATTTAGACAATTTTTCTAAAAATGTTTCATTGAAAAATATGTGCAGGTATAGGAGTTATAAGGAATCTCACGTGGCCCCTCCAGAAAAAGTTGATTTGCGGTGCACATCCTAAAGGTCCACAGAATCGTCCGATATGAAAACCAGAATATGCATTAGTTAAAGGATAATTGTCCGGAGGTATCACCGTCGAGTTTTTCATTTTTTTTTTTTCGATTTTTCATGAAAGTTTGAAGTCAAAAATTCAATTCTTGACAAAAAAAACAAGGTTTAATTGTTACAAAATAAAAAAAAATATAAGAAAAAAATATAATACAAAATAAATTTAAAAAAACCCCGACGGTGATACCTGGAGAATTAATGCAAATTAATGCACACTGCAAAAGCAGTGTGCAAAATTTCAAAACGATTGGCCAAGTAGATTATTAGTAATCGTGTACACCGATACAGCGCTTTTAAGTTTTGGCTCGCCATACATCGAACATAGAATGAACCTCAACTACGCATTACTTGGTTATTTTTGCTCCGATCGATGTTAAATTTGGACTTTATATTCTTAAGATGTTAGGCATTCATAAATCAAAATAAAAAGAAAAATGGCGGAAAAAAAAATACCCGTTTTAATTAATGTACAATTAAAGGGTGGCATTTTAGTTGTCTTCCCCACAAACATTTTGGTGACCCCGACGTGATCTCGTAAGGTTCGGAGTCTGCAACTCGATTTTTACAATTGTTTAATATCGTTTAAACAATAAGCTATTTTCGTTGTCGTTTGCGGGCATTCGGTCACAAACACACGTAAATACATACATAAAGTGCACACATTTCGCGCTGTGAAAAACAAAGCTGTGCTGTGCTACTAAACGTTAACAAAAAGTGGATCGTAATTAATTATCATTAAAGGCGCATATTACATACATCTATGTACATATAGCCGCCCAAGCACATATGCACATACATATATCAACGCAATCGTCAAGTGCCAATTGAATCCGTTGTTGCTAGGCAGACAACATCGGTATCAACAACAACAACAAAACCAAAGTTCCGTTACATTTTCGGTGACGCTTGTTACATCGCACTTTTGCGGCAAAAACCAACAGTGTCTCGTGTCCGTTGAACTTTCTCAACCATTTTCTTTTTATTTCTTTTGTGATTAAAAATGGTTGACACAGAAAACGCGCTTCAACCTCAAAATGATGCTCCAAGTGACATCGAATTTTTCCGAGCCAAGGTTCAATCAATTTTTCGGCAGACCCGCGCAATGAAAAACTATTTAACCGCGGAATCTTTTAATCAATTCGATGAAGCTGACATTCTTGCGCGATTGGAATGGATAAATTCTGTGAACTTGGCTTTTGATTCCGCGCAAACATCGCTGGAAAAACTGGATTTAACGGAGATTACGAGTGATACGCGATTAGAGTTTTCCGGAGTTTTCATGGATGTTAAGGCAAAACTAAATCGTGGCTTAGCAGCACAACGCAAGCTGCAATTGCCAGCTTCCACTGCTGCAAATTCTACATCTTTCGACATAATTAACAATACGGATCTTTCTTTCCGGTCTAGAAAACCATGATTGCCCAATCTGGAGATGGCTCGGTTTCATGGATCATATTCTGAGTGGCCGGATTTTCTCGCAACATTCACCACGGTCATTGGCAGTGACGACGATCTAAGTGATATTGAAAAACTACAATATTTACGGTCCAGTTTAGGCGGCGTGGCTTTGGAAACCATACGCTCGCTTGAACCCTCGAATGCCAATTATAAAAAGGCTTTGGATTTGCTCATAAATCGATTTGATAATAAAGTTTTACATTTTCAACCACACGTTCAGGCAATATTTGGTTTAAAGGGTGTCGAGAAGGGATAGTTTTTTAAACTTGAGTCCGAACCTTCGATACAAAGAGGCAATGAAAATGCACATCTGTCTCAACTGTTTGCGCAAAGGGCATAGTTTGCAGCAATGTAAGTCAACTCATTGCAGATATTGTCGCATGAAGCACCACTCATTATTGCACATGTCTCCAGACTCATCCGTACCATTTACCTCATTTTCACCACCATCATCCGACCCGTTCATAACTTCGCAGCCATTACCATCGACTTCATCAACACTAGTAACATGCTCATCTTCATCATCGCATCCTAATCACCATTTAGCACACCCTCCACTTAAAACCTCAAATATCATGCCGACAGACTACGTGTTGCTTCCAACTGCTATTATCTACGTAAAGAATAGAGTTGGTTCATTTGTGCCTTGCCGAGCAATTCTAGATTCAGCCTCGCAGTTAAATTTCGTCACCTCGCGCTTAGCTAGCCAACTAAATTTGAAACTTAAACAATCGCATACAATCATTTCTGGGATTGGGAAGTCGTCTATGAATTCGAATAAGGAAGTCGATATTCTTGCGCAATCACGGGATGCAAGTTATCGTGCATCATTCGCTGCTGTTGTGACTCAAAGTATCACTGATTATCAGCCGCATTTCAATATAAATGCAACAGGATGGAGGATGCCACAAAACATTCCGCTCGCTGATCCTTATTTCAACCAATCACAACGAATCGACCTTTTAATTGGCGCTGGTTTGTTTTTCGATATTATTGCTATGGGACAAATTCATTTGGATAGGACTTTGCCAACACTTCAGAACACCAAATTTGGTTGGATCGTTTCTGGGGGGATATCGAATATGGCAAATCATAAATCTGTCCTAGCCGCCATTGTCAAGGATCCTGTTGATCATTCTAATGATGACGCACTTGCTGCCGTAGTAAAACGATTTTGGGAAATTGAGGACTTCAGATCGGTGGAACCAACGATGGCGCCTGAAGACTTGCGATGCGAACAATTCTTCAAGAAAAATTGCACGAGACTTGGGAATGGCCAGTACTCTGTTCGTCTTGTGTCCGCTTCAAGCTTCGAATCGCTGGGTGATTCTTTTTGTCTAGCTCGTCGTCGTTTCAAGAGTTTGGAAGCTAAACTAGACAGAAACCCCGCTCTGAAAGCTCAGTATTCGGCATTCCTAAAAGAGTACATCGACTTAGGGCACATGTCCCTTTCATCAAAGGATCCAACTGTACCACAATTTTTCTTGCCTCACCATTGTGTACATAAACTTGAAAGTACAAGCACAAAACTTCGTGTCGTATTTGATGGGTCTGCTAAATCGACCTCTGGTAGCTCGCTTAACGACTTACTCCTAGCAGGGCCCACCATTCAGCAGAAAATCTTTAATATACTGCAGAGAAAACTCCACGGATGAGTTGAGTGTTTATAAACTGAACACGGTGACCTATGGAACCAAGCCAGCTGCATTCTTGGCTATAAGAGCCATGCATCAACTTTCTTATGATGAAGAAGAATCACTTCCAATTGGCGCAAAAATTGTTCGTAGGGACTTCTATGTAAATGATTTAATCTCTGGTGGCGATTCAGTCGAAGAGGTGAGAGAAATTCGTCATCAGGTGAAGGAACTTCTAGCGCGTGGCCACTTTCCAATCCGCAAATGGTGTTCGAATGAGTCAAGTGCCTTCGAAGGAGAGTCTGATTGCGATAAAGAGCAGTTTATTAAATTTTACGATGGATCAGCTATCGCCAAGGCATTGGGACTAGTATGGGACCCAATTTCTGATCATCTTCTATTTAACTTTTCCCAAATTTCGTCAAGTCATCAAGTCACAAAACGGACTATATTGTCAACAATAGCCAAATTCTATGATCCACTCGGTTTAATTGCACCGATTGTCACGAAGTCTAAAATCTTTTTGCAATCTCTATGGAATTCTAACGTGGATTGGGATGACACATTGCCAGAGCCACTTCTTTCGTCATGGGGGGAGTTGACCTCTCAGTTGTCGATCGTCCAGAACGTGAAATTTCCACGATTCGTAATGGAGCTGCAGGCTTCGGTCGAGTTGCATGGATTCTGCGATGCTAGCATAGCAGCGTATGGAGCGTGTTTGTATTTGCGATCGGAGGCAAATGGAGACGCAAAAACTCATCTAGTCTGCGCCAAGTCGAGAGTAGCCGTCTTAAAGGCCCTAACAATTCCAAGACTGGAACTTTCAGCGTCAAGGAGACCATTGATTTCGATTGCGCCTTTCATTGCTGGTCGGACTCGTCTATTGTGTTGTCTTGGATTCGACAACCCCCGAGGGAGTTTGACGTATTTGTATCCAACAGAATCGCGAAAATTCAGGAGATTACGAAAGACATGACTTGGCATCATGTTCCAACAAACTTAAACCCTGCGGATGTCGTGTCGCGAGGCTGTACCCCGAGAGAATTGCTTGAGCATTCCCTTTGGGCTAATGGACCTCCATTCCTGGTGCAAAGTCCTTTGAATTGGCCCTCTCTGCTGAACGCAGTAAAGGACCTCCCAGAGCGTCGTGCTGGGGCACTCATTGGAACAGTTTGCACTGACATTTCTATCAACTGCAAATATCTCAATTCATTTCATAAGCTGCAGCGTGTATTTGCATACATTTATCGCTTTATTTCGAATTGCAGAACCAAATCAACCTTAAAATGCCATGTTACTGTGAACGAGATCCACCAGGGAACCGTACTTCTTCTGAGGAGCATCCAGCAGGTTCCCTTGGCCGAGGAGTATAGAATTCTTAGCCAGGGCAAGCCGTTTCCGCAGGAAAGCAAGCTGATTTCTCAGAGGCCAATACTCGGCTCCGATGGATTACTTCGCGTTGGTGGAAGGCTTCAGAACGCAAGCTTGAACTACGACGCTAAGCATCCGATATTGTTACCCAAAGACCATCCAGTCAGCAGGGCGATTATAGTCTATTTTCATGAAAAATATTTCAACGCAGGATCACAGGCGTTGCTCGCTACGTTAAGGCAAAGGTATTGGCCAATTGGAGGCCGAAAGTTCGTGGTAAGCGTTATCAACAAATGCGTCAGATGTTTTCGGATGAAGCCTGTTGCTTAGGAGCACGTCATGGGTAGCTTGCCAGCAGATCGAGTTCAGCCTAACCCAGCATTTCATACCACAGGAGTGGACTATTTTGGGCCATTCTATCACAAGGCAGAGACCCGGAACAAGGCACCCCACAAGTGCTACATCGCCGTCTTTGTCTGCTTTTGAACGAAGGCTGCTCATTTGGAAGTCGTTCAGGACCTCACAACGGATTCTTTCATCCCAGCTCTGAGAAGATTCATCAGCCTAAGGGGCAATCCGCGTACTATTTGGAGTGACAATGCGACGAACTTTGTCGGCGCTAAGAGCGAGTTAGCCGAACTGAAGGAGTTATTTTTGAGCGAACCACACACGGCGTTGATAGTCTCTTTCTGTTTGGCTGACGGTATTGATTGGAAGTTCATACCTCCGCGGGCCCCTCACTTCGGTGGTCTGTGGGAGGTGGCTGTTAAGTCGGCCAAATATCACTTTTACAGAATCATCGGTGCATCCATTTTAGCCCTTGATGAATTGAGAACTCTTGCATATGAGATTTCTGCCATCCTTAACTCACGTCCGCTCTGTCCAATTTCAGAATCTGCTGAAAATCTGGAGGTGCTAAAGCCGGCGCATTTCTTAAAGGGTTCCAGCTACGCAAGGTTTCCTGAGCCTGACGTTACACATCTCCGCGAAGGCCGCCTCAGCAGATGGCAAAGAGTGACCCAGATGCAGCAGCACTTCTGGAAAAGGTGGAGCAGCGAGTATTTGTCTCTGCTGCAAGAAAGGAGCAAGTGGCTCTCCGAAACACCCAACATCAAAGTCGGCAGCATCGTGTTGCTGAAGGAGGACAACATCCCACCATTAAAATGGCAGCTTGGGTGCATCCAAGGAGTCATACCCGGCGAGGACGGCACCATCAGAGTAGCTAAGGTCAGGACAGCTACGGGTCTAAGCAAGAGAGCCGTTGCCAAATTAGCCGTTCTGCCCATCGACTCCCATTTGGTTGGAACCGTATCACTTCCAACGGGGGGAGCATGTTTAGAGCATACCGCCAGCGCCTAATGAGGTGCGCATAGGTGTACCATTGCACCTGCGGCGCTCTTACACGATCTCTTTTTCGGCTATTCTTTGCCTTCCTTATCTCGCTACATCTGTCGCGTTATCTATTCAGCGAAACTACATTTGTAAACACACGAACATGAAAACATATATATATTAAAGCTTAGCTTGCCGGGCAGTCAGTCAGCTCCGGACTTAGCTAATAAATCACGTAATAATATTGGGAGAATCGTGCGTTTTAATTAATGTACAATTAAAGGGTGGCATTTTAGTTGTCTCCCCCTTAAACGAATTTGATTACAAAATATTATACAAATATTTCTTTCGGGAAAAGAAAATTACGTAGCTTAAGCCCTATCCCCTACCAAGATGGAAGAACTAATGCTTGGTGAAGTAGCTAACAGCGTAGATGCGACAATACATCGCGCTTCTGAAGATAACTTTAATTATATACATATCACAAACATAGCCTTCAACTATTTCTCTAGACAAATAGAGTTGAAGAAGGATTTTATTATTTTTACAAATTGAAAATCATAATAACATACAAAGAAATGACAGAAGCTTTTGCTATTAACTGGTTAAAAGAGGAACATTATTATCCCGATAGTCAAAAGTTAATACAGAACATCATTAACGAATGCGAAATCTGCGAAAACATAGCCAAAACGGAACATAGAAACACGAAATTGTCATTTGAAGTCAGACCAGAATTATTCAATGCAACAGAGCGATATGTAATTGATTTATATTTGGTTTGAAACCAACAGTTCCTATTATGTATTGATATACTTGTATACTCGAAATTTGCGACATTAATTGAAGTTGTAAAGGTGTTTTCCCAGCCGGGGTGAGTTCAGCTGTTGGCCAGTACCTCCACAAAAAAATGTATAATATTTCAGTGGACCGTGTGTGCGAGTAATGCGTGTAGGAGTGCCTATTCGTTAGGAAACGAGAAATTTATTGATTAGGAGAGACCTAGGCGACTGGACAAAGCAATATGGGTCCACCCTAACGGAACTTATAATCTTGGGGTCGACGCTAGCCGGATACTTGTTAACGATAATCATCCGAAGACCTCACGAACAGAATCGCCCCTACGAAAAGGTATATCCTGCCACCAACGATTTTGATATGGTGAACTATCAACAAAATATGGTCCACCCTAGAAATTCGCACCTAGGTTACCAGTAGTGCCGACTCAGCCACACCCAAGACCTCTAAGCCGTCGACCGTTAACTTTTGGTTAACTTGAGCACGGGTAAACCCAGAAACTCGTATCAACCTAAGTTTAGTGTCGGTTCAGGTGCCTTTAGAGGTTCTGAGCGAGTTGTATTTGGCCTAAAACTAGATGAAACACAAAACTCGGAAGACTATGCCCAACTACGGTTAGCGCGGGTTCAGATACGTTTTGACCGACCCTCGGACCAAGATTAACACTCAAGTGCCGATACTCGTGAATAGACTCTGAAATGTATACCAAAACTACAGCTAGTATAGACTCAGGCAGACCTGGCGCCTCTACGCTACTTATGTCTAATCTCGTAGTGGAGTTCACTATGGCGAAGTCCTGAAATTTACGTTAGACCAAGGTTAGGGATGGCTCGGGTAAATCTTGGGCCTCGACTCTACTGAAGATTACATATTGTCTAAAGTAAAGCAAACACGGGCGACCCCAGAAATTTGCGCTAAACTACGGTCAGTCTCGACTCGGGTGGGCCCTGAGTCTCGACACTAATTACGAGCAATACTTGAACTACGGCAAAACCGGGTGAGCTTCAGGAATTTACGTTAGACTACGATTAATGTTCAACTAGGACAAAAACGGGTGGACCCAGAAATTTGACCTTAAACTAAAGTTAATATTTAAGTATGGCAAAAACGGGTAGACCCAGGAATTTGCATCTCAGCTACGGTTAATACTTAACTATTGCAAAGACGGGAGAAACCAGAAATTTGCGTTTTAAACTACGGTTAATATTTAGCTATTGCAAAGACGGGAGAACCCAGAAATTTGCGTTTAAACTACGGTTGATACTTGGTTGTTATTACTATTATGCGAACTGAAACTACGGATTACGTGGGTGGTCACCTCATTACTCGGCGTCACTTCGAAAAATCTCGCTTCCTTTCGCTTTCGCGGTTCTCCGACAAGTGACTCCCTTCTAATTCTCCTCCTCTTCAATTGCCCTCCTCTGCCGCCTTCCCGAACTTCCAGTAACTTTCGGTCGGCAGCGAGAGAGCGCCGCGCTTGGTTTCTTTGAGGTGCGACTGCAGCCGCACGATCGCGTCCCCTCTCTCCCTTCTTGTTTCCAGCTTCTCTTCTTCTGTATACGGCGTTGCTGACAGAGCGCGGTCCCTTTTGGACCTATTCCCCTCTCGTTCCCTCTCAGCCGGCCCACGGTGGCTCGTTTTCCGAAAACTCGTTGCAAAAGTCGGATTTCGCGTTGTTGAATTTAGCAAATCTTTTGATACCATTCAATTAGGAATTGATCAAGCAATTCAAAACCAAAATTTTATAATTTACAAAATTTTTTAAGTATTTATTATCGCTGCTCAAAGTTTGACAATTTTTCTGTATTTGCAAAAAGGTAGAAAAACTCGCTAAATCGACAGATTTAAAATAATTTTTCTAAAAAAGTAGTTAAGCTCAAAGAAAAAAAATATTTTTCTGCTTTAAGGAACCAATTTTAAACCTGAATTAAAAAAAAAAATGGAATTATTTTTTGCACTTCTATTTTTTTTAGATTTTTAAAAAACAGGCTTTTTTTTTTTTCATATTTTCAATTTTTAGTGGAAAATAAAAAAAAAATGCCAGATTTCGCCGAGCTCTAGATAATACTAAAAATTAGTGGAGATATTCAACTAACAAACCAAAAAAAAACCCATTGCTACAATTGTGCGCATTTCGAGATTTTGATAATTGTTCATATCAAACCATGCTACCAAACTGGCACTTTGTAGTCGGCCAGTATGGAAAACGGCAAGGCAGCAAAAATTGTAGCTTCAAGTCAACTCCGGTGCAAAAAAAAAAAAAAAAAAGTTGTACAATTTTTTTTTGCAATTTTTTTTGCAAGTTTTGAGAAAACGAGCCACAGTGCGGCCTTCGTGTGCAGAACGTCGTTTGCATGTTTCGTTTGCCACGTCGTTCGGCTCGCGGCAGCGCTGTCGGCGTCGAGATCGCGGCTTACCATGCACATGCAAAGATTTTCGGCTGGCGCCGTGACCGCGAACATATTCCCTCTCTCGCCTCCCCTTTCGGGCGATTCGGGCGACTCAGCGCTGTCGACAACACGATCGGCAGCGGCCTCTCCGGCTTATCGTGTGTATGCGGGAATTTTCGGCCGTGGCCGTGGCCGCGAAATGTTCTCTCTCACGTCCCTTTCTCTTTCCTCCCTTCTATGTCCCCTTCTCTCAATACTTTACAACTATATGTTTCCTTAGCTCTGACTTATATTTACTCCGGCTTCTTAAGACTATTTAACAACTTAAATTTAATAACAAAAACATAATATCAAGGCTTTCCCTCCGTAGCGCAGATCCTTATTGTGACGGCTCTTTAGGGTCGTCACAAAGTAAAAAGTAGAGATTGGCTAGAAGCTAGAAGAGTCATAATGAAGGTATTTAATGATATGGGAAAACCGCAGATTTCAATAACAACATAGACAAAATAACAAAACTAAATGAGAACATACATGAATATGAGGTCGACACAAAATATAGGCAGGCTCCACTTTTTTTTTTTTTTTTTAGGATAACACACATATTTTATTTTTACATTAATCAACCAAATTAATGGTTATAAAATGTAGGGACTAGCAATAGTAACAATAATAACATGGAAGCATAACATGGAAACGGTAAACTCCCTAACATAGGGAACGAAAAGTGACAATCAGTACAATGTATTTATTGGGGAAGGACTCTCGTTTTCTGCCGTCCTCCTATCCACAAGTCTCCTGGGTGCCGTCTTTGAAGCCTTCTTCTGGTCCTCGGTGTTGCCAATGAAGCAGCTAGTTGGTTCGCATGGACTCGAAGTCGTTCACCATACCGACTCGATTAATTTGCTCCCTCACGGTGGGGATGTGAAGGTCCTTTGTGATGTCCTCGTTCCTCATATACCACGGCGCATTAGTGATTGAGCGCAGCGCTCGGCTTTGGATCCTTTGCATGCGCATAATGTTCGAGTCAGACGCCGTACCCCATATCTGGATGCAATAGGTCATTGTAGGGACCACTATTGCCTTGTACAGAAGAACTTTGTTACTTAGACTTAGTTGACTCCCTCCTCTAAGCATCCAATTGAGCTTCCTAAGCTTATTCCGACATGTGGCTGCAATTTTGGTGATGTGCTGCCTCCATGCACTAAGCAAGAAATATATAGAGGCGTCAAACAGCAGAAAAAGTGCTATCAACCAAACGGCTGAGCCTGGAACCCCAGAGCAGCCGAACGAAATGTCTAGCACCCCAGAAAGCGTTCGGCTTTTCGAGTTCGAAGCATTCGTTCGAAAGCCAGAACAACAACAAACCGATTTTCAGTCGCAGATCAAATGCGGAACGATGAGGCACGGCCGCGCGTCTGTGCGCTGTGCTCTCGTTTCTCTGTATGTGTGTATATGTGTACAAGCGCTCGCACGTTTGCATGCGTGTGCAAAAGACACGGTTGCCGCTCTTCTTTGTTATGTTTTTGATCCTGGGTTGTCTGCGGCCACAGCAAGTGGCGCTGCGACGGCTCATTTGCTTATGACGTCACGACAATGTGAAAATTAGTTTTATTATCGACCATCACTTTTTTATGGCCTATGACCCAAACAAAAATCAATTACATTAATAGACTTAATATATGTACATACTTGTGTATTTTTATTTATTTCAGTACATTTAGAGATCAAAATTAAATAATTTTTGAATATTTAATAATATAATTATGATAATTTATTAAAAGTGCGTTTAAACTGTGAACAGCTTGCGTGCACATACACACCTGATCATATTAATAGGTACACACATCAACTTGGACTTTGAGGTAACAGAAAAAGTTTTCTTCATTATTTTAAACTTTAAGTCTTATCTCATTGGTTCTTTAACTATTTGTATTTAATAAAATAAACTTAATTGTATTATAGGATAATAATATAACACAAAGGAGATATTTTTTTGTCTTAGATACGTTTTCGGTCTGATCATAATAATAGGTACATTTCATGTGTTGGTGAGAAAAAAAGTTTAATTTCCATAAGTGGAACCTTTCTGGCAATCCTTCCTAGTAGGTGAGCATTTCCTAGTTGTCTTCGGATAGTTGGAGCACTAACTGAATTCCTTATTTCTGCTGCAATAGCCTTGATGTTGTTTATTGTGGCATTCCGCGTGTTTCCTGGCTTGGTTTCCTTTCTAATGCATTTTTAACAAAATTATGAGACCTGTTCATTTATTTGGCAATGTCTTGCAAAGATTTGACTTCATTTTTCAGACTAAGAACCAATCGAGCTTCTTCTTTAGTACAATGACAATTTCGATTTATTTTTTCTACAAAAAAATATTTATTGAACTCTTTTTATTGACAGTAGCTAAACGAAATTTACCTAAAGTGGCCAAAAAACCACCAATTTCAAAATTATTCACCCTATATTTATGAGAAACGGAGACTGTACCTATTATTAAGATCAGGCGAAATGTGTGGTTGACTCACAATTTATAGAAAAGCTTCGATATACGGGGCATTGCCTCTTTTAACTCTTTGTTACAGTGTAGCCAGACATTGACAACAACAAAAAATCATAAATAAAAAAGCTGTCAACACTTTAAGTATGAAAAAAACGTCTTTAATTAAATAATTTCTATGTGTACCTATTAATATGATCAGGTGTGTATCTGCAAGCAAGCTGTTCACAGTTTAAACGCACTTATAATAAATTATCATAATTATATTATTAAATATTCAAAAATAATTTAATTTTGATCTCAAAATGTACTGAAATAAATAAAAATTCACAAGTATGTACATATATTAAGTCTATTAATGTAATTGATTTTTGTTTGGGTCATAGGCCATAAAAAAGTGATGGTCGATAATAAAACTAATTTTCACATTGTCGTGACGTCATAAGCAAATGAGCCGTCGCAGCGCCACTTGCTGTGGCCGCAGACAACCCAGGATCAAAAACATAACAAAGAAGAGCGGCAACCGTGTCTTTTGCACACGCATGCAAACGTGCGAGCGCTTGTACACATATACACACATACAGAGAAACGAGAGCACAGCGCGCAGACGCGCGGCCGTGCCTTATCGTTCCGCATTTGATCTGCGACTGAAAATCGGTTTGTTGTTGTTCTGGCTTTCGAACGAATGCTTCGAACTCGAAAAGCCGAACGCTTTCTGGGGTGCCAGACATTTCGTTCGGCTGCTCTGGGGTTCCAGGCTCAGCCGTTTGGTTGATAGCACTTTTTCTGCTGTTTGACGCCTCTATATATTTCTTGCTTAGTGCTCCAAGTGAGCCGCTTGTCGAGGATGAGACCCAGGTACTGTGCCTGAGGAGCTTGAGGGATGAGCGTGTCCTGGAACTTAACCCTAGGAAGGATTTGATGCCTTAGGGAGAAGTTGCAGTGTTGAGATTTGTTTCCGTTAATGCAGATGTTCCATCGATTCGTCCACTCGCTGTAGAGCTCCAGGAAGTTTTGCGTCATTCTGGAAGCTTCAATCCGACACGAAGAGTTAGCAATGAAGGCTGTGTCGTTAGCATACGTTGCCAGGAGGGTACCCGGATCACTGGGATTTGGCATGTCAGAGGTGTATAGGGTGTAAAGCACAGGACCCAAGACACTACCTTGAGGTACGCCAGCTCTTATGCGTCTGATGGTTGATCTCTCGCCTCTCACTTCAACCATGAAATTTCTATCTAGCAGATATGACTTAATTAGAAGAAACTGAGCAGTTGGCAAGAGATTTCAGCTTGAATAGCAGGCCATCGTGCCACACTTTATCAAACGCTTCCTTGACGTCCAGAAAGATAGCAGAGCTGTATTGTCTATTTTCGAAGGCATCCAAAATGTGTTGCGTCACTCTATGGGCTTGCTCAGGGGTTCCATGGTGATTCCTGAAGCCGAATTGGTGGTCTGGAATGGCATCCTGCACGCTTCTTACTGCCATCATTCTGCTAAGAAATATTTATTATTTATTATTATTACGAAATTATCGCGCAATTACAAATTGCGCGTAACTTAAACTATAGCTATAGCGACTAAGGCCTTAAGCTAATGGTATTTATACATGGATATAATTCAAATTTTAGTGCGTGTATGGTTATAACTTAATGTAGGTTAGGGTTTGTATATGATTTTGTATTCTTAAATAGAGTGGTATAAATTGGCGGATTTAAGGAATTCAATTATTTGGGGAGCGTTACTGTAGGATACACGTAATGTTTCGTTTATTGTTGGCTTAATGAGGTTTAATTTCTTTTCTAGATGTAGTGGGCAATCTATGAGTATGTGGGTAATAGTAAGGGTTGTGTTGCAGGTTGTACATATCGGTGGGGGGGTTTTATTTATGATAAAGTTATGGGTTGCTTGGGTATGACCCAGACGAAGTCTTAGGAATTTTATCGTATCGATTCGTGTAAGGTTTTTGGTGGGGAGGTTGTTTATTGTATTATTTTGCTGGGTAATTTGTTGGTAGTGCGGAGAGGTGTTATTCTAAACGGATTCTTTGAGTGATTTAAAAATATCTGATATTGTGGAGTTAATGTCTGATGGGTTAAAATTATTTTGGGTTATAAGTGGGAATTTTTGTGCGTTTTTTGCAGTGATATCAGCTAGTTCGTTTCCTTGTATATTGCAGTGTCCCGGGACCCATAGTAATAAGATTTTATTTTTTCGTGTAGTTAGTATTTTTCTAATTGAGGTTGTATAAAAGTTCTGCCTATTAGTGTTTTCTATTGCTTTTAACGAGGATAGTGAGTCTGTGCATATTGTAAATTTCCCTTTCTGTTTATTGGCGTATTCGCAGGCTTTAAGGATCGCTGCTAATTCAGCGGTGAATATTGAGGAATAGTTAGGAAGTGATTGGTAGGAGATGATGTCTGTTTCTGTTGTTACACTGTACGCAACATTGCTTATTGACTTGGACCCGTCTGTGTATAGAAATGTTCGGTTGCCTGAGCTGTTTTTAAGGTCAAGAAATTTCTGTGTCGGATTTTAGTGAAGTGTGTTGTGATGTGTTCAGGTATTTGTTATTAAATAGCCAGGGTGGTTGTGTTTCTTTAATGAAGTTTAAAGGTGCTATGTTGGTTTTGAGGTGTTTAAATTGCATTATTGTTTCATACAACGAGGAGGGAATTTTTGGATTTTTTTTTTATTTGTTTATGCTTTTAAATATTTTTTCTACTGGTGCGTGTTTGGAGTTCATTATAATTTTGAAGTTTTTCAGTGTGGTGTGTGTCACTCTGTCTTCGATTGGTAGGATACTTGCTTCGTATAATAAATTATTTATTGGGGTTGTGCGTAATGCACCAAATGCAAATCTTATAGCCGAATGATATATAGTTTTAAGTTTGCTAAGCGATGATTTGGGGTCTCTGCCGTATAGGTATATACCGTAGTCTATTTTGGTCATTATAAGGGATTTTATTACGTATATAATTGTTTTTGTATCGCACTCGAATTTTCTGCTAGACAAGCATTTAATTATATTAAGTCTTTTGGAAAGTTGTGTTGTAAGGTTATCTATGTGGCCATTCCATCTGTATCTTTTGGTTAACGTGATTCCGAGGATTTTAAGGGATTCTACATTTTGTAGAGAGAAGTTTGTCGATTGGAGCTGAAAGTTGCATTTAATTTTTCTACATATGTAGGTGTTTACATTTGGGTACAGAGAGAGATGCACCCGAATAATTGCACCAGTCGTTGATATCGTTAAATAATTGGTTTGTGTTTAGACTAGATTGTTTCTTTTTAATGTTGTGTATTAATGTGTAGTCGTCAGCGTATGCAGTGAAGTCGATGTGTCTGTGGTTTGCTATTATTTTGTTAAGTTTGTTGAATGCAATTGAAAAGAGTATTACGGATAATGGGGAACCCTGAGGTATTCCGTTTTCTAGTGGTTTTGGGTTTGAGAAAGTCTGGTTGCTTTGGGTGATTATTTTCCTGTTAGTTAGAAAGTTATATCTGTATCCTTGGTCCTATTTTCCATTCTATGAGTTCATCCATGATTGTATGGATACCTACTCTGTCGAAGGCTTTGGCGAAGTCGAGGGATATGACTGAAGAGTGATTTTTGGTTGAGAGGGATGTGGTGATCCGGTGATCTAGCATGGCTAGAGAATCGGACACCGATTTTCCCTTTCTAAACCCCATTTGACGACTATCGAGTAGTTTGCCGTTAGATGCTAACCACCATAGTCGTTTAGATATAATTTTGTCAATCACTTTCGAGATGCATGGGTTGAGAGATATTGGGCGGTATGCGTTAATGGATGTTTTATCACAGCCAGGTTTGTTTATAGGAATTATATTACTAATTTTAAATTGTTGGGGAATGTAGGCTGTAAGAATGTTGTTGAAGAGGTTGAGGATTCTCTGTAGTAGGTTACTTGGCAGATTTTTTAGCATAGGGTAACTTATTCGGTCTCGACCAGGAGTTTTGCCTTTTAATTGGTTTATTGCTGCTATTAGTTCTACCAGTGTGATGTCTTTTTCTAGATATAGTGCTGATGTGGATGGAGCGTGCGGAGGTGTGTGTACGACGCTTGTTTTGTGTGATCTAAACGTGCTATGGAATTATCGTCTAGTGAGGCTTTTGACCAGTGGGTGCATAGTGTATTGGCAATTTCGCTATTATTTACTATGTTCTGTGTGGGGTCATTAGGATTTGAGAGGCAGTGTGTGCCGTGATGCGTTTTTAAGCCGCAAAGTCGGTTGATGTTTGACCAGATTTTGGAAATGGGGCTATTAGGATTAATTTCTGCTGTGAATTGTTGTAAGGATGTTCGTTTTCGTATTTTTATTTCCCGTTTGAGTAAAGCGTTAGCCTTCTTATAGTTTATAATATTGGTCGTGTTAATGTTTCTATTCAGTTGTTTCCATGCTGAATTCTTCTCATTTTTTAGTTTTTGGAGTATTTGGTCCCACCAGGGTACGTTTTTGTGGGGTCTAGTCTTTTGAGATTGCGGTATGGTTTGGCTTGCAGCTTGAATGATTATTTTTACTATGTTGGCTGTTTCTTGGTTTATGTTAGTGCTAATAGGTCTATCGTTGGAGAGTTTATCTGTTAGATTGTTAAATTTATGCCAGTTTGCTTTGTTTAGGTTGAATCTGAGTCTAGGAGTCTGGGTTATTGAAGAAGAAAGTTCGAATAGTTCAATGTGTATCTGATAGTGGTCGCTACCGGAAAGGAAGGTGTCTGTATTCCATTTCGTATGGATGGCTAGGTGGTCTGATCTATGTGTGTGAATGTGTGGTGGGTGGTAAAATGTGTTGGGGATCCTGTGTTCAGAGTGATTAAGGAGGACTGATTTATGTACTTAAAGATAGTATTTCCTCTACTATTGTTTGTGGGTGAGCCCCAAGATTGGTGCCAGCTGTTAAAGTCCCCTGTAAGAAGTAGGGGGGGTTGGATGTTATTGAACATGTTTCTTAGATTTTGAAGTTTGAATGGTTTGTTTGGAGGGATGTATGAAGAGACTATATATATAATTTATCTTTGAGTTGATTCTGACTGCTATTGAGTCAAAGTCAAAAGTGTTAAGAATAACTTCTTGTTGTTGTATCGAGTTATGGATAAGGAGGGCGACCCCACCGTATGCATTGGTGGCGGTGTTTTGATGGTAGAAGGTATAGTTGATCGGGATAGGGATATTTTGAGTGGAATGGAGATGGGTTTCTTGGAGAGAGATTATTTTTGGGCATTGAGTTTTAATGAGGATTTGTAGGTGACTGTAATTATTGAGGTAGCCGTTAAGGTTCCATTGAAGGACTTTTAACATATTTTTTGTATAAAGTTACTATATAAATTTGTTGATTTTACAAACTATCGTGTTCAGTGAGGTCACATAGGGTTTTGTTTTTGTTTTTGGTCTTGGTTTCATTTTTATCTTTTGATTTAAGGGGTTTGGAGAGAGTGCTTTGTTTGCTGCTGAAAATTCTGAGTTTCAGCTCGTCTTTCATGCTTGCTAATGAGCTGGATGGGTTGTCCATCGATGAGGTGGTGTCCATGGGTGTGTCGAGGTCTGCGTACGCTGAGAGTCTTCTTGTTTGTGTTTGTTGAATTGCAATCTGTTGTTGTTTGGTTTTGGCGTTGGTTGAGTTGTCGCTGGCGTTTGGTGTGGGCTTTGTTGAGGTTGTGTTTTGATTTGCATTGGTTGTGGTGGGTTGCTGAGATACTATTTTTGAGTATGGTGTATTTTGGTGAGTATGTCGAGTATAGTAGATTTGAAGAGCGGTTTTGTGGTCGACTTTTTCTACTGTTTTTATAGTTGTTAGTTCTTTTTGTTTGATCAATTGCGGGCAAGCTTTATCCATAGGGCTATGTTTGTTTTGATTGATTGGTTCGTTTCTGCAGTTTATACAAGATTTTTCATTAGTGCAGTCTTCGGGTTTAGTTGTGTGTTCTTTGACGGAGCAGTTGGTGCATACTTTCGGGCTTTTGCAATTAAGTATGTGGTGTCCAAATCTAAGGCAGTTTCGGCACCTTAGTGGGAGTGGGATATATGGACGTACATGTGTACGTTCATATCCGAGCATTATCGTTTCTGGTAGGGATAGTGATGCGAAGGTTAATGAGTATGAATATGAGTATATAACTCCTTTGGAGAAGTTTAGGGTTTTGTGCTCGTTGGAAATGACTGGAAAATCGTGAAAGATTGTAAGTTTAAGGAGTCTATGTGTTTGTAGGATATTCTTCGTTTTTATAAGGAGCGTGCCTGCTCTTGTTTTTTTGCATGTCTCAACTTCACCGTTGCATGTGAAGTCTATGACTTTTTTTATGATGAAAGGTGTTATTTTTTCAAAAGTGTTTCCATCCGTTCTGGTTATTGTAATAAATTTGGGGTCGGCTGTTGTGTGTTTATGTCTCGCGAGAATTTGATCAATGTCTGGTGGACGGTTCATGGTTGCTGCTTTTTATGGGCACCGCCCCGTTGCAGTTGGGTTTAACTGTTCAATTGCAGAATTGTTTTTGCTTTTTTTTTCGGGTTTGCTTTGTTATGATGTTGTTATTGTTGTTGTGATTGAACTGATAAGAACTGCACTTGCACTTGCACTTGCACTTCCACTTGCAGTAGGAGCTCGTAGTCGCACGTCTTTACTGATCGGAGTTAAGAGTGATACTGCTAAGAAATATTCTTTCGAATATTTTAGAGAATGTGGGCAGCAAGCTTATCGGTCGGTAAGACGCAACAAGGTTCTCCGGTCTGCCTGGCTTCGGAATCATCGTTATCACAGCACACTTCCGTTGTGTGGGGAAGTAATAGATACGTAACATGGAGTTGAACAAGAGGACTAAGAACAATATACCCTTTTTTGGCAGTGCCTTGGCAACTCTGCTATCGACACCGTCGAATCCTGTGGCTTTACTGGGGTGCAGCTTTGTGATTTGCAGACAAACTTCTGCCGGACTAACATGTCGAATAGGCAGAGAGAGCCTTCAATTATTTCTCTATACAAATAGAGTTGAAGGGCGACATGAATAACACTGAGGTAAAACATTATTTTCACAAATTGAAAATCATAATAACATACAAAGAAATGACAGAAGCTTTTGCTAAGGACATCATTAAGGAATATTTATTTATTTATGTATTTATGTATGAGGATTTCCTAACATTTCAAAGGGCATATATTGAAATGATAAGTTCCAACAATTTGACTAAATTGGTTAAGTGTACACTCAAGTTGAAAGATGTTTTGACTTATGCAGACTTCAAGAGAATGATACTCAAAAGGCATAAGGAGCTCCTACACCCAGGAATTGAAAAAACTATTAACTGGATTAAAGAGGAACATTATTATCCCGATAGCCAAAAGTTAATACAAAACATCATTAACGAGTGCGAAATCTGCAACATAGCAAAAACGGAACACAGAAACACCAAATTGTCAGTTGAAGTCACACCAGAAATATTCAATGCAAGAGAGCGATATGTAATTGATTTCTATTTGATTGGAAACCAACAATTCCTATCATGTATTGATATCTATTCGAAATTTGCGACATTAATTGAAGTAAAAAGTAGAGATTGGTTAGAATCCAAAAGAGCCATAATGAAGGTATTTAATGACATGGGAAAACCGCACAAAATCAAAGCGGATAAAGACTCAGCATTGGTTTAAATCCGAAGGTGTAGATATAATAATAACCATAAGCAAAAATGGTATATCTGATATAGAACGGTTCCATAAGACGATAAACGAAAAATTGAGGATTATTAGTAGTGAGGACAATATAAAAGATCGATGTACAAAATTTGAATCGATCCTATATGTGTACAATCACAAAACCAAACACAACACAACTAATAGAACTCCCGCGAACATCTTTCATATGCAGGCACAGAAGACTTCAATATACAACAGAACAAGGTGGACAAAATAATCAAACTAAATGAAAACAGACATGAATATGAGGTCGACACAAAATATGGGCAAGCTCCACTAGTGAAAGCTAAGATAACCAATCCTTTCAAGAAAACAGGAGTAGTCAGACAGGTTGACGATAAACACTTCGAAGAAACAAACAGAAGCAGGAAGATTACTCACTATAGGTCAAAATTCAAGAAACAGAAAAATACTAATAAAAGAAAATTTGATAATTCCAGATTAGCCGAAGAAGTCGAAGACAAATGGTAACCGAATTGTCCCCATATCACTCATGATTAACATGTCTCATAAGTACCATAAATGGGAAGAGTATTGGGATCAATCCCATAAACGCGAAGAATGGATATCTAATATTTAAAACTGTATTCATGGAAATTCCAACGAATTTCGAATACCACTACTTGAGTATAAATATAACAAAGACCGAACTGACATTCGACAACCTACTGGACGAAGCAAAGGATTTCCAAAACAAAGTCCAAGTCCGATATTTAGTCGAGAAACTAAAGAGGGAAATAAATGGGTTAAGAATAGTCAAACGTAGCAAAAGAGGGCTTTTAAATGTGGTAGGTTCAGCGTATAAATTTTTTTTCGGTAGGTTAAACGAAAACGACAAAGAAGAATTTGAAACTAAAATTAATAATCTGTCAGAAAATTCCATCCAAAATCATCACTTAAATATTATTATAATATTATTGACGTCGTTAATAACGGACTTGACAGCAAGCTGCAGTTTTGATTTTTAATCTCCAGCAGTTCACTGAGTATATAGAGGACGTAGAATTAGGAATGCAGTTAACCAGATTAGGTATTTTTAATCCGAAGTTATTAAAACATGATTATTTGAAACAGGTCAATTCTGAAAAGTTATTGAAGATTACGACACTACTTGATTTAAAACAGACACAAACGAAATCCTGATACTCCCACATTCAGAATGAAATAATTAAAACTTCAATATATCAAATAGTTCCATATCCAGATGAATTAGGTAATATATTAACTTAAGATACTTTTGACAAATTTTACATTTATGAAGACAGGGTATTTAATAAAAACACAGAGCAAATAATATATTTGACAAATGTATAATTGGAATAATTAAACAGGAACCAGCTAATTGCAAATACACAAAAACCCATAGAAATTTTCAGATTAACTACAAGAACCAAATATCTTACTAACTTGGAATGTACAGAAATCAGTCTTAAATCAAGATTGTATAAATACGGAAGTTTTGATTACTTGCAATAATATTATCAAAATAAAAAATTGTACTATTCAGCTAGAAGAATTTGTAATTTCAAACAATGTAGCCGACTATTCCCAATCCATTTATGTTAACAATAATATTACCAGAATCAAACATTTGTCGAATATCCAAACTAAAGAAATCATAGATTCCCATGTTAAGTACTACAATACATTCAAAATCATATTTTTAACCACGTTTGTAATAACTGTATTGGTCTTAACACTGTATTTAATCTAATATAGGAGGGTGAAGACACTCCTATGTTACCAAATGTAACCAATGATAATAATATTGAGGAAAGTCCAGAGGACAATATAATGTTATATCCCAAATTAACGTCCTGGGGACAGGCCAAATTCAAATGTTGGGGGAGTGACATATCTTTAGTCCTATAAGACTTTGCATATATTTAAGTATATACACATATACACAGTCCCATAACACTCCGAATATTCCCATCACTTTATGTAAACATTTGCGTTGAATTTTGATATTATTTTTTGTTTTATTTGTAATCTGTGGTGTGCTTCTGAAGTTCTTTCGCTTCTGTGCGAATTTTAGTGTCAAGTTTTCTAATTGAATACTTCGTTTGCGATTCTCCACGGAAAGGCGGTTGTTGGGAGAATAGCACATATTTTAAAAAGCTTATTCCCTTTTTGTCTCGATATATTTGACCACCCCTTTTTCGAGAAATGTTCACTTTGGGGATTTTTGTTTGATCTTCGTTTTTCTTTTATGCCAATCGTACACGGTATTCTTCAATTTATAGTTTTGACATTTTTATACCCGGTACCCATAGGGTACAAGGGTATTATGGGTTAGTGCCAACCTCTGTCCGTCCGTGTGAAACAACAGATCTCAGAGACTATAAGAGCTAGAGTTACCAAATTTAGTGACAACATTGAAATCTGTTGCACGCAGATCAAGTTTGTTTTAAAATTTGGCCACGCCCACTTGCGCCATCAAAAATCATAAAAATCGTAAAATAAGCTATACTCGTTATTATCGGATTAAAGTGAATAGATACAATAAATAAAAAAAAAAAAAAATGGACGTTTTCTGAAAATTTCAGTAAAATCGGATGATAAACATGCGAGATATTAGCAATAAGGTTGGAATTTTAACACATTCCCCTAAGGCATTGCTGTTGCTGTTTCAAGCTGTAGCCGATAGGTGGCGCATTCGAGCCTTGGCCGTGCCAATGCCAATAATGGCGCCAATGTATGTATGTACAATGCAATGTATGTACACTTTTAAATTGCCTTTAAGTGTGAAGCGCAAACGTTTAGGTACCGGGTATCTCACAGTCGAGCACAGTCGACTGTAGCTTTCTTACTTGTTTCAATAATTTTTGTAGTGAATTCACGTAATTGTCTTTGACCAGCTGATGTCCAGATGTTTTATCTCGCTGGCTAGCAGCTAGAAGTTCCGATCCCCCTCTCTTTTAATTCCTCGCCTTTTCGCAAGTTTCCACTTTGCATTGGAGCAATCTAATTTAAGTTACATAGTTAGTACTGTTTCCGAATTTCACTTATAAACACCTTTCGACGCGTATCGCGCAAAATCCCGAAAATGTCGTGTTTTTATTTATCTTGTGCAACTCCGGGAAAAAGCCGCCATCCTACGAACAACTTTGTTCACCTTTTTTTTATTCATACTCACAATATGCCCTATTCTGCAGAATTCGGAACTGGCAGGTCCCTAGTAGTAGAGGAGGCAGTTTTGTTAGGTGTAGTTGCCCGTTTGGCTTGGCATTATTATACCCGGTACACATAGGGTACTAGAGTATTATAAGTTAGTGCCAACCGAGAATGTATGTAACAGGCAGAAGGAGAAATCTCCGACCCCATTAAGTGTATATATTCTTGATCAGCATCACCAGCCGAGTCGATCTAGCCATGTAAGTCTGTCTGTCTGTCTGTGTGTCGGTTTCTACGCGAACTAGAAATTTTCAGCATACTCTTTTTTCTTTAGCACGCAGTGTATATGTCGGAACGGCCGAAATCGGACTACTTTGTCGTATAGAAATGATAGCGAAATTAATAAAAAGAAACAAAATTTAACTTCTCTGTTATTCAACGTATTTTTATAAATTTCGAGATATAGCAGTTTTTACCGGTTTTAGAATTACGGTTTTAATTTCATTAAGATCGGTCAACTATATCATAAAGCTGCCATAGAAGCGATCGGTTGATTTATATGAAAATCTAAAATTCTACATGTAAAATGTAAAATTTACAAAATTTACAAATTCCGATATTTTTTAAAAAATAATATAAATTTTTAAAATAATAATAATTAAAATAATAAAAAAATATTTTCAATATTACCAAAATGGATCGATGTTCAATAATCCAATTGCAGAATCCAAGGGTATACAAACTTCGGTTTACCGAAGCTAGCTTCATTTCTTGTTTTTGGTTTAAAGTAAATCAAATAAAAACACATCATAACGAGGTGAAATTAAAGTGACGATGGCACATTCAACTCATAAAAGTATAATACCAAATTTTCTGACGATAAATAGTTATTTAAACAAAAATATTTAAAAAGTTTTCAATTAGTTTCAAATTCGGCACTCTGCCTGTTTTGCCTTTTTAAATTTTTCAGTTAAGTGCCGATTTTGAAACTAATTAAAAACTTTTTAAATATTTTTGTATAAATAACTATTAATTGTCACAAAATTAGGTATCAAAAGTTTTTTGAGTTGGATGTACCATCGACAATTTAATTTCACCTCGTTAAGAGGTGTTTTTATTTGATATCAGAGTTTTTTTAAATGACATATGTTTGTACATAAATAGGTCTTCCATTGTTGTTATAAGTTTTTGTTTGAAACTCAAATGGGAAAAATTAACAAAAACGAGAAAGAAAGCTAACTTTGGTAAACCGAAGTTGGTATACCTTTGCAGTCTGCAATTGGATCATTGAAAATCGAACCATTTTAGTAATGTTGAAAAAATATAGAATTTTGTACATTTTCCTTTTTACATGTAGAATTTTACATTTTCATATATATCAACCGATCGCTTCTATGGCAGCTATATGATATAGTTGTCCGATCTTAATGAAATTGAAACCGCAATTCTAGAACCATAAAAAGCTGTATCACAAAATTTATATAAATACGTTGAAAAACAGAGAAGTTAACATTTTTTGTACATTAATTTCGCCATCATTCCTATGGCAGCTATAGGATATAGTATTCCGATTTCGGTCGTTCCGACATATATACTGCGTGCTAAAGAAATAAGATTATGCTGAAAATTTCAGCTCGATAGCTCAAAAACTGAGAGACTAGTTCGCGTAGAAACCGACAGACGGACAGACAGACAGACGGACATGGCTAAATCGACTCGGCTGGCGATGCTGATCAAGAATATATAAACTTTATGGGGTCGGATATGCATCGTTCCTTATAATCCCCTCTGCAAGGGTATAAAAATGCATAAAAGAAGTTAGCTATATGGGATAATTGCTACTAATTTTGATGAGAAAGCGAATTTGCGGAGATATGTGTTCTACCCCGAAATATCTCAAGGGCTATACGGCCTCAAGTGACTATAAAAATCGTAAAAGCCATTAAACAAAAAAAAAATTTAATCTTAAAAAAAATCTTAATTCTAAATTCTTAATTATAATATTTAGAAAAAGGTATAAAAAAAAAAAAATGTTTAATCTTAAAAAAAAAAAAACTTTTAATTCTAAATTCTTAATTATAATATTTCGAAAAATTATGTCAGGGCAAAGTAATTATCATACCAAAATACTTTTCCAACAACATATATCACGTCGTTCAGAAGTTATGGGCGCGAGAAATTTCCTTTTTTCCCGGCAAAGTAGTGGAAAACGCAACAATTCGATTAAATTAAAAAAAAAAAAAAAATCTAGCGATTTCTTTTAATGGCTTTAAATTTTATTGCATTGTGCACGTCTCTAAATGACTCTACATGAGTTTTTACATAAATGTATGTATAGTGCATGTAAAAGGTTAGGTATATGGGATCTTTGCTACTAATTTTAATGAGTAATATCTCGAGAAAGCGAATTTTCCGAGATATGTGTTATATACCAAAAGAGGCACATCCAGGGCTATATGGCCTTGAGTGACTATCAAAATCGTTAGAGCCATTTTTAAGAAAACTTCAATAACTTAAAAAAAAAAAAAATTTATTATTATTTCTTAAATATTATATTTAGATAAATTATGTCAAGGCAAAGCTATTATCATTTCAAAATACCTTTCAAACTACATAAAGCACGTTTCTGTAGCTTTAGTCGTTTAGAAGTTATGGGCGCGGCAAATCTGGCTTTTTTAGCTGTTTTCCCGCCAAACTAGCGGAGACCCAAAAGGTCGTTAAACAAAAAATGTTCAGATCGAGCTGTTTAATAAAATAAAAGTAGTTCCAGGACTCTAAAACAAAAAAAAATGTACAGACAGACAGACAGACAGACAGACACACAAACAAACAACAGGACAACCGTTTTCATTTCGGAAAGGCCGTTAAAATCTTGTTAAAAATGTTGGGGATTTTTGCTCCACCGGCCCCAATAGCTCAAATTTTCAACATTTTCAATTTCACACTTTCACTCCCATTTCTCCTAAACTAATCAGTTTTTGAAAAATCTTAGTATGCAGTTTCAAAGAGGTTTACAATACCTTTCGATCAAGATATAAATGGTTCTGATCGGACTATCGTAGCAGATTTTCAATTCTACGGCTCATCGTCAGTACGTGGACTGCCGTCCACAGTGATAAATAGAATAAATTAAAAGACTTGTGCGGACGTTTTCTGAAAATTTTAGTACAATCGGATAATAAACATGGGAGATATTAGCAAAAATGTGAGAATTTTAAAACAACCACTAAGGCACTGCTGTTGCACGCTGTAGCCGACAGGTGGCGCGTTCTAGCCTTGGCCGCGAAATGACAAAAAAATAAAAAAAATCATTTTTTGACGCCGATCGAGCGAGTTTTTATGCGTCCTGATAAATTGTTTCAGACAGGCTCCGGTTTTCACTTTCACGAGATTCTCTCGATTTCGTTTTTGAAAACGACAAATCGGTGCTCCCGCTTTCACTTTCATAGGACTTTTCATTTTCAAAAACGGGAAAGTTTGTCTTGTCGAAATGAAAAGTAAACGCCTTTTTCTACATCAAATCGGTTCTTAATTGCAAAAGGAAAACAATGGTTGACTCGTTGGCCTATTTATGTTCATTTCACACTATCAGTAGATCAATTTAGTTCGTATTTACTTATAAATATATCTTTTTTGACGCCAACTCGAATTCGGGAAAATAATATTTGCCGTCAGCAACAACAAATTTTGCTTTGGTTGGCAGTGCTGCCGTACGGTTGGTGGAACAGAGCAATCTAGTCGAAATGCTTGTAAAATTAAAAGGTGGGCATTATTAACGTTCAAGGTTGATTATAAAATAAGGATTTAATAAATAAATCAGCTTATTTTAGTGTTTAAATGGTATTTTTAAAAATAAAAAAAGGTATAAAAGACATATCATCAAAAGGTGGCAGCACTCTTGGACTGATAAATAAACAATTTCTGCCTTTATTTGGATTTAAAACAAACAATCCTTAACAATCCGTTTACTTCTCGAAACATCAAAGTCAGCTGTTTGACCAATAAAAACAATTTAATATTTCGATAACAAAACTATGACCAGAGCACCTAAAAACGAAAACGTACTTTTTTGGTCTAAAACGAAAACGAAAAACAAAAGTGAAAACCGCAGCACGCCGGTATTATTCATGTTTAAATATGACATTTGATTTTTTAGGTCGGGAGCTAATTCGAGCGGCGATTTGTTTACAGTTTGACCCTCTTCGCCGGCGCTTTACTCGCTTGGTTCTTGACTCCTTGACTCCCTGCCTCCTTGATTGGGACCACGCCACTATGGGGAATTTGACCACTTTTGGTGACCAAAACCCATTTTCTGAAAGTCGGAAAATTAAAACAAGTTTCAGTGCAATCCATTCACAATACACCAATCATCAGTGTTGCATAACAGAATTTTTTATAGAGGGCGCCACAACAAAGGAATCAGCTGATAACACAGCTGGTTGCATTTGCAAAGCACGCGCCTCTGCCATTTTAAGTTTTGTTTGCTAAGTTCAAGAGATCAGAAGTAAAAAACTAAACAATACAACTAAAAATTTGTAAATGAATTATAATCTGTGTGGTTTGTATTATGTGTTTGTGAACGTCATTTAAAGAAAAAAATCGTGTTGTCCCCTTAATAGATCAAAAATGTAAGAAGCCTTGCAAATGCATATTTTGGAATAAAGTCTCATGTTCCATAAGAGATTTAAAGTGAGTCCAGAAGAGTTCATCCACCAGATGTATTGTATATTGTAGAGTATTAAATTCTTGTTCAAATGAATGTTATTAAAAATATCACTTTTTACGATTTTGCGAAAATTTTTCATTTTTATGACATTACCTTTTGTATGGCAACGCTGTATTGCTTACCAGACGGGAAGCAGTTTTTGGTTAGATTGTTTCTGTAAAAATTATAGGAAATCGTCATCCGATCTCGACCAAATTTTCTATATTCTGTTAAAACAGTATGTATTTTAAGTTTCCAAAGTTTTGTGCAGATATCTTACCCGATCTCTCCTATGAAAGCTATAGGATATAGTTGTCTGATCCGGATAGTTTTCATTCAGAATTTCCCTATATATATATAATTACGATTGGTAAAGTTTCATGTTGATATTTAATAAACTGAGCGAGTTATTAATTTTGGTCCAAAAAATCGGTCAAATTCCCCATAGTGCACGCACACGACGTAGATCTCTGCGATGAAGCCTCAGTCTGGAAGGCTTAGGCTAACTTTGACTGGCTCCGTTGATGCACTCGCTTGGATTCTCGCACTCGCACTAGTTCCCGTGCGCATGCGTCCTCCGCCTTTTATAGGCTCCGTCAGTCCCGTTGCTCCTGCTGCGACCCGATCACGCAATCTGGTCCAAAGACCGCTGAACATTACGCGAGTGGGGAGTTTTAGTTACAACTCCTTACACTGTGTCGACATGTATGTAAAAGTAGTAACATAGCGTCTCAATTTCATTCGTTTCAATCAGTCAAAGTTACGATCTGACGAGTACATCCACTTGCATGACGCATGATGGCTACTGACGGACACGTAGCAAACATTGGTTGTTTGACCATTCTCCCAGCTACTTATGTTCGGAGCCCGCGCCATATGCATGAGTACGCTCAAGATGCAATGACGTACGTGCGGAATTACGGACGACCAAATTTAATTATCACGTTTACATGCAGTCCGAAATGGCCTGAAATTACGAATCTGTTGCACCAAGGACAAATATCCAGCGATCGACATGACATAACTGCACGGGTATTCACGCTAAAGATAAAAGTTTTTATTGATTACATCGTTAAGCAGAAGGTTTTGGCGTAGTTCGTTGTTGGACGTACTCGGTTGAACGGCAGAAGCGTGGCTTTGGATGTTCGACAAGATCCGACCAGAACATATTGATTCGATTAGTTCTGCCAAAATACCAGTTTCAGAAACTGATTCGGAGCTGCATTCCGTTGTGAAAACGAGTATGATCCATGGACCTTGCGGAGTCCACAACCCAGAATTACCATGCATGGAAAACGGAAATTGCACACAACGATTTTCCCGTCCATTGGTAGCTGAAACAATCAGTGGAAACGATGGATATCCATTGTACAGGCGTCGTTCTCCAGATGAGAACGGCAGATGGATCGATAAGATGGTGGAAAATAACAAAGTCGTCGTTGATAACCGCTGGATCGTTCCATATTCTCAGCTTTTGTCGAAACGTTTTCAATGCTCTGCAATGTTGAGTACTGCAACTCTATAAAATCAATAGATTTGCAAATATGTGAATAAAGAAAGAGACATGGCGGTGTTTTTCATTGTTGATCCGAATGCAAGCGACGAGGGGACGAAATTTCAACTTGGAATTTACGTAAGTTGTAACGAGGCCATTTGGCGTCTGTTTTCATTTCCGATTCATGAACGTCATCCGACTTTCGTACACTTATCTGTTCACTTGGAAAACGGCCAGCGTGTCTACTTTACGAACGCGACTGCAGCCCAAAGAGCAGAACGACCACCAGCGACAACGTTGACAAATTTCTTTTTTACATGCAAAAGCAATCCGTTCGCAAGGACTCTATTCGGAACGCTGCATCGAAGAAGTTGGGGTTATATAAAGCCGTCCAGTTAGGGCGAGTATATATATATGTATGTTCAATCTATACATAGTAATTCAACAGAACTGAATCTGGCAAAGAGTCAAATAGATTTTACTACTGTGGGCCAAAAGTAAGGTGAATTTGTTTGTAAAGTGAAAATTCTTTATTTATTCTCCTGAATCAATTTCATCCTCTTCAAAGTAATCCCCTCCCAATAAAATACACTTATGCCAACGTTTCTTTAAATCCTCGAAACAGGCCAAATAGTCCTTTTCCGGTATAGCCATGAGTGGCCTCGTCGATTCCGCTTTTATCTCTTCAATCGACTCGAAACGCGTTCCCCGGAGTGGTCTCTTGAGTTTTGGGAATAGCCAGAAGTCACACGGAGCCAAATCAGGAGAATACGGTGGTTGCGGAACGATATGCGTCGAATTCTTGGCGAAATGGTCAAGAAGAACGAGTGCATTATCGTGAAGCAAAAACCAAAAGTTGTTGGCCCATAATTCTGGTCTTTTTCGACGAATTGCTTCACGCAAACGACGAATAACGCTCAAATAATATTCCTTATTAACAGTTTGGCCAGGTGGAAGGAATTCATAGTGCACCACACCACGAAAATCGAAAAAAACTGTCATCATAACCTTGATTTTTGAACGACTTTGACGTGCTCTCATCAACACGTTCGCGACCCTCTTTGAAGTCTTTGTACCACTTATAAACATTTTTCTGGGACATGGTAGAATCACCAAAGACCTTCCGCAACATCCTCAACGTTTCCGCAGCCGAAATTTCATTCCGCAAACAAAATTTGATGGCACTTCTCTGCTCAATTAAATCAGACATTGTAAAAATCGACAAATGCACTCTTGATCGTTTGGTAAACACAAGCGTAAATATAGTACTGATACTGACATTGACATGAAATTTCCACCAGATGTCATCAACAGTCCTTACTTTTTGCACACAGTAGTATACCGCTGCGTTAAACACTGTAATCTTAGACCAAGCCGCTAAACACCTTATAGCTAAATAGACAGCTTGAAAACAGTTACGTTTAAATATTTGATAAAAATATAACTTACTGTTTTTGAGGCGAGTCAACTTTTTACTAAAGCAGAGAACCTTATTTGAGATTGACGGATAGTATAATTTAACACATTCGATAAAAAGGTATTCATGGCATTGTTAAAATTCACAGTTTTTCAAACCATGTGAGTAAACTTGTAGAGATCGGACCAACTAATGTCAGAAAGGAAATTATTCAGCTGTCGAAAATCCGCGTAAGCAGGATTCTTATCTGGCCGATCAGATTTATTCTTCACGGCAGTCCCAATATCGATAGTCACAGTTCAACATCAATGCATTCCTCGAAGGTAAATAATTCAGACTGAGGCTGGTGTCAACCGCGTTGAGAACATCGCCCCCTCGTTATATATATATATATACAGTAGAATCAGGTTATACCGACTCTGCTTATAGCGTCCGTCCGGTTATAGCGACGAAAACTCGATGGCTTGGTTGGTCCCCATACAAACTTATATGAAAGGGCCTCCGCTTAGTACGTTTCCGCTTTTAGCGACCAACCGCTTATGCCGACGAGATTTTTCACAATTCAACCGGCTATTGCAACGTGCCGAAAAAAAAAATACTGAAGAAAATTTAGATGGACCCAGCAGCTCATTCTCAAATGATATTGAAATCGGAGATGACATTCCTCTATCGGTTTAGGCAAGAGTTCTGAAAAGTCAGCTACCGATTTCTTATTGACAATGGTGTGGCGATTTGTGAGAAACCGTCTGAGAACAGCAGTGTTCAAAATATTTTAGATGACGAACAGGACAGCGATGACAACGTCGAAGATCAAAATGAAATGTCAGCACCTAGTGTTTTGCAGGCATTTAAGGCTGCAGAAATTCTAAATAGATTTGTCCATTCAACTTTTAATGACGAGAGTTTAACGCACAAAATTTCTTGTTTAAATAATGCTGTGCGCGACTGTTTTTATATGAGAAAAACCCAACAATCAAAAATCACTGATTATTTAAATTAAGAATAAATAGAAAAACCACATATAGAAATTAATCTTATTATACTATACTTATGAATAATATGCATTATATGTATACGAGTTATTATGAATAACCCATGAAAACCCCATATTATTGAATTAAATTTATTACATTTTTTGTTTTGATTAAAAAATTAATTGGTTTTATTTTAAAACCTATTACGAACATGGAATCCATAAAATAAAAAAAATAAAAAATTGTTTGCTCCTTTCGGCTAGTGCGTCTTCCGGGTATAACGACGTAAAATCGTCGGTCCCTTGAAAGTCGCTATAACCGGATTCTACTGTATATATATATATATACTAGCGGACCCGGCGAACTTCGTCTCGCCCTAATTCGAAGCCATTATATAACCCCAGGGTAATAGTCAAACACTGTTTTCCATGCATGGTGATTCTGGGTTGTGGACTCCGCAAGGGCCATGGATCATACTCGTTTTCACAACGGAATGCAGCTCCGGATCAGTTTCTGGATCTGGTATTTCGGCAGAAATAATCGAATCAATATGTTCTGGTCGGATCTTGTCGAACATCCAAAGCAAAATGTGCGCATGTGGTAAGCCACGCTTCTGCCATTCAACCGAGTACATCCAACAACGAACTACGCCAAAAACCTTCTGCTTAACGATGTAATCCATAAGAATTTGTACCTTTAGCTTGAATACTCGTGCAGTGATGTCATGTCGATCGCTGGATGTTTGTCCTTGGTGCAACAAATTCGTAATTTCGGGCCATTTCGGATTGCATGTAAACGTGATAAATAAATCAGGTCGTCCGTAATTCCGCACGTACGTCATCGCATCTTGAGCGTACTCATGCATATGGCGCGGGCTCCCAACATAAGTAGCTGGCAGAATGGTCAAACAACCAATGTTTGCCGCGTGTCCATCAGTAGCGATGGCGTCACGCAAGTGGATGTACTCGTCAGATCGTAACTTTGACTGATTGAAACGAATGAAATTGAGACGCTCCGTTTCTACTTTTACATACATGTCGACACAGTACTGCTGAAACAAACGGCGGTATCTCAACAGATGATTGTCAACATCTAGTCGAATCATCAATCGATATGCTTAAAAATTCATTGAGCTGACTTTCTTATTCGTTTCTTCTCCTGTAATATGAATTCGAATTTACGTGCAGAATGAAAAAGAAGTGATTAAACAAACCTGTCGTTGGATTGACCATCTTTATGTTGAAGTGATAGCCATCTTCTCCACGACAGAACATCAACGGATATTGAAGTGCATCATATGACCGATGAGTCTCATAAACGCGTTGCAATTGTCCATCATCCCGACGCTTGAGAACAATATCGCGTGATTCCACATTCTCGCCAACAATCACCACTGCGACTTCATTGATAGTGGGCGCATTGAGTTGTCTTGAATGGCTTCCTGCTGGTCTTTTATCTGCTCTGATAATGATTTTGTGGTCGTCAGAATGCATTGTATCCAAAGCTGTTTTGAACAATCTGACCAATTCATTACACTCATGAAGAAGATTTTGCAATTGTTGTATTATTTCACGTTTAGTTGCAGTGAAAATTGCACAACGCTGATTAAGTTCAACTGCCGAATCACCAACGAAATAGATCTGAAGGAATTTATGATCTTTGTTTGGTGGTGGTAACAAAGCGCCCGCTCGATGGTGAATTTGCCCTTGAATCTGAGTTTTGTGATGCAATTTCGTGAAAAATTATAGTTGTTCATGTTGATAAAAGAGTGACGCTATTACCTTATAACTCGGATTGTAGCCTGGTTGTTGAACAACCTCTGCTCCAAATGACGTCATTTGAAAACATCCGTTATATTTTTGTGCGTGCAACAGGAAATGGTTTGATTTGCTTGTATTTCCATATAGAAGCGAATACAATGGCTCTAGTGGATGAGTCAAAACCGGCAATTTTACCTTGCCACCTGCGCAGCATAAGCCGGGAGCTTCCAATCGAAACTTCAGTGCATTGTAGTGCTGACATACCACAGACAATGAACCGATAACAACGCAGCTATGGTCTTTGTAGGACGTTGAGAAATTGTATGCAAATGCAGCGCGATTCAAGTCTGTTCTTGGTACTCTTTGTGTAGAGCGAATCTGTGCTAAACGGGTTCGTCTCGATTCATTTCTTTCTGCACGTTCGTCTTCCGTTTGACTTTCATGGACATTCCGACTATATGTTGCTCGACGTGTACGTCGTCCAATGTTTGGCCGTCTTATAGCAGGCATTATTCCTACAAATCACAGGAAGAAATTAAACAAATCCGGACGTCTGATAAAAACGAATAAGAAACCGAATAATATTGAAACGATTTGTTTTTACTTTGACATATATTTCGATACACTACTCTTTTATATAATTTGATATTTTAATTATTTGTTTTTCACCATTACCCTGGAGGATTTTCTAAAAATTTTATTACGTTCTGACCTTCTTCTGTTAATTACCTACAACTGAAAAAAAATTTGAACCAAATCGGCCCAGTCGTTCTCCAGTAGTTTTTTACGACACATTTTTTGGGCTCCATTTTTATATATATATATATATATATGTATGTTCAGCGACCACTTTGGGGACACCAAAATTTTGGGGTTTCCGTTATAAAACTGAATTAAAGAGGACCCAAAAAGGATCCACAATAAATTTTGGAGCTCTTCAAGCTTTCCCACGTTATTTATTTACATTTGTGTATGTAGCGTTTATTTCAGGACCACGAAATATATATTGAATTTTGGGGACTTTGTCCTCAAAATAAACTTTTTATTAAATATATAAATGGGGCACTTTTTATATAGGTATAGAATGCTTATTTCTGGGACAAAAGTACAAGGTTGCCACCTGGTTGAACATATTGCTTATCACAACGTACACTATGAGGACACTCCATCGAGTCCCCAAAATTATATTCATATAGACCTTACGTTATATAAATCAGTTGAACTTTTTTTATAAAAAGCCGATTTTCGGGACAACAATTAAAGATTCCCACTCCATCGAGACCTCAAAATGATATTCATATAAACTTTAAGAAAATAAATAAATTTTCCAACTTTGAGGTCGCTTTTGTCAGAATCCTTGCATTGATAAATTTTTTGGCAAACACATTTAAAAATGGTGATTCGAAGCGGATTCGAGTGTATGACATCCACCGAGGTTTTCAAATAAAGGGTTTAAACATGTAACGCCGTGTAATTTTTGAAATTTTGTAACTTTTTATTTTTGAGCGAAAATGAAAGAATTACACTGTAACATTTCATTTTTAAGTTTTTAAATCATAAAAAAAAAATAACATTCATGAATAACATTCTTAATAACAGAACTTAATGTTTCTTTTTAATAATATTTCTTATTAAGAGAAGATCCCGTTTTGCGCCCTTCAGCTTTTCTCTGGTTGTCAATCCAAGACTTGACTTGCTGGGGTGTTCTATCCTTAAGATGGAGATTCCTGTTAATTACCTCGATGCATTTCTTTAGCGAAGGTAATTTTGAAATTTGAGCTGGTTCGCCAAACTCGATGGTCAAGGCGTTAATTTCTTCAGCAGTCCAGCGCTTTCGTTGAATTTTTCCAAAAGAAGATCCTAAAAAAGGGTTTATTAGAAAATGTTATTAATTTTATTCAGAAGCTATAAATAATATTTAATAATTTAAGCGATTGTAATCTTAGGTTTTAGTTCAAATATTAATAACATTGCAATACATACTCTTTTTTTCGTTGTTTTTAAAACTTTGAAGAAACTCATCATCGGATCCACTTTCAGATTTGTTGTCCGAATAGTTTGACCCGGAGTCTTCGAAATCATCTACAAAATATATACAACTATATTGATAGTGCTTACAAAAAACATAATACAAAATAATTCTTATTTAAATAAATTTTTCCATAGATTATATTTAAAGAAAATAATTAATTTAATTCTTTATACTCGAACATGCTGGTCAATGAACCAATTTTTTTTGTTTGTACAAAAAATTGTATTGCAAGATATTGTGCTTGATTAGAGCCAGATCAACCACATACAATTACACTGATCGACAAAAATCGAACTTTTTTCGACCCGGCGAATAAACGCTATTGACTCAGAAAGATCTTTACCTGTACATTGCTAGTCCGAAACTGAAAACTTTCCATCACGTACAAATTTTGAGGAAATCGCGGTCAAAGTATCAAACACTGCTTCAATTGGCACTTTTCTAGGCTTAATAACTCCCAGACCTTACGTAGCCCAGAGCTGATATTAGGCTTAAAAAAAGCTCTGGCCTTTTTACTTCAATATTAAACAAAACGTCTAATGGGGGACCTCTGGTTCTTTAGTTACAACGCATTTTACAAACTTAGTTTTACCGATATTTTTGCTATGTTGGAGCCCTGGTATTTAAAAAAAAAACTTGTGTGTTTCGGCTAAAGGTTGAAAACATCGATGTAAAATAAATATAGTGAGCGTCAAATTTAAGGATAACTGAAGCTTGAGTAGATTTGTAATGTTACATAACATTTTTTTAAATTGATTAAATAGAGCTGGAACAAAGATGTAAAAAACTTCGTTCATGTAACGATTTTACATCGAAGTTTCCAACCTAAATCCGAGACACACAAGTTTATTTTTAAATACCAGGGCTCCAACATAGCAAAAATATCGGTAAAAACTAAGTTTGTAAAATGCGTTGTAACTAAAGAACCAGAGGTCCCCCATTAGACGTTTGGTTTAATATTGAAGTAGAAAGGCCAGAGCTTCTTTTAAGCCTAATATCAGCTCTGGGCTACGTAAGGTCTGGGAGTTATTAAGCCTAGAAAAGTGCCAATACAAGCAGTGTTTGATACTTTGACCGCGATTTCCTCAAAATTGGTACGTGATGGAAAGTTTTCAGTTTCGGACTAGCAATGTACAGGTAAAGATCTTTCAGAATCAATAGCGTTTATTCGCCGGATTTTTTTTGTCGACCAGTGTTATCACCGTTAAACAGAAATTATGATCATAAATGTTAACCAAATTTCACTGGTCCCCATTAACATTACTCACTATTTGTTAACGGAACAGGAATGGATTCATCCTCTGGATCGTCATTTCCTAAAGCTGCCATTAGCATTTTTGACACCTCTGTAATTTCTGCTACTGATACAGGTATGCGGTATATGCTCTTATGTATATCCTTGTGGTGTCCCATAAAGTTTGCAAGTCTGTCTATTTGCATATCTTCTACATTTAACAGAGAGGTATACGTAGCTAAATGTTTTCTGAGCATAGTACCTCTTAAAGCCATTGGACACCTAGCTCCACACCTTTCCGCAAACATTTTTAAAATTGGACACGCCCTTACATAAGGTTTTGCTAAGGGCTTACAATGGGCAACGCTGAATATATAGATGTTTGTTTCTTTTACGCCAGCCTTTTTCTATACTTTAGTATAGTATCTATACAAAATTTATCAAAAGGCGTAAGAAGCACTGGAACCGTCCTATTCAGCTTTCCGCGAATTGTTAGTCTTGTATATTTATTGGCAATTTCCTGTGATTCCTTTGATAGGGATGCGAAATTTTCACGGTCCATATTTTCCTCAATGGCGTGGCCAGTGTTATAATTCTCAATTGTGAGTCGTTCAATTTCACCAGCTCGTCGTCGATTAAAAATTTGCAGGGCGATAAGTGTACTTTGAATCAAAGAGTTCCAGGCATTTAAATCAAATTTATTTGTTAATCCGTGAAGAGCTTTTTCTGAGTTGTTTCTGACATAATCAAAAAGCTTTTTAATATCTTCCTTACATGGAAGAATGGTTCGTGCTGAACGTTTGATTTTCGACTGATCCTCACAAGCTTTTTTGTTTATAAAAATCGGAATTTCAGTTTCCCATAAAACTAAAAAATCTTTTATTGATTTTTTTGATCGTCATTCTGTGTTTTTATGCTTTGTGCCATTAGTCTGTAGGCGCATTTTTTTATTAACGCGGTGAGGTTAGTCGCTACCGAAGGCGTTTTAAAAAATTGAGTGGTTGGATCCCATTTGGCAACGGAACGAATGCAGCATACAAGAACGTCTAAATGTTTCGGTGCAATGGCGTCTTTGAGCTCTCGAATGTCTTCAGAATTTTTTTTAATTCCATAACCAATCTGCTAAGCAACCTTATATTCGCTCGAATCATGTCATATTGAATTTCATTGTGGCGGAAGCATTGTTCATTTGCATATAATATTATAAGCTCATCGTAAAGTAGGTTTCGTGAAATTTCGTCATCATTTAACACCGGCAATACTTTTTCCCGTAAAACATCGACAGCAGAGTGATGGACAAATCCTGTTTTGGCACGACCATTCTTAAGTAAATCACGAGTTCCTTTTTTGGACTACTACCAGGGCAGTTTTTTACATGGCTGCGCAAAGTGTTCTTTGGAAAGAACCCACAACAAAATTTGCAGCAAACAAAATCAGCAGCCTGGTTTTTTGAGTTTTTTTGTCTCTGCCGAGGAACAATCAAAATGCCTTTATTGAACTATTTATCTGTGTTAAACATGAAGTCGCCTTTCTTTCTGATTTCATCAATTAATTGTTTCCTCAATTTGTCATTTTTTGGAAGACAATTAAATTTCTTCACTGCGCCCTCATTCTTATGAACGAGTTGCAAATGGCGTGCAAATTTTGTTTGCAGTTTTTGACAGAACATACAAAAATGTTTTTTCGATTTTTCTATCAATTTTGTGGTTGGAATAATCAAGTCTCTTACGTCATATAAAGGAACATCAGGCTTATAAGAAAAATTTTGAGATGCCGCGGTATTATTTAAAGAGAGATTTGTGGAACTTAGTATATAGGTTGGATCTGTGAAATCTAATTAAAAATTTAATTTTATTAATTTAAAAGGTGCCAAACAAATATTTATGTATAGGGGTTGTCACATAAATTTGTTCCAGCCAAATATGGGTTTTACTTATATTAGTGTATTTTATTTGGAAAAAATATTTTTTTGACATCCCCGTTCGATTTTTAAATTTCTTCACAGAATATTATTTTTATATAATTTAATAAAAAGGGGACAAACAGGAGTTCAAAAGATCTAAAACAGAAGCAAAGCTGTTTTTAAGATTTAGAGGATTTTAATATAAATTAGTATGAATTTAAGCTTGACATTTTCTACAATCTATTAAGGACATGTACTATTAGAAAAATGTAGACTAGTTATACGAGTATTAGCATATGTACATAAAAATATAATTGACAAATATAACTTTACGTACTTGCAGAATGTTCTATACTTGAAGATTCTGGGTTTTCACGAAGAGTGGATTCCCCATCTGGTTCTGCAAAAAGAATAAATTTAATATAAGTTTTTAAATTAACAATTTAATAAAATGTTTACAACAAAAAACTATTTTCTTCGAGTTCCACCTCAAAACTAATATTTTATACTAAGTTGAATTCGGTAAATTCAAAGAAATATATTTATAGCAGGGAATCAAACCGAATCTTTTTTCGGTTCCGGTACTAGTCCCATACCGAATCTGCTTATTCGGTAAACGGTTATATTTTGGTATTGATGTTTTGGTTCCGGTTCTGGTACCGGTACGCACCGGTACAGTTAAAAAAAAGTTCAATGAATACTTTGAAATGATTTATGTGAGTTTTATTTGGAAAAAAAAGCTTGAATGTAAGATCATTAGATTTTTTGATAACAACCATAAAAAATAAGATTTTAATTAGATTTTTAACTTTTTTATTTCAAAGAATAAATAGGGTTATAAGCTTCTTAAAAAAAAAACGCGTAGAATGGCGCAAAAAAAAAGCCAGATTTTCAACTTCTTTAGACAAAGAGTGTTTCTGCTACAGCGACATTTTCTTACATAAGCAGTACATGTGCTAAAAAGGGACGGGAAGAAATCGATATAGCGGAAAGTAGGAGCTGATACATACATATGGGTATTTTTTTATTCAGGATTTTTAACGAGTTTAGTAAATGAGTACCAAAACCGTACCGGTACCAGCAATACGGTAATCGGTCCGAAATTGAATTTGTATTTTGGTCTCGGTACTGGTTCCGGTTCTCTATTAGGAATTGGTTTATTTCGGTTCTCCGTTCCGGTTCTGGTTTTATTCCCTGATTTATAGTCTTGTTGTAAGGCGTATATACTTACTTTCACAGTGTACGACATTCCCATCTGTGGCTTCTGGTTCATCAAAAACGGTTAAATTTAAATCTGGATCTGCAAAAAAGAAAATTAATATATTAAAACAGTTACCAAATGTATTAGCAAAAAACTATCAAGTTTATAATATACCAAAAGACAGCTTATATTAAAACAAATCTATATATATTCTTTGAATGTTGTTGCATTTTTAGGGTTATATCTCGGAAAAATTTTGTTTTTATTTATAAGCTTGTACAATAAAAAAAAAAAATATAACCTTCCGATTACATATGATCGGATCATAATTAAATGGGATTAAGGATACCAAAATTTCAATTTGGTTTCTGTTTTTGTAAAAGCTAGTTTTTGTTTTTGATTCGGTGCCTTGTTAAATTCTAAACTCAAACAAAACTAGTAGTTACAAAAAAAAAGAGTTACAATTTGCAACGAAACTATTTACAGTCTCTGTGTAAGGCATATATAATATACTTACTTTCACAGTGTTCGATATTTCCAACTGGTTCTGGTTCATCAAAAACGTTTGAGTTTGAATCTGGATCTGCATCCAAAGCGGAATTCAAAATTGGATCTGCAAAAACAAAAATTAAGATATCAGAACAGTTACTAAATGTATTGGCCATAAAACCTCAAACTCGTAATATATTTGCACAGGAGAGGTTATATTAAAATAATGTATGTTTAATACTTACTTCCACTGAGTTCTATATTCCCAACTGTAGCATTTGGTTCATATTTAACGGTAGAGTTTGAATTTTGACCTGCAAAAAGGAAGTGGTTTAAATTAGTAGAGTTATATTATATTAAAAACTAGATAAACCGAAAAAATGTTATATAGAGCGCTAACTTCGGCAATGAGCTAATCAGCTATTAGTAGGCAATGTTGGTATTTAAACAACTAATGTATAAAATACTTACTTTTACAGAGCTTGAAATATGGGCCTGGGCCTTTTGCGTTCTTAGCAGTGGATTCTGAATTTAGATGCGAAATTTAAAATATTAGTTTTAACTTATTTAAATTTCAAATTTGATATGGATAGAAACATATGATCTCCTTACTTTTTAACATTTTTAAGTTTCTATAAAGTTTAACATGTTAATTATTTATATGACGCAACTTTTTTAATTTAATACAAACTTTTAATTTTGAAAATATGAATGTTATGCATTTATTTAAGGCATATACATACATAACACCTTTTGGTTAATTTTTAACTAATGTATGAAACTTTAATAAAAACAGACCAAATTTGAACAAAACAAAATCTTTTTTGCTGCCAATTTTGAAGTTTGAGAACATAACCCCTTATTTTGTACTGAATCCATGTTTCGCTTAACACGATTTCGCTTGACACGAGGATTTCTAGGAACGTAACCCACGTGTTAAGCGAGGGCCAAGTGTATTCGGTTTTATGAACACTTACAAAAAAAATCATACCGATCGGACCGTTAAAATGTCAAATATAATAACCTTTGGCTGTGTGAAAAACAATCTTGAAGCTTTGGACGCATTTTGGAGCGACAGTTCCAGGGAAATTTTAAATTCCATGGAAATTTTATATGTCCATAACTTTTTTTTCTGATTAGCCCTTCGATTAAATAATTTGTAGTTCTATATCCTTCTCTTGAACATCTTAGAATTTTCGCATAGATTATTTTTTAGCCATGTTTTTTAAATACTGTCTTAATTCCGATCACTTTATTCCATTTAACTGCACAATTATTTTGAGAACCTTGCTTAGGACATATAAAATAAATATAGACTGGACTTTATATTACTTACCTGCAGCCACTTTAACTTTTTGCTTAATATTCTTCACGCGCACACGCAATAACTTTTTGGGACTCATTTTGAAGATTAGGCGGTTACCAAGAGAATGCAGGACCGATATGTGCATATATAAGTATGTACATTGTAGTTTCCGGTCCGAGAAACTTTCGATAATTTGTTTCTGTATATACAATAATATCCCATTAACACTAATACTACTTTCAGTAAAGGTATTTTTTCACTACGCTGCTTTTTCCAACTATCGCACAAGAATCACGAAAAGAGGAAAAGGTGTTTCTACTAGGAAAAAGCCCTTTTTAGTACTCTGCTGTTTTTATACCCAGTACCCGTAGGGTACAAGGGTATTATAACTTAGTGAAAACCGAAAATGTATGTAACAGGCAGAAGGAGGCATCTCCGACCCTATAAAGTATATATATTCTTGATCAGCGTCACCAGCCGAGTCGATTTAGCTATGTCCGTCTGTTCGTCTGTCCGTCTGCTGTCCGTCCGCTGCTGTTCCAAGCTGTAGCCGACAGGTGGCGTTCGAGCCTTGGCCGCGCTCGAAATTTTGATTTATGTTGTTCCAAGCTGTAGCCGACAGGTGGCGTGTTTGAGCCTTGGCCGCGCTCGACATATAGTTTTATTGAAATTTTTTGTTTTGTTATTTTACCCAGAGAAAAACTAAAAAAGTTATTAAAAAAAAATATTAATAAAATAAAATAAATTAAATAAATACTTACATAAATAAAAATAATAAAATAAATAATTTTAAAAGCTCAAACGTTTGGGTACCGGGTATCTCACAGTCGAGCGCTCTCGACTGTAGCTTTCTCACTTGTTTGTTTTGATTTTGGTCATTTTTTTCTACATAAAACATGTAAATTAAACAAAAACAGATTTTCTTTAACATCGAGATTTTGGATACGAAGGCCAATGTAGAGCGTGGTCCAGCTCGTCAAGTGTTGCTACTGAATTTGCCTATGAAGAGCAGATATGGGAAGAGGCCGATATAGGGAGCGAACAACAGATGACTCCATAAAGTACATCAGTGGGTATCCATTAAGCGACTTAGACTATACTTAGATAGCAAAAATAAAGAAAATTTACAGACATGGTATCAGCGGGTGTGCTGACGAAGCCACCAAAAGAATTTGTGGCAAAAATAAATTCATATTGTATTAATAATTATACAAACCTAGAGTGCTTTCCCTCTCTAGCATGTCTCTCTGAGAGCGGATAGAGAGAGCTGAAAATTTAAGGTCCTTGTCAAAGCTGATGAGACTACCTTATAATAATTGTATCATGCATTATACACAGGAAAAAAGTCGCTTTTTGCCCAAAAAGCGGAATTGGAAAAAGCGACTGTAGTGTAAATGGGGCCCAAAATTTGCAACATCGAACAAGTTGTTGCCACCGTGTTAACTATTATTACGCCGGATAGTACAATAATAGTATTTCTTTGTTAGAAACACAGTTGCAGTTACAGAAACGCCGTCTGTCTGAACAATGTGTTAGTTTGAATTTACGTATGTACATTAGGGCGGACTTTTTTGCCGATTGGTACCTTTAATTAAAGCATGAAGGAAAATTATACGTGTCGTATAAATAATTTTTAGTCAAACTTTGTGACCGTTGCGCACCCCCTAAGTGTTTAAAAATTTGTTTTGTTTTTGCACATATTTATTGGACACAGAAAGCTATCATTTAAGATTCTGAGCTCATATGACCTTAAAAAAGTCCACCCTAATATCATTCATACATATATACATTTGTATGTATGTATGTATGTATGTAAGCATTACCAACAAACAATATGACTACGTTTTAATTGTACAATAATAGATTATCGAAACATTTATTATACAAATTTATTTATGGTATTTGTTTGTTAAAAACATTGATTTTTCAGAACTGCCGTTCCTCTACCCTTGCAGTTTTTGCAATATGTATGTACATATGTATGTATGAATGGGAGGAATGTGGGAAACCGAGATTATTATTACATACAATTTTTTAAATATAGGTACAACGTAAATATAGCTTAAGTTAAGTATTTTCATTTTCATCGACATGGGGAAAAAGTATCCTATTAACATAAATTTAAACTTTCCACATTTATAGTCATTGCATTACACGCACTTTTACCATAAGTCCCCATAATCAATTATAAATATATATTAAAAATAAATAAATATTAAAAACTATTATTTATTATAGGTTATTGAATCTTTGCAGCTAAAAGTGCTCTTTTTATAACTGTGAATAAATTTACCAAAATAATACGTACTCCACTGCGTATACTAAAATATCCCCGAAATAGACGCTATATGCCAGAAAATTTTGAGGACTGTCTCTAAAATCAGCAAATGTCCTTTAAATGATCGATATATGTACATAAAAAATGACCCCAACGTCAACGTTGTGCATATACATGCAGCAAGTAGGTCTTCTTGCTCACTTTTATTGGATACTAATGGAATTCTTGTTTTCGCATCGTTTAACAGACTTTCAACAATTTCTAAATGATAAAAATGTAAATTATAAGTTTTTAACTTTTGCCATTAAAAAAAATAAATAATTTTTTTTTTTCAAATTTTGTAATTGCTATGTTTTGTATACTATCAATACATAAGTAAACACATTAATCAGGAATTAACAAAAAAAAAAAATTTTTATTGAATATTATTGTTGTATTGCCAATTAAAATAAAAAAACCCTTTGTTGGAAATTGGTAGTATATAACAAAACCCAAAAATTTAAAAAAAAAAATTATTTTTTATGAAAAGGGAGCAAAACTTCGCCGACTGTCTGTTTTTCTCGGTTGCCATTAAAGATTACTTCATATAATTTAATTATTTGTGAAGTCCCCAAACAAGACATTGATACGGTATGCATATATACAGCACAGAGATGCCACCTTTCAGAAAAAAACTATATACAATTTTTTAAATATAGCTTTAACTTAAGTATTTTCAACATGTTTTCATCGAAATGGGGATAGAATATCATATTAACATAAATTTAAACTTTCCACATTTATAGTCATTGCATTACACACACTTTTATCATAAGTCCCCATAATCAATGATAAATATATATTAAAAAACGAAAATATATTAAAAACTATTATTTAAAATGAGTATATATAACAACAGGTTATTGAATCTTTGCAGCAAAAAGTGCTCTTTTTATAATAGTAAATAAATTGATCAAAATAATTCGTCCTTCACTGCGTATATTAAAATGTCCCCGAAATAGACGCTATATGCCAGAAAATTTTGAGGACTGTCCCTAAAATCAGCAAAAGTCCTTTAAATGATCGATATACATAAAAAATGTCCCCAACGTCAACGTTGTGCATATATATATATATATATATATATATAGAATATATAGATATAGATATAGATAGATTTATATTTTTATTATTTCTATTTTTATTTTTAATGTTCAAAATGTTCTACTTAGAAGATAATTTTAGAATTCTCGTGACTAGCACACTAATTATAAGTTACACTTGTAGTGCTGGGATATAAATAAATCAATAATTAAATAAAGACCGGTCGAGCCTGTATGTTTTGTACCGGCCTTATCCGGCCTTAATTAGGTTTCTATGAAAACAATCAAATGGGATGCAAACGAAAGACTACACCCAGAAACACGAAATTCCAAAAATTTTATGAATTGGCGATTTATTGCCAATACATTTTATTTTAAGCAATGATTCCCTAAAAAATGGGTCATATTGCCTAAAAGTCCATATTTTTTTGGTTAAACATTCTAGGAATTGTAGGTCTAAAATTAAGGCAATGACCCAAAGCAAAAAATTTCATTTTTAGGCAATGGGTTACCTAAATTTCATGTAATGGGATGCCTAATATCCTTGTCATGGAGTGACGCTTACCAGCCAACTCTTAAACATGATTGTGCTACGACGGAAGTATCCAGTGTCTACTGCCACAATAAAAATAAATACAGTATGCATTTGAAATATGACTTTATTATTTTATAGTTTAAGTTAAGCTGTTTATAAGAATACTATACTTAAAAAAATTGTATTTTAGGCAATTATTTGCAGTGTACGGCAGTGTTGCAGGATTATTTCTATCCCTAGTCGGCCATCTAAGAGCGGGTGGTAATTGCTATTGGAGAGGACCTTGTACCCCCTTAGCTTGGGATACGCACTCTTGCTAGGCTCGAATCTAGCTCACTCTTGCTTGTACTCTACTACATTTAATATTAAACAAACAAGGATTAATGATCAAATTTTGAATTACTGAGGTGATATTTATGTACGCCGACGGAATGAAGATCAACTGAGGCTTCTGATAAGTTTTGGGAATTTAGGTGTTGTTAATTCTCCAAGTCTTTAACCTCCCTTCCGTAAAAATACTACCTAAAATTACGCATTGTCCCTTGACCGAATGCCAAACGATCTCTACCACATAATTAAGCAAAGGTTCGACATATAGTAAGTACTCGACAAACCCTTAAGATTATTTATTCAAAACTCATTTTACTAATTAACTTCAGTTCAATTCTTTTTAACCGATTTTTGTTCAAGTGTTTTCATTTTATAATCTATCAAATTCTTAACTATGATCAATTTCCTTTGATCCATGATAATTTTCATGATATTTTGTACAATTAATAGTACATTTTTAAGTAAATTAGTTAGTGAAAGATAAGCATCCATAGCCACTTTGTAATATATATATTCAACATTGTTTACTTTGTGGTTGGCAAAAATCCTATAGCTGAACCCTCCACGAGGGTGCCAACTGGTAATGGTGCTCCAGTGTCCCTAGGGACGGTACCAGCTAAGATCTGGGATTCGCTGTCTGGGGCGGAGCTTTTTCCATAGCCATGCCACAGGCCTCTGCGATCAGTTATCATGCGTTATCAGTTATCTGCGATCAGTAACAAAAAGGAGACCGGAACTCTCATAAATCCGGCGAGGACCGAGGGTCCTAACCCAAAGACAGAGGTGACCGCACCTAAAGTCAACCCAACGGCAGTCACTGCTACTGGAGGAATGACAGGGCTCACTGGAGCTAAGGTCAACTCCACCCAGGCGAAACAGCAGCCAACTGGGCTAAATCGCCCCCTGGTCAGAGGCAAGGTGGTGACCGAGACCAACACTCCTGTCACCTCGAGCGACCAGCAAGGTTCTACCACAAGCGCAGCTGCAGCTCAGTCAGGTGCAGGGGTGAAGGGAAGGTCTGCCGCAAGCAAGGCTCTTGGCCTTGGACAGGTACGAGGAGAGGAACTCCGCCGCGGCCATCCTGAAAAGACAGGCTAAAAGCAACATTGCCACCCCTTCAGCGGAGTGGCTCAAAAAACTGGATTGGGCTAAGTCGGTGTTGCCCAATTTTGTACTGGAGAGACCGAAGGAGGACCCTAAAAATCCTAAACGGCAACGCTCACAGGAAAGTGCGGCTCAAAGTGCCCCAAAGAAGATTCGCACGCACATGCCAGTAGCGGCGAACAAAAGTTTCGCAGAAATGTCCAAGGACAAGATCCTTCTAGGAGTCCTGGACTAAGGCGATACGGAAGGCAAAATTCCGAGGAACCAGTGGAAGTGGGTTGAGGCAGCACTGGCTGTACACTGCTTCGAGGTGCTGGAAGCGGACCCTGGACCCCCACCAATCTGCAAGGATGCAGGGTGGTATCAGGGTAACGTCAAGGTGATGGCGTGTGAAGGGTCTAGGTCGGCAGAGCTCCTGAAAGCAGCCGTATCTAGACTGGGTGAGGTCTACCCGGGTGCCAAGCTGGTCGCTGTTGACTGGAAGGACATTCCGAGTAGGCCAAGAGCCGTTATATGGATCCCGTCCTCCTTTAAGGAGCCGGAGAAGATCCTCTCGATGTTGCAGAGATGCAACCCTAGCCTGCCGTCCTCCGATTGGAAGGTGGCAAAGGTGGAAGAGACGCAGGGCCCATTGCGTCAGGTCTTGCTCATCCTAAACAAGGACTCAACCGCACCCATTGAGGCTATGCACGGAGAGCTAAACTTCGGTTTTAGCTCGGTGTGTATCCGGGTGTATAAGTCGGACACCAAGCAAAGGAGCGAGCCTGGTGTTGAAGAGGTGCTGGCAACCGAGGTGGAGGAGCCAGGCAAAGAGGAGGAGGAGGACTGCGAGTCGGTGATATCCGACGCATCTTTTCTGCGGGGCTTCAGCAAGCTGGGTTATGGTGGAACCGACTCCATGAGTGAGGACCCCGAGGATGACCTGGATGCTGACGTGACGGTGGTGGAGGCAAAGGCACCTCAGTGCATTTATGCTTTATAATTACAGCGTTGACGACACTACATCGATAAGTCTGGAGCTCCAAGACAGGTCGCTACGTGTAGTGTCAGCATACTTAGCGTACGAAAAAATGGACCCAATACCGGGCCGCAAACTGAGGGAGCTCGTTAAGGATTGCGAAGATCGTGGCACTGGCCTGTTGATCGGATGCGACGCAAATGCCCACCACGAGATGTGGGGCAGCACCAACACATTTGAGAGGGGTGAGTTGCTTTTTGAATACCTTCTCTCCACTAACCTACTTATCTGCAATAGGGGAAACGACCCCACTTTTGTAATAAAGGACTGGGAGGAGGTCATAGACCTAACCCTTATTTCTAACTGCATGCATGACCAGCTTATAGGGTGGAGCGTTTCTAAAGAACACTCCTTCTCGGATCACAAATATATTGACACAATATTGTGTGCCCCCAACCCTGACCCAGTAACGTTCTCAAACCCCCGTAGAACCAACTGGCCAGCTTTCAAAAATAGATTGGCTAAAGCCCTTCCAGCTCCACCAGAGCAGATTCCGCCAGCAGAGGAACGTCTCACTCTTCTCACGACAGTCTTCACTGAAGCCTGCAACAGTGCATATAAAGCATCCTGTCCAATCAGCAAGCCGAGAGGAAAATGGAGACCACACTGGTGGAATCAAGAAATAGACAAGCTGAGGGAGGAATGCAGGAAATTCTTCAACAGAGCAAAAAGACTAAGTTGTGAACAACATTGGTCTGAATATAAACGCAGTCTAGCTCAATTAAAAAAGCTCATTAGGCAGGCAAAAGAGAGGATTGGAGAAAATTCTGTTCGGGAATTGAATCCTCTTCGGAAGCTGCAAGATTACGAAAAGTACTTTCAAAGTCGTCCTCGAATCTGGGCTATCTCCAGAAACAGGACGACTCATGGACTTCTTCTAGCAAAGAAACACTGATGCTATTACTAGACACGCATTTCCCTGGAAATACCTTAGGTCCCCAGACAAGCGACCCACAACCATACCACCCGGTTAGATCATTGGATAGCATTATGACTGAATCCAACATCAAATGGGCTATAAATAGCTTCGCTCCCTATAAATCTCCAGGCCCTGATGGGATATTCCCGGCACAGTTGCAGCAAGGGGAAGATCTCGCTGTCCCTTGGCTAAAAGCCATCTTCACGAACATTATGGCGTTAGGCCAAATTCCCGATTCCTGGCGTCCAAAGTAGTTTTTATACCCAAGGCCGGCAAAGCCTCACACACAACACCGAAGGATCTCAGGCCAATAAGCCTATCTTCCTTCCTTCTAAAAACCTTGGCCTATCTTCCTTCCTTCTAAAAACCTTGGAAAGATTGATAGGGCTACACCTGAGGACATCAATCGATCCCTCTCTGCTGTCTGAATCTCAGCACGCATACTGAAAAGAACGACTATATAAAAAGACGTCTTCATTTGCTGAGTTAATATTTCAAACTGAATCTTTATTTCAATGTCCGCGTTTACGTAGCGGTGATGAGATTCTTAAAACTAGTCTTATCGCTAGACCTACGCAGTGGTTTGTTTAACCCTAACATGGGAAAAATTCTTGAGTGCGATGGAAAAGACACAGCTACCCCGCACTTATCTTTGAAGATATTTTTGTGACCCACGCAGGGGCTTAGATTACATATTCGTCAAGATTACATTTTTGTCTGTGCTAGGCTCAAGTGGCCGCTGTTTAGAGATACGCGCATATGCACTCAAGCAGATCACAGCTGCATCGATTTGTTACAGATCTACATGTGTACATATGTATGTTTGTATACATTCCTATATATATATAAAACGTGTTCATGTGTGAACATTCTGCCAAGGGCCAGCAAAATTAGGCGTGCAGTTTCACATTTGACACATAAAATACTAAAATGTTATTGAACAATTTTACATATCTATAAAAAACAGTGTTCGTTCTGAACATACTACCAAGGGCCAGCAAAAATGGGTGTAGTTTTTTAAATTTGACAAAATTTGAATACATAATAATTATTATTGATCAATTTTAATTTTTACTTCAATTTAGTGGACTGTAATATTTTTCTAACAATTTTTTTTTTTTTATGAGGATCTTCTATTTTATATTTACTTTACTCCGTAGTCCAATTCGTGAATGTGTAGATTCCGCTGACGTTGAAGACGTAAAGTTGAAGTTGAAGACCTCTGGTGTTGATTAATCTGCCTCTGGTGTGCAGACGATGATGATGACGTTGATGGTAGCTAGCCGATCATTGTAGTCTCATGGCCAAGGCGATTGTACAGTAGCCAGAAATTTATGCGGCGTTGGATCTGACATTGATCCCGATTGTCGATGGTTTCGACCATTTATTGTTATCATATTTTAAGATAACTTCGCTGGAACTTTTGTCCAACACAATTTTTTATAGTAGATATTGCAAAACTTTTTTATTGTTCGATTTTTGATTATCAAACACAATTTTATAGATAAATTGCAAACTGTTCACACAAAGAGGACTTTTTTGTATCCTTCTGCATAAACTAGACTCTGTACCTTTCCACATGGGGAAACTTTAGTCAATTATTTTTAGCAACCTTAACTGCGGGCGCCTTTGCACTACATACAGATTTTTTAAGGTGCTATCCTTCCTCTGAGTTTCTTACCACTGGTGGGGGAAAACTATAGAGTTGTGTGAAGGACCAAAATAAATAGAACGCCCAATAAATACGACGTCATCATTCTGGGAATTCTAAATTGAAAACTTGATGTTTGAGGCCTCAAGCACGCCTTACCACTTTTAAATTGGGTATAACAACCTTTAGTTTAATCTCAAAACTAAGGTGTTTTGTTTAAACATAAATGATTTTTGTATATCTTTTTGCTTTATATGTTATTCTCTGTTCCTTACCACGGGTGGGGGGAAACAAGAGATATTTATTTTTGCAACCTTAACTGCGGGTGCCTTTGCACTACATACAGACTTTTAAGGTGCTGGTTTAAAAACTCTGAACCTCTTACCACAAGGGGGAAAGTTACAGAGTGCCCCGAAGGGCCAAAATGAAAAGAACGCCCAATAAAGAGACGTCTTTCTTTCTTGAGTTGATATTTAAAACTGAATCTTTATTTCAATGTCCGCGTTTACGTAGCGGTGATGAGATTCTTAAAACTAGTCTTATCGCTAGATGGGAAAGACACAGCTACCCCGCACTTATCTTTGAAGATATTTTTGTGACCCACGCAGGGGCTTAGATTACATATTCGTCAAGATTACATTTTTGTCTGTGCTAGGCTCAAGTGGCCGCTGTTTAGAGATACGCGCATATGCGCTCAAGCAGATCACAGCTGCATCGATTTGTTACAGATCTACATGTGTACATATGTATGTTTGTATACATTCCTATATATATATAAACCGTGTTCATGTGTGAACACATACCGTAAAAGCAAATCGACGAAAACAGCAGCACTTCACTCTTGAACTGGAGTAGGCGGAGTTCTTCGATATTTTGGCGACTTCCTTCGAGGGGGCGTAGGTGGCGTCGTTGGCTGCGGTAAATGTCCCAGTTGACCCGAAGAAAAATAAGAGTGGCGGCGGCGTTGGCTTCACAAATTCGGTTTATTTAGGTGCTTCACTGCACAAGTGGTTGCTTAAGACTAACTTAACTAAATAGAAAAAAGTGCATCGCTGCCGCCGGTGGAGAGGCTCCCTTTCCCGGTTGGAACGGAGGGAGCGGGAAAACGGCCGATGAGAGGGAGAGCGGGCGAGCGCTAGAGCGAGGGTGCTCGCTCCCACACTGCCGCTGAAAACTAAGCGCCCTGTGGCGCGAACATTCTCCCCCTCCTTGCGCAAGCAACGGCAGGATCTGCTGAATCAGGCCTCCTGATATGTGCCGGAGAGGGTCCATCCGAAAACGGTGCTCTGAGCGATCGGCAACCCATCTTCAAGTTTTAGGAACCCCGGTTGGATTATCTTCGAAAAGATATCGGATCCCAACACGAGGGAGATGGTTGCCGGGCGGTGGAATTGCTCGTCAGCGAGGCGGATGTCCTTGAACTTCGCCCTCGCGACATCGCTCAGAGCCCGCGTAGGAGTTCGGATCCGAAGCCTTGGGTCGATCTTTAGGACGACCCCGAGCTGAAAGTCTCCTGTTCGGGACCGGATCGTCGCTGAGCACACCTCGTCGTCTCCCATTTTGGAGATCGGCAGCCGGAAAGCGGATGCCAATTACCGGTCAATGCTGCTCACCGCCATGCACGGGTCGATCATCGCCCCGGTCTCGAAGGTCGCGGACCCTCCGTCAAGCACGACGACCGCTGTCGGGAGGATGTGGATCACCTTCCGCGTCAACCACGTGGCCACCGATGGAGTCTGAGCAGAGACCTCCGGACGGGGGCGCTCGATGGGGCTCCGAGATGGCGACGTAGACTGGGAGACGGACATGGCAGATGGGGGCGGAGGCGATCTCGACGCTTGGCGGCGCGTGCGTGAGGGGTGAGGCGGAGATGGCGCTGGCTGGCCTATGCGCCGAGGCGGTTGCTCCTCGTGCATGTGGAGTAGGGTGTGTTGGCTTCCTCCGCACTTCTTGCAGCCGTCCTCGCTGCGGCAGGTTCCTCCTGAGTGCTGATGTGCGAGGCAGTTCGAGCAGTACTTATTAATAAGCACTGCTCGAAGTCGCTTTTCAGCGCTCAGCTTTTGGAACCTCTTGCATTTCCGAAGAGGATGGATTCCCCGGCAGACTCGGTATCGGTAGGATTGAATACCTCGAGTACGTCTGCTCTCCAAGGATTGGGCGGAACGAGGACGAGGAGCCATGTCGGGAAATTTGGTCTGCGATAAAGAAAAAAAAAATAAGAACTCATTTTAGTCTGGGTGGACTGCACTTTGGAAATTGAAACGCGAGGGACACTACTCCCTAGGAACGGAGGATTCCTGGTTCTCCGCAGGGAGGAGGATAACCTTATAGACTGGGCGCTTTATTGTCCCACGAACTGTGCGGATCTCAACGACTCGAATGCGGTCATCGGCTCCTGGGAAGACAGAAACAATTCTGCCGAGCCGCCATTCGTTCGATGGAAGGTTGTCCTCTTTGACGACTACCATGTCGTCGATTTGGAGGTTCCTGGTCGGAAATTGCCATTTATTGCGCTTGTGGAGCTCTTTTAGATACTCCTCTTTCCACCGTGCACTAAACTGCTGATGTTGGGCCTTTAAGTGTTGCCATCGATTTATTATCGAATTGGCGTTGCCCTTAATCTCAGGCTCAGCCGTGGAAAGCAACGGCCCTCCAACAAGGAAATGACCTGGTGTGAGGGCCAGCAAATCTGAGGGAACTTCAGACATCGGGGAGAGGGGTCTAGAATTGAGGCAAGCCTCGATCTTCGCGAGAAGTGTCGCAAGTTCCTCAAACGTATACTTGCGGGTTTTGAAACTTTTGACCCCCGCTTCCCACAGACCCCCCATATGTGGAGCCCCTGGTGGGATAAACCGCCTTAAAAGTCCCTGATGGATGTATGAAGTCCCGGGAAAGCAGCGTTGCTGCCCACACAAAGGTCTTGCCATTATCTGAATGGACCCGCTGAGGACAACCGCGCCTCGCTACGAAGCGATCAAAAGCTGCTAGAAATTTTTCGGTTGTCAGGTCGGAGGTAGGTTCCAAATGGATGGCCTTTGTGGAAAAACATACAAACACACAAACATATCCCTTCGTTATGAGACACGCTCTCCCAGTATAGTTTTTTATCTCGAAAGGCTGTGTTTGCAGTCGCTTTTTGTAAATTGTGCAAACCTTACACGGATTCACCACAGCCTTCACCAGATTCTTGATTTTAGGAATCCAATACTTCGATCGGATCAGGCGTACCATTAATTGGCTGCCGCCGTGAAGAGTAATCTGGTGAGCAAATTGGATGAGAAGGCGAGACAGTCTACAATTGTAGGGGAGTATTATTGGATGGCGTTCATCATATTGCAACCCTCTGGAGGCGTTGAGGCGACCACATGCTCTTAAAAGGCCGTGTTGGTCGATGAAAGGAAACAAATTCGCGATCGGACTCGACACTGGAAGGGGCTTTTTCTCTTCTAGATGCTTCTGCTCCTGGCCGTATGCTCGGCGCTGCGCAATGGAAATCAGAGCTCTCTCTGCCTCTCGAATTTCATCCCTCGTGGGTCTTGAACTGGGCGAGATCGAGCTCTTGCGACAGCGGTTCAGGAATCGGAGAACATACGCCAGGACCCGCAGTGCTTTGTCTAGCTTGGAAAAACGCTCGAGAAGTTCTTCCGGAGGGACCTTACTGAAATGCACCTTGACTGCACGCTGTTCGAGTTCGGTCATTGGATGGAAGTCGCTTTGTGCTGGCCATAGCTCGCGTGGTTCTTGCAGCCACTCTGGTCCATGCCTCCAGAGTTGGTTATCCGCTAGCTCATGTAGGGATACGCCTCGACTGGCTAAATCGGCGGAGTTTTGTTCGGATCGAACGTGGGCCCAACAGTCGACTGGTGTTGCCTGAGTAATCTTGGCAACTCTGTTGGCCACAAACGTGGTCCAGTTGCAAGCAGGCTTTCTTAACCAGGCTAAAACAATAGTGGAATCTGTCCAGCAGTAAATTTTGGAACTGGCTGTCGGCATACTTGGAAGTATTGCTGTCACCATTTCGGTTAACAGCACGGCACCGCAGAGTTCTAGCCTTGGAAGCGAGACAGTTTTGACCGGAGAGACTCGGGTCTTGGCTGTGAGGAGCGACGTTAAGATCTTGGAACCGATCTCGACCCGTACGTAAATAGCCGCTCCATATGCTTTTTGAGACGCATCGCAAAACCCGTGGTGTTCAACCTTGACCTCTGGTTGATACCCGACCCATCGAGGAACACGGATATTGTTGAGGTCGGTATATTCTTGCAGAAAAGTTCGCCACTTCTGACTCATTTCGCTGGGAATACTTTCATCCCAGCCCAACTTTTGTAACCAAATCTCCTGCATAAAGATCTTGGAACGGATGATAAAAGGCGCTAGCCATCCGGCAGGATCAAATAATTTTGCGATTTGGGAAAGAACTTCGCGCTTTGTATAAGATGTTTCGTGTTCTATCTCTGGCGGGACAAAATAGAACTCGTCGGAGATAGCCCTCCATCGAATACCGAGCGTTTTCGCCGTGCTTTCGGCATCGATATCGAGGAACTCACTGTGGAGGAGGTGCTCAGCAGGAATGTCCTTTAGGATGCTCTTTTGGTTGGCAGTCCACTTCCTTAGTGGGAAACCGGCGGAGCCTAGAGCTGCCTGCAGCTCTTGGATGGACAGTTGAGCTTCTTGGACGGAGTTGGCCCCTGCCAGAACGTTATCGACGTACATATAATGTCTAATGATCTGGCTGGCTTTTGGAAATCGCCCTTGAACATCATCGGCCAGCTGTTGCAGGACTCGAATAGCGAGGAAAGGCGCACAGTTGACCCCGAAGGTAACTGTTTGAAGCTCGAAATCTCGAATCTCTCCGACCTTGTTTCGGAACAGAATTCTCTGAAAGGGCGTATGCTCTGGATCGACCCATATCTGGCGATACATTTTGGTAATGTCTGCACTGAAAACGTATTGGAAATACCGCCACTTCAGGATCTGAATCGTCAGATCGGATTGTAGGACTGGGCCAGCATGAAGAATATCGTTTAAGCTGGTCCCATTTGCTGAAGGGCTTGAAGCGTTGAATACCACGCGAAGTTTCGTGGTGGTGCTTTCGGGCTTTATCACAGCGTGATGAGGAAGGTAATAATTTGGAGAATTGTGAGTCGAAGGAACTTCTTTCATATGACCGAGATCCAGATACTCCTGAATCACGCTATCATATTGCTCTTTTAAGGGAAAGTCTCTCTTTAAACGATTCTCGTTTCTAAGAAACTGAGCTAACGCAATGGACCTAGAATATCCCAAATTGGATCCGACATGGCTGGGATCGCAGAACGGTAGCGTTACCACGTACTTTCCGCTTGCGTCTTTCTTTGTGGTCCGGACGAAATTGCGTTCACAGTAAGAATCCGACTCTTTTACCAGCTTGACTAGTAGATTCTCCACCTCCCAGAACTTGGTGAGAAGTCTGTCTAACGACCCTTCTCTGTCCTGGTTTGGGTATTGGAAATCGGCCCAGTGAGCACCCACCCGAAAATGGTTTCTTGACCTAGGAGTGAGCCACAGATATTGTTACGCATGCCACTCATAAATATGGAGGGTAAAATATCGGCCCCGATCAAAACGTCGATTTGAGAACTCTCAAAAAAGGCGGGGTCTGCCCATTGGAGAGAGGGCAGATCTTTCAAGGAATTCTGAGGAACAGTGTAGGAAGGCAGCTTGCCTGATAATTCCGGAAGGACGTAGGCTGCGGTGTCTAGTTGTAGACCCGGCTTCGTTGGAGATCGAATTACGAAGTGGCAGAGCCTGGAAGACTTCGCGGACACCGACTTGTTTAGCCCGGAAACTTGGGTTTGAATGTGTCGGAATGCAGCTTGATTAGATTGAAGAGGCGTTCTGTTATGAACGTTGCTTCGGATCCCGAGTCAATCAGTGCTCGCGCTCGATAGTTGGTGCCCAGATGACAGATGTCAATAATTGCTGTGCTCAGCAGAACAGCTGTAGTGACAGAGGCAAAATAATTTTGCACAGTGGAAGATCTTTCCATTGGATTACTGCTCGTAGATCTCGCAGCAGGTTGTGGAACTGGCAAAGAGGCGGCTGTGGAGCTTGACCTCGAAGAACTAGAGGTTCCTCGATGCAAAAGGGTATGATGCCTGCCTCTACAGGTAAAACAGCTGTGAGTCCTGGAACAATCGCGTAGCTGATGTCCTCTTGCGAAGCAATTTAAGCATAGCTGCTTCTTCTTGATGTATGCGGAACGCGCATCCACTGACATTTGCAGAAAACGCGGGCACAACCGTACAGGATGATTTTCCTTTGAACATAATTCACAGCTTCTTGGCTTGGAGCTAACCTTTGTCTCGAAAGACTGAAGTTTCTTCGGGACCGATGGAATTGGCTTCATGTCCTCGAGGGCCTCCAATGTCCGATATCTTTCATTTAGGAACGTGTTCATTTCTTCCCACGCAGGAATTTCGGACTTGGAAGATAAGGATTGTTCCCATAGAGAAAGGGTCACCTTAGGCAGTTTACTGGCGCACAGGAATATAAGCAAACAATTCCAGTTTTCCGTGGATATCTTGGAATGTGCTAGTGCTGTCAAACACCCTTGAATCGTGGTCTGAAGGTCTTTTAACGCCAGACCGGATTCGTGGGATATAGAACTCAAGTTAAACAATAGCTTGAGTTGGCTGTTGACTAAGTGTCGCTTATTTTGGAAACGGTCTTGAAGTGCTGCCCACGCCGTAGCGAACCCGTCATTGGTGAGAGGGGATTTTGTCACAATCGCCTTGGCCTCGCCATTTGTTTTAGTGATGAGGTGAAACAACTTATCGACCGGTGTCAGCCTAGGGTTATTGACGAACACTGCAGTAAACAGGTCCCTGAAAGTTGGCCATCGAAGATAATCCCCGTCGAAAACTTCCGTATCGCACGGAGGTAACCGGCAACCGGACGAAATTAGCGGCTGGGATGGAGCTTGCACGGCTTGAGGCGTCTCTTTGTCGATTTTTTCGCCAATAAGTGCTGCACATGACTCGTACACAGAGTAACAGTAGTAGTATTTTGATTGCAGCACCGGCAATATGCTGAGGGATCCTTCTTGGGCAATTAGATCAGAGCACGTTTCGTACTCCTTTTCTACTTTGTCCCATAAGGCTCACACTTGTTGAAGACGGACTTGCAACGTATGTATAGAAGCCGGGGCTTGATCAGGAGTATTGATCTTGTCTTCAAAGAGGCTAACGCGATCGCTGACTGCAATGAATTTGTGCAACGCCGCGTTTGCGGCGGTTGGCTGATCTGAGGATGCCATTTTTTTTGCTGACAGCGCGTGTTACTCTAAGGAATTCGGTTCCGGAAGCAGAGGTATTCTCTGGCTTGACCGCAAGGGAAGACTCGCTAGACGATTTCGCCAACGGTTTGGAAATAACAATTTTAGGAGTTGTCTTCGAACTTGTCGCTGGAAGACTCTTTCCTTTAGGAGTGGATACCGCTCTGACTGTTGGACTTGCGGACTTAGGTGTTTGCTTAGCGCGAGTGGGCAGCGGAGAGGACGGGTTGGTTTTTTGTTATTTTCCTTGGGTAGCTGTCGGTTTCTTGTCACCCTCACTGGGCATACTCAGCTATACCCTACAAATAGGAAGGCCTGCACGCCGCAAAAAGTAGAAGAAAGTGACAAATTAACCGAAAATGTCGCTGGTCGATGGGAGAAAACACCTTCAGTCCGAATTTAAATCGACGAATCAATAGAAATCGAACAGCAGACACGACCAAAAATACAACCTGGATGAAGAAACTACAAAAATAGCTGAATTCGAAGAAGATAGCTAGAAAAAATAGCTAAAACTAGCCAAAAAATGGCTAAGAACTAGCTACGGCAATTGGCGGAAAGTATAAGCCACTTATTCGAAACAGATTTCGATTTTTGGTTTCTGGAATACGACCAAAATCGTAGAAATAGCTAAAAACTAGCCAAAAAATGGCTAAGAACTAGCTTCGGATATTGGCGGAAATTATGAGCCACTTATTCGAAACTGATTTCGATTTTGGGTTTAGGAATACGACCAAAAATCGTGGAAACGATGCGAAAAACAAAACCAAAAAAAAAACACGCCGAACAAATAAATAGCGAAAACTTAGCTTGGAAAAAAAATCCAAAAAAGCAAAAGGTGAAAAAATGTCGCTGGTCGATGGGAGAAAACACCCCCAGTCCGAATTTCAATTGACGAATCAATCGAAATCGAACAGCAAACACGACCAAACTACAACCTGTGCGAAAAAATTACAAAAATAGCTTAATTCGCACAAGATAGCTAGAAAAAATATCTAAAACTAGCCAAAAAATGGCTAAGAACTAGATACGGAAATTGGCGGAAAGTATAAGCCACTTACTCGAAACAGATTTCGATTTTTGGTTTCAGGAATACGACCAAAAAATCGTAGAAATAGCTAAAACTAGCCAAAAATGGCTAAGAACTAACTTCGGAAATTGGCGGAAATTGTAAGCCACTTATTCGTTCAGGAATACGACTAAAAATCGTGGAAACTGTGCGAAAAACAAAAAAAAACCCAAAAAACACGCCGAACAAAAATAGCCAAAAATTATCTTGAAAAAAAAAACCAAAACCAAAAAAATTCTTGGCTTGATTTATTTGAATTTAGGAACTCCTCGATAATAGAAACCTAAAGTGAAAAAAGAGAAAAAAAAAAACCGCCAAACAAGCTGAAAAACCACTAGAAAATAGCTAGGGCATATGGCGATAATTAGTTGCCAATAATCTAAATTTATTCGGCAAATTTAAAAATTTTGTTCTCCTATTTAATTTTTCTAAAATCGTTAGTGGAGGATTTTTTTGTGTCGGCACTGTGTCGCCGCTCTTTGCCCGTTAGGAATGTATAAGTGCAGGTGTTTGTGCACACTTTAAGAGCAAAGAGGAGATGCGAACAATTGGAATGTACATAAGTAGGTATGTATGTAGGTATGAGGGCCCTTAGGCAGGCGGATGAATATGTATGTATGTTTGTGAAGCTGTGGAGTTTGCCGGTCAGCGCAGAATAGCGCGCGGCCAGCCAATATATATATATGTAAATATGTTTACGGAACTGTTTCGGCTTGGCACAGAATAGCGCGAAGCTGCCCAAATTTATATATGTATGTATGTGCGAAAGGGTGAAAAGAACCAAATGTGTATTTAATTTGCGGATTTATTTATCTTTGTTTATTTATTATTTTGCTGTGGATGTTTACCTTTTTTTTTGTAACCTTTATTTAAATATAATATTTGTGTTTTTCATATGAATATAAATTAACGTTCGTGATGTAAAATATTTGTATGTAAAATGTTTATATGTGTGGAATAAAAATATTGCAGTGTGGGTATAAATGCTAATTGGGTAACTATATTTTTATGTAAATTGTTTGTTGGTATAGTGTTATTAGAAATAGGTTTCAATTTGGGTGGATGAATTTATTTTATTTTGTATTTGGATGTATATATGGAAATTTGTAAAGATTTTGTTTTATATATACGTGTATGTAATTAATATAATTTGTGTTTGTGTGTGTGTTTAATATTTTTTCTTGTTGGAAGGCAAAGAGCAGTTTAGTGACGGACGTGATGTGTGTATGTGAATGTGAACTTGGATGTATGGATGTAATAATATATATATGTATATGTACGTATACATATGGACGCCAGCGGATCACAGTGAGACGAAGTAGGGGGCCGAAATTGGCAAAGCACTTTTGCACTTTAAAAAGAAGAAAAGTTCACTGCGGCTGAATGTACATATGTAATATGTATGTACATATATATATTATAAAATAGTTCACTTTCACTTTTGGAATCGGAGGGAAAGAAAAACGCCGTCGGAAACGGAAAATGGCGACCACGGACGAATGGATTTTGGAATTAGTCGTACTTATCTTTAAAACTCCGCAAGGGGCGCTGGTAGATCAGGATAGAAATGGCTTCGAAGGACCATGAACTGGAGTAGGCGGAGTTCTTCGATATTTTGGCGACTTCCTTCGAGGGGGCGTAGGTGGCGTCGTTGGCTGCGGTAAATGTCCCAGTTGACCGGAAGAAAAAGAAGAGTGGCGGCGGCTTCACAAATTCGGTTTATTTAGCTGCTTCACTGCACAAGTGGTTGCTTAAGACTTACTTAACTAAATAGAAAAAAGTGCATCGCTGCCGCCGGTGGAGAGGCTCCCTTTCCCGGTTGGAACGGAGGGAGCGGGAAAACGGCCGCTGAGAGGGAGAGCGGGCGAGCGCTAGAGCGAGGGTGCTCGCTCCCACACTGTCGCTGAAAACTAAGCGCCCTGTGGCGCGAACAACTCTGTCATATCCAGTATAGAAAAATCCCTGCAAAACAAGGAGTATACCCTAGCCGCCTTCTTGGACATAGAAGGAGCTTTCAATAACATCGACTCAAGGGCAATAACAAATGCAATGCTGAGCCTTGGAGTAGATGCTCAGCTGGTGAGATTAGTCACGCAGCTGCTCCTGAGCAGAAAAGTGACCTCTTCACTTGGCGCATCTACTCTGTGCAGGCACGTCAGCAGAGGTACTCCCCAAGGGGGGGTACTCTCTCCGCTTCTATGGAACCTAGCAGTAAACACGCTGATACGCGACATAGAAGATGGCGGGTGCAAGATTGTTGCTTATGCGGATGATGTGGTTGTTATGCTGCGGGGAAAATTTCCGCAAAGCCTATGTGACATTATGACAGTTAAATTAAGAAAACTGTCAAGATGGGCATCTGAAAGTGGGTTAAACGTAAACCCAAGCAAAACCGACCTTATTCTCTTCTCCAGGAGGACTAAGATCCCAAAGTTATCTGCCCCAAAATTAAATGGTTCCCTTCTAGAGTTTAGCGACAGTGCAAAATACTTGGGGCTTGTACTAGACAAGAAACTGAACTAGAATCTCACTATAGCGGATAGAGTGCGAAAAGCCAACATTGAACTCTTCACTTGTAAAAAGGCAGTAGGCCTCAAATGGGGGATGTCCCCGTCTGTAGTTAGCTGGTTATACAGCGCCATAGTTAGACCCATCCTCCTGTATGGGGTATCCATTTGGTGGCCAGCGCTGCTGTATAGTTCTAAACTCAAGGCGCTCAACAAGGTGCAGAGAGTAGCTCAACTATGCATGACAGGAGCTCTTAGAACAACTTTTAGTGAAGCGCTCAACGCTATTACTAGCATATCCCCGATTTTACTAGTGGCAAAAGAAACCGCCACCATCACAGCACGACGTCTGAGAGATGCAAACGGCTGGACAGTCCATCAATATGGGCACTCATCCATCCTATCAATGGGCGCAAGCAATCAATTAACAGATTATTGCATACCCGTAGAACACACTTCTACATCGTTTAAAACAGTCTTTCCCTCCAGGGAGGCCTATGCGGCGAGTCCATTGGACAAAATGACTGCATACATTTCTTCACAGATGGCTCCAAACTCGATAATCGAGTTGGAGGAGGTGTCTTCTGCGAACAGCTCAGTATTTAAATACATTTCCGTCTTCCGGACCACTGCAGCGTTTTCCATGCAGAGATTCTCGCCATAAGCGAGGCTCTTAGTTGCCTACGCCACTCTAGCCTTATAAACGGAGTAATAAACATTTACTCAGACAGTCAGGCAGCAATAAAATCCCTTCGCGCGCTATCCTCAAACTCGACGATAGTGAACAACTGCCGCAAATCTCTTCAAGAGATGGCACAGCAGTTCGTTATCTCCCTAGTCTGGGTGCCAGGGCACCAAAATATTGAGGGAAACGAAATAGCCGATGAACTGGCCAGATGCGGCACCACCACAGTTCTCCTTCCAGACAAGGAGGACTTCCGTATGCCCCTAGCCACTTTTAAGCTCAGGACAAGGGAAGTTTTAAGATCCCTTGAACAAGAAATGTGGAACAATACCACAGACTGCAACATCAGTCGCCAAACATGGCCTAAAGTTGACGCCAAACGCACAAAAATGCTTTTTAGTCTACACCGCACACAGTGCTCAGCTGTGATTAGAGCAATCACAGGCCACTGGCTCGTAGGAGCCCACGCATCCCGACTAAACGTCCTCAACAACGACTTCTGTAGAAGTTGCCAAAACGAGGAAGAAGTAGAATCAGTAGAGCACTTCTTCTGCTCCTGTGTGGCCCTAATCAGGCGCAGGAAAAAGTATATAGGAGAATATTTTCTCCACAATCTAGCTGAATTAGCAGCTGTCCCCCCGAAGAAATTAGCAGGTTTCATAAGAGAAACGGGCTAGGAGTCTTTCTAACTTTGTGGTAAGAGGGTATCAAAGATCCATTGCGGTATCACAATGGGCCAGTGATGGCCTAAGTGGGCTGACCTTGTGTCAGCCGCCGCCCTAACCTAACCTAACCTTGTTTACTTTGTACTCACGACCTTTCATTCTCCACTCCATACGCGCGTAAAGTTGAGCCGAAGTTCACGTTGGGCCCAAGTTCACGTTGAAGAGCTGTTGGTCAAAATTTATAAAAAGCATCTACTTTAGAGCACCAATCACACACCACACTCAGGCCGATCAATGAGAGAGTTCTCCGCAGACAATTGTAAATAATTGATTAAGTCATGAACATTATCGTGTGAATCAGGAACTGTTGAAAGTGTGCGTTGAGGTGACTTTGGCTGTTCGCTGCCTGCCTGCAACATCCACTGCAGCCGTTCGATGGGGACTCGTGCTTTCGCAGGGCAGACGTGGTGGTTTCCAATGCGTTGGTGAAATCCAAGTCACAATTACGCCGGATCCGGCCAATAGGGAAAGTTCAGTGCAGAACAAGGTATTGCGTAACTCGGTTTTATAAATGTGGTGAGGTTACGTAATCCGGTGGTTGGAGGATATGTCTCCGTGATCGCAGTTTACAGGGCAATCTTGGCCCCGAATATGAACTTACGCAGTCGTGAATGGGTGGCAGAGATCCACAGGCTGTAACGGCTCAGACCAGATACAGACGCCCTTGGTAGGGTCTACGGTTATAACCGTCACACCTTCTTATGTAGATCCCTAAGAGAACTATGTTAAAGCGGAACACATCAAAAATCGTACATATTTTCCCTTAGTCACTCGCAAAAATTCACTGTTAAGAGTGAGACTCCATTTAGACTCGTTCTTGAATTATTTATAAAAAAATATAACTGTGTACTTTGAAAACCATGTGGTTTTGGTAATCACTATTGGACAAAGTCTTAACCAAACGCTTGTTTGGGTAATAAGAGAATGAATCGTGCTTTGAAAGCAGCGAGCCGGTAGGCCGTTGTTGCTGCTGAGCTTTCACTGGAATCCTAACTGTTTAAGCTGCCGCGATCTGCTTTTGTTATCTTTAGCTATTCTCTATAGAGAAAATTTCGTATAAGCCTAGTTGGCCGCTACACATTGCCTAAAATTTAGAATCTATAGACTAAAAATCAAGTTTCAGGCTTGTATTGTCAAGTATTGTCAAGAAAAAATTAAATATAAATTTAATTTTAGACAAATATTGCCTTAAATTTTGACCAGTTTCTATTACCTAAAAATATGGCATTTTAGAAAAATGTTAGGCAATAAATGCCTCGATGTCCACTTTAGGTCAAATGGCCTAAAAATTTAGGCATTTTTGCGGCCTTTTAGGCAATGAATTTTTCTGGGTGAATCAAAATACAATTTATGAAGTTCACTACGTAAGTCTTGCGTTTTGATAGGAAGGAAGGAGAAGTTGGTTAGTTTATTGGAGAAGACGACGTAGATTGCATATACTTTGGCTAGAAGTCAGCAGAGCATATTGAGTTCCTCAGGGACATTTATTTGGATAGATAACATACATCTAACAATTTTTTTCGGATCTCGCATTAGCGGAAAATATATTAAAAAATCAAAAAGGTTCTACGTGAATCGATAGCCATGGGTATTTTGAATTTGCTGATAGATCTGTTAACATTTGATCCATTTTTGTGTTCGTCCACGGAAAAATTGGGTCTACGGAGAAATCCTACACTTCTGCCATATTGTTTTTGGTAAAAAAAAAAAAAAAAAAAGTACAATTTTAAATGTCTTACATTATAATAACTACTTTCTTACTACTACACGTACTTACAAATTTTCGAATAGCTTTTGTATTCGGACAGAAAAAAAAAAGTTCCTAGCGTTCAGAATGATTTAGTTGACGGTCTGCTTGATTTATCCCTCAATCAAGTAAATTCCATAACCAAGCCAAGCGGAAGACTTTTGGATCTTATATTTGTGTCTGACCTTTGCTATGCAATCATCACACTTAATGTGCCTTTATCCATTCCTGAAAATCAACATCATCCGCCTTTTATAGCTTATCTTAACCGGAATTTTTCAGCTACCTCCTAGTAATAGTGATCCTTTGCGTAGACTTTGTTTCCCTAAAGAAAACTAAATACAGTTATCCAATTCTTTATCTATAATTGATTTATCAAGTCTTGACTACCTACAGCTTGATGATGCTGTATCCACTCTTTATAACATTCTATATCCGCTGTTGAACAGATTGGTTCCTAGATCCACTGTTTATTTCTCTAACAGCCCTCCATAGCACTCTCGTCACTTATCATATTTAAAAAATAAAAAGTCCAGGCTTTATAAGCGTTATGTGAAAACAGGATGGCAAGCTGACCTTTCAAAATATTGTGTTGCAAAGTCGAACTATTGCACAATTGCCTGCACAATTCAAAATGTTATAATAGCTACTTATCACAATGCAAAAATGAGCTTCGTTCCAATCCGTAATTGTTTTTTTCTTTGTGAACTCAAAGCGTAAATCCAATATGTTTCCTTCATCCTATTAATTTAATAACATTTCTGCGTCAAACGATTAAGGAATCGGTCATTTATTCGCCGATTTTTTCCAGACAACATATTCCTCAACTAATCCTAGTTCAAACTTTATTTATCCCTATCGGATGCCCCCTACTAACTCCATCTTCAGTCCGGTGATAGACGAAAACGTGGTTCTTCAGAGCCTTTTGCCATTAAACTATAATTTTCTCCAGGTCCTGATATGGTACCCAGCTGTGTTCTCAAGCACTGTGCCGGACCACTTGCAGCCCCATTAACAATAATTTACCAAAATTCTATTGGTCATTGCTGCTTTCCAGATATTTAGAAGGAATCCTTTATAATTCCGCTACACAAGAAGGCCAGTAAGTCCGATATTAGCAACTATCTGTAATAGGGGTCCAGGACCAACACATGATAACAGGAAAATGAGTAAGGGCATTTGGTGATTTTTAAAAAATCGCGCCAAGATAAGTATTTTCGATAGGTTGAAATGTCACACTTCCAGTGTCAAACTCCCCGCGGCGAAGCCACTGAGATAAAAACAAAAGCTTTTAGAGCGAATTCAGAATGACTGTAAATACTGAGGCTATAAAGCGGCTGAAATTGGCATCCACTAGTTAACGTTCAATTCCTAAGTGGTAGTTAATTCTTTGCTACATGTGATTAATTACTTAATTAAAAGATAATCACTGTGGACGGCAGTCCACGTAGTGACGATGAGCACCGAGACTGTGGTGCGCAAGGAGACTACTATATACAGCCGTAGAATTGAAAATCTGCTACGATAGTCCGATCAGAACCATTTATATCTTGATCGAAAGGTATTGTAATCCTCTTTGAAACTGCATACTAAGATTTTTCAAAAACGGATTAGTTTAGGAGAAATGGGAGTGAAAGTGCGAAATTGAAAATTGAAAATTGGAGCTATTGGGGCCGGTGGAGCAAAAATCCCAAAAAAAATTATGTTGTTGTGATCTAGCTTTAAATACGCGTCGAATGACACCTCGATCATCCTGATCCGATACTCCGTTGAAAAGATATTCAATAAACAAGATTTTAACGGCCTTTCCGAAATGAAAACGTTTGTCCTGTTGTTTGTCTGTGGGTCTGTCTGTCGATTTTTTTGTTTTAGAGTCCTGGAACCACTTTTATTTTATTAAACAGCTCGAGCTGAACATTTTTTTTTCTACGACTTTTTGGGTTTCCCGCTAGTTTGGCGAAAAAACAGCTAAAAAAGCTAGATTTCTCGCGCCCATAACTTCTAAACGACTAAAGCTACAGAAACGTGCTATAAGTCGTTGGAAAGGTATTTTGAAATGATAATAGCTTTGCCTCTAAATATAATATTTAAGAATTTATAATTAAAATTAATTTTTTTTTTTTTAAGTTTTTTAAGTTTTCTTAAAAATTTTGATAGTCACTCAAGGCCATATAGCCCTGGATATGCCTCAACTTTTGGTATATAACACATATCTCGGAAAATTCGCTTTCTCGAGATATTACTCATTAAAATTAGTAGCAAAGATCCCATATACCTAACCTTTTACATGCACTATACATACATTTATGTAAACACTCATGTAGAGTCATTTAGAGACGTGCACAATGCAATAAAATTTAAAGCCATCAAAAAAAAATTTAATATAATTTAAATTTAAAAGAAATCGTTAGAATTTTTTTTTGTGAATTTAATATAATTTTTCTCGCGCCCATAACTTCTGAACGATTAAAGTTACAGAAACGTGCTATATGTCGTTAGAAAAGTATTTTGATATGATAATTACTTTGCGCTGACAACAATTTTCTAAATATTATAATTAAGAATTTAGAATAAAAATATTTTTTTTTAAGATTAAATTTTTTTTTAATAGCTTTTACGATTTTTATAGTCACTTCAGGCCGTATAGACCTTGAAATATTTCGGGGTATAACACATCAAAATTAGTAGCAATGATCCCATAAAGCTAACTTCGTATATGCATTTTTTTGTTAATTTTTCCCATTTGAGCTTCAAACAAAAACTTATAACAACTTAGGTGAAAAATTAAAAAAGGCAAAACAGGCAGCGTGCCGATTTTGAAACTAATTAAAAACTTTTTAAATATTTTTGTTTAAATAACTATTAATCGTCACAAAATTTGGTATCAGAAATTTTTGGAGTTGAATGTGCCATCGTCACTTTACTCTCACCTCGTTAAGAGGTGTTTTTGTTTTATTAACTGGAAACCAAATTTCAAGTGCTGGTATCGGGATAATCCCTAACCACGGCCTCACGACAGTGAAAATTCACGGACGGAGATCCTAACCAAAAAAAAAAAATAATAATTTAAGATTTTTGGGGGCACTAGATGGCATGACGGCAGGTCCCAGAAGTACACCAGAAGGTTACCCAAAATCGACAGAGCTATTACATCACAGTGGGCGCAGAGATCAGGAGCTTAAATACATACATTACTACCCAGCTCAGACCAGGCGGTCTTGTAGTAAACCTGGAGAAATTTTCGGACCTTGATGATCTTTTTCTTCCTTCAGCAAAAGCTTTGCACCGCAATCGTCATCACTCTTTTTTTTGTTAACTGTACACTTCGAAGTTTATGTGGTCTACAGTTATTGTTACAAATGACACCGGAGGAAAGCAAAATCTTAAAACTAGTGCACAAGTGAATAAAAACGAAGATAACGATATGCAATGCTTAGTAGTGGATCAAGGCGGAAAATATTATTTAACCCTTAAATCAATAAATGGCTAGGTGCCTGCCAGCGATTTAATAAGTCTTCCTAACCTAATAGTGCAGATTATTCATCAACATCAACACCAGCGCTTGTAAAGGAGGCCTTCCTTACATGCAGCAACTGAGTGAGTCATTATAAACAATTGCATTTGTGGACATGTTTAAATATTCTTTAGCTAATTGCAAACCATTATACACGGTTATTATTGTTTTGTCTTGATGGCTTCTTTCGTTTGCTGAACAGCAAGTGAATGCTGATCTACGACAATAATTTTCTTATCGAAGTTCCAATAGAAATCTGAATAAGAGCAAAGAAGAAACCAAAAGAAAACAGTAGCCGCAGTGTGTTATATGAAAAGAAATTAGAAAACAAAAATCTACAGAAAAACAAGTAAGAAAGCTACAATCGACTGTGCTCGACTGTGAGATACCCGGTACCTAAACGTTTGCGCTTCACACTAAAAGGCAATTTAAAAATGTACATACACTACATTGTACATACATATGTACATTGGCGCCATTATATCGCACGGCCAAGGCTCGAATGCGCCACCTGTCGGCTACAGCTTGCAACAGCAGTGCCTTAGGGCGGTGTGTTAAAATTCTAACCTTATTGCTAATATCTCCAATGCTTATCATCCGATTTTACTGAAATTTTCAGGAAACGTCCGTTCTATTTTATTCATTTTTTGTATTTATTAACTTTTACCCGAAAAAAACGAGTATAGCTTATTTAACGTTTTTTATGATTTTTGAGAGCGGAAGTGGGCGTGGCCAAATTTTAAAACAAACTTGATCTGCGTGCTACAGATTCCAATGTTGTCACCAAATTTGGTAACTCTAGCTCTTATAGTCTCTGAGATCTGTTGTTTCACACGGACGGACAGACGGACATGGCTAAATCGACTCGGCTGGTAATACTGATCAAGAATATATATACTTTATGGGGTCGGAGATGCCTCCTTCTGCCTGTTACATACATTCTCGGTTGGCACAAACTTATAATACCCTTGTACCCTATGGGTACCGGGTATAAAAAACAACTGATAATTATCCAAACCGAAAAATAAGAAAAAAATCTAAACAATCGTTTACATTCATGAAAAAAAAAAAGAAAAATAATATTTCGTTTTCAATATTTAAATTTTGCTTTGTATTCTTTACCAAGATTATGATTTAAATTTTCACTCTTTATATTATTGTGCACTTCAATAAGATATGCTTTGGTGATCATTTGTGAAACGACTCTATGACTTCAACTTAGAATCGGTTCACTACAACTAACCTTCTTGAGTTCAGTGCCTTCATCATCCAATGCTTCCAATCCCTACAACAAACTAATTTGGTCTTTACTGACTTCAACCATGAGCTGCTGATCCAAAAGCTGCTCCTCTTAGGATTCCTTCCAGATCTGCTTATGTGGATCCGTTACTATTTATTAAATCGTACCCAAAGGGTCAAATTTAATACCACTTATTCAAAATCAGTCACAGTAAGTTCGGGCATTCACCAAGGCAGTCACCTTGGTCCACTTTTGTTTGGCTTATTTATTAATGATCTTCCTCAAATAATTGAATGTGTACGCGGACGATGTCAAGTTGTGTATGCTTCTTTACATTTCACTAGTGCGTCCCACAGTGGAATACTACTCCATTTTCTGGTTACCAACAGCTGTATGTCAGCTGTACAGAGACAGGTTACGACTGCTAAGGCTCCCCACTCTTGTGGATCGTCAAACCTGTTACGGTGTCATCTTCCTACACAAACTAATCAATGGAGCTATAAACTCCACAGCGCTCCCAAATTCTATCTACTGGAATGTGCCCGGCAACCTGCCTTCTCGGAACTTTTGCCCGTTATCACTGCCGGAGTGATCACTGCTTTGTGATAACTACAATGACCTGTACCACTTAATATCCTTAAAGTGTTTCGACAAAACAAAATCCCGTAACGGCATTGAATTCCTATCCAAGCCTACACAAAATTCCTGTTAATATATAAGTATAATTATACATATGTATTATCTAATATTAATGAGCAGTCCATTGCTTTAACAAATACAAATAAACATTTTAATATGGTAATGTCTTCTTTACAGTAAATGTTTGGACACTAATCAATATGGGAACCGACATACTTTCAGTATTTAAGCCTTTTTTACTAGAAGTAAGAAAATGTGGGCGTTCTGAGAACTGTGGAAAGGTGAGGTAAGATGGGAGAGGGATCCGATGATAGATCTGTTCCACATGAATATGAGACTGCTGCACTCCTCTTATAAGATCAAAACCAATCATCCAGCTAGAGCTAGTACAAAATTTACATACTATTCCACTTTACATTTTGTATTTATATACATACAATTAAAATTTACTTAATAGGTTTATATATATACAATTTAACATTGCATTTCACGTATTAAATTGCAGAAAAAATTTAAAATGAATTTGTTCTTGTGTAAGGTAGTGTCCTGGGCTGGGATATGTCTCAGTCTGGCCAGGGTTCTTTTACAGAAAATTTATTGATTTGGGACCGATTTGGGGTGGGACAGGATCAGACAGAAAGTTGGCTACCCTGATCCCAGCTTAGGCCGAGTGAGCGATCCTGGGTGGTTGCTAGTGGGCGCGGCTAAGGAAAAAAAACCCCAAGAAAGTGCACACAACTACACACAGGGTCGGATCGGGCTACGGGCGGGTGAAAACGAGAGAGAAACCGGAGCAAATGCAAACAAGAGTTAAACCACATTTGTAAGCTTCACTACATTGCATTGCGGATCCGGCTACGCGCGTGGAAACTAAGAGAAAGTCCAGGGCAAATGCAAACAAAGGTTAAACTATAGTTGTAAGTATGTACTACGGGCCGGATCAGGCTATGCGCGGGTGAAAACGAGAGAGAGCTTAGAGCAAACGCCAACAAGGGTTAAACCGCAGTTGTGAGCTTCACTACAGGGCCGGATCGGGCTACGCGCGGGAAAACTAAGAGAAAGTCCAGGGCAAATGAAAACAAGGGTTAAACCACAGTTGTAAGCATGTACTACGGGCCGGATCAGGCTACGCGCGGGTGAAAACGAGAGAGAGCCCAGAGCAACCGCAAACAAGGGTTAAACCGCAGTTGTAAGCTTCACTACAGGGCCGGATCGGGCTACGCGCGGGGAAACTAAGAGAAAGCCCAGGGCGAATGCAAACAAGGGTTAAACCGCAGTTGTAAGCATTTACTGCAGGGCCGGACCGTGGTACGCACAGGCTTAAAATAGTTTACAGGGTAGAGACGAGATTAGAGTTTAGATTCTAGTACTTCAGTTTTATTTGGTCGGATGCTCTAGCATACGTGGTTATTCCTACCTTCTACTCACTCAGTACAGAACAGCGGCGGAAGAGCGGGCTGGATATGGTTCTCGGCGTTGGCTGGGCACTTGGTGAGTTGTTGAGCCTCTCGCGATGGGCGGGGCACGTGGTGGGGCGTGGCACTTGGTGGACCCTGGCGTACGGCAACGAGGAACTCGGCGTCGGCGCGGAGCACTTTCGAGCTGGGTACCGGACGTGGGCGTGGCACTAAGCGGCGGCGTTTAGCACTTCCGAGCGATGGCGGCGATACGTGTTGAACTTGCGGACTCCAGCGGGACGCACGCGTAACTCCTCTTTCCTGGTCCCAAAACTTGACTAACTCCGACTCCGGCGCCCAGCCTCCGCTAAGCCGGCTCAGATTGCAAAGCTCCCTTTGAACTTCGCTTCGTCTGCATACCCACTCTCCGGCTCGGTGCAGTTGGCCAATCCCGATCGCCGAAGGGTTTTACGGCTCTCCCGCTCCCGCTCGTTCGGGTCGCCCTGTATGTACCGTTGCCCGGGTGTGGGAGTCCGTGTGCACGCCACTCGGCTTTCCCTCGTGGCCTGTTGTGCTCGCAAATGCCCTTTTCTTGTCTAGCGTTGCGGAAGCTTGCTTTCGCTGCGCAGCCTCCGAAGCTATCTCCGTTGGTCGTGTGCTCGGCTTATCCCTATCCTCCTCTCTCTCTACTCGCTGTTCTCCGCTACGCTCTGTCGCTGCACTGCCCTGGGTACACTGAGAAAAACTTAAGCTATATATATATAATATGGAAATATGCATTGCGCGCTCGGAACGGGGCGTCACACTTGATAACGACAGGACTTCGCCTTAAATCAAGAATAAACAAGTAAGAAAGCTACAGTAGAAAGTGCTCGACTGTGAGATACCCGGTACCTAAACGTTTGTGCTTTACACTAAAAGGCAATTTAAAATTGTACATACATTATCATACTCTACTTCGATACTTAAAATAAATCGCCTCTCGAATTAGCTCCCGACCTAAACAATTTAATGTCATACTTAAATATGAATGATACATTTTATAAGGACGCCAAAAAATGAATTATGTTATTTTTTGTCATTTTTTGCTCTATTCTTTTGTCATTTCGTCTGCAGTTGGCGTCATTATATCGCGCGGCCAAGGCTCGAATGCGCCACCTGTCGGCTATAGCTTGCAACAGCAACAGCAGTGCCTTAGGCGAATGTGTTAAAATTCTAACCTTATTGCTAATATCTCGCATGTTTATCATCAGATTTTACTGAAATGTTCAGAAAACGTCCATTATTTAACGTTAATTTATTTAATCTATTAACTTTAACCCGAAAATAAAAAGTATAGCTTACTTTACCTTTTTTATGATTTTTCAGGGCGGAAGGGGGCGTGGCCAAATTTTAAAACAAACTTGATCTGCGTGCAACAGATTCCAATGTTGTCACTAAATTTGGTAACTCTAGCTCTTATAGTCTCTGAGATCTGTTGTTTCACACGGACGGAGAGACGGACAGACGGACAGACGGACAGACGGACAGACGGACAGACGGACAGACGGACATGGCTAAATCGACTCGGCTGGTGATGCTGATTAAGAATATATATACTTTATGGGGTCGGAGATACCTCCATCTGCCTGTTACATACATTCTTGGTTGGCACTAACTTATAATACCCTTGTACCCTATGGGTACCGGGTATAAAAACGGTTCTCAATGCGAGAGTTCTTCCTTTTGATTCTGGTATCTTTGTTTTTTGTCTACTTTCCAGAAGAAAAATACCATATTCGAGAACGGTGAGAACGGTTTTTTACCTCAGTGTACAGTGATTTGATACCTCTTTTATTTATATATTGCTTTATGCGATCGAACAATTTTAAACTGATTTTCAATTCTGCAATATAGTAGGCACATTGCACACAATATCGGTTCCTATCGTCACAGTAATCTGAAAGCTGTCATAAAATTTGTTTGCTCGAATTGCAAACTGCGATGGAAATTAACTTCGGCATACCGAAAGATAATTACATTATCTTGCTTTTCTAAAATGTAATTCAAAGGAACACAATTATTATGAGTTTGTATAACTCTGTATAGGAGTTATGGCAATTGTTAGAATACATATATACAAGGTGAGTTCCAAAGTAAACAGGACTTTTTTAATCTAGCGCCCTCTAGTGGCGCCATCTATATGTCAAAGTTAGAATCTGCTATCGTTTATCGACTTCTAGTAAAAATTTCATGACATTTCATTTATTGGAAGTGAGGTTATTGCGTTTTAAGTGTCAGTATGTTTTTGTCATCGGTGCGAAAATGAGCTTCGAACAAAGAGCCAACATTAAATTTTGTTTGAAAAATGGTAAAACTTTTACCGAAACGTTTCAATTGATGAAACAAGTTTATGGCAATGATTGCCTATCCCGTAGCAGAGTGCACGAGTGGTTTCAACGTTTTCAAAGTGGTCGTGAGGACATAAATGACGATGAACATGTGGGCCAACCAAAATCCGTGATCACCGAAAATTCCATCGAAACTGTGCGTGAATTCATAAAAAATCAGCCGAAATCATCATTGAAATTCATGGAAATAGAATTGAACATCTTCAAAACATCGATTTATCGCATTTTGACCGAACATTTGGACTTACAAAAGGTGTGTGCACGGTTTGTTCCTCACAAATTGACTGACGTCCAAAAATTGCTCAGAATTCAACCTTCGAAGGACATCATTAAAAAGGCAAAAAAAGACCCGAACTTCCTTTACAAGATTGTGACTGGTGACGAAACGTGGTGTTTTCAATATGATTCCGAAACGAAACGCCAGAGTGCTGAATGGAAGGCGCCGGACGAGCCGAAACCCAAAAAATCGCGCCTGGAGAAGTCAAAAGTGAAGACAATGCTGATTTGTTTTTATGATTCCAAGGGTATTATCCACAAAGAATTTGTTCCTTTGTTCCACCCGGCCAAAACGTTAATGCGGTATTCTACCTTGGAGTTTTGAAGCGTTTGGTGCGCCGTATTCGACGTGTTCGGCACGAATATCGCGTGGAAGTTGGCGTTTGTTGCACGATAATGCGCCGTCTCATCGATCGACGTTTGTGTCCGACTATTTGACCAAAAATCACATTTTAACCATCAACCACTCCCCGTATTCACCTGATATGGCACCGTGCGACTTCTACCTTTTCGGAAAAATGCATTTGCCGATGAAAGGAAAGCGTTATGCAGACGTAGAGGCCATTCAAAATGCTTGCACCGGCATACTGGCGGCCATACGAGCTAAAACACTCGTTCGACATACTTTTGGACCGTGCAAAACGCTGTATTAAAGCAGAAGGAGACTATTTTGAATAAAATAAATTGATTTTGACGAAAACTCTTTTTCTTTTTTTTTTCTGTTTACTTTGGAACTCACCTTGTATAAACTGGTGTTATATAGCGGGCTTAACATACCTGAATTCCATTATCCGAAAATCATAAAGGTGAAGCTTAAAATGAACGACATTTATAGCAAGCTCTGCATAAACGATCGTATTATCCAAAGATCCAATAATTTTTCCAAACCCTTCCACAGCCATCACATTTAGTGAAAATGTATATTCAAACTACAGAATAAAAAAATATATATTTTTGTATCATAAAAAATGTTAAAAAATTTGGGACACTGTGAGTAATTCTAATATATTAATAAATAACTTATAAAGGTTTTTGGAAACATGAAGACAAAACGGAATAAAAATTGTTGGATGATATATAGGGCGGTAATTCCGTGAATCATTCTAAACTAGTAATAAAATCAATAAACTACTGTTATAAGAGCTACAAACGAGTGTGACCGACTGTGAGATACCCGGTACCCAAAGCATTGTCGGTGAAATTAAATAGCACATCAACATGGATTAATTGGGGTGTTCCCTATACGTCTAAAGGGGCCCATCCACAGTAGAACATGTTGGCCGAGCCGCTCGGCGAGCCAAAATTTTCTCGTCCACCAACTAGTGCCAACATGCTCGCAAACATCATTTGGTGTCAAATCTTTGAGCAGTAAACATGGCAACGGAAAATGACAGCGCCACTGTAATAGCACTTTTGGCAATTAATGTTTGCTTGGAAAAGAAGAAAAATAAAGAGGAAGTGCAAAAACGGAAGCACAATATGTGGATGAAGGAGTGGTACGCAAAGAGGCAAAGATTCACACACACGAATCTACTGAAGGAGTTGGAAGAAACGTCTCCTGTGGATTTAAAAAACTTTCTTCGCATGGTGTCAATTGTTGCGTTCTCATTCAACTCCTTGTATTTTTTAAGAAGCACTTCCCACGCAGCGTTCCTTAAATTCTTATTTTTATAAGAATCGCTTTTTGTGTACCACAAAGATTGCTCATTTTGCAAGCAATGTATAAATTCTTGCATAAATTGCTTTGACATTTTTGACAGCGCTCGCACGTGTTTTCACTTCAAACGTTTGATTCAAGTGATGTTCGTGCCAGCGTTGCCATCCATTGTCGAGCATGTTGTTGCGAACACAAGCAAGATAGAATCATTTCTATTTCGTTCGAGCGGCTCGGCCAGCACGAAATTTGTACGCGAGCACTGCCACTAACGATGAAAATTGCGTCGAGCACAACATGCTCGGCCAACATGTTCTACTGTGGATGGGCCCCTTAAAACTGACTAAATGACTGAATTTATCGAATAAAAAATCGAATCGGAGACAGCTGTCCCATACAAATTGAAATTTTCGACAAATGAGGACAAATGTAGCTAGGAACATGTTGAGTAACACCCAAAGACGGAAAATGTTGCTGGGAACATGTTGAGGGACATTTTGAGCAATACGCATGGGCTCTGTCAACACAGAAAAAGAAGAAGCATGCACAGAAACGTTTTGGGTGTTCCCTATACGTCTAACTGACTAACTATCGCAAAACGACTGAAACTATAAAAAATTCGGCTGCTGACTTAGCAAACAACTGATTTCAAAGGCTCTCTGTTTTTGTAAAAAGTCAAGGAAAATGCCTGCATGAAAAACATGGAACAAATTACCATTTTGATTTGGGTATGTCTATGGCAGCGAATTTCCGCTGGCGGAGAAGCCAACAAAAGACCCAGAAGCGTTCTACTCCGGGAAACAAAGATATTGCATTAAAATGCAAGCTGCTTGCCACCATTAAAAACTGATTCGACACTTGGTGGTTGGGTGGCCAGGCAGCGTACACGACAGCTGAAATTTTCAAAATTGTCCTCTATATACCAAGTCGCATTTTTTTTTGCAAGTTATCAGAGCAGGTTATATCACCATTAATATATGAAATATGAAATATATTTTCAGTCAGTTAGACGATATTTTCAGCCGCCTCCGCGTTGCTAACTGACTGAATTTATCGACAATTTTGATTTATAGGGGAAAGCTGTTTCCATTCGATAAATTCAGTCAGTTAGTCAGTTAGACGTATAGGGAACACCCCATTTATTTTTCAATAACTTCCATGTTTATTGTCCGATTTTACTCAAATCTTTAGAGAACGTTTGTACAAATGTATTTATTTCATATCTATTTATTTTTAACCGATAATCACGACAATAGCTTAGTTACAAGTTTTTCATGATCTTCGGGGGCGGAAGTGGGGTTGACCAAATTTTAAAACCAACTTGATCTGCGTGCAACAGATAGGAAAGGTGTCACTTAATTTGGTAGCTCAATATTTAAATCAAATCCGCACGAGCGCCATCGATCGCGCACAATGGGTTAAACTCAATCAACAAGGAGTTAGTCACTTTAATCTCACCTCGTAAAGAGGTGTTTTTATTTGATAATAAGCCGGTTTTCGGGACCTTTGATGTCGATAAGTGGGGTCAGAAATTAGATTAATTTGGGTCACCTGTCAAATTTTTAGTGGTTTCAGGGTAGATTTTTCCATGTCAGGTTGACTTTTGTCAATGAGGTATATTGTTGTTTCGGAGTAATTTATTCACCAAAAATCATGTTTGCTTTCAATTTTTAGTGGTTTCAGGATAGATTTTTCCATGTCAGGTTGACTTTTGTCAATGAGGTAAATTGTTGTTTTGGAGTAATTTAGTCACCAAAAATCATGTTTGCTTTTATCTTACTGACAAATTTTTAACTAGAGCTATTCTTCTAGTCCATGATACAATTATATAAAGGTAGTCTCATCAAGAAAGCTGCCCTCAATTGACGACGATATTTTGACAGTCGTTCGTTGAAAAAGGTTGTGCTCGATTTTATTGTCATTTTCTTCTACAAAAAAAAAAAAAATAAAAAACAGAATTAGTTTGCGTTGTGGTTGCACATGACCTCTGCGTGGGCGCACTGCGCCGCCGTCTTGCCCTTAAACATTTTAACGTTGCCGCGTACCACGAGAGCCAGCTTGGTGGACCTTTCGAAGGCGACTTTGTTGCTGAGGAACTTCTGAAAAATACTACTTGACGTGGGAATACTTCTGGCTCTGCTGCTCCACGAACCTCTGCATGCACGCTTGGAATTCTTTTACTTTGTCCTGACTTAAAATTTAGAATTAAAAATTTAAATTACAAATTAGAAATACAAAACAAAGATTAATTGGCCAGAAAAATGTCTTAAAAATATAGCTATAATAATAATTTTTAAATATCTGGTTTAATATTTGTTAAGGGGCTATACCAGTGTAAAAATAAAGTACTCTATATAATGTGTTGAACTTTTTTTTACATAATAGGATATATCTTCAGCTATATTTTAAGAAATTTGTTCACAAAAAATTTGAAAATAACGGTATTATACGCAGTTTACCGAGGCGGCAAAAAAAGTACCCCAACTGCTGGCACGATTCCGGCCGAATTAGTAGATTAAACGAAGAAATTCAAAAAGGTTATTAAAGTAGATAATATTTCCTATACAATGACCAACGATATTTAAAAAATATCAAAATTTGCCAAAATGGCTGAGTTTTTAAAATAAAAGTTTGTTTTTTTTGGGTAAAATTTGTTTTTTTGTTTAAATGCCAAATTGAACATTTTCATCCAATAAAAAGATCGTAGGTCAGTGTATGGAAAATATATTTAAGAATACCCAATTAAAATTTGAAAGCGATTGGTCAATTTGTCGTTGAGCTATAATGCCAGAAATTTTGAAAGACGTCGCACTATGGGGCCTCTAGAACACACGGCGTTGCAAAAATCAAAAATTTCATATTCGCGTTCGATATTTTGAAAAGACACATCTTAGAGATAATTGTTTAAAAATTACAAATGCAAAATATCAATAGGCTCCGTTTTTTTTTTAGAAGATATACCGTTTCAAAGTTGACCAATTTAAAAAAAAAAAAGGCACAATTTTAATGCAATTTGGCAAGGCTTAGGTGGAATTTCAAGAGAACTAGTTAATGGATTCTCATTTTTCTTGTTTTTATTTTTTAATATACTTTATAGGTATACAATAGAATAAACGTTTTGCTGTTTCCTTTTTGTTTCTCCAGGTAATTAATTTTTTACTAACTGTCCATATTTCCACTATTTTTCAACTTTGATGGAAAATAACATAATTGTACATTTTTGTTCATTTGCCGTATTTTTGTAAAATGTTCTTTGAATATTTCTTAATCGAATTAAATAGAGTCTTACTGCAGTTTTCTGCAGCGCCCATACACCTCGAGGCAAAAAAAACGTTAAAAAGTCATGGTTCCAGAAATTGTTTTTTTGTTATTTGTCACACTTTTTTTTAAATTAAAAACATCACTGTGGACGGCAGTTCACGTAGTGACGATGTTAAATATAATCACAAAAAAAATCTCCAAATGTGAAAAAAAATCTTTGTAAAATAAACGTGTTTTTTCAATGAAATGTATACATTTTGATTTTGATAAATTATAACTAACCATCTAAGATGAGTAGCACCTTGTTTAAACATATTTTTAATATGATGAACAATTATCTGTCATATGCTTTTTAAATTATGCGATTATCTTACTTGGTTCAAAAGTTATAAATTTTGCAACGAAGAAACTCAAATGGCCCCACTGTGCGTCGTTTCGAGAAAAACACGTTTAAAGTTTCCTCATCCCCCAAAGTGAGCGGTCACTTTTAAGAACGCTACCATTCAAAAACTATTCAAGATATGTTATGACATTGCCGCTTTCACTGAATATTGTTTATATTGTAAATTATCGAATTAAAAGAAAAAAAAACAAAAGCAATTGTTTAAAATGTTACACTGGTATAGCCCCTTAAAAATCATTACGAAAAACTAATTAAAATTTAAACCTCTTCTTTAAATAACCTTTTTTATTTATGACCGAAAATAATTTCTCGCCTTTCTAGCATATCTCTCTGAAAGCGGATCGAGAGAGCTGATGAGACTACCTTTATATAATAATATCATGCTCTAGACAGGAGTTGTCAGTCAGATAATCAAAACATGATGCTGAGCGGCCTACATTACTTCGAACAATATTTACCTCAATGCCAGGTTGACTTTTGTCAGGGCCGATTTTTCAACAGAAACTCAAGGTGATCGGTTATTTCTTTGCTCTCGTCAACTTTTTGAATATTTGCCTGTAATATTGTGGCTTAACATTTTATATCAAATCTAAACATAGTCGTATACTACAATGTTTAAAACTCCTTATAAAACAATATCGTAAGCGCCAAAAAACATAAAAACAAATATTATTTGCGCCAACAAAAGCTGAAGACAAAATCACTCAGAATAATAGTGCAGAACAAAAGTGAACACACAAAATAAATAACGGATATCGAACCAGCATAATCAACTCAATAACACAAAATCAATTGTCTGGAAGTCACTCAAAATAAAAATAAAAACAAAAGCGCCAAGCGTCTAAGAAAGAAAATGAATCTGGATATGAAGCGAGCTGCCACCACAGATGCCACTTCAACCAAGTTGCTGCAGGAAATCGACAGGCGACTCTTGGAGATGAAGGAAGGCCTCTGTGATGAGCTCAATGAACACCTTATTATTAGTTTGGATGTGAAGTTCACGGCTATCACTGAAGATTTTCATCGGCTCTTGAAAAGGGCGAACTGGCTTGAGAACGAGGTGAGGGTGGTAGTTGCCCTACTTAAAGGCTTGTACTAAGATGAACGAAAAAAATCCAGCGAAATACTTCATAAAAAACAATAAAGAAAGCTACAGTCGAGAGTGCTCGACTGTGAGATACCCAGTACCCAGACGTTTGTTGGTTTAGATACTCCTTAATTAAAAATTAGATCGCCGCTCGAATTAGCTCCCGACTTAAAATAAATTTGCGCCATTTTTTTGGTCAACAGTCGATCTTTTTTCTCTTTCACACACACTTGTTTTGTGCGTCTCTGTTACAATAAACAAACCGCCTTCTGATTGAAAAAGTCTGGAGGCTATTAGAAGTATCAATCGCTGTCTATTGCGGAATGAGGAGCACAGCTCAGGCTTCTAAGCGATGGGCCATCGTTTTATTATGCAAGAAGTTCTGAGTTCTAATCCCGCTCATGACAAAGAATTTTTTTACATTTTTATTTTAGATTCTTATTCATTTGTTCTGCTTTTTATTCAATTAATACATTTTATACCAGTTCGGCAAAGTTGGGTTATGAAAGTGAATTTTGTTATTTTTTGTCATTTCTTGGTCACGCTCGTTCTTTTCTGTAGTTTTGCGCCATTTTTTGGTCAACAGTCGATCTTTTTTCTCTTTCACACACACTTGTTTTGTGCGTCTCTGTTACAATAAACAAACCGCCTTCTGATTGAAAAAGTCTGGAGGCTATTAGAAGTATCAATCGCTGTCTATCGCACAATGAGGAGCATAGCCCAGGCGTCTAAGCGATGGGCCATCGTTTTATTATGCACGAAGTTCTGAGTTCTAATCCCGCTCATGACAAAGAATTTTTTTACATTTTTATTTAAGATTCTTATTTATTTTTTCTGCTCTTTATTCAATTAATACATTTTATACCAGTTCGGCAAAGTTGGTTTATGAAAGTGAATTATGTTATTTTTTGTCATTTTTTAATCACGCTCGTTCTTTTCTGTAGTTTTGCGCCATTTTTTGGTCAACAGTCGATCTCTTTTCTCTTTCACACACACTTTTCTATGACAATAAAAAGCATATTTTCATTAAGAAAATGTAGAAGCTATTAGCTATTATTAGAAGCTATTAGAACTATTTTACTTCAGTTCTGCCAAAATTAGGTTAACAGTTGTCGAAGCATACTTAGTATGAAAATGGCGCTTCATATGTAACATATGTAATGGCCCAGTTGTCTAAGCAGCCGGTGCATCTTCATTTTGCAAAATTGGCACGAGCTCAATCCCACAAAAAACCAAAATATTTTCTGTCTTGTATTTTTATTATACATTTTTTTTTCTAATTGTTCTCCGGGTATAATAACAAAGGAAAAAGGAAGAAATGCAAAAAAAAACAGAGAAAAAAACAATAAAAAGTTTTGGCGAGGTCGGAGCTCGAACCTACGACCTAGACGGCTACAGGCTACTCATTTGCGCCTTAGGGGGGGTTTTAAAATTCGAACCTTATTGCTAATATCTCCCATGTTTATTATCTGATTTTACTGAAATTTTCAGGAAACGTCCGCTCTATTTTATTCAGTTTTTGTATTTATTAACTTTTACCCGAAAAAAAACGAGTATAGCTTATTTAACGTTTTTTATGATTTTTGAGGGCGGAAGTGGGCGTGGCCAAATTTTAAAACAAACTTGATCTGCGTGCAACAGATTCCAATGTTGTCACCAAATTTGGTAACTCTAGCTCTTATAGTCTCTGAGATCTGTTGTTTCACACGGACGGAAAGACGGACAGACGGACATAGCTAAATCGACTCGGCTGGTGATACTGATCAAGAATATATATACTTTATGGGGTCGGAGATGCCTCCTTCTGCCTGTTACATACATTCTCGGTTGGCACAAACTTATAATACCCTTGTACCCTATGGGTACCGGGTATAAAAAAAAAAAAAAAACATAGATAGGGGGTACTTCAACGTACATTTGGGTATAAAAATTCTTCTTCTTTGTATATCAATATTAAGATTTTATTATATATCAAATTATAAAGGACCTGCCATGTCCTTATTTTCGTTTAATGTCAAAATCAAAAATCAGCTTTGCATAATAACCTAGAATCAAAACAAAGAATAATTAATTACTAAACCAATTAGAAGTATTTTATACATATATACAAAATACTTTGGTTAATTTCTATATCCAAGGTTATTGCTAAATAATATTATACATCCAATTGTAAGTCGTCGTAATCCTAAAGTTATAATATAACAAAATCGGAAATGAGAAGGGTGGTATGGAAGAGGAATATGTAAAGTAGCGCCGCAGGCGATTTTTTTTTTTTTTTAATTTTTCGCCTGCGACGCTGCTTTACGTTCTCTTTCACCTAATGTTCATAGCAATACTCTTCTTTTACCTCATCAAACTGTAAGTCCTTTGTATAATATTCTCCTTCTTAGGATCATAAAGTTTTCCAATGGCCTTGAAAATTTGATGCAGCTGCTCAGGATAATCCGGGATTGCCTTAAAAAATTTAAATCTGGCAAGGTACCCTGTACTATATAATGCGGCGTCCATAGCGCGGTATGGATCCTTTTACATCCCGCCAAATCCGTTTAATGTTATGTGTGTGTGCGAGCGAATCGGGGTCTACGAAATTCATCTAGTGGTTAACAGTTTGGTGCTGGAAACCTTCGTCTTTAAGACAGTCATAGAATTTCCAGCAGTCTGACACGATAGTCGAACCCTTAGCGACTCGTTCCTTAATAATAGACAGCAATGTCTCCTTATTTAGGGACTCAACTAGAACAACGAAAAATTCCCCTGAGTCCCTTTCCATTGCTCCAAAGAGCCACTGGCCTTCGACTATCAGCCCACAATTATATTTTCTTTTGCCCACTATTGTCTCGTCTATCTCTACTATCTTACCAGGGCCACCGATAGTAGGACGTTCATTCTCCGAAGCCCAGTCAATGTAGACCTCCCGCAAGAAGCTCTTAAAGTCTACGACGCTATGGGTAGACCACTTCAACTCCTTGACTAAAAATGTTGTATCCCCATTCGAGCGCAATATGTCAAGGCACACGAAGCGACATATTTCGGATATGTCCAACCGATGCCCGTCGAAAAATCTGTTTTTCACCAATTGCCTATGCGCCACTAAGCGCCGGCAACGAAATTCTAAGTTGGACACGCTCAAAACTTTTCCCACAATTGGGACAATCTTTGTTTTTTAATAACACATTGTGATTGATTTAAAAAATCAATAAATGTAATTTCGCAACCTTCACACGACATGTTGCTCAATCAACATCAACTCACAAATTCAGAGCAATATTGCGAACTGTGAAATAGAACAATGAAAAATGCGTTTCACGACTATTGGTAGCTTATTATTTCACTCATAAATGTATTTAAAGTGTATAAAGTGTCCACATATATAGTATTTACTCTAAGCACAATTTGACAAAAATGTTAAGCTTAACAGACCACTGTACCGCGACGATCACACAGACAGACGCTTGAATTTTGTGTATTCATAATTTGTCAGTGTGCGTGTTTGCTACGCATTTTGTATGGGAATTAGGCTAAACTTTAAAGATTTATTGTGACTAAACTAAGAGCGTCCCCAACATCATTTTTATACCCAAATGTAAGTTGAAGCACCCCCTTTCTATGGTTTTTTATACCCTTGCGGAGGTTATTATAATTTTGCCATGATATTTGCAACGCAATGACGGAGGCATCTCCGACCCCATAAAGTATATATATTCTTGATCAGCATCACCAGCCGAGTCGATCTAGCCATGTCCGTCTGTCTGTCTGTCTGTTCGTCTGTCTGTCTGTCGGTTTCTACGCGAACTAGTCTCTCAGTTTTGGAGCTATCGAGCTGAAATTTACAGCATAGTCTTATTTCGTTAACACGCAGTATATTTGTCGCAACGGCCGAAATCTGACTACTATATCCTATAGCTGCCTTAGGAATGATGGCGAAATTAATGTAAAAAAAATTTTAGCTTCTCTGTTTTTAAACGTATTTCTATAAATTTTGAGATATAGCAGTTTTTTATGGTTCTAGAATTTTCTTAAGATCAGACAACTATATCATATAGCTGCCACAGAAGCGATCGGTCGATTTATATGATAATGTAAAATTCTACATGTAAAACCTAAAATGTACAAAATTCGATATTTTTTCAACATCACTAAATTGGTTCGATTTTCAATGATCCAATTGCAGACTGAAAGGGTATACCAACTTCGGATTACCGAAGTTAGCTTTCTTTCTTTTTTTTTTTTTTTTTTTGAAGGGGCTCCGTAAATAGAAATTTACCAAAAAAAGAACGAAAAGATCAAGACGAAGAATTTTGTGGTATTTCGTTTGGTTGGGTATTAAGATGAACGGAATTTCGTGAGCGAACCGGGTAAAACGGTTAGCAGATCGCACTAATAAACAGCTGTGATTCCGTAAGCGAAATAAATGAATGGCATATATTCCGTGAGCGACATTAAAGTCGTGAAGGCTAGGCACATTATATGAGATTTAACACATAAGAGACATAATAATTGTGTTTTTTGACAAATTGACGTTGGCGCCATTATTATTTGCATTCAACTCCATTGCCACGTATTATATTAATAACACGCCTAATCAAATGCGTTTGAATTAATTTCTCTGTATATAGTTTGTTAATAAAGGCTAGTACAGTAAATTCAGGTCAGTGTGACCAATTTTTACCGATTCTGGCCATTTTTTTTTTTTTTTTTCTTGGTCGCACGACGGTTATTATTATAAAAATGGATCATGTGCGCGAGAAAGCATCTCTACTGCGCGCGATTGGCTCATACCGGCGGAGCTCGAAATGTCAACTGAGCTTAAAGCATATTGGCCTTGACTCGCCTGCATTAATTTATCTTAATAAACAGCTGGAAAAACCAAAATATGAGCTTTTCAAGCAGGCCGTGCGCTTGAAGAAGCATAGGCGGCTAAAAGTTGTTTTCATTCGGCGGGGAGAAGTATTTGTGAAGCTGAGTGCAGGAGAGAAAGCTCTATGCGTGGAAAGCGCGTCTGAGCTTTCGGAGATGACAGCTTCTATAAACCTGGCGGATGAAACAGCTAGTAATTATTTTCGAGACTAAATACGTTTCTCATTTAAATATTATATTTTTAATTAATATAATTTTTGTTAGATTTAAGATTTTGATTTAGAGTCAGTCGCTTTAATAATTTAACTGTTTTTCATTGCATGGGTTCTTTATTAAGTATTAATTTAAATTACTTCCGCTTCTTATATATAAACATATTTCGGTCAAATACCGAAATGTGTGATATTTTAGACCGATTTCAACGAAGCAGAGATCTGACCTTAAAATCTGTCATATAAATGCGCAGAGTCTAGCAAAGAAAATAGAAGAGTTTAGATATTTGTTTGTAAATTCGTGCGTGTTATTTGTATATCTGAAACCTGGTTTGTCCCGAATTTATGTGATATGTTAGTTGCGTGTGAACGATACAATCTTTTTCGTTCTGGTCGTAACAGTCATGGGGGAGAAGTCGCACTTTATGTCAGCAATAAATTAATTACGAGGTCTATATGTAAACATTCAGAGGAAAGTGCAATAGAATATCTATTTTTGGAAACCAGCAGTCGGAACAAATCCGAGAAAATATTGGTTGGTTTCCTATATCGCCCTCATTATAATGTCAATTACGATGACTTGATCAATTTGCTGTCTCGAATATATTTAAACTAAACATATATAATCTTAGCAGGTGATTTTAGTAGTAATATTTTAAAGGAATCTCACCTTAAGGACAGAATGAGATCACTTGGAATCAACTTCATAAATTCTTCTCTTTCAACTCACTTTACCAAATCACGCAACACATTACTAGATTTATTTTTTGTGACCAATACTGAAAAAGTAGTTATATACGACCAATTAATTGTGCCGTCCTTCTCTAAACATGACTTTATCGTCTTGACCTATTATTTTGACCTACCGCTTCTTGACAATAAAATAATTTATAGGGATTCGAAGAATTTAGACTATGAACTTCTGAGCGCGGAATTTGACTTGTGTAATTGGAGTGATATTTATAATTTTGCATCAGTAGACCAGCCAGTTAATTCAAAATAATATTAGCTATTTAAATAATAAATTTGTACCTGTCCGAAGTAAAATCCTTCGGCCATCTGAAAAGCCATGGTTTAGCTCTGAAATTAAGGTTGCTATTAAGTAACGCAAAGAGGCTTATAACAAATGGAGACGATACAAGACATCAGCACTCTATTCCACTTTTAAAATGCTAAGAAAAGATGTGACATGCTTAATTGATTCAGCTAAAACAATTTTTAACAATCGCACGTTTACTAATGCAAATTCTTCTAGAAAGTAATCAAAAGTTTAGGAATGTGCAAACCAAAAAGTAACCCTATACCAACAATTAACAGAATGCCATGTACCTGAAGTTACTGACAGTATTTACCTGATCCAACAACAAGTACCTGAAAATATCTGTGATAATATCTTTGATAAATACAAATAATTCAACTAGTTTCTATTTCGACAGGCTGTTCTTTAGTTTTATGGCTAGGTATTTTACAGCTTAATGCAGAAAACGAAACTAGTTGAATCATTTGTAATTTATTTTTGTTAATCTTTCTATTATTCGTCACAAAACTTTACATCAGAAACTTTTGAAGTTGAAGGTGTAATCGTCACTTTTATCTAACCTCGTTAAGAGGTGTTTTTGTTTGATATCAGAACTTTTTGTTTAAAACTCAAATGGGAAAAATTAACAAAAAATCGATGTAAGAAGTAAGGTATATATCCCATCATTTCTACTAATTTTGATGAGAAAGCGAATTTTCGGAGATATGTTTTGTACCCCAAAAGGTGCGCAGTAATCTCAAGGGCTATACGTCCTGAAGTGACTATCAATATCATAAAAGCCATTTTTTTAAAACTATAAAATCTTTAAAAAAAAAAATTTGTATTCAAAATTCTTAATTATAATATTTAGATAAATTTTGCCATGGCAAAGTAATTATCATATCAAAATACCTTTCCAACGACATATAGCACGTTTCTGTAACTTTTTTCAAAAACTTAAAAAGAAAAATTAATTTTAATTATACAGATACATTATTTCAAGGCGAAGTTATTAACATTTCAAAATACCTTTCTAACAACATATAGCACGTTTCTGTGGCTTTAGTCGTTTAGAAGATATGAACGCGGGAAATCTAGCTTTTTTAGCTATTTTCCCGAAAAACTAGCGAGAAAACCAAAAAGTGGTAGAAAAAAGTCGTTGAGCTCGAGCTGTGGTTCCAGGACTCTAAAACGAAAAAATTCACAGACAGACAAACAACAGGACAAACGTTCTCATTTCGGAAAGGCCGTAAAATTCTTGTTTTTTGTATATCTTTTGAACGGAATATCGGATGGGGATGATTGAAGTGTCATTCGATCATTCAAGAACACAACAACGTTAAAAATTTTGGGATTTTTGCTCCACCGGCCCCAACAGCTCCGACTTTCACTCCCATTTCTCCTTAACTAATCCGTTTTTGAAAAATCTTTGTATGCAGTTTGAAAGAGGTTTACAATACATTTCGATCAAAATATAAATGGTTTTGATCGGACTATGTAGCAGATTTTCATTTCTACGGCTCTATATAGTAGTCTTCTTGCGCACCACAGTCTCGGTGCTCATCGTCACTACGTGGACAGCCGTCCACAGTGATAACTTTATCTCAAAAAATAATATGCTAAGTAATAATAAATTAGGATTTAGGAAAGCAAGAGCTGCACTTCAGCAATACTAAAAATAACGGAGTATATACGAGAACAAATACATGCCTTCAATGTTACTTTCTTAGTTTTGCTTGATTACAGCAATGCTTTGGATACTGTTCATCACAATCTTCTGCAAAATTTATTTAATTTCTCAGATACTACTCTTAGACTTATGACTTCGTATCTGCATAATCGGCGCTAATCAGTTGTTCTGTCAAATATGTTATCTTCATTTTTGTCTCTAAAAAGTAGTGTTCCGCAAGGTTCTGTTCTTCGTCCTTTGCTATTTACTCTATATATAAATAACCTTCCCAATTTCTTTTCTATCTGTGTCATTCATATGTATGCTGATGACGTCCAAATGTATATACTTGTAAATGCCTCAACAAGTTCAGAGAGATTTGATCGACATGGAGAGAGATGTGCTAAAGTGACAACGAACCCTCCCAATCCAGATAAGATGGTGCTCAAATTCTCCAATTATCATCGACAGCTGGTTTACGCTGATTTTGAGTGTATGCTTTAGCCCACTACGACGAATGTAAGTGATGGATCACAAATTATTAATAAGCATATACCTGTAGCATTTGGTTACTGTTCGCGCCAAGAGCGCGCTTATTTTCGAGAGCCAGTGTGAAGCGCCAGCGGAAAGTGAATGTAAAAATATACATACGCGCCCAGCCGCAGTGAAAATATAGAATTCTGAGATTAAAAAAAAATCGTTCTGGCAAAATCGGCCTATACATTTTTCTTCTTGTTCACTGTGTTCCTGCTGGTGTCCAAGCGTACATACATTAATATTCACACGTAAACATAAATATGTATATATTTTCATACAATCCACTACACTTCACTACAAATCCAATATATTGGAACATATACGCCCGAAATTGCACAAAATTATGTCTATACATATATAACTACACTAATACATGCATTCAATAAAACAACAAAATTTTTTTATTTATTTATTTATTTATTTATTGCATAACAAATATCTGTTAGCACAGCTATACTTAAATTCTAAACAATAAGGCTTAAAACTATAAACTTAATAAAATTACAGTTCGGACGACTCAAGAAACTTGTAAATATTATTTGTAATGACTTCGATTGATTCGTTAGAAATTATATGGTTCACAGCATTGAAATTTTTACATAAAACATTAAATGGGTCGTGCTGTGCATAATTAGATTTACATATAGGCAAACGAAAAGGACGGAAAGAACGAGTAAATTCTTAAGGGACAGCAATATCAACATTTTTTAATACAAATTGCGAGTCGATAAGACCAAGAAGGAGCTTGTGGACGAAGATCGCTCCACTGCAAACTCGGCGATGATGTAGGGACGGAAGGTCGATTAATTTAAGCCTACGTCGGTAACTCGGTAAGAATCTTTCAGAATCCCAGTTTAAATTTCGAAGGGCAAAGATAAGAAATTGCTTCTGAACAGATTCAATAAGATCTTGCTGTTCCTTATACTGCGGGCTCCACACACAGGAACAATACTCTAAGATTGGACGGACTAAGGATACATAGAGAGTCTTTGTAGTATAAGGGTCATTAAATTCTTTGGACCATCGCTTGATAAATGCTAAGACACCTTTAGCTTTATTTACCATGGCAGTAATGTGGCTCTTAAAACTTAATTTGTGATCGAAAAGAACTCCTAGGTCATTCGATGATTCTATCCGATCAAGTGAATGATTCCCCAAGGTGTAGGAGACAAGATGAGGAGAATAGCGAAAAAAGTTCATGAGCTTACATTTAGAGTAGTTAAGAAATATAAGATTTATCGAACACCAACTGAGAAGAGAATTAAGGTCATGTTGAAGGTCATTATGTGAGAGTCGATTTGAGTATGGTAGGTAGATCTTGACGTCATCGGCATACATTAGAACAGATGAGAAGGATATCACTTTTGGAAGGTCGTTAATAAACAAGATAAAGAGAAGTGGACCAAGGTGACTGCCTTGTGGGACACCGGAAGTGACATTGATAACATTAGACAGTACATTATTGAACAGAACACGTTGAGTACGGTTTGACAAATAAGAAGCGATCCATTTCAGAATAGAAGGGGAAAATCCTAAAAGAGATAGTTTTTGAAGAAGGAGTGAGTGATTTACAGAATCAAACGCTTTACTGAAGTCAGTAAATATAACATCAACTTGCATACGACTTTGAAAACTTCGGTTGATCAGATTAGAGAATTCTAATAGATTAGTAGTTGTGGATCGCTGTTTAAAAAAACCATGTTGCGATGATGACACCAGGCTTCTACATAGGTGTTGCAGTTGACGAGTTATCAAGTGCTCCAGAAGCTTAGGGATAGCCGAGAGCTTGGCGATGGCACGATAATTGGCTACATTTGATCTAGAGCCTTTTTTATGGAGGGGAATGATAAAAGACTCATTCCAAATACTTGGGAGAGAACATTGTTTTAGTGATAGATTAAAAAGATAGGTCAAAGGGAGACATAGAACTTGGGCACAGTGCTTAAGGACACAGCTCGGAATATTGTCAGGGCCAGCAGAGTAGGACATGTCAATAGTTTTTAAACCATGCAGAACATCACTCTCTGCGAAGAAAGGTACGCAGATATTGTTAGCATGAGCTAAACTATAAGGATAGGAAGTAGAAGAATCGTAGGAGACAGAAGTATAAGTAGATTGGAAAAATGTTGCAAATAGGTTGGATATGCCCAGCGAGGAAGATTCAGATTGGTCGAGAAAACTAAGCGATGGAGGGTAGGCATTAGACTTGCGTTTTGAATTTACGAAATTGTAGAACTGTTTTGGATCAGATCGGAAATCGGATTTACATTGTGTAAGATATTGTGAATAAAGTTGGGAATTCAGCGCAAGAAATTGTGATCTTACTGATAAATATTGAGCATAGACATGCGGGGACCCGTTTTTCTTGTATTTTTTAAAGAGGCTTGCCTTTTTATTTTTTAGGTAGGACAAGTTTTTGTTGAACCATGGAGGTTTATGGGAAGCAGAAACAGTCAATTCCGGAACAAAAGTGTCAAGTACGGAGCCAATAGCTGAGTTAAATGCATTTACTGCAAAGTCAATATCATTAAAATTCGTTAAGAACGACCAATCCATCTGTGATAAAGATAAATATAAACCATCAAAGTTAGCTTTACGGAAACATTTGTAACGAGTTGGAAGTGACGAAGTGACAGTATTAACAGAGATACAACATTCAACAGATATTGATAAAGTGGGATGATATGGATCTTCTGGATAGGACATAGGACAACATCTGGCTACCGATACCAAGGAAGCATCGGTTACAAATATGAGGTCTAAAAGCCTATCTCGATTATTTTTGACGGGATTAATTTGCTCAAGTGAAGAGTCAGTTAAACCATCAGTAAATTCGTGTTGAGTGTCCGATAAAAGAAGATTTGAGTCGTTACAGGGAAGCCATGGGAGATGAGGAAGGTTAAAGTCGCCCATGACAACTAGTTGTTCTTCAGGGCTTAGGCCAGACAAAACAGTTTGGATAGCAGATAGATGATTCGCATAGACACTAATATCAGATCGAGGAGGTATATAAGAACATGTTAAGACCAAATTTGCATTGCCGACGCTGACTTTGACGGCAATAAATTCAATGCCCTCAGTCTCAATAACTGGGAATAGTTCAGAGGAAAAGTCATTTTTAACAGCAATAAGAACACCGCCACCAAAAGCTGAGCGGTCGGATCGGTAAATTGAAAAATTATTAACTAAAATTTCCTGATCCAAAACTGAAGAATTTAGCCACGTTTCTGAAAAGGCGATAGCATCAAATTCAAACGAGGCACTATTAGAATAAATTTGAGCTAGTTTACTCAGAATACTACGTACATTTTGATAATGGACGCAAAAAATATGATTTAGTTTTTTGGAGTATTAATGCTGGGATTCTGATTAGAGTTCTTATAAAGGAATTCATGAAGTATCGTGTGTTCAGGCCAAATATTTGGGTCAAGAGCTTTAGTCAAAAAGGAATCCGGAAGAATAATTTTAAATGACGATATACTACGCTTATGTTTAAAATTAAATTTAGTGACTATGATGTCATTCGGAGAAACTCCAAGTTTGGAGCAAACGTGATTTTTAATATCATCCTTCGTGGCTTCCGGCATGAGCCGAGAGACAAAAATGGTTTTGCGAGGAACCACGGCTCTGAGCAATAGTCCTGAGGAACGGGATGGGGGGGCCACGCCCATCAGTGGCTTGGGACCGGAGGTACTGGCAGCAGTGTTGGACATCGTAGCAGCAACAGGAATCGGATGACTAACAGCAGCAGCAACAGGAATTGGATGACTAACAGCAGCAGCAACAGAAATCGGATGACTAACAGCAGCAGCAACAGGAATCGGATGGCTAACAGCAGCAGCAACAGGAATCAGATCATTACCAGCAGCGGCAGCAATTATCGGATGAGAAGCAGGAGCAGCAACAGGATCAGCAGTCAGCAGTTGATCAGTAACCATTCCAGGAGTCGGATTACTAGCCGGAGCGACAGGAACGGAATTAGCAGTCGGCAGGAGATCAATGATCATTCCGGACGGACGAGCAGCCAGAGTATTTTCCGTCGCCGAGGAGTGATGAGCAACAGATACTCCATCGGGTAGGCCAGGATCAGGAAAATCTGAGGTCGAATTGGGCCCTGGGTCAATCGACTCAGAGAATGAGACGGCTGGTGAGATAGCAGCGTCCCTTACTGGCAGGTGGGAGGCAGGCGTAGTGCACAGATTTACTTGCAGGTGGTTGGTATTTGCAATTTTACGTCTCGGTGATTCGCTGAGAAGTTTAAGGCCAAGAAACAGGGACTCCAGATTCAGAAATTGGTCGTTGAGGGAGCTAAATTGCTTTCGAACCTCCAGAAAACCATTACGAGTTTGCTTCATAAACGTGCGCATTTCGCCCTCTATTTCACGACAGGCTAGACAAGACCAGGTCAATCCAATATTTTTTCCCAGAAGATCACGGATTCGGCCATAATGACCAATGCCAGCACATTTTAGGTGGGAACGGTTATCGCACAGCCAGCAAGTGAGATACGATTCAGCAGTGATAACTCCGCTAAATTCACATTTCCTTGCGGTGCAGATTATACTCATTATGTCCTGTGTTTATATGCAAACCACTAAGTTAAGAGAGCGCACAAAAGAGAGTGGTGAATAGCTGATCTTTAAGCAGAGCAAGTGCAGTAGCCACAGGCTGTCTAGCTGAGAGTAGGTTCAAAGCTGACAGATTGGGAGAGCAGTTAAAAAAAGACCTGGCAAATCCAGCGCAGGTTGAAGATCGGCAAAAGCAGGAGCAGCAACAACAGCAATTGCAGAGTAGTTCGGGAGAGTCCAAGAGAGCGGTCCAAAACCGTGCATAGGCAGCGTCAGTGCGACGATCCAGCGAGAGTAGGTTCTGAGCAGACAACTTTGGGAGAGCTGTCAGATTGGGAGCAATCAAATCCCGCGCAGTTGAAGAACGGCGAGCGAAAGTACAGCTTCAGAGAGAGCGTTACAGCAACAGCTGAGTATTCGAGAGAGCAGTCCAGGAGAGCGCAGCAGCGTCAGTACGGCGATCCAGAGAGAGGTGTAACAGGAGAAAAAGAGCAGCAAGCGCGGTGTAACGGGGTCGAAGTGTAAACAACAACACCGAGGATGTCCAAAAACAAAACACTTGGCGGTCTTTTGTATGAGGACAGTATATGCAAATTTATAAATTATTATAAACTGGCAAGGTAGAAACTTTCCGCGGTCCAATGGTAACGTAAATATAGAAACGTTCCCGGCTGATTACAGTAAAATCAAAGACAACAATTTTAAATGACTCTTTACAGGCGAATCAAAATAATCGTAGGAGCGAGCAAAAAAAACACGACCGTCGCCTTCGAAGCGTCTGTATATATATATACAACAAATACTCCAAGACTCCGAGAAATTACAGTCCACATCTACCCACATATTATTAAATATAAACCACTGTTTTATTCCTAGAGTCGGCACAGAAACGCCGGCTTAATACTTATATTTATATGTTTACCTTCGTGCTATTCTGCGCGGCCACAAACACACGTATATATACTTATATTTCCATTTACATACATACATCAGCGTCGTCAAAGTCGATGCACTGATTTTTTGGCAACTCTTTCCGCCTCTCGTTCTCTTCTATTGTTTTGTTATCGCCGCTATCTGCATTGACCCACGGCCAATGCACAAACATCCGCACGCATTAAAAACAAGAACGGCGAATGCAGCGCCGATACACAACTATTAATTCCTAAATAAAAACAAAACAGAATATAACAAATAATTACAAGACAGAATTCAATAGCTAGATATATCCAATTTAGCTAGTTTTTGCTGTTTTTTTCATTGTTTTTAGCGTTTTTTGGTTAAATTTAATTCGCAAAAAATACGAAAAGTTTCCAGACAAATTCGGTGTGCTGTAACCTGCAAGAGGGAAAATATTCCACAGCGCCGCGTCTCTCCAACGACGTCAGTGTGACCGTTCTACGTTTCCTACTGTTTGTTCCGTTCCTTTAACTTATTTAATTCTTTTAACTTAATTCCAAACTTAAAAAATATTGTATATATTTACCAAAGTAGTATACATTTAGATATACTTTCCACATTCCGGTGTTTCATTCCACACATTCCAGCGTTCGATATCACACATTCCAATGTTTCAATTCCAGACATTCCAGTGTATCATTCCGGTGTTCCGTCTTACATTCACTATAAATAAACTAACATCAAAGCTGCCAGCCATAGAGAAGCCCTCTGCAACAATTGCATCCGTGCACAAATTTATTGCTGTTAGTGACCGTGTAAGTCAGTTCGAGGCGATGGTCAACACTCCAAGCCGTCGCTCTTCACATGCGAAGTCCGCCGAGATCACATCCGAGCCCTATGGGATAAAGACAAACATGCATATGAAGCTTGTTCGGAGAGAATAGAAGTAGAGGGGTCGATCGACACCTTACCAATCCTCCAGGCAAAATATGACTCAGTTTACGAGTTATGTGCAGCTCAACTCAACGAGCAAATTGAGCGAGCGACGTCTCAACCAGCACAATCCAACTCCTGCAACTCTCCAAATTATACTCCAGCAGGTTGCCAGTTACGTCCGTGCGATACAGAAGTTTTCTCGGGCGATTATCTTCGCTGGCCCACGTTCCGTGACCCTTTCACAGCGGTCTATATAGGCAATTCAAGACTTACCGCTGTTGGAATGTTATTCCATTTAAATGGCAAGACTAGTGGTGAGCCTAATTCCATAGTTTCCAATTCGCCACTCACCAACGATGGTTTCCGCTCAGCCTAAAACAACTTAACTGAGCGTTTCGAAAACAAACGGTCGTTGGTGAACAACTCATAAAAAAGGTTATTCAATGTGCAATCCATCGCAAATGAATCTTCAGCAGCCTTGAAGGTCCTGCAGGAAATCATTCAGAGTTGTCTTACGTCCATAGAAATGTCCGGCATGAATACTGAAAATTGGGACTGACTTTTGGTTTATTTGTGCTTTACGATCTTACCAAAGCTTACGCTTTCATTGTAGAAGCAATCCTTAACAAATAAAATCCAGATTCTCAAGTGGCAAGAGCTTGATGCATTCCTAACTGAGCGCCATAGAACTCTAGAGGCCATAGATTCCATTCAACCTTCCAAGTTATGTCTCCGTCAGTTCCAACCGACAACTTCCAAAGTGTCCCCACGAGTACTGAAATCCTTCTTTACAAAGTTGGTTCCAAAACCGACAACCTACGAAGTGTCCCCACGATTGCTGAAATCCTTCAGTACAAAAGTGGTTCCAAAAACGACAAGCTGCGATTTGTGTTCAAGAGAGAACCATCCAGTACGTATTTGTCCACGCTTCTTACAAATGACGGTAGACGATCGTTCGTCCTATATCCAAACGAAATAGTTGTGCTTGAATTGCTTTGCAAGAGACCATCCACTCCGGGATTGCACATGCGCCCATAGCTGTTTCACATGCCGATGTCGGTATCACACGTTGTTGCATCCACTCTCGCCAACAGGGCGCTTATTTTCGAGAGCCAGTCAGATACTATATAAAGTGAACATTTGACTCAGGATTATATAAGTTTGTTACGAAAACGGGGGGAATGTGAGACACACTGAGCTATATGAAAATCACATGAAGGATGTGGTTCCAATCCAGGCTCTCAATTGTCACATCTGTAAGGGTATTTTGAGAAATGATAGAGTGAGAGACCATTGCCACTTCACAGGTAGATTTCGAGGTGCAGCTCATAATGAGTGCAATGTCAAATTGAAATAATTTTAATCCCGTGTTCTTTCGGAACTTTTCAAAATATGATGCCCATTTATTTGTGAAAGAACTGGGAGAGACCGAAGGGGAAATTAAAGTAATTCCTTTGAATAAGGAATTATATATTTCCATCTCAAAATATATTCCTCTAGGAACAAATAAATTTGAAATAAGATTTTTAGACACTCTCAGATTCATGCCCTCTAGTCTGGACACTCTTGCAAGTAATTTAAATGAAGATAATTTTAATGTGTTGAAATGACAATTTTCAAATATCACCGATTTCACTCTACTTCGTAGAAAAGGTGTATTTCCTTATGAATATTTGGATTCTATTCAAAAACTAGAGGAAACTTGTCTCACATCAAGAACCAGTTTTTATAGTAATTAAACAGAGACTGAATGTTCTGAAGCGGAATTCATCCACGCATCTCAAGTATGGAATCATTTCAATAGTCAAACACTTAAAGATTATTTGGAGCTATATTTGAAACTGATATTTTATTACTAACAGACGTTTTCCAAAACTTAAGAAAAATTTGTTTAAATATTTATGAGCTCGATCCAGTTCATTACTATACAACTCCAGGTTTATAATGGGATGCTATGTTAAAAAGAACAGCAATTAACCTCGAAATACTCTCAGATATTGATATGATTAATTATATTGAGAGTGGTATTCAAGGCGGATTGGATCAAAGTAGTCATAGATATACAAAAGCTAATCACAAATACTTAAAAGATTTTGATCCAACTAAGCAATCAGAATTTGTATTATATGTAGATGCTAACAATCTATATGGGCTATGTCAGAAAATCTTCCATATGGGGAGTTCAAATGGTTAGAGCAAACAGAAGAACAGAACAGAAATACATTTAATGTAGAAAATATTTCAAAAAGCAGCGAGTATGGATATATTCCAGAGGTTGACTTGGAATATCCATACTCGCTGCACGACTTACATAATGATTTGCCTTTTTGTGCAGCCAACAAACTTCTATGCAAAAATTCAAAAGTTCAAAAGTTAATAGCCGATCTCCGTGGTAAAGAAAAATATATAATTCACATTAGATCATTTCAACAATGTATGATGAATGGATTAAAAGTAAATATGATTCACACCATTTTACAATTTAAACAGGCTTAAAAAGTATATTGATTTAAACACCGAACATAGAACTAGGGCTAGAAATAATTTTGCAAAAGACTTTTTTTAATTATTAAACAATGCGGTTTATGAAAAATGCCTTGAGGACTCTTCCAAACGCTTAGACGTTCATATAGTTACGGAATCGGAAGCCCCACCTGTAGGTCCCAGAGGTGGACGTCCTCGATTATGTGCCAAAAACTTAATAGCAAAATCAATAATAGCAAATCAGATTATCTAATGTTTATAATAAACCAACTTACTTAGGGTTCATAGTCTTGGAGTTATCGAAGTGGAAAATGTATGATTTTCATTATGCATACATAAAACCAAAATTAAAGGATGCATTGAAGTTAAATTACAAGTATATGGACACATTTATTTACTCAATAAAATCGAATATTTTATATGCAGACATTCGAGATGATGTCGATTCCAAATTTGACATATCTGAGTATCCAGATAAATTGGTTACACTATATAATTTTAAGAGGTGTAATAAAAAGCGATTAGGTTATTTTAAAGATGAATTACAGTGTAGATCGATGAGTGAGTGAAAAATGTATGCCTATACTATACATCTCAAAATTCATCTAGTGAACCCGATAAGTGTGTAAAGATTAACAAGGGAGTTAAGAGAAGTTGTTTGGAAAAAATTAATTTTGAAGCATGTTAAAATTGTTTGTTCACAGGACAACAAAAAAGTGATAGTATGTACACGTACATGTTTAGATCTAGAGGGCATGAAATAAGCAAAATAAAATTAACAAAAGTCACATTAGATAACAAAGATGATAAGAGAAAAATATGTGAAGATGGAGTTTCAACTCTTGCAATAGGTCATTATAAAACTATTCAAAATGAAATTGAGTGTTCCTTGTCCAGTCTAGAAGCACAATCAAGAGTTTGGCACAACCAAATGATTGAGTTGGAAAACTTACCGGGAATTCAAAGTACAGTCAGCAAGATTAATTCCATTAAGAGAAAATTAGAATTTAATGAAAGTGCGCTCGACATTCAAACGGGGGAATTAATAATGCATTACATGCTAATAGATGTTATTCATAAAAAAATAAAACGATCATTTTAACTTTGTAATATAATTTATTATTTTAAAATGTATTAAAAATGTTTAATTATAAGATGATTAAATAAATTAAAGCTAATATATATAATACTAATTTAAGAATAAAGTTGTTATGTTAAATAAAGAAAATGAAAACACAAAATTGAGGTTCTTGTACTTATTTAATTACAAAATTTTTAGATTTATCAATCCAACAACCATCGTACTAGAGCCTTATTTCCTTTCTTTTTTAGTACTTTTTCAACTAGATATGTGTGGGGAAATTTGGTTTTTTGACTTCTTGGTTATAGAAGGATCCGTAAATTGGATTCCCGTTTAAATCTTCCAGTACTACTGTGGGTAAAAAGTAAGGTGAATTTGTTTGTAAAGTGAATTTCATCCCCTTCAAAGTAATCCCCTCCCGATAAAATACACTTATGCCAACGTTTCTTCAAATCCTCGAAACAGGCCAAATAGTCCCTTTCCGGTATAGCCATGAGCGCCCTCGTCGATTCCGCTTTTATCTCTTCAATCGACTTGAAACGCGTTCCCCGAAGTGGTCTCTTGAGTTTTGGGAATAGCCAGAAGTCACACGGAGCCAAATCAGGAGAATACGGTGGTTGCGGAACGATATGCGTCGAATTCTTGGCGAAATGGTCAAGAAGAAGGAGTGCAGTGTGCGACGGTGCATTATCGTGAAGCACAAACAAAGAGTTGTTGATCCATAATTCTGGTCTTTTTCGACGAATTGCTTCACTCAAACGACGCATAACGCTCAAATAATATTCCTTATTAACAGTTTGGCCATGTGGAAGGAATTCATAGTGCACCACACCACGAAAATCGAAAAAAACTGTCATAATAACCTTGATTTTTGAACGACTTTGACGTGCTCTCATCAACACGCTCGCGACCCTCTTTGAAGTCTTTCTACCACTTATAAACATTTTTCTGGGACATGGTAGAAAGGCCTTCCACAACATCCTCAACGTTTCCGCAGCCGAAATTTCATTCCGCAAACAAAATTTGATGGCACTTCTCTGCTCAATTAAACCAGACATTGTAAAAATCGACAAATGCACTCTTGATCGTTTGGTAAACACAAGCGTAAATATAGTACTGATACTGACATTGACATGAAATTACCGATAGATGTCATCAACAGTAATGCCAACCCAAAAAAATAAAAAACTAGTCTTTACATACTTTAGTAGTAAAGATAGTACATGTACATGTTTAGATCTAGAGGGCATGAAATAAGCACAATAAAATTAACAAAAGTCACATTAGATGACAAAGATGATAAGAGAAAAATATGTGAAGATGGAGTTTCAACTCTTGCAATAGGTCATTATAAAACGATTCAAAATGAGATTGAGTCTTCATTGTCTAGTCTGGAAGCACAATCAAGAGTTTGGCACAACCAAATGATTGAGTTGGAAAACTTACCGGGTACTCAAAGTACAGTCAGCAAGATTAATTCAATTAAGAGAAAATTAGAATTTAATGAAAGTGCGCTCGACATTCATACGGGGGAATTAATTATGCATTACATGCTAATAGATGTTGTTCATAAAAAAATAAGACAATCATTTTAACATTGTAATATAATTTATTATTTTAAAATGTATTTAAATTTGTTTAATTAAAAGATGATTAAATAAATTAAATAAATTAAAGCTAATGTATATAATACTAATTTAAGAATAAAGTTGTTATGTTAAATAAAGAAAAAGAAAACACAAAATTGATGTTCTTGTACTTATTTAATTAAAAATTTCAGATTTATCAATCCACCTATCATCGGATTTGGGAAAACCCAACCATCGTACTAGAGCCTTATTTCCTTTCTTTTTTAGTACTTTTTCAACTAGATATGTGTGTGGAAAATTGGTTTTTTTCACTTCTTGTTTATAGATGGATCCCTTAATTGGATTTCCGTTTAAATCTTCCAGTAAGTATGTTGTTGGATAAGTATTCTGTATTTTGACTATTTTAAAAATTTCAGTTGTCCAAATAGGAGTATCACTTTTTTCAAACACGTGTTTAAATTTACTGATTCGAACATTATCTCCAATCTTCAGTTTGCTACCAGTAAACATTTTAATATTATTATAGACGGTTTCCAAGAATGATTCTCATTTTCACTGTTTACATTCGAGGGAGCCATTTTAATTTTTCGGTGTACTCTGTTGTAAACATTAATTAACTCTTTGTACATATCAATCCATTTATAAGTCCCATTGTAAGAAAACTCTTTCCACATGAGTTCTATTAATGATCTATGGAATCGTTTAACAATTGACGCCATTATAGTGCTAAATGAGTGCTAAATTGGTTGATTCTATTTTGCTTCATTAACCCATTAAAAAAAGTATTAAAAAACTCACTTCTATCATCAGTTTGTATATGTTTAGGAATCTCACCTCGTTAAAAGGTGTTTTTATTTGATATCAGAAGTTTTTTAAATGACATATGTATGTACATTAGGGCGGGTCAATTTTTTTTCGCAAAAATCGTCCCCCATTTCACTATGAGGTACATACACGTAATATACCTCATAGTGAAATCTTTAAGCTTCACGGCGCGAGCTAGGAATTCATTTTAGACACATGGTTTCATGGTGAAATGTTCTTAGAATTCTTCGTAGATTCCGATTATGGGGGACGATTTTCAGGATTTTTTGGACAGGAACAAATTGACCCGCCCTAATGTACATATATAGGTCTCCCATTGCTATTTTAAGTTTTTGTTTGAAACTCAAATGGGAAAAATTAATTTAAAAAATGCATATAAGTACCTATATGGGATCATTGCTACTCATTTTTATGAGAAAGCGAATTTTCGGAGATATGTGTTGTACCCCGAAATATCTCAAGGACTGAAGTGACTATAAAAACCGTAAAAGTCATTAAAAAAAAAAAAAAATTAATCTTAAAAAAAGCCAATTTTAATTCTTAATTCTTAATTATAATATTTAGAACAATTTTGTCAGCGCAAGGTAATTATCATATCAAAATACTTTTCCAACGACATATAGCACGCTTCTGTAACTTTAGTCGCTCAGATATTATGGGCGCGAGAAGTTTCCTGTTTTCCCGCCAAAGAAGTGGAAAACGCAACAATTAGATTACATTTAAAAATAATTTTAAACGATTTCTTTTAAATTTAAATTATATTAAATTTCCTATGATGGTTTTAAATTTTATTGCATTGTGCACGTCTCTATATGACTACATGATTTTGTACATAAATGTATGTATAGTTCATGTAAAAGGTTAGGTATATGGGATCTTTGCTACTAATTTTAATGAGTAATATCTCGAGAAAGCGAATTTTCTCAGATATGTGTTATATACCAAAAGTTGAGCAATCTCAAGAGCTATATGGCCTTGAGTGACTATCAAAATCGTTAAAGCCATTTTTAAGAAAACTTCAAAAACTTAAAAAAATATTTACGTTAATTATAAAATTGTAAATATTATATTTAGATAAATTATGTCCAGGCAAAGATATTATCATTTCAAAATATGTTTCTAGCGACATATAGCACGTTTCTGTAGCTTTAGTCGTTTAGAAGTTATGGGCGCGGGAAATCTAGCTTTTTTAGCTGTTTTCCCGCCAAACTAGCGGAAAACCCAAAAAGTCGTAGAACCAAAAATGTTCAGCTCGAGCTGTTTAATAAAATAAAAGTAGTTCCAGGACTCTAAAACAAACAAATCGACACACAAACAAACAGACAGACAGACAGACAGACAGACAGACAGACAGACAGACAGACAGACAGACAGACAGACAGACAGACAGACAGACAGACAGACAGACAGACAGACAGACAGACAGACAGACAGACAGACAGACAGACAGACAGACAGACAGACAGACAGACAGACAGACAGACAGACAGACAGACAGACAGACAGACAGACAGACAGACAGACAGACAGACAGACAGACAGACAGACAGACAGACAGACAGACAGACAGACAGACAGACAGACAGACAGACAGACAGACAGACAGACAGACAGACAGACAGACAGACAGACAGACAGACAGACAGACAGACAGACAGACAGACAGACAGACAGACAGACAGACAGACAGACAGACAGACAGACAGACAGACAGACAGACAGACAGACAGACAGACAGACAGACAGACAGACAGACAGACAGACAGACAGACAGACAGACAGACAGACAGACAGACAGACAGACAGACAGACAGACAGACAGACAGACAGACAGACAGACAGACAGACAGACAGACAGACAGACAGACAGACAGACAGACAGACAGACAGACAGACAGACAGACAGACAGACAGACAGACAGACAGACAGACAGACAGACAGACAGACAGACAGACAGACAGACAGACAGACAGACAGACAGACAGACAGACAGACAGACAGACAGACAGACAGACAGACAGACAGACAGACAGACAGACAGACAGACAGACAGACAGACAGACAGACAGACAGACAGACAGACAGACAGACAGACAGACAGACAGACAGACAGACAGACAGACAGACAGACAGACAGACAGACAGACAGACAGACAGACAGACAGACAGACAGACAGACAGACAGACAGACAGACAGACAGACAGACAGACAGACAGACAGACAGACAGACAGACAGACAGACAGACAGACAGACAGACAGACAGACAGACAGACAGACAGACAGACAGACAGACAGACAGACAGACAGACAGACAGACAGACAGACAGACAGACAGACAGACAGACAGACAGACAGACAGACAGACAGACAGACAGACAGACAGACAGACAGACAGACAGACAGACAGACAGACAGACAGACAGACAGACAGACAGACAGACAGACAGACAGACAGACAGACAGACAGACAGACAGACAGACAGACAGACAGACAGACAGACAGACAGACAGACAGACAGACAGACAGACAGACAGACAGACAGACAGACAGACAGACAGACAGACAGACAGACAGACAGACAGACAGACAGACAGACAGACAGACAGACAGACAGACAGACAGACAGACAGACAGACAGACAGACAGACAGACAGACAGACAGACAGACAGACAGACAGACAGACAGACAGACAGACAGACAGACAGACAGACAGACAGACAGACAGACAGACAGACAGACAGACAGACAGACAGACAGACAGACAGACAGACAGACAGACAGACAGACAGACAGACAGACAGACAGACAGACAGACAGACAGACAGACAGACAGACAGACAGACAGACAGACAGACAGACAGACAGACAGACAGACAGACAGACAGACAGACAGACAGACAGACAGACAGACAGACAGACAGACAGACAGACAGACAGACAGACAGACAGACAGACAGACAGACAGACAGACAGACAGACAGACAGACAGACAGACAGACAGACAGACAGACAGACAGACAGACAGACAGACAGACAGACAGACAGACAGACAGACAGACAGACAGACAGACAGACAGACAGACAGACAGACAGACAGACAGACAGACAGACAGACAGACAGACAGACAGACAGACAGACAGACAGACAGACAGACAGACAGACAGACAGACAGACAGACAGACAGACAGACAGACAGACAGACAGACAGACAGACAGACAGACAGACAGACAGACAGACAGACAGACAGACAGACAGACAGACAGACAGACAGACAGACAGACAGACAGACAGACAGACAGACAGACAGACAGACAGACAGACAGACAGACAGACAGACAGACAGACAGACAGACAGACAGACAGACAGACAGACAGACAGACAGACAGACAGACAGACAGACAGACAGACAGACAGACAGACAGACAGACAGACAGACAGACAGACAGACAGACAGACAGACAGACAGACAGACAGACAGACAGACAGACAGACAGACACCACAGTCTCGGTGCTCATCGTCACTACGTGGACTGCCGTCATCAGTGATACATTAATGTGTCTATTTCCCAACATTAATTCACCATTCCTTTTTTTTATATGGACCATATGTCTTTTCTAAAAGGTGATATCGCGCGAGCTCACTAATATTTACATTTTTTGAACTCTCTTCATGTTCCGGTGATTGATGAGCTATTGTTGATGAATGATGAGAAGGAAGACTCGGTGAACCAATCCATGAATGGGGAGAGAATTCGTTTTGTAAAACTTGTTGTGAAGAGGGAGAGGTTAGGGTCGGTAATTCACTCGATGTGTGAGCTATGTGTTGATCCGCTAGCATGAATGATGAGTCCTCTATAGCTGGTTGAGAATAGTATTGATCATCATTATCATCATCATCATCTTCATCAGTCTTCAACCTTGAATCCAATGTAGTATAATCATCGCCATATTTAGCTTTCATATTTGGATAATTTGCAGTGTAAAATTAGAGTTTCTTCTTTTTTATAAGAGGTGTACTATACCTAATGTCTAATGGACTATAGTTTTGTTTATTTTTTTATTTCAGACTTAACATTTTGATATTCGTTAGGTATGGTGTTGTGTAATTGTTTGTTTTCATTAACAAAGTTCATGTAAAGGTTCAGTTATAGGCTTAATCGTTTCCTTCAACCCAATAATATTCTGGTTTTTAAGATGTCTTAGTTCTGAACATTTTTTTTAGTGCATCTCGAGTTTTTGTCAATTGAGTTAAAATATTCTGATTCATATTTTAAATTCACTTGATTTGACAGAATGTAATCAGTTATTACAGCCTTATGGTTGGAAATATACTGTAAAGTCATTCACGAATCATGGATATATATATATATATATGCAAAGTTTGACTGATACCCTGTTCTGATAACCAGATCTATTAATAGAGCTGGTCTAATAAGCAGATCTATTATTAGAGCTGATCTGATATCCAGATCTATTATTAATAGAGCTGGTCTAATAACCAGATCTATTATTAGAGCTGATCTGATAACCAGATCTATTAATAGACCTGGGCTAATAACCAGATCTATTAATAGTGTTGGTCTGTTTGAAATTCCCATTTCAATTTTTTTTTTTTTTTTTTTTTTTTTTTAAGTTTTATTTTATTTATTTATTTATTTTTCCCTTGAATGTTGAAAAAGTGCCTGAAATTCCCGTATCCCATTGCCCATTAAAATTTTGTTTTATTTTTTAATTTTAAAAAACCATTTTTTTTTTATTTGGTTGCTGCATGTTTCCGCTTGATAAGACAGGTGGGGACCTTCAGGTAAGTGTATGTTTTCGCTTAGGTGAGACAGATAGGAACCTTCAGGTAAGTACAATTTAACACATGCAGTTCTCACGGAGAGAATCTGCCGAGTTGCAGGCCATATCCGGTAGCCTGCACGCGCATCGAAGAAATAGCTGACCGTGCGCTCCGAGTGCAAGTGCCCGGAGCCAAACCGGAGCACTCGCGGAGCGAGTGATCGCCACGGGCCGGGACAAAGCGCTGACCCGGCTCCTTGGCGACAGCGCTGCAGCAAGGCAAAGGCCTCGAGCTGCAGCTGGATAGGAGTTTAACTGAGTCGTATATTGTACTCCAGAGCGATAGCTCTGTTTAAACATACAAAGAAAACCTATGCCCTAAAGGGCGTAAGGTAAATAAAGAACATAAATTAATTAACAACGATTTTTATAATTGTCGCCCAACGAATCGAATCACGCGAACCGGTGCACGTAAATTGCAGTGAAGATAAAGTTAAAGTGCAGCCCAGAACTGGCACAAAACACAAAAATAATAAATTAATCCAAACAGAAATTCGAATAAAATTCATAAACTTTTAAAACGAAAAACGATAGCAAAGGCAGCGGCAGCAACAACGGCAGCGGCAGCAACAACGGCAGCGGCAGCGACAACGGCAGCGGCAGCGACAACGGCTGCGGTAGCAGCAGTACCGACGGCTTTTCAACGACAAAATAAAATATAAGAACATGTGAGTAGGCTTTTTGTCCAAAGTGTTCGCCAGTACAAATATTCAAAGAATAAATTTTGTCGAGATTTAAAATCGAATAAATTAAAAACTTTCTCGTGTTAAATTATGAAAAAAAAAGACAGAAATCAGAACAGAATCAATCAATCTCCGAGACAGTGTTCTTAGCTCTAAAAACCCAGAAAACCAGAATGCAAAAAAAATACAAGCAGAACAGATTGCGAGCATGGAGGCTGCCATAGCCTGCGCGCTCCAAAGACAGCAGGAGTTATTTGATGAAAAATTAGCTACAATTATGGGGGAGTTATGCTCACTTAAGGATAAAACTCCGAAAATTTAGACTTTCCCAGAAATATAAATAGAACCGGGGAAAGAATGTAGCGAACCCCTGGACATGGTCAAATCTGTCCCGGAATTCGACGGGAAACAGGAAAATTACGTTTCCTGGAGACAGGCTGCTACTGCAGTATATAGGGTATTTGAGCCTTACAAAGGCAGCAGCCGACATTACCAAGCTGTAGGAATACCTAAAAATAAGGTACGAAGCGCAGCAGCGGCTGTATTAGCCTCTTTTAATATAGTGTTCAATTTTCATGCCATACTGGCAAGGTTAGATTTTACGCATGCGGATTAAACTCCGGCACACGTAATTAAACAAGAGTTGAGATACTATGACGAGATCGAACGGAAGCTAACGCTTCTAACCAACAAAACTATCATGACTCACGACGCAGCCGCAGCGGCCGTCCTAAACGAACAACACAGAGATGACGCTTTACATGCGTTCATATCTGGCTTAAAAAAGTCATCGAAAATAGCCGTTTTCCGTTACAACCGAAAGACTTGCCATCAGCTTTGGCATTAGCTCAAGAGGCTGAGGCAAGAAATGATAGAAGCGATTTTGCGGCCACCTTCGCCCGCCATAGCGAAGAAAAAATGTATAGGCCCAACAACCAACGACAGGCAGGTTGGAAAAGCTACGAACAAAACCAAAGCCAGGGGGCGATAAAAAAGAACCCTCACTTTGTCAGGACCCAGAGGCCAAGCGCACACTAGCGGCTGAAAGCGGAACTTATTGCTGAGCTTATTCAGCTCGAAAAAACAAACACTCTGTTTGCTTGAAAGTGCGCACACTGAAAGCTTAGCTGAGCTGATCAGCTTTCTGTTAAGTTCAGCTCTGCTTAATCAACCAAACCAGTTTGATTTATCAGCAGCTGACGAGCTAACCTATTTGTTTAGCGAAATGGACTGCGAAACTTTAATCGGTGAAATTGCCCAAAACCCAGCCGTGTTGGATAAAAAAAATATGAACTATTCGAATAGACTGGTGGTGGACAAAATATGGGAAAACATCGCAAATAACTTAAAAGCACTGAGTAAGTATAAATTTAAATATAACGGAGCATTTTAGAAATTTACGCCGCACAGTGACATATCTTCGCAAAACACGTTGCTAAATTAATAACTTTTGTCCTATTTATATTATCTACATGATTTTTTTTAACATAATCTGCAAATATGCAAAACTTTTTAGACATTCCATTTTTTAAGTTACGCCCACTAAAAGGGGCGTAATTAATTTGGCAAACTAAAACTTTTGATTTTTTATTGAAAAAGTTAAAATTGTTTAGAATGAATGATAATAAAATATTAAAATGATTAAATATAGCAATGGTTTTTTTTTTAAGTGTTTGTTGAAACGAAATCCGACTTTTGCAACGAGTTTTCGAAAAACGAGCCACTGTGCGCTGATGGTCGGTGGCGGCGTATATCTATGTATGTAAGTTTGTGATTAAATAAAGGTACAGCCTAGCCCATAGCCCACATAATACATTTGTTTTTGTAGTTGCCAACGAGAAAGACAGTTTGAGCAGCAAATACTTTTGCAGTTCTTCTTTCACCGTGAAATTCCGTCAGATTTTTTTTGGCGCAGGGCTTAGAATTTATTTTGTTTTTGCTTTCATTTTACTTATGCTCTTGAAAATATTTGCAATTGACACAGCTTGCAGTTGGTTTTCTCAATTACACTGGGAAAAATAAAAGATGCAACCAATATGTTGGTGTTTAGAGTTTAATTATTAATATTTCGTGAAACTTAAACATAGCAATAGTACTACGTATTATTTGTTATTCAAACTACTTTATTTAAGGTTTTGATTTTATAAAAATATCTGCTAAGATAACAAAGCTATATACAGAAGATACCAATAACTTGACTTGGAACTAAAAATAAAAGCGCACTACATTTTCGTTAAATTAAGCTCCGAACTCAAACATTTTGGTTGGTTCTATTATTTTTTTCAAGATTTTACATACCCATTATATTTCTGCTTCTTATTTACTACGTGGAAGTTATAAGTTTTATTATAAAAATAAAAATATAAAAGTTTTTTTATTTTTAATATAAAAATCAATATTAACGCTTAAAAATTATTTTTATAATATAAATCAAAATATAACTGTTAGTTTTGATTTTTAATTTAAATATTGAATATAATTATTATTTTTGATTTTTATTTTTAAAATCAATTGATTTTTATAATAAAAATAAAAAAATAAATTTAAAAGTTATTTAAAATAAAAGTTTTTTTTTATTTTTATTATAAGAATCAATTGACTTTAAAAAGAAAAATCAAAAATAATAATTATATTCAATATTTAAATTAAAAATCAAATTTGACTTTTGACTTTAAAAAGAAAAATCAAAAATAATAATTATATTCAATATTTAAATTAAAAATCAAAACTAACAGTTATATTTTGATTTATTTTATAAAAATAATTTTTAAGCGTTAATATTGATTTTTATATTAAAAAATCAAAAAATCACTCTTATTTTTGATTTTGTTTTATTTTATTTTTGATTTTTAGTTTTAAAACATTTTTTTAAAGTTCAAAGTTGATAAATATTAAAAAATAGGAATAAAAGATTGTTCTATCTTTAATTGCCATTTGTGTATTTTTCCCGGATATTTTTAATCATAGCTCTTATTTACGATCCCTGTTTACTACACACTTAATTTAATAAAATTCACTTAAATATGGGAGAACAAATTTTTTTATTGAAATAAAGTTGAATTATAGAAATACATAAGTAATAGGAAACATAAATGATACAAAATTGTTCAATATTTTAATACTTAATAAATGTTGAGGTAAATAAAGTTTAATTAATTAAAGTAATCTACAAATATCTCTCTTATCTGTAGTGCTTCATTCCCCGATCTATTATTGTTTCTTCCAATACTATTTTCTGCTGATAGTTTTTCTTCAATGTCAAATGTGTAGAAGTAATCTGTTATTCCCTCTTGGTCAATTACGATGTTGTGTAGCAGGCACAAAGTTTTAATTAATAATACTGCTGTCTTAGGATTAACATCGATTTCACGTTTCAATAAACGCCACTTTTCGGGCAGAATACCAAAAGCGCACTGTACACAACGCCTGGCAGATGAGAGCCTTTCATTGAAAATTGTTTTTCTTTCATTTAACGACCTTCTTGGAAATGGCCTCATTAAATAATTGGTCAATGGGTGGCTTCATCGCCTACGAAAACATAGGGTGCTGCAATATTTGAAAATGGCAAATTCTTTGAAGTAGGTATATCTATCAAATTATTTCTTATAGCTCTTTGAAATTTAGAAGCAGCGAAAATCCCGCCATCACTTTGACTGCCTTTAAAGCCAACTTCAATAAATAAGAATTTGCAATTCGCATCAGCAACACCCTGCAAAACAACAGAAAAGAATTTCTTGTAATTAAAATAATCTGAACCGGAACTCCTGGGGCATTTAAAGAGAACATGTTTGCCATCAATTGCACCAATACAATTCGGGAAATTACTTTTTTCAAAAAAATCGTTAGCCACGTTCAAAAAGGTTTTGGTGGTCGGTATTGCCAAGTGTTCTCCTTGAAAACTTGAAAAAATTGCTAGGCACACTTCTGGTATTATTTTTCTTAGTGTACTTTCTGCGATTCGAAAGCTGAATGACATCGCTCTAAATGACTTTCCACTTGCCAGATATCTGTAAAATATAATTAATATTTAACAATTTCAGAAAATGATTGCAAGAAAAAATTTAAATACTTAAAGGACGAATACAGAAAGGCGCTGCGGAAGGTCCCCCAACCTGCATCAGGGTCTGCAGCAGAGACTCACGTTTCAAAATTTAAATATTTTGAACTGATGAGTTTCTTGAGGGACGACTCTGCTCTGACAGGAGAGAGCAATATTGATTATATTTTTGATGATATTACAATAATTGACGACCCTAATTTGATTTCGACATATTCGGAAACGTTCGAGGATTCTGCCTCAGTAAGCGCTACAACCGGAACACCACACAACTCAAAACAACAAACAACTAAGCGGGCTGCAAACATTGACGAAGAATATCTAGAAATCGAACGTAAAAAAATTAAACTGTTAGAAAATGATATTCAAAACTCCGAAAAAGATTCGGACGATCTATTATTTTTTAAAAGTTTGCTGCCTTATATAAAGGATTTTTCAACAATAAGAAAACTTGAATTTAGGTCCAACCTAATTCAAACAATCTATCTTCTATATATATATATATATATATATATATATATATATATATATAAAAATGGAGCCCAAAAAATGTGTCGTAAAAAACTGGAGAACGGCTGGGCCGATTTGGTTCAAATTTTTTTTCAGTTGTAGGTAACTAACAGGAGAAGGTCAGAACGTAATAAAATTTTTAGAAAATCCTCCAGGGTAATGGTGAAAAACAAATAATTAAAATATCAAATTATATAAAAGAGTAGTGTATCGAAATATATGTCAAAGTAAAAACAAATCGTTTCAATATTATTCGGTTTCTTATTCGTTTTTATCAGACGTCCGGATTTGTTTAATTTCTTCCAGTGATTTGTAGGAATAATGCCTGCTATAAGACGGCCAAACATTGGACGACGTACACGTCGAGCAACATATAGTCGGAATGTCCATGAAAGTCAAACGCAAGACGAACGTGCAGAAAGAAATGAATCGAGACGAACCCGTTTAGCACAGATTCGGTCTACACAAAGAGTACCAAGAACAGACTTGAATCGCGCTGCATTTGCATACAATTTCTCAACGTCCTACAAAGACCATAGCTGCGTTGTTATCGGTTCATTGTCTGTGGTATGTCAGCACTGCAATGCACTGAAGTTTCGATTGGAAGCTCCCGGCTTATGCTGCGCAGGTGGCAAGGTAAAATTGCCGGTCTTGACTCATCCACCAGAGCCATTGTATTCGCTTCTATATGGAAATACAAGCAAATCAAACCATTTCCTGTTGCACGCACAAAAATATAACGGATGTTTTCAAATGACGTCATTTGGAGCAGAGGTTGTTCAACAACCAGGCTACAATCCGAGTTATAAGGTAATAGCGTCACTCTTTTATCAACATGAACAACTATAATTTTTCACGAAATTGCATCACAAAATTCAGATTCAAGGGCAAATTCACCATCGAGCGGGCGCTTTGTTACCACCACCAAACAAAGATCATAAATTCCTTCAGATCTATTTCGTTGGTGATTCGGCAGTTGAACTTAATCAGCGTTGTGCAATTTTCACTGCAACTAAACGTGAAATAATACAACAATTGCAAAATCTTCTTCATGAGTGTAATGAATTGGTCAGATTGTTCAAAACAGCTTTGGATACAATGCATTCTGACGACCACAAAATCATTATCAGAGCAGATAAAAGACCAGCAGGAAGCCATTCAAGACAATTCAATGCGCCCACTATCAATGAAGTCGCAGTGGTGATTGTTGGCGAGAATGTGGAATCACGCGATATTGTTCTCAAGCGTCGGGATGATGGACAATTGCAACGCGTTTATGAGACTAATCGGTCATATGATGCACTTCAATATCCGTTGATGTTCTGTCGTGGAGAAGATGGCTTTCACTTCAACATAAAGATGGTCAATCCAACGACAGGTTTGTTTAATCACTTCTTTTTCATTCTGCACGTAAATTCGAATTCATATTACAGGAGAAGAAACGAATAAGAAAGTCAGCTCAATGAATTTTTATGCATATCGATTGATGATTCGACTAGATGTTGACAATCATCTGTTGAGATACCGCCGTTTGTTTCAGCAGTACTGTGTCGACATGTATGTAAAAGTAGAAACGGAGCGTCTCAATTTCATTCGTTTCAATCAGTCAAAGTTACGAAGAACAAGGACGTAGATAATTTGAATTACATTATTCAAAATCAAATCGATGGAGAACTGCATTCATACAGATCCGTTGACAGCGTGACCGACGAGGATGAAGCGACGAACTATCCGACAGAATTTTAGAACTCGCTAGATGTGCCAGGAACTCCACCGCATAATTTGCAACTGAAGGTGGGATCAATTATTATAATGCTGCGGAATCTAAATCATCCGAAATTGTGCAACAGTACGCGGTTGTCCGTCAAGAAACTGACGAATAACGTGATTCAGGCGACGATCATCAAGGGAACATTTAAAGGAGAGGTAGTCCTTATACCACGAATTCCGATTATTCCAACTGATCTACTATTCCAATTCAAGAGGATTCAGTTCCCCGTCCGATTGGCATTTGCGATGACAATCAACAAATCGCAAGGCCAATCGTTAGAAGTCTGCGGGATAAATCTAGAATTTTCCTGTTTTTCGCACGGCCAGCTGTACGTTGCATGTTCGCGTATTGGTAAGCCGTCTTCATTGTTTGTTTTTGCGCCGGAAAATAAAACAAAAAACATAGTATATCATATCGCTCTATACTAAATAAAGAAATGCAGTGTTTGACTATTACCCTGGGGTTATATAATGGCGTCGAATTAGGGCGAGACAAAGTTCGCCGGGTCCGCTAGTTAATATTAAAAGAGAGGAGGAGATATTTAATTTAAATTAAGATGCCAAAAAAAATTCATATATAATTAATATTAATTAACATTTACATATATTAATAAAAAAAACACTCATATACACTACACATGTAAATACTCTACATTAAATACATATATTCCATATTAATTAAAACCCACATATATAATAAATATTAATTTAATTACATTCACTTATTCATATATAAATTACATTCACGTATACTATATTAATAAAAAAAAATCACATATAAATTAAATATTAATTTAATTACTTTCACCTATACATATTTATCACATTCACATATACTATATTATATAAAACACACATATGTAAATAATAAATATTAATTACAATCACATATACATACATAACACTTTAAAATATACACACTACAAATGTAAATACAACACAAAATTAAAATAATAGAATAAAAAACAAATGTTTTACTTCACCTTATTGTTACAAAAAGCCTTTCAACGGGCGAAATTGGCTTTCTGAAACTAGTCTTAGATTTTTGTATTTTTCCTTTTATACCATCAAGAATATAGTCAAATGTATTTATACTCATTCTCGAATATTGATAAAATTTTTCAGGAAATTCACGCAATTGCACTCTCCTTTTTAATTTACTATTTTCACAAAGTAACATTTGCCGCAGCCGCTTTGACACCATTCTGATTGACTTGCAGATTGAAAATGATTTTGATCAGAATCAGCATCATCTTAAGTTTAAGCTTTCGGTGTGTGTGAGAAAAAAAACTCAGCTCGCTGATAAGATCTGAAATAATCAGCTCGCTTATAAGCTCAGCAATAAGTTCCGCTTTCAGCCGCTAGTGTGCGCTTGGCCAAAGGGGAGAAAATGATCAGGGTGGTTCTTTTAAACAAAGACCACATAGTAGCGCAGGTCAAAGCCAACCAGCAACAGAACCAATGGAGGTTGACACCTCCTCCAGGTTCAAGCAGGCCACGCCGTGGCAAAGTGGGTCGACACGGTCTCACCAAAAAATTAACTTCAAGCCGGAAGAAAAAACCGACGATGAAGATTTTGACTCCGTCGCGCAAGCAAGCGCCACGGAGATAGAGAACAAGCTAGATGCAGAAGACTCCTGCAATTTTGTAGGGTAAAATCCCTGCTTACTTACATTATACGTACGGTAGCAGGTAGAGAAATAAAACTATTACTCGACACAGGCACGTCTAAAAATTACATTACTCCACTCCCGGGGCTGAAAGACATCGTGGCAGCAGATAAACCCTTCACAGTAAAGTCGATCTATGACTTTACTACAATAAATAAAAAATGTATAGTTTCAGTGATTAACGTAAAAACGCCCTTTTTCATTCTTAAAGACCTGTTACGTACGCCGGTTAGGGCCGACGTGAGTCATGTAGTTAACGCGGAAGAAAATAAAGAAAAGCCAATGCACTGATGGTCCAGAAAAATCAACACGGGCAAGATTGCACAAAGGTTTGGCTCTGGCAGATGACACCGCCTAAAGTCACCAAATTGGGCCATGCAATCACCTGCAACCCAGCACTGCCGATTTTGCTGAACTATCAAAACTTAGAACAAAGACGACCCACATATAACTCCAGCCAATAGGCGAAAAGAGGGGAATGGATGACACTAGGTGAGAACACTTTTGTGTTCCATTCCGGAGATTCCTAGGCAATACTTGGCACAGTCTTTGGATATAAAAGACCCCCATATAGCCGTACTAGAGAGGTCGAAGTCGGAGTCGAAGTCAGAGTTAAGGACGGGAAGTCTGGTCGGAAAGAGTCGAAGTCCCCCAAGACCAAAGTGAATGCGTACAAAGCGCATAAGTTTAAAAATCGGATAGCTTTTCGCGACCGCGGAAAATGTGCGATGCAGTCAGTTACAACATCCCGTCGAACAGTGCCGCTTACCATGTGAATCCTAATGGACTTATGTTAGCAGTACTACGAAAAAAAAACAATCTGCCGTATCCAAAAGTGAATCCTGAAGGACATTCAACATTTTGCAATAAACTGTGTAACTACCCGTATCACTAGGAATAGCCTAAATCCGTCAACTACAACTCCAACTATCAAAAACATAAAAACCTGAAGGATGCCTCTGATAGCCAAGAGATCGGACAAGTAATTGAGGAGCCTCGACCAACATGAAGGAGCAACCAATTCACCAACAAAGATGATCCTGGTTCAACAACGACCTAACATAAACAATCCGACAACAAAAATATAAAAGCAAAGCCGCCACAACACATATAAACTCATTTCTCAACATCAATACATTTCTTTTTTTTTTATGTGTAGTCTTTAAATCATTAAGAAACATTTTTGTGCATTTAGTGAATTTCAAGCCCTAAAACACAGCACGATATATATATATATATATGCTTAATTCTTAACCTTTTCCACAAATGAAACCTCAACTCCGGAACGAGAGCTCTCAGCGATGGAATAACAGAGGGTAAGTCAACGGGACATTTTTCCCGATATTGTCAGACTTATTTATATATATATATACTCGTGCCTACATATACACTACATACCATATGACAAAATATTAGCTTCCCCAAAATACACTATATTCTAAATACACCTAAATAATAATTACACAATTTAAATCAATTCAGAATAGCTATAAAACACTTTAATGTCCAATACACGTTTGAACTACCTTTTTAATAAACTTGTAATGTGAATTTAACGCAACAAAATGCATTGGTAGAAACCCATTGAAAGGGGGGCATTGGTACAACTGGAAGACTGGGTCAAGAAAATGACATAACTTTTGACGAACGACATGTACAAAAGGGGATTGTATTGCACGGCCCGCGACGATCCAAAGGCGCACGAAGTTTGCGATTGGGGAGGGAAAACGGCCAAAACATAGCCCGATCGTTTTCACGATCAAGCATAAATATGCTTGCGGGGCAATGTGGACAGGAAGACAGACTGACAAACGATTTCTTCTATTTTTCAGGCACGTAAATAATTGTTCTGATTACGTTTGGAGAGGATAGTGGCGTCCAAAGAACCCACCCCAAATCCGGCGAGCTCAGCTGCACAAATCGTGTCTGCTATCCGGGCGACCACTTCCTCAGCCCTATGTCCTCCAAGGACTGAGGCACCACGACAACACCGACGTAACAGAAATGGCGCCCAACTCAGGCAATATCCTTTTATCCTTATTGCCAAAAACTTATTTTCATTGACGAGAAAAGCTTTAGTATTCATATAAACATTCTTTTTTTTATGCTGTTTAAAGAATTTAGAGGCATCAGAGCTGATCACCTTGGTGTCAAAAGTAGCTAACAATCTTCAAACCATTTTCTGGGAATTTAGTTTATACATCAAATATACATTTTCTGTATGTGCTTTTAAAGTCACCAACTTCACCGACTAGTATCAGAAGATGAAGGCCTTCCGATCTGACACTTGTAGTTTTTGAATTGGCATTTGACTTTGAAGACCCTTTTAAATTTTAAATATTAAATTCAATACTTGAATCATAGTTACTCGTTGAAAGAAATAATACCATAATAACTTCTTTATAAAAGTGCAGACCATTTTTAAAAATATTTAACGTAACCAAACTTAGCTGCGCTTCCTGGCCGACGCTATCCATTGTACTAGGCTAAGCCAGGTCTCTCGCGAGGTTCGAGTCCAGGAAGAGCAGGGTCGCAAGCGAATAACGGCGCACCACCAACCGGTCTTAATAGTATCCAGTCATCGCCATAATATAGCCGCCATCATCGGTTGGGGTAGCGGTTCGTCATCGTTTGTCGATCCAGTACTGAAGGGGGTGGGGGAATGACCGTATCCGTACAGCCGACGCTATCCATTGTACTAGGCTATGCCAGGTCTCTTGCGAGGTTCGAGTCTGTTCGGTTACCACGACTAACGGGCGGGACGACAGTATTTATCTCTCTGGCCGACGCTATCCATTGTACTAGGCACAGAACCAGGTCTCTCGCGAGGTTCGAGTCCAGAGAGAGAGGAGCAGGAGGCAATTCCTTTCGCCTGTCTGGAATAAAGCTCCATCCGTCTGCATGTGAGTGAGTCTACCTGTTTCCGACGACAGGGGGGAGGGGGTTCGGACAGAGCCTTCCTGTGGGTGAGCAGCAGTCCAATGTACTGTGTTTTCCTAGGAAGAGGTCAAGTGGGCGCAGAAGGAACTGATCACTCCGGTGGAGGGCAGTTGAATCCATTCAGCGAATTCACTTGAATAGGGCTTATTTGAAATGTTATTTGGGGCTTAATTTCGGACGATTCTTGACCTATACCAATACCCAGGAGTACCAGCGCACCCCGTTTTGAATTACAAAATTTTTATTCGTCATAACACTTTTTGCTGCTAAGCAAAAATATTGAAGCACACAAAAACAAAAGAAAATAACTTAACAAAAGCCAATAACGCGCAAACACGTATAAATATATCTTATTACAAATAAAAATTAACTAACAAACGCAAATAAAGAAGTACCGCGATTACACGGCAGGGTGGTCGATTGGGTATTTATACAATATTTAAACATTTGGCAGTTGATGGAGGACCGAGCCGATGACTTTGAATTCGGATATTTTGACTTGACTAGCGAAATGGCCAGGCGTTCTCAACGTCCGAAAACGACTACGTGACCATTAAAGAACTTATGGAACGGCGTCAGGGATACAATGAGAGTTTTTATGATTTTATTGCACATCACATCACCAATAAATACGTTGGCGGCGTTTAAGAAAGAGGGAATCCGAGTCGAGAAATGGATCCGAGAGAGACCGTCAACTCAACGTAAAGCAGCAGCAGCACATATCTTTTTTACACCCAACAATCTAATTACAATAAACATTCCAATACTTCACAATAGCCCAAAAACAACATACAAATGTCAACCCGGCTAGCTCAGTCAATAGAGCAGGAGACTCTTATCCTCAGGGAATGGGTCGAGGCCCACGTTGGGCGCGTAAAACAGCATAACCGTCCGCACGTCGATTTTTTTTACGGGATCATTCCATGCTGATCAGCATCGACGACCACGAGCCTGTTACGTACGCCGGTTAGGGCCGACGTGAGTCATGTAGTTAACGCGGAAGAAAATAAAGAAAAGCCAATGCACTGATGGTCCAGAAAAATCAACACGGGCAAGATTGCACAAAGGTTTGGCTCTGGCAGATGACACCGCCTAAAGTCACCAAATTGGGCCATGCAATCACCTGCAACCCAGCACCGCCGATTTTGCTGAACTATCAAAACTTAGAACAAAGACGACCCACATATAACTCCAGCCAATAGGCGAAAAGAGGGGAATGGATGACACTAGGTGAGAACACTTTTGTGTTCCATTCCGGAGATTCCTAGGCAATACTTGGCACAGTCTTTGGATATAAAAGACCCCCATATAGCCGTACTAGAGAGGTCGAAGTCGGAGTCGAAGTCAGAGTTAAGGACGGGAAGTCTGGTCGGAAAGAGTCGAAGTCCCCCAAGACCAAAGTGAATGCGTACAAAGCGCATAAGTTTAAAAATCGGATAGCTTTTCGCGACCGCGGAAAATGTGCGATGCAGTCAGTTACAACATCCCGTCGAACAGTGCCGCTTACCATGTGAATCCTAATGGACTTATGTTAGCAGTACTACAAAAAAAAAACAATCTGCCGTATCCAAAAGTGAATCCTGAAGGACATTCAACATTTTGCAATAAACTGTGTAACTACCCGTATCACTAGGAATAGCCTAAATCCGTCAACTACAACTCCAACTATCAAAAACATAAAAACCTGAAGGATGCCTCTGATAGCCAAGAGATCGGACAAGTAATTGAGGAGCCTCGACCAACATGAAGGAGCAACCAATTCACCAACAAAGATGATCCTGGTTCAACAACGACCTAACATAAACAATCCGACAACAAAAATATAAAAGCAAAGCCGCCACAACACATATAAACTCATTTCTCAACATCAATACATTTCTTTTTTTTTATGTGTAGTCTTTAAATCATTAAGAAACATTTTTGTGCATTTAGTGAATTTCAAGCCCTAAAACACAGCACGATATATATATATATATATGCTTAATTCTTAACCTTTTCCACAAATGAAACCTCAACTCCGGAACGAGAGCTCTCAGCGATGGAATAACAGAGGGTAAGTCAACGGGACATTTTTCCCGATATTGTCAGACTTATTTATATATATATATACTCGTGCCTACATATACACTACATACCATATGACAAAATATTAGCTTCCCCAAAATACACTATATTCTAAATACACCTAAATAATAATTACACAATTTAAATCAATTCAGAATAGCTATAAAACACTTTAATGTCCAATACACGTTTGAACTACCTTTTTAATAAACTTGTAATGTGAATTTAACGCAACAAAATGCATTGGTAGAAACCCATTGAAAGGGGGGCATTGGTACAACTGGAAGACTGGGTCAAGAAAATGACATAACTTTTGACGAACGACATGTACAAAAGGGGATTGTATTGCACGGCCCGCGACGATCCAAAGGCGCACGAAGTTTGCGATTGGGGAGGGAAAACGGCCAAAACATAGCCCGATCGTTTTCACGATCAAGCATAAATATGCTTGCGGGGCAATGTGGACAGGAAGACAGACTGACAAACGATTTCTTCTATTTTTCAGGCACGTAAATAATTGTTCTGATTACGTTTGGAGAGGATAGTGGCGTCCAAAGAACCCACCCCAAATCCGGCGAGCTCAGCTGCACAAATCGTGTCTGCTATCCGGGCGACCACTTCCTCAGCCCTATGTCCTCCAAGGACTGAGGCACCACGACAACACCGACGTAACAGACCTTAGAGACTTTAACGGCATTATCGGACTCGACTTATTTAAACAAGTGAATGCGAAACTCGATTTTACCGGAAACGTTCTACACACTAGCAAAGGAACTGAAAAAAAGTTCAGTTTACTAAAGCGGAAAACGTTAACTTCATAAAAATCGATGACGAAGACGTTCCTCCGGCAATTAAAATCACCTTCGATAAAATGATTGTAAAAAATCATAAAGCCTTCGCTGACCCGGACGAGGCACTGCCTTTTAACATAAGCACATTAGCCACGATTAAAACGGATGGGGAGCCGGTAAACTCTAAGTCATACCCGCACCCCATGTGCGTAACTGAATTCGTCAATGCAGAGGTTAAACAACTTCTTGCGGACGGCGTAATAAGGCCATCCAAGGCCATAACAACCCTACCTGGGTTGTAGATAAAAAAGGAACCGACCAAAATGGGGTTAAAAAGAAGCGATTGGTTATCGACTTTAGCAAACTAAACCAATAAACCGTAGACGATAGATAACCTATCCCTACCATTTCGACAATACTGTCTTATATGACCGAGTCGAAATTTTTTACAACACTTGACCTCAAGTCAGGCTTTCCTCAAATAGAGCTGGCAGATAAGGACAGAGAAAAGGCAGCCTTTTCAATAAACAACGGCAAATATGAATTTTGTAGATTGCCATTTGGACTTAAGAACGCCCCAAGCATTTTCCAAAGGGCCATCGACGATGTCCTACGAGCAGGAATATCAAAGATATGCTGTGTATGTCGATGATGTTATAATATTTTCCAAGACAAAAGAAGACCATGTTAAGGAAAAGTTGACGTCGATATGACCAAGGAACAGAGAGAAACCTTTGACAGAGAAATCTTGGCATCAGATGACGTTCTGCTTTCCTATCCAGACTTCAAGAGACCATTCGATTTAACAACAGATGCGTCAGGCTTTGGTCTGGGAGTGGTACTATCTCAAGATGGGCGCCCGATCACAATGATATCACGTGCCCTACGAGACAACGAAAAAAATTATGCAGCCAACGAGCGAGAGCTCCTCGCTATAGTTTGGCCACTGAAAAACCTCTGGAATTACTTGTACGGAGTAAAAGGCTTGCAGATCTTTACCGACCATCAGCCACTTACCTTTGCCATCTCGGACAAAAACCCTAACGCGAAACTAAAGCGCTGGAAGGGGATTATCGACGATCACGGCGCAAAATTAGTTTATAAACCTGGCAAGGAAAACCATGTGGCGGACGCGTTGTCCGTTTTAGAAGACGAAATAAGATTAGATGTAGCAACCATACACAGCTAACAATCACTAACATACACCATAGACACGACGGACAACCCAGTAAACTGTTTCAGAAATCAAATAATAATTGAAGAAGGAAACAGCTCCTCGGTAGACACATTTATCCTGTTTAAAAGCAAGGTGAGACACATAGTAAATATTTCTAACCGAGAAAATCTGCTTAACACTTTACACCGACTAGTTGAATTGTTCCCAACCACTTCGTTCAAATATACGAAAAGCTTTGTGCAGGACATAACGGATATAACTGAGCAAAGGGAAATTGTCATAGCAGAACACATCAGGGCTCACCGAGCAACACAAGAAAACGTTAAACAAATCTTGAGGGACTTCTTTTTCCCTAAAATGCTTCGGTTAGCAACAGAGACAACCTTGAATTGCAAGACCTGTTCAATGGCAAAATACAAGCGCCATTCATCTAAGCAAGTGGTAGCGGAAACACCGATACCTTCTTTTGTGGGGGAAATCCTCCACATCAACATTTTTTCAATAGACGAAACCCTTTTTCTTACATGCATTGATAAATTCTCTAAATTCGCCATAGTGCAGGCCATCGCATCGAGGGCCATAGTGGACGTAAAATTCCCTTTATTACACATAATAATTTTTTTTCCCAAAAATTAAACAAATATATTGTGATAACGAAAGATCCTTCAACTCCGAAACAATTAAATCAATTCTCCTGAATCATTTTAATATCACCATTGCCACTGCCCCGCCTCTACATAGCACCTCAAACGGTCAAGTAGAAAGGTTTCATAGCACCCTAGCAGATGCTTGAAACTAGAAGGCAACTTAAACGATACGACTGAACTAATTTGTTTGGCAACCAACAAATATAACATTACTATCCACTCGGTTACCAATGAAAAACCTGTACATATTGTTTACCCAAAGTCCGCGGATTTCGAAATGAGAATTAGTAAAAAAATTCAACAGGCACAGAAAAAACCCTTGATTATGTTAACAAAGATAGGACCAATAAAGACCATCTAGCTGGCGAAAAGGTCTTCCTAAAAGCCAACAAACGCCTAGGAAACAAGCTTTCGCCACTATGTTCGGAAAGAATCATTGAAGCAGACCTGGGGACCACGGTCCAAATTGAGGGGAGGGTGGTCTACAAGGACAATCTACGCTAACCATCTTCGCAAGAGTACTTACCCCATTTTCTAGTCTTTTTATATCTGTCTAGGTTAAGAAAACTTATCTTAGTTTTTGGACTTACGACTGCCAGGACGGACGCAAAAGTAAAACTTAATGACTACACGAACGCAGACTATATCCCGATAGAGGACAATAGAAATAGAGGACATTCTTGAGTGAAGCTTTCGAAGGTGTCGGTCGTATTTTTTGCTCGCTCCTACGATTATTTTGATTCGCCTGTAAAGAGTCAATTAAAATTGTTGTCTTTGATTTTATTGAAATCAGCCGGGAACGTTTCTTTTAATTACGTTACCATCGGACCGCAAAAAGTTTCTACCTTGCCAGTTTATAACAATTTATAAATTTGCATATACTGTCCTCATACAAGAGACCGCCTAGTGTTTTGTTTTTGGACAGCCACGGTGTTGTTGTTTACATTTCGACTCCGTTACAACGCGCTTGCTGCTCTTTCTCCTGTTACATCTCTCTCTGGATCGCCGCATTGACTGCTCTGCTCTCCTGGACTGCTCTCACGGTTACTTAGCTGTTGCTGTAAAGCTCTCTCTGAATTGCTGTACTTGCGCTCGCCGTTCTTCAACTGCGCGGGATTTGATTGCTCTCAATCTGACAGCTCTCCCAAATTTGTCTGCTCAGAACCTACTCTCGCTGGATCGCTGCACTGACGCTGCCTATGCACGGTTTTGGACTGCTCTCCTGGACTTATCTCCCGAACTAATCTGCTGTTGCTGTTGTTGCTGCTCCTTCTTTTGCCTATCTTCAATCTGCGCTGGATTTGACAGCTTAAGCTCTTTGCTCGATTTCGTCTCGTCTACGATCTGCCCGCTCTTATCGACGATTATCGACGCTCTTCTCATCTCTTCGCTGGACTGGCCACTACGCTTTACTCTTCGACAAATCTGGTGCTCTGGCAAGTTTGTTTGTTACCCTATTTCTGTGGGCATAGAATAACACTGATAACAATTATGTCAGTCATTTGTAATGCCAAGAAATGTGAATTTGGAGGTGCCATTACGGGCAACTCCTACCTCGTATGCTGGCTCTGAGGAAACTGTACACATTTGAAATGTGCCTGGGCTGGATCAAATGGCCGCCTTACAGACTTAATATCTAAAAAAAATGACTTAACTTGGTCTTGCATCGCTTGCCGCGAGATCGAAAATGAAATGCGTACAGATCCGAAATGGTTTTTTCGATGTACGTAAGGATTTCGCAGTCCCTAACAAAAAATTCATTGCCGTCGAGTCTCAATTTCTTGGCCTCAAACTCTTAAGTGAGTCGCCCAAGAAAAAAATACCACATAATATGGCCTGTAGGAATCTTATTGGAACACCTACTGCAAATACGTTGCTTATGTTTTCTTTATCTACACCACAGGCTCAGTCGGACCAAGTTGCTGCCCTTCCGCAACCTGAACCTAATGGATCGCTCACACATTGTTCCGGACTTCAGACGGATTATGCGGGCGTCGTCTCACCGGAACCAAATGGTGTAAAAACCAAACAACTTCTTAAATTCTCCAGACGTGACCGATAACCGACCGCCTCCCGTATCAGCTGCAGTGGAGGCAGTTGCTTCTGCCTTACTAGCGGCCTCGTCGCAGACTACACTAGCTCCGATCGTGACTACTCCTAGTTATGGCGCTAAACAACTAACTGGAGTTGCTCAACGCACCTCAAGGCCGATTGCTGGACTAAATCGGTGTTTGTGTCACGCTTAAACCCGGATGCTACGGTTAAAAATATTATAGCCTACCTTAGCCACAAGTTAAACCTTTCTGCAACTGATTTCTCTGTCACCAAGTTTAATTTTAAATTGAGACGTAGCATATAGTATCTTCTTTTAAGATTGATCTTTCTGATTTGATTCTACCTAGAGTTCTTGATACCAAGATTTGGCCAGAGTTTGCCATTGTGCATGAATTCGTCAATAAAAATAAAAATCATAGTAATGCTCGTAGTTCCCAAAGTACTTTGACCAATTCAAAAGACTAAATCAATCTTTTTGCATACACTATGAAAATGTGCGTAGTTTGTTAGGTAAGCTTAGCTAAATATACTTCAATAGTGTATCCTTTGATGCCAACGTTATTGCCTTTACGGAGACCTGGCTAAATTCGACAGTGTCGGACAATGAAATTCTCTGTAACAACTATATTATTTATCGATGTGATCGTCCCACTCGCACTGGGGTCGGTGTTCTCCTAGCCGTAAAAAACGATTTATCGTCTAAATCCATTATTCTACCAAATTTAAATGATCCAATAATTGAATTTGTCTGTGTTCAAATTAAATTTCCGGACATCAGTATTTTTGTCACCTGCTCATATATTCCCCCTCGATCCGATTTCAATATATATATGCAACACTTATTACATATCCAAGAGATTTTTTCTTTGCTTGGTGATAATGATCACCTTGTCACATTAGGGGACTTTAATCTCCCTACTCTTTCATGGTTGTCATCCATGGATAGTAACGCTTCCATTCCTAGCACGCCCCACGAGTTTGTTCAGGGTGTTTTGGATTTGTCATTGGTTCAGCTTAACTCAGTGGGTAATTGCAACAACAAATTTCTTGATCTGGTTTTTGCATCCGAATTTGCTAATGGTTTCGTTTCATGAATACAACCATTATCATTGCCGGAAGACAACTATCATCCAACTTTGGAGATTCTTTTAGAGTCTATATCGCCTGAAATTATCTTACCTGAAATCGAACCCAGAACCTTTCACTGCTTCAGAAGAGCTGCGTATACTGAAATTAACACAGCTCTCTCTCAAGCTGACTGGTCTTTCATGGACTCCGAAGAATCACCTCCAGTCATTCTAGGGATGTTGTAAGACTTGTTGAACTCAGCAATTAATGCGCATGTTCCGTCGTTTCCTGTCGCGGAACCCTCTAACAAGCCTCAATGGTTTTCGCGCAGGTTATCTTATCTCAAGAACACCAAATCTAGGTTGTTCAAAAAGTATCAAAGATCCGGTCTTCAACTGGACCATTCCAGGTATCTGATTGCTCGTTCCGAATTTTTGGCTCTACATACTACATGTTACAATAACTACCTGAACCGTTGCAAAAGAGAGTTTTTCGACAACACTAAACAATTCTACGCTTTTGTAAATTCAAAACGAAAATCTTTTCTGTTTCCTTCATCTCTTCATTATAATAATACAAAAGGCTTTAATGATCTAGACAACTCTCAACATACTCCTCTCATACTTATAATTCTTCAACCTATCCGTATTCGCTCCCACACTCAAATTCTATCAAAATGCCTATAATTCACGTAGACGACATTTATCAGTGTCTAATGAACATGAAATCGTCATTTTCTGCCGGTCCCGATCTTATTCCTAGTTGTCTCCTTAAAAAATGCGCCAGTGCCCTGTCATGTCCATTGGCTAAACTCTTTCCAATGTCTCTCGACAAAAGCTTCTTTCCTAATTTGTGGAAAGAATCGTTTATTATTCCCCTCCATAAGAAGGGCAGTAGGTCGGATAAATCTAACTACTGAGGGATTTCGAACCTCAGTGCCATACCCAAATTATTTGAAAAACTAATAACCTCTCAGCTGCAGCATCAATGTTCTTCAATAATGAGCCCTTCTCAGCATGGATTTACGAAGCGTCGATCAACGACAACCAACCTCCTGGAATTTATTTCAATCATACGAGATGGTTTTAATATGGTAAAGTACAGTCGGATGTTATCTTCACCGATTTTAGTAAGGCCTTTGATTCTGTCAATCATTCGCTACTGCTTATGAAACTTGAATTGTTAAGATTTCAATATAATTTATTAGATTGGCTTTCCAAATACCTACTTCAACAAACACAGAGAGTTTTATTCAACAACACATTGTCGAATGTTGTCTTTGTTACATCAGGTGTTCCCCAAGACAGTCACCTTGATCCTGTCCTGTTTGGTCTGTTCAAAAACGACCTGCCAAATATTATTTACAATTCACAGATGCTTATGTACGCGGATGATGTGAAGCTGTGTTTAAATCTTACGTGCCCCTTGTCGAACTTACGGCTTCAAGAGGACTTAAATATCCTTAACACATGGTGCAACGATAACATGTTGTTCCTTAACCATTCTAAATGCAATTTCATGTCATTCTATCGTAAAAACCATTTCCTTACAAATTACTTGTTGGGAACAAGCGTGTTGGAACGTATTTATAAGGTTATAAGTATTATTTTGCCACGACCTAATTACCATAACAGTAAATAGGTACTTGCTTTTGTAAAGCGTTGGTCAAAGGAATTTGATGATCCCTACATAACCAAGCATATGTTTTCTTCTGCACTGCTAAGCCGAATACAGTTTTGTGTTCCGGCTAGAAACATGCAGGACAAACTTTGATTGCCATCATCCGTTTCGCGTTCTTTGTACACATTATAATGAATTGTATCGTCTTTTGTCCGATTGTCTAAATATTGGACATATCCTAAATGCGTTGTATGTATATTTTTGTTATAAATGTAAAATATTAATTGTATACCATTAGATTATGCCGTATATACTAGCAGATATTTGGTAGTTTCTAATAAATGAAATGAAATAAAATTGTCATCTGGGAGTCCTACGGATACCTACAGCACTCAACGAACATGACGACTTACGAAGACTACGCCGACCAGACAGAAGCAATAACCAAGACATTTACAGAGGACCACAGGACACCAGTTATAATGACGGAACTTACAAATATTCACAAGTTGGTGACTACCTTAAAAATCCACTATAGGGCCGCTAGGAGTATTAACTTAATCGGGACAGCACTGAAAGTTATTGCCGGCACACCCGACTTTAACGATGCAAATAAAATTCAATCAATAACAACTAATGAGAACAGATGAAGGACAAACAGAATTAAATATCAAATTTAAGAAACGTCTAAATGAACTCGCAAATGTGATGAACCAAGTCCAAAAATTCTAAACAGATAAAGAAACCAAGCTTTTGGAAATTATTCTAGCAAAAAATAAAATTGTAATCACGGATCTAGAAAACATTTTAATTGGCTTAACCCTAGCAAAATTAAACATCGTAAGTCCAGCGATTCTGGATAGTTCCGATATTGGCGAATTCAGGGACAGACAGCCTTTTGACGTTAGTTTGATAGAATTATTAGAAGTATGTAGCATTAGTGTTTTTCAAAATTCTGAAACTTCAGCACCAGAAAAAGATCCTGGACTTCGAAAATGGAAACCTAGTCGCTGAATGCCCAAAACGAAACCTCAACAGCAGGGAGCTCCAAAATGGCATCTGCGCCCAGCAAATAGTCTCTGGGGCTATTGCGCACTGCTCCACGCTCCCAGGTCACCTGGATCCAGTTACCGTAGTGGATTACTGCACCCTCATCGTGAACGATGCCAACGTGGCCATAACCGACGACCAAGGGAGAGACCAAAAAATATCCGGAACCTACCTGGTAACCTATTCCAACAAAGAACGCCTCAATGGAACATGGTTCGTAAATCAATTGGGAAGTTCAATAAGAAAACCTGCTGTGTCAGCCATGGCCATAGTCAACATCACGGCCCACCAGAACCGGCTAAGCCTCCCATTTCTTCACGAGCTGAGTCTAAGTAATCTTCACCACATCGGGACCCTCAGAGAAGAACTTACACTGGGGTCCTTCCTCAGCAACTCCTTTTCCCTACTTGCTGCTTTCTTGCTGTGCTCCACCGTTTGACTCGGCTATCACTACCTGAGGGCCAGAACTCACACCAAACCAAGAACTAACAATGATGTGAAACGAGCGGGACGTCGACCACTTGAAGGAGGAAGAAGTTAACACAGGCAGTTCTCACGGAGAGAAACTGCCGAGTTTCAGGCCATATCCGGTGGCCTGCACGCGCATCGAAGAAATAGCTGACCGTGCGCTCCGAGTGCAAGTGCCCGGAGCTAGACCGGAGCACTCGCGGAGCGAGCGATCGCCACGGGCCGGGACAAAACGCTTACCCGGCACCTTGGCGACACCGCTGCAGCAAGGCAAAGGCTTCGAGCTGCAGCTGGATAGGAGTTTAAGTGAGTCGTAAATTGTACTCCAGAGCGATAGCTCTGTTTAAACATACAAAAAAAACCTATGCCCTAACGGGCGTAAGGTAAATAAAGAACATAAATTAATAACCAAAAACGATTTTTATAATTTACATGTTTCCGCTTAGGTAGGGGCGATACGATAGTCATAATTGTTTCTATCTCACTTAGAGCATTGTTGTACATTTTGTTGTCGGTGCGCTTCTGGTAATTACACTCAAAAACTCAAGACACAAATGTCCGCAGTTCACAGTCCCACATTTTTGGTATCGATTATAATTGTAGCTAATGTTTTTTCCAAAATATCTAACTACTTCTAATGGTGGTTATAAGTTTCCAGAACTATCGGAATAATATGATGATAATACTCTTTTAAAATATGCTATCCAATGCGTACCTTTTGATGTTGAGTTTGCTAGATTTATTATTCCTGATTCCTGATGAACTCATCCTTCATATACACACCTCGAAATAATGGAATATTTTTAATTGCATACTTTAATATATCAATATTAGATAGCGCTCTTTTGGGTTGCATGCTTAGTAGTTTTTTGGATTCCTTGTTTTATTTTTAATATTTTTTGAGAATGATAATCCATATCCTTTTTTGTATGGGTGTAAATACAGTCCTGCCCCCAACGCTACAGTTTCCATTCCTTTGTTATATCACTTTTGCTCTTCAAGTTGTTGTTTTGCCCTTTTCGCTTTATTAATAATTTTTACAATCGCTGCGCTACCTGAGTCTAAGCTACCCACAGCGCTTAAAGCTGTAAGAATTGGAACAAGCGGCAAGAAACCACCCACTTTGGGGACGGTTATTACCCGTGGAATTACAACGCTTTTTCTACATCCTATTGAGTTAGATACTGCTTTGCGTGCAACTTTTATTGCATTCAAGATATCAAAAGGTTTATTCTTTCTGAATTATTTTGAAGCATGTTTGATTATTGAAGCAAGAGATTTTTTTACAAATTTATTTTTTACTACCTTTGTCCCCATTCAAAATTTTTTCTTTGCTTTCATTATATTTGTTACAAAATATGGTGCTGCTTTCTCTCCAAAACAACAATTTGATGCTTTTGATCGATCCCACGCCCTATCAATTAAGACAGTGTCTGCTTTATGACGTTCACTCAAGTCTGTACTATTTGAATAAGCAATACCGTGTTCCCTACAAGCTTCATCTAAAGCATTGATTCCACGACCACCACGCGTTAATCGTTTTTGAAGCTTTGTGCCTGGTCCACAATAATTGTATCAAGGTATATGAGCTTCAAAGGGCAATTTGATTTGCGACTAATTATATTATAAAAATATTTTCCCATTTTATATACACCTCAATCATCGAGAGATTGTCATCGAATGAAGTTCATTTCCAATTAACATGCGATTATTAAGACAATCCAAAAGCAGTTTAGTACGAAATGTTGAGGGTGGGAGTCATGGAGTTAATAATCCTGCACGTCACAGCTCTTTGTTACCAAACACAATTAGATCATTAATTGTGGGTCCATCCAATTGTGGAAAAACTAATGTGATGATAAGTTTAATTGAAAGTCCAAATGGTCTTAAATTTGAAAATATTTATGTATTTTCAAAGAGCTTATGCCAACCGAAAAATGAATATTTGGAAAAACTTATTAAACCATTAAAAGGAATGGATATTTCACATTCTTAGCTAAAGACGAAGTTTTGTCACCCCAGGAAGCTAAAAATAATTCGATTATGATATTTGACGATATCGCATGTGAAAAGCAAGATAACGTTAGGAGCTTTTTCTGTATGGGACGTCATCGGAATATAGACTCATTCTAATTATCTCAAACGTATACCTATATTCAGAAACATTTAATACGTGATAATGCGAATTTTATTATTGTGTTTAAACAAGATGGATTAAACATGAAGTATATATTGAGAGATCATGCAAATTGTGATATGGATTTTAATACATTTTTGAATATTTCACAGAAATGTTGGGAAGACAAAATTTGGATTTTTGGTAATTTCAAAAGATGATGAAATGAAAACTGGACGATTTATAAAGGGATTTGATCAATTTGTTATACTTAAATACATGTTTGTATAAGTATAAAGCGTTGTTTGACAAAAAAAAGACAGTTCAGACTCAAACTTCATAAAGTCTACATCGTTAACAATCACCTTAACTGGAAACACATCAGTTATAACCAGGGACCGTAATTATTATAAGTTTTATTATAAAAACAAAAAAATAAGAGTTAATTTTTCATTTTTATTATACAAAACCATTATATTTCTTAAAATTGATTTAATAAATAAAAGTCAAATATAATAATTATATTTTAATGTATCAAACAATAAGTTTTTTTTTTTTTTTATAAAAATCAAAAATAAAAATTAAATTGGAATATCTCTTGAACGGAAGATCAAACTGAATGTATAGCTCTATATATATTCTACTCTTCAATACCTTTCCGTTGATATATGTATTGTGCATATATGTAGTGTAACGAGCTGATTTCTTTGGTTTAGCTCGCAACGATTATGTGCGGCTAGCTCAGTCGAGATCGTGTGCTCGTCCCACCAAATTTATATTATACGTGATTGCCCGCCAAGAGAGAACGCCTTGGGTCAATTTAATATTCAGGTGTTTATTGCACTTCAATTGGATATTTGTAATACAATTTCCGCTGCGTCCTGCTCCTCCCGGGTGAGCCTGCACTCCTTTCTCGCCGATCGCTTGGATGTCTCTCTGCCGAAGCTAGCAGGGTGTATCGCCCAGCCGAAGCCTAGCCACCCCGAACGCCCACTTCGCGACCTCACTACAAAGCTAGCAGAGTGTATCGCCGAGCCGCAGCCTAGCCACTCCGAATGCCCGCTTTGCAGCTTCAAGCACCGAGCTAGCAGGATGTATCGCCCGGCAAAGCCTAGCCACCCTTATCGCCCGCTCTGCGCCTTGGTCTGGGATATCGTCGACACGGTGTATCGCCCGGCAAAGCCTAGCCACGCGCGCAACTCCCACAACTTGACTCCACTCGACCGTTGATTTCTCCGATTGGTCCTTGCCACAGGACCTCGCTGTTCCTTGGGCTGTTGACTCCTTGACTCCTTGATTCCTTGGCTCCTTGACTTCGTGACCGTACCCTCTGAACGCGACAGATCTCAGCTTTGAAGTCTCTGCTCGGAAGGCTTGCCACTTCAAGCTCCGAACTTCTCGACTTTGCTTCTTGATCTTGGTTACTTGGGTTACTTTCACTGGCTCCGTTGACGCACTCGCTTAAATCCTCGCACTCGTACTAGTCGTCGTGCGCCTGCGTCCTCGGCCTTTTATAGGCTCCGCCAGTCCCGTTACTCCTGCCGGCATCGGTCACGCCACCCGGTCCAAAGTCCGGCAATTGTCGCGTGACCGAGTCCAAAGTCCGGCCAATGTCCCGTTATTTATCGGCGTCTCCTCCTTGGCGGCCAAAGTCCACGTCCGCCGATCACGCCACCGGGTCCAATGTCCGCCTAAGTCCCGCTATATTAGCGGTGTCTTCTTTGTGTCGGACACCTGCGTCGGCACTGCCTGCCTGTTGCTAGGCAGATCTCCTGGGCTGCCCTTCCCCGTCCCCTTGCCCCGCTTGTTTTCCAAGCAGCTGCTGCCCTTGGCAGTGTGCATCCACTGCACACTGCTTTGTGGGGAGTTTAAATTACAACTCCTCACACATTCCCCTTCCTTCGAAAACGCAATAAACTGCAGCTTTCCCTCGGGTAGATTTTCCTTATTTTCAAACTCCCGCCTTCCTCCGCGGTATTTTCGCCTCTTGTCGGTACTTAAATACCGCACTCCACCGGGTCACACTGTTCCCGATCTTTTACTCGATTCTGGTATTTTCCCGTATTGACCAGCCTGGGAAAATACCAGATGTTCGTGTGACCAGACCCGACGATCGCTATCGATATCTCCACCTATCGATATTTTTATCCGTCGATCTATGAATTTTTTCACACCACTGCCGGCCAGTGAATTTGCATTTTCCGTGAAAGTTGGAGTTGCTTTTCCTCCGCTAGGCCTCCTAGGCCTTTGAATGCTGGAAGATCACCTGTCCGGCAGCGGCCGGGCAGTGGACGGACAGCGCTGCGACTGCGGTGGCAGCGGCGACGACATCGGAATCGAGGTGGAATATTACCTGTCCGGCAGCGGCCGAGCAGCGCTGCGACGACGACGGCAGCGCAACCGACAGCGGGATTAAGGTGGCGCCTGCCGCAGCCCCTCGTCAGCACTCCTCCGGATCTTCGATTGTGCCGGCCTTCGCAGATCAGGGTCACCGATGCCGATTCCTGGGACCTGGATCGCGAATTGACCGCTGGTTCGTATCCCCTCCCTTGCCCACCGGTTCGCGTCTTCTTCTTCCGCCGCTACCGTCTTCTTAGTTTCTGTTGTTGTAGCTGACTCGCTTACGATACCGCGTATCGTCCTCCTCCCTTCTTCGGATGCAAAAGGCAGTTGCCTCCATTGCGAGTCATCTGCGTGGATAGGATCTTTGCATCCTGGACAAGTGCTCTCCCAACTAAATATTTTTTTTTTTTTCCTTTTTTTTTTCCGGCTTTTGTTTGATTTCCTTTTCTTTGTTAACTCTCCTTGTACTTTCGTGTTTTCTTCATTTTATACTGGAGTCCTCCGCCTGGCGATAACATCCGCTTGGTCCCGTTCACGCACTCTTCTGGATCTTCGCTGTGGTGTCTGACTGGCACTGATGATGGAGTCCTTCTTCATGGCGGTACCATCCTGATCTTCGTCGCTTCTGTCGTTGGAGTCCTCAGCCTCTGCGGTAACATCCTCATCGTTGTCCTCGCGCGCCCTACCGATTTCTCTCTGTGGCGCGTTGTTGACACGAGTGTCGGAGTCTTCTGCCCTGGCCGTAACATCCTCGACCCCTTCTTCTATATTCTGTGGCTTTATCTGACTTATGTGTACTACCTTTTCCTTCTTAGAGACTTCGTGCTGTACGACGCAGATGACTGGCGACTGGAAATTCGTCACCTTGAATGGTCCGTCGTATTTGGGTGCCAATTTCGCAGCGAATCCTTCCACGGCCTTCGATAAGTGGTGCTCTTTTACCCACACCGTGTCTCCAACTCTTGGATTCCAAGGCCTCCTTCTCAGGTTGTAGTACCTGGCCTGGTCCTGCGCCGCCTTTTCCAAGTTCCTTCGGACAATCTCGAAGATTTCTTTCAACTTTCGAGAATTTTCATCGGGCGTCTCCGTTTGTCGTCCCGTGCCCAGTGTCTCCTTGTCGTACAAGGCGCTCGGCAGTCTGGGTTCGCGTCCTTGCGTTAGGAACGCCGGTGAGTACCCGGTGGAGTCCGATATGCTCGTATTAACGGCTAGCATAATCTCTGGCCACTTTTCGTCCCAGCACCTCTGGTCATCTCCGGCGAATTGGGCAATCATTGTTTTGACCGTTCGGTTCGCTCTCTCAGTTGGATTTTCTTGTGGAGTGTATGGGGCCGTATACTGATGGCGGATTCCCAATTTCTTGATAAATTTATTGAAAGCCTTGCTCGCAAATTGTACCCCGTTGTCCGTTATCACTACCTTTGGTGCTCCGAATCTTGATAAATTTCGTTCTCTGAATGCCTTTCGCAGCGATTCTGCCGTGGTTGCCTTCATGGGGACCAGCTCTGTCCATTTGGAGAACCTGTCGATCAGCACTAGCAGCATCTGGTTCCCGTGCTTTGATCTCGGCAGCGGTCCCACAAAATCGGCGCACACTGTAGCCCAGCGTTCTTTCGGCACTTGCGTGAGCATTTGTCCTGCTGCCTGCAGCTGGTTTGGCTTGTACTTCAGGCAACTTTCGCATTTCCTGACATACGATCTCGTGTCCCGCTGCATCCCTAGCCATTAATATCTTGCCGCTATTCTGGCTATCGTTTTCCTCGTTCCCACATGTCCGGCCGCTAGCGAGTCGTCGTTTTCTCGTAGCACGCTCTCCCTTAGTCCTTGGGGCACGGATAATTTCCACGCGACGACGTCTTCACTGCCAGCTCGATGTGGAATGTGCCTGTACAAAGTTGATCCCTCCAGCATATAGTCGGTAAACTTCTGTGGGTTCCTCTTGATTTTCTCTACCATTTCCTTGATCCATGGGCACGACTCATTCGGCGATATGGTCGTCTCCTTCACTTGGCGAATATTCTCAGGTAGTGGTTGCCTGGATAGAGCGTCTGCCACCACGTTTAGCTGGCCTTTTCTGTATACAATCTCAAAATCATACTACTGTAGTTCCAAGGCCCATCTCGCTATTCGGCCTGAAGGGCTTTCTATGCTGTTTAACCATTTTAGAGACATGTGGTCTGTGATTACTTTAAAATGTTACCCCTCCAGGTATGGTAACAGCTTGCGTACGGCCCACACTATCGCCAAACACTCCTTTTCCGTGGTCGAATAGTTCTTCTCGGCACCATTCAGTGTTCTACTGGAGTAGGATATCACCTTTTCTCCTTCCTTTGTGTTCTGCGTGAGGATTGCTCTTATCCCGTAGTCGCTAGCATCCGTCTGTAGCACGAACATTTCTCCAAAATCTGGACATGCCAGGATTGGGTCTGCTACCAGCTTCGCTTTTACCTGTTCGAACGCGTCTTGGTGTTTTTGGGACCATTCCCATTTCGTGCCCATGCGCAGCAGTTCGTTTAAGGGCATCACGATTTTTGCGAAATCTGGGACGAATCTCCTGTACCACGACGCCACCCCCAGGTATTGCCTGAGTTCTCTCACAGTTGATGGCGGTTTTAGCTCTGCGATTGCTGCTACCTTGTCCGGGTCCGTGCCGATTCCTTGTTTCGTTATTCGGTGTCCCAGATAGAGCAGTTCCTTTTGGAAAAACTGGCACTTTTCCGCGTTAATCCGCAAGTTTGCTTCCTTCAGTCGGCGAAAAACTTCCTTCAGGTTCCTTATGTGTTCCTCCTTCGTCCTTCCGATCACTACGATATCATCTTGATACGCAAATGCATGTGGCGACATTTCGGGCCCTATTACTTTGTCCAGTGCTCGTTGGAATGTGGCTGACGCCGAGTGCAGTCCAAATGGCATCACTTTCCATTGGAACAGACCTTTGCCCGGCACTGTGAACGCTGTAAATTGCCTGCTCCGTTCCTCTAGGGGAATTTGCCAGTATCCATCCTTGAGATCAAGGCTGCTGATGTATCGTGCTTCCCTTAGTTGGTCCAAGATGAAATTTATCCGTGGCATGGGATATGCGTCCTTTATTGACTTTGCATTGATCTGCCTAAAATCGACGCATAATCTCCACTTGCCGGTCTTCTTTCTCACCATTACTATGGGGGAGCTATACGGACTTTTGGAATGCTCGATGCATCCCATTTGCAGCAACTCATCCACCTTGGCATTGATTTCTCCTTGTACTTTCGGATTCTTCGGATAGTACCTCTGCTTGATCGGTTTGTCGTCCTTCATTGTGATGCTGTGTACGGCTACGTTTGACGGTCCTTTCATCTGCCTGAATTCGGCCAACTCTGCCTCCAGGAATTCCTCCTCCTCTCTTTCGCTGGCTTGCTGAGGCCTTTCGACGACGGCGACGGACAATCTCTCTTCTAGCCATCCATTGTTCCGTCTCCTCGCTGGTATCGCCACCTTGTGTCCTGCGCACTTCACTTCTGCGCCGATGTTGGTGAGGAAATTCCAACCCAAGACCAGCGCGTCGATTATTCCTGGGAGTATCAGCAATTGGGTTGACACCGTTTCTGTCCCGAGTCCGATCTGCACCGCTATTTGTTCCTTGATTTGGACTCTGCTTCCGTCTGCCATGTGTACTTGTCGTTTAATGGGCTCCCTTGTTCCAGCCCTTTGTAGAGTGACCGCCAACGTCTCGCTTATGAAGCTGGCTGTGGCTCCTGTGTCCACCGTTGCTCTGACTTGGATTCCGCCTATCAGCACCGTTGCGGTCAGCTGTGTCTCCTCGGCTGTTAAGTTGCCCACTAATTTTGCGAGGCGGAGCCGTGCGATCCCTGCTGGCCTCTCACAGGCTGGGATCGCTGGGCGTTTCCCGACGGTTGGCAGCAGTCTACCGTCCTTCTCCCAATCCTTCCGCATACCCAGCAGAATGTTATCCGCTGATTCCGGCATTCTCTCGCCCAGTGGTCTTGCCCTCCGCACCTACGGCAGGCCTGTGCTGGGTTCTGCACCACTTCCCTTTGGGGCACCGCTGGTCTCCGACTGGACTGCGCATTTCCTCCTGTGTGCTCTCCCTCGTCCTGGCATCTTCTGCATACCGCACTCTGTTCTGTCCTTTACGGTTGCTGGGACCTGACTCTGTGGGCAGCGTTTTCCCTCTCGAATTCCTCTCTCTGCTGTTCTAGTTCTTCGAATTCGTCCGCTAGTGCCATGGCGGCATCGAGGTCTCTGCATTCGTACGGTCGCATGAATATGCGGAGTGCTGGCGTGCTGTTTTCAAGTATCCTTGCCAGTATTTCCCTTTTTGACATCCGCAATGGTCGCATTAGAGTTTGTAATTCGACCATGTAGTCCTTAAACCTTTCGCCGTATCGCTGCTTCCTTTGCCTGACCTGGTCTGCCAGCTTCTCCAGGTACCCTCTGGGCAGGAAGAAATTTTGGAAGTCGTAGGCGAACTCTCCCCAGCTTTTCCACATCCTGTTGTTCGCGATGAACCATTTCAACGCCTTGCCTTGCAGAAGTTCTGGCATCGCTCTGGGGATCAGGTCGTTGCCGTATGTTTCGACATACCATTCCACTTGTTCTAAGAACTCCAAAGGCTTGTCGTTTCCGTCGAATTTAAAGTTCCACTCTCGGACTTGTTTTGCTACCTTCGCGTAGTCTGGCTTGCATAATTTCTCCTCCGGACGTCTCTCCCTGCTCGATTCCCTGCTTCGGCCTGTGTCCTGCATGCTTGCGACATCTAGGCTTGCTATTAGGGCTTCTGGGTCTGCGAGCTGTACCTTTATGCTGGGGATTTTGCTGAATTTTTCCTCCAGCTTAGCCAATGTTTCAGCCACCTCTGGGTCTGTTCCGTGTTCATCTACGAATTCCGCCAATGTTTTCCTCATGGCGTCGACAGAGCCGATGAGCTTATATTCTTTATCCAACTTTTCCCCATCTTGCGTTCTTGTTGTTTTCTCTTTGTTTAGACAATCACGTTTTTGGGCGCCAGATGTAACGTGCTGATTTCTTTGGTTTAGCTCGCAACGATTATGTGCGGCTAGCTCAGTCGAGATCGTGTGCTCGTCCCACCAAATTTATATTATACGTTATTGCCCGCCAAGAGAGAACGCCTTGGGTCAATTTAATATTCAGGTGTTTATTGCACTTCAATTGGATATTTGTAATACAATTTCCGCTGCGTCCTGCTCCTCCCGGGTGCGGCTGCACTGCTTTCTCGCCGATCGCTTGGTTGTCTCGCTGCCGAAGCTAGCAGGGTGTATCGCCCAGCCGAAGCCTAGCCACCCCGAACGCCCACTTCGCGACCTCACTACAAAGCTAGCAGAGTGTATCGCCCAGCCGCAGCCTAGCCACTCCGAACGCCCGCTTTGCAGCTTCAAGCACCGAGCTAGCAGGATGTATCGCCCGGCAAAGCCTAGCCACCCTTATCGCCCGCTCTGCGCCTTGGTCTGGGATATCGTCGACACGGTGTATCGCCCGGCAAAGCCTAGCCACGCGCGCAACTCCCACAACTTGACTCCACTCGACCGTTGATTTCTCCGATTGGTCCTTGCCACAGGACCTCGCTGTTCCTTGGGCTGTTGACTCCTTGACTCCTTGATTCCTTGGCTCCTTGACTCCGTGACCGTACCCTCTGAACGCGACAGATCTCAGCTTTGAAGTCTCTGCTCGGAAGGCTTGCCACTTCAAGCTCCGAACTTCTCGACTTTGCTTCTTGATCTTGGGTACTTGGGTTGCTTTCACTGGCTCCGTTGACGCACTCGCTTGAATCCTCGCACTCGTACTGGTTGTCGTGCGCCGGCGTCCTCGGCCTTTTATAGGCTCCGCCAGTCCCGTTATTCTTGCCGGCGTCGGTCACGCCACCCGGTCCAAAGTCCGGCAATTGTCGCGTGACCGAGTCCAAAGTCCGGCCAATGTCCCGTTATTTATCGGCGTCTCCTCCTTGGCGGCCAAAGTCCACGGCCGCCGATCACGCCACCGGGTCCAATGTCCGCCTAAGTCCCGCTATATTAGCGGTGTCTTCTTTGTGTCGGACACCTGCGTCGGCACTGCCTGCCTGTTGCTAGGCAGATCTCCTGGGCTGCCCTTCCCCGTCCCCTTGCCCCGCTTGTTTGCCAAGCGGCTGCTGCCCTTGGCAGTGTGCATCCACTGCACACTGCTTTGTGGGGAGTTTAAATTACAACTCCTCACAGTAGCCAACTTACCCACCCCAAGATCGCTAGGAAGCAAGTTGAGGTCCTTAGATACGTACGCATTATACATCAACTAAAAAGGTATTGAAGAGTAGATCATATATATAGGTCGATATATTCTGTTGGCTCTTCTGTTAACGAGATATTCCAATTTGATTTTAATTTTTGATTTTTATATAATAAAAATCAAAAAATAACTTTTATTTTATTTATTTATTTTTATTTTATATTTTTATAATAAAATCAAAAATAACTTTTATTTTTTGATTTTTAAATAAAAATTAAAATATAATTATTATATTTGATTTTTATTTTTTAAATCACTTTTAGAAGTTAAAATTGACATTTATTAAAAAAATCGGGAAAAAAAGGTTTATTCTATTTTTAATTTCCCCGTAAAAAAATACTTTATGTGTATTTTTTCCGCACTTCCCTGACGATTTTTAGACCATAGATTTTTATTAAATCATAACTCTTATTTCCGGTCCCTGGTTATAACTGAACATTTTCTCCCACAAATTGAGCTAAAACGTAATTATGAGTGTGCATTAATTGACTTTTATATATTCAATTCTATACCAAATGTTGATATGGGTAACAATCTCTTCCATATTGGAAATAAAGTCATCGAAATACCAATGGGTTCATATGAGGTTGATGATATAATAAAATATATTATTAACAGGCTCAAGGAGTATGGACTTCATAACACTATAAAAATTGAATGTAACATCAACACATTACAAATTCAAGTTTCAACTAAAAATGAAACAGTATATTTTATTCATGAAATATCAATTGGACGTTTATTTGGATTTAATAAAAGTAAATTAAGACCACATAATAAAGAAATTTATATCTCAGATAATCCTGTAAATATTTTTAAAATAAATTCTGTCAGATTGGAATGTAACATCATTAGTGGGTCATATGTGGGGAATAGACCAAATCACGTGCTTCACGAATTTGAAATCAATGTCCCCCCAGGATATAAAATGAATATTACACCTCGAAATTTGATTTATTTACCTGTCAACTCCATAGAAATAAGTACACTCGAAGTACGGATAACGGATCAGAACGGAAACCTAATCAATTTGCGTGGAGAATCTGTATCAATTCGTCTACACTTACGAGCAACAGAATGATTATTTACAATAAAAAGGCATCACATCACCCACATTAGTAAGCGAAAAGTTGAAGTGAAAGCGTCATCATCTCAAGGAGATTTACATCATCGACGAGCTCTATCATTAAAAAATATTTTATTTTAAATCGCTTGGATTTAATATTCAATAAAGTTAAATAACTGACTTTCAAATGAATGAAATTTTTTATGTTCAAGACAAGCCTACCAATGATGATAGTATCATTAAGAAAGAGTTCCACACTTATTATCCGTATCAACAGAACTTCAAATCAAATGATGAAGTTCGCATCACAATACAAAACCAAGATCATTATGTCCTTCCAAATTAAAGTTTTCTCCATTTTGAAGGCACACTTAGCAAAACTATTGATGGAAATACAGGAACTGCTATCACGAATGGTGTTAAGGGGTTGCTAAAAAATAATTGCATGGCCTATTTTCTCGATGAGATTAGATACGATATAAACGGATGTGAGGTGGACACAACACGCTTCACTGGGATCACATCAACTCTCAAGAACTTCCTCTCCGTTGGTCAACAGGATGGACTCCTTTATCGCAATGCTTGATGGAGTGGTGGAGAGAATATCACTTGCGGAGGACATTTCAGCTTTTCCGTTCCATTAAAAATGTTAATGGGATTCGCTGGAGACTATTAGAAAGTTGTTTTAAATTGTAAACATGAACTCATTCTGTTACTAACTAAAAATACTGATGATATGTATGTTAAAACAGTTGAGGGTAGACACCATAAAATGTATATACATAGTATTTGCTGGAAAGTAGCACATATTGTTCCAAGTGATAGTGCTAAAATTAAAATGTTTAATGTTGTTAAAAGTGGGACTACCCTACTACTCTCATTCCGCAGCTGGGACTGTTACATAAATCCTAAACTAGTGCAGGGTACCCATCATGTGTGGAATGTTAAGCTGTCGGCGAATAGAGAACGTCCCCGGTTCGCTGTGATTGCGTTTACATTGGATGGAAAACTAATAACAAATAATTTGAGAAATGCTAAAGTATATTTAAACTCTGATGTCTATCCCTATGAGGATTTGAATCTTAAATATTATGAAAATCGGTTTGCAGTCATGTATGACATGTATGTGAGATTTCAAGAAAGCTACTACAATCGGAAGGCTAGTCCACTTCTACCTCCGATGGAATTCATGACGAAGGCTCCCATTGTTGTTGTGGATCTCTCATACCAGAATGAGTCAGTCAAATCAGGACCGATTGATGTTAAAATTTCCACGGAACTAACTACAGCAAGTGAGAAGAATACAAAAGTATATTGCCTTCTCATTCATGATCGTCTAGTAATCGTAATACACACCATTGACTGGATTAGTTTAACGTGTTGTAAAAGAACTTTCAAAAACCTTTGGTCATTCAAATTTTGGAATTCATTACAAGTAGACGTGCACGGATCCGAAAACAATTTTAAATGTTCTCACTCAATAACAAACTTAACAGCACAACGCCCATTACAATCCAACAACTTGTTGTCAGAATAAATAATTTCATTAAATTATTTAAGGATAAAATTTTCCCCGGACATATGGAATACCTGGAAGACTCATTAAAATATTTTAATATGAGAATGGGGGATACACCGCTGCTTTCCAATGTATATGGAGGACATTTCACAACTTGTAGTTGGGCGCATATTGATGAAAGCATTGTCACAGATACCTGCGCCTGTCATTATTTAAGTGTACGCAAACACAAATCTTTAAAAATTATAAAAATGTATCTTAATTTAGAACAGTGCTTCTAGATGACAAAATAAAATATATACAACAAAATATATAAATATGTGTTCATTTTTAGTAGAAATGGGAAATAGAGATATTTTTCAGACCAACTATCGAAATTTGGTTGCTTGCGGTATCTGCATACACCTAAGGCAGTGATGTCCACACAAATACAGTGACATGTGACTTGCATTTGTGTGCGTAAGAGAAAAACGAAGTTGGCTTCGTGCGAGACGTTTTAATGCTTTGCACTGCGCAAAAGAAACGGAAACTTCAAACTTAATAAAATTAATTGCTTCTTGCTAAATATATTAGAGCTGAAATAATTAGTTATTAAATAACTAATTATATAAATAAGAAAACAATTTCAAGTATAAGACTTAAGAAATTACTAAATAGCAAATAATTAAATAACAGAAATAAAATAATAAAGGAACAAATTAAACATTTCGCATCCCCATAAATATTTTAAATAAAGAAAAATGCATATTCCCACTCTTCCAAAAACATTTTTGTCAGTGTATATTTAATGAGTTGCGCAGCGTGACCTTGCTCCGTTGACGGCTGAACAGCAACTGATTTGATTTTCGTTTGCGCTTCGTTGTCGAATTCCACGAAGCGAACGAACCACGCGCACGAAGACGCTTGCCGAAGCCACACGACCGTTTACACTGTCTGTGTAGCGGCAGAGAACCGGCAGAGTTTTTACCAACCACAAGAGGCGGGCGCTTGGACATCACTGACCTAAGGGTTTGTGTACAAGCAACCTTCGCATATAGAATTTATCCTTTTGACAAAGGGAAAATCGCCTGTGTGTTTGCACACAAACGATCTTTTTGAGACAGGGAAAATCAATTATAAGGGTCGCCGATTGGGGATCAATTAGCGTGTTTGCACACAAGCGACCTTTTTAAGGCAGGAAAAATTCCGGTGAGGCTCGCGAATAATGGATCAATTAGTGTGCGGTTGCGCGCCTGTATGTTTGCACACAAACGACCGTTTTGAAAGAGGGAAAATCGCGGTAAGGCTCGCGGATTTGGGATCAATTAGTGTGTTTGCACACAAACGAGCTTTTTACGGCAGGGAAAATTCCGGTGAGAGTCGCAAATTAGGGATCAATTAGTGGGATTGTTGAGAAATTACCTTTTGAGATATTGAAAATTTCGGTGAGGATCACTTAGTGTGAGTGGTTGTCCCCATCACATTCGCACTCGTAACCGTATCGTATGGGAGTTCGAGTACTTACATGACTAATAACCGATCTTTTATTGATAGGTTGACATTGAACCCTCATTAGTTACATTTTATGATCACAACCTTTTAAAGGTTGACAGATAACCCTCAATAATCTAATTTATGACCCTAAAGATTGACAGGTAACCCTCATTAATCCAAAAGGTGGACAGGTGACCCTCATTAATCTAATTTATGACCCTAATTAGCGATAAGGCCAGAAGTTAGGTTTGTCAAGTACTAGCAAACCCAGTTACGGTGCAGCCTGCTGGTAGGTTCAGCTTCATGATCCCGTCATACATAACGTTCCAGACTATTGGGCCCAGAACTGAGCCTTGGGGTACTCCTCCAGTCACCTGGTAATCGTGGTGCGCGGCGTCTGAGCTGTGTATAAGGACGCGGTCCTTGAAGTAATCGACTATCAATTGGATGAGATAGCCGGAGATGCCGCTGCGTTGCAGAGCCTGTAGAACAAGGCTCCAGTTGGCAGAGTTAAATGCGTTCTTAACGTCCAGGGTGCATACAAGGCAATATTGTTTAGTGCCTCCGGGCCACCTTTCGCCCTAGATTGCATTTGCAGCACCCTGAGTCACTTCCAGGATCGCGTCGATGGTACTCCTCTTCTTCCGGAATCCGTACTGGTTCCTTTTCAAGCTGGGTGCAGATTATCCGCTCAAATACCTTGCCTATCGTATTAAGCTTACACAAGGGCCGGTATGAGGAAGGGTCGTAGTTGTACTTGCCAGGTTTCGAGATCAGCACTAGCCTTTGCCGCTTCCAATCTTTTGGGCACAAAAAGGCTCGCGTAAGCTGCAACTATGGTGTATAGTGCCGCGTTGGAGATGCCATCCGGTCCAGGGACCGCTTAGCACTTCCAGCTCATTGGTGAGTACCACGTCTCCATCAGCCACGCTAGGTGGTGTCAGTGGAAAACAGCGCGGACACTATCGCTCCCAGCTGAACTGGGCAGTTTGGGGTCGGCTGCCTGCTGGGCTTGCCCAAGACCATCTTGTATGCTGATCCGAATGGTTCGCGGTCAGCCGAATAGCACAGTTCCTGGTCGCACCTGTCTTTGCTTTCCATCTTTGACTTTTGTCAAAGTGTGTGGACGTCATTTTTGTTGAAAAATCAAAAATTATTCCAAAATTATTCAAAAGAAAAAAAGACAACTTTGTGCGTTATTTCTGCAACTTTGGGTTTCCAAAGTGTTTGAATTGATTGCGAAGCGACTCGGCACTGGACAAGAATTGAAGGAGTGGCCAAGAACAGTGGATTGCTTGCGATTGCCAGGGATGGAGACTGATAGCGATACTAGTGTTAAAGGTACTGTAGTTCTGGGTGGGAAGCGGAAGGGGCGCAAGGAGAAAGGTTCTACCAAGGTGCCGGTTGTCAAGAGACAAAATATTGAAGGGGGGCCAGCAATTGAGCTTGATAGTAGCAATGAGGAAGACCGTTTTCCCCCCCTGAGTGCTGTATTTGCTACCATTACTGCTGCCACCGCTGGTGCTCCTTCCACTGCGACCTCCGTCGCCGGTGGATCTGCTGGTCCTGCTGTTATATCTGCTCGTGCCGCTGTTCCTGCTCCTGCCGCTGCCGCTGCCGCTGCCGCTGCCGCTGCTGCTGCCGCTGCTGCTGCCACTGCCGCTGCCGCTGCCGCTAAGGAGGGGACTTTCGTGGCACCAGCCAGCCCGGAAGTATCCTTCTCGGACAGGGAATGGAGAGGGAACGGTGCCGTCGCTGCCGAGATGGGCGACATCCGCGCGGATATCATACGGATGTCCCATAGCGTAAGCCCTACCGCGAGCCTCAAGGTTCAAGTAGTGGCAAACCGCTACGAGGAGCTCGTCGGAGTCCTGCTGGTCCGCATTGGAGTGCTGGACGACCGATTAAGGAGACAGACACCGGTCGCCTCGGCCGCCTCATACGCAGCCACCGCTGCTAGAGGCGCGCACCACGTCGTCTCACCTGCTGCCCCCCTTGCCCCCGTAGCCGCACCGCGGAAGATCCGGGAGACCTGGTCGGCAGTCGTTGCGTGCGACGACCCGGCCCTGTCAGGCAGGCAGATTGCGGAGAAGATCCCCAAGGAGGTAGCGCCAGCTCTGGGCGTACGAGTACATGAGGTGCGTGAGCTGAAACGGGGCGGCGCGATTATTCGCACGCCTTCGCAGGCGGAGATGTCGAAGGTCGTTGCCTCCGCAAAGTTCGCCGAAGTGGGCCTCAAGGTGGCGAGGAATACTGCTGCGAAGCCCCGCGTGACGGTCCAGGATGTGGACACCTCCGTGGGAGCGGACGAATTTATGATGGAGCTCAAGGAGAAGAACTTCGAGGAGATGAGCCTCAAGGAGTTCCAGAAGGCGGTTGTCCTGGCGACCAAGCCTTGGTCAGCTGCAGATGGCGCCACAGTCAATGTGAATCTGGAAGTAGATGACCAGGCGCTGGCCGTTCTCGAGGGCGGCAGAGTGTACATCAAGTGGTTTTCCTACCGCTGCCGCTCTCAGGTGCGCACCTACGCATGCCAAAGATGCCTCGGTTTTGACCACAAGGTCAGCGAGTGTCGGTACCCCCGAGAGAAGCAGGTCTGCCGCCAGTGTGGGCAGAACGATCACGTCGCGGCAAAATGCGGAAATGCGGTGGACTGCCGCAACTGCCGACATAAGGGAATGCCCTCGGGGCATTATATGCTTTCGGGTTGCTGCCCGATATACGGCGCGCTGCTAGCCAGGGTGCAAGCTAGACATTAAATATGTTCAGCTTCATCCAAGCAAATTGTGGTCGAGGCCGTTGCGCTGTCATCGAGCTTGCTAAGGAGATGAGAGATGCTGGCCACCTGTTCGCACTAGTCCAGGAGCCCTATGTGGACGCAAGCAAGCGACTCACTGGACTGCCTGGAGGAATGAGGATCTTCGCCGATAGGAGGATGAAAGCTGCCATTATCGTGGACGACCCATCCGCCATCTGCATGCCCATCGAGACTTTGACGACGGACTACGGAGTATGCGTGAGTGTCACAGGAAGATATGGCACAATCTTCCTGGCCTCCGTATACTGCCAGCATCTAGCTGCTCTGGAGCCCTACACTGACTACCTGGATACGGTTCTGCTATTAGCGAGCAGAACACCGACGATCCTCGGACTTGATGCCAACGCAGTTTCCCCTATGTGGTTCAGCAAATCCCCAGACAACTCTGGAGACCGGCCGAGCCGCGAACGGGGACAGCTCATGAATGAGTGGATAATTGCGAGCGGTGCCAGTGTACTGAATACGGCCAGCCAGGTGTTCACGTTCGATAATCACCGCTCCAGGAGTGATATCGACGTGACCTTCGCCAACGAAGCGGCGCGAGTATGGGCAACCTACGAGTGGAGAGTGGACTTCTGGGAGCTGAGTGACCACAACATCATCACTGTTGAGGTTACTCCAGATCCGAGCAGTACCGTTGAGAGCCTAGCTCCGGTACCGCAATGGAAGCTCTCCAATGCAAGTTGGCGAAGATTCAGTGTAGAATTAAGGAGTGCAGCACAAAGCCTTGAGGAACTGGAGGAATCGCCGTTGGACGACCATGTGTCTGCCCTTCGCTCCATCGTACACGATGTATGCGACAGGGTGATAGGGCGCAGGATACCTGCAGCGAGGGGAAAAGTAATATGGTGGAATCCTGAACTGAGTACCAAGCGCCAAGAGGTCAGGAGACTGAGGCGTAGGCTGCAGGCAGCTCGCCGGAGTGGCACCGACGATGTTGCGCAACTTGCCGCTGGACTGAGATTTGCATCAGGCCAGTACAAGAAGCTCATCCTGACGACAAAGGAGCAAAACTGGCGGGACTTCGTGGGACGGCACAAGGATGATCCATGGGGGCACGTCTACAAGATTTGCCGAGGCCGCAGAAAGTGCACGGAGATTGGGTGCCTCCGCGTAAATGGCGAGATGATCATTGATTGGGGTGATTGTGCACGAGTGCTCCTTCGCAACTTTTTCCCAGTTGCGGAGTCTGATGCACCGATTGCCATTGCGGAGGAAGTCCCACCGGCCCTTGAAGGATTCGAGGTTGATGCTTGTGTCGCCAGGTTGAAGAGCCGGCGCTCTCCCGGCATGGACGGCATCAATGGCACAATCTGCAAGGCAGTCTGGCGCGCCATACCTCAGCACCTGACAGCGCTGTATTCCCGTTGCATCCAATCGGGGTACTTTCCCAGCGAGTGGAAGTGTCCACGAGTAGTGGCGCTACTCAAGGGACCCGAGAAGGACAAGTGCGAACCCTCGTCGTACCGTGGAATATGCCTGCTGCCTGTTTTTGGTAAGGTGCTCGAGGCAATCATGGTGAATCGCGTTAGAGAAGTTCTTCCGGATGGCTGCAGATGGCAGTTCGGATTTCGCCAAGGACGATGTGTGGAGGATGCTTGGAGGCACGTAAAGAGCAGTGTTCACGCCAGCCCGGCGAAATACGTGCTCGGCATTTTCGTGGACTTCAAAGGAGCATTCGACAACGTCGAGTGGAGTGCTGCACTGCGCCGACTAACCGACTTGGGATGCCGGGAAATGAGCTTGTGGCAGAGCTTTTTCTCCGGCCGAAGAGCAGTGATCCGAAGCAGTTCCGGTACAGTCAATGTGCCGGTAACTAGAGGTTGCCCGCAGGGGTCAATCAGCGGCCCATTTATTTGGAATATGCTGATCGATGTACTGTTACAGCGCCTTGAGTCGTATTGCCCGCTCAGTGCATACGCGGATGATCTGCTGCTTCTCATCGACGGGAATTCCCGTGCCGATCTGGAGCGGAAGGGCGAGCAGATGATGAACATCGTGGGAGCCTGCGGAGCTGAGGTTGGAGTGAGCGTGTCAACCAGCAAGACGGCAATAATGTTGCTGAAAGGCCAGCTTTCACACACGAGGAGACCGACGGTACGGTTTGACGGCGCAAGCCTGCCTTATGTCACCAAATACCGTTACCTTGGCATCTTAGTCGGCGAGCGGTTGAGTTTTCTCCCGCATATCTCTGCTCTCAGAGATCGGCTGGCTGGAGTTGCCGGAGGGCTAGCGCGGGTGCTCCGAGTCGACTGGGGGCTCAGCTCCCGTGCTAAGAGGACGATCTACAGCGGACTCATGGTACCCTGTGCACTCTTTGGTGCCTCGGTCTGGTACAGGGCGGCGAGTAGGGGCAAGTCCCTTCAACTCCTCACCTCGTGCCAGAGGTCCATCCTTTTAGGATGCCTACCGGTATGCCGCACAGTGTCCACGGTGGCACTGCAGGTGCTTGCTGGTGCTCCTCCAATGGATCTGGAGGCTCACAGGATGGCAGTTAAGTTCAAACTGAGGAAGGATGTTCCCCTGGATGAGAGCGACTGGCTCCACGGACAGGACTTGTCCGTGTTGGACTGGAAAGCAAAGATGGCCCTGCTAGACGAGCGTCTGCTAAATGAGTGGCAACTCAGATGGGATCGCGCGGAACACGGCTCCGTGACTCGCGAGTTCTTCCCAGAGGCAGCGTTTGTCTACAAGAGGAAAGACTTTGTCTTTACCCTTAAAGCCGGATTCTTGCTGACAGGACACGGGTCGATGAACGCATTTCTGCAGGGCAGGACTCTCAGCACCACGACCGCATGCTCATGTGGCGTGGCAAGAGAGGACTGGCTCCACATACTGTGTGAATGCCGCCTGTACCACGATCTGCGGGACCTGGATGCTCTTGGAGTCGTTCGAGACCAGGGAAGATGGATTGTCACGGGAGTAGTCGAGACCCCAGAACGGATGCATCTCCTAGGAGTTTTTGCCGACGCTGCCTTTTTGAGGCGAAGGATGGATGCGACGAGGGATGAACCGCAGGCGCCGGGACGTTAGTCCCACCCCTCTTTTGCCGTGTGGTTAGCGGCGAAGAATACTGCCACAGCCCTCCATTGCTTGTCGTAGGAGGCGACTAATATGGTAAGGGTGCCCTATCCGAGCTTGTCGGAGCTGAAGGGGTGAGGCCCACCGAGCCTGTAATTTCGGTACCACGGGTTGAGCAGTGCTCCAAGACTGCTCATTGAGGTAGGCCCCCTTGTGGGAGTATCGTGGTGGCTGTGGTTGACACCCAAATCGCGGGTAGGGCCCTCGGGCCCGACGTGGAGTTGCGTCATACAACCTGGTGCTGTGACCATTAGATCAGTAGAGATTATAGATAGATCTCGCCTCTCACAAAGGGGGAGTGCGCGCCCGGCAAGCGTGTGCTCGAATTTGTACCGGGGTGGTCGCTATGTATTTGCTATAGCTTCCAGACTGGGGCGGTTGGCTGGCGCTTAATCCAGACACGTGCATTATGTACTCACTTGTGGGTACATTCGAATGCCGTGGTTGTAATCCCTTCATTGTGGAACACGCCACGTAAAATAAGTTCGGAGGGATCCGAGACACACCTGTCTTTGCTTTCCTTAATGGCAGCTTTGGGGGCCTTTTTCCTGTTCCTTTTTTCTTTTTCCTGCCACTCCAAGCTCCGCTGGTTGGCTGTCCTCCCTCCGCGTGACCAGAGCCAGGATCTCGCTATATGATTTCACGCTATATGATTTCCCGCTCGCCTCCACTATCACCGCGTCGGGGCGCGATCCACGAGTCGGCTTCTTCCTGACCACAGTGCTCCACGAGCTTCCTGCTGTCACGGCATCCGCTGCCTCAGGCCCCTTGGGTTTTTTTCGCGCTTCCTTGTCACTGTTCCACCTCACCAGGCAGTTCTCAGGTGGCTTTTCCGGCCTTCTTGGTGCCCTTTGTTGAAGCAGGGAGAGCTGAGGGCTGGACCGGTTGGGTTCGCGCCGTTCTCGGCCCCTCTTGTCGTACACCCTCGACCGGGACATCGGGCTGGCTTAGCCTCCGTCACGGCTCTGTCTGGGCCGCACGATCCGTCCTCCTTTTGGTCGCCGTCTGCTGCTCCTTGTCAACTCCTGCGGCCTCCCTTGAGATGGCGTGCTCACATCTCCGGCATGCCCTCTCCAGTGCACGCGCCGTTGCTGGTCCCTCTCAAATTCCCTCGCTTCTCAGCGGCAGCTCGATGTCGGACTGCCGCTTCTTCATCGCACCCAGCATACTCTTCATGCCCATGTTGATGTGGCGCACCTGCTTGTCATATATCAGACTAAGCGGCTCGTCTATCATCGTGCCGAGCCTGGACACGTTCTCGGCGCATGTGGGCATAAATAGCGAAATAATGTGGGTATGTTGTTTTTGGATATGATGTTTGGATATGATGAGGAAACTGAAAGTATAATTGGACCGCTTTTTCAATCTGGAGCGGAAAAGTACATATATATTAACATGGCTTCCTGGAACGTGGATAACAAATATTTCCAGGTAAGCATTTAGTTTGTTTATTTGTTGTTGTTATTCTGAGTGTTCCATATACGTCTAACTGACTAACTATCGCAAAACGACTGATATACTTAGACGTATAGCGAACGACCCGAAAAAAATTCGTCTGCTGACTTTACAAACAATTGATTTCAAAGGCTGTCTGTTTTTGTAAACAGTCGTGAATCATGAAACAAATTACCATTTTGCATTGGGTATGTCGATGGCAGCGAAATTCCGCTGGCGGAGAAGCCAACGGAAGACCCAGAAGCGTTCTACTCCGGGAAACAAAAGTATTGCATTGCTAGTTGGGTGGCCAGGCAGCGTTCACGACAGCCGAATTTTTCAAAATTCTCCTCTAAATACCATGTCGTATCTTTTTTTTTTGCTGACCATCAATGGATCGCTGGAGACGGTGCATATAAGTTATCAGAGCAGGTTCAAAACGGTGTTATCCGTTTTGAATCAACGCAACTTACCTAAATATATTTTCAGTCAGTTAGACGATATTTTCAGCCACCACCGGGAAGGCTAACTGATTGAATTTATCCAAAATTTCAACTTGTATGGGGCAGCTGTCTCCCATTCGATTTTTTAATTCGATAAATTCAGTTAGTTAGTCAGTTAGACGTATAGGGAACACCCCAATTAAAAAATATAAAAATATTATTTTCTCTGAAACACAATTATATGGGTTTTGTTACGTACGCCGGTTAGGGCCGACGTGAATTATTTGGTTAACACGAAAGAAAATCAAGAATAGACAATGTAATAGTGCCCTAGAAAATCAACACGGGCAAGATTGCACAAAAATGTGGCTCGACCAGATGACACCGCGCAAACTCGCCAAATTGGGCCATGCAATCACCTGCAACCCAGCACTGCCGATTTTGCTGAACTTGCAAACATTAGAACAAAGATGACCCAAATATAATCTAGCCAATAGGCGAAAAGAGGGGAATGGATGACACTAGGTGAGAACACTTTTGTGTTCCATTCCGGAGATTCCTAGGCAATACTTGGCACAGTCTTTGGATATAAAAGACCCCAATATAGCCGTACTGAGATAGTCGAAGTCAGAGCTAAGGACGGGAAGTCTGGTCGGAAAGAGTCGAAATTCCCCAAGACCAAAGTGAATGCGCACAAAGCGCATAAGTTTAAAAGTCGGATAGCTTTTCACGACCTCAAAAAAATGTGCGATGCAGTCAGTTACAACATCCCGTCGAACAGTGCCGCGGACCATGTGAAGCCTGAAGGACATTCAACATTTTGCAATAAACTGTGCAACCTTCAACCACAACCCCAATTTTCAACATCATAAAGCCCTGAAGGATGTCTCGGATAGCCAAGAGATCGGCCAAGTAATTGAGGAGCCTCGACCGACATGAAGGAGCAACCAATTCACCAACAAAGATGACCCTGGTTCAATAACGACATAACAAAAACAATCTGATAAGAAAAATATAAAAGCAAAGCCGCCACAACAATTTACTGAACATATGAACTCATTTCTCAACATCAATACACTTCTTAACATTTTTTAATGTGTTGTTTTTAAATCATTAAGAAAAATTTTGTGCATTTAGTAAATTTCTAACACCAAAACACAGCACGATATTGTATATATATATGCTAATTATGCCTAACCTTTCCAACAAATAAGACCTCAACTCCGGAACGAGAGCTCTCAACGATGGAATTACAGAAGGTTAGTCAACGGGACATTTTCCCCAATATTATTAGATTATATATATATAATCGTGCCCCCATATACACTATATACCATATGACAAAATATTCCAAAGATACACTATATTCTTAAATACACCTAAATATTACTTACACCATTTAAATGAATCACACTGACTATAACCAAACCACCTTTTGACACACTTAAATGTCCAATACACAATGTGACAATGTTCAGATCTAAAATGCATACCATAAATACTTTGAGAATGGCTAAAATATTTCTTGGTGGTAATGACACTAAAAGAAAGGTTGAAGCTGATAAATTTCCTACCCTACCCCACCATCATACTATATGATTTTAATAGAAAAATAGCTCAAGTCAAATATCCAAATGCTTGAAGGTGAGTCACTATTTTTAGGGAGAGAGCTATCCGCAATAGAAAAGCGTTTTCCCACACTGAGCAACAATAAAAACAAGAACAGGAAACGCTACTACACACCTCCCCAAAAACTAAAATAAATTTAAAGACAAAGAAAATGTATTTCACATGTATTATTAGTATGTAGAAAAAAAATTAATAAATTTGCTGAACAGTATTTTAAAATAATGTTAGTGAACATATAATGGCAAATATAACCATATACCTCAGTAAAATTGATAGAGATTGAGTTTTTTTTTTTTTTTTTTTTAACTCCATGTTAAATTTTTGTATAGCCTTGCAGAGGGTATTATAATTTTGCCATGATATTTGCAACGCAGTGAAAGTATATATATTCTTGATCAGCATCGTTTGTCTGTCTGTCCGTCTGTCTGTCCGTCTGTCGGTTTCTACGCAAACTAGTCTCTCAGTTTTTGAGCTGTCGAGCTGACATTTTCAGCATAGTCTTATTTCTTTAGCACGCAGTATATAAGACGGAACGGCCGGAATCGGACTAATATACCTATCAAATAAAAACACCTCTTAACGAGGTCAGATTAAAGTGACGATGGCACATTCAACTCAACAAATGTCTGATATCCTATTTTGTGACGATTAATAATTATTTACACAAAAATATTAAAAAAAAATTTAATTCGTTTAGTTTAAGTTTTTGTTTAAAACTCAAATGGGAAAAATGAAAAAAAAAAAGCATACAAGAAGTTAGCTATATGGGATCGTTGCTACTAATTTTGATGAGAAAGCGAATTTTCGGAAATATGTGTTGTACCCCGAAATATCTCAAGGGCTATACGACCTGAAGTGCCTAAAAAATCGTAAAAGCCATTTAAAAAAAAAAAATTTTAATCTTAAAAATAAATTACTTTTAATTCTAAATTCTTAATTATAATATTTAGAAAAATTGTGTCAGGGCAAGGTAATTATCATATCAAAATACTTTTCCAACAACATATAGCACGTTTCTGTAACTTTAGTCGTTCAGAAATTATGGGCGCGAGAAATTTCCTGTTTTCCCGACAAAGAAGAGGAAAACGCAACAATTAGATTAAATAAAAAAAAAATTTAAAACGATTTATTTAAAATTTAAATTATATTAAATTTCCTATGATGGTTTTAAATTTTATTGCATTGTGCACGTCTCTATATGACTCTACATGATTTTTTACATAAATGTATGTATAGTGCATGTAAAAGGTTAGGTATTTGGGATCTTTGGTACTAATTTTAATGAGTAATATCTCGAGAAAACGAATTTTCCCAGATATGTGTTATATACCAAAAGTTGAGCAATCTCAAGGGCCTTGAGTAACTATCAAAATCGTTAGATCCATTTTTAAAAAAAAACTTCAAAAACTTAAAAAAAAAAAATTTATTTGAATTATAAAATCTTAAATATTATATTACTTAACATACCCTTCCAATCAACGAAACTGTACAAAACAAAACCACCATGGCAACTACCACAAAACCTAATCAACACCTCACTGCACAACTACAAAAAACCCAACACTTCACTCAGATTAGGACATTCAAACATAACACACAAAAACCTCCTTGATGCCAACACCACACGCAGCTGCCCTCTTTGCCAATCGCCGACTCCCGTAAACATGGAACACATCCTAGACTCATGCCCAGAAATTACACAGATCAAACAACATATACTCAATAATCATACAGCCACTGACTATCTTAAATATCCCACAAAAGAAAATATAATAACGATAATAGAATTCCTAAATCAAATTTATACAATGCAATCTAAAATCAAATAGAAATAAGTAAGCAACAAAGCTACAGTCGAGAGTGCTCGACTGTGAGATACCCAGTACCCAGACGTTTGTTGGTTTAGATACTCCTTAATTAAAAATTAGATCGCCGCTCGAATTAGCTCCCGACTTAAAATAAATTTGCGCCATTTTTTTGGTCAACAGTCGATCTTTTTTCTCTTCCACACACACTTGTTTTGTGCGTCTCTGTTACAATAAACAAACCGCATTCTGATTGAAAAAGTCTGGAGGCTATTAGAAGTATCAATCGCTGTCTATTGCGCAATGAGGAGCACAGCTCAGGCTTCTAAGCGATGGGCCATCGTTTTATTATGCAAGAAGTTCTGAGTTCTAATCCCGCTCATGACAAAGATTTTTTTTACATTTTTATTTTAGATTCTTATTCATTTGTTCTGATTTTTATTCAATTAATACATTTTATACCAGTTCGGCAAAGTTGGTTTATGAAAGTGAATTTTGTTATTTTTTGTCATTTCTTAGTCACGCTCGTTCTTTTCTGTAGTTTTGCGCCATTTTTTTTAGTCAAGAGTCTATCTTTTTTCTCTTTCACACACACTTGTTTTGTGCGTCTCTGTTACAATAAACAAACCGCCTTCTGATTGAAAAAGTCTGGAGGCTATTAGAAGTATCAATCGCTGTCTATCGCACAATGAGGAGCATAGCCCAGGCGTCTAAGCGATGAGCCATCGTTTTATTATGCAAGGAGTTCTGAGTTCTAATCCCGCTCATGCCAAAGAATTTTTTTACATTTTTATTTTAGATTCTTATTCATTTTTTGTGCTTTTTATTCAATTAATACATTTAATACCAGTTCGGCAAAGTTGGTTTATGAAAGTGAATTATGTTATTTTTTGTCATTTCTTAATCACGCTCGTTCTTTTCTGGAGTCTTGCGCCATTTTTTGGTCAACAGTCGATCTTTTTTCTCTTTCACACACACTTGTTTTGTGCGTCTCTGTTACAAAAAACAAACCGCCTTCTGATTGAAAAAGTCTGGAGGCTATTAGAAGTATCAATCGCTGTCTATTGCGCAATGAGGAGCATAGCCCAGGCGTCTAAGCGATGGGCCATCGTTTTATTATGCAAGAAGTTCTGAGTTTTAATCCCGCTCATGACAAAGAACTTTTTTACATTTTTATTTAAGATTCTTATTAATTTTTTCTGCTTTTTATTCAATTAATACATTTTATACCAGTTCGGCAAAGTTGAGTTATGAAAGTGATTTTTTTTTATGTTTTGTCATTTCTCGGTCACGCTCGTTCTTTTCTGTAATTTGGCGAAATTTTTTTGGTCAATATTCGATCTCTTTTCTCTTTCACACACACTTTTCTATGACAATAAAAAGCATATTTTCATTAAGAAAATGTAGAAGCTATTAGATGTGACAATCTCTGGCAATTTTATTTCAGTTCTGCAAAAATTAGGTTAACAGTTGTCTAAGCAGCCGGTGCATCTACATTTTGCAAAATTGGCACGAGCTCAATCCCACAAAAAACCAAAATATTTTCTGTTTTGTATTTTTATTATAAATTTTTTTTCTAATTGTTCTCCGGGTATAATAACAAAGGAAAAAGGAAGAAATGCAAAAAAAAACAGAGAAAAAAAACAATAAAAAGTTTTGGCGAGGTCGGGGCTCGAACCTACGACCTAGACGGCTACAGGCTACTCAGCAGCGCCTTAGGGGGGGTTTTAAAATTCGAACCTTATTGCTAATATCTCCCATGTTTATCATCCGGTTTTACTGAAAGGTCTATTTTATTAATATTTTGTATTTTTTAACTTTTACCCGAAAAAAAAAGAGTATAGCTTATTTAACGTTTTTTATGATTTTTGAGGGCGGAAGTGGGCGTGGCCAAATTTCAAAACAAACTTGATCTGCGTGCAACAGATTCCAATGTTGTCACCAAATTTGGTAACTCTAGCTCTTATAGTCTCTGAGATCTGTTGTTTCACACGGACGGACAGACGGACAGACGGACATGGCTAAATCGACTCGGCTGGTGATACTGATCAAGAATATATATACTTTTGCTCATCGTCAATACGTGGACTGCCGTCCACAGTGATTGTACATAGGTATATAGCTGCCATAGGAATGATGGCGAAATTAATGTAAAAAAAATTTTAACTTCTCTGTTTTTAAACGTATTTCTATAAATTTTAATTTTGAAGATAAAGCAGTTTTTATGGTTCTAGAATTACGGTTTTCATTTTTTTAAGATCGGACAACTATATCATATAGCTGCCATAGAAGCGATCGGTCTATTTAAATGAAAATGTAAAATTCTACATGTAAAATTTAAAATGTACAAAATTCGATATTTTTTCAACATTACTAAAATGGTTTGATTTTCAATGATCCAATTGCAGACTGCAAGGGTATACCAACTTCGGTTTACCGACTCCAGAAACGTCTTCGTATACCGTGTAACATCTGTTGAAAAACAAAATCCTCCTCTTCAGAAAATGGTAAAAGCTCACTTTCCAAGAGATCCGTATATATTTATGCATTATGGTACAAAGCATATTGACGATTTTCCAATGAAACTAAAAGCGGCCCAAACCATAAGAGATGTTTGCGTCTGGGGCAAGTCAGCCGGGGATGCCTGGGGTCGCGCCAATAATTATGGTTTCCATCTGGGCCGTCTAAATTGAATTTCTTCTCGTCACTAAAGACGACATTATGGAATTTACTGACCCAAAATTTATATTTTTCGTAAAAAGCAAGTCGGGCCAATTTATGGCGTCGTAATAGCTTAGGTTTTGGCACCTTAGCTTTGTATCGGAGATGTAACTACTTTCGGTTATTGGCAACTTTAGTTCTGTTTTAATTTGGGCGCAACTCATCATTTTATCGGTTGCCAAAGCTCAAACATGGCGCTTAGTCCGCTCATCAACCTTAGGAACTGCACCTTTTCGGTTGTTCTGAGCATATTCTTCCGGAGACTTAAATTTAATATAGTATTGCGATGTCTGTTTATTGTTGTAGCAATAACACCAACTGTTACCCCGCAATCCGCCAATGTTTTAATTTTATTTTGCTCTTCGTTATATTCGTTATTATATTGTACCGTTTACTTAACTTAAATCTTTTTAAAATAACGTGATATTCTTTTTAATTCGAAGCTTATAAGTGATCACACAAATTTAGTCACTTTGTTCCAAGACACTATTAACAGATCACACTCCAAACGTAAATGAAGAACTTTGCACATTTATTAACTTTCTATAAAACGCATCACTTCGCGTTCTTCATTATTCTAACGGTGCTACAGATTGGGAGCTGATAAGAAATCAATGCTTGACGAAACATTAGTATATATAAGAGAAAAATTGTGTATACTCAAAACAAAACTGTCGCTATTAAAACGACGGTAATATAAAAAAAAAAAATTGCACATATATCAATTTTACTGAGGTATTATATTGTAAAGGTGTTTTTCCAGCCGGGATGAGTTCAGCGGTTGGCCAGTACCTCCACAAAAAATTTATAATATTTCAGTGGACCGTGTGTGCGAGTAATGCGTGTAGAAGTGCCTATTCGTTAGGAAACGAAGGGTTTAATGATTAGGAGGGGCCTAGGCGACTGAGCAAAGCAATATGGGATCACCCTAACCGAACTTATACTCTTGGGACGACGCTAACCAGATACTTATTAACGATAATCATTCGAAGACCTCACGAACAGAATCGTCCCTACGAAAAGGCATATCCTGCCACCGATGAATTTGATATGATGAACTATCGACAAAATATGGTCCACCCTAGAGATTCGCACCTAAGTTACCAGTAATGCCGACCCAGCCACGTCCCAGACCCCTAAGCCGTCGGCCGTTAACTTTTGGTTAACTTGAGCACGGGTAAACCCAGAAACTCGTCTCAACCTAAGCTTAGTGTCAGTTCAGGTACCTTTAGAGGTTCCGAGCGAGCTGTATTTGATCTGAAACTAGATGAATCACAAAATGCAGAAGACTACGCCCAACTCCGGTTAGCTCGGGTTCGATTACGTTTTGACCGATACTCGAACCAGGATTAACTTTCAAGTGCCGTGAATAGCCTCCGAAATGTGCACCAAAACTACAGTTGGTATAGACTCGTGCGAACCCTACGTCTCTACTCTACCTATGATCAATCTCACAGTGGAGACCACTATGGTTAAGGCTTGAAATTTACGTTAGGCTAAGGTTAGGAACGGCTTGGGTGTACTCCGGGCCTCTACTCTACTGAGGATTACTGCCTCAACTCAAGCAAACGCGGGTGACCCCAGAAATTTGCGCTGAACTACGGTTAGTCTTGACTCGGGTAAACCCTGGGTCTCGACACTAATCATGAGCGGTATCTGAACTACGGTAAAACCGGCTGAGCTCCAGGAATTTGTGTTAGGCTACGATTAGTGTTCAACTAGGACAAAACGGGTGGACCCAGAAATTTGGCCTTAAACTACACTTTATATTCAAGTACGGCAAAACGGGTAGACCCAGTAATTTGCGTCTCGACTACGGTTAGTACTTAACTATTGCAAAGGCGGGAGGACCCAGATATTTGCGTTTAAGCTACGGTTAATTTTTAACTACTGCAAGGACGGGAGAACCCAGAAATTTGCGTTTAAGCTACGGTTAAATTTTAACTACTGCAAAGACGGGAGAACCCAGAAATTTGCGTTTAAACTACGGTTAAATTTTAACTACTGCAAAGACGGGAGAACCCAGAAAATTTGCGTTTAAACTACGGTTAAATTTTAACTACTGCAAAGACGGGAGGACCCAGAAATTTGCGTTTAAACTACGGTTAAATTTTAGTCTTGGTTAAGTTGTTCGTTGCATGCTTACTCTCAGTCGGCAGCCGCCGACTTTCGACTTAATATTCCGTTAGATTATGTACACGATTTCTTTTCCAATATTAATTTCCAATTTTATTCATATCTCTTTCTTTCTCGTTATGATTTTTTTCTTGTTTCGTTTAATTTTTCATTTATACACTTTTCATGGGTTTCTTTTTGTCCTTCTGCACCAGTTCTTACTATCTTGCTTACCCGCTATCCTCGTCTTTTATCTATGCTCCTTATTTCTTTTCACTGTATTATTAATTATAATCCGCGTTATTAATTATATTCTCCACTTCTCACGTTTTCCGTTGACCCAGTTCTATCCCGTACACGTGGGTGGTCACTTAGTTATCTCGCGTCGCTTCCAAAATCTACTTCCTTTCGCTTTCGTGGTTCTCCGGCAAGTGTCCCTCTTCTAATTCTCGTTCTCTTCACTTGCCCTCCTCTGCCGCCTTCTCGAACTTCCAATAACTTTCGGGCGGCAGCGAGAGAGCGCCGAGCTTGGGTTCTTTGAGGTGCGACTGCAGCCGCACGATCGCGTCTCCTCTCTCTCTCCTCGTTTCCAGCCTCTCTTCTTCTGTATACGGCGTTGCTGACAGAGCGCGGTCCCTTTTGGACCTATTCCCCTCTCGTTCTCTCTCAGCCGGCCTTCGTGTGCAGAACGTCGTTTGCATGTCTCGTTCACCACGTCGCTCGGCTCGCAGCAGCGCTGCCGGCGTCGAGATCGCGGCTTGTCATGCACCTGCAGAGATTTTCGGCTGGCGCCGTGATCGCGGACATCTCCCCTCTCTCGCTTTCCCCTTTCGGGCGACTCGCGACAGCGCAGTCAGCGGCGCGGTCAGCCGTGGGCTCTCTGGCTTGTCTTGTGTGTACGGGAATTTTCTGCCGTGGCCGTGGCCGTGCCAATATTCTCTCTCTCTCACCCCTTTCGGGTGACTCGCGACAGCACCATCGGTAGCACGGTCGGCATCGGGCTCTCTGGCTTATCGTGTGTATGTGTGGGAGTTTTCGGTAGTGGCCGTGACCATGAAACTTGGGCATGTTCTCTCTCCCTCTCTCATGTATATCTGGCCGGTGTTGAGATCGACACCTATGCGTAGTCTGACGGGCCCTGATTCTTTCTCTTTCCCCCTTCTATGTCCCCTTCCCTCAATATGTTACAACTATCTGTTTCCTTAGCTCATTACTTATATTTACTGTTTAACAACTTAACCTACTATTTAACAACTTAACCTACTATTTAACAACTTAAATTTAATAACAAACATAATGTCAAGGTTTTTCCCTCCGTAGCACAGACCCTAGCTGTGACGGCTCTTTAGGGTCGTCACACCCCCCCCCTTACTTCGGGGGGCGGAGCGTTATACTGACGTACGCCTGCCCTCTGCGGTCGACGATGCGGGTGATCCGGTAGGACGTACCTCCCACCTGTCGGGTGAGTCGGTCCCGCTTTGGTCGACTATGGTCGAACGCCGCGACTTCCTCCAAGATGCCCCTCGGGATCTGGCGGCCTGGGGTGAAGACCCTCCATCCGATTGGGGCCTCCACTAAGTCCTCGCCGATGTTGGCAGAGCTTGGTTGTCCGGAGTCCGCGACCCCCTGGTCATTGGCCTGCCCTTGACGTTCGAGTGCCTCTATGTCTTGGAGTAGCTCCTCGATGCCGTATGCCTCCTCGAAGGGCATGGCGTCCTCGGCGAGAATGCTGGAGACCTCTTCGTCCGTATCCGGGCCCATCAGAGGGGGGACTACCTCCTCTGGTTCCTCCGTCGTTGCTCTTGAGGCCCGCCTTCGGAGGCAGAGCGTGGGGAACTGCGCCTCCTGGCTCACCTCCCACTCTTCTCCAGAGGACGGGGAGTACCGCCGCCTCAAGAGAGGTCTGTCGACGACTCCGGATTCCCGGTCCTCCTCGTCGGAAGAAGAGACCGGCTCCCATGTGCAGTACTTGACGCGCCTGCCGTCGGTTCTGGGAACCTTCTCTGTCACCTCGCCGTCGTCGCCCGCCGTCGTCTGCTCGTCGACCCGGTCGGGTTCCGGTGGTTCCCGTTGTCCTGGCGAGTTTCGTCCTGGATCCCGAGGTGGGGCACCCTCTATCGCCTCGATCCTGTTCAGCCAGCCCGGGGGCGTCTCATCGTGAAGGCCCCTCGAGCCCGTGTTTGGTCCCGTCGAGTCCCCCTTTGTCGAGTGGGATTCTCGCTCTTGGCATCGGGCTCGGAACCAACCGGGTGGTTCCCCTCCGGGTGGGGGAACGATGTCGCACACCCGCTGGCATACTTGGGTAACGCGATACCCGCCGGGGATTGCGACGCACCGGTATTCCTCCGTCTCTGCCGTGAAGTGGGCCGTCCAGCATCGATCCTCCTCCTCCTCTTCTTCATCCTCATCCGACGGGTCCCTCTCTCGTCTCCGCATGCCAGTCTCCTGCTCCTGGTACACCCCTCTCCCGCGCCGCGGGTCTCGGGGTCCTCCTGACCACGGAGCTGACGGATGTGCTGTCGTCGCTGGGTGGGGCGATCCAAATTCGCGCCCACTGTAATAGGTCCGTACGTACTCAGGGGAGTCGGCGAAGTGAGGGGACGGTGGCCTCCGAGTGCCGCTGGCATAGGGGGGAGGTGGTGGCTCCGTACTGCCGTGGTAGTTGGCGTATGCTGGTCCTGTGCTGTGGTTGGTGTGGCGGGGAGACGGTGGCTCCTCGCCTCGGCCAGGGTAGCGGGAGTAGAATGTCTCCTCGCTACGGCCGGTGTGGCGGGAGAACGACGTTTCTCCGCTGCGGCCGGTGTAGTGGGGAGACGGTGGCCCCCAGTACCGCCGTGGTAACTGGCGAATGCTGGTCCCCCGCTGCGGTCGGCGTAGTGGGAGGAAGTGGGCTCCTCGCCACGGCCAGTGTAGCGGGAGTGGAATGTCTCCTCGCTACGGCCAGTGTGACGGGAGGATGACGATTCCTCGTTGCGGCCGGTGTAGTGGGGGGACGGTGGCCCCCGGGCGTCACCGAAGTAGTTGGCGAACGATCGTCCCTCGTTGTGGCTGTTACGGCGGGAGAAGTCTGGCTCCTCGCCACGGCCAGTGTAGCGGGCGTACGATGATTCCTCGCTACGGCCAGTGTGGCGGGAGTAGGGTGACTCCTCGCCGCCGCGGTCTCCGCACGAGCGGTGGTTGCGGACGTAGACGGGGCTCCTGAAGGGTGAGGACGTCCCGTCTGAGGTACGTGTCGGAGAATACCTCATGGGCGTCCCGTCGTTCGGTGAGAGATACCCGGGTACCCCTCCCCAGTTGAGCGACCCTAGGGGGGATGGTGTCCGGTAGGACGACGTCTCGTAGTCATCCTCGGCCGTTCCTCTAGAGAGGTCCATTGGACTGGTCGGGTCTCGGGGTTCCGAGTCCGACTCTGCGAAGGTGGCCCGTGCCCCGTCTAGCCGAGTCGCCGTGCTCCTTGCTAACCCCCTGACGCGGGCCGCTCCTGGGTCTCCTCTGTTCTGGCCGCGTTCCATTGTGTCTGAGGAAGAGAAGATCGCTTATCTTAACTGTTACCCTACACTCTGACTACCCTACCTACTGGTGCAGCTTACAATCTAGGACTTAGGTCTATTGACAATAGTTCTTATAGTTTAATTTATTAGGTCATACTTTACTCTTCTATTTCTGCTTCGCTGCTCTGGTCTTCTTCTCGGAACTCTCTTAGTTCGGCGATGTTGGCGATCCTCCGCTTACGCTCACCTGTCTTCTGGACCCGGACGATGTTAGGCGAGACGAACTTCAACACCTTGTACGGTCCGTCGTACTTTGGGGCTAATTTTGCCGCGAATCCCTCGACGCCTTTCGATAGCTGATGTTGTCTGACCAGCACCATCGCTCCTATGGTCGGCCGCCATTCCCGTCGTCTCAGGTTGTAATGCCGCCTTTGGTCAGCACTGGGGCGTTCCGCGTTGACTTTGACGACCTTAAAGACCTCCTTCATCTTGTCCGCCTTCTCCTGAGCCCCTTCGGTGTGGTTACCGTTCCCGTTCGTGGCTTCTTCATATAAGGCTTTGGGCATCCGTGGCTCTCTTCCCTGCATCAGGAAGGTCGGGCTGAAGTTCGTAGTGTCGGAGACGCTCGAGTTGACTGCCAGGTTTAACTCTGGCAAGAGGCTGTCCCACCCTGATTGTTCACCTTCGATGAACTGGGCTATCATCGTTTTTACGGTGCGGTTTGCCCTCTCGGTAGGGTTTTCGTGCGGGGAATACGGGGCCGTGAACTGTAACTCACACCCGAGTCCCTGGATGTATTCTTTGAACGTACGACTCGTGAACTGGGCGCCGTTATCGCACACGAACACTCTGGGTACCCCGAAATGTCCCAAGATCCGCTCCCGGAAGGCCTTGATGAGAGCTGCTGCAGTGGCCTTTTTGAGGGGAACGAGCTCGACCCATTTCGTGAACGCGTCGAAAAACACGAGCAGGATCGTATTTCCTGCTTTGGATTTAGGCAAGGGGCCTACGAAATCAGCGCACCAGGTCGAACAAGGTTCGTCCACCCGTCGGGTCAGCATGTGCCCTGCCGGTTTCTGTTGGCTGACTTTGAATTTTTGGCAGCTGACACAGTTCTGTACGTACCTCTTCACATCTCTGTACATCCCGGGCCAGTAATACTTAGCTGAGACGCGGAGGATAGTCTTCCTGATCCCTAGGTGTCCGGCGGTAGGGGCGTCGTGACACTCTCCCAGCACTCGTCGTCGTTGCGGGAGTGGCACACACAACTTCCACGGCACGAAATCCATGTCGTCTGGTCGAAATCCTAGACGACGATAGATCTGTCCGTTTTCTAATGCGTAGTCTGGTGTCTTCTCCGGGTGCTCCTTTATCTCGTCCCGCTTTCTCGTCCACCACTCACACCCTCCTTCGGTTTCGACCCGCTGGAGCGTTCCCATGGGTTGACGAGAGAGTGCGTCGGCTATCACGTTTTGCACCCCTCGTCGATACACTACTTGGTACCGGAATTGTTGTAGCTCGAGGGCCCATCGCGCGATACGGCCAGAAGGACTCTCAATCGAGTTCAGCCACTTTAAGGCGAGGTGATCCGTGATGATGATGAACTCGTACCCTTCCAGATAACACCGCCACTTTCGTATGGCCCATACCACGGCCAGGCACTCTTTCTCGGTCGTCGTGTAGTTCTCTTCCGCCTTGTCGAGTCGCCGGCTAATGTACGCGATCACTTTTTCCGTGCCATTGGTTTCCTGGGTTAGTACGGCTCCTAGTCCGATGTCACTGGCATCGGTTTGGACGGAGAACTTGCAGTCGAAATCCGGACATGCGAGGGTTGGGGCGCTAGTTAGACGCTCTTTGAGTTCCTCAAAGGCGGTTTGTTGGCTCAAGTCCCACTGCCATTTGACTCCTTTCCTAAGGAGTCTCGTCATGGGTTAGACGACCATCGCGAAGTTCGGTACGAACCTCCGGTACCATGATGCCATCCCCAAACATCGCCTCAACTCCTTCAGTGAGGTGGGGGCCTGCAATTCCCTCACCGCCGCCACTTTCTCGGGGTCCGTGTGGATACCCTCTCCACTCACCATGTGTCCGAGGTACTTGATCTTCTTTTTGAAGAATGCACACTTGTCCGTGTTGATCCTGAGGTTCGCTGCTCGGAGCCTCATGAATACTTCTCGTAAGTTCCGCGCATGTTCTTCGAGATCCTTGCCAACCACGACTATGTCGTCCAGATAGGCGAAGGCGAACGGCTCTAGTTCGGGCCCGATAACACTATCTAGGGCGCGTTGGAACGTAGCCGCTGCCGAATGCAGTCCGAATGGCATGACTCGCCATTGGTACAGGCCTCGACCTGGTACCGTGAACGCCGTGAACTGTTTGCTACCCGGGGCCATTGATATCTGCCAATATCCACTCTTCAAGTCGAGCGTTGATAGAACCTTGGCCTGACTGAGACGTTCTAAGATGTAGTTAATCCTCGGTGTCGGGTAGGCGTCTGGTATAGACCTCGCGTTCAATTGCCTAAAGTCGACGCACATCCGCCACTCGTCGTTTTTCTTACGCACGAGCACAATGGGCGCGCTATAGGGACTCTTTGACGGTTCTATTTGTCCCATGGCTAATAGCTCGTCCACCTGAGCGTCGATTACACGTTGCATAGCCGGGTTCTTCGGGTAATAGCGCTGTTTTACGGGCCTATCATCCCTCATCGTGATTGTATGCTGCGCGATGTGGGAGATGCCAGCCAGCCCTTCGAATCCGGCCAACTCCCGTTCGAGGAATTTTGTGATGCGTTCCTTCTCTGACGTCGTCCAGTCCTCGTCGTACTGCTTCCCTTCTTGGAGTTCCTCGCCGCCAGTGTGCTCGGACACGTCTCTTCCTGATGTTACTCGTCCCGACATTGACGCTTGGAGCGTTTCCAACTCGACCGGTCGTTCCCCTGGTCCTCTCGTTTTGGGGGTGACGCCCTTCTGCTCTTCGTTTTTTTCGTACCCAACGGGGTCCTGTTCCTCTCGGCTTATCTGCCCATCCTCACTCTTTGTCTCTCGGTCTGTCGATTCGTACATGGGTTGTAGATTCCCGGGTTGTGTCCGGGTTTCTTGTTCGTCCCTTATCTCTGCCTGGCCCGTTCGGCCCCCTTTGTCTCTTCTTAGTTCCTGTTGGTCCTCGGTTCCGGTCGCTCCCCGGCACCCCGTCGACTGTACCCTCTCGGTTCGGCTTGCTCGGAGGTGAAGGCATGCCCGTCCGCATCGTATGGTAGTTCCGATGGCACACAAGAAATCGAGTCCTAATATGACCTTATCTAGCATGGAATCCATCACCAAGAGGGTTACTTCTACGGTTTGCCCTCCTAACATCAGGTTGGTGACCACCATCTTTGTTATGTCGACTCCGGTGCCATCAGCAAGCCTTATGCTGGTGCGTACGTCCCTTATAATCGTTGAGGCATCTAGCCGCCGAAGGAGATTTTCGTTGATGAAACTCCTCGTAGCCCCGCTATCAACTGTAGCTAAGACTGGGAAACCGGCGAGGCGTATCTCCGCCACTATCTTCCCATCTTCCACGCGTAAGGGTGCGTTGCCTTCCGGATATCTGTTACGTTCGCCTCCGACTATTCCGGGTTCGGTCGGAGACGTCGTTCGTTTCCCGTCCCCGGTCGTCTGCAACAATCGATCGTACGGACACCTTCTCTCCTGCAGTCCCAACAAACTAGACGTCGAGGGCCTGGACAATCTCTAGCGAAATGGCCGTCTGCTCCGCAGTTATAACACGCTCGCCTGACCGGCGGTGACTGTGGTGCCTCCTGACTCATCATTCTGTTTGAAATCTCTCCTACACCCGGGTTCGGGGGTCGCGGTTGAGGAGGCACAGGTGGATTTCCCCGGAATGGGTTCCTTTCCTGTGTTGGGGTCAACTGGCCTCGCGCCACCATTCGATCTTGGAAATTTCCTTGAGGACGACTCACGTGTCTGAATGGAGAGTCCCGGGCCTGTAGGCGAGCGCGATCGCGATACTGTATGCTCTCGTACTCTACCGCGAATTGTAAGAGCTGCCCAAGTGTCGAGAAGTCGCTGCGCTTCACGTACATCTGGTATGCGGGCAGGGAGTTCTCATAGATCCTGTCTAATTCCGCTGCCCTGCTATACGCTGCGTGCCGCATAAGGGTACGTATGTCGATGACGAAGTCCTTGAAATTCTCCCCTTCACGCTGATAACGTCATCTGATGTCATCTTCTAGGCGTCTAAAATAATGAGGGGGCAAGAAAAAGTCTAAGAATTCTCGTCGGAATTCGGGCCAGGTGGAACTCTGGAGACGGCTCGTCCGGAACCATCTCGATGCCCGATCCGTGAGCGTTTCGGTCATGACTCTTGGCAGGTGAGACAGCGGGAGGGCGTAGGATGTAGCCCTTTCTTCTAGCTCTTCTAAGAAGCTTAACGGGTCAGTATGACCGTTGAATTTCAGTCCCCATTTCCGAACTTGCTCAGCTACGGCCACAAGGGCGGGAGGGCGACTATAATTGACCCCGTACGGTACATACTCTGCGTGATGCGAGTCTGTGCCTTTATTACGACCGACATCAGCTCGTGCCTCGTCAACTGGGCTCCCTGACCTGGGCGTATAGTATCCCGGTATCTGGAGGTGAGTGTTCCCCGTGTCTATCTCTCTCTGACGCGGAGGATTAGAACTTCCGGCGGTGAATGTGGCCTCTAGCTCGATCAGTCGGATCTTCTGTGCCTGTGTTAGTTCCTCCGCCTTGACTACTTCTGCGAAGCGTTTCCTCATCTCATCCACCTTCCCGGTGTTATCAAACCCGAACTCCGCGGCCAAGGCTAAAAGTTCGTCTTTCCTGAGTGCGTAAATCCAGCGCACGCCGATCCTACCGTCGGTCGGCTCCATAGCGGATTTCTTTTCCTGTCCGTTGTCTGTCATCATGGACTTTTACTGAGGTTTGCTCTGCCTGCTTTCCTAACCCGCTTCTCCTGTTTCCTAATTGAATTTTGGCTTGATTACGCTCTGCGGGGCTTTAATCCGCCGGTTGTTATAGACTCTGATCCTTAAGGATCAAGCACACACGCGTCCCTGTTCGGGCGCCATCTGTAAAGGTGTTTTTCCAGCCGGGATGAGTTCAGCGGTTGGCCAGTACCTCCACAAAAAATTTATAATATTTCAGTGGACCGTGTGTGCGAGTAATGCGTGTAGAAGTGCCTATTCGTTAGGAAACGAAGGGTTTAATGATTAGGAGGGGCCTAGGCGACTGAGCAAAGCAATATGGGTCCACCCTAACCGAACTTATACTCTTGGGTCGACGCTAACCAGATACTTATTAACGATAATCATTCGAAGACCTCACGAACAGAATCGTCCCTACGAAAAGGCATATCCTGCCACCGATGAATTTGATATGATGAACTATCGACAAAATATGGTCCACCCTAGAGATTCGCACCTAAGTTACCAGTAATGCCGACCCAGCCACGTCCCAGACCCCTAAGCCGTCGGCCGTTAACTTTTGGTTAACTTGAGCACGGGTAAACCCAGAAACTCGTCTCAACCTAAGCTTAGTGTCAGTTCAGGTACCTTTAGAGGTTCCGAGCGAGCTGTATTTGATCTGAAACTAGATGAATCACAAAATGCAGAAGACTACGCCCAACTCCGGTTAGCTCGGGTTCGATTACGTTTTGACCGATACTCGAACCAGGATTAACTTTCTAGTGCCGTGAATAGCCTCCGAAATGTGCACCAAAACTACAGTTGGTATAGACTCGTGCGAACCCTACGTCTCTACTCTACCTATGATCAATCTCACAGTGGAGACCACTATGGTTAAGGCTTGAAATTTACGTTAGGCTAAGGTTAGGAACGGCTTGGGTGTACTCCGGGCCTCTACTCTACTGAGGATTACTGCCTCAACTCAAGCAAACGCGGGTGACCCCAGAAATTTGCGCTGAACTACGGTTAGTCTTGACTCGGGTAAACCCTGGGTCTCGACACTAATCATGAGCGGTATCTGAACTACGGTAAAACCGGCTGAGCTCCAGGAATTTGTGTTAGGCTACGATTAGTGTTCAACTAGGACAAAACGGGTGGACCCAGAAATTTGGCCTTAAACTACACTTTATATTCAAGTACGGCAAAACGGGTAGACCCAGTAATTTGCGTCTCGACTACGGTTAGTACTTAACTATTGCAAAGGCGGGAGGACCCAGAGATTTGCGTTTAAGCTACGGTTAATTTTTAACTACTGCAAGGACGGGAGAACCCAGAAATTTGCGTTTAAACTACGGTTAAATTTTAACTACTGCAAAGACGGGAGGACCCAGAAATTTGCGTTTAAACTACGGTTAAATTTTAGTCTTGGTTAAGATGTTCGTTGCATGCTTACTCTCAGTCGGCAGCCGCCGACTTTCGACTTAATATTCCGTTAGATTATGTACACGATTTCTTTTCCAATATTAATTTCCAATTTTATTCATATCTCTTTCTTTCTCGTTATGATTTTTTTCTTGTTTCGTTAAATTTTTCATTTATACACTTTTCATGGGTTTCTTTTTGTCCTTCTGCACCAGTTCTTACTATCTTGCTTACCCGCTATCCTCGTCTTTTATCTATGCTCCTTATTTCTTTTCACTGTATTATTAATTATAATCCGCGTTATTAATTATATTCTCCACTTCTCACGTTTTCCGTTGACCCAGTTCTATCCCGTACACGTGGGTGGTCACTTAGTTATCTCGCGTCGCTTCCAAAATCTACTTCCTTTCGCTTTCGTGGTTCTCCGGCAAGTGTCCCTCTTCTAATTCTCGTTCTCTTCACTTGCCCTCCTCTGCCGCCTTCTCGAACTTCCAATAACTTTCGGGCGGCAGCGAGAGAGCGCCGAGCTTGGGTTCTTTGAGGTGCGACTGCAGCCGCACGATCGCGTCTCCTCTCTCTCCTCGTTTCCAGCCTCTCTTCTTCTGTATACGGCGTTGCTGACAGAGCGCGGTCCCTTTTGGACCTATTCCCCTCTCGTTCTCTCTCAGCCGGCCTTCGTGTGCAGAACGTCGTTTGCATGTCTCGTTCACCACGTCGCTCGGCTCGCAGCAGCGCTGCCGGCGTCGAGATCGCGGCTTGTCATGCACCTGCAGAGATTTTCGGCTGGCGCCGTGATCGCGGACATCTCCCCTCTCTCGCTTTCCCCTTTCGGGCGACTCGCGACAGCGCAGTCAGCGGCGCGGTCAGCCGTGGGCTCTCTGGCTTGTCTTGTGTGTACGGGAATTTTCTGCCGTGGCCGTGCCAATATTCTCTCTCTCTCACCCCTTTCGGGTGACTCGCGACAGCACCATCGGTAGCACGGTCGGCATCGGGCTCTCTGGCTTATCGTGTGTATGTGTGGGAGTTTTCGGTAGTGGCCGTGACCATGAAACTTGGGCATGTTCTCTCTCCCTCTCTCATGTATATCTGGCCGGTGTTGAGATCGACACCTATGCGTAGTCTGACGGGCCCTGATTCTTTCTCTTTCCCCCTTCTATGTCCCCTTCCCTCAATATGTTACAACTATCTGTTTCCTTAGCTCATTACTTATATTTACTGTTTAACAACTTAACCTACTATTTAACAACTTAACCTACTATTTAACAACTTAAATTTAATAACAAACATAATGTCAAGGTTTTTCCCTCCGTAGCACAGACCCTAGCTGTGACGGCTCTTTAGGGTCGTAACATATTTGTATTATATATAACATATTTGTTAGTAAACATAATAATGCAATATAGAATATATTTTAAGCAAAACATTTTAATTTTAGTAATAAATGTGTAATTGAAAATAGATAATGTATATATATGTAGGATTGGCATCTCTGAAGAGCAATTTCAGAGGACTTTATTTAACAGAACATCTGATTCTATAGCATTAGGTTTAACAGAGTGCAGCGTCAAGAGATGGAAACATAAGAAGTTGAAAAGAGTAGAGAATGAGCTTGAAAAGAAGAAGGTCGTGTGTTCCCGTAGTAAAGAAAAGAAACTTGTAAAACGAAAAGTAAAAACTGTAAAAGTTGAATATCATATCTATTTTAAATAAAAAGAACTAATATTATATCAAATGAATCGGAGTCAAGAAGCCTTTCTCTACAAATTTGGGAGCTCGTCCGGGATGAATCTACGTGGAAAGTTAATGTTATTGGCGAGAATTGAGTAGGTTTTAGAGGAGCAGCACACCACAAAAACAGCCACAGACGGACAGCGCTAGTTTTTAAATAAGTATATTTATTTTCAGCTTCCGAATCGATGTGTACATAGTGTTTTATTAAGACGCGGTGCGCGAGCAGCGCGCTTAAAAACTTTTGTCTTCTTTCTTTTTCTTTTGTCAATTGAGTGGCGTCCCCTTCCTAGAGATCATACATAATGAGTAATGACATTTAGGCTGTATAGTTTTTTAAATAAAAACAGAAAATGAAATTAAATTTAAATTATGGCGGCAACATTCCCCCTCCGTAATTGATCCTAGGGTGGTCAGTTACCGTCTCCTTCGCCGACATCTACAAGGTGAGTTCCAAAGTAAACAGGACTTAAAAAAAAAAGGCAGAACAAATAGTTTTTTCGGCAAAATCAATTTATTTTATTCAAAATAGTCTCCTTTTGCTTTAATACAGCGTTTTGCACGCTCCAAAAGCATGTCGAACGAGTGTTTTAGCTCGTTGCCCGGTATGGCCGCCAGTATGCCGGTGCAAGCCTTTTGAATGGCCTCTACGTCTGCATAACGCTTTCCTTTCATCGGTTAATGCATTTTTCCGAAAAGGTAGAAGTCGCACGGTGCCATATCAGGTGAATACGGGGAGTGGTTGATGGTTAAAATGTGATTTTTGGTCAAATAGTCGGACACAAGCGTCGATCGATGAGACGGCGCATTATCGTGCAACAAACGCCAACTTCCATCTCCGCGATATTCGGGCCGAACACGTCGAATACTGCGCACCAAACGCTTCAAAACTCCAAGGTAGAATACCGCATTAACGTTTTGGCCGGGTTGAACAAATTCTTTGTGGACAATACCCTTGGAATCATAAAAACAAATCAGCATTGTCTTCACTTTTGACTTCTCCAGGCGCGATTTTTTGGGTTTCGGCTCGTCCGGCGCCTGCCATTCAGCACTCTGGCGTTTCGTTTCGGGATCATATTGAAAACACCACGTTTCGTCACCAGTCACAATCTTGTAAAGGAAGCTCGGGTCTTTTTTTGCCTCCTTAATGAAGTCCTTCGAATGTTGAATTCTGAGCAATTTTTGAACGATTTTCGCACCGATGCCAAAAACATACTGACACTTAAAACGCAATAACCTCACTTCCAATAGATGAAATGTCATGAAATTTTTACTGGAAGTCGATAAACGATAGTAGATTCTAACGCACCAGTTGACATATAGATGGCGCCACTAGAGGGTGCTAGATTAAAAAAGTCCTGTTTACTTTGGAACTCACGTTGTAGAACCGCACTCTTGGTAGCTGGTCTAGGCTGACAAAGGTTAACGGACGTGAGTTCATGATGAATTGTGCCTCCATTAGAGCACTTCTCAGGCTTTCATCGTTGAATGAATAGTTTGGGCAGATGTGTTTTAGGACGGTCTTGGTAGTGCGAACCAATCTTTCCCACGCTCCGCCCATGTGGGGGGCGCCTGGAGGGTTAAATCGCCATACAATGCCATCGAACTTAATGGCTATTTTGTCGAAATCAATCTTCTCTCGCACTCCCTTTTCAGTAGCCTTGAAATTGGTGCCATTATCGGAATAAATTTCTCTTGGTGTACCGCAAAGTGCCATGAAATTTGTCAGACACATCACACAGGAGCTTGTATCGAGACTGTGGGCGATCTCGAAGTGAACTGCTCGCAAGGTCAAGCAGGTAAACAGCGCAACCCATATCTTCTCTTTGCATCTTCCAACGTTGACAAGAATTGGCCCGAAATAATCAAGACCAGTGAAGGTGAACGGTTTTTCAAAACTTCCCAACCTGGCTTTTGGAACTGCAGCCATTTGTGGAGGCTGTGGCGTAGCGCTACGATTTTTGCATGTTTGGCAAGCCTTTCTAACGGATTTATGGAGTACTCTTAGACGCAAAATATAAAATTTCGATTTTATGTCATTTATGACCGTTTCGTGGGCGAGGTGAGAATATTTCTCGTGATAAAATCGAACTAGCAGAAATGTTACTCGACTCTCCGGTGGCAATATTATGGCGTCCGTAGAGTTTTCAATGGCGTTCACTCTCCCTTTGGTACGAAGGATTTCTTTGTCGTCTAGATATGGGTTTAATCCGGTCAATCTGCTCTTTGCGCTTATTGGTTTTTGACGAGTCAATGAGTTGATTTCATCTGCGAACTCGAGTCCCTGTGCTTCCTTGTATAGCAGTACCTGTCTGTGCCTCTTCGACGTGAACTGTAGTTACCGCACTGGGCATGTCGGTCCTGTGGCATTTAGCTCGCAGTCGCTGGATATACAGAAACATGACTGCAATGGCTCTGTAAAGGCGGCGCCAATCAGAAAAATATTCGACGTCGAGTTGAACTTTGGCCGCTTTACGAGTTGTAGATGTGTTTACGTAATTCAGTTGTATCGACCTCCGTTGGCTTGGAGGGAATAGTTGGCCACGTATTGGGTTCGTCTTTCAAAAACTCGGACCCGTAAAGCCAAGTGTCCATCCGAGGGTTGATAACTTTTGTAGCCCCGTCCGCAACGTTGAGTTTCGACGGAATCCATCGCCATTGATCCGCTCGAGTGGTTTCCAGGATTTCACCGATTTTGTGCATCACGAACTGTTGAAAGTTGCGGGGGTCCATAACCAGCCATTGTAGGACAGTTCGTGAGTCCGACCAGAAAGTAGTACTGTCGACTCGAAGGTTACGGACTTTGACGATCTTTTTCGCCAAGCGTGAGCCCATCAATGCCGCTTGGAGCTCTATGCGTGGAATGGACAGTGGTTTTAGTGGCGCCACTTTGCTTTTAGCGACCACGAGCATTACGTCCACCTTGTCCTTTTGTGATACTCGCAGGTAGCATGCAGCGGCATAAGCGTGCTCGCTAGCATCCACAAACGTATGCAGGTCGATGCGGCTTGCTTCAGGTATCCTCCTGGAGTAGCATCTCGGAATGCTGACTGTTGCGACTTGAGACAGTAACAGCTTCCACTGGTTCCAGTCCTCCAACAATGACTCTGCCAGCTCTTCGTCCCAGTTAATATTTGCGCGCCAGATTTTCTGCAGAAGGATTTTTAGCCCAATGGTGTGACACGATAGCAAACCCAAGGGATCGAAAATAGACATTAAAACCTGGAGGACTTCTCTCTTAGTAGGGACCGCAGAATTGATAAAGACGTCTCGCTTAAGTCTTGAGAATCTGCAAACAAACTTAAAAATGTCGTTACGTGGGTACCAATACATACCCAAAACCTTTTTTGTAGCCCTAAACTGCACTGGCTTGTGGTTTTCGGTGTCTTCCTCGTTCTTTTGATGCAAGAGAACTGCTCTGGAATTTGACGCCCAGTTGCGAATTTCGAATCCACCTCTGGCCTGAACCACTTTGACTTGGTTTGATATTTCGATGGCTTTCTGCTCGTCGCTCATGCTATCGATAAAGTCGTCTACGTAGTGCGCACGCTGAATCGCGTCCACGGCTAATGGGAATTGATGTTGGTGGACTTCGGCGTTTTTGTTGCGCACGTAGTGGGCTATAAATGGTGCGCAGCTAATTCCGAAGGTTATGGCTCGCATAACGTAAGTGTGTATCCTGTTCTGACTAGCATCATACCAGAGAAAGCGATGCGCATGCATATCCTCATGGCGAATGTTGATCCTGTGGAACATTTCGGCGATATCGCCGCTTACAGCGACTCTTCAGACTCTAAAGGCTAGTAGAACGTCGGTAAGAGGGTTTAAGCAGTCCGGTCCGCTCAACAGAAGGTCGTTGAGGCATATTCCATTCGTCTTTGCTGCCGCGTCCCAAACCAGTCTAATTTTTCTTGGCTTATTCGGGTTTAAGGCTATAAATATGGGTAAGTACCAAGTGCGATCTTCCTCTTTCCCAGCCTCCTTTTAAAAGAAGATTTTTGATTTGGTCGTCGATTTTGGTGTACAGATCTGGTTCGCCCAGAATCCTTTTTCTCATGCATTGTAGACGCTTTAGAGCGGTAACTCGACTCTCGGGGAGCCTTTCAAGATCGTTCCGCCATGTGAGCCCAACTTCATATTTTCCAGATTTCTTTTGGCACGTCTGTTCCAGGATTTCGACTGCTCGTTTGTCCTCGCTCGACAGGAGCTTTTTAGGCGAAATTACATCAAGGTCGAAATGCTCCTTGACTTGGTCGTGAAGCTCTTGCCAACTGCAGTCGCAGTGGTGCATGGAAACGTGGCGTTTGGAGTTTATTGATCCCTGGATGGTCCAGCCTAACATGCACTTTGACGCTATTGGATCGATCCACTTGCCTTCGCGGATCCTGCGAGGAACGGCAATTTTCCAATTGTTTCTTCCGATTAACAACGTTGACTGCGCAGAATAAGACTTTAGTGGCAGGTTCTTCAGATAGCTATACTTACTGCGCAGTTCGTCTATATCAAGTATTGGCTTTGGCAGCGATGTTTCTTACGGTCTGAACGTTGTTGAGCCAAAACCGTTTCTCTGAATTTTCCGCGGAAATCTGAATTGATGCGCGCACGGAAGTATCTTCGAATCGAGTGGTTTCTCCAGTCCACTGTATGCATATCGGTGACGGTGAGCCTTTTATACCCAGCTTATCGAAAATTATTGCGTCTATTAAGGTAACAGAGGATCCTTCGTCCAAAAAGGCGAAGGTGTCGATTTTTTTGTTGGCGGAATGCAGAGTTACGGGCACAACTCGAAAAAACTGGTTACCTTCTACGTCACTTTGGTGCGTGCTTACGTGTTGTTGATTCATCGTGTTGTTGGATGTGTTGAGAACGTTTTCCGAGTGGAATAGTGGATGATGCTTCCTTGTACAGCCGTTCACTCTGCAATCCCTCGGACGACAATTGTTTCGGTGAACCTTTAAGCAACGGAAGCAAGCCTTTCCAGCTTTTGCAACTTGCCACCTTTGCTCCACGGTGCTAGATTTGAATTGGTCGCATTGCGTTACCCAATGATTTGTAGATTCGCATGCACTTCGCATGCAATTCGCATGCACTTTGGATTAGGCAGCTGCTGGACTGCAGCTGCCTGGCTTGAAATTATGGCATTATGATTTCTCTCGGCTGCGCTGCTATTGTGAGTGTTTACAGAACTTGCCCTATAAGAAAACGGTGCAATGACTGTCGACGCAGCCTGTGCTATTTGATAGAGCCAGTCACTAAAGGCCTTAATGCAGGGAACTGTTTCGTTGCGCGGATGCATCGCCCAGCTTAGCTTGTGATTATTTGGCAGTTTGTCTACCAATTCTTTTACAAGCATCGGGTTGTTTAGGTGCGCTTCCAGTTTGCACGCTTCTATTGTGGCGCAAATATTGCGCACTGTGAGCGCGTACTCTATTATGGCTTCCAGTTTTTCCTTGGGTGGCGGAAGCTTTCTCACCCGATCGATCATCCTCTCCAGAATGTGCTCGGGTCTGCCGAAGAACATTTTCAGCGTGTCCATTACTTCCGGTACTAGACCAGGAAGCAAAAGCTTATCTTTGACCATTTCGCGTGCCCTACCCTTAAGGCACTTTTGCAGACGATGAACATCGGCCACTCCTCAAGGTCTCCGCTGAACGGAGGAAGATCCTTTGGTATAGCTTGTCTGGCGGCGATTTGGGAACTTGACGGGGACGCGGGCAATCCGGAAAGCACGTTCGTCTGAAGTAGGATTTTATATTTTTCTTCGATAAATCTCTGTTCGGAAGCTCTTTTTTCTTCCAACATGTCGAGCATAATTTGGTTTTTGCTGACGCTTAAATTACCGTCCAGAATATTCGGGGCTTCGATGTGCTCATTCATGTCGATGAGACACTTGCTGCACGATCTTGTTTTGGCCGGCTGATGGCGCCCTGAAGTTGTCGAATTGATTTGTGGTATTTACCGGTGATCGCAGTGCCCTTCCGAGTGGGTTTCTGGAGCTACCCTCGCCAAGGCACGGAACGCAGATCCAATATTTGTCCTCGACGCCGTCGTCAACACCAGCGCAGCGAAAATGGTACCAGCCGTCGCAACCGTCGCACTGAACCCAGCTTTCCTCAGATCCAGTCGACTTTTTCTTGTAAATTCTGCACGCTCCTCCGTGCATAACTGTTCAATTTGAGGTTATGTGAATTTGCATGTGGCAGAAGCAAATTGCGTGTTCTGATTGCAATTTGTTTGTGTAATTTTAAGTGCGTTGACTAGCTCTGGTAGTAGATTACGAGTTGCTCACCTAACGTTCAAGTTAGGGATGCGATCACAATTTCACAATGTTATGGCTAATTGTGAAATTGTCGCTTCGTCGAGGTACAGTTATAAGAGCAGCCGCGTGTGCACAAAAGATTTTAAGAATGTTATTGGCGAGAATTGAGTAGGTTTTAGAGCAGCAGCACACCACAAAAACAGCCACAGACGAACAGCGATAGTTTTTAAATAAGTATATTTATTTTCAGCTTCCGAATCGATGTGTACATAGTGTTTTATTAAGACGCGGTGCGCGAGCAGCGCGCTTAAAAACTTTTGTCTTTTTTCTTTTTCTTTTGCCAATTGAGTGGCGTCCCCTTCCTAGAGATCATACATAATGAGTAATGACATTTAGGCTGTATCGATACTTCTTATCGATACATCGATACTTCTTATCGATACATCGATATTAACAGATAGTTTTTTAAATAAAAACAGAAAATGAAATTAAATTTAAATTATAGTTAACGTGATATGCGGCCAACAAAAAACCATTAAGTTTTGTGCTAAAAATCAATCGTGACGCAGTAAAATGAGAGAAACCAAAAGGAGAGATGTGTTATAATTCAGAAGCAGAGCAGAAGGAGAAAAAGAGAATTTTCGTGTTTCGCAATTCCATTAAGTATTGCGAAATATTGTGAAATACCAACTACGAAGCAGAGAGAAGAAGAGAAAAGCCGAGAGAAGCAGAGAAAAGCCGAGTGAAGCAGAAAAAAACGAGAGAAGCAGAGAAAATCAGAGAGAAGAGGAAAGATGATCAAGTAAGAAGCAGAACAGAAGGAGAACAAGAGAATTTTCGTGTTTCGCAACTCCATTAAGTATTGCGAAATATTGTGAAATTCTGGAGGCTTCGCGTTACATACAAACTACGAAGAAGAGAGAAGAGGAACGAGGATCAGAAGCAGAGAGAAGGAGAAAATGCTAAGATGAGAAAATAATTTTCATATTTCGCAGCCGCCATCAAGTATTGCGAAATATTGTGAAATTCTGCAGCTACATAAGACTGTTACGTAAAAAAAGTTTGAACGGAGGCGAAATACGAGAGCGGAGACGTCATTAATCCGTCGTCGCTGAGGCCGACAAAAAATTGGCTACAGCGACAGCTTGAGGAGGTGAAAGCAGAGGAGTAGAAGAAGATCAGAAGAGGAAGTCAACCAGAGAGACGAAGCAACGAAGAAGAAAAGAGGTGTCTGACGAGAGCAGTGACGTCATTAACATCAAGGCATCCAGAGGTGGCAAGCAGTTCAACAAGAGGCGCGCAACGGCTGCGATTCAAATCGCAACGACAATCCAAGCAGTGACGGCATCCAGAGGTGGCAAGCAGTTCAACAAGAGGTGCGCAACTGCTGCGATTCAAATCGCAACGACAACCCAAGCAGTCAAGGCATCCAGGGGTGCATCAACAAAGACGAGCGAAAAGAAGCAGTGCGCAAGTATAAACTCTTTGACGACTTGTGGCATTTATTTAAACTTCCAAATAATTTATTTTTATGCAACGTAAACTATATATTATTCCCATTTAAATTGTTCTTTAATATTTAAGATAAAAGTATTCCGAAAATATTTATAGTCGAAATAGTGTTTTAAGAGTTAGATTTCAGTAAGTCGAATATGAATGTTGAAGAGATCACACGATTTTCTGTTGCAGAGCTTAGAGATAAACTAAAAGAATTGATTTTGAAAAGTTCAGGAAACAAACCAGAGTTACAGCAGAGACTAGTATCCTATTTTGAGGGAAATATTAAAGACACAGAGGAAACTTCGGAGCATTCAGAGGACTCATCAGTGTATGAAGAATCACACACACTTAATACTCCTTCAACCATGGAGTTTACACTAAGAGACTTCGAAGATTCCCTTTCTGCATTTACTGGAAGTGGTTCTCCCGATATCGATGAATGGCTGACAGATTTTTAACTAAATTGCATTACAGTTGGGTGGACTGATCTTCAAAAATGTATTTACGGCAGGTAGTTAGTGAAGGGAGCTGCGAAGTTATTCTTATGCAGCCAAGCAGGAATAAACGATTGGAAGTCATTGAAAGAAGCCCTTAGAACTGAGTTTGGAGAAAAGCTCACAGCAAAACAGCTTCACAATTTACTGGAAAACAGGAAGAAAACTCAGAAAGGGAGTCTGATTGAATATTTTTTTGGATGAGGAAAGCATCATAGATTACATCATAGAGGGTATACCAGACTCAAAGCAAAATAAGATATGTTTATACCAAGCTTCTAATCCTAAGGAGTTCCGTCAGAAACTTAAAATCTATGAGAAGATAAGTGCGAGTCAGAGTTTGAAACCGAAGCCAAGATTTGCAATTCCTTTAAACAATCCAATCCAAGAGACAAGACGCTGTTTTAAGTGTGGCGGCAGCAAAGGACTGTAAAGAAGTATGCATTAAATGTTTCAAATGTAACCAGATAGGACACAAGGCTAATCAGTGCGGTACCAGAGATACCCGTAGGAATATGAAAAACGAAAATTCCAACCATCAACAACTGTCACAGTCGACTTATAATAGAACATTCAAAAACATAAGTATTGGAAACGGCCAGATTACGGCATTATTCGATTTTGGCAGTGATATTTGTACTATTTGCGAGACAGCTTTCATGCGAATCCACCCAGACATTTTAAAACCAAATATTAAGGAGCTGGTTGGAATTGGACGCAAAAAGATCTAAGCTTTAGGCTCGTTTACGATTGCTACGAAGTTGGATTACGTTGCCATTGACATGTGGTCCGCGACAAGGATACTCTTTATGAAGAGGTGATTGGCAGTGATGTTTTGGACAACGTAAACGCAACTATTGGAGCAAAGGGAGTGGTTTTTCATGTAGGACCATCAGCAGATGTTCGTGATCGCACTGTAGCCGAAGACCAAGTAATTAATAACTCGAGCTGGAACAATGAGATAAACATCACTCATCAAAGTGATTATCAAAATGTTGCTGAAGAAGCTTCAAAAATACCGGATTTGACGGAAACTTTTTATCAGTTAATGACAGCAGATATTATAGAAGTGGTTGTGCCAGATTTAGATCTCATTCACCTGTGCCATGATTTAAAGTCGGCTGTGGTGTAGTTAATTAAAATATATAAGCCACGGAAGCCAGAATCAAGCCCAGTAGAAATGAAGATTCTTCTGAAAGATGAAATTCCAGTGTGCCAGAGACCCAGACGTTTACCATTCGAGGATAATGGAAAGGTTGTTAAGCGGATCAACGATTGGCTCAAGGAAGGAATCATTCGTCAAAGTGTGTCGCAATACGCCTCTCCCATTGTCCTGGTGGTCAAAAAGGATGGCACTAAAAGGCTTTGTTGCGACTATCTGAAATTGAACCAAAAGATAATTTGCAATAAATTCCCCATGGCACTGATTGATGATGTTTTGCATAAGCTTCAAAGAGGAACAGTATTTACAACATTGGATTTATCAAATGGATTTTTCCATGTACCTCGTTCGTCACTCAAAGCGGACAGTACGAATTCTGCTTCGTACCATTTGGAATTTCTAATTCTCTAGCGGTGTTCATGAGATACATTTTTGCGGTGCTCAGACCATTAATTGAAGACGGCACTCTGATTGTGTACATGGACGATCTGATAATTCCATCAGAAGATGAGCGTGAAGGACTGGAAAAATTTAAGAAGGTTTTGAGTGTAGCACAAGAGGCAGGGTACGTATAAGTGGGAGAAGTGCCAGATTTTGCAGAAAAGAGCCAAAATGATGTTCCCGTTAAAGTTGCTCGCTGGGCAATGTTCTTGCAAGATTTTGATTACACTATTGAGCATCGCCCAGGCACTAGGATGAAACACGTCGACGCCTTAAGCCGAGTTCATTGCTTTTTAACCCAGGATTCTGTCAGATATCGAATTCAGCAGGCTCAACTTTAGGATGAGTGGATAAAGGCTGTTCTTAAAGTTTTTGAGACAAATACCTATGACGACTTATATCTCAAGCACGAAATTCTTCACATCCGATAAAAGAGCTAATCGTAATTCCTTCAGCCATGGAAGTGGAAATAGTACGCACAGCCCACCGACAAGGATACTTTGGAGTCAAGAAAACGATCGATCTGCTTCAGCGTGATTATTATATCCCAGAACTAGATAGAAAACTCAAGCAATTGTGAAGACTCGTGTAGAATGTATAGTTAGTGAGGCGGAGTATGGGAAAAAGGAGGGTTATCTTAATACTATAAACAAATCAGATGAACCTTTACAAACATACCACATTGACCACGTTGGTCCGATGGGCTTGACAAAAAAGTAGTACAATCATATTCTAGTAGTAGTCGACGCTTTTTCCAAGTTTGTGTGGCTTTATCCCACCAAAAGCACTGGCGCTGATGAGGCTCTCGACAGATTACAGAGGCAATCGGAAGTATTCGGTAATCCAAGTCGCTTGATAACAGATCGAGGAACAGCATTTACAGCAAATGTCTTTGAGGAATATTGCAAGGATAACAACATTCAATATTTGTTAGTAGCCACATGGAGTGCCCCGCGGCAACGTCCAACTTGAGCGTATCAACCGGATTGTCATAACCCTACTGACCAAACTTTGTGCAGAAGACCCGAAAGCTTGGTACAAGCACATAGGAAGAGTTCAGCAGTTTATAAACTCTTCACCACCTAGAAGTACTAAACTAGCTCAATTTAACTTAACTTGACTGGAATGAACATGAAAACTAAGTACGATACCGATTTAGGAAATTTACTGGAGAAAAGAAAAGAAGCGAACGAATGTATTCGTTTCGTTACACGAAAGTTAAGATATGGAAGATAACTCGAGGAAAAAGTTGGAGATGATGAATGTCCTATAAAAACAAATACAGTTGCAGAATACATGAAATTATGATCGCCGTCATTCGGGTCGAATTAATTGTCAGAATAGCTGAATGTAGGATTGGCATCTCTGAAGAGCAATTCCAGAGGACTTTATTTAACAGAACATCTGATTCTATAGCATTAGGTTTAACAGAGGGAAGCGTCAAGAGAGGGAAACATAACAAGTTAAAAAGAGTAGAGAATGAGCTTGAAAAGAAGAAGGTCGTGTGTTCCCGTAGTAAAGAAAAGAAACTTGTAAAACGAAAAGTAAAAACTGTAAAAGTTGAATATCATATCTATTTTAAATAAAGTGAACTAATATTATATCAAATGAATCGGAGTCAAGAAGCCTTTCTCTACATATATAAGTTTTTTTAAAAAATGTATAAAATTATATTCCAAATAAAAGTTATATTAATATACAATATTTGTTAGCGTGTGTACGTGTGCATGTATTTACTTCCTCAAAAAGTGATATTCATTTTGTGACGCGCGAGCGCGCATATAAATTAAAAACATAAACCCAAACAATAAAAACTAAAGAGAAAATAATTAACAGTTCCAAATATTCAAATTCAAATTTTAATATACGCGCGCGCCCGCCACTGAGCAAAGGGTCACACTGGGCCGAATGGGCTTTGGTCACAACAAAAAGGGCTAATTCCGCACGTGCGGCGGTCACACTAGACCACCCCGGATTCCTATATAAAGCGGACCACAGCCAGTGGGAAGGCACTCAGCTACCGACAGCGATCGGGTGAGGTAAGCCTACGTTTAGTAGCTCACATCCAGGAGTCAGTGCCAAGAGTCGTTTTGGGGACCGGATTTACGGATCGGGTTCACATTTATACATTGTAGTTAGTTAGTCCCCGTAGATCTCCACAAACTTCTCGCACTTGGTAGATTGTAGGATCTCCACAAACTTCTCGCAACTGGTAGATTTCAGAATCTCCAAAACCTCTCGCAACTGGGAGACTTCAGAGTCTCCAAAACGCCCTTCGCTGCTAAGACAGGCGAGCCGCCGTCAGCACTAGCTCTCTAAAGCATACTTTCGGGGCAACATTCAGGGTGATCTTGCGGGTCCAATCTCTCTATCTCGCCCACAGGAAGTGCCCAACCACCGGGTCAGGTCCACGGTCCAGGGTCAGGTCCACGGCAGCGAAGCCCGACAACGCCCGTACTCCGGCAACGGCCTCAACGGAACCCGGACGGCGACCCCACACTCGGCATCCCGACATTCCGGCTCACTGTTCCGGCGTGATTCTTTCCATCTTTGTACCTAATACGTTAATAAAACCTAAGATATATATTTACGGCATAATTCTCAAGTGTTCTCATCTGGGACCGGGTCGGAATCTCTTTCAGCAACCACACCTGACCCAAATAAATTCTTGGGACGAGTCCTGGCCCACGCTGAACTATCTCAGTCCCACCAGACCGTCACAGTGGCGCCCGAACAGGTTGTAGTGGTTGCAAAGAAAGAAGAGCAAACGACACCGCACCAGTAGAGTAATATCAAAGAGCTAAGACCGGACCGTACACGGAAATGGACAGTGAAAAGAAGGCCAGGATGGAAAAGAGCGTGGAAGTGGACGTCGTGGACCGAGTACGGAGCTGGGGGATACTATATCAAGGAACGACAAATCCCTTGGAGTTCCTGAGTAAATTGGAACAATGGGCAGCGGGATACGGAATTCAAGAGGACCAGTTGGTCCAGACAATGTCATTCATATTGGAAGGAATTGCGAGTGACTGGTGGAACACCACACCGACTAAAATCATAAGTTGGGCACAGTTGACAGCGGAACTGCGGGAATACTTCTTACCGCCAAGATATGAGGAAAAACTCGAAACTCAGATAACGCAACCGAGGCAGCGAGAATCTGAACCGGAAAGAGAGTTCGCAATGGGGCTGCGGAAGCTGATGAGATTTACAAAACTCACAGAGGAGGAAAAACTCGATCGCATAGATAGAAATTGCAGGAGCAAGATAAAACTATATGCACGACGATCGGCGTTCAAAACTCTAACAGAGTTCCTCAAGCTCGCAGAAGAAGTAGAGGACATCGAGGCAGAGGAAGGGTTGACACAAGCAACGCAGCCGATGCATCCGAGACTAAGTCCGGAAATCTGCAGGCAGTGCGGCGGAACAGGCCATGCAGCGCGCACATGTAACAATCCACCAAGGCTATTCTGCTGGGTATGCGGCAAAAACGGCATGAAAACGACAGAATGCTGCAGAGCCACGACAGGAAACGCCGGGGGGCATGAGCAGATAAAGCTGGCGGCTCAGGCCAGACAAAAAAATCCAGCAGTACAGGATCAGTTAAGTTGCGACGGATTTCAAATACTGGCCAAGATAAAAATAGGAACACGGTGGGCAAGAGGAATGGTAGATACCGGAGCGTCACGAAGCGCGATAAGTACAAACCGGTATCGCGACGTACGGGTCCAAGGCAAATGGAGTGGATCACAGGCGGAGATTACACTCGCCAACGGGGCTACGCAACTCCGGAAGGCAAAATACATCAGCACGATAGATCTAAAATCTGGATACTGTCAGATCCCGATGAAAAGCAACAGCCGACAATACACAGCTTTCACGGTACCAGGTAGGGGATTATTCCAATGGAAAGTTATGCCCTTCGGATTAACAACGGCACCAGCGACATTCCAGAGAGCATTGGACACGGTAATAGGGCCGGAAATGGAACCGTTTGCGTTCGCTTACCTCGACGACATCGTGGTCATAGGCCGGAGCAAACAAGAACACTTAGAAAAACTGCAAGAAGTGTTCAGGAGATTACACAAGGCGAACCTGAGAATCAACCCCGAGAAGTGTCACTTCTTCCAGAAAGAACTCAAGTATTTAGGCCACATAGTCAGCGATCGTGGGATCAGAACAGATCCGGAGAAGGTAGCGGCCATCCGGGACCTGCCAACACCAAAAACTATTAAAGAAGTACACAGTTTTTTGGGAATGGCATCATGGTACAGAAGATTCATTCCAAATTTCACGGAACAGGCCGGGGTACTGCAAGATCTGGTGAAGAAAGGGCAAAAGTTCAAATGGAACATGAATCACCAGCAAGCATTCAACCGACTAAAGGAAAGTCTTACGCAAGCACCGGTGCTGGCATGTCCCGACTTCACGAAGCAATTCAAACTACACACAGACGCAAGTGATGTTGGCATAGGCGCGGTACTTACACAGGAAGGTGAAAAGGGCGAGCAAGTAATATCGTACGCAAGCCGGAAATTGAATAGCACGAAGCGGAAGTACAGCGCGACCGAAAAAGAATGTCTGGCGATACATTGGGGCATAAACAAGTACAAAATGTATTTGGAGGAATACCAATTTATAGTAATCACGGACCATATGGCACTCAAGTGGTTAAACTCGATCGAAAGTCCGTCAGAACGGGTAGCCAGAGGGGCCCTGGGCTTACAACCATTCCAGTTCGAAGTTCAGTACAGAAAGGGTAAGCTAAATGCAGTTGCGGACGCACTGTCAAGAGCACCACAAGCCGAACTCAACACAATGGTGAGCAAATCAAACTGGCTGCAGGAACAATTCAAAAAGACCAAGGAGAACCCAAACGACGAAAAGTTCCGAATCGAAGGGGACCGATTGTACAAGTGGAGCGAACACAAGCGAGATCCACAAAAGGTGTTAGAAGAAAATCATTGCAAGGCGACTGCAGGGCATTTGGGTATCTTCAAAACCACGAGGAGAATCAAAGCCAGATATTTCTGGCCACGGATGGTGAAGGATGTCAAGAAGTTTGTAAAGGTATGCGTATGCTGCCAACGGTACAAGGTCTCGCAACAAAAGGCGGCAGGGAAAATGCTCTCAGGAATCGTGGAAGCCCCTTGGGAGACAATGTGCGTGGACTTTGTCGGACCACTACCCCGAACAAAACATGGAAATACGACGTTGGTAGTCATAGTGGACAAATTCTCGAAATGGGTTGAACTTGCGGCGATAAGGCAAGCAACGGCAGAGGCATTTCTGAAAGTATTCCGGGAAAGGATAATTGCCAGAGTCGGAGCGCCAAAAGTCCTGATCTGTGATAATGGCGTACAGTTCACGGGGCGAAAGACAAAGTCGGCCATGGAAGGGTGGGGAATCCAACAACGATTCACGGCGCCATATACACCCCAGGAAAACCCGACGGAGCGCACCAATCGAACTGTAAAGACCATGATCGCCCAGCTAGCGGGCAAGGAACTAACAGGCTGGAATGAACATCTACCAGAACTGATGCTCGCTTACAACAGTAGCACGTCGGAATCTACCAGATATAGCCCAGCACAGCTCATGTTTGGCCGGGAACTTAGGGTACCAAACACGCTGCTCGACCAGGTAACCGCCGGCTTGGCGATGCCGACAGAAAGCTTAGAGACGAGATGGGAAAGGTTACAGAATATCCGTAAAGAGGCAAAATCGCACATGCAAATGGCGGCTGACCAGCAAAAGCACCACTACAATCTTAGGAAAAGAGAGTGGAAGCCAGCAGTCGGACAACTAGTTTGGTGTAAAACACATTACTTGTCCAAGGCGGCAGACAAGTTCAATGCCAAACTAGCACCGAAATTCGATGGCCCATGGAGAGTAGTAAAATTTGCACCCCCAGTAATTCTTGTCGTAAAATACCTAAAATCACGGAAAACAAAACGCGTGTATATAGGGGATACTAAACCATCAGTAGAGACTAACACAACACCGAACGTAACTGCCGTCGCTAACATATCCGGTAGCTGCCGGCTCCTAAACGGGGGGGGAGTGTGACGTGCAAGCGCGCACATAAATTAAAAACATAAACCCAAACAATAAAAACTAAAGAGAAAATAATTAACAGTTCCAAACATTCAAATTCAAATTTGAATATACGCGCGCGCCCGCCACTGATCGGATTCCTATATAAAGCGGACCACAGCCAGTGGGAAGGCACTCAGCTACCGACAGCGATCGGGTGAGGTAAGCCTACGTTTAGTAGCTCACATCCAGGAGTCAGTGCCAAGAGTCGTTTTGGGGACCGGATTTACGGATCGGGTTCACATTTATACATTGTAGTTAGTTAGTCCCCGTAGTATTTTCCCCGACCCTCCTCTGGTAGACGTCAGCGTCTCCACCGCTCACAAATCGGCCCACCGATTCGCCTGGAAGACTTAAGAGTCTCCGCTATCCCCATTCGGCCCGCCGATCCGCACTTCTCGCAAGTGGTAGATTTTAGGATCTCCACAAACTTCTCGCTACTGGTAGATTTTAGGATCTCCACAAACTTCTCGCACTTGGTAGATTTTAGGATCTCCACAAACTTCTCACTACTGGTAGATTTTAGGATCTCCACAAACTTCGCGCACATGGTAGATTTTAGGATCTCCACAAACTTCTCGCACATGATAGATTTTAGGATCTCCACAAACTTCTCGCACTTGGTAGATTTTAGGATCTCCACAAACTTCTCGCACTTGGTAGATTGTAGGATCTCCACAAACTTCTCGCAACTGGTAGATTTCAGAATCTCCAAAACCTCTCGCAACTGGGAGACTTCAGAGTCTCCAAAACGCCCTTCGCTGCTAAGACAGGCGAGCCGCCGTCAGCACTAGCTCTCTAAAGCACACTTTCGGGGCAACATTCAGGGTGAACTTGCGGGTCCAATCTCTCTATCTCGCCCACAGGAAGTGCCCAACCACCGGGTCAGGTCCACGGTCCAGGGTCAGGTCCACGGCAGCGAAGCCCGACAACGCCCGTACTCCGGTAACGGCCTCAACGGAACCCGGACGACGACCCTACACTCGGCATCCCGGCATCCCGGCTCACTGTTCCGGCGTGATTCTTTAAACCTAAGATATACATTTACGGCATAATTCTCTAGTGTTCTCATCTGGGACCGGGTCGGAATCTCTTTCAGCAACCACACCTGACCCAAATAAATTCTTGGGACGAGTCCTGGCCCACGCTGAACTATCTCAGCCCCACCAGACCGTCACAATTTTGGGATATTCATTTTCTTGTTCTTCAACAGAGGGATTATCTTCTTCTTCTTCTTTTTCTTCTAATCTATTTATATTCTCCCTAAGCGAATTTAAGTAATACCCGAATACTAATTCTTCTAGTGTTTCTGTTTCTAAAAACTCATTTCTGATATTTATGTTTCCTTTTATGTTTAACCTCTTTTTTTGTATTCTTGTTATCGGTCGCTGATGTAGTGTTCTCTTTGAAAACCTGTTTGTCAATCTCTTGACAATTCATGTTATTTTTGTATTTATCTAAATGCACAAATTTTCGTATTCCTCGGGACACATAGTGACATTGGACTCGCATTGAAAATAAGTTGTTATAATTCAATTTAAAATAACAGAAAACCGCTTTACGCGTGGTAACCATTTTTCCACCGATATCACGATCCCTTTTTAATAAGTCTGTGGTATTGGATGCCTTGCTAATATCTTTTTTATATACATATAATCCTCGCCTATGCTTCGTTTGTCGGTAATATTTTCAATACTTTCAATATTATTCGGAGCACTTACGTCGTTAAACGAGAATTTTGAGGGAACATCTGGGTGAGAACTAGCAATTGCAGGCGCTGGGTTTGATTGATTGGCTGAGATCGTAATAGTCATCCGAAAAAATTGGTGGAGTTGGTGTTGTTGTTGTTGTTGTTGTACTTGTTGTTTGTGGAGTTATACTCGTTGTTGGTGGAGTTGTGCTCGTTGTTGGTGGAGTTGATGTTGATGTGCTTGATTCTGATTCTGATGTTGGTGGAGTTGCTGATGTTGTTGTTGTAATCGATGGTGAAGGTTCTGTTGTAGTTGTTGTTGTAATTGGTGGTGGTGGTGTCTCATTTAAGGGTAAATATCATGCATGGATTTTTTCTTCTTCTTTTGGCATTGTTTTTTCTAGGGGTGTTGTTGAAGAAATTAATAAGGGATATTTAGCTCCCCCCAAAACTAAGAGTTGTTCCCTTGGATCCGTTTATGCTCGATTGAATTATCTAATGCTTTGCTAATATTAAGCAGTCCACAATTCTTGTGAACATAAAGCGAGGGAAGAGTTGCCTGAGGGAGATGCAGCGGCGTTCAGGAGGGGCAGCAAGCTCATCCATTCGGCGGGCTCAGCGTCTGCCCAAGACGAAGGGCATACCTTGAAGTATCATGATAGGGAGACTCCCAAGAGGGACTCTTCGTTGATCACGTTCATCTCGTGCCTCTTGCGATTGTGATTGACTTAACTGCGCCATGCTCACACGCACATTTTCATTATCTTCTTCGATTTTTTCGCCTGATCTTCGTACTCTTCTATCTCGCGCGGCTGTAGAATTGACCGGTCGACGACTCAAATTGGCCCCCTTGCGTTTTTCTGGCATTGCAATGAAGGTCAATATTGAAAGTAATAAAGGAACGTTGTAGATAGAACAGATAAATGAATGAATTTGAAATATTGATAAAGATAAATAAATGAGTGACAATTATAGACACCTGGCGGGGATAACTGATCGATTGATACTCGTAGTTAAAAACACTAGTTTACAAATTTATATCTTTTTTTTTTATATAAACTTTAAGACCCACTTTATCCGCCTAATTTTGAGTTGCTGAACACGTTGAACTTATTAAAAAACAAGTTAGAAAGCTACAGTCGACTGTGCTCGACTGTGAGATACCCGGTACCTAAACGTTTGCACTTCAGACTAAAAGGCAATTTAAAATTGTACATACATTATAATAGTCTACTTCGATACTTCTTAAAATAAATCGCCTCTCGAATTAGCTCCCGACCTAAACAATATAATGTCATACTTAAATATGAATGATACATTTTATAGGAACACATAAAAACCCGCTCGATCGGCGCCAAAAAATGAATTATGTCATTTCTTGCTATATTCTTCTGCAGTGGCGCCATTATATCTCGCGGCCAAGGCTCGAATGCGCCACCTGTCGGCTACAGATTGCAACATCAGTGATTTAGGGCGGTGTGTTTAAATTCTAACCTTATTGCTAATATCTCCCATGTTTATCATCCGATTTTACTGAAATTTTCAGGAAACGTCAATTTTATTTTATTTATTTATTGTATCTATTAACTTTAACCCGAAAATAACGAGTATAGCTTAATAACGTTTTTTATGATTTATGAAGGCGCAAGTGGGCGTGGCCAAATTTAAAAAAAAACTTGATCTGCGTGCACCAGATTCCAATGTTGTCACCAAATTTGGTAACTCTAGCTCTTATAGTCTCTGAGATCTGTTGTTTCACACGGACAGACAGAGGGACATGGCTAAATCGACTCGGCTGCTGACGCTGATAAAGAATATATATTCTTTATAGGGTCGGAGATTTCTCCTTCTGCCTGTTACATACATTCTCGGTTGGCACTAACTTATAACACCCTTGTACCCTATGGGTACGGGTATAAAAATCTGGTTTTTCGCGAATATCTTCAAAACGGTTCTTTGGAGTTTTTATACCCGGTACCCATAGGGTATAAGGGTATTATAAGTTAGTGCCAACCGAGAATGTATGTAACAGGCAGAAGGAGAAATCTCCGACCCTATAAAGTATATATGTATGTTCTTGATCAGCGTCACCAGCCGAGACTATTATAATGTATGTAGAATTTTAAATTGCCTTTTAGTGTGAAGTGCAAACGTTTAGGTACCGGTTATCTCACAGTCGTGCACAGTCGACTGTAGCTTTCTTACTTGTTTATAGCTAGATTTCATTTTCTTTTTAAAAATATACAAAAAAAGTTTTTAATTATTTTGAGTAAACAGATCTAAAGATACCTTTCTCCTTAGTTACTTAAGGTCAAATATATGCAAATCCAGTATAAATTCTAGAAGGTATGGCAAATTATATTAAATTATCATATTGCTGTTGTGTTATAAAATTGTTTTTCAAGAGAAGTAGCCTGCTTTGTGGTTTTGTTTTTTAAGATATTACCAAAATATGGTTATTTATTTTATACACACTTGATTCAAAAACTATGCAGAAGTTTTCCCTTAAAAAAGGTTTAAGTTTGGAAAAATACTTCATTATTCGCACTTCTTCGCTTATGATGTGTGGAAACTTGCCGTATTTGCATCCAGCAATAGTCGCTTAGCATTCCTTCATCCCAGAAACCTTCGTAACGCTTTTCAAATGATGAGATATTGTTGGTGAAAAATTCCATTGGTATAAATATTAAAGTCGGTATTAGTGATTGTTTGGATGCCTAGCCAGTGAGGTGTTTTTTCTTTCTTGGTAGTTATGGGGGTCAATGAGATGTTGAGTTGGTTGCAGATTTTAATAGTGTTATAGAGGGAGGAGGTGAGTTTTGGAGTCTTCTTGGCTTTAGTTAAATTTTTATACCCGGTACACATAGGGAACAAGGGTATTATAAGTTTGTGCCAACCGAGAATGTATGTAACAGGCAGAAGGAGGCATCTCCGACCCCATAAAGTATATATATTATTGATCAGTATCACCAGCCGAGTCGATTTAGCCATGTCCGTCTGTCCGTCTGTCCGTCCGTGTGAAACAACAGATCTCAGAGACTATAAGAGCTAGAGTTACCAAATTTGGTGACAACATTGGAATCTGTTGCACGCAGATCAAGTTTGTTTTAAAATTTGGCCACGCCCCCTTCCACCCTCAAAAATCATAAAAAACGTTAAATAAGCTATACTCTTTTTTTTCGGGTAAAAGTTAATAAATACAAAAAATGAATAAAATAGAGCGTACGTTTCCTGAAAACTTCAGTAAAATCGGATGATAAACATGGGAGATATTAGCAATAAGGTTCGAATTTTAAAACCCCCCCTAAGGCGCTTGCCAGTGTAGCCTATGAAAGACAAATTGCCCGTCCCTCTCTGACCCATGTGCCCTTATCTACCAGCGCACTGATTGCAGCTGTACTTGGGTTTTGTTTTGTTTTGCTCTTCCTTCCGATCAGAGCTTTGCTGACCTGCCTCAATGTATACCGAATTTACATTCATACAGTGCAGGGCAAACAAAAAGGATACTTTATTTTCTTAAACATTTAATTTTTTTTATTAAAAGTAATTTAATTATTTCAAGCTCATGCTATCGAGGTAAAATTATTAGATACCTTCATACTCTATAAATAATATTTTATTCTTTTGCTAATGAATATATTCATTTAAAATTAAAAATTCGTAATATTATATTTTCTTTATATATTAATTTATACACAATATATATATTTTCTACCCCCTTTACAGCCACATCTCTTAAATATTATGAAATTAAATAGAGCTATTAAATATATTCAAAAAGTGAATAAGCATTGAATTTATAAGAATAAGCGAAATGAAATGAGGAAAGAACGCAACTAGATAATGAACTGATAATTAAAGTTAAATGCATTAAAGTAACGTTAAATTCTTTTAGTCTAAACAAATACAACTTAAATATGGTAAATAACCAAAGACTACAATTATGTTTAAAATAAATGTTTATAATATGAAATCCAACTAACCCCAGAGTATTCCGAAAATTATGGAAACAGAAGTGTAGCAACGAAAATCGTTTAATCATTTTAGCGACCACAAGGGATCACTACCAAAAATAGAGTTTTACTGTAATATAGTGAACATCTTAGTGTGCCGTAATGTCGCTAAAGGAATTTGCCTATCCATCCTGTTCTAATCCCTCTATTCCCTTTTCTCTTCTTCTTCTTCTTTCGAGGCTAGTTGAAAGGCTATTCCCATTATTTCCCTTTCAAACTATAACACGCGAAAATTATTTATTACTAGCATACTATCGTGAGCACGTAAAAGAGTATCCTTCCTTGACCCTCACCCATAATGCCGACGAAGATGAGCCGGAACAAGCGCGTGTTTCACAACTCAGTTTACACTAACATCTGCTCATACTAATAATCAATTTTTAAACGTTATATGCTACAAACCTTATGTCTCATTACAGCTCTGATGACCTGAATGTGGTGATGCTAGAGAGCGAGGAGAAGCGCCTTCTGGTAGCTTCCTGCTACATGCCACACGACAGGCCAGCTTCACCGGAGGAACTCAGGAGCCTTGTTGAACCCGGCCCGAAAAACCAGCAACTGCTCATGTGTGCAGACGCCAATGCACATCATAGCGTGTGGGGGAGCCCCGACATCAACGACAGAGGTGAGTCACTCCTAGAATTTATACTTTCAACCAACTTATCTGTAGCAAATGTGGGGGAGGAGCACACATACGTAGGCCCCACTTCATCAAAGGAGCAGCAGACGGCGACCAAAAGGAGGACGGATCGTGCGGCCCAGACAGAGCCCTCGCGGAGGCTAAGCCAGCCCGATGTTCCGGTCGAGAGACCCGAGGGGGTACGAAAAGAGGGCCCGAGAACGGCGCGAACCCAACCGGTCCGGACCACAGCTCTCGCTGCTTCAGCAAAGGGCACCAAGAAGGCCGGAAAAGCCACCCGAAAACTGCCTGGCGAGGTGGAACAGTGGCAAGGGAGCGCGAAAAAGCCTACGGGGCCCGAGCCAGCGGATGCCGTGGCAGCAGGAAGCTCGTGGAGTACTGTGGTCAGAAAGAAGCCGACCCGTAGATCACGCCCCGACGCGGTGATAGTGGAGGCGAGCGGGAAATCTTATAGCGAGATCCTGACTCTGGTCACGCGAAGGGAGGACAGCCAACTAGCGGAGCTTGAAGTGGCAGTCAACAGGGTGCGACGGACGGCTAGAGGTAACCTGTTCCTGGAAGTGGCCAAAGGTAGCTCAGAGAGTGTTGAAACGATGCGAGAGAGCATCTCTCGTGTCCTTGGCGATGCAGCGGAGGTGCGAGCTCTGACGGAGGACTCGAAAGTCAGCATCTTCGAGATTCGAGATCTGGACGCGATCACGACGGAGAGCGAGATCCGCACCGCCGTCACGAAGCAGTACCAGCTCAGTGAGGGCGCAGTCAAGGTCCGCAGCCTTTGACACGGGTACGGTGAGTCGAAAAAAGCGGTGATCAGCCTACCATGCTCGATGGCCAAAGAGGACGGCATACAGTTGATTCAGCTCAATCTGAATCACTGTAGAGATGCGCAGAATTTACTGCTGCAGACAGTCCGGGAAGTAGCAGCGGATGTTGCCATCCTTAGCGAGCCATATAGGCTGAGCAATGGAGGGGAATGGGCCAAGGACCGCACTGGCAAGGCGGTCCTGTGCCTGTGCGGTGACAGGAAACGGAAGATGTCCAGCATCCTGGCAGCCGATGGATTCGTCCGGGCAGAGGTTTGCGACTTCAGGCTATACAGCTACTACCTGTCGCCTAGTCTACCGCTGGAGGCATTCAGCAGGATTCTGGATGATTTTTGCTGCGACCTGCGGGGAAGAGCCGTCGTTGTCGGAGGCGATTTTAACGCGTGGGCCTAGGAGTGGGGCTTCACCGAGACAAATGCTCGAGGTAGGGTGGTGCTGGAGGCATTCGCCTCAACAGACGTCGGGCTCCTGAACGATGGAGCGCGGCACAGGTTTGTCAGAGCAGGAGCAGCGTCATTCATCGACCTCACGTTCGCAAGCAGCTCAACTTCCCATAATGCCAAATGGAGAGTCAGCGACGTGTACACAGGGAGCGACCACGAAGTAATCCTGTGCACGGTAGGCGAGCCCGCGAAAGAGCCGCTCCCGGTGCCGAGGCCCGCAAAGGTGTACAGACCGGACACCTTGTGTACCTAGGCATTCGAAATCGCGCTGGGTGGCATGACAGTGGAGGCGGAGGAGGGAGCAAACGCGGCGGCGAACCGAATTGCTGCAATCCTGGAGCACGCCTGCGACCGGAGCATGAGGCGTAGGGGAGCTTTTCGGGGCCACCATAAGCCTGTGTTTTGGTGGAGGATAGCCGACTTACGGATCACCTGCCTTCGAACCCGGAGACAGCTGTCCCGCTCGCGCAGAACCTCGCGCATCGGCGAGTGCAACGAGGCCTATAAAGCCGCGAGGAGGGCTCTCAAGGCGGCCATAAGCACGGCTACGGCATTGCAACGCGGCGGATAACGACCCCTGATCGGCGCGTACAAGCTAGTGGTTAAGGGACTGAAGGCAGGCAGCACCGCCCCCTCGGATCCCACGGTTCTGGATGGCATCGTGCAGACGTTGTTTCCGCGAAGAGCACCAGTACACATACAGCCCAGGGAGGAGTGGCAGCCCTTCAACCCCATTGGCTCCTGCGACGTGACGGAAGAGGAGGTATCCCGGAAGGGGAGAACCGTACATCCGAAAAAGGCGCCAGGGCCGGACGCAGTTCCCAACAGGGCACTGAAACTGTCCATCGCCCTGCACCCGAAGGAGTACGCGGCCTTGTTCTCCAAGTGCCTTAGGGAGGGGACCTTTCCAGAGCGGTGGAAGAAGCAGAAGCTGCTGCTGCTGACCAAGCCGGGGAAGCCACCGGGGGAGCCTTCCTTCGAAATCAGCTGGAACGTTTCTTTTAATTACGTTACCATCGGACCGCAAAAAGTTTCTACCTTGCCAGTTTATAACATTTTATAAATTTGCATATACTGCCCTCATACAAGAGACCGCCTAGTGTTTTGTTTTTGGACATCCACGGTGTTGTTGTTTACATTTCGACTCCGTTACAACGCGCTTGCTGCTCTTTCTCCTGTTACATCTCTCTCTGGATCGCCGCACTGACTGCTGTGCTCTCCTGGACTGCTCTCACGGATACCCAGCTGTTGCTGTAAAGCTCTCCATGAATTGCTGTACTTGCGTTTGCCGTTCTTCAACTGCGCGGGATTTGATTGCTCTTAGTCTGACAGCTCTCCCGAATTTGTCTGCTCAGAACCTACTCTCGCTGGATCGCTTCACTGACGCTACCTATGCACGGTTTTGGACTGCTCTCCTGGACTGATCTCCCGAACTACGCTGCTGTTGCTGTTGTTGCTGCTCCTTCTTTTGCCTATCTTCAATCTGCGCTGGATTTGTCAGCTTAAACTCTTGGCTTGACTTCGTCTCGTCTACGATTTCCCCGCTCTTATCGACGATTATCGACGCTCTTCTCATCTCTTCGCTGGATTAGCCACTACGCTTTACTCTTTACTCTTGTCATCTCTTCGGATTGGATTGGCCACTACGCTTTACTCTTCGACAAATCTGGTGCTCTGGCAAGTTTGTTTGTTACCTTATTTCTGTGGGCATAGAATAACACTGAAAACAATTATGTTAGTCGTTTGTAATGCCAAGAAATGGGAATTTGGTGGCGCCATTACGGGCGACTCCTACCTCGTATGCTGGCTCTGTGGAAACTGTGCACATTTGAAATGTGCCGGGGCTGGATCAAATGGCCGCCTTACAGACTTAATATCTAAAAAAAAATGCTTAACTTGGTCTTGCATCGCTTGCCGCGAGATCGAAAGATCCGAAATGGTTTTCTTGATGTACGTAAGGATTTCGCAGCCCTTAATGAAAAATTCACTGTCGTCGAGTCTCAGTTTCTTGGCCTCAAACTCTTAAGTGAGTCGCCCAAGAGAAAAATACCACACAATGTGGCCTGTATGAATGTTATTGGAACACCTACTGCACGTACGTTGCCAACGTTTTCTTTAACTACACCACAGGCACAGTCGGGCTAAGTTGCTGACCTCCCGCAACCTGAACCTAATGGTTCGCTCACACATAGTTCCGGACTTCAGATGGAGTATGCGGGCGTCGTCTCACCGGAACCAAATGGATTTTTTACACCAAACAACTTTTTAAATTCGCCAGTCGTGATCGATAACCGACCGCCTCCCGTATCAGCTGCAGTGGAGACAGTTGCTTCTGCCTTACTAGCGGCCTCGTCGCAGACTACACTAGCTCCGATCGTGACTACTCCTAGTTATGGCGCTAAACAACTAACTGGAGTTGCTCAACGCACCTCAAGGCCGATTGCTGGAGTGGCTCCGACTAAAGCGGTGTTTGTATCACGCTTAAACCCTGATGCTACGGTTAAAGACATTATAGCCCACCTTAGCCACAAGTTAAACCTTTCTGCAACTGAGTTCTCTGTCACCAAGTTTAATTTTAAATTGAGACGTAACATATCTTCTTTTAAGATTGATCTTTCTGATTTGATTCTACCTAGAGTTCTTGATACCAAGATTTGGCCAGAGTTTGCCATTGTGCATGAATTCGTCAATAAAAATAAAAATCATAGTAATGCTCGTAGTTCCCAAAGTACTTTGACCAATTCAAAAGACTAAATCAATCTTTTTGCATACACTATGAAAATGTGCGTAGTTTGTTAGGTAAGCTTAGCTAAATATACTTCAATAGTGTATCCTTTGATGCCAACGTTATTGCCTTTACGGAGACCTGGCTAAATTCGACAGTGTCGGACAATGAAATTCTCTGTAACAACTATATTATTTATCGATGTGATCGTCCCACTCGCACTGGGGGCGGTGTTCTCCTAGCCGTAAAAAACGATTTATCGTCGAAATCCATTATTCTACCAAATTTAAATGATCCAATAATTGAATTTGTCTGTGTTCAAATTAAATTTCCGGACATCAGTATTTTTGTCACCTGCTCATATATTCCCCCTCGATCCGATTTCAATATATATATGCAACACTTATTACATATCCAAGAGATTTTTACTTTGCTTGGTGATAATGATCACCTTGTCACATTAGGGGACTTTAATCTCCCTACTCTTTCATGGTTGTCATCCATGGATAGTAACGCTTCCATTCCTAGCACGCCCCACGAGTTTGTTCAGGGTGTTTTGGATTTGTCATTGGTTCAGCTTAACTCAGTGGGTAATTGCAACAACAAATTTCTTGACCTGGTTTTTGCATCCGAATTTGCTAATGGTTTCGTTTCATGAATACAACCATTATCATTGCCGGAAGACAACTATCATCCAACTTTGGAGATTCTTTTAGAGTCTATATCGCCTGAAATTATCTTACCTGAAATCGAACCCAGAACCTTTCACTGCTTCAGAAGAGCTGCGTATACTGAAATTAACACAGCTCTCTCTCAAGCTGACTGGTCTTTCATGGACTCCGAAGAATCACCTCCAGTCATTCTAGGGATGTTTTAAGACTTGTTGAACTCAGCAATTAATGCGCATGTTCCGTCGTTTCCTGTCGCGGAACCCTCTAACAAGCCTCAATGGTTTTCGCGCAGGTTATCTTATCTCAAGAACACCAAATCTAGGTTGTTCAAAAAGTATCAAAGATCCGGTCTTCAACTGGACCATTCCAGGTATCTGATTGCTCGTTCCGAATTTTTGGCTCTACATACTACATGAACCGTTGCAAAAGAGAGTTTTTCGACAACCCTAAACAATTCTACGCTTTTGTAAATTCAAAACGAAAATCTTTTCTGTTTCCTTCATCTCTTCATTATAATAATACAAAAGGCTTTAATGATCTAGACAACTCTCAACATACTCCTCTCATACTTATAATTCTTCAACCTATCCGTATTCGCTCCCACACTCAAATTCTATCAACACGCCTATAATTCACGTAGACGACATTTATCAGTGTCTAATGAACATGAAATCGTCATTTTCTGCCGGTCCCGATCTTATTCCTAGTTGTCTCCTTAAAAAATGCGCCAGTGCCCTGTCATGTCCATTGGCTAAACTCTTTCCAATGTCTCTCGACAAAAGCTTCTTTCCTAATTTGTGGAAAGAATCGTTTATTATTCCCTCCATAAGAAGGGCAGTAGGTCGGATATTTCTAACTACAGAGGGATTTCGAAGCTCAGAGCCATACCCGAATTATTTGAAAAACTAATAACCTCTCAGCTGCAGCATCAATGTTCTTCAATAATGAGCCCCTCTCAGAATGGATTTATGAAGCGTCGGTCGACGACAGCCAACCTCCTGGAATTTATTTCAATCATACGAGATGGTTTTAATAACAAAGTGCAGTCGGATGTTATCTTCACCGACTTTAGTAAAGCCTTTGATTCTGTCAATCATTCGCTACTGCTTATGAAACTTGAATTGTTAGGATTTCCATATAACTTATTAGATTGGCTTTCCAAATACCTACTTCAACGAACACAGAGAGTTTTATTCAACAACACATTGTCGAACGTTGTCTTTGTTACATCAGGTGTTCCCCAAGGCAGTCACCTTGGTCCTGTCCTGTTTGGTCTGTTCATAAACGACCTGCCAAATATTATTTACAATTCACAGGTGCTTATGTACGCGGATGATGTGAATCAGTGTTTAAATCTTACGTGCCCCTTGTCGCACTTACGGCTTCAAGAGGACTTAAATAACCTTAACACATGGTGCAACGATAAAATGTTGTTCCTCAACCATTCTAAATGTAATTTCATGTCATTCTATCGTAAAAGCCCTTTCCTTACAAATTACTCGTTGGGAACAAGCGGGTTGGAACGTATTTATAAGGTTAACGATCTTGGAGTATTATTTTGCCACGACCTAAACTTGGCTGAGCACATTATGCTTTTGTTAAGCGTTGGTCAAATGAATTCAAACATCGTTTTTCTGCACTCGTCCGACCCTTACTTAAATACTGTTCGTATGTATGGTCTCCCCAATATCAGGTTCATCAAGCTCTACTCGAGTCAGTGCAGAAACAGTTTCTCTTGTTTGCTCTGCGTGGGCTATTCGTGGACCCTCATCATCAACTACCTCCGTACGCCGCGAGACTGCGGCATTTAAACATTCCGTCTCTCCTGGATCGGAGAACTTGCCATGGAGTTCTCTTCCTACATAAACTGATTCAGGGACAGATTGATTCTGCGGCACTGCTAGGCCGAATACAGTTTTGTGTTCCGGTCAGAACGTCACGACAATTCCGGCCGATATTTTTGGAAATATGCAGGACAAACTTTGACTGCCATCATCCGTTTCGTGTTCTTTGTACACATTATAATGAATTGTATCGTCTTTTGTCTTCTGATTGTCTGACTATTGAACATATCCTTAATGCGTAGTTTATTAGATTAAGCCGTATATACTAACAGACATTTGTTAGTTTCTAATAAATGAAATGAAATGAAAAAATCTGCCTCGCCGACATCACTGTTCGAAAAACTCATAGCAGTAAGGCTAAATGCTGCTATCGAGGAGGCTGGCTGTCTTTCTCCGAGGCAGTTCGGCTTCAGGAAAGAGATAGCGAAAACGGCGATCGCGGGCACAAGGTGGAAAGGCGGCTCGAAGAGCTATTGCCTAGTGGTAACGCTTGACATAAGGAACGCCTTCAACAACGCCGACTGGAGCCGCACGTAGTCCCTCGGTGCCCTGAACAATCCAGGGTACCTGCTACTGATAGTACGGAGCTATTTCAGCGAGAGGGTGCTCACTATGGAGACGGACATGGGTTCCAGAGCATACGAAGCCTCAGCCGGAGTCCCGCAGGGCCTTTTTGGGACCCCTCCTCTGGAATACCATGTACGATGGGGTTCTGAGGCTCCCCGTGCCCAGTAACACCAGTAACACCGCAGTGGAGGAAAAGGCGAACGAGGCGATCAAAGGGATCGAATCGTGGCTCTCGAGCTCGGGCCTGGAGCTGCCAGCGCATAAGACGGAAGCGGTCCTAATCTCCAGCCGAAAAGTCGTGGAGACAAGATTCGTGTCGCTGGAGCGGCGATAACCTCCCAGAGGGCCATTAAGTACCTGGGTGTCCTCCTTGACACTCGATTGTCGTTTAAGGAGCACCCCGTCATCTTCGAATGTCGGCGGTTCGACGAAGAGCGGGAGGCGCTGGAAGCGGTAGCAGGGTCACCGATCGGGGTGGGCACGTTAGTGCCGCTGATGTTGGCGGACCAAAGGACATGGGACGCGGCGGCAGAATTCTCGGCGATGCTGATGAAGTCGCTTAGGTCCTTGGAGAGAGGGAGAACGGAGCTGACGGGCTGAGCGGTCTATAACTGTGTGAAGCATTACTTTGCGGCCGTACCGCACAATGCGGGCCCTTTCCCGTCACATGGGTACATGCGCAACCCATGTCCTGTAAATGTTCTGTAATGTTGTATAATGTAATGTAATGTAAATAAGTGAATACAAAAAAAAAAACTTTATAAATCGTACTAGATATAACACTCTTCACAGGACAAAGTACTATGCTATAGGGATAGTGAGTCCTCGAAAGACCATCCTTTCGAATACGAATTGGAACATTCGCCAAAGCTGACAGTCTACAGAAACCCCCGGAATACAAACTGGGAAAAGTTTAAAAAGACAGTCAAGACGAGACTCACCATATGTCCGATCGTAGTAAAATCCGTGTAAGACATAGAAAAGTCCCTAGAGACCTTTTCCAAGAAATTACTGGATGTGTATCATGCATCATGCCCAGTATCGAGAACTAAAAAGAGGACCAAGGAACCCTGGTGGAACAAGGACCTATCGAAATAAAGAAATAACCTCAGGGAATTCTTGAGAATCGCCAAGCAGGCGAAAGATAATGTCATCAACGAGGAACATAAAACCCTACTTAGAGAATACAAGCAACAACTACGCAAGGCGCAAAGAAGCTCATGGAGACGCTTCTGCTCCGATATCGAGACCATCCCACAAACGGCTAGACTCCGGTAGTAGTTCCTCTGGAAGTACAGTACTGAGTCAGCTTAAACGCGACGACGGACAGTGGACTGAGGGCAGCGAAGAGGCCCGAACAGCACTAATACAAGTACACTTCTCAGGATGCACGGAGGTCTCCGATGCCAATGAGCACCAGGTCCCAGCAACTGGGATTGAAAACCCCACAACTGATCTTATAGCCTTTAGAAGAATCCACTGGGCTATAGACTCCTTCGCGGTTATAAAAGCACCAGGACTACACGGAATATTTCACCCCATGGCTCTCCGCAATATACACAGCTTGTCTAAGCACGGGCTACATCCCTATCTAATGAAGGACCTCTCGGATTGTCTTCCTGCCAAAAGCAGGAAAGTGCGGCCACATGAGCCCCAAGGATTACAAACCGATAAGCCTTTCCTCATTTTTACTAAAAACATTCTAAAAGCTGCTGGACCTACACACCAGAAATGATTTAGGAAGACTTATGTCGACCAACCAGTATGCCTACACCAGAGGGAATATGCTCTCGGAGTATTTGTGGCTATATCCGGAGCAATTAACAACGTCAAGACAGAAAAAAATAATAAAACGCCTAGAAGCGACCAGCACGCATCCTGCCATCACCCTCTGGATAAGGATCCTTCTAAGTTTTAGGCGGGTACAATCCGATTGGGGCACCGCGTCCATTGTGAAGGGGGCGCACAGAGGCACACCACAAGGTGTAGTTCTTTCGCCCCTCCTATGGAATATGGTGGTGGACGACCTAATCAAGAGATTCGAAAGGAAAGCCCGAAAAATAACAGCTTATTCCGACGACATAAGCATAATTATTACGGGAGTCTGTCCATCGACTCTCAGCTCTATCATTGAATTAACACTCAGGGAGATATGTGAGTGAGCGGAGAAGGTAGGACTCAGTATCAACGCGGACAAGACGGACCTCATTCTCTTTACCAAGAGATACAAGGTACCACTATGGAGCCGCCCGAAAGTTAACCCAACCAGGCTGACCCCGAAAACACAAGTCAAATACTTCGGCATAGTACTGGACAGCAAGCAAGCATGGAAACGCAATGTAATGGAGAGGGTGAAAAAGGCCACCAGGGCGTACAAAAGCCTTATGGAGAAAACTCAGCGGCAGGCACTCTTCTGCATATCAGGGGCGCTGAGGTCTACCTCAACAAAAGCTCTCGAAACCATACTCGGAATCGACCCCATAGATATCGACGCGCAACTTACAGCGACGACTGGAAAAACGGTCAGGACCATAATGAACAACTCAACATTTACACCACCGGCTCTAAGATGGAAGGAGGATAAGGGCCGGCACATATTGTACAGACCCTGTGATAAGGCTGTCATATAAGCTACCGAGCCAATGCAGCATATTCCAGGCTGAAGTCTTTGCAATCAGGAGAACAGCAGAGGCCCTGCAGAGTATAAGTCGCCAATAAGAGACGGTCAACATATTCGTAGACAGCCAAGCGGCGATAAAATCCATGCAGTCGTCAGTCGTCTTTTCCAAAAATGAACTGGCGAGCAGGGAGGCACTAAATATCCTCAGCACGACAAAGTCAGTCCGGATCTACTGGGTTCCCAGCCACCAGGGCATCGATGGTAACGAGGCGGCGGAGATCTTGCAAAAAAGGCGTCGGGCTGGCGAATGACAGAATGGAGAACGTACCTGCCTCCATAAGAACGCTTCAAAGCGAGCTAGAGAGACGGGCCAACGTGCAAATCAAAAGAAGATGGAGGGACTTCACAACCTGCAAGATCTCGAAGATCATGCCAATGGAACGCAAAAGCAAACTCAGGCGCTACGTAATGCATCTACCACGGAAAAATTCCAGACTCCTAATGGGAATCCTCACAGGACACTACCTTGCTGCGACGTACGCAGTTAAGCTAGGCATCACCATCAATGGCAACTGCAGGAAATGCGATGAATCCCAGGCAATGAAAATGGCAATGGAGCATCTTATCTGCAAGTGCCCCGCCCTATCACGGGCAAGGATCAGACTCCTAGGTGCCCCGGTATTGGCATCGCTAAAATCTGCATCCAGAAGAACGCCAGGCAAACTACTTGGTTTCGCGAAAAACACGTCGATCCTTAAGGACTTCGAAACCTCATAAACTATCGCCAGGTTCATACTCACCCATCCTGACAACTAAGGGCCATATTGGCCTATGCAGGGCCCTGCGAAGGCCGTCCGGGTTAACCTAACTTAACCTAAGAAGGCTACGAAGGCTACCACTTGCAGAGCCAGGGAGGAATAGTTCTTTCAACATTAGAAGTCACGACCTAAACTTGGCTGAGCACATTACTATAACAGCAAACAAAGCTAGGGGTGTACTTGCTTTTGTTAAGCGTTGGTCAAATGAATTTGATGATCCCTACATAACCAAGCATCTTTTTTCTTCTCTAGTTCGACCCATACTTGAGTATTGTTCATGTGTATGGTCTCCCCAATATCAGGTTCATCAAGCTCTACTCGAGTCAGTGCAGAAACAGTTTCTCTTGTTTGCTCTGCGTGGGCTATTCGTGGACCCTCATCATCAACTACCTCCGTACGCCGCGAGACTGCGGCATTTAAACATTCCGTCTCTCCTGGATCGGAGAACTTGCCATGGAGTTCTCTTCCTACATAAACTGATTCAGGGACAGATTGATTCTGCGGCACTGCTAGGCCGAATACAGTTTTGTGTTCCGGTCAGAACGTCACGACAATTCCGGCCGATATTTTTGGAAATATGCAGGACAAACTTTGACTGCCATCATCCGTTTCGTGTTCTTTGTACACATTATAATGAATTGTATCGTCTTTTGTCTTCTGATTGTCTGACTATTGAACATATCCTTAATGCGTAGTTTATTAGATTAAGCCGTATATACTAACAGACATTTGTTAGTTTCTAATAAATGAAATGAAATGAAAAAATCTGCCTCGCCGACATCACTGTTCGAAAAACTCATAGCAGTAAGGCTAAATGCTGCTATCGAGGAGGCTGGCTGTCTTTCTCCGAGGCAGTTCGGCTTCAGGAAAGAGATAGCGAAAACGGCGATCGCGGGCACAAGGTGGAAAGGCGGCTCGAAGAGCTATTGCCTAGTGGTAACGCTTGACATAAGGAACGCCTTCAACAACGCCGACTGGAGCCGCACGTAGTCCCTCGGTGCCCTGAACAATCCAGGGTACCTGCTACTGATAGTACGGAGCTATTTCAGCGAGAGGGTGCTCACTATGGAGACGGACATGGGTTCCAGAGCATACGAAGCCTCAGCCGGAGTCCCGCAGGGCTCCGTTTTGGGACCCCTCCTCTGGAATACCATGTACGATGGGGTTCTGAGGCTCCCCGTGCCCAGTAACACCAGTAACACCGCAGTGGAGGAAAAGGCGAACGAGGCGATCAAAGGGATCGAATCGTGGCTCTCGAGCTCGGGCCTGGAGCTGCCAGCGCATAAGACGGAAGCGGTCCTAATCTCCAGCCGAAAAGTCGTGGAGACAAGATTCGTGTCGCTGGAGCGGCGATAACCTCCCAGAGGGCCATTAAGTACCTGGGTGTCCTCCTTGACACTCGATTGTCGTTTAAGGAGCACCCCGTCATCTTCGAATGTCGGCGGTTCGACGAAGAGCGGGAGGCGCTGGAAGCGGTAGCAGGGTCACCGATCGGGGTGGGCACGTTAGTGCCGCTGATGTTGGCGGACCAAAGGACATGGGACGCGGCGGCAGAATTCTCGGCGATGCTGATGAAGTCGCTTAGGTCCTTGGAGAGAGGGAGAACGGAGCTGACGGGCTGAGCGGTCTATAACTGTGTGAAGCATTACTTTGCGGCCGTACCGCACAATGCGGGCCCTTTCCCGTCACATGGGTACATGCGCAACCCATGTCCTGTAAATGTTCTGTAATGTTGTATAATGTAATGTAATGTAAATAAGTGAATACAAAAAAAAAAACTTTATAAATCGTACTAGATATAACACTCTTCACAGGACAAAGTACTATGCTATAGGGATAGTGAGTCCTCGAAAGACCATCCTTTCGAATACGAATTGGAACATTCGCCAAAGCTGACAGTCTACAGAAACCCCCGGAATACAAACTGGGAAAAGTTTAAAAAGACAGTCAAGACGAGACTCACCATATGTCCGATCGTAGTAAAATCCGTGTAAGACATAGAAAAGTCCCTAGAGACCTTTTCCCAGAAATTACTGGATGTGTATCATGCATCATGCCCAGTATCGAGAACTAAAAAGAGGACCAAGGAACCCTGGTGGAACAAGGACCTATCGAAATAAAGAAATAACCTCAGGGAATTCTTGAGAATCGCCAAGCAGGCGAAAGATAATGTCATCAACGAGGAACATAAAACCCTACTTAGAGAATACAAGCAACAACTACGCAAGGCGCAAAGAAGCTCATGGAGACGCTTCTGCTCCGATATCGAGACCATCCCACAAACGGCTAGACTCCGGTAGTAGTTCCTCTGGAAGTACAGTACTGAGTCAGCTTAAACGCGACGACGGACAGTGGACTGAGGGCAGCGAAGAGGCCCGAACAGCACTAATACAAGTACACTTCTCAGGATGCACGGAGGTCTCCGATGCCAATGAGCACCAGGTCCCAGCAACTGGGATTGAAAACCCCACAACTGATCTTATAGCCTTTAGAAGAATCCACTGGGCTATAGACTCCTTCGCGGTTATAAAAGCACCAGGACTACACGGAATATTTCACCCCATGGCTCTCCGCAATATACACAGCTTGTCTAAGCACGGGCTACATCCCTATCTAATGAAGGACCTCTCGGATTGTCTTCCTGCCAAAAGCAGGAAAGTGCGGCCACATGAGCCCCAAGGATTACAAACCGATAAGCCTTTCCTCATTTTTACTAAAAACATTCTAAAAGCTGCTGGACCTACACACCAGAAATGATTTAGGAAGACTAATGTCGACCAACCAGTATGCCTACACCAGAGGGAATATGCTCTCGGAGTATTTGTGGCTATATCCGGAGCAATTAACAACGTCAAGACAGAAAAAAATAATAAAACGCCTAGAAGCGACCAGCACGCATCCTGCCATCACCCTCTGGATAAGGATCCTTCTAAGTTTTAGGCGGGTACAATCCGATTGGGGCACCGCGTCCATTGTGAAGGGGGCGCACAGAGGCACACCACAAGGTGTAGTTCTTTCGCCCCTCCTATGGAATATGGTGGTGGACGACCTAATCAAGAGATTCGAAAGGAAAGCCCGAAAAATAACAGCTTATTCCGACGACATAAGCATAATTATTACGGGAGTCTGTCCATCGACTCTCAGCTCTATCATTGAATTAACACTCAGGGAGATATGTGAGTGAGCGGAGAAGGTAGGACTCAGTATCAACGCGGACAAGACGGACCTCATTCTCTTTACCAAGAGATACAAGGTACCACTATGGAGCCGCCCGAAAGTTAACCCAACCAGGCTGACCCCGAAAACACAAGTCAAATACTTCGGCATAGTACTGGACAGCAAGCAAGCATGGAAACGCAATGTAATGGAGAGGGTGAAAAAGGCCACCAGGGCGTACAAAAGCCTTATGGAGAAAACTCAGCGGCAGGCACTCTTCTGCATATCAGGGGCGCTGAGGTCTACCTCAACAAAAGCTCTCGAAACCATACTCGGAATCGACCCCATAGATATCGACGCGCAACTTACAGCGACGACTGGAAAAACGGTCAGGACCATAATGAACAACTCAACATTTACACCACCGGCTCTAAGATGGAAGGAGGATAAGGGCCGGCACATATTGTACAGACCCTGTGATAAGGCTGTCATATAAGCTACCGAGCCAATGCAGCATATTCCAGGCTGAAGTCTTTGCAATCAGGAGAACAGCAGAGGCCCTGCAGAGTATAAGTCGCCAATAAGAGACGGTCAACATATTCGTAGACAGCCAAGCGGCGATAAAATCCATGCAGTCGTCAGTCGTCTTTTCCAAAAATGAACTGGCGAGCAGGGAGGCACTAAATATCCTCAGCACGACAAAGTCAGTCCGGATCTACTGGGTTCCCAGCCACCAGGGCATCGATGGTAACGAGGCGGCGGAGATCTTGCAAAAAAAGGCGTCGGGCTGGCGAATGACAGAATGGAGAACGTACCTGCCTCCATAAGAACGCTTCAAAGCGAGCTAGAGAGACGGGCCAACGTGCAAATCAAAAGAAGATGGAGGGACTTCACAACCTGCAAGATCTCGAAGATCATGCCAATGGAACGCAAAAGCAAACTCAGGCGCTACGTAATGCATCTACCACGGAAAAATTCCAGACTCCTAATGGGAATCCTCACAGGACACTACCTTGCTGCGACGTACGCAGTTAAGCTAGGCATCACCATCAATGGCAACTGCAGGAAATGCGATGAATCCCAGGCAATGAAAATGGCAATGGAGCATCTTATCTGCAAGTGCCCCGCCCTATCACGGGCAAGGATCAGACTCCTAGGTGCCCCGGTATTGGCATCGCTAAAATCTGCATCCAGAAGAACGCCAGGCAAACTACTTGGTTTCGCGAAAAACACGTCGATCCTTAAGGACTTCGAAACCTCATAAACTATCGCCAGGTTCATACTCACCCATCCTGACAACTAAGGGCCATATTGGCCTATGCAGGGCCCTGCGAAGGCCGTCCGGGTTAACCTAACTTAACCTAAGAAGGCTACGAAGGCTACCACTTGCAGAGCCAGGGAGGAATAGTTCTTTCAACATTAGAAGTGGGATCTGACTCCCGGCATTCAGTTTTTCCGGAGCAGTTTCGCTGCTTATTGGAACTGCAGCTGGCAAAAGCGCTGCAGTCGTCGTCAGGAGAGTCTCTCCCAAAATTTAACTCGGACATACCTGGAGCTGATGCGAGGCAAAGGTCCGCGACCGTGGACATAATTGTGGACGAGAAAACGATGCAAAGCGGTAAATTAATTTTGGCCTTTCTGAAGTCTCTGGAAGAGAGTGCGTTGCAGTGGCTGTCACAGAGCTGTTACTCTGGCATCACATGGAAGCAATTTAGGCAAATGTTTTAGCAGCGGTTTGAGAATACGGATACACCGGCGGCTACAATTTTAAATTTGCTAAACACCCATCCAAACACTCGAGAAAGCCTTGCCATGTATGCAAACCGAAAAATGACATCACTCATCACAAAATGGCGTCATATGGACATCTGGCGAATCAAGAACGTCCATGTCAGCAAGTTGCCTACACGGCGACTGTTAAAACCAGACGTGATATGCAGTCTGAGTTGCAAGTCTTTCGCTGGACAAAAAGAGATCAAATTTCTCAAATGAGCGTGCAAAGCTTTTTAACGTAACGTGCCACAGCTGCGGCCAGGTTGGTCACAAAAAGGCGGAATGCAAGAAGAGGCAGCAGTCGTTTACTAATGACAAACGTCGATCAGATCAAGGGTGATCTCAGCGCGCTAAAACCAACGACACGTGATACCGGTGTGGTGAACCTGGGCATATCTCTACTCAATGCCCTAAGAATGCTGACGAGGGAAGAGAAGGAGGAGAATCCGGATCTCGCACGCATAAGAGAGTTGAGTTGTGCATAGTGGAGGAACCAAAAGCAATCATTATGCAACGAGGTGAGAAGTTTCCAATTACCTTCGATTCTGAAGCAGAGTGCTCGCTAGATAAAGAGAGTACATTGCACAAGCTGACTGGGAAGATAGGAAGGGGGAGACGAATTGAGTTCCCCGCCATAATCTCCCCAATTCGAAAACGTCACAAACTCGCCGTCGGGGGGATTATAACGTTTTAAAATGACACTAATTCCCCGTAAGGACGCCGTAATGGCGTCTCCCCAATGGAGAGTTTGTGGCATTTTAAAATGACATACATTTCCCGCCAAAAAAAGGCTAGGAACTTTAAGGCGGGGACTCAGTGATACAGAAATCAGATTTATTGACTATCAATTGCCAGATCGTTTGAAGACAAGTGCAGCAAGTGTTTTATACAGTCTGTTTCACTCTTACCAAGAAGATATACAGTGAATTTTAACGCCGATCGAACTTTAACATTAAATGCGGCATTATATACTAAGTAGTGCCTTGCTGAACCAGTACTTGGAAATCACTATGTACACTATGCATTAACTTCGGCCGCGCCTAATGCTGGAGGCTAGAGGGGGAGTTTTATTTCCCCTACCTCTGTGTGCTTTTCCGGACTTTTCTCGATCTTGAAAATTGCTCTAGTATATTTCGCATCTGTTTTTATACCCGGTACCCATAGGGTACAAGGGTATTATAAGTTTGTGCCAACCGAGAATGTATGTAACAGGCAGAAGGAGGCATCTCCGACCCCATAAAGTATATATATTCTTGATCAGTATCACCAGCCGAGTCGATTTAGCCATGTCCGTCTGTCCGTCCGTGTGAAACAACAGATCTCAGAGACTATAAGAGCTAGAGTTACCTAATTTGGTGACAACATTGGAATCTGCTGCACGCAGATCAAGTTTGTTTTAAAATTTGGCCACGCCCACTTCCGCCCTCAAAAATCATAAAAAACGTTAAATAAGCTATACTCGTTTTTTTTCGGGTAAAAGTTAATAAATACAAAAAATGAATAAAATAGAGCGGACGTTTCCTGAAAACTTCAGTAAAATCGGATGATAAACATGGGAGATATTAGCAATAAGGTTCCAATTTTAAAACCCCCCCTAAGGCGCTGCTGAGTAGCCTGTAGCCGTCTAGGTCGTAGGTTCGAGCCCCGACCTCGCCAAAACTTCCTTTTTCCTTTGTTATTATACCCGGAGAACAATTAGAAAAAAAATTTATAATAAAAATACAAAACAGAAAATATTTTTTTATATATGCTTCGACAACTCTTAACCTAATTTTGGCAGAACTGAAATAAAATTGCCAGAGATTGTCACATCTAATAGCTTCTACATTTTCTTAATGAAAAGATGCTTTTTATTGTCATAGAAAAGTGTGTGTGAAAGAGAAAAGAGATCGACTGTTGACCAAAAAATGGCGCAAAACTACAGAAAAGAACGAGCGTGATTAAGAAATGACAAAAAATAACATAATTCACTTTCATAAACCAACTTTGCCGAACTGGTAAAAAAATTTATTAATTGAATAAAGAGCAGAAAAAATGAATTAGAATCTTAAATAAAAATGTAAACAAATTCTTTGTCATGAGCGGGATTAGAACTCAGAACTTCTTGCATAATAAAACGATGGCCCATCGCTTAGACGCCTGGGCTATGCTCCTCATTGCGCAATAGACAGCGATTGATACTTCTAATAGCCTCCAGACTTTTTCAATCAGAAGGCGGTTTGTTTATTGTAACAGAGACGCACAAAACAAGTGTGTGTGAAAGAGAAAAAAGATCGACTGTTGACCAAAAAATGGCGCAAAACTACAGAAAAGAACGAGCGTGATTAAGAAATGACAAAAAATAACATAATTCACTTTCATAAACCAACTTTGCCGAACTGGTATAAAATGTATTAATTGAATAAAAAGCAGAAAAAATGAATAAGAATCTAAAATAAAAATGTAAAAAAATCTTTGGCATGAGCGGGATTAGAACTCAGAACTTCTTGCATAATAAAACGATGGCCCATCGCTTAGACGCCTGGGCTATGCTCCTCATTGTGCGATAGACAGCGACTGATACTTCTAATAGCCTCCAGACTTTTTCAATCAGAAGGCGGTTTGTTTATTGTAACAGAGACGCACAAAACAAGTGTGTGTGAAAGAGAAAAAAGATCGACTATTGACCAAGCTAATTCGAGCGATCTAATTTTTAATTAAGGAGTATCTAAACCAACAAACGTCTGGGTACTGGGTATCTCACAGTCGAGCACTCTCGACTGTAGTTTTCTTACTTGTTTATTATTGGGCATTTTATATAAATTATTACAGTTTATTTATGCAATACTATTTTGAACATAAAGATATCCATTAAATCAGCAAAAATTACTAGTCTTTGTTTGTGGTTTAACATTTCGGTTATCTTCTTCAAGGTTTTCATGGTTGAAAGTTTGGTATTAAAAACGTCAATTTTAGTCTGTGAATCAATTAAATTTTCCAGGTCAAATGTCAATAACCGTAAGCGATGGTTTCTCTGCGGTAAACCTTAAAAAATAAAAACTAATTTAAAGTCATTCGAAAGAAATTCTAGTCCTTAGAACAATTAAGAATTTATAGTAAATTGTTCATTATTATCTTCTATCTATCTTCTTCTATCTATATATATAAAAATGGAGCCCAAAAAATGTGTCGTAAAAAACTACTGGAGAACGGCTGGGCCGATTTGGTTCAAATTTTTGTTCAGTTGTAGGTAACTAACAGGAGAAGGTCAGAACGTAATAAAATTTTTAGAAAATCCTCCAGGGTAATGGTGAAAAACAAATAATTAAAATATCAAATTATATAAAAGAGTAGTGTATCGAAATATATGTCAAAGTAAAAACAAATCGTTTCAAAATTATTCGGTTTCTTATTCGTTTTTATCAGACGTCCGGATTTGTTTAATTTCTTCCTGTGATTTGTAGGAATAATGCCTGCTATAAGACGGCCAAACATTGGACGACGTACACGTCGAGCAACATATAGTCGGAATGTCCATGAAAGTCAAACGCAAGACGAACGTGCAGAAAGAAATGAATCGAGACGAACCCGTTTAGCACAGATTCGCTCTACACAAAGAGTACCAAGAACAGACTTGAATCGCGCTGCATTTGCATACAATTTCTCAACGTCCTACAAAGACCATAGCTGCGTTGTTATCGGTTCATTGTCTGTGGTATGTCAGCACTGCAATGCACTGAAGTTTCGATTGGAAGCTCCCGGCTTATGCTGCGCAGGTGGCAAGGTAAAATTGCCGGTTTTGACTCATCCACCAGAGCCATTGTATTCGCTTCTATATGGAAATACAAGCAAATCAAACCATTTCCTGTTGCACGCACAAAAATATAACGGATGTTTTCAAATGACGTCATTTGGAGCAGAGGTTGTTCAACAACCAGGCTACAATCCGAGTTATAAGGTAATAGCGTCACTCTTTTATCAACATGAACAACTATAATTTTTCACGAAATTGCATCACAAAATTCAGATTCAAGGGCAAATTCACCATCGAGCGGGCGCTTTGTTACCACCACCAAACAAAGATCATAAATTCCTTCAGATCTATTTCGTTGGTGATTCGGCAGTTGAACTTAATCAGCGTTGTGCAATTTTCACTGCAACTAAACGTGAAATAATACAACAATTGCAAAATCTTCTTCATGAGTGTAATGAATTGGTCAGATTGTTCAAAACAGCTTTGGATACAATGCATTCTGACGACCACAAAATCATTATCAGAGCAGATAAAAGACCAGCAGGAAGCCATTCAAGACAATTCAATGCGCCCACTATCAATGAAGTCGCAGTGGTGATTGTTGGCGAGAATGTGGAATCACGCGATATTGTTCTCAAGCGTCGGGATGATGGACAATTGCAACGCGTTTATGAGACTCATCGGTCATATGATGCACTTCAATATCCGTTGATGTTCTGTCGTGGAGAAGATGGCTATCACTTCAACATAAAGATGGTCAATCCAACGACAGGTTTGTTTAATCACTTCTTTTTCATTCTGCACGTAAATTCGAATTCATATTACAGGAGAAGAAACGAATAAGAAAGTCAGCTCAATGAATTTTTATGCATATCGATTGATGATTCGACTAGATGTTGACAATCATCTGTTGAGATACCGCCGTTTGTTTCAGCAGTACTGTGTCGACATGTATGTAAAAGTAGAAACGGAGCGTCTCAATTTCATTCGTTTCAATCAGTCAAAGTTACGATCTGACGAGTACATCCACTTGCGTGACGCCATCGCTACTGATGGACACGCGGCAAACATTGGTTGTTTGACCATTCTGCCAGCTACTTATGTTGGGAGCCCGCGCCATATGCATGAGTACGCTCAAGATGCGATGACGTACGTGCGGAATTACGGACGACCTGATTTATTTATCACGTTTACATGCAATCCGAAATGGCCCGAAATTACGAATTTGTTGCACCAAGGACAAACATCCAGCGATCGACATGACATCACTGCACGAGTATTCAAGCTAAAGGTAAAAATTCTTATGGATTACATCGTTAAGCAGAAGGTTTTTGGCGTAGTTCGTTGTTGGATGTACTCGGTTGAATGGCAGAAGCGTGGCTTACCACATGCGCACATTTTGCTTTGGATGTTCGACAAGATCCGACCAGAACATATTGATTCGATTATTTCTGCCGAAATACCAGATCCAGAAACTGATCCGGAGCTGCATTCCGTTGTGAAAACGAGTATGATCCATGGCCCTTGCGGAGTCCACAACCCAGAATCACCATGCATGGAAAACGGAAATTGCACAAAACGATTTCCCCGTCCGTTGGTGGCTGAAACAATCAGTGGAAACGATGGATATCCATTGTATAGGCGTCGTTCTCCAGATGACAACGGCAGATGGATCGAAATGATGGTAAAAAATAACAAAGTCATCGTCGATAACCGCTGGATCGTTCCATATTGTCCGCTTTTGTCGAAAACGTTTTCAACGCACTGCAATGTTGAGTACTGCAACTCAATAAAATCAATCAAATACATTTGCAAATATGTGAACAAAGGGAGCGACATGGCGGTGTTTGGCATTGCTGATCCGAATGCAAACGACGAGGTGACGAAATTTCAACTTGGACGTTACGTAAGTTGTAACGAGGCCATTTGGCGTCTGTTTTCATTTCCGATTCATGAACGTCATCCGACGGTCGTACACTTATCTGTTCACTTGGAAAACGGCCAGCGTGTCTACTTTACGGACGCGAATGCAGCGCAAAGAGCAGAACGGCCACCAGCGACAACGTTGACAAATTTCTTTTCTACATGCGAAAGCGATCCGTTCGCAAGGACTTTACTCTATTCGGAAATGCCACGCTATTATACATGGAACGCTGCATCGAAAAAGTTTCAACGCCGAAAAAGAGGCGATGCTGTTAATGGTTTCGCTGATATCTATTCGACTGATGCTCTCGGACGAATATACACAGTTCATCCACGCCAAGACGAATGCTTTTATATTCGCTTGCTTTTGGTGAACATAAGAGGCCCTACATCCTTCGAGTCCCTGTGTACTGTGGATGGTGTGCTGTGCGCCACTTTTCGGGAGGCTTGCCAACGTTTAAATTTGCTTGAAAACGACACACATTGGGACTCAACGCTCGCTGATGCCACTGTTTCTCTTTCTGGATCAAATCAAATTCGTGCATTATTTGCAATAATCATAGCCACATGTCATCCGTCGAACCCGACCGAACTGTGGGAAAAGTACAAGGACGATATGGCTGACGACATTTTAATAGACGTTCGCAGGACAACTATGAATTTCACTCTTGCCATTAACGGAGAAATGCACAACGAAGCTTTAATACGGATTAGCGCGAGACAAAGTTCGCCGGGTCCGCTAGTTTTCAATAAAGTCATTGTTTTTTTATTGTATTTTAATGAAATCATCGTGATCGTGAATTTCAGCAAAGCATTCAAATACAGCTCCTAACTCATTTATCCATTTTTTTGATTTATTTGGTATTAACTGTGATAATATTATTACTTTTATGTTGTCAATATTATCTTTGTGATTAATTCTATGTAAATTACTATTTTATTTGTAATTTTTTCTCTATCTGTTTTTGTCCAGTAGTTTGCAACGCAGTGAAGGAAGCATCTCCGATATTCTTGATCAACATTACCAGACGAGTCGAGGTAACCATGTCCGTCTGTCCGTTGCTACGGGAACTAGTCTCTCAGTTTTTGAGCTAACGGGTTAAAATTTTCAGAATAGTCTTATTTATATTGCAGTTAGTATATATGTCGAATCGGGCGATAGTGGATTTTTGCAAGCTACGGTCACACATGATCTACGCTTTTCCGGTCTCTTTTCTGGAAGCCATGCTCGAGTGCAGTTCAACTTTTGCAAGTACCTGAAAATGAATTATTTCCGAAAAAGACTACTGCCATTCAATAGTGTTAATTGTGCTTTAGTTTTTTCTGGTAAGCTTTTTCTTCGCGCTTATCGCTTTTCCTAATATAAGCTCCCCAAAAAAAGTGCCGATATCCCGCATGCGCTGCTGGCGTTGTTTACATCGATCTTCGGCCACGTTTACTTAAGGACGTGCCTCAGCGAGTTCTGCGCCCTTGCGCGCAGCTGGAGCATTCGCCGCTCGCAGCAAAAATGTGCGCTTTCCCTTTTCTGCTGCAGGCAAAGATCAAATTGCTGCGCAGCACGGACTTGAAGTCTTCTTCCTCTTCTACCGCAATCAGCGAGAGGCAAGCCATCGCGCACATCGGAGTAGGTGCATCTTTTTTTTTCTCCTGCCGCAATCAGAGAGAGGAAAGCCATTGCGCACATTGGATTCGGTGCTTCTTCTTCCTCTTCTGCTGCAATCAGCGAGAGGCAAGCCAACGCGCACACCGCAGTTAGTGCGTCTTCTTCTTCCTCTGTCGCAACCGAGAATCAATTCGTCGCGCACGCGCAAAAAAATAAGACTATGCTGAAAATTTCAGCTCGATAAAAAATAAGACCATTCTGAAAATTTCAGCTCGATAGCTCAAGAACTAAGAGAAACTAAGAGTTTACTCATAGTTTCTCTTAGTTCTTGAGCTATCGAGCTGAAATTTTCAGCATAGTCTTATTTTTTTAGCACCCAGTATATGTCGGAACGGCCGAAATCGGACTACTATATCCTATAGCTGCTATAGGAATGATGGCGAAATTAATGTAAAAGAAATTTTTTCCGACAGACGGACTGACAGACAGACGGACTGACAGACAGACGGACATGGCTAGATCGAATCGGCTGGTGATGCTATATATATATAGTTTATGGGGTCGGAGATGCCTCCTTCACTGCGTTGCAAATATCATGGCAAAATTATAATATCCTCTGCAAGGGTATAATGAAGCCCATTTGCGAGCAATTACGTATAAAATACCGGCTAATCGTAAATAATTGGTGTAGGAATCTAAATAAAGTCATAATGTAACGTAAAATCCAAATTTCTTGCTATTATTTTTAACTTTTCTCTTTATATCGGTCATATATATAAACAAAATACATAAATAAGAAGTTATAAAGTAAATACCGTAAATACCGTATATGGCATTTAAGATGAATTAAGCTATATTTTTTAAAGGGGCACCATGGGTATGTAAAGAAACAGTATTATATGGGTGGAGTCAGAATGGACTTCACAGGTAGGGTGGGTCTATAAACAGTCTATACTGAGGCCAACAACATCTGGACCTCATCTTCGATAGGTACACTTTCTTGTCCGATTCTTAACCAATTGGTTCATTATTTATCGCTAGCGTCTTTCTGTCTACAACCAAAGAGACCCTATCCTTTAAAAATACCTGTGACTCACTCATGGCAACCATTTTTATACCCGGTACCCATGGGGTACAAGGGTATTATAAGTTTGTTCCAACCGAGAATGTATGTAACAGGCAGAAGGAGGCATCTCCGACCCCATAAAGTATATATATTCTTGATCAGTATCACCAGCCGAGTCGATTTAGCCATGTCCGTCTGTCCGTCCGTGTGAAACAACAGATCTCAGAGACTATAAGAGCTAGAGTTACCAAATTTGGTGACAACATTGGAATCTGTTGCACGCAGATCAAGTTTGTTTTAAAATTTGGCCACGCCCACTTCCGCCCTCAAAAATCATAAAAAACGTTAAATAAGCTATACTCGTTTTTTTTCGGGAAAAAAATTAATAAATACAAAAAATGAATAAAATACAGCGGACGTTTCCTGAAAACTTCAGTAAAATCGGATGATAAACATGGGAGATATTAGCAATAAGGTTCCAATTTTAAAACCCCCCCTAAGGCGCTGCTGAGTAGCCTGTAGCCGTCTAGGTCGTAGGTTCGAGCCCCGACCTCGCCAAAACTTTTATTGTTTTTTTTTTCTCTGTTTTTGTTTGCATTTCTTCCATTTTCCTTTGTTATTATACCCGGAGAACAATTAGAAAAAAAATTTATAATAAAAATACAAAACAGAAAATATTTTGGTTTTTTGTGGGATTGAGCTCGTGCCAATTTTGCAAAATGTAGATGCACCGGCTGCTTAGACAACTGGGCCATTACATATGTTACATATGAAGCGCCATTTTCATACTAAGTATGCTTCGACAACTCTTAACCTAATTTTGGCAGAACTGAAATAAAATTGCCAGAGATTGTCACATCTAATAGCTTCTACATTTTCTTAATGAAAAGATGCTTTTTATTGTCATAGAAAAGTGTGTGTGAAAGAGAAAAGAGATCGACTATTGACCAAAAAAATTGCGCCAAACTACAGAAAAAAACGAACGTGACCAAGAAATGACAAAAAATAAAAAAAAATCACTTTCATAACTCAACTTTGCCGAACTGGTATAAAATGTATTAATTGAATAAAAAGCAGGAAAAATGAATAAGAATCTAAAATAAAAATGTAAAAAAATTCTTTGGCATGAGCGGGATTAGAACTCAGAACTTCTTGCATAATAAAACGATGGCCCATCGCTTAGACGCCTGGGCTATGCTCCTCATTGTGCGATAGACAGCGATTGATACGTCTAATACCCTCCAGACTTTTTCAATCAGAAGGCGGTTTGTTTATTGTAACAGAGACGCACAAAACAAGTGTGTGTGAAAGAGAAAAAAGATCGACTCTTGACCAAAAAAATGGCGCAAAACTACAGAAAAGAACGAGCGTGACCAAGAAATGACAAAAAATAACAAAATTCACTTTCATAACCCAACTTTGCCGAACTGGTATAAAATGTATTAATTGAATAAAAAGCAGAAAAAATGAATAAGAATCTTAAATAAAAATGTAAAAAAAATCTTTGTCATGAGCGGGATTAGAACTCAGAACTTCTTGCATAATAAAACGATGGCCCATCGCTTAGACGCCTGGGCTATGCTCCTCATTGCGCAATAGACAGCGATTGATACTTCTAATAGCCTCCAGACTTTTTCAATCAGAAGGCGGTTTGTTTATTGTAACAGAGACGCACAAAACAAGTGTGTGTGAAAGAGAAAAAAGATCGACTGTTGACCAAAAAAATTGCGCAAATTTATTTTAAGTCGGGAGCTAATTCGAGCGGCGATCTAATTTTTAATTAAGGAGTATCTAAACCAACAAACGTCTGGGTACTGGGTATCTCACAGTCGAGCACTCTCAACTGTAGCTTTCTTACTTGTTTTAAAACGGATTGGTTCAGCAGAAATGGAAGTGAAAGTGCAAAAATGAAAATTTTGACTATTTGAAATCGTGAATACACCTCAATCATCCTGATCCGATACTCCGTTCAAAAGATATTTAATTAACAAGATTTTAACGGCCTTTGTTCTGGTGTTTGACTGTCTGACTGCCTGTTTGTCGTTCTGTATGAAATCTTTGTTTTTGAGCCCTGGAATCACTTTTTATACCCGGTACCCATAGGGTACAAGGGTATTATAAGTTTGTGCCAACCGAGAATGTATGTAACAGGCAGAAGGAGGCATCTCCGACCCCATAAAGTATATATATTCTTGATCAGTATCACCAGTCGAGTCGATTTAGCCATGTCCGTCTGTCCGTCTGTCCGTCCGTGTGAAACAACAGATCTCAGAGACTATAAGAGCTAGAGTTACCAAATTTGGTGACAACTTTGGAATTTGTTGCACGGAGATCAAGTTTGTTTTAAAATTTGTCTACGCCCACTTCTGCCCCTGAAAATCATAAAAACGTTATATTAGCTATATGCGTGATTTTCTGCTTAAAATTAATAGATACAATAAATTATTAAAATAGAGACGGACGTTTCCTGAAAACTTCAATAACATCGGATGATAAACATGGGAGATATTAGCAATAAGGTTTGAATTTTAACACACCGCCCTAGGGCACTGCTGTTGCAAGCTGTAGCCGACAGGTAGCGCATTCGAGCCTTGGCCGTGCGATATAATGGCGCCAATGTATGTATGTACAATGTATGTATGTACAATTTTAATTTGCCTTTTAGTGTGAAGCGCAAACGTTTAAGTCCCGGGTATTTCACAGTCGAGCACAGTCGACTGTAGCTTTCTTACTTGTTTAATTATATTTAAATAAGACAACTATATTTTATAGAGGTCGTACACACGAACGGGTCAAATAGGCGGATTATTATAAACTTAATATATGATCCTTTATTTTAATGATATCAATAAATTGTTAATTTCTGAAATTTATCTGCAAGAGTATATTAACTTCGACTTGTCGAAGATAGTTTTATATAAGAAATATAATTTTTAAGAATTTTATTAATAAACTATATATTTAGTAAGGCATACAAAATACATAATTTCTCACCTGTAATTTTTTTATTTCTAAATAAAATCGGCTCAGAAAAGATTTCCCTGTATACGTCATAAAAGCATTACCATGTCGAGCAATACCAAAGAGATTGTATACTATTCCATTAGTAAGGTATAGCCCAGCCTCATACTTGATGAAAAAGGGCTTCTGGAAAAAAAGTTAGAGTTTGGTTTCGTTTATAAAAATTTCAAAGTTCCTTCATCCTTACTATTGTTAGGCTTTCCTTCATATCAGGTAATTGCAAGTGTTCGATGCCAAGTTTTTGTAGGTGCAACAAAACCATTGGCGTTACAACATCAACTTCTTCGTTAATATTAGTCCAGCCGATTCCATCGTTCTCAAGATCATCTGACTTATTTCCAATCTGTAACCTTAAAATTTAATAGTGTAATATAATCATTGCATTCGAAGAATAGATATTTCAGCTTTTATGGGCCGATTTTTCAGCGTCAAGTTAACTTTTGTCGTTGCGGTAAATTTTTTTCGGAGTAATGTAGGCCCCTCAAAATCATGATTTTTTTAATCTGACTGATAACTTTTGAAAAATGTTTATGACAATAAATGTTTGTGACAATAAATGTTTTACGACACAATTTCGGAATTATTTGACCTTCCCCATGTATCAGAACCCTCTGCGTCAGGTTTAAAATCTCCTATTGACGAAATATCGGCTCTGTATGCACCATTAAAGTCAAAATATATAATGCCATTTTTATTCATATGGCTATGTCTAAAGTGGAATTAAGTTGAATCGGCGATATCTGCATTTGGCAGCTGAGGAATCAACTAAAAGTAAGGGGAAATCTACCCAAGGCTCAAATATAGGCTTTTCAAAATCTTATTTTTCATGCTCGAAAACAGATCGTCGGACTGAGTCAAAATGTCGATATTGCTCAGCGACGAATCATGACTTAGGTAGTTGTCAGGCTTTCATTGCTCTTCCTGTGATTCAAAGGTTCGATATCGCCAAACACAATCGTTTTTGTATCAATTGTCTCAATCAAGGAAATCCAGTAAAGAAGTGTAAAGTGTCGAGTGTGCGTGAAACCTCATAATTCGCTTCTGCACAGATACGGGGTAGAGCAGCAACAAACTATTTCGAGCTTAGTGCCTTAAGGGCATTCTTAAGTATATTCGGTAGCCTTTGATCATCATAAACCAAGCCCATTCATGTCATGTTGCGAGTAGTGATCAAGTTATTCTTGCTACTGCTGTAGTAAAGGTACGGTATAGATTCGGACAGTTCCAATTAGCACGAGCTCATTTAGATTCTGGGTCGCAAATCTATTTCATGACCGAGGATTTAGCACAGCGTCTACAGCTACACAGAGAGGAATAGATTCTAAATATCGCCACTGTTGGTAAGAATGACTCAATAGTACCGCACAAAGTCCACACGTCGCACAATAGCGCATTTTCTCATTTTGCGTTGCTAAAATCGTAACTTTTGAACCAAATAAGATAATCAAATAATTTAAACGACATTTTACAGGAAAATGTTGTAAAATTTGTATATGTATTGGACAATATGCCACGCCCACCCATTCGCCTTTTTATAGGGTATCAAAGTGAAAAAATCTATTTTATTCAATGAAAACAATTTTTTAAAAACATGTTTTATTTAATTTTTTATCTTTATTTTTATGTATTTGCTTAAAAAAAATAATTTGAAAACTTAAAAAAAATATTTAACATTTTTTTTAAATTATTTTTTTTTCTAATTTTTTGGCTATTTTTTACTAACAAACGGGCCTATATTAGGGGAATTTCTAATAGTTTAAGCATTTCTGGACTATAATTACTTGATTCTATATCTTTTCGCGACTTTACATGCCGCAGAGATGCAATAAACGGGTCAGATGATGCAGCTAACATATTGAAGAGGTCCTCATTTTGCCTAAGTCTGGATGACTTGTAAGTGTTGCAGTATCTATACTTCTTATAGAATTTATTTAGCGATTCTTGAGCTTCTTCTGAAAGTTCTCCAATTGGCAAAGACTGATATTCAATTATATCTTTACCATGTTCTAGAATTTTGTGGACTGTTGGAGTCAATTTCTTATGAGGATACTTCTCAGCCAAAAGCGAAGCTGTGATGGAAGCATATTCCCCATATTTCACCGAATCAATTTTCTCCTTGCAATTGAGTACATTCAAGATCGCACCCAATCTTTGAATGATTTCCTCGTCAATTCCAGTGATTTCTGCCGCAACAATGCAATTTTCGAAAAATCTCCGAGAAGTATTTCCATCGTTTTAGTTTCCATATCCGGGTTTCGGGCAGTCCACTTTGAGTACAAGTTGCTTTGAAAACGCTTCCTGTATTCGATATTTCTAAATTGTTCCTTTTCCTTCTTTGTCGAATTGTTATTATCCCAGTCTTCGTTGTCTTGTGGAAGGGTATACGCCAATTTCAACAAAAATTCAATACACCTTATCCGAGCGTGTAAAGGTGAGATTCCGTAGTTGTAGTTTGCCTCCTTGGTTGTAGAATCATCCAAACTTCCGAAATTCTTTTGAGTTGTTTTGCAAATTGGACATGTTAAAGTCGATTTGGTATTGGTTAATTCATTCACTATTTTTCCATCGACCATGGTCAAGTGAAACTCGAAGCTGCATTCAACATGTTTTCCTTCCCTGATCTCCAGAATGATGGGTCTAATAGCATATATTTCTCTTTGAATATTTTGCACTGTTGTATTGATGAGTTCCGGTGATTCTCTTGCGAATTGAAACATTATTGGACGGCAATAATGAACTGATGAAGGCCTATTGTTTTTCCAATGTAAAGATTCCTCTGATTGAAGCCGCAAAGGAACCACTGATGCCATGAACAAATTCCCGTCTGATATTGATTCATCATCTGTCCTTATTGTTTGTTTATAAATGCTTTGTCCAGATGATCCATCGCAGCCCCATTTACTGACCAATTCCACCTTCTCTGGTAAATTGTCCAACACATTATCCGGAAGACTCTTCAATAAACGTTGCGCCGTGTGATTCATCAGATCCTGCACAGTAGCTTTCACAGAGACTTCAGTAATCTCTGTATTAATTGGTCTTGACATTTTTTTTGCCTCCGTAATCCGTTTATATCCAGGTAATATATCCACCCCATGTTGCATTAAACACGTTCGTAATATTTCATATTTCTTCTTGGATAATTGTCCATAAATAAGGCCAGGGCTTCTTCGTCAGTTAGTTCCATTATGCTAGCGTTTAATGGAGTGGGAATGCTTTTCCGAATCCTTTTGAGCCGACAAGGGCTTGCTATAGCAACCGATTTGGTTATGGATGATTTAGTCAGTTGATGATCCTTTATATATTTAGTAGCCAATGCTTCCGACAAATTTCCAGTGATCAAGATGTTGGTCACCTCAGAAAGCTTCTTTCTTCTTGTGAAATCCGAGCAATCCTGTATTGCTTTCGATGGTCTTCCATTACCGGTAGATGTGCTGGGTTCATCATCATGATCTTCTTCCGTGGCTTGCAAGTTGAGATCCCCCAGAAGCCAGTCCTCATATTTGGCTAAAAAACGTGAATGGCTTCGATACACTTCTCCCCACTTTTTCCTGAAGTTCTTGTACAGTAAGCAAATGTTGTTGTTGTCCACTCCATAGTTGTTTCTTAAATCTCCAAACCAAAGTTCAAGCTCTCTAAAACAGTCTTCTTCGAAATCACCATAGGTTGGGGCGTTCCGAAAGATTTCGAACAGTTTTCCGCGATTGATCTTTGCCATTCTGTCTTGTCAACTTTCACTGATAGACTAATGCTGGGCATATTAAAATTGCGCAATATATAGTCCGATTTATTACCTGTTAGGTACCCTTTGGGTTTTGGGTCAATTAAAGAGTTAAACCAGACACCTGTTATACCTATGATTTTTTGTAAATATGCCCTAAATTCATGTTATGCAGTTTTTAGGTAAGGTATTGCCTACCTGGGATAACCCACAACTATTTTGTCAGCTACAAAAGTGATTTCAGCGTCTACCTGTTTTCTTTAAAAAGTAATTAATTGTTTCCTTTGGAAGTATAATTTAGCTACTATCAGGTATAAATATAAAAAACACCAAATTTCATAAACACCTATTTTATAGGTACGTTTTGTTATACAAAACAAACGAAACAAACAATTTCAAAGTATAGCGCGAGCGGGTTTGAAGCGGTTAACCCGCTTGCGCTACAGCTAGTATATTTTCTGGTATGTAATAAGTTGAATCGGTATTTTGGTATATTTTACCCTGAGTTGTTTTAGTTTATTGCATTGCATTTCCGCAGCTGCAGCGTGCTGCAGCAGATGTAAGTTGATTCTGGTCCAGAAAAGATCAACGAAGGTTTTGTATGTAGTGTGTATGAGGGCCGAGCCGGGCCAAAAAAGATCTAGACTACTTTAGCCAGAACAAAGTGAAAAAATGGACCCCTGGTAGGTAGCGATTTACCTGTACAAGCCCAAACCCAATTATGTTTTTTTTTGGGTCAGTTTACAGTTTATGAATGTATCTGTTATTTAAAGTAAAAATCATGAGGTTAGGTAATCTATTTTTTGTGTAATATTACCTGAAAGTCAACCAATTTCCCCTTTTTTTTTGTATGATGCAAAAATGGAAACAAAGTTCGACTTTGAAGGCTCATATCTTCTACAAAAAAAATCTTAAAATTGATTTTATTGGAAATTCTGAATCGATGGGAAATTTCCTGTCGAATAAGTATGGTTTAAATCGTTTTTGCGACTACGACTTTTTTGATTTTAGCAACGGCTTTTGTTCGAGAGGCGCTACTGTGCGTCGATTCATTTTCGAGTAAATTCCCAAAGTTTAAAGATCGATCTCAATATATCAACCAGATCATGAAGACAATTTAGCGCAATTCAGTATTCCAGCAAACATTGAGCTGGCTGACCCTCGATTTTACAAGCCCGCAAAAGTGGACTTACTAATTGGTGCAGAATCATTTTTTGAGCTGCTGAGCATAGGTCAAATAAAGTTAGGATCCGAACATCCATCAGTTCAGAAAACTTTGCTAGGCTAGATTGTTTCGTGGAAGTATACTAAACTCGCTTCGAAGAGAGCTCAGGTGTGTAGCGTCACTGTCAATGAAAATATCAGTTCTCTCGAAACTCTGGTGAAACGATTTTGGGAATTGGAACAAGTCACAGAGAGATCAAAGGCTGTTTATACAGCTGAACATTTGCGAGCAACACTTTGAGCGCACCGTACACAGCCTTTCGTCGGGTCGTTTTGAGATGAAGCTACCAATTAAAACGGAACCAAGTGGTCTAGGCTTGGCGGAAATCCTTTGGCTGAACCAGGCAGTATCTAGCTAAGGTGCTGGGGTGAAGCCTCCGACCTAGCCTGAGGAGCCGAGGCAAGCAAGTATAAAATGTACCCTCGAATCTTAGATTCGATGGGATGTTAGCCCAAACGTCGGTGGGAAGTGTGACCGCTACCACCGGGAGGCACGGGGAGGAGCAATCCTCTCTGCGTGTCGCCAGTGGTCACAAGGATGGAACACGTGTTGGTGTGTTTCACAGTCCCATCGATCACGGAAACTGAGTTAGCGCTTGCACTAGCTAAGATACCGTTGGATGACGGGTCATTGAGCACGCACGAAGCCGAAGTGATTGTTTAGGTGGTCAGCGAAATCATTATATTGGGAGGAGGGTTCTTGGACAATGATTACATAATTATTTTATATTAAAATATATTTTAAAAACATTTATTTTTATGCATTTTTGAGGAAAGCAAATATTTATGATTACGTCATCATAGGGGAGGGGGTCCCTCCAATGATTACTCTTGATTACATAGGGGGTAGGGGGTTGAAAATCATCAAAAACGTGATTAAGTAATATATGGACAGCCCCTAAGTTCCGAATCTGCACAGTTATTCGACCCACTAGGACTATTTGCCCCTGTTGTAGTGAAGGCAAAAATATTTATGCAAACTCTGTGGGGACTGAACTTGGGTTGGGACGATGAGCTCCCACAGCATCTTCAGGATAATTGTAAGAATTATCGCTCTGATTTGCAAGCATTAAATACTATGCAAATCCCGAGGCATACCATTGATGATCACTCAAGAAATACACAGGTTCGTCGATGCGTAAGAGCGAACGGACGGAACGGCAGTTTATATACGAGCCACTTACAAAAATAATGAAGTGTCTGTCGGGCTCCTGTGCTCCAAATCAAGAGTGGCACCAGCAGCAAAAGAAAAGTTACCTCGCCTGGAACTATGCGTTGCGGTATTGGCCGCTGAACTGACCCACAGTGTGACGAAGAATTTACGCCTGTCTTCTGAAAGGTCATCTGGGTACTTCTGGACTGACTCAACTGTGGTTCTGTCCTGGATAAACGCATCAGCGTCAATAACCACACGTTCGTTGCAAATCGGATCGCTGAAATTCAAGCTGTGTCTGACCGATCTCAATGGCGTCATGTCTGATCAGCAAATAACGTACTATGTAGAGGAATTGCCGCCAACAAATTAGTGGAACACAACTTCTGGCTATATGGACCGCTCTTTCTACACGGTTCCTGTGAAAAGTGGGCCAAGGTACCAACCATCGTTCCCAGCGATCTGGAACGGCGGTCAGTATCAGATTGGAGAATAACTCTACAATTTCAACCATGGCAACTCCATTCATAAACTGCTACGTATTGTAGCATAAATGATGCGATTCTGTAAGAATAGGAACGGAACCACTACAGCCACACTTCCCGACAGCGCAGATCATCACTTGATGTTGTCGGAAACGTGGCGCACTCATTATTTGGCGTACTTGATTCCAACGATGCAGAAGGAATTAACCAAGTTAAATCCAACGATGATGTGCTGATGATGCTACTCAAGAATCAAAAGTATATTCTTGACTATACTATAAGTGTCGTCCTATAATAAGATCGTACAAATAAGAGCGCTAGAACGACAACTAGAAACTATCAACATAGAGAGGCAAATACAAAGGCGACTATCTACAGCAAGCATTAATGGTCCTTACACCCCAGTTAACTCTGCTAGCGATGGGGATGCAGCGGATGCAAAATGAGATAGCTCGAGTCTTTACTGATGTTCGCCACTGAACCACAAGTCTGCTAGTATACAAGGTGTGTTCAAAAAGTATCGCGAATTTTATGTTTTTTTTTTAATTATTTATTTATTCATGAATATCTATTTTGTCCCCTTCAAAATAATCCCCATGAGATATTATACACTTGTGCCAACGGTTTTTCCAATCCTCGAAGCACTTCAAAAAATATTTTTTTTATCTTGTTCAGCTCCTCCTTTGATGCCGTTTTTATCTCGTCAAGCCTAGCGTAACGTCGTCCTTTCATGGACCTCTTCAATTTAGGGAACAAGAAAAACTCACAGGGGGCCAGATCTGAGGAATACGGTGGCTGCAGCATTATTAAATGTGTTTTTCGTGGTGCAAAAGCCATCTTGTGTTCTTCCACAAATCCGGGCGTTTCTGGCGGATTGCGGCGCGCAAATTACGCATAACTTGCAGGTAATATTCCTTATTGCCACAGGGCAGAAATAACTCATGATGCCCATCGCGGACAGAGTCCAACATCTCATTAGCAATTTTGGTACGAATTTCGCGGCGACCCGTCTTATGACCAAATCATTGATAAAAATCGAATGGCACGAGCCAATCGATATGTTTTGGTCCTCAGCATCTTCTCTAACGGTGATTGCACGATTGGCTAATACTATTTTCTCCACTTTATTAATTTTTTCGTCTGTTGTTGAAGTGCTCGGGCGTCCGACACGCTCTTCGTCGTTCACATCTTCTCGGCCTTCTGAGAACATTTTGTACCATTGATAAACGTTGCTTCGGTCCAAGGTAGCTTCTTCGTATGCCACTTTAACATTGGGAATGCATCCGCGCACTTAATTTCGTTTTTCACACAAAATTTGATACACGTTCTTTGATTCATTTTTTTGAATAGGTAAAAATCGAAGACGATCTAAAACACGTGAAAGCAAAGCAGCTGTCAACAATTAAGTGAACATTCAAAATGGCCGAGCTTGTTGGCATAAGTGAGAGACATAAGTACCAACATAACGCCACAAAAAAATCGAAATTCGAATATATAGTACGTAACCCGCGAAAATTAAAATTCGCAATACTTTTTGAACACACCTCGTATCTTCAGCAACTGAGAGATCAACTAGATCAAATTCGGGATCATCTTCTGCCAGATCAAATGTTACCGGTATCATCGAAAAATGCTATCTAGCTCTACCGCATCATGCACGCTGAAGGCAAGATTACACTACCTCTGGTATCCACGGTGCAGCAGGAAGTCATCCCCATCCCGGCGTGGAAGGCAGGAAGCTGGCATAGATTCAATATCAAGGCACATATATGTCAAGAAAAATATGTGTTTAATGTTAGACGTGGAGAGCCGATTTCTCGTTTATTGTGCAGAATTCTTGAGGCAGGGCATTAGTGACATTACATAAAATAATAAACATTAAAAAACCAGCATACCTTTTTGACAAAATATTGCTTAGAACCTCCAGACGAACCAATAGTATAGTATGCATAAGACACAGGCAAGCATTTGCCGAAAAACAATTTTTCATCTTTGCTGTTCGGTATTGGAACGATCTTCCCAATCGACTAAAAATATTTAAGAGCGCACATAATTTTCGACTTAACTTAATGACACACATCAAAAACCCAATTATCAGATTATGAGAAGAACTAGAAGAAATTAAGAAACTCAATCTAAAATTTTTAAATTTATATTTATATTTGTAAAATTTGTATTACCTTTTTTTTTTTTTTTTTTTTTTCTACTGATATTTTTAATAATTCTATAACTAATTATTAATTTTAATAATTTTATAATTCTCGTGTCTAGCACACTAAATATTAGTTACACTTGTAGTGCTGGGATATAAATAAATAAATAAAAAAATATCATAGCCGTCAATGCCCATAGAGATCAATTCATGGGAATGACTGAAGATGAGTTTGAGTTATATCTAAAAGTGCCAAGCGACGATCACATATGCTTTAATCATCGAGCTACGCTTAGCGCCGAGAATCAGTGTGAAATTCAATTATTTAAGATTGTTCAATCAAAATCTGATCTGATTTGGACAAAACGTATCAACGGAACAGATGGATGTCTGCGTCACACAGTCCCATAGAGCTTCAAGCTATGTGCAAAGAAACACCTTCCACAGTACACCTTGAAGGAACCGATTTACTATAACTCTCCTCAGGCACAACTCAAAGATTAGTGTTAGCACATTCAGCACTACGATCAGTGAAACGAAATCGACATACGTTCGCTTCGGCAATATCACCAAGCTTGGCGTAGAAGAAACATCACAGCCAGCTCAAGAAACTACAACTCGAGTATCCGAACTAGACGAATTATATGTCCTTCAACAGAGGCTGGCCTAACTGAAGGATACAACATGGAAAAATCAGTTCAGCACTGTGCAGCATCTTCAAGTAGCTGTGGCCGTAGCAATAACAATTATAGTGATCAATGCATACATTCTACGACGACAATACAGCAAATGGAAGCCACAGCGACTGACCTCCAAACATCAGGAAAACGCTGAGCACTCGTTACCGCATTTCTCTTTACACATAATTTCCTTGACATAAGCATATTCTTTATACTTTGTTTAGTTATAAATACCGTTAAGTTTCCTCAATAAAATCAGTAATTGTTTTGACCCCAACGCAAGCATTACTCATTTGGCTGTATCAACAGAGAGCTGAGTTTTCAGACCCTCATGTGCACCATCCATAGTCCAACTGGTTCATGTTCTACTTGCGGCGACACAAGGCAGACAGTTCATGTACTGTAGGCACCTAAATTATAGTCCACAGCCAGTCCATATTAGCAAAGATATAATGGAGTACTGGAAGGAAAAACAATTTAAGTTACCTCTTCCCTATCAGTTTGCCACTGAGTACATACAACGCAAGTTGGTATTGAAATGTCATATATTAAACCATAATTAAACTCCAAAAAACCAAGCTTTATGTTTTAAAAACCTAAATATTTGTATACCCGATACCCATACGGTATAAGGGTATTATAAGTTAGTGCCAACCGAGAATGTTTGTAGCAGGCAGAATGAGAATGAGTCTGTCTGTCTGTGTGAAACATCAAATCTCACTGACTATAAGAGCTAGAGCTACCAAATTTGGTGACACTGCAGATCAAGTTTGTTTTAAAATTTGGCCACGCCCCCTTTCCTCAACCGAAAATCATAAAACGAACAGGAAAATGTCGAACGTGGAATCACTTTTGCTCCCCACTGTATTTATAAATAACAAGTGGGAAAGCTACAGTCGAGTGAGACCGACTGTGAGATACCCGGTACCCAAAGCATTGTGGGTTAAATTAAATTAGACATGAACATGGAAAAAAGAAAATGTTGAGAAATGAAGACAAAAGTTGCTAGAAACATGTTGAGCAACATCCAAAAAAGACAAATGTTGCTAGGAACATGTTGCGCAACACGCACTGAGGCTCTCTCTCAAAAGCTATGTGCTCAGACAGGAAAGTATTCCTGAGCAGTGCGATAGAGCGAGAGGGTGACTATTGACCTCTTTTTTTGACTCAATGCTACGGAACCCTTTTCGAGTGTCTGAGTTCTTAGCTTTTGAGAGAGAGAAGAAGAATAAGCATACACAGAAACTTTATTGTTTAATAACTTCCATGTTTACCATCCGATTTTACTCAAATTTTCAGAACGCGTCCGCGATTGCCTACTGATTTATTATATCTATTTACTTTAAGCCGAAAATCACGACGATGGCTTATATACCGTTTTTTTATGATTTTTGAGGGCGGAAGTGGGCGTGGCCAAATTTGAAAACAAACTTGATCTGCTTGCAACAGATTCCAATGCTGTCACCAAATTTGGTAGCTCTAGATCTTATAGTCTCTGCGATCTGTTGTTTCACACGGACAGACAGACGGACATGGCTAAATCGACTCGGCTGGTGATGCTAATCAAGAATATATATACTTTATGGGGTCGGAGATGCCTCCTTCTGCCTGTTACATACATTCTCGGTTGGCACTAACTTATAATACCCTTGTACCCTATGGGTACCGGGTATAAAAATAAATGTTTTAAGATTGGAGAAGTAATATTTAGTAAGAAAATAAATTACCAACTAAACATCGAAACGACAACTTTTGAAACTATTTTGCGCTTCCTAAGGACCTAAGCTTAGGTAAGGAGGCCAGGGGGGCCAAGGTACCAACCATCGTTCCCAGCGATCTGGAACGGCGGTCAGTATCAGATTGGAGAATAACTCTACAATTTCAACCATGGCAACTCCATTCATAAACTGCTACGTATTGTAGCATAAATGATGCGATTCTGTAAGAATAGGAACGGAACCACTACAGCCACACTTCCCGACAGCGCAGATCATCACTTGATGTTGTCGGAAACGTGGCGCACTCATTATTTGGCGTACTTGATTCCAACGATGCAGAAGGAATTAACCAAGTTAAATCCAACGATGATGTGCTGATGATGCTACTCAAGAATCAAAAGTATATTCTTGACTATACTATAAGTGTCGTACTATAATAAGATCGTACAAATAAGAGCGCTAGAACGACAACTAGAAACTATCAACATAGAGAGGCAAATACAAAGGCGACTATCTACAGCAAGCATTAATGGTCCTTACACCCCAGTTAACTCTGCTAGCGATGGGGATGCAGCGGATGCAAAATGAGATAGCTCGAGTCTTTACTGATGTTCGCCACTGAACCACAAGTCTGCTAGTATACAAGGTGTGTTCAAAAAGTATCGCGAATTTTATGTTTTTTTTTAAATTATTTATTTATTCATGAATATCTATTTTGTCCCCTTCAAAATAATCCCCATGAGATATTATACACTTGTGCCAACGGTTTTTCCAATCCTCGAAGCACTTCAAAAAATATTTTTTTTATCTTGTTCAGCTCCTCCTTTGATGCCGTTTTTATCTCGTCAAGCCTAGCGTAACGTCATCCTTTCATGGACCTCTTCAATTTAGGGAACAAGAAAAACTCACAGGGGCCAGATCTGAGGAATACGGTGGCTGCAGCATTATTAAATGTGTTTTTCGTGGTGCAAAAGCCAT